>OY720637.1:62659301-63947584 GCA_963169105.1 Ceriagrion tenellum
AGGAGGAGGTGAATAGGCTGCAGGCATTTGAGACGTGGTTGTGGAGCAGGATGGAGAAGGTGAGGAGGACGGAGAGGAAGACTAACGAGGAAGTGCTTGAGAGAGTTGGCGAGGAAAGGAAGCTCCTGAATGAAATTTTAGATCGACATAGGAGGTGGCTGGAGGGTGTATCTATTAATAAGGAGAAGGGGTTGCTCAAGAATGTGATAGAGGGAAGGCAGTTGGGCGAGCGGGGACGAGGAAGAAAGAGAATAGGTTTCTTGAACGGTATGAAGAAGGGTAGATCGAATGCTGAGGCGAAAAAGGATATGCGAGATCGGCCCCTGAAAAAGTTGAAAACCGGGAGGAGATTCTCTGACATTCAACAAAGCCTACCTTCTCCGGTAGAATATCATTTAAAAAAAAAACATATGCTTACACCGGTAGAAAGATTGATGGTAAATTATGTGGTGTACGGAAAAGAATGATTGATTCACAAATCGGACTCAAGTGTGGAATTATTTTGAAAGATAGTCGGTTGAAATTTGTTGCAGGAGGAGGACGAAAAATGTTAAATGAACCAAAATGAGAATTACTGAGAATTTCTAACACAAAGTGGGAATCTTTTTCTAGGGCCCAAGGTTATAGAAATGGAATTTCCTGGTTTTGAATCTACAGCTACATAATACCCTACGAGCCACCGCATGTGCGTGTGGCAGGGGGTGTTAGGTCACCATCCGTGTAAAGATGTAAAAGAATCAAGTAAGTTTTAGCATGACTACGAAAATAACTCCGTTTAACCCGTTTATTCGTTATGACTTCATCATAATCATGCTTTCTTCTTCGATTAAGTTTGTTTGGCTGGGATTTGGTGACAGATGGGGTATAACCTCATATTACGTTTTATTATTGATCACATTATCACACTAAAGCCGATAAGAGGCATCTATGAAGTCAATATCTTTAAAAACATTGACTTAGGGGCATAAAACCCTGTTATCTCGAAAGCATGAGTGATGCATCAAGAGCAAAGGCAATAAAATACATACAAGCAGCGAAGGGTGTAAGAAATGATATGAGGATTAGCGTCGAGGTAGGGACAGGGACTCGGAACGTTTGAGCAGCCCGATCCACGATAGCCAACCTAACGAATCCACTTCCTGAAGGGGTCGCTTCAGCCGGAGAAATACGACCCGAGATGCCGACCCGGAGAGAATGGTACCCGGTCTGGAGATCAGGTGTCGAGGAGACTTCGGCTGGTACACTCAAGATCCCCTAGGCCGTCCTCGATGCACTCGTTGGCCTGGCCTAGGGCCTAAAATTATACCCCTGGCCATTGCACGTCGACGCACTCATCGGCAGGCCCCGTTTACAGAATCCGCCCCATAGTAGGGCTGAGGTAACGCAGAAGTTCTCACCTGCCACCAGCCTGTTTCCGCTATACAGCGGGAAAGTGATCCAATAGAAGAGGAGAAGGGATGGGTTAGAAACACTGCTCACCGGTCTCCATACCCAACGACCGGTCGCGACACTTGGTCGCAAAATATCTTAATTTCTCAACTTAATTTGCAATATCTCAACTTCAAAGGTTTGTGTTTACGATACCTTACTGTTCGATTTTGGCAAATATCTGCTTCACCTAAATAATTGACAATCGCATGGATAATTCACGTAATTTTATTATTTAGCATAAACTCGTCAGAATTACGTATACATCTTTGGAGTTTTGTAAGTCTTTGTAAATTGTACATTCAAAAACACTACAGGTATTTTTCTCATTAAAATATTATTTTTTTTATTAAGTCTTTATTCAAACACTTTCATAAAGTTCTCTTTTTCATACAAATAATCCATGTACTACTTACAAAAAATTCATGAAACATTTTTTGAGATCTCATTTTAATTTTTACTTTAATTTTAGAACATATTTGCCAAAATGCTAAAGACGGTTTTGAGACTTCTTAATTCTTAAAAAATATTGGAGACTGTTTTGGCGATTATTTTCGTTAATTTATGAACATTTTCCGCGAACCGAGTGATTTCGATGCATGTAAATAGGTCAGACGGGATAGGAAGTCAATATTCGAGTGAAAGGCGGCGGACGTAGTTTTTTTCAATTGTGAGGAAAATTCTTTCCATTAACGTAAATTGGACTGCTGTTTATCCTGCGATGATATATTTCGGGAACATATTAGTTGAGTTAAAGTGTTTAGCATACTCTCAACATTCAGGGTATAAATATCCAATTAAGTGAATTCCGAAGGAAAGTAAACTTGAGAACTCAACAGCTCGACCACACCCTCCCCTGACAGATCACAAAACGAGCAAATTCCACCAGTGCAAATGTATTACGACCTAGGTTTCGCTTATTACAGCATCATCGGGTGTATCATCATCAATGCCTCCCCCACAATTATGTGGTTGTCGCTCTCCTGGAGCATTCTGGTTATTCTTTCGTCATCTTTCAAGGCGTGTATAAGAGAGACCGCTTTATAAATGGCACATGGCGTTGAAACCTATTACATTACGCTAATCTAACCTACCAGTCAAAAATCCTGGTCTGTTAAAACCAGTACTTTTTGAGATAGTGTCCATGCCAGCGCCACGAGTTTTTCTCAATTCTTGATTTGTCCTAATACATGTAAAGTAAAAAGCCATTTTCCCTGAGCTGAACATTATTAGCCCAAGGATGGAGCATCTACATAGCTCATATAAAATTGGAGGTTAAATGAACAAGGTTACCCCAGAGCCGTTTTTTATTTTCCCATGAAAAATTGTCAGGTGAGTGAATACATAGCTCTGATTAGCACCCAACTCATACTTGTTGATGGCTAGAACCTCACGGAGAATCGGTTATGAAATACCTGAAGTTGACGCCACCCAGCTGAACCAAAGTGTTTTAAACAGCAGTTTTATAATTGATTCAAATATGTATCAGAACCGTGCCTCGAGATGATTGAAGGCTTAAAAACGTAGTGTGAATGAAAAGTCCTTAAAAATTCCCAGTTTTTTTTGTAAAAAAGTCTCGGTCGGTCGAAAAAGTCCGGAAAATTCTCCAAAAAAAAAGTAATTAAAAATTTCTTTACTAAATGAAATTCGCCAAGATGTGTCGTTGAAACCAAAAAAATTTCCCAATTCCTTAGTGATGCGCGGCCAAATCTATAATTTCCTCGCAAAAACGTACCTCAATGGTTTTCCTAAATTAAATAGGAGCATCAAGTTGTCTCCTGAGGTTGTATCCGGTGAAAAGAAGCTTTAGGCAAGCAGAATCCGCTCCAGAATCCGGAGAAATACATTCGCACAAATTTAACTAACACTAGGTATCCCCATCCAAAATCAATATAAACCTATCTAATGTGAACGAGAGTGAAATGACTCAAGAAGAAAAAACTGCTTTCTGAGTCACGAACGTCTAAATACACCATTCATTCTATGCCTTAAGCCTCTGAGCCTTGATGACGACAGGGACGTCTATTAACCGGTTTTGCTAATTACATAAAGTTTGCTAATTGCACAAAGCTAGTTTTCAATACGAAGCTATTCCAGCTACCTAGTGTCACAATGAGGTTAGATCGCATAGTAAGCGAAAATCCTTTTTGTGCGACCAAGTGGCAAACACAACAATCTACTTCTCTCCAACTGGTCACCCATTTTTTTTTACTACGTCCATGTTTATGTCCTCCACTACGTCCATGCCATGAACATGAACATAGTGGAGGATTATCATAGCGTAACATATACCAGCGAAGAGCATATTGAGTGAAATAGTAGTGTGATTATCGATATAAAATCACCCAGTCATTTTAAAAATGGAGTGCCTACGGAAGGGTCCAAGCAATAATAGCGAGAATCATTAGTCTCCAATTCAAGAACCTTCTTCCTTGATTTCAAAAGTACTCTATCACTATCTCTATCACCAATTACATTCTCAGTGGTAACTAGCGCTCCGAAAATGCGAGATACGCTAAAGCTATGAGAGCAAGATACTACTGTTAGCGTTCCTTGGATCTTGAATCGCCGCTTGAAGTATGGAGAGCTGCTACAGGCGTCAGCACTACCATTCAGAACTTTCATTTGTATTTTATATGGAAAATAATGATATACTCTCATTTTTGAGTAATTTGACCTCATTTTAACTAAACAACGCCAAAGAGGTGAAGGCATTTAACATTGGCCGTGTTCCAATCCGATATTATGCACACTTCGTGCCCTTATGTGCTCTTTTCGATTGTCATTTTCCGGATGTGACGTCGAGTAGTGCGGTTCCAATCCTTTAGAGGCTTTAGAGCGCATCAGGGCTAGGGCGCTAGTTCTCATAGAAGGTAAGTGTATGACGATGCGCCCTTTTGCGCCCTAAGAATTTCCCATTCGTGAATAATGTGAATTTCCAATGCAATGTCTTGCGATAAATTACAATTCTGAGTGACTAATGGGTGTTCTCCTGATATACTAGGGACAGACGAAAGGATAATACAATTCATCGGTCTGCGGAAGAAGTACACAGACCAACTTACGGGTCGGGGCGGTTCTGATATAGTTCCGACATTGGACACTGGGTCACATTGGCGCTGGCTACCTTAAGAGCAGAAAGTGCGTGAAGTACAGGATAGGGCATAAGGGCGTAAGTATATAGGGTGCACCCTACGGATTGGAACATGGCCATTGATGTCCACTACCCAACTCTTCGACATTCGCCTTCGATATTCACCTATTTCCATAAGCCTGAATGAAAATAAGACGGACTAGTTTAAGCTGCCACCTTCGTTGGCAGTTTTTATTTTACTCTCAAATAAAGTTTCGCTTTCTTTTCCATTTTCATTACTTCTTTGCTTTTGAATAACCTGGTTGTAAGTTGCCTAATTGAAACAGTTGCCCAATTTACATCTTCCGTCATCATAATTCATCAAGCATTTTTTAGCTATGCCACAAACATTCTTTTCCTAATAGCTTTTAATAATGCCACTTGTTCATTCAAATACCAGAACGCTAATGCAGTCGTTTGGTCTCCACTTCCTTCCGGTCTTCCAAACTTCTTACCCCGCGTAACAACAATGACGGGCTGTTAAATGGTGTTTATATAATAACTTACACAACACAACAACGGGTTTACTTTCATTTAAAACAACAACAGCTTAGATACGGGTGTAAAAAAATAATGTTTATACGCGGTTTGAACAATAAGTTCCCGTCAAGCACACGATAGTATAGGCGCAATCACACCAACCACTCCGTCACCCACGCTCACGCAATCACACTCTTGCTCGACTTCTAATTCTCATTATATGCATAAATCAGGTGTTGCTAGACCTCGGTCACCAGCAACTTGAAGCTTCAAAAATCGTCCACCCTATGACTCAAAACCAACACACATAAAAAAATTACTATAAACATTGACTCATTCGCTACATCTCAAGTCTGCGCACATCCAAATACTATTATGTGGATTACATAATAGAAAGGTCGATAAGGAATAGAGCAATAATTATCCGTAAATTCTAAAACAAATCCTTCTCATAGACCGTTTTTATGATATCATAGAAAATGGTGCTACCGCTTACATTAATCCCTATTTTATTAGCTTAGTTAGGATTAACTTAATCTAAAAATTGATTTGAGTTAATGTAAAAAAGTCGATGGGCAACTTAGAACGCTAATTACCACAACCATTTTTGTATCTCTAAACAGCTGTCGATTATAATATCGGAATGCCCGGAGATCACCAGCAGTGGGGCATGTAGAAAACCATAGTTAAAATATAAGTCAGCCGTTATAATTGATTCTGAAGAAAAAAATCTGGCACTCGCCAAACTAAAAAAAGATTAATTACACATTGCACTTAATAGTAGGAACTACACACACGCTAGTTGGCGACATGAGAAATTAGCCAATGGCATAAGTCAGGTTTACCAAGACAGGACACCCACCATTCAACATTACCAAATCTTCAATGTTTTTTCTTCACTGACATTGGTCATCAATAAATTTAATTCCAGCCCAAAAAATGGCTGGCACTCTTGAAGCATGAATAAAACAAAATAAAGACGTAATAGTAATTGAAATATTTACCAATTTTAATAGTAAAGTGAGAGCAATGCTAAATTTACTGATCGCCCGCTAACCATGTACTTCTCGATGACATTAGTAACATTCATTCCAATTCCAGCACATATCCAATGGCGTGAGTAAACACTCATATAATCCCAAAACCAATGATTCCGCAGATCACCGGCATCAAAGCTCTAAAATAAAAGTCAATAATGTCGACCACAGAGACCATTTGAACCACAAGTCACTGAGGTAAACAGTAGAAAAGTTTTTCATATTCATGAACTCGCTTTCCCAAACAATCACATTAATTTCAAAGAGGTTGGCTGTTTTATTCCATATGGATTGTCTAATAAATGCTAGCGTCAAGCGTTATTTTAAATGATGCATGGTGGCAAGAAAAACATCACGTAGAATGTGGAAATCGTTTAGCGTTGTGACAGCGGTCAATGATGAACATGTTCAATGCATGTGTATAAATACATTCTTACGTAAACCTTGAAAAAGAAAGCTTTGTTTGATTCCAACAATTTATTTTAAGGCACGACTAGTTTCGACGCAGCGGCGTCATCTTCAGGTACATTGTTAATGAAGTAAATTTGTTATTCCACATGTCAAATCATCATGTGAAATACCAAGAGATAGTGGAAAGGAACATGGGAGAAGCCAAAGAAGCAGGAACGATCGAGGAAAAATGGGAGAATATTAAAACAGGCCTTGTAAGAGCAGCTGAGAAAACAATAGGAGCAGCGGAAATGAGGAGGGTAAAGAAGCAGTGGGGAACGGAAGAAATGATAAGGAAAATGGAGAAAAGGAATAGGAAAAACGTCAACACCGACATAGGTAAGGCGAAATACAAGGAGCTAAATAATCAACTGCGGCGGATAACCAAACGGGCGAAGGAAAATTTTCACACGCAGCCAAAGTTTTACTTCGAATTATCAAAAGAAGGTTGGAGAGTAAGGTCAATAACTACTTGGGCGATGACCAGTTTGGGTTCCGGAAGGGAAGGTCAACTCGGGATGCGATTGCGGTGATGAGGACACTTGAAACGAGAAAGAAACATGGAGTATAATCAGGACTTTTTGCTTGCTTTATTGATTCTGAAAAAGCTTTTGACAGAGTAAATTGGAATAAACTAACGGAAATACTCGGGAAAATGGGAATAGATTGGCGAGACAGGAGACTAATCCGAAACTTATATATGAATCAAAGGGCGCAGGTGAGGGAGGCTGACGGTAAATCAGGGTGGGCAAGTGTAGGTCGCGGGGTAAGGCAAGGGTGCCCGTTGTCGCCATTGCTTTTCGGCATTTATGGTGAGGAAATGGTAAGACAGGCATGGGATGAACTTGAGGTCGGAATCAAAGCAGGAGGGCATCTGATAAAGTCAGTTAGATTCGCGGACGATCAGGCATTGGTTAGTGGATCTTCGAAGGGACTGCAAGCTTTAATAGATGCTTTAGAAATGCAGTGCGGGATATTCGGAATGAAGATAAACCATAAGAAAAGTAATGAGATTCTCTAGGGCAAAGAAAGATAGGCTTGAGGTTAAAGTTGGAAGACACAAACTCGAGCAAGTAAAGTATTTTAATTACTTATGTAGTACGCTAGAGGAAAACGGACATAGTAGCAAAG
Organism: Ceriagrion tenellum; assembly: GCA_963169105.1. NCBI lineage: Eukaryota > Metazoa > Arthropoda > Insecta > Odonata > Coenagrionidae > Ceriagrion > Ceriagrion tenellum. Next base: position 62,666,961 of record OY720637.1, read on the forward strand.
ACATACGGAAGAGAATAGCGCTAGCTAAGGAGGCATGTAGTAATAGAAGGGAGCTGATGACGGGGATCTTGGGTAAAGATGTGAAGAAAAGGTTGGTGAAGAGCTTGATATGGGGCAGAAACGTGAACTCTCAGAAAGGAGGACGAGAATAGGCTACAGGCGTTTGAGATGTGGGTGTGGAGAAGGATGGAGAAGGTTAGGTGGGCGGAAAGGAAGACTAATGAGGAATTGCTTGAGATGGTGGGCGAGGAAATGAAACTTCCGAATGAAATCCGGGATAGGTAGGGTAGATGACTGAAGGGTGTTATTATGGGCGATGGCTTGCTCAAGAGTGTGATGGAAGGATGTTTGGCAAGCGGGGAAGGGGAAGACAGAGAATAGGTTTCAATGTATGGAATTCCTTTCGGGAAATGCTGCGTGGTGCTGATCATTTTTTCTCGACGTTTCACTCCTCCTACTGGGAGGGTTTTCAAGAGTGTGCCGTGCCTCGTCTCAATCTTATATAGCATTCGTTGACCGATTGTTGGGCCGATTTGAATTCCAGGCGGAAGACGTTAGCCGTTGGACATATGAAGGGGCCATGAACCCTTTCCAAACCCGGCTGAGGTTGTAGCCATCCTCCCTGTTGAAGTTATTCTGCCTTTTTGCTATTTCAATGGTTTCTCGTGTTAGGCGCGGATGGTAATCCTCCGTCTTCACCAACACCCGTGTTTCTTCGAGCAATATTTTATGCCTAGGGCTGGAAGCGTAATTTTCGGCAACCGCTGACGCGTCACATTGAAGTAACTGCATCGCTCTCTTGTGCTCTTTAATCCTTTGAGAGATAGCTCGCTTGCTCTGTCCCACGTAGCTTCTGCCGCAGCAGCAGGGAACCTCATCCATTCCCATAGATTGAAGGGGAGGATGGCTATCCTTCGGCGAGGGGAGGATGTTTTCTATTTTCTTCACCGTACAGAAGCGAGTCGTGATGTTCCCTCTCTTAAGGACTTTAGCGATTCTGTCAATGACTCCGGAGATGTATGGAAGTTTTGCGTACGCCAATGGCTTCTTCTTAAGGTCGCCTTCACTCTGAAGCGATTGCCTCTGTTTCATTGCTCTTTTAATGAAAGAGGCACTATAGCCATTTCCTTTCAGAGCCCACATAAGATGTTTCCTTTCCATATTGATATGTTCGGCATCACACACGATTTTGGCGCGGTGGGTCAACGTTTAAATGACGCAGGCTTTCTGCCGTGGATGGTGATGGGACGCTGAATTTAAATACGGGTCGGTGTTCGTCTTCTTTCTGTGCACTGAATGGCCCAAGGTTCCATCCATTTTTCTTTTAACCTGAACATCTAGGAAAGGCAGACAACCTCCCTCTTCAAGTTCTTTTGTGAATTTGATGTCAGGATGGATGCTGTTGAGGTGATCATGGAAAGCCTCAAGTTTCTCTTTACCATGCGGCCATATCACAAAAGTATCATCCACATATCTTAGCCAGCATGACGATTTAATTTCACAGGTGCCCAGTGCCTTCTTCTCAAAAAACTCCATGTATAAATTGGCTATGACAGGAGAAAGGGGGGAACCCATTGCCGTCCCACTTTTCTGTTCATATATCACCCCGTTGAAAAGGAAATAGTTATTCAAAAGGCAGAATCCAGCCAACTTTGGGTAGTCCTTTGGAAGTACATCAACTGTAACATTTTCTAAAATTTCCACCGAATCAGGGACAGGAACTTTAGTGAACAGCGACACCACACCAAAGCTGACTATTAGGTCGTTCCCAGTCACGCCTAGATCTTTCAGGATTTCTAAATGTGCCGAGTTTTTAATGAAGGAGTCCGTACTGCCGACGAAATCTTGAATGCCTCTTGATACATACTGGGCCACTTTGTAGGTCGGCGAGCCAATCGTGTTTACAATCGGTCTCAAAGGTGTTCCTTTCTTATGTACTTTTGGCAGGTCATATAAACGTGGAGCTCTAGATGCGGAGGGCATTAATTTCCAATGATATACTTTGGGAATAGAAGATGTTTTGATTAATTCCCTTACTTTGCGCTCGATTCTGGCCGTTGGGTCTTTATGAGCAACGGTCATTATGACAAAGGAGGAATATGACTAGAAAGTTCTCTCCCTTTGGAATGAAAATACATATGAGAAGCTGAATAACTTTCCCCAGCAACCTACACTGCCTATCCCGGATTTCATTTATTAAGTTTCCTTTCCTTGCCCACCACCAGCTCTTAAATCTTATCTTAAAAATATTAAAAACCAACCATAAGTTGGTTTTTACTTTGATTTTATTTTTAATGCCGGATTTCATTTATTAAATTTCCTTTCCTCGCCCACCACCAACTCTTAAATCATATCTTACAAATATTAAAAACCAATTAACTTAAGAGTTGGTGGTGGGCGAGGAAAGGAAACTTAATAAATAAAATCCGGGAAATTTTTAAGATTTTGGACATGAGTTGGCTCATGTCGGAAGTCACTTCAGTGCCCGAAGAAAACGTGTTATCTAATTTCACCCAACACCATCAACTGCTAACGTCACTGACATGATGAGTCACGCGGGCGTTTCCGAGTCACGTCGCGTGTTTACTTAATGAAGTATTTGTACGCTAAGGAAACGAGATGACAAAAAAGTCTTGTATTTTTCCCCTCAGAGAACCTGCGATAGTTTGAGTTGCTTGGCTAAGTTGGCGATTAGTTGACTTTTTCTGTTAACAGAAAGTTTAGTCATTGTTCCTCGTACTCACCATATTTATACAATATTTAAACAGGATTATCTATAGAAAGAATTACTATTGATCTACGGATCCCGAAGAATTAGAATGCACTGCCATTTAGGCTTGTCTAACGTGAGTATTTTAGTTGCCTAGATCATCAGAATGACCAACATTTAGCGAAATTCTACAGAAGCAAAATAATTCGTCTTGAACGAATCTCGATCCCGAAAGAACTTGACATTTTATTTTTGCAGAATTTCTCTTATGTTCCCAGGCGTTTATGCGCATTTATGCCAACTAATAAGCAATATTCAATCGTAGAACTTGCTTTAAAACGGGTAAGATGCAATGCCTACTAAATTTTTTTCTTTGAAAATGGCAGGATATGCCGAAACCTGGGTCGGAGGGAGAAAATAAATTGTGGAATCAGACCAAGTTAACTTTCCACTATGAAGATTTTTTCCATTAAAACGATGTGAATACAACGTGATAACCCAAGAATGGTGGTGATTTAAAAGGTATTTTCGTATCACTAGCGGCGCTTACGAGCATTGCTGTGAGCGAACGGAAAGTGTCACACAGCAGATTGAGGGACTAGGCTGGGAGCCACAAGAGACTTTTAGGCCACATGATAGCTAACATTATTTGAAAATTTCAGATCAGGGGAGTTGCAGCACGACACGGAAGGTATCATTTTGACCCCGCGCTATACCTATAGATCGAATCTATTAATTCGGGTATAATATCAGCTGATTGGTAGATTTTTTGACAGTTCTTATCCTACTATTCCGAATTCTGGTTTATGTTTGTAGCGGGCTGCCCCGCGCGGGTCAAATTACGACGCGCTCAGGTCGAAGCCAATGCCCCAAACCTATTTGACCGCCAGAGAAACTCCGGAGAATGTTCTAAAAGCAAGAAGAGTATAAATACCAGCTCAAGTTTTACTATGGTCTCCATATGCTCAAGTTTTACTACGGATATCGTGAATTCAAACCAGGGAGACGCCAACTAGCGGTAGAATTGAGAACCCTAGGTAGCAGGATAACTGAGCAGGAGCACGTTGGGAGGCAGTAGTTTGAGCGATTTCGTTGGCGGTTTTTTCTATTTTTTTCATATTTTTTTCCTCATTAGTTTTATATACCTCTATAACTTCATTTTATTACATATATATTTTTTTCTTTAAGTCGATAATTTTAGGAGTGTTAGCATTTTTATAAGTCCTTAGATTAGTTTTAGATTTGTGTTTGTAGCGTGGTACAGCTTTTCATAGTTTTTCGATTAAAATTTCATATTTTTTTACTTTTATTCTTCACTAGTTTTATATTCCTTTATAACTTCATTCATTGCATATATATTTTTCTTTCATTCGATAACTTTAGGAGTGTTTGCGTCTTTAGATTAGTTTTTGATTTGTGGTTGCAGCGTGGCAGAGCTTTTCATAATTTTCAATTTGATTCCGTTAGGTATAGTTTAAATTATAACTTCAGTAGTGTAAGGACTTTTAAATTTTTCGTGTACTTATTTGTTTCATTATTCTAGAATTTTAATAAAGTAGCTTCAGTATTATTTTCATTCCATTATAGTGTCCGTGGTGTATATTAGTTAGCTTTGTTTGTTTGGATTCCTTTCGTAGGATAATGTTTAAGTGTTTCATTTGCAATTTTAATTAGTTTAGAGCAGGGATAGTATTTCCATTTAAACTACCTAATTTCAATTTGTTGTATTTGTTTAGTTATGGCCGATTGTGGAGTTTCTTTCTCTCCGAGAAAGAAAAGTCTAATAGGTATTGTTCAGTCCCGCTTTGAAATTTTGAAAGTATACAACAATAATACAGCTCATCTTTTGTTATAAATCATTGAAAAAGGTACGGACAGCTTATTGGGGGCACATTAGGTTTATATTAAAATAAAAACTAAAAATATAGTTTATTTTTAAGATGGGCAGCGATGAGGAGTCTTTGACTGTTTTAGGAAGGATGTTTCAAGTTTGAGAGACGGCAACGGTAAAAGATTTTTGAAATGTGGAGGATCTATAGTGTGGGGCATGTAGATAGTTACGGTCAGCTCTGGTAACTATATTTGGCAGAAAGGTTCTCTTGGGAAAAAAGCCAATGATGTAATGTGGGTCATCGTGTTTGAGTAGGGAATACATGAAGCAGGCCAATTTGAATTTTCTTCTTGTTTTTGTGTCCATCCAGGAGAGCTTGTTTAAATATGTGGTTGTATGCTCATCTTTCCGCAAGTCACAAATGAATCTTACAGAGGAATTCATCTGGTGCTGAAGCTTAATATTAAGTTCTGCTGTGAGATCATTAAACACGAGACATCAGTGATCAAAGTTTGGAAAAACTAAGGTGGTGACAAGTTGCTTTCTTACATGGATGGGAGCAGATTTTTATGATTTTTCAGCTGATGGAGAGTAGCATTAACTTTATTTGAAACATATAAAATATGATCTTTCCAAGAAAGAGTATTGCTGAAGAGGACTCCTAAGTTTTTAGCCATCTTGGAGTAAGGTATACAAATTCCCTGGACCTCAATCATAGGCAATTCGGCCGCATTAAGTCTAAAAATGACCCTTGAGTGACCAATTATCATGGATTTAGTTTTATTACTATTTATTTTCCAAAAGTTATCCTGTGCCCATGAGACAATACATCATCGTTTACTTGTCTTATGGTCTCAGGGAAATCGCGCGGGTGACAGTGTATATAAATTTGAAGATCATCAGCATGCATCATATATTTAAACCTAGTAATACGTGCTGAAAGGTCTTCAACATACAACGAATACAGCAATGGCCCTAGGACTGATCCTTGAGGTACATCGCAAGAGATAAAAGCTCACTCAGACAAGTTACCACTGGAGTCTTTTACTGATTGGCATCGTCCATTAAGGTATGAGTAAAACCAGTTTAATAAGGAACAGGAGAAATTGAGGTTTCTCAGTTTTTGTAAGAGCAAAGTATGGTTTACACAATCAAAGGTTTTAATAAAGTCAAACAACACCAGTATGGTCCACAACTTTTTGTCAAGAGCAGATCTAATATCATCTCAAACCTTAATTAAGGCCGATTGAGAGGAGAAATTTTTGCGAAAGCCTGACTGAAATGGGTCAAATAATTTATATACTGCGAGATAATCTAGAGTTTGTTGGAAAACTATCTTTTCTAGAAATTTAGAAGTGGAACAAAGTATAGAGGTATTAGGTGGCCATCGGTTGGACTGAAAGAAGGAATACCACATGTTGAAAAATACTTCTTTAATTCATTTAGTGAGAGCCTATTTACGATTGATTCGTCCGACTGTCTAATAAGACCAAGATTTTTTAGTTTTTTCCAAAGGTCGTTAGGATTGGCATGTTTAGAGAGAACAATTGTATAGTACAGTCGTTTAAAGTTCATAACTGACCGTTTAACGAGGTTGCGTTGTCTCACAAACAATTTGTGAAAGGCTGGACTCTTCGTCCGAATACAGGCACGTATAAGTCTCTTTCTTTGATTTGTTTCTTTATGGCTGAGGTAAACCTTGGAGCTAGAGGACGCTTAGGCTATATAAGTCGTTTAGGAGCATAGCGAACAAGGCAGTCAAGGAAAACAGAGTTGAAGCTTTTGTAGCATTGTATCAACATTCAGGGAATTTAACACATTTTTCCAATCAAAGCTCAACAACTCATCCTGGAAGCCTTCGACGTTAAAACACTTATTACATCTTACAACTATAGGAGGCAGAAATGTTTTGGTTACATTAAATTTATAAGTTAATACAATTTTATCATGGGCTGAAAGAAATGTAGCTGGAGATTAATTAAAAGAAGAAACTTTTTCTTGCAAATCAACAATGTAGAGATCAAGGAACGTATGGCTATTCTCAGTATAAGTTGCATTCAAAGGAAGAAGGTAAAGGTCATTGGAATATATAAAATTATTGAAGAATGTGCTATAATTGTGATCTCGGAACAAGTCTACGTTGAAATGTCCAAAAATTACAATATTTTTAAACGTTGGGCTAAATTTCGTGAATACATTTTCAATATTGGACATTTGCCCAACTTTTGGTGGTCGCTAGATAATGAATAATAATTTTTGAGTGATTTACCCCCGCTAATTCGATGAGCAGAAATTCAGGCCGTTTCTCGTAGGTCAGAGGCGAAGTAGCTAGAACAGTAATGGACTTCAACATGTTACTTCTTATTAAACTATGGATTTTAGAATAAATGCAGCCCATAACCAGTAGCCCTTACACAAAAACATTGCATATTTCTACACTAAGCATCAGACCAAGGTCTACATAATCAATAACAAACTAAATGGACTAGAAGCAAGAGCAACTCATTTCCTTCACCAACACTTCTCCCTCGTTGTTGATGCTTAGCCCTCCCGAGACTTTAGGTGGCTCCTTACTTAAAGCGCTGGTCTGTAGCACCAAGGACACTCTTTTTAACTTCGGCATCGGCGCTCTTACCTCGAGTGACAACCAACATAACAAGGCCAGCATTGAAAATACATTCCCCTTCCCTCACACTCCGCGATCCCAAATTTCCTCCTAAATATTTTATCATCTCCTCGTATTTGACGTAGAGCCTTCCGGACATCTTTCACACAATCAAATACCATCTAAGACCACTGATAACTCAAGATTCCTATCCTTCACCGTGTTCTCACCGCAGAGCTATCCCTCAACTGTCCGCCATTTTGAAAAATGACGTCAGCGACACCAGCGCCGCCAGTGGTACATTGAGTCTCGATATTCGAGGTGAGAGGAAAGAACGAATATTGCACCTATCTGTTCGGTAATGTATCTCTCTTGTTCCAACGCTTCTGTCGGACCTGGAAATGTAGTGTGGCGTCAAAATGATATTCTCATTAGACTAGAATTTTTTTTGGAAAAGTATTACATTCTGAAGTAACTGTGAGCTTCGTCGATATTGGAACAGAAATAACGGGTTGGATACAATAGAAAAGTGATTTCAAACAAGGGTGTGCAACTTCACTCTCACTCTTTGTTGTTTTAATGGAAGAGATGGCGAGGGTGGTGGCAGAAAGAATGGGGGAAGAAAAGAAAAGAGTGAATGTCTTTGCAGATGATCCGATGAGATTGGGCAGTACATAGCAGGAAGTGCAGGTATAATTGGATTGGAGGGCGGAGGTGGCCGGAATGTATGGATTGAAATTTAATGGAAAGAAGAGTGAGATAATGATCACAACAAGATACCACTGGACTCACAATGGCAGGCGAGTCACTGGAGAAGTAGAAAGATTCAAATACACAGAAAGTGCAATAGAGGAAAATGGAAGAAATGATAGAGATATAAGCGCAAACGGTAGGCAAGCATAAGCATTTCTGAGAAGTGTCAGGAGCTTGGTATGGAGCAAAGATGTCCCAAAGAGCAAAGGGATTATCTAGAGGACGTACTATATGACCCCATCCTGACGCATGCTTCGGAAGCTTTGAAAATAAAGAGAATGGAGGTGAGTAGATCGCAGGCACATGAAATGAAATTCCACCGAACAAGAGCAGGAAAAATCAAAATGGCCAAGATAAGGAATGAAAGAATCAGGGAGATAGTCCAGGAGGAAGCGCGTCAGGAAAGGATAGAGACACACAGACTGAAATGGTGCAGGCATGTAAAGAGGATGGGAACTAACAGAATTCCGAGGAAGATACACGAAGAGGAAATTCAAGGGAAACGACCTCGAGGAAGACCACGGGATAGATGGTTGAAGGGCGTGGAAGAGAGGGTGGAGAAACGGAAAGAGGATTGGATAACAGTGAGAGGAGAGAAATAATGAGAGGATAGGAAAAGGTGCAGAGATTGGTAATCGAAGCAGACTCGGCCGATGGCTGTAATAGATGATGATTATAATCCGAGACTTCAGGTTGTTCCCATCATTCTCCGTGTTTCGAGGTGGGCCGAATGAGCCGAATTTGGACCGACACATCTGTAGTTGGAAACGGGTGAAGGAGGGAGGCGCCGGAGGAACATTCCAGAGACCCACGCATTCGGGACGAACCGCTAACTTTTCGGATGCGGTAGCAGGAAGTGGGGTGTTGAAACGCGGAGTCAAAGAGGAAGTTTGTTTCGAACGCGTTACCCGCAGAGCCTGGCGGTCTCTCTGGGTTTGTGAGCCGCTATTGTTTTGAGGCGTTGCGACACTTTTAGAAGGCAGAAAGCAAAAGGAAAAATATCTCTCATGAGACTAATTGCTACGGTATTTGCAAAGACTCATTCATCGTCTTAACTCGCCGCGGTGAGTCGCAACTGCTGCCTTGAATTAGCGATTTTCCTTGCTGCAGTTATCGTCCCATTCTCATGGGTACGGCCGCATTAGTCAGCAGGTAAACTTCCAGTGGGACAACACCGTTCCGTTCGGTTGAAGGTGCAGAGATTTTGCGACGCAATTCGTCGACGGTGCATTGGTCACCCCGCTTCTTAGCTCATTTTCCGATGAAAGGAAATTTTCAGGTGCATTGGAACGGAAATCAACCATGGACTTCATTGTCGAACGGGGAAATTATTGTGTAATTTTTGGGGATAGGATTCGGGAAAGAGATTCTGTTGCCAAGGTGGATTTTGTTGAATTCTGGCGGAAACAAGAGAAAATTTATCGATAGAAACATTAAGAAATGCAGATCTTCCACTGCCATTAGAACCAATTGCGGCGAAATTTCAACTGAATGATCGCATTTTGACCCCCATAATTTGACTTTGACTGTGGTTAATTGCTAATTACTAAAGAAGTAATACGCCCAAGAGCCAATATTTTATTTTTATTCAATTCCTAAAGAGTTGTCGCTTCTTGTTGACTTTTTTTAATTCTGACGGAAACAAGAGAAAATCAATCGATCGTAAGATTAGGAAATGCAGGTCATTAGGGCTAAATGCGGAGAAATTTCAATCAAATTACCGAATTTCGATTTAAACAGTTGCGGTTAATTGCTAATGACTAAAGAAATAATACGCCAGAGGGCCAACATTTTATTTTTATTCGATTTCTAAAGAGTATTCCCTTCTAATTGACATTTTTCTGCGTAACTGGCATTGATTTTATGAGGGGGAAAAAACATATTTTTCTCCATCCTCACCATTAACATTGTGCAATATCAAGTTAATTTCGAGAATATAATAGCGTGGGAAGACACGATTTCGTAATGTTTGTCATAATACTTACTTATAGGATATGTTTTCCAATACCTTTCTTATGAAAGGGTGTAAATAAAATGACATTACAGTCACTTAACGAGTTGACCTGAGAGTAACTTCCGGTCACCGAAGAGTAACTTCCTTCGGGGGTTATTTTGTGACTTTGGTACCTACATCTACATCCATATAGCACCTGAAACTATAGACACCTGTAAAAGGGATCGGAAAATGGGCTGAAAAATTTAATTACTGTTCGAACTCGGCCACTTGAACAGGAAGCGATTTCTAGCCACGTACAGTAGGAGAGCGCAAACTGGAAAAATTAATAGTTTGGATAGTACGCAAGAAGAAAATGGGCAGAGTAGCAAAGACGTAAGAAGGATAATAGCGTTAACGATGGAAATGTCTAGAGATAGAATGGAGATGAAGACGGGGACATTGGGTAAGGATATAAAGAAGAGGCTGTTAAAGAGTTTGACATGAAGATAAGCGTTGTATAACATTGAGATAGGGCATCTAGAATAGACTGAAGGCTTTCGATATGTGGGTGGGGAAGAGGATGGAGAAGGCGTGATGGACGGAAAGACAGACAAACGAGGAAGTGTTAGCTATGGCGGGTGAAGAAGGGCAGCTCTTGGATGTGATCAGGAGGTAGGATAGGTGACATGAGGAAATAATAAGGGACGATGGGTTGCTTAAGGCCAAGGTAAAGGGATGGATTTTGGGCAAGCGGGGAAAAGAAGGAAAGATAATAGGTTATATGGACGGGATAAAGAAGGGTACGACGCATAAGGATGTCAAGAAATAAGCACTAGAGGTAGATAAGCACTGTACGGGTAGCAATCTTGAGGATTTTCTCCGACTTTCAATAAAAACCTACCTTTGACTGGATGAATATCACTAACTTCTTCGCACATATTTTTAAAAATGGAGGGCCAAATTTCCGCAAACTACCCTCTGATTCTGTCTTTTCCTTACTCTCCGTTGATAAACTTGATAGCATCTTCCTCAAAACTGAGCTTAAACTTGGCCATAGCACACTGAACTCAACCATTGACTGCCTCGACTTTGATTCCTAGATGAGTTTCAGAATACCCACCCGACACACCAGGACTCACTCATTGCTCCATATCCCTACTCCCAGATTATCACTTAACAAACGCCCCCTCAATTTTCGCCTCTCTTCTCCTGTAAATTCCCTTCCTGAGAACATCGACCCTTTCACCTTACTTTCCAACGTCTTCACTAACCTAGTCATATGTCATTTTCAAAAAAAGTAATTTACTATCTCCCCATGTTGGATTATTATCTGTTACCTTCTTGTTTTTTTTTACGTTTGTTTCCTTTTTTGTTTGTTATACGTTCACCATAAAATGGCTTCATGCTGAATGTTTTCTTTTTCTCAAATAAATAAATAAATAATAATTCAATCAATTAACAAATGACAGAGTAAGGTTCCCGATGAAGAGGCTGCAATGCATTCAATATGTTGAATACCGAGTGCAAAATCAGCGCGTTGGAAAAACCAGATAAAATCGGTGCTACCAAATGCATCACAGCAAAATTCCTGAAAACGTCCGAGGGAGGAATGCTTTAATAAACGGAAGACTGAAGCTGCTATTTTTATCGTGCTTCTCCGGTCTCCTCCGTTCATTATATTTCCCGTTCCGCGTTCCAAATGACCGACGCAAAGACGGCGACGTGATTCGTCCGCTGATTCGATCTCACGGTCTGGTGGCGAAGGGCGATCGGCCGCTGAGGTTTTTCGTGAATGAATTACCGAAATACCGTTTATATTCAGCAATTCGAGCCTTCAGTCTTGACCCAGGATAGCGAAAATAGTTTAGGCATCTTCGCGTGAGTATAAATAGATTAATAATTCGTGATCGGTCAATTCGTGATCTGCGAATTCGTGACAACTTTCATACAAGTAGAGAATAACAAGTGTCTCAAAAATAATTAAAAAGGATTCTCATTAAGTGCAAATATCATTAAATTCTGGAGGCAAAATATATACTGTCAATGTGAAGAGAGGCTACGTCCAGTGGTCGAGAATATTCACTCAATTCATTGGTCGTTCAATCCTAAGATTGGTTGAATGCAGCCCTCCGCCCCTCCCTATCTAATGCTAGTTCCCTTACCTCCTAGTATCTCTTCCTATGCACTTTCCTCTTTATTTGGTCCATGAACTTATTCCTTGGTCTTCCTCTGGGGGCTTTTACCACTGTTTTGCTTTGATTATGTTCTGCACAAGTCCATTGTGTCTTAGGGTGGGTCCAATCCATCTTGTTCTTCTTTTCTGTTAGGTCTTCCAAATGGCCCTTTCCTCTTCGACTCTTCTTTACACTTCATCATTTCTTATTTTGTCCGTTCATTTTATCTTCAGGATCCTCCTCCAGCACCAGGTTGCGAAAGTTTCTAGTCTTTTCCTTTCTGGTCAGTTTTTCCAATGGTCCATGCTTCCGATGCGTAGAGTGCTACACTCCGCACGAACTTTCACATACTTTTCATTCACTCCACGCGTACACGAATTTCACATACTATTTTCTGGTTTGTGGTCCTATCCTCTTTGAGTACAGTAGTTGTCTTTTCTCCATTAACGCCTTCTTAGCTTGGGCTATTCTCCGTTTGATGTCCGTTGTACTTCTTCCGTCCCACGTGATGGTGCTTGCGATAGAGGTGAAGGAATCCACTAGCTCTAGCTTCTCTCCTCTCAGGATGACTTCTAATTTCAACTTCTCTCTTCCGCATTCTAGGGCTTTAGTCTTCGTCTTACATATTATTTTCATGTTGTATTCCTGGAAAACTTGGTCCATTATGCTTAGTGGCCTTAGAATATCAGTCGAGAGTATTAGGAATCACAATATTTGGCTCAATATCGAGAAAAAATATTAAATGCCTTGCTACGAATACACAAATGCATGCAGAATCTCGTAATAATAATAATCCTTTAATCTTAAAGGCCAACTTCATATCCAGAGCCTTAGACGCAACGTAAAACGCTTTTCATGAAGAAAACGTAAACAAAATTTTTCAACGAAACTGCGAAAAATCAACGACAGTCATTAAGTGCTCGACCTAGGGGTCGCGTACCTATTTGATAAATGGAACCTTGGTAAATAAAAAAAATGCTTCGGAACGACAAGAGAGAGTATTCATATTCCATAAATGGCAACCTGATTCAATTCATTGTACTCAAAAACCAAACTGAGATTAGAGAAATCAACAGCGCGCCGCCGTGGTGCAAGGTTGAATGGTACGATGGGACATGAGAAATCTAGCAACGTCCGGTTTAAAAACTCTCCGAGACATTTCAATTAGAAGACTACTTTAATACAGGGAATAAAACAAGTAAATTTTTAAGGTGCTTGCGGGAAAATAACTTCTTCCTTTCTCCATACACTGTGAATTGGGTGCCACAAGGTCTCCCATCACGGCATCCAAATTTACCGTGGGGTAATTCCCAAATGTCGCCGCGTTCACTAAACGGTACATGTACGCGGACGAAGAATCTTCAGGTGCTTCGCAGCAGTCAACTGCACTTTAGGTCATTCAACTCAATTTCTGGCCCAAAATGAACTTCCTTCGAACGAATTTAGAGAAAACAGGACACCAGCCATTACTTGCGTAATTCGAGGCAGACGTAGTACTGTAAACTAACTGCCGGGTCAGGAATGAAGCATACCAACAAGTAATAAATATTTACGAAAATTGGCATACAAATATTAGTTGAACGGGATAAGATTTGATCATGGGCTCTGTAAAAAGAGCACGAGAATAGGTAGAAGGTTTCCGTGACATAAGTGTAGTTGACAGGAAAGAAATTAGGATGAGGCAAGGGTGATAGGTTATGGTAACGAGGGCGAAGGGTTGCTTGAGGACGTGACCGAGGAAAGTACTTTGGGTACTTGGGAAAGGTGAACGTAGAGAATAAGTATATCAATGAATTTTCTCGAGTTCAGGTTCATTTTTACATGGTTCTATGCCGAAGTTTCGCCAATTTTTAGGCATCTTCAGGGCTTGGAAATCAGAAAAGTTAATGACATGAAACAATTAAATCTCATTATTGCCAACTGAAACTCTACTGCTCACATCAACGTTTGCCCTGGTACGTTTGAACCTCGCTGAATTATGAATTCAAAGCCCTGAAGACGCCAAAAAATTTGGCGAAACGTCGGAATTGAACCATATAGCAATTGACCTTAGCTCGAGAAACTTCATTCATATACTGATACATACTGGTCGAGAAAAGTCCGAATTGATTACTAGAAGAGAATAAGAATCGTGGACGACGTGAAGCAAGGTGGGACGTATGCTGAGATGAAGGAAAGGTCGTGTAAGGGGATATGTGTCTACGCCTGTTGAGAATTTTACCCTACTGCATATAAATTTGCCTTAACCGTTCGATAACCCTAATAATAATAGATTTCGTCAGCGCATTTTACTCACTGTCCCTAAAACTAACGAAGGAATGAACTACGATTAAATCGTCACAGCAATAAATGAAATAAAGACTTATGTCGGCAATCAACTTCCGTTCCGTAATCAGGCACTATTTCTCTGACTGTTTGATAAGGTATTATTTGGAGTAGACAGACATGCACACTTTTTCCAAACAAATCCATTACAATGGCTGAAGTCACGCAAATGATTCTTCTCCTCTTTAATGCTAGCGCTACTTGAACGTTTCCCGGGCCTACGAAAGTAAATCATCTTTGACAGAAGAATTACCAACTTCAAGAGTCGCCTCATCAATCATTCGCTTTAACGTGTTACATTGAACGCAGGTGTGCTAGAAACCACCAATCTTCGGGTCATAAATGATTGCTTATCGATTTTGATTCGCTCAGAGACTGGCATGGGCTTTTTTATATTCCGGCAAACTATTCGGCCTTCTTTAATCCGGTGGAACATTATTTACGATGCGTTCATTGATCAAACGCCGTCTGCAAATGTTGGGAGCCAGACTATTGTGGCGCTCGCGGTAAATTCTCAACTCAAACCGGTATTCAAACTTCTGAGCCGGTGTGAGCCGGCGTAGGCAGTAGTTGAATCCGGCGGAAACACAACTGATGACGTAAAAAGGGGACAAGCATTTCCTCGACGAAAAAAGGACCGCTGGCGCTCGGGAATTCCAAAATCTTTGTCGCCTCTTCACTGACGCGTTTCAACTTCGAACTGGAGACGCAGGAAATCGGATGCCACTTCCGCCACTCATGGGGAAGGATACCTTGAATGTGGACATTTCGGTCGGATTAAAGGCTTTTCAAAAGACAAAACAAATCACCAGCACAACCACCAGAATAAAGGGGGAAGTTGACAGTCTCGGGCGTTGCTAAATGGAAATCTTGAAACGTACGGATGAAAGGTAAATTTAATACGCAGCAATTTCTGCAGTATTTCATTGTCCTCAACCACGGCATCGCTGCAAAGTAACATCGTCAGGCCACTACGTCAGGTAATTACACAAAATATGACCTGATGATATTACTTTTCAAAGAAACCATTTGGTTGTAAGGAAACATCATCAGGCCACAACGTCAGGTTATAACACAACATACGACCTGATGATATTATTTTGCATGGCAACCAGTTCGCTGCAAGGCAACATCATCAGGCCACTACGTCAGGCCATAACATAATATATGACGAGAACAACAATCGCAGTTTTACACAATTTTTTATTGCCAGTACTACGCATTTCGACTCACTGAGTCATCATCAGGTACGAGATTAGCTACATTATGCCTCAATCAATGAAACGTTTAATATATGACCTGATAATATTGCTTTGCAACGAAACCATCAGGCCAATAGGTCAGGTTATCACACAAAATATGACCTGATGATATTTGTCATCAACGAAACCATATCGTTGCCAGGCCACTGGGTCAGGTTGTATCACAAAATATGACCTGATGATATGGCTTCGCGACGAAACCATGGTTATCGCCAATAAAATACATTGTGGGAGTTGCAGAGCTATAAATTCGCCTTTCTTTCCCACGGGAAAAAGGAGGAGTACTAAGAACATAAGGAGGAATTATGAGCACTCGCAGGTAGGCGTTCAAGTATATGCAGGGAAGAGCTAATAATATGAACACTGGGTAAAGACGTTAAGAAAAGTAAGTGAGGAGCAAGATTCTGAGCGTGGCGGTGCACGATAGGGTCAATTTGATAACGTGGAGAGTGGGTAAGAAGAGTTGAAGAAGAGGGCGTGGGTGAGGATAAAGTACAATGGAGGGAAAAAAGGCAAAAGAAAGTTTTTTAACGTTGGCAGAGGAAAGACAGCTGCTTAAATATATCAATTGACAGCAAAGTAGGAGGCTTGGACAATTAATAGATGAGAATGGGTAACGGAAGAGTGCTTTGACAGATAAATTCAGAGGAAATGGAAGAGGGAGATTAAATACTTGTATTCTTGACGTTATCAAAAGGGGTATGAAGTATGCTGAATTGAAGAGAGATATCACGGGAAGGGAGAGTGCAACCAAATACCGCACAAAAATATTAGGAAACTCATAGAAAAACTCGGAAAAGTTTGGGTTGCTAGGATTTATGGAATTCTTAACATTGGAAAATTCAGTCCCTGCATCATACATGATGTATCATTATTCTATTTTGTTTTCTCTCCTCTCCCACCACATCAAGCACTTTCCCGTTTGTCTTCCTTTCCGTCCACGGCACTCCTTCAACCCTCCTCCGCTCACATTTAAAACTCACGTAGTCAATTCTCGTCTTCCTTTCTCTGAGACCACGTTTCTGAATTATACAACACTACACTCCGCCTTGAAACTCTTCACCAACCTTTATTTGCATGCTTGCGAGGTCAACAAATAATTATTACTACCAAAAGTGTCATTTCATGCGATGGTACATTAGATCTATGGATAGGCTCCCTCGACTGCCCAGTGTGATCCGAAATTCACCCCACTTCCTGAAATAAACACGGTGGCGTTGCGCTATAGTGTCGAAGTAGAATATACATTGATGTAAGCGGTCGAGAGGGCGAATAAATATCACATGGAACGTTTTACCTGCGAAATCTCAAACACATCACGTGCCTAGGTGTCACGCGCAGGCCAGCCTTCATTTGTTTTCCGCGTATCTGAACGAGTTCTAGCCCATGCATTAAATTGCGTCAGATATCCACGATCATTTAAACTTGGATCATTAAGACAGGTCAAAAAACTGTTGGAAATATCCATTTCTATGATTATAATTGAAATTCACTGTGAAGCACGACAAACATTTTAAAAAGCTATGGCTCTTTTTAAAAAAAATTGCGAGTTTCGTTAATTGTAATGAATACACTGCGCAGTATCTCACCCCACAAATCGAAAACCAAGCTGCGGTTACTCTTAAGTTAGTTACTCTTATTTTAGACATGTTCACATTTATACTGGTAGAGAATAATTTAATAACAAGATTAATATACTTACAAGTTCTCCAGGTTACTTTGGATTTGTTAACACCGGTATTCATATATTGGAGTGATCGACTCCTCGAATTCAGGAAATATCCGCCTATCTCCGGGAATTTTCCAGCAAATGATGATCATCATTCATAAATGTCGATAAAAACCATTGCCTTATCCATTGCAATCCCATCCAATCAAGACCTTTGGACTAGGTACTCTCCACAAGATAAAAATAAATTACAATATTGTTTGGGATAATCTAATTATAGCCAACCGGATTTTCCAGTTAAGCCGTGTATCATCTTACCATAAAACGCATGATCCAGAAGTTATAATTAACGGTTCAAAAGCATTCACTAACTGGAGGAGAGGAGGGTAAAAAGTCCGAATCTTCATTCCTGAAATACTGACTCGCCCTCTGTATTCGCATAAATCACTCAACTCTATTCTTTACCTCAATTAAGTTTTCCAACTCCGTTTTGTTCCCACCTAAGTTTTTTGACCTGAAAAACCTCCTCAGAAGCACGAATAAAAGGAATTGTTCGTATCCCATCGTTAAATATTTTGCTTTTGTACCTCTGAGTTCCCGTAAGTAGGCAAAATATAAATAATATTAGTATCAACAGAAATATGATAGACCTGCATTGATCTTAATATGTACTTGGCAGTTTCTAATGGTAGAATTTCACCTGTAAATACCAATTACATTATTTTACTATTCGAATCATGCATAATACCTCCCTCCAGTCCTCCTCGTTACATTCTCACATCTCTCATCTGTCCTATCTACCAAACAAGCAATAAATATGGAGATTACATGAATAAGTAACTTCGACACTTCCGAATAGGACGTCTAGCAATTCACAGAGAGAAAAAAGGCTTATGGGCGATCATTCTCATCTTTTGAGGTGCCTACTGAAACTCGAGTCCGTTGAGCAATAAATTCCCTTTTTTCGTATCAACTCGTTTTTTTTCGTTTATAAACTCGTTTTCGTTTCGTAGGGTTGCGGGTTCGAGTCCCGCCTGGGTAGAATATTATCTGCCCATGACATGGGTGTTTGTCTCTCGTCCGTTGTTACCGTTATTCACCCGACGTAAATTGGCCCATTGTGCTGTATTCGGGGTAGTGAAGATAAATAAAAAATAAATAACTCGAAATTGTATTGTGTAATGTAAACTGATAATTGTATAAGTGTTACGAGCTTAATAGAAGAACTAGGATGGGAATTACTATCAGAACGCAGGTTAAAATTTAGGTTAAACCTTTGTTGTAAATTCGAAACAGAGTTGTTCACAGATGACGTTAGATATATATTGAGAACCCCTGTGTATTATGCTAGGTTTGATCATATTAACAAGATTAAAGAGATAGATTCTCGTACCGATAGATTTAAAATGTCATTTTTCCCTCGTACTATAAGAGAGAACAATAGGCAGCGTAGCAAAGGGATAGGTAGGTGAAATATAGTTAGAGTAGTCTGTAGTGCATGATGCATGTAATAACAACCAATAATCCCTTCCTTATTATGTAGATACTAACCATCTAGCTCCATGTGACCCTATTATCTAGCATATCTCCCTTAAATATCCTACGTGCATGTCAATAGTGCATGTTTGGTGATCTTCACCCACTGCCACACACCCTCGTGGTGGCTCGCAGGGTATCACGTAGATGTAGATGTGGTTGAAATGAAACGCACATGAGTCATTAAAGGCTGAAGGCCAAGAATCGCCTCGGAGTTAAAAATAAAAGAAAAACAAAACATTAGAAGGCGTTGATGGCGTTATACCCATTGCACTGTTTTATATCGTTTTCCTCCGACATCGTCATTTATGTTTTTCGTTTCTACGCTTTCCTGTTTTGTTTTAACATTATACGCTCGCGAAGTAATTTCGACCTCATCCAGTCGCCATTGACAATGACTGACATATTGATTGCCAGAATCAGTGGTAAAGAAACGCCATCGTGTATGAGCATCTAAAGCCATATTTCACCACGAAAACACCTGTTTTCAGTTGAAATTTTAAAGTTAACAGCTATATGCCTGAAAACGCGTGCCTATCAAGTCTTTAAATGATGCAATAAAATTATAATCCGTTAAAAATGTCAGCTTCACCCAAAAAGTTTTATTACCCGTCCGAAATTTTCACGGCAACCGCCTAAAAATTGCAATTGGTCTCCCAGGACGTTTAGCCGCGTTCAAGCGCGTGACCCAGAGTTAGATAATCGCACTCCGTTCGAAAAAATCTCACAATCATGCGGAAGTCCAAAGCATCACATGGGCGTTGGAATGTTTTCTCTTGATAAGAGATATGGATAAGTCAGGGCGTGAATTTCCTACTCTCATAGCAAACCAACTCAAGTGAAGGACTCAAACTCTCTCCCTTTATCACAAATATTCCGAGAAATTTTTATTATTTATTTAATTCTTTTTATTCGAACATATTTTTAAGGCACCAATGGGAAAATTAAGAATGAAAAGTCAACCACAAGGTCGTCGGTGAGGAGACAACACTTCCGTCTTGTCACTCCAAGGATCTAAGTTCGAGTTCCGGCAATGACATGGCTTTTTCACTGAAATCCCGATTCCTAATTGGATGCTACATGGGGAGCGTTTCAAGTTTCAATATTCCTTCCTCCGAAGTCAACATTTAACTGCATTCCTTTTGACGCCTTTCGTTACGGGGTACTTATGTTCACAGCGGGATTTTCTCCTCCCAAGTTCCTTCCCCAAAATTCTCATATCCCAGACCAATTTACCCACGTCTCTGAAAACCTCGTTTGTAGGTTTCCACCGCAAATAACCAACAGGTCAGTCATAGATCATTCCTCGAAAATAGGGAAGGAATACTTGCGTACATTGATACTCATCACGCCGTTCCTTTTTGGGGTAGGTATAGTCGGAAGTGTTAGATGCTCGTTAACAGGCCCACATAGCTGAGTCTAAAGGCCATTTTACTCGGGGCACGTAATTGCTCAAGCTGATGTATGTATGGACATGCATTTTAAATTGCATCCTGTAAAGCGCTGAACTGCAAGAACGCATGTGCAAATGCATGAACGCTAGATAGCAAAATAACCCCTGCTCTATATTCAATTGTTATTGCACGCCAAATTGAGGAAACAATGCAGTTTAAAATTGCGTAACCTCGTGCCCCGTGTAAAACGGGCTTAATAATTTCCACCTTACTGCCCTATTCTATGCGTCTTTTGCTTCAGTTCTCCTCATATATTGTTTCGTAGACCCCCTCCTTCCCTTAAGTCGCTTACACGATGCATAAACCCGCGTTAAGCGCGAGGCAGGACAGGTGCGTGGACAAATGTTCCAAATTCGAACAGGATCTATTTTATGGCCCCGCGTTCGTGCATTTACGCAATTTTGGATGTTAACACGATGCAATTTTAATAATGAATGTGTTCACACATCGTGTAAACACAGCTTAGGACATAATTGATGGTTTCAGGCGTAACTTAATGGAATTTGTTAACATAATGATAATAACTTGTAACTTTACTATTCTACGCATTTTTATTCCTTTTTTATTCTACACATTTTTATTAGGTTCCCCACTGTAAGTTACTTGCGAAGTTAGCATCATACGGAATAGACAGTAATATAGTAGGCTGGATAGGAGACTTCTTACATGAACGCGTTCAAAGGGTGGTATTAGATGGTGTCACCTCCGGCGAAGTAAAAGTTACATCAGGTGTTCCCCAGGGAAGCGTGATAGGCCCAATTTTATTTCTTCTGTACGTAAACGACTTGAATACAGTTGTAAAAAATAGCAAGCTCCGTCTTTTTGCCGATGATGCAGTAGTGTATAAGGAAATTAGAAATGAAGAGAAGAGACAGTTTTTAGCTAAGGATTTAGATGCGATTGATGATTGGTGTGATAGATGGCAACTAGAATTAAATTTGAAGAAATGCGCGATTATGAATTTTTGGAAAAAGAATGGCTTTCCTCGGAATAATTATTGCATCAAAGAAAACAAAGTATGTAACGTAGATTCAATTAAATACTTAGGCGTCACCATCACTGAAGACATGTCATGGGGGAAACACATCAGGGAAATAACTAATGTAGCAAACCGTAGATTAGGATTCGTAAAAAGGGTTCTAGGCAAATGCGATGAGATAGTACGAGAAAGAAGCTATTTTACACTTGTCAGACCTCATTTAGAATATGCCGCTAGTATATGGGATCCGTACGAGGAAGGTATGATAAAAGAATTAGAGCGCGTGCAAAGGAGATCTGCTAGGTTTGTTAAAGGCCGTTATGATAATTGCATAAGTGTTAGGAGCTTAATAGAAGAACTAGAATGGGAATTACTATCAGAATGCAGGTTAAAATTTAGGTTAAACCTTTTAAGTAAATTCGAAACAGAGTTGATCACAGATGACGTATGATAAATATTGAGAACCCCGCGTATTATGCTAGGTTTGATCATCTTAACAAGATTAGAGAGATAGATTGTCGTACCGATAGATTTAAAATGTCATTTTTCCCTCGTACTATAAGAGAGAACAATAGGCAGCGTAGCAAAGGGATAGGTAGGTGAAATATAGTTAGAGTAGTCTGTAGTGCATGATGCATGTAATAACAACCAATAATCCCTTCCTTATTATGTAGACACTAACCATCTAGCTCCATGTGACCCTGTTCTCTAGCATGCCTCCCTTCAATACCCTACTTGCATGTCAATAGTGCATGTTTGGTGATCTTCACCCCCTGCCACACACCCTCGTGGTGGCTCGCAGGGTATCACGTAGATGTAGATGTATTTGGAACGATCCGGGGTTTTTCCGGGTTGAACATCGAAACCAAGGTCGTTTCAACTAAAAATATGTGGAATAACAAAGCAACAAGTTATCATCATAGCTAAAGACCCCAAACATTCCTTCTTTTAGGGTATACTCAACCAGATTCACCCACAGCTATCTCCGTCTGCCCATTTCTCTCATACCATTCACTCGTCTTATCTCGCCTCTAAAAACCTGTACCGACTTGGCCATTAAACGTCTTTCCGTAAATAATTACCTAAGCTTCTCTCTCCCTTGTTCCGAGAGGAGTTTTCTGTCTTTCTGACATTTTCTGCTGTAGATCTCATATTTATTTTAGTTACGACTGCAATGTAAATTGGCAGCACTGCAGTATAGGGACACGAATTGTAGGTAGTTCGAGCGAGATAGTTCCCTAGTCATAATGGAGACCATATTCTTATAATACGTATTGATTTCAGCTGCAGTAGGAAGCACGAAGTAAATATCATGGTATTACTAGTGCAATAATATACTTGTAATTTATTGAAATCCTCAGTATTTAAATACAAATATCCACATAAGTCATTAATTTGACTCATTTTTTCACGCGGTACGTTCAAAACTCCTTCTCAACGGAAGGGTATTTTACGATTCTGAAAAAAATTACTGCGGTTACAATATGATTTGTTTTAAAAAATAGTCGATAAAACATAACGAACTACACCCTGTTAATATTTGGACGAGATCTAGGCATTAGGAACCCCTCATTTTTTAAATAATGTCTCTCGGAAGTGCAAGCACGCACCATTCCCCTTGTAAATTGGCCGATATTTTCGTATATTTGGAAGGGAGAAATATTTTCTTTAACATGACACCAAATTCATTGATTTCTAGGTGAAATGATATTTCGCGCAAAGTACCTTAAATACATGAATCTGCTTCGTATTTATGTTTTCATCCATTCCCTCACATGGGCAAATTAACAAAGCCCGCTACCTCCGTGCATACCAATCCATTACCGGAGCTACTAACAACAGATGGAAGGCCTTACTGATAGAAACTTGCGCTGACATGAACTGGGCTATTTTTTTGCCCTCCAACGATACGCTCAAGTAGATGAGGGCCGTCTGGTAGCTTGCGTCGCGGAACGAAAGCCCGCAGACGGAATGAGATAACCTAAACCACGATTGGTCCACTGACGGGAGTGGGACGAGAACAGGAAAGAGTTCCAATTCTCGAGTCCGAAGTTCTGGCTGCCGAAGTCGAGGCCGAAGATCTGGGGAATCTTTCCGCGCAGCGCAGCGCCTCCGTTCCAGGAAAGAGGCGTTCCATTGCTCACCAAGCCAACGTCCGCCCGTCGCGGCGCGGCGTCGCGTCGGGAGGAAAAACTTCCCCTGCTTGGGGTAAAGGCAACGCTGTTCCCCTCCTCCTCCTCGCATAGCCTCGTCCTCACTACGCCCTCCTCTCCTCGTCCACTAAAACTCCGCAGCCCAACCCTAGGACGCTTCTGCCCCCGCCACTCTTTTTTCCCTCTTCCCCGGATCCTTTCCTGTGGCTTTCCCCCCAAGCGCCTCTGGCCTTGGTGCGGCCGGAATCCGCCGCCTTACGGCCTTTCGTGACGCAACAGTGACTGGGCTTTTTCCAGGGGGGAGTGGCGGAGGGGGGGCGGGACGGACAGAGACAGAGGCGGAAGGGGGAGGGGGAACGGGAGGGATGAGAGGGGGCAGAGCCTTATAAGTTGAGTCGAAGCCGGCTTTTCCTCCCAGACGCAAAACCCACGCCGTTGAGATATCACCCATCACCGATTTCGGTCGTATTTTGGTGAGTGTTCTCTTCTGCATCACTTTCCTTTAGATATCGGAGACCTTTGGTTACTTGTTCTATCCGCTTGGGTCCGCGGACGTCGTCCACCCCTTTTATTGTGTGATTTCGAGTGGCCAGCGAGAAGTGGAATACGTGGAAGTTGGTTCGGTTGGTTTGAAGAAATGTGTATTTCCAGATTTCTTCCATTAATGTTGTGCGTCGACGTTCGGTGATTTCCAATCTGCCCAGAATTCTCCGCTGCTTTGATTACGGTTGATTTGTGCCGGCCAGTGGAATTTCGGAAAAATTTCCTATTTTCCTTGTAAAAGTTTGGAATGTTGCCTGGAGAAATGCTTGAAATATGGATCTTTTATTCTATTCCAGAAAGTGATATTAAAATTTTTGAGAAATGTGGTATTTTAAAAGTTCATTTTCGTGAAATTGCCTGCATAGGAGTCAATTTCCACTGAAAAATATTTCCAGATTGGTTACAAACTTGTAAAAGTGCGAATGCTGGGTATTTTGTTGAGGGGCTCAATTTTTCACGCCATTCATCTAATGGATTATTTTTTCATTGTGAATTTCATATTATTAACGCTTTCCGTATTCAAATTTAATTTATTTTTTCACAAATTTTTGCTTTGTCTGTCAAATCAAGTCCCACTTCCACGAATCCTCCTGAGTATAATTGGCAATCGATCAATTTCCGGGATGAATTTTGAAAATAAATCCCTTCGCTCCGTAGCATCTTTCTTACTAGACAGGTTTTCTATCAACAGGTTGACCCAAGAACTAAGGAAACTCCAGCAAAATGGCCCCTACTTACAAGCTCACTTACTTCGACCTCCGCGGCCGTGGTGAAGCCATCAGGTTCATCCTTCATCACGCAGGAGTTGCCTTCGAAGACAACAGGTTCCCCAGGGACCAGTGGCCAACAATCAAGCCAAGTGAGTACTGAATCCCGAAAAATTTCGATTACCGCCTCTCTGTAACGAGCGCTGGTATTCCGTGTGCCCTTGAGTTTTAGGCAACGCTCAAATTATTGCTGTTACCACGCTCAGGTTATGTTATTTTAAAGCTTGTTCAGCATCTTCACGGGGAATTTTTGACCTGTAATTCATTGAATTAGCGAACATAATATTTACAAAAAACTTAATAACTTTAATCAGAGGAAGATCATTTGGGTTACTAACTTTTCATTGTCACGAGTTTGACGCGATGAACGGCAAAGGAATCGCTCTGCAGTACCAGAAAAAAGGGAGTTCGCTAATAAACTGGAAATCGAAGCTTGGAACTTAGCTTCAATATTTTACAAAACAATTGGAAATCATGAATAGAGGAGTGGCCTCCGCATAGGCCAGGAAAGCCTTGGGTCCGTAGTCAGATTCCCGCTCTGAAAGATCCTTTTTCCATTCGCTTTTTTCCAAATTCCGTTTTTATTTTCTCTGCAGCAAGCGCAGATGAAATTCTGCAGTGCCCTTGAATGACATCATGACAACGAAGTCAATTTTCCAACGCTGTCCACGTCCAAGTTTGCTATTTTCCTGGCACACCCACCGACATACATCGGCTCATTGAAGTAGATGTTGTATATAATCCTTTCCACATAGATCACAAATTTTAAAGAATCCTTTCCAAAGTCCATTATCATGCGAAAAGCTTTCCCTCGATGGCGTGTGTTTTATAAATCCTTTTATATGTTCGAGGGGCTATGTAACCCATTAATTGTAGCTGTCGGGCCTGTTAATCTTTCCGTGCATCTCAAGGCCTTCGCAGTGCAGAAGTGCGGCGACGCGTTCCCGCACAAAGGGGCCTCTTTCTCTCTTTGCATTTTGGCCGTTGGCCAGAATGGCGCTTTGTGAAGGACTGCTCTCGCCAACCACATTTATCTCCCACCCGCTAATTTTCGAGGCTACATCCCAAATATACCTTTCACTTAGGACTTAGACTAAATGGCTGAGGCATTCTGGAAAAAATGGTGATCTCGGAACGAATATTCTAGTTCGCTCGGCAGCCTGTCACCCTTAATATTACCGTCTAATTGGGTATCATAAAAAAATCTTTCTGCCCATAATTGCCTCCATCCTTTCAGTTACAAATCTTCGAGATACAAAAGACTTATTGAAGGAAGATAACAGGCTAGTTCTTTTTTCCGCACCGTAAAAATTTTACAGCTTTCCATTGCATAACCCAGAGTCAGCATTTATTGTATAAACCTCGGGTTTAGCGCCATCATAATTCAAACTATACAGATCCCCGGGCTCAGAATTTCTGAGTGAAGGCAGGAGCAATGAGAATTAGTTTTTTGGTCAATTGCATGGCTGCTAAATCAATCTCCGCGGTGATATTAAACATTTTACTAACAAAGTTTCGCGGAGTATCTACTCTGGCGAAGCTTCCTTCCTTAGCTTACGCTTCTGTCTCTCTGTGTACGCATATTGGTCCAATCGTAAACGTCCAATCCCCGAGCCGTGATTAACATGGGCAGTACGGAGAATTCTCCAGGGGTTTCCCTCAAGGAAAATTTCCTTAGATCGATAAAAATAACTGGGACTCGATGAAGTACTTTTTTATTAGATTGACGATACTTCCGATTGCGGACTTCTTAATTCGATAGATTAGATAAACAGACTGAGTACAGTTTTGACAGATTCCGCACCGGGTTGGATCATTGTGAACCAATATCTTAACAGATTACACTGCCATCGACATCAGGGTTAAAAACTGACGAGCGAGGAACAAAAATTCACCCCCTCTTATGTAAAATCCTCAAAGTCATTCTTGACGATGATGATGGCTGAACTGACTGTTGAAAAGTTTCTCTAAGATATTCTAACCCAGAGTGGCACCCATGCAAAATATATTCAAAAAGGGCTCGATGTTTTTACATACAAGCTTCAATGCATATCACGGGATTTTTTCAGTCCTCTCTATGTATGACCTTCGGGGGAGTAAGAACAAGTTTACTTTTCGTGTTTTTGCTTTAATAACTAGTTTCGTTTTTAAGTTCTGCATGACCTGCGCTGCATTTGGCTCATGGGCGGTTGAATTGCGGTGGCGTGCCTGGGGTCAAACTAAAAAAAAACAGTAATAAATGCGAGAATGGGGCTAAGTGGACGCGATCGATATGAAGTCTCTGGTTCGCTGTCATCCTCGTCCGAACCTTCCGGAAATACTCGCAACGGAGTAATATCCCTCCGACAAGAGCCTTACTTACCCTGAGGTAGGCCACTGAATATTTTACTGTTCAAACTAATATTCCAAAAGTGGTCATTGATTATTAAAACTGTTCTAACTGAATCTTTGGGTAGACGTTCGGATCGTGAATGTTTAATAAGACTTCTTCAAACAACAGGTGTCTTTTCTCAAAAACAATTTTCTCTGCTAGATTGACAGGAAAATTTCACGTGTTCATAATTATGAAGCAAACCTACCTAAATTGTGGATAACAGTACCCAAGGTAACATGCTCCAAAAATAAAAAAACATGAAATGAGGACTTAACGAGCAAATAACATACTTACATTTTATCGACTTTTCCTCAACGAATTTCGGCAGCGTTAAACCGGTCGTCTTTCATAAATACGCCTGCCGTAAACATGTCCATTTTGGGTAAATTGTCAGATGTGGCTTTAGTAAAACAAATGAACGCTATATTCGTTGTTCACTATTAAATATCTTCATAAATTAGTCTATTCTACATTTCTTTCCATACTCACTCGGCTTTCGTGCCCGGCTTAAGCGAAAATAATACTACACCAATCTGATTTCATTTCAGCGTCACGTGAAAAAATATAAAATTCCGACAATTTGAATCTTAAATTTAATATTGATTAAACGTAAAAGATATTTCCACTCCTTCCGCTTGTAAGAGTGAAAGTTATTCCGCATTCATACAATTAAAATTTTGGAAAATAACAAATTGCTGTAATTTTAAATTTTTTAATAATATTTTATAAATATAATAGTTTACGATGATATTTAGTGAAATTTTAAGCGTACCATTTGGTTAAACTTAATGGTTGAAGGCGTATCTTTGTGGGATGACACTACTGACACGACTAAAAAGAGAGAACTCTTAGTATATTCCACACTTGAAACTTTAATTCCCGACCCAGGTTTCGACTGCCTTGCAAATGATTGCAAGGCAGTCGAAACCAGGGTCGGGAATTAAAGTTTTAAGGGTGGAAAATACGAAGAGTTCTCTCTTTTTAGTCATGTCAGTACCATTTGGTATTTTCCAAGATGTCAGGAAACATTGAACAAATATTTCACTTTTCATTTTAATGTAATATCTTTGGTGGTAGTTTGGAAATATTCAAGAATGGATATTCCTAGGCATCGGTCGTTTACTAGTTGCGATTGTATTGCCCATTCAGCGTATTTCCAGGAAAATAAGGAACCTCTAATTATCTCTTCGCGTTCAAAGTGTATTTTTTTCTTGTTTCACTACGGCTCGAGTAAACAATGAATGAACCTGGATATGAAACTCAAACTACCAAGTTTTTACTCCCTCATAATGTCAATGCGCTCAAAATTTTTATATTCGGAGTTCATCGAATTGCATTCGGGAACGGAATTCTCAATGAGGCGATGGCTTTGAGTCCCTTTCGCTTTGATCTCCGGCGGCGGCCCTCCGCAGTCGCAGACGCTAAGGGGAGGTGGCCGTTCCCGCCACGCTGGCGTGGGAAGGTCACCTTGAACCGACCCGAGTTCGACGAACTGTTGAGCCTGCTGGCGCGCCCTCATGCTGAAGTTTGGAAACTTGGGAGGCAAACGAGCGTAATATACAAGGGAGGGACCGAAGCGGAAGGGGGTATAGGGGCGGGAGCTCGTAATGTGCCACCTGTCGTCTGCCAACCGACAGGAAAAAATGTGTGGTGGGTGAGAATCACCTTGTTTGCATGGTTGCCATAGAGGCGACGTGTCGCGACGCCTTGGTACGCATTGAACCACTGCGAGAAGCCCGGTCGAACAGGCGCGGGCGGGGAAAACTCTAGAAGATCGCATTGCATTAAGCAATAAATTAATAAATTGCACTTGAGTACTCTGGGAAAGTTGATGGTATGTAGTTAAAATCGTGTCGTGTGAAGCAAAATAGGCAGTCCAAGCCACATAACGATAGCACGCGGGAATATGCACACCTGCTAGGAAACTATTCCGTAAAATAGCGAAATGCACATTCTTCAGTTGATAGCATCGTTACGTGTCGAAAAACCGTGCGTACCAATTTGTTTGTTGTTTGTTTTTAGTGTTGAAAATAATTAACGACAACACTTCGATTGCTACAGATTCCTTAACGTCATTGAGCGTAATCGAGACCTAGGACGTCTTAAAATATCCTGTCGCACGGGAATTTGAAAGGAACCACTTATAGTATTAAGATTAGATACCAACTCGTGCATTAATAACTCCGTGTATAAAACACTCAGAGCATTAATCGTGCGGCCAAGGTACTTAATTTTATTTGAATTAACTGAGAGATTTAATGGAGAATTAAATGATTAAAAATGAAAGCCTAATCATCATCCTTGCCGGATGTTTGCTGAATCTTGAGGCGGGCTGGAAAATTCCTCTACCATTTTGCCGTAAGGCTGACTTCCACCGTTTCTCTCTCCATTTCATACGATAAACTACATATTTAGATATTTAGCAACTTCCTCTCTTCTGGGGACGGAGAATGAATATCAGTCCAAAGTTAGTTTGTTAAACTGAACAAGTACGTCCGTTGATTCAATTATTAATGAGTTACAGTGATTGGATTTTCGCGAACATAAGCGCAGATGTGTGAAACTCGAGTAGTACCTTGAGTGTAACGAGAGCGAAGACTAAACTAGAGCGTTCTCGTAAGACTTTCAACAGTTTTTTACGCCATGCTAGTTAATCACGAAGTTTCAGTTCATATTTCCATTCCTTCAACGGTCGGTAAATAGTTTCGCATTCTTCGTCCAACCAATATTCATTAATACACAAACAACCATACTAGTGTCTGAAGTCCCTAGGAATTTACAAGGAAAGAAATTCCCATAAAATCTCCATTATTGTGAATGAGAGAGTCGATCAACGTCATGGGTTGAGGATTAAGGTTACACGAAATCAGAGGGTCGGAAAATTATGCGTACAAGCGTGTAATTCCCAGGCGACCGTGAGATTTTGGTGAAGAAGGTCGCTATCTCACGCCCCCATCGTTGCAAACGAGTTGCAGATAATGGGATAACCACGTTTCCAGTCGCCACGTTGTGTGGAGGAACCGATTTGTAAAGCTGAAACAGGAAAGTTGAAAGAATGAAACTGAGAACATGACTCTCATTAATGCATCGATGTTCCAGAGAAAAAAAACTTTATCTAGTATATATTTGACAAATTACTGTTAGCCACAGAATAATGCGTATTTTTCTTTGATGGTACCTTAAGAATGTCAGCCAGTCTCTGGTGGCAATCCTGTCCCGATTATGACTAAATTTGGATAAATGTCCACAAGTTAACGAAGCTGAATCTCCTAGTAAAATTTTCCCTGATTTCATGATGAAGATACAATGTAATCCTTTCCCGGCACGCACAACTACATTCTAACAGCCGCGTTGAGCTCCTCCGTCGACAAGAATCCATTGGCTATTGTCATAAAGCCCAGTTTGAACTTAGCAAAGTCGGCCACAAGTGTATGTACGAACGTGAATTTCAAATTGCGTCGCGTTTCGCGCTGAATGGCAAGAACGCATTCACGAATGCATGAACGCGAGATGAAAAAATAGCCCCTACTCCAATTCGATATTTACTGCACGCCAGATTGAGAAAAATATGCACAAGTAAATTGTGCAGGATCGTACCCCGAATAAAACAGGCTTAACAGGTGAGGGTTGAATGCAATAGCATATCCATTGCCCTTACAAATGCACGCTAATATTTTAGAATGAGGACAATCGAAAATCTATGGAGTTTACGGGGTAAACTGTTCACAGGGTATGAATCAATTCTATTTAACTTGAGTTGATATCCTCCACTCGATGACATGGCAAATGAAAGGAGCTGAATGAAATTACGAGCTACTTACAACGGCACTTTTTGCCAACCAATTAATTGCTTCAGTTTTTATGACAATTAGGTCAGATATTGTTGTGAATTCGAAATTCTGGCATTGGATGAAGTTTGGGAAATTTATACAGATTTATTTCCGACTCTACCCTCGCCTTCGGGGAGGGCATCCCATTTTTTGGCGCAAATAGCAGATATAAGATGAACATAATTGAAGTCAAAACAGAGGGAAAAGTCCCCAAGGGAAGACCCAGGAATAAGTTCATGGACAAATAAGGAGGAAAGTGCGTAGGAAGAGATACAAGGAGGTAAGGAACTAGTATAAGATACATCTAAATCATACCCTGCAAGCCACCCAAAGGGTGTGTGGCAGGGGGTGCTTCCACACCAGGAATGCATGAATGATACGGTAGAACACCGAAATTACATTGAAACCCGCGTACAACACATGCAAAGCGCCAATTAAAAATCTACTAACCAAGAAACATTCTATCGTCAATCGTTCCAACATGCAAGGGATACAAAGACTACTACTACATATCCAAAATATCATGCCTAAATAAGAACATCAATATTTACATCATGCATAAATAAGAAAGTAGAGAATATAATGAGAAAGATTTACTGTCTGCCTATTGTCACAATTCGAACTATTCATGACGACGATCACAGCTGTTATGGTCCCGAATGGTACGCGGAGGGTGGAGGGCTGCAATTAATCAATCTTAGGATTGAACGACCAATGATGATGAACCTACATAAAGATTTCTTTTTCGGCAGATCAATTCAGCTACCAGGCAAAGATCGCCTGTAACCATATCCCCGAGACTGAAATACCAAAGCTTGAAAAGCACCCGCGCTCGAGGTGGGGCACAAACCAACGGCCTCCAAGTTGAACGTAGGATGGATACACCGTAGGAACTTCCTTTCCCTCATCATATATTGCGTGCACGTCTCCTGTAAACCCGTGTTATCGAGTGATAAAGGTGGGCGAGAGTATGCCTTCAAGAATCCTTATCAAGCTACATATGGCAGCGGAATCTAAAAATGTCCTCGAACTCCACTATCTTTACCTGAAAAGTAAACGACCGTGGCTTAAAAATCGCAGGCAAGTTAAATTTTCTTTCATTTTAAAGCGAGCTGTAATCACTTTTGTTTGTAATGCAAACTCCAAATTTATCGCGTGCTTTGGAACGAGAGAGTTTGTTCACAGATCTCAATTGTCGCCACGCCAATCTCCACTCTAGCGATACAAATTATACCGGATGCCGCGGTTTGAAAGTGAAGCAATCTCTCGTAAGGGGAAACGTCTCGTAAGGAGGACACGGTGGCAAGTTATCATTATGGAAAGAAAGAAGCTATCTCGAAAAGGTTTCCGGGAATTCAAGACGAGACTACGTGACTATCACGTCAATGCCGGCTAATTATTTCCCGCAAAAAAACTAACATAGACTATCAGGCTAAGTTTTCTCTTTTACCCCAAGTTCCATTTTATGCGACATAATGTCGGGGCAAATCAGACTGAAAATCCCAAGAAACTGCCAGATACATACATGCGTTTTTGCTGGAACTGAGTCCACGACATACCCAACAAACAACTTTGGATTACTATTCCTTTTACTCTGTTTATTGAAACCAATCCCAAAGCCTTTGTATCTGTTGTAGGTGTTTTAATAAATAGATAAACGTCGCAAATAAATGATTCGTTAAATATAATGTTACATAAAACCGCCGATTTTAGTCAGATTTTTTCGTTTGTACCTTCTGGCGACGCATTGGCGAAAAAGACACCCATTACGCCATTTTTTCACACAGGAAGGGTACTTCAACTTCGATTTAACGAGAATTTCTGGGGAAAAGAGTTAATAATAATGCCTTTAGCACTTACGATACCAGTAATTCTCGTCTTATACCTGGACAGTACATTCGCAACACGTGAGAGCACAACAGAAGTACAATCATCCAACAGAAAAATAATCATCTATGACGTTGAAATCATAGTAATGCATAGCATAAATATTGATTGGAACACATCTTTTGAAATACAGAAACGATCGAGACCTGCAAACCTACAAATAGAAAAGTCATCAAAAATGTAAAAATTTCAACATAAAAATCAAATATGAGCAATGTTGGAAAGAGTATCATAATGTTCGCTGAAGTTTTTCCAGTAATGTCCGTCACCATTGAAAGTAGACCCCTTTAAACGAACCCAAATCCCTTGATATACCGACGGGTATCTGAGGTTCTAATTCAGAAACATGGCATTTCAGGGTAATGCCCTCTACTTCTCTCGTACTCGAAAAGAATAAGTATCGCGACCGCAAAAATCCAACGTGAAAAAAAATTGGATATCACCAATTTTTCTCCTCGATCAGGCTCGTGTAAGTCTTCCGGCCCGTCGGAATTCCTCGACGGCGAGGCATTCCGTGACCCTCGAGGCACGCCGATATGCAATTAAGTTCGCCCTTAGCGAATGGCCGAGAAGGAAAGGGAAAGGGAGAGAGGGTGATACAGATATCGCCGTAAGGTAATAATCTCGTGAGTCACACAAGACTTCGCGGTATGTGCCGCCCTCTCTGGCCGAAGGGCGTTGGGCTCGTTTCTCACGATACATGATCCAGCACAATACCTATAAGAATGTTCAACTGAGTGGAAATTGATTTTCACAAACTACTACTGCAGACTATTATATCAGACCTATAAGAATGTTCAACTATGTGGAAATTGATTTTCACAAACTATACTACCGCAGAATATGTATATCACAGACTATTATATCAATTGTTTTCTTTACACTGATTTTTTTTTTCTTAAAATCATCCAGGATCCTTCTTAGAAGTTGCCTGATGATGACACCGATAGATTATATAATTTCATTTGTACAGGGAGCTAATTTTAGAATTGGAAGACCGCACAGCGACCATAAAAGCTAACGTGTGTGGACAACGACTTCTAGCTTTCACCAGAAGCGAGAAGCCAACTAGTACCACATCAAAGATGAAATGTGATAGCTCATCAAGAATGAAAACGATTATGCTTATGCCGCTTCTCTATCTCACGCTAACAGAATTGTGCTCTATCAGGTGTCGTATGAAACATGGGAGCCTTAGGGTGAGGTAAAAATTTAATAAATCAATGCAACGTAATGCCTTAAAAGTGACACACATCTTTTTTAGGTATTGCTAAATTTATACATTGAAATATAAGGTAAACTTGACTTGGCACACACTTTTATTCTACATAATTACATACTTGGAGTGACGATAAATACTGGAAGACATGCATTATTTATTTGTCTGTGCGTTTTTAAGACATAACTCAGGAAAATCCCGCTTTTACGGATCGTATGGCAATATTTTGTGAAGCGGCAGTAAGGTAAGAGCCTCTTCCTAATGTGAAGAAGAGTATATTCTCGGCGCGGCCAATGGGAGCGTTCCACGTATGCCCGCCACCCTCTCTCCCTTTCACGATTTCCCTCTTCCGAGACCTGACGGAGCAAACTGTGCACGGCGAGAGACCTTGATCCATCCATCCATCCAACCAACCAACAGACCATTCTTCTCCGCCTCTCCTTCTCATTTTCTCTCCCCTTCGAACACTTCTCAACGTTCACTCAACCCTTCTAGCCCGCCATCGCCGGGCACCCCCCACCGCCACCACCCCCCTATCTCCGTGAATTCTTTTTTTTCTTCCCCCCTATCCGTGACGCTCATTTCGCCGACATTAATGATAGCCGGAACGCCCGCCGTGAGAAAGGCTCAAGACTCCAAAGGGAGAGTTACGTGGGTGGACGGTGTTATAAAATTGGTTTTCAACTAACTCGAGGTGGTTTATGGCACACCAATAAATACAAAAAGTACGCTATTTAATAAAATTTTCTTAAGCACGAAGAGAAAAGCGTTCGCGAAATATGCACTTATGCGTACCAATGGGATGGCGCTGATGTCGGTGAACTTTTGTAAGGAAGTAAGAAAAAGAGGCTGTCAAAGAGGTTAAGGTAGTTTGAGCGAGATAGTTCCCTAATCATAGTAGAGACCATATTCGTCTTATACGTTTAAATTTCAGCAGCTGTGGGAAGCATACATAAAATATTGCATCATTAATGGTGCAATAGTATACTTCTTATTATAGGAGTTCTTAGTACTCAAAGAATAATATCTACATATCTTTAATTTGACTCATTTTTATCATGCGGTACGTTCAAAACTCCTTCACAACGGAAGGTTTCTTTGCGAGTTTGAAAAAATTACTGCAGTGACTATAGGATTTAATTTAAAAAAAGCCGAGAAAACATACCAACTAAACACTGTTAAATTTTTGGCGAGATCTTAAGTGTTAGAAATTATTCATTTTTTAAATAAGATCTCTTTGGAGTGCATACACGAACCATTTCCCATGTAGAAGTGCCGGTATTTTTTGTGAAAAATCTCGGGAAAGTAATAAGGTAAAGGGGTAATATTTTGGTATTTTCGGAGAGGTGAGAAATTTTTCTTTAAATTGAGAGACAATTCATTTATTTCTAGATGAAATGATATTTCGCTCAACTACTTCAAAATAGTCTAGCATTGTTTGACGCAGAAACGTGGACTCTAAGAAAATACAATAGTTTACAGCAGTTTGAAATGTGGGTGTGGAGGATGGAGGGGAGAAAGTCCGGAGAACGGAAGGGAAGACAAACGAGAAAGTGCTGGGTAAGGTGGGTTGGGAGAAGAAACTTCTGGAGAAGATAAGGAGGAGGCATAGCAGGTGAAAGCAGAGGGTATCGAGTGGTGATGAGATGCTGGAGAGCCATGGTGGAGGGGAGGATGTTGGGTAAGCGGGGAAGGAGAGGAAGGAGAATATGTTCCATGGGCGGGATGAAGAGAGGTAGAACATATGCATAGATGAAAAAGGCTATTGAGTTGGTGGACAATGGTCTGCGTAAGAAAAACCTGAAAGGATATATACTTTCTTCCATGTAAATCCAAAATTAATGGTGAATTGCCCTAATAATAATAAATCCAGGTCTCGCGAAGGAGTGTTATAAATAGTTCTGGAGTGAAGGTAGTTGGAAGAGGATAATCAGGGAAGGGAACGATAGTGGATGAAGTACGTACGAGTGGTAAGAGTCGTTGTATTATACCAGTGGTTCTCAATCTTCATAATGCCGCGACCCTTGGACACAATTCTCATGTTGTAGTGACCCAACCATAAAATTATTTTCGCTGTTACTTCATAAAACTATTGGAAATACAAATTTTTCCGATGGTCTTAGGCGAGCCCTGTGAAAGGGTCGTTCGACCCCCAAAAGGGTGGCGGCCCACAGGTTGAGAACCGCTATTAGGGCAATATTACTGTCGTGTCTGTCTAATTATAGTTGCTTAACGTTACAAACTACTCAAGAGTATAACCTTGTCAGGCTTTTTTACTTAACTTTTCCTTTATCACGGCCTCCAGCATTCCTTAGAGCCGTCTCATTTCCTCCATCCACCTATTATGCCTCCATCAAAAATTCCTCGGACTTTTTTGGTTCCTCAACTGTGTAAGCCTCTCACTTCTTCCATAGTTGTTCACTTCACCATTTCCTTTATCCTTCTCCTGAACAAAAGTCGAAAAATAAAATAAAACTTCGATCTCTACAATTTCTATATCCACTCAGTTTCGGAACCATGCGACGCCGCGCTCCATAATCAACAAGTCTTCGCTGAGGGTGTTCTCTCCTCGCATTCATATTCGGCAATCCTCGTCCTCGGGCCCCTCCAACTTCGCAGAGAGTATTTCTTTAATTTTCTAGGTGAGGGGATGGGCTGAGGGATCTAATTATTTTTTTGCCGCAGAGGAAGTGCGAAATTAAGGGTATGGACGGTGAGGGGTTAGAGATAGGTGGAGGGCACTGAGGCGCAGCGGTCGAATTGAGACAGGTGAGGCCGGGTGGATGGAAGGACGGTGCGCATCGGGGAAGAGGAGGAAGGACTCGGCTCTGAAGAGAGAACGAGTAATGAAAGACGTGAAAATAAAGTTAACGCTTGAAACGCATCTTCCAAACGAATAGTAAGAAAGAGGCATCTTAAAAAATCATGTACGAGATTTTTAATCTTTAGACAAATGATAATGATTTCAAGACATAAATATTCGACAGCTGTGTCATTTTCTGTTGCCTATTGTTCTGTTCTAACTTCGAGGTGTGCCAAGCACCGCGCTAAATACTACAAAAATCGCAGCAAATAGAAAGTAGCAATCTTTACGAGCAAGAAGCCGATGATAAAGGCAGCCTGGAGAGGTATTTTGCAGCGGAAACAAATAAACCAGGCATCTTAGCGAATATAGACATGAATAATTGTCCTGTCACTTGAAATCGATGAATTAGTTAAAGTTAAATACGTCACAAAAATTATGTTAATATGATTTCGGTTACAAAAAGTTTTATTTTTCTACATAAGAGGTCTAGCAATTGATTCTCAATTAAGAAATGTTGCAAAGTGTAATTACTCAAAAATGAGACGACAAAGGATTTTTTTTAAAGTTCTTCGAAATAAATTAAATTCCTTACGGTAAAAAAGTATTTCGC
Organism: Ceriagrion tenellum; assembly: GCA_963169105.1. NCBI lineage: Eukaryota > Metazoa > Arthropoda > Insecta > Odonata > Coenagrionidae > Ceriagrion > Ceriagrion tenellum. The sequence continues at coordinate 62,704,384 of OY720637.1, forward strand.
CCATCGCTAGTTCCTTGCAGAATAACGAGTTGGAAAGGGTGGAGATGTGGGCGGAGGAAAAGAGAATGAAAAGGAATGGTGTATGGGTCTGGTATTTGCACCCACCCATTCCAAATGAGGAGTGCGGACCGGGGACTCGCTGTCCTTGGGTACCGATCCAAACCGGGCATGACCGCCCCCGCCTACAAGGGGACGAGAGTGCACACGATCGTGCTTGCATCGGAATAAATCCGTCCGCCGTAAACGCACGCGTAACTGATGGGACCGTCTAAAAGGGCTGGAAGTGTATCTCGCAGTCATCAATTCGCCATCAATGAATATCTGGTGAGCATTTTATTTTCAATCGCGCAGTTTCATGAATCATTACTAAAGGGTGTTAGTTACTGGACAGAATAAAGGGTGTACCACATTTAGTTGACAGAAGGGGTCTCAAGGTAGTTTGAGCGAGATAGCTCCCTAGTCATAATGGAGACCATTTTTGAATTACAAGTATTGAATTCTGCAGCTGAAGGAAGCATGAATTAAATACTACATAATTAACAGTGCGATAATATACTTAGGTATGACTAAAATTCTGAGTAATCAAGTAAAAATATCCGCATAAGTCTTTGATTTGACTCATTTTCTCACGCGATACATTTGAAACTCCTTCACAACGGAAGGTTTTTTTGCGATCCTGAAAAATTACTGCGGTGACAATATGATATATTTTCAAAAATAGAGGAGAAAACATTCAAACAACACCCTGTTAATTTTTTGGCAGAGATTTATCGGCTATAAATGTCTGATTTTTTAACAAACGTCTCTCTGGAGAGCGTAACCTACCATATTCCTTGTTAAAGGGCTGGTATTATTTGTCAAAATTCTCGAAAAGTGGTTCGGTATGGGGCTGATATTTTGGTATCTTCGGAAGAGTAAGATATTTTTGTTAAAATGAGACCAAATTTGTACATTTCTAGGCGTAATGATAATTCGCTCAAACTACCCGGAGTTGCGGTGTTGCCAATTGTAGGATAAGAATAAATGTGAGGCTAATTTACATAAAAAGATGTCCTTACCACCAAGCTAATTAATATAAAAAGATGTCCTGTGCAGAAAAGGACACTAAATCTAGCGGTGACTACAGCCAGTCGATATTGTCCATAGTAAAGGTAATAATAAATACTTTCGTAAAACTTTTAGTAACGTGGCTTTTCTGATTATCTACTTCACTCCTTTTCCGTTTTCGGATCCTCATTATTAGCTTATAACTCGTAGGTAAAGTTTTCAATTGATTACTTTCCATTCCATCAAATAAATTTGTGATGGAGTACCACAAAGTTTATGAATATCAAGGTTTATTCTTACGTACAGCATGTACGGCTACCCAAGTGAAGCTCTACAGGTAACTATCCTCGAAGAAACGTATCGCATCCCTAAATATAAAAAACAAAAACACCAGATCTTGCTTAGCCTTCAAAACTCGGGTCGTGTTTGAAATATTCTGTGGAATGTAAAAGTTTCAAGTTAATAAATTAATCACGCAGTTTTCGCGTAAATGATGCTGATAAATCAACTTCGTGCTTCTCAAAAACTGGTTAAACTTAATATGTAATCCCCATCTTATCGCTAAAATGTAAGCCCTAGCTTATAGGAAATCTAAGGCGCACAAATGCATAATGAAGCTAAAGAATGCTAAAACTAAGCTTTTATTACTTTTATTTTCCAGCCACACCCTATGGAAAGGTTCCCATCCTTGAGGAGGACGGCAAGCAGGTGACCCAGTCACTGTCAATTGAGCGCTATCTTGGACGCAAGTTCAATCTCATTGGCAAGGACGAGTGGGACGCACTTCAGTGCGACGTCGCTGCTGAAACTCTTGGCGACTTGCACAACCGTAAGTATCTGTCTAATATACCTTCCTTTATTCTACGTAGTAGCTATACGGATTGATTGCACCGGATGACCACGACTTAAACATTCTCACAAAATCAAAAGGAAACGCAGTACACCATGAGCAAGGTACCAGAGTTTCCCGCCTTTGCGAGACACCTAACGATGACTCTTAGAACTAGTTGGTACACGTTATAATTTCAAATTTACTTGCGTGAGCGTATGGATATATTACCAATAATTGCATGAATATTGGCGTTAAATTGCGAAAGCAATATGAGTAGCAATTTTCAGTAGTGCAGTCAAAATTCCAATCTGAAGCGTTAGCAACAAATTACAGCGGAATGGGAAAATAATGCAGTAATGTAGTTTCAAAATACCCAATTACTTTTTATTTTGTTAGTTGGTAGCCATTAGGATAATTCTCTATAACTTGACACACAAAAATGTTAAACTTGAAAATTAAAAATAAATACAAATTTGAGGGTGCATTAGAAGCTTGCAATATCTCTCAGTACCAGCTAAAATATTTTTTATGTCTCCTGTTCTCCACACTATGTGCTGTCATCGAATGATTGAATAGTTTTGATAATAAAAATTAAATAGTCCGATGTTAGAGATACTAATTTAATTTTGAGGTTTAAAGTTATTTTCTACTATTCTATAACATTAGTAAATGCCAACTGCCTCCTCATACATTTAAAATTAATTATTTTTAACTCTTATTTACCCCACAGAGGTTGTTCAGGCTTTCTTCAACCCTGATGCTGCCAAGAAAGAAGAATTGAAGGCTGGACTTATCAAGGATCAGGTTCCATTCTACCTTTCCAAGTTTGATGAGCAGGTGAAGAAGAATGGTGGTTTCCTAGTTGGAGGAAAGGTGAGGAGGTCTTAATATTGCATTCAAAGAAACCTTGAATTATCCTTGGATAAAGTACCCACCACCATTACAACACTTGACTACACAGATATGTAGCTGCCTTAAAAGTCAACGTAGCCACCAATTCAGTCTGAATGTGTCATTAGGCACACTCATTCAGTCACTCTTATCACTAACATTTTTGGTGAAGAAAAGCAAAGTTTCAGTGGTAGGGAAAAATGTCATGATGTTATTAAGTGTTCATTAAGAATACTTTATTTTCCACATGATGGCCATAATCCATAGCATAGCTCTATCATGAACAGATACATTTTGTCACTGCAAGAAATGTCCTTGTAATTTGTGCTTCTATCTTGGGAGTGGCCATCACCTATAGCAAAAGCAAAACAGAGATGATATGGAAACTTTTGTAGGAAAATACCTTCAGCATAATATAAATTATAGCATCCTTGATCATGATTCAGATACAGATAGTATCATTCTAAATAGTCGGCCACAGTCCCAATCTTTCAGGATAAATAAATTATTCCGCAAGCATTGGTACCAGGGTATTTTCAAGTCTCTTAGCCCTTAGAAAATGGATATCCATAGCATTATTGAGCCAATGTAGCTTCACCGGCTGTGCAGCTATGTCATGATGAAAACTTCTTATCATGAGCATCATTCATGAAGAGAAATTTTTGTGCATACATAGGTATCCGGTGATGGCCAGTAACAATAAGAATGGAGTCAAGGATATACAGTCTACCAGATATACCATTCTTCTTTGGTTTCAGATAAATGAAAAATTATTACTAAATAATTTTTTACCTGCTAAATACAATTTTATTGATTGTGACAAGCACTTTTGAAAGTAATCCCAATTTGCAACCACCATGCATATCTACATGCTCTAATGTACTGGTAATAATACATACAAGGGTACCATAATCTTTGCACCATGGCCAATATCAACTTCAATACATCTGGAAACCATTCTTGTTTGCATTTTTTTGTGATCCTCCCTATTTCTGTTCCAGGTAGAATAAATCGTGAATTTCTTGAAATTATTAAGCTCATTGGTGGCCCATTATCAAGTCTAATAAATTTTGGAAACATTCAAAACTACACGCTGATCATTCTCCAGACATCCAACTGATGTATTCTCATGTCATGTTTATTTTTTTACAGGTGACGTGGGCTGATCTTCATTTTGTGGCCACCCTTCAAGTCTCATGCGACATGCTGGGATCTGATGTGGTTGCCTGCTATTCCAACCTGAAGACCCACCGAGACATGGTCCTCAACCTTCCCCACATCAAGGCTTGGGTTGCCAAGCGACCAACCACTCCATTCTAATTTTATTTTGTTTTCTAAACTAAAGCATAAGTAGATAAGAGCAACTGACACATTAATTGTAAAACCTGATGTAAATGTGGCTCGAGCAACAAAAGAGGTGTTCTTTTGACTGCAAAAGGACTTGGAGAAAAACCTCTTTTAAAGACTAAGTCATCTCAACAATTGCATCTCTGACAACAACCAAGTCTGATAGAAGAAGAAATTCAATAGAAAAATTTGTCTTTTGAATTTTAGCAAGGTCACTTAAAAGACTGCCTTCTTCATTAAGTATTAATTTAAAAACATCATTTTCATTTTAAAAACATTATCATGTTACTCACTTTCCAAAAAAGTCACTTGAAAAACCACATAAAAATGGCTTGTTTGCACTGCATTTATTACTGTTTTCCACACAATGTTATTTTTGTGAAATTAGGATGTAATAAATGTTTAAACAACTAAACTAGTGTTTACTTTGTTTGAAAAACCTTTGTCTTTAAACCCTAGCTGTAAACTAGCAATGCTATGTTACGCATGGACTTCAATAGACTATGCATGTTAGCCAACGCTAATAAGTCATAACCACCGAGAGTAATCTTAGCAGAGTAATCAGAGCTAAGGACTTAAATATCTAGGGCAAAAAAACTCGAAGCTCCAGAGCTAACTCGCCAGATTAGACTCGCGAGAGTCACTGAAGCAAAGTTTAAATAAGCTCTAGATTCAATTTACAGAATAAGGCTCCTGAGATAAGACTACAGTTCCTTATGTCATATTTTACTTATCATTTTGTAGAACAAAAACTGCTCTAGATATGAAATGCCGAGTCTTGCTAGCACACACTAGCAATAAAAATTGGCACCTGAGAAAATTTTGTGGATGATGATACTGTTTTTGCTCTCATGAATGCATTTCAACAACTAGCAATAAAGCAAGTGCATGTATTATTGAGAATGCTACTCAACCAGGGTGCAAGCACTGTTTATTTTAATTGATAATGGTGGAATTGGTTAGCTTTGGGGAGGAACCCCACTGAATGATGCCATGGGATATCCTAGAGTAAAAATATCCGTAGTACATGGTTAACATTAGAGTAGAACTGACTGATTATTTCAAGACTGAGAATAAATAGAATAATAGTACATTACGATACTAGTGAGGCTCATTATTACACAGTTAGTGCTCAAGCAAAGTGAGGGTGATAACCTGAGTGAAGCGAGGGCAATAATGTATACCTTGTGTGACTTAAATTTGCCGTCTTCTATGGTATAAGAATGTCATGAGTATTATGAATCAAAATTTACAATCTGCTATAATAGTTACTACCATTGTTCACTCCTCATATTTGGATTTTTTTGAGAGCTTTAAGAGTATTATTCTATGAAGAATTTGAGCTATCGATTCGTTTTTGTGTCGAAGATGAGATAATTTGAGCTATCTATTGCAAGAAAATCTTCAAACAATCCCAAAATTGTTTTTTTTTAGTCAAAATAACAAATGTTTAAGATGTGTTAGAAGATAAAACTTAACCGCAGTGTCAACTTTATCTACATTTGATCAAATTCAATGCATCCTGTTAAATGAACCAAATAAAAATATAGCCATTATGTACCAGGAATTCCATTGTCGTAACTTCATTTAATTCTAATCGAATTCAAAGAGTTATATCACCTGAACCAAGATGACCATTTTTTAAAAATAATTCAGATTCACACATAATTACAAGGTACAGTAGATGTAAATTCAAATAGATCTCTTGTGTTCTATAAATATAGTCTTACAAGAGATGGTAGTTCACATAAGTTTAATATTGAATTATTCTGATATTACTAATAAAGATGTGTTGATTCCCAAGTAGCAATCAATATCCACTGGATAACCATACAATATCTAAACCCATATCCATACAATACCTAGATTTATCCATATAACATTTCATGGATATCCATTGAATATACAAAGTTCCCGGTTTTAGACATCTATGGACTATCCAAAATCATCCTGTGATTAGATATCCATACCATAACCATTAAATTATTTTCTGCATATTTCTTAACTTGCAGATTTTTCCCATTTATTACCACATTCAAAATAAATATGAAATGCAACAGGCATTTATAGGTTTTTATTTTCTTTTTGATACACTGCGAAATTTCGAAAGTTGGAGCCAGTCAGAGCAAGAGACAATTTATTCAAAACCTTTACATGTCTCATACTGCTCATGTTAAGGTAGATGATGGAGAATCAGGATGGGCAGTATGCTTTACCCCTTTCTGGCACTCGCAGTTACTCGGCTTCTTCATTTCGGGACCCAACGCAGCGGGGGTCAGGCCTTTCCCTCGGAATCCGGGAGCAGATACCTTCAGGGCAGGACCCTTCGTCGTATGAGCACCCTCTTTGCGGCTAGGGAGCGTGGTCATATGATTGCTTATTCAGTGATTTTGCTAAATAAATATTTGTTGCTTTCTTAAAAATGATTAAATCAGTATTGAACTCCCTGTCTTTTGGTGAGCGTTTACAAATTTTAAACGAAATTCTACCATCAATATTACCTAACATCTTGATTTCAAGATAAATAGCATACCAACATTTGATAATGCATAACCGGAATATTTTGTTACATCATTTCTTCTAGTATACTTTGAACTTCACTCAAATATTCTTTTTATTGATTTTGTACAAAGTTTTATTTCCAGCGATTTGGATGCTAATTCACCAGCAACCTCTGAAATAGCAGTCCCTGTTGTCACAACATCATCATCGGAATCAAGACACAGGTCTCCATCATCACTATCACTTCGAGTCAATAATTCCAATATATGTTCATCGGTACTGAATGATCTCTTCGCCATATTTAAGCCATGGAAAACTGCAAATTCCGTGTCCGAATAAGAGGTGTCCGAATTTCTCACGGTGGAGGAGAGGTACTCAAGCGCCGAACGAAAAGTTCAACTACTGAAGCCACTAATGACTGAGACAGAACTAAAGAGACTTTTTTTTCGAAAAGCATTTTGGAGATACGAACGAGAATGAGAATAAGTTATTCCGAGAAAAACATAATTATGCCGATGGATGCAATCCAGAGAAGCTCCACAGGAGTATTGTATAGCCGTGGTGGAGCAAACTTTCCAAACGATACCATGGAGGTCATAGCTGTGGTAGATAATGCGCTTTTCTGAGAAAGAAATTTTAATCTCAACTAATGCATTTCAAGGAAATATATAATTAATGCGGTTTGTTGAAGGCATACTTGGAATAAAAAATGGGTATGTTAATAATGGGTAATGTTTGCATTGGAATGGGTTTATGCATTAAATCCATTAATTTTGATGGTAGAGTTTCCTTTAAAATTTGTAAATGCACTGTAAAAAACGAGGAATTCATTTCAAAGTCAACAGTTTGAGAGCAAGCAACAAATATAAATGTAGTAAAATCAATAAATAAACAATTAGTTGACCGTGAACCCAAGCCACTGGAAAGGTTATAAACCAGTGAAGGGTTGAGCTTAACTGTCCCCAGAGTCCGAGATAATGGCAAGGTCCCCACTGGGAGGGGTCGAAAAAGGTTGGAGCTTAGTGTGAGTGTATACCTGCGAGAACTCTCTCCATGGATTGTGTAAAAAAATGGTCCGTACACAGAGGGAGAAAGTCTCTCTTGGTATGTACTCAGTTCAGCAGACATGCATAGTAGAGAATTCCGCGGTCTCGAAAGGGTTAAGAGAGGCTTGAGACGAACTTTCAGTTGGTGTGATGGCAGGAGGGGAACTGATAAAGGCATGTTTGTGAATGACCAAGCTCTGGTAACCCAGTCAGCAAAGCAGTTACAATCATTTATAATTGCATTAAAGAGTCAGTGAGAGAGGTATGGAATGAAGACTAATTATAAGAAAACTAAAGTAATATTAAGAATCTCACCAAAAATGGCTAAGCTAAGCATTCAAGTAAGAGGGCATAACGTAGAGCAGGAAGGAGATCACAATTACATCACACCATCTCAGCTAATCTAATCCTAAGACAATGTACCACAACATTTATGCCTATGAGGTGGGATTCAAAGCTATGGGTCATCTGGCTGGCTCGTTCCTGACTACCATGGCTAGCTGATGTTTGAAATATGATCACTCATGTCAATATTTTCTCTAGTGGTGCTTCATTTGGCTCTCATAAAGATAATATAATATATTATTTTATTGTTCCAATAAATCTCCATTAGCTAATATTTCATGGATAGCATTAACATGTCCAATGCAGGATGTCATAACATGATATCCACACAACATTAAAGATTCAGTATTACCTTTTATGGCTATTTGCAGCCATGTATGGATATCCAGTAGATATCGCATGCTACTTGGGTTGATGATAAGGAATGAGTCTAAGGATGAAAAGGTAACAGATTCAATTTTCGTAACTAGCTGTAATTCGAGTTTGCTATGATTCAATTTATATTAAGATGCATAAATATATCATGAACTATGCACTTAACTGTGATTTGAAATAATTATGCTTCTGGTAATCAATAGTTGTCAATTACTTGTGCGTGACTTAATTGAAGTCTCATGTAATAATGAATCTGCCATCAGTGCAGTACGGTAATAGGCTACTTATGCCATGGAAAAGCATGACTTCTGTGCAAATTCAAGTCACGCAGTGCTATTAAATAGAATTCAGTTGGGCAGAAAGGTAGAATGGTTATATGGTTACATCAGGTTAGAGGTGGATGGATGTATAGCCCTAAAAATTAGAGACCAGAGGGGGAAAGATATTTATAGCCATCAAAGGTCAATGAGAGATTCATAGAATGGGTCATTTTTTTGCTAAATCAAATAACCTAAGTTTTCTTAATGTTCAATGATTGTCTGTTTTTTAAGCACTGTTTTGAAACTCTAGATGTTACATCATTACCATATGATTACGTTGGGTTAGATTGAAGATTTTAAAAGTAAAACATACCGTCAGGATACATTGTCATACATGTTTTAGGAAAGTCAATTGTGTTAGGTCACTAATAGAAATCAAGATCAGAATATGACCAAGAACTGTACTTTGAGGTACTCCACTGGTAACAGGCAAGGGGTAGGATTTGACAACACCATTTTTACTCCGGACTGTTAGTCCGTTAGAGAGAGATTGTTACATTCTCAATTCAAATCTGATCAAGGTTGATTTTGAGTGTTCAGGCTTTTTCGCTTCTTTTACCATTGTCTTCATTTACCATTTTTCCAATGAGTGAGAGGGACAAATTTTTCTAATATAGTTACTATGTATTCTCCTGGGCAAAGTATATTAGGGAAGGATTACTAAGGAGGCCACCTAGAACCCAATAATTTATGCAGGGACCTGGGCATCAGCCCAAGTTGATGCAGGAATCCCATCCTAAAATCAGCAGAACTACCAGAACAATAGCCATTATATACAATATCCTTGCCCCCATAACAGTGACTGCAACCTTAATAATATGCTTATATTCTTCCAAAATATAATGCTGAAGAATCATCATAATAAGAGCATATCATGTCAACCTCTCCTGTGAGGCTGAATTACAAAACTAACCAATGCACAACAAAATGTAAATAAGACTTACCTTCATCCACATCTACGTTGCAAGCGTTAGGCATGGGATGACACCAGCTAGTGATTTTGCAATGGAAGCTCAACGTGTATCATTCTTCTGAGACATTCTATGATTAGGGTGCTTGGCCATGATACTCATTTGTCCACAAATTATTCAAGGTAAGAAAAATTTCACCGTTTTGTTTCCAGAAATAGGATCATTGAATTAGCTTGGACGAACTATATATTCAATACTTATACTCAGTATGAGAAGTAAATTAAGTTTCCTACACTTTTCCAGAAATAATAATTCTGCCATTAACATAACTCCATTCCCATTTAAAATTATCCAATGATACGTTTGCTTATTTTCAATTAGTAATGGTCATAAAATAGAAAACTATCAAATCTTTCAATTCGGCGTGTGCCCTTCCTCTTCAACGACCGCGCTTTCTTTGAGTTTTTACACTTATCTATTTCCTACTATACTTTTGTTTCATAAAATACTCCGGAAGAAATTATCTTAGCAATCACACACTCAACAATGTCAATATAGATTACACTGGCTAATTTTACGCGTGGCCTTTGAATCGACGCATAAAATTACTGAAAGTAAGGAAAAACGAAACTTTGACAAGAACCGCCATTTCAAAAGGAATGCGCGAAATCAATTCGATGCTCAATTGTCTACAAACAGTAGAGCATCGTTATCGATTTTGTGAAGTTTCAAAACGTAAGGAGTCGTACAATTTTATTTTGATGCTATTCCATGTTATTCCTTGCGGTAATGTGCGATATTTTACAGGTTATTTAAGGAAATTGCTTACGATTCAAGAATGATATAACTCGTTCATTCACCCTCAGGTATTGAATTTACTCAATTATGGAATGCACCTAAAGGTAGCAGCCGAATATTATATTCTAAATTTATTGAAATAAGTTGACATGAATGCCATGATCTGTTCCCCTCCACTTCAAGTGCCCTAGTGTTCTTGAAGTTGTCTTCAAGGATTAATTTCATTTTTTGTATTCCCTAAAATATCAATGTCGTCTGACATTCTCCTTATTCCATAGTGTAACTATCTTCTACATACTTGGTTCCTATTGTATTCTAGTCTTTTAACATTCAATATTCTGCTCTGTTTCTCAGTTTTTGCTGCATGACTATCATAGGTTTAGTTTACAGATATCCCTGCGTACATCCCAAGTGTACTGTGTATGTGTGACGGAAGTGGACGTTACCAATTTTTCGTTAGTGCAGTTAATTTTCCTCCGTGTCTTTGAGGGCTCGCATACTCGAAATCAAAATGGGACATTTCGATGACATTGACGCCCATTCACTGTAGTTGTTTTAATTATGCATTTTGGAAGGAATTTTAGTCCGCGCACCCACTTGCTCAATTACAGGCATATAAAACAGGCGTATAAACAAACCAAATCAGAGATGATGTACTTATATGCCCATCTAAATTGAATGATTGATCAATATACAAATTGAAAGGTGTTGGGTTTTGAGTTACCTTTCAAAACTTTGAGACTAATCAATAATGAATGTTAACATCTCAATGGATCATTTTACAATGTTTCTCTGCTTACTGTTTTTTTTCTTTTGAACAGATTTTGGGGCACTTAAGGAATACAATCAACCTGACTGTATAATATGATATTTGAAACTTGAACAATAAATGCATGTAAGTGTGTACCACGTGTCATCTAATAATGTAGAATATTTAGTTACATACATGCAGTATTAGAATATTTATCAATAATTTTGGATTTGTGACCATAATAGTATTTCAATGAGCAAAATCCTCAGATTTGTATTCAATAAAATAGTAGCATTGTTCAGACGCTTGAATGGTTTTGATGAGGCTCATGAATCACCTTACTTGTCAGCGTTAAAATTTGATTACTCATGGTTGATGAAATCTCATTCTTGTTGGAAAATCAAATAATGTTTTTAATACTACCCAATTTATCCTACCAGAAGGACATTAAAACCTATTTCTCATGCATTTGCCTATGTAGCTTAATTAAAAATATCATTAATCACCGTTTCGAAAAATTATACCCAAGGATGATGCAGGCATTCCATGTTTCAGACATTGCTGTCATTAATGAGCTGATGGCTAATATCATTTTTCAGTATGTTGGAGGAACTAAATAACTGCATTCAGTTAAAAGTAACAAGTCCTTGGGTCCTGGGGGAGTACCTATATACATGCTTAATGAGTTAGCACTACAGATCACACATTCCTAGAGATCATGTTAAGGAAATGATTAGCCGAAAGCATGGTAACCTTGGACTGGAAAATAGCCAATGGAACACTAATATTTCGAAAAGGAAAGAGACATGACCCTTGGCATTACCAGCATATGCCATTCACATTGCTTTAATGCAAAATACTCAAACACTTTATTGTTGGCAATATTTGACCTTCTTGAACATTCAAAACTTCTTGCCTGGCAGTCAGCACAGCTTGCAGAAGGGTAAATCCTGCATAACACAGATTGTGCTTTTCCTTTATGACATCCTAATATTAGGTGAATCAAAAACCGGTTGCCATTTTAGTCATTAATATGTCAGAAGATTTCTACAAGGATCCTCCCAAAAAGCTTATATTAAATTACAATCATTTTGGGTAAACCAAAAAAATGTGAATTGGATATATGACTTTCTAGGTGATTGCAAGTAATAAGCAGTGTTGGTAAGTAATCGAGTAAAAGTAATCGGATTACTTTTAATAATTACTTTTGCAGTAATTTGTACTTGTAACGAATACTTTCTACGAAATGTAATTTTTACTTGTAATTTACTTCTTACGGTGAAAGAGGAATCGTTACTTTCGTAGTTATCGTTACTTGGTTGTAATCGACGATTACTTCACTCGCTCCCATGTAAACTTTAATTATTTTCAGGCAGCTTCGCTGGCTGAAATACAAGCTTGAACAGGGAAGCGTTCAAGCAGGACGTATCTCACAATTGCGTGAATTGTCAAGTAGCATCCCCTTGCTCTCGTGACCTTCCGTGCAGTGTTGCCAAATGGACGCCATTTTGTACAAATTAAAGTTGCATGATTTACTTCATCGCATTTACTTATTCACTGTGATACCTAGGCCTACAGACAACTTCGAATCCCTGAGTATCCTTATTTGCCTGTTTGGGTTCTGCCACCCTTATGTTGTAGCCTACTCATGATGGGTACAAAACATGACACCCCTTGTGTTGTTTCAGCAATTATAATTGTATGTATTGCTAGTGAAAATACAGGCTATAGCAATTTCTATGACTTAATTTTTTGACATATCTACTGCACCATTCGACAGTTGCCAGGTGGTCTATGATCTTACAAGAAGTAATTGTAACTGTAATTTTACTGATTACTTTTTAAAATCTGTAATTTGATTACTTTTTTTTATAAAGTAACTGTAATTGAGCCCAGTTACTTTTTCTCAGTACTTTTACCAACACTGGTAATAAGTTATTATAAATGGAATTATCTAATCAGCTGATGGTTTGAGTGACAACCGGCATCTCACATGAAACATGATCAAGTTTGATTATTTGCCGACAATGCAGAAATCTATCATGAAATTTGAGAAGATATTGAGGAAGAGGAGGTCTATCATTGCACATGAATAACGTTAACTCGTGATGCCAGGAGTAGGGACTTAAACTAAATCTTAGTAAATGCCTTGCAGTACACTTCTTGTGGAAGTCATCAAAGCAACTACATATCTAGAAACATAGAAGAATAACCTAACTTCAGACCTTATCTTGGAGAAGTCATATTAAAATAAAAAGCACAGCTGTAGAGAAACTTGGTTTTTGAAGTGTGTAGCAGGAGGATTGTCAGATAAAAAAGTGAAAGAGAGATGCTTTTTTGCTCTAGTTAGGCCATACCTCGAATATGCTCCAAGCATTTGGGACCATGGACAGAAATATTCCACTGAAAAAATAAAATACAGAGGAAAGCTGGGTGCTTTGTCAAAAACTGCTGCAAGTGAACAAAGAAGGTTTCGTAGTTTTCAGAGGGATTAGGTAGGGAGCTAGAGACTGAGGCCAAGCTTAGTGTGCTTGAGAAATTCAGAACCGGTGCATTTCAGTTTGTCACAAAGAATATTATTTTGACATTACACTACATCATGAGGTCCAGCAGAGGTGATAAAATGTGAAAGAGACATTGCCAAACAGAGACATACAAAAATTAATTCCTTTAATGCACAGTGAGTGACTGCAACAAAGACTGAGCTCTGATAAATACACTTCCAAAATACACTTCACCATTTACCCTCCCTGGAACATTCTCCTTTACACCTTAACATGGCTGGTGTCCTAACACCCCATATCACAAGCCCTTGCAGTATCTCCTAGGGTCATTTCCAGATGTAGATGTATCTTATAAAAAGAGACAAGCAGAGCTTTACATTATACCCCATTACTCCTAATTGTATCAGAAAAAATTACTATCTGTAACTAGGTGTTTCATGACATCTTGATACCAGCCCCAGTGGCAATGGGGTTAAGTCCTCACCTGCTAACCCATGGGTCACAGGTTCGAATCCCGCCTGGGTGGAATTATCACTTCTCAGGGCATGGGTATTTGTGTTTATCTGTTGTTGTCATTATTTACCTGACTTTAGTTGGTCAAATGTGTTGTATTTGAGATAGTAACGATGAAATACATGAAATAGTTATACAGTAAATTGCTTAGAAGAGAATCAGTTTAAGAATTTTTTTGGAACAACTCAGCCCATGTTTCAGTGCTGACATTGCTGCTGTGGTAAACCCCCTCCTTCCCACCTTAACATAGCTGGTGTCCTAACCCCCTGTCACAAGCCCATACACCAACTCCTAGGGTCATTTGCAGATGTAGATGTGTCCTATGAAAAGAGGCAAGTGGAGCTTTACATTATATCCCACTACTCCTTGCATCAGAAAAAATTACTATCCCTGACTAGTTGTTTCATAATGTATTGATGCATAGTAATGTAGTAAATTGCTTAGAAGAGAATCAGTTTGGGAATATTTGTGTAAAACTCAGTATGTTTCATTGCTGAGATTGCTGCTGTGGTAAACCTGCATAGCATTGCATATTTTTCATTAAGCCATTGCCATTTTGGAAGTGTGAGAACAAAATTTTTGCTGAACTGCATTCTTCTGTGAGTTCCATTCTTTCAGTGGCTTTAATTTCTAGATAGTTTTTTGAGTGTTTACCACAGAATATGTGCTGGATATCTTATGTACCAGTTTTCAAAAAGTTAAATGTACATTAATACATACATGGAGTTGCAAAAATAAGATAAATAAAACTCGGTTACTTTTGAAGTGAAACTGTTGGAACACATATTAATGGATTCTTGCTGTTACTGAATTCATAATTAATATTTTTTCATGTAGACAGACGTGAGAAAAATGGAAGGGAGGCCTCCTTCGAATGCAGTGTCTGGGTCACCACCTGATATGCTTGAAAGTAGCTTTGCTGGCCTAGATATTGGAACAAGAAAAAAGGAAACCCAGGGAATGATGCATTCTAAGTAAGTTTAGTCAAGGAATGAATAATCTGCGTATTTGCATCAGTATGTGAAGTAGTTGTAAGTAAATGTTACAACTAAAATTTGATTGATAAATGCTATGTGCTGATAGAGTTTACACTTTTGTTATTATGTTAGACCATGGTTTGTCTATTGAGCTGTCTGAGATACTTTTTGTGATTTCCTTGGAACATATCTACTCATGATGTTTAAGAAATTAGAGTCACGGGAATTTTTAAAATATATTTAAAAACAATTTTTAATTTTTGCAATTCTATGTGCCTAAAAGATTCTCTCTAACTATACTTTGAACTAATCAAGCTGAAAATATCAACCCCGTAACCATATGGACTTGGTTTTCAACTGAAAGAGATAATAATTGCCTGCTTAGCAAGATCAGTCTTTTTTATTCTGATATATTCCTGTTGTGCCTTAATGAGTATTGGTCACTTTTTAAAATTTAGCTACCATCCTTAAAATTGGTATAATTTATAAATTTATATGTTTGAACTGAATTTTCTCAGGGAAGATGGAGATAAAGCAGAAGATGATAATGTTTTTCAAGATATTAATGTACTTGAACAATGGAAGTCATTGGATAAGATCAGTTTTGATGATACAGAGTCTTCTGAGTGGGAAAGGAGCAATTCTAGCTCTCTGTCTTGGTTTGATGTGAGAATTATTTTCATGTTTCTTCACTAGTTCATCTGCAAATCAGAATTATCATTTTCATCAGAATGCTCGGTAACTTTTTCAGTGCACTCGATTGTGATAATCTCTCACATAATTACTAAGTTCCAAAAAGTTCTTAATAGCATAATGGTACTGCACAGTACATCCAATGAAATATTAATCTAATGCTGCACCTACAATGACACATTTTTTCTCACCTCACTGTGAAGTAGTTTTTCAACTTTCCCAATAGCACTAAATAGTAAATGGCACATTCTTCTACTGTTATTGGAAAACTTTTGGAGTTAGAATATTGGTTGCTGCTTACCAATGGTGTCCTTATGGCAAATATGACCAGGTTTCAAAATGCCTAATATGTACATAATTGTTTTCAGAAATACCTCTCAATTCAAAAATATTTTTCATGTGACAATTCCAACATTTTTTTCTCCAAATATTTTCAGTTGTGTTGAGATCAGGTTTGAGAATATTAACCCATTTCCACCCACGGTAACCATATGGCTACACGGTGATGTGACTAGTGAATGACGCTGTATAGGAGGAACCGCAAACTTTATCGCAATAAATTTGTCCACGCTACGTCGTTCAAGGTCACAATCACCAAAATATTGTGCATGAGTACTTAAGGTGACCACTGAGAAATATACCAAAAATTCATTAAAATTGCAAACAAAAGTTTTTCTGGGCAGAAATGGGTTAACAATGGAAGAGCAAATGTCAGCTAAAAGAAGCAGTTCAGAACTTCTCGCTGCTGGATTAGAATGTATATCCATGGAAGCTTTTACTCATGATGTGAAGACTTGAAACTCAAATGTCTTTCTAAAACTAAATATAGCATGGAAATTGATTTGTTATTGGTTCCGGAATTTACCCTCTTGGTGGTTCAACTTTTTCCTTGGTTCTCTCTCTAATTATCATTATCTTGGATCTATTCACAGGAAAGTGAACAAGAAACAACGCTTAAGGTTAAAAATATGATGGACAATATTGAGAAGGCCCTTTATGGAGAAACACATTCACCACTTCCAAGACTCACTGCAGAGGAGTGTCAGCAATGGAGGCTTAGATTTCCTCAGTTAAGGTGAGATTATCCATAAAACCATGAATGTACAAGGTGTGATTAAAAAATGACTGGACAGTTGGAATTGCAACTTCATTTCAACAGGTATTTCTATTTCATGTTTTTATCCTTACTCTAGTACTCTTCTTGGATGGCCATGCACTTCTCCCAACTTTTCTTTGCTCTTTTGAATGCTTCTAAAGAAATATTCCTTAAGTCCTTGGCATGATTTCTTTTGATGTCAGGGATAGTGTCAAATGAACATCCTTTCAAAGTTGATTTTAACTATGGGTGGCGGAAAAAGTCTGCTGAAGCCTCATCTGGGGAGTAATGTGGGTGAGGGACCACCTTTGTCTTGTTTTTGGGCAAAAATTCATGCGCCTGCAGGGCTTGACCTTGCACATTGTCGTGGTGCAGTATTCAACTCTTGTTCTGCTAAAGCTCTGGCCTCTTCTGCATCTTTGCATGTGATAACCTCTTCAAAACCTCTACATAAAATCCTTGTTGACTGCTCAGTCAAAGTTTTGAATCAACTGCACCTGTCAAAACCTTGTGACCAGCTCATTGAGTCATCTTGGAGAGGTTTGTGAAAAATGTGGAACACCTCTTTGGCATTTTGACCAAGCTTGAAACAAAATGTAAGGTATACTCATTGCTCCTCCAAATCTTTCATTTTCCCTGAGGCAAAATATATACCACTGGCTACTGCAGGTTAACAAGTGCTGTTGATATGCTGGAAGCACCCAACACCAAACAATTTGCCTTGTGTTAATGCAATGTTACAGGATGCTGCTAAGTGGGGTGACTTCGCTTATTTCATTCTGTCAAGTGGATGGGGCATGGAATGCTCAGTCCAGTCCTTGTGCTTAACTCTTTTTCTCAAACGATTCTCTTCTTCTCATCCAAATATGCTGTTCAGTCTCTTCACCCTCCTATCCAAGATCATCCTTTCCATACTTCTTTTTAGCATCCCTGTGCTACCAATAATATACTTCATTCCCTTACTCTGCCTTCAAATTTTCTCTTGCTGGTATCTTTCTCACCATGCCCAACACTCCTTCATTTATCTTCCTCTTCATCCATGGTGCCTTCATCAACTAACCCTCATCTCAAGTGCATCAAATATTACGTATATGTTAACAAGAATTACCCAATGCCAATTAGAATTCATTAAAAATAATGACATGAAAATGAGTGACAGTTAAATAAAAATATTTGTACCAAGTAAGTCCTTTGTATCTCCTACCAGCTGCACTGACTACATCAACATGATGACTGAACTCATTTGCTACCCATGAGAGAGTATCTTCTTTCTCAGAATTTACTTAACCTCTCATTCTATTTTTGAAGTAGTGGGTCTAGAAGAACCAGAACATATGGTTTAATGCATCCCCTCCAGTAGAGTCATTTGCACCAGGATGTTAAGGGAAGGATTTTATAGGGGATGATCAGAGGAAAACCTGGCATCTGCATTAACCTATTATTATTGATTACCGTTTAGAAAGGGCTGTTGAAAGGTAATATGGGCTGTTTGTTGCAGAATCCTGGACAAGGAGCAAAGGGGACAAGAACACAGAGCATATAAAGCAGAGTGACTTGGAGGTGGAGGGTGTTGTACCAAGTGTTGAGGTCCTAAGCAAATTCTCCCTCTTCAGGGTTCAATTAGACATAAATGCCTATTCCATTGTGTATATGCCATCAGCAATTGTTTGAGGGCCAGCATTTCTATCTATGAGTTGTCATTTGAAATAATATTCATTACCTTTTCAAGTAAAAAATTGACCACTATGAGGCAGTGCTAGGCATAGCATTTTCAAATCTATTCACTCTTCTTTAAATGCTTTGTGTTCTCATTCTCTTTCCTCCTTCCCCAGGATTCTGCACCAAACAGTGCAACACTCCGTATCACCTATCACAAGCCTTTTCTAAACATCCTCGCTTTTAATACAAGTCATCAGTTCTCTCTCTCTGTGAAAATGTCCACCACATTCCAGCTTATGCTAAAAATTTGCTGGCTAGAGTACTACCAAGTTTTCCATCCTGAAGGCCCAGAATCTAATCCTGGCAATGACAGAGATTTTCACTACAAACACGATTCTCACTGGATAGATACATGGAGAACATTCAAAGTGAAGTACTCTGTGTATGGAATGGGGCATAAACAGTGAACCTCTTGACAGCAATCAATAGTAATGGGTTAATAATAGGTTAATGAAGATGCCAGTTTTTTACTCTGCTCATTCCCCATAAAATCCTTCCCTTATCATCCTGGTGCGAATGACTTCAGTTATCTCTCAAATTCCCATATTACTAAATAATTTTTCTTGTACAGAAGCAAAACAGCAGTTTTCATTACTTGTCATATTATACCCTTATGCTACTATGTCAAATTTTATTCCTATTTGCAGGGTGGTGGGCAAATCGGTGGAGGTAAATTGTGTGGAAGTCCCTAATGCTAGCAGCTCATGGAAAGGAAATGAGTGTCCAGTGACAGATGGGGACCATAGCAATCCATGGTAACTAATTGCTTTCAGATTAATGTGCCTAAATGGAAGTCAGACTCTTATGATTTTAATTTTAACATGTCATAAAAGTTGAAGATAAATTGATAAAGGTTTTGCGATTTGTAGTATCTTAGATTTTGTTCTATTGTAGTGTTAGCCTCTTTGGTTTGTTTTATTTTTGCAAATCTGAAAGATGTGAAAGCCCTGAAAAAATGTGGTGACAGAAAAGAAAATTGATATTGACTGAGATCTGCAATAATGACTATTAGGGCCTGAATGGTATTTGTGGTAACAACTTTTGTATTTCTCCTCTATTTAGTTTTTTACCGATTCATCTTTGTGTGGCTAACAAATTTGCTTTGTAGATGACATATAATATGGCTACCAATGTGCAAGTCCTTTATCAGTAGGCTTAGTGCAGTGATGAGCAACTAAGTTACAATTTTTTTTCAAATTGTAAACAAATTCTACAGGCAAATAGGCATCAAGAATGCAACTTCTTTGTATGTAGAGAACTAACTGCATTATGATGCTTATTTTTATTCTCTATGTCACCTCTTATTCAATCACTCCTTATTTCTAATCATGAATGTTTCCAATCTACAGTAATGAAGATGAGTTGCATGTGGAAGATGACAAAGAAGAAACGTACGCATCCCATGGAACAATTGAGCATGAACCACTGCTTTCCCATGAATTTCAAGAAGCTAATGAGCCATCAATGGACCATGAAAGCAGAGTGATACAAGAAGCTTTGATTGATGAGTTAACCAAGCATGTCTGGAAAGAGGTGGTGGAGCCCAAAATAAAAGAATTCATGGAAGAACATGGCAAGAGGAAAGAGGGTGTTAGAGCCAATGTACCACATAGCAAACAAAGACTCTCTGAGACATGTGTCACTGAAAATCCAAGGATCCTTGAGAAACGTATTAAAGACAAGTTCTTATCATCCAGTGATACTCAAATACAACTTCCTCTGTCTGCTAGAGAACTAAGTTATGCAGTATCATCCTCGTCTTCCAAATCTGAACCCTTTCACCGTAGACATAGCGAACTTATATCACTCAGTCATAGAAAATCTAAGAACAGGCTAGCTCCTGGAAGAATATCTGAGGAGAAAGACGAAGGTGAAGATATGATGACGAAGAAGCCTGAAAATTTCTGGAGTGCTTTAGAAGCTGAACATAGGATAGGATTTAGTCCAAGAATGCCTGAAATCAATGGTCTGCCAGAAGATTCATACACAAGAAGTTCTCAGTTGGAGGAGAGGTTACAATTCCCTTCTCCAAGCTCTGTCAGGACTGCTGAAGTTTCAGAAAAATTGAAGCATAGGGAGCAGTCAGGAATATCATACAGCCAAAGGTAAACCTCTTAAACCTCTTCTTTCTTTAGATGTAATTTTAATTCCTGCATAAATGAACAACTTATTTTTTTTTTAAATTTAAACAAGCTAAGAAGAAGTCCCATAAACAGAAATCATTTTATCACAAAAACATCTTCTTGTAATAAAATAAATTGCTAATTCAAAAAGGAATGAAACATTGCCACTTTTAACATAACAAATGTTTCCATGTTTGAATATTGATGATTCCTATGATTATTGTCAGTATTTCACTTCCCTTGACCTCCATAGTGTAACTAAATAGTTGTTTCATGTCTCAATGTTAATGTTGCACAAATTTAATGCAGCATTTACACAAGATCATTTTATCCACTTGTCAATCTCCTTTGATGTTGCTTTTTAGTATCTGACTTGGTACTCTCACATCAATATGAACAATGTCTGAGACGGAAGTGAATATTACCAAAAATTGCAGTAATTTTCAGGAGCTGCGGTAAATTACGTAAAATACCACTGTAATTTTCAGAATGACCCTCTATAATGGTGATGTGGTAATTGTGTTTAGCTGCATATGGAGCATTTCGATTGCAATTTCAAAATGCTCCTCACACCGCTTACATTAACTCAGAAATCACATCACCGACTCTCACGTTATCCAAAATATCTAATCCTGCATTTCTTTATGTACTTTTCCCCTGTAATTCTGTATGTGTTGTGGCCATCTTACATGAGACAAGCATTGTGTTTACATTACCAATTCAACATTTAATTCATGGAGTAAGTATCATTATGTGTACAAATACTGTGACAGCATAGTTATTTAGATATTTGGGGTGGCGACTAATAGCTCAGGTCATTTATAATCTGTCTCAGGTAGGCTGGTTTTATGAGGGAAGGGTGTATTGACAAATGAGGTAAGGGTGGAGAGAGACTTGGCATTTGAAGTACTGTTAGCAAAAAGAGAGAGGTGCACAGGTTTACCTCCCATTCAACTGATGGAGTGGTACAGTTAGACTGATTTCAACAAAGCATCCAAGATGGGATAAAAACTAAATACAATGGAATCTGTTAGTACTCCGTTATTGTAAGAGGAAAAAAACAAATACTAAGGCTAAATGAAATATCTGTGAATACTACCTCAGTTTTGTGGCCTCAATGGAGCAGCTGGGCCCTGTGGATTAGGGGGGTCCCGATGAAGCAAAAAATATATATTTGAAGGAAATAAAATAATCCTTTTTTTTCGTGTTTTGGAGCATGTCTACTTACAATATTGCTAAAGGAGTATTTTAGTTTGTACTAAAAATGTCAGATACCGAGGGGGCTGGAGGAGGCCCCTCTTTGTTTATCTGCTACCAGGCCCCCAATAGTCTAGCTACACTGCTGCATCATTAACCTGCAGCTGTATAAGTGGCTTGCAGCCGGTGCACAGGCTGGGGTACAAGATTGAAGTATAGGAGAGGTGAATGGGCAACAAAAATGTCACTACAAAGCTGAGATTTGCTGTTGTATATTTCAAATTGTGAATAAAAGTCTTATTTAAAACCTTTGGGCATACAATGTAGGGCTTCCACATCAAAATCACAAAAATGATTAAAATTACACAAGTAAGGACTGACATAAGGATTGTGACCTTCACCCAATACCAAATACTCTTCTCCTTCCCTTGCCCTCTCCCCTCACTAATTCTCAACTTTTCCATAGCCCCCCCTTTCCCCTCACCTCCTTCCTCTCTGTTCACTCATCTGAGCCATGTAACCGTCACTTGCTAATCCTCGTTCTCCACTCTACCATTCGCTTCACTTCCCCACTCCACTTAATGAAGTGGGTGAAAGGCTGAGACATTTGGAGTAACATACCCTGATGATGACATAATGTGCTGAAACCATGGTTGGTGGTGGAGAATAAAAGTGTAAAAATTGTATCAGTGTTTCTTTTTGAATATGGAAATCCATATGTTCCACAAAGTTAGCACTGATACGCTATCTTAAAATCAGAAAGATTGTGCTAAATCCAGTTTTTGATGTAATTATGAAAAACTCTACCATTTCAAATTCGTAATATGGTTTAATGAAAGCAAAATCTTCTGAATTACATACCCTAATATCCATTTGTAAATTTATATGCATTCTACAAGGTGCATCCAGAAAGTAAGTTGCGCTTGGTAGGTCAGAGAAAACAAGAATATATGTATTATGAAAAAAAATTGATTTTGAAAAAAATCTATAGACCTGAAACTGTCTTTCTACACAACTCCCAATATTTTGTGGGAGCTTGTCATAGCATGGCGCCAGCATTTGTATCCCATCTTCATAAAAAGGTGCCACTTTTGATGTCAGCCTAGTAACAACATGTTCTTTGATGATCTCATCATCATTGCTGAACCTTCTGCCACCAATGCTGAATTTCAGGCACAAAAAAAGACAAGTCTATTAGGAGCAAGGTTCAGGCTGTATGGAGGGTGGTTGTATTGTTCCCAACCAAAGTTCAGAAAAAGTTGTTTTGGCACATGTGCAGTGCGAGGGTGGGCATTGTCATGAATCAAAACAATACTGCTGGTGAGCATCCCTCAACGGTAGGATTTTCAATTTTATTCGCCATTTCAAACAAGCACCACGAGGTATACACAACAGTCAGCTAACTCCTAATGGCGTCGACTCCTCAATAGGTCAGGTAAGTACTGTGCGTGCAGGAAACTGCAATCGCAGTGCTATGGTGGTAAAAAATACAAACAGAACTTACTTTCTGGATGTACCTTGTAGTTAAATATATGAAAATTAGAAATTAAAGAATTACTCAGTGAAAAGCACTTCCAACTGAGGCAAAAATTACTTATAGCTAATAAATTGCTGTGATCACTTCATTAAAATTTGATCTGAATGATTTTTATTGAAGAACACAACTTTTAATTTCCCACAGATTTTTTGAACTCATGAAGTGCTTTCATTGAAGTGCAAGAAAACTCATTGAAGTACAAGTTTTGGCTGTTATACCATCATTAAGTAAAACATTACGTATATATATCATTCGCCATCATCAGATACAATAAGTACAATTATAGTATACATTGTACATGATGATGGAATCACAGCCAAAGCTGGTCACTTTGAGTGTAAGACTATGTGAAAAACACAAAGTTGTGTCCTTATTTTAATAATCGAAGGATTCCTCAAAGTTAGGTCTTAATCGTATGATTATATGCTTTTTATTTGAAAGTCAATTCCCAATTTACTCAATATCATTGATAAATTAACCTTGCTCATAAATCAATATTTATTAAATATAAATCAAAAGCTAAGACATTAATAAGCACACAAAAATGGTTATAACAACTTCGAACACACCCTCCTTGGAATTTGTTGGTAGGGAAATTTTCAGTATCACATTATATTCCTTTTTTTTCAAAGTGGATGCACTGACCCACATTGAGGCTAACCATTTTTGGAAGATTCATTCAGTGTGTTATTTCCCTTCCAGAAGCAGAAGCAAAATCGGAAAAATGAAATATTCAGAGGAAAATCTTCCTCAGAGTAAATCTAGGGATGTGAGACTTCCAGCCATTGAAGATAATAAGTGGTCAGCCAATTTTGAGGTACCTACTGCTTGTAATTATCCTGAAAATTTCTAGCAAAAACTTAAAAACAGTATTAGGCAAGTTTAGTCTTTCTTTCAGGCTAACAAGTCACAGTATAGGCGATCTTCATCGGCCTTACCCAAGCTGGCTCCAAGGACTCTCAGACCAACTATGTCATCATATAAAACTTTGGTATGCGGATGTACATTTTGCTGTCTGTCCTTGTTATTTTTAATAAATTTTTTGGTGAAGAAGCATTTTATACCAATTATAAAACAAGAGGGAAAAACATTATTGACAATTTTGGCCTTCGGGTGAAATCTAGTTTAACTCTGATATAATTTTGCCTTTTTCAGTATGGTGAAAGGACAGCATCTGTAATGAAACGTATGCCTTTAAAGTGTGGAATAAGCCCAGTTAAAGGTGACATAAATGACTGCAATCACATAATGCATGGGAGTTGTAAGTATTTGCCAGTTGGTGGATCTCTCTATGCATATTCAATCATTGGAAATGAAACTATGAATGGCAAAATTTGTATGTATTTTCAGGTCAGTCAACCACCATAAGAGCCAGAAAAGAAAAACTGAGGAAGGAAAAATATTCAGACTTCTAAACTGTGATCTCAATGTCTTCTCCTCCTCGTGGTAACTTCTGAAAGGGGACCATTTTCTTTATGGCTGATTAACTCAAATTTCCTCTGTGTATTTACCTGCTGAAAAACTGTTTGATTTTAGTTCAAATCAGGGACTATTTATGCTAGGAGAGGTTCTGATGTGTAACATATTTTGCGCTTGTTAACAAATGTTTTATGAGTCTCTCTCTGGCAGATGACTGTGATTTTTAGTTTTGCTAAATCTTGGCATTGTCATTGATATTTTCATCAATAAAATTTTTTAATAAAAATGCCCTCAAACATATTACATGGATTTTAGAACCAAATACTTTAGCATTTTTCATGAGTGGATAAGCTGCATTTTGAAGACAAACTAACACTTTTGAGTGGTTTTAAAATTTTGTGGTGCAATAGAAAACTATTTTCTACCTCTACATTCTACCCTGCGAGTGACCTTATGGGCATGTGGCATGGGGTGTCAGGTCACCAGCCGTGTAAAGATGTAAAATTTTTGGAGGGAGTGTATTAAGTGGAGCTCAGTTTTCGTTATGATCGTTTATTGTGCATGGAAAGAATGAGTTTTTGTACCTATCTGCTTGGCAGTGTATCTTTCTTATTTTATCGCATCTGTCAGGCCTAGAGATGTAGTGAGGAGTCATGATAATATTCTCTGTGTAGCTCTAAAAACATCAGTTCTGAAATTATCAAGCAACCGTAGCCTAGCGTGTAGCCTCCAAGTCTCTAGGGGCTCCCACCTTAATCCCTCTAGAAGTTGTGAGACACTATATGTATGCTCATAGCAGTTTTTAACAAATCGCACCTCTTTCCTTTGTAGTTAATTAATTTTTTTGGTTAAATCTTTGTGACCAGGGTCCCAAATACTTGCGGCGTATTCGAGGTGTAGCCTAACCAGAGCGAAGTTGTATCTCTCTTTCACTTTTTTATCCAAGTACCTTCCTATTATGCGCTTAACAAATCCTAGTTTCTTTAATGTAGTGCCGCTTATGTTTTGCATGTGTGTTCCCTTACGGAGCCATTTTTTAGAGATTTTGAGTCAACCAGGACTAGCCATGGATTCAACCTTACGGAGTCTCCTGCAATGCACTATTGTGCGAAATTCCACTGAGAAATTTTGTACAAATGTGCATTGTGGGTGACTCTGTAACATTTAATTCGTGGCTTGTCCCAGTTGACTCAAAATCAGTCAAAAGAGAGAACACATTGTGTCCCAAGTACAGCCTTTTCCTCTCGGGCTGTGGTGCTTAGTGGACGACAAGCGATTGCTTGTTACATTTTATGTCCGGCAATCGAGAACATCTGGTCCTGTTAAGGTCACAAAAAATTTACAGGGAAAGAGGATGCACCAGTAGCTTAACTGACTAAAGCACTCGGCCAGAAATCAAGGGATCTGGGTTCGAGTCCCAGGCAAGGTAAATGATTTTTCCTCTCTGGAATTTCACACTATTTTGTAGATGACATGCAATCTACCAATTTAATATTGTATGATAAATTTGTGAGACATGCAAGGCATTGATTTTGAGGGAAATGGTGTGTGTTGCATGTAGAATAAGATAATATTAATATTACTTACATTTTTATGTATGTGCGCAGAGGAGCCTTGGTTAGATAGCAACTTTTCAAGGAGCTTTCATTCATCCATTAATCTTCATCCTTTGTGATCCACCGTGAGTTTATTAATGGTTTGCTTTAAAGCAACATTGTCTCCTTTAAGACAATGTTTTTTTATCTAAATTCTTTAAATATTGCTTACTCGGAGA
The DNA here is from genome assembly GCA_963169105.1 of Ceriagrion tenellum. Lineage (NCBI taxonomy): Eukaryota > Metazoa > Arthropoda > Insecta > Odonata > Coenagrionidae > Ceriagrion > Ceriagrion tenellum. The sequence goes on from OY720637.1 coordinate 62,731,101, forward strand.
TTTTCATTTGTTAATGAGTTTTTAATTGATCTAAAAACAGTGTATATCTTTAAAATTCATTTTCAAATGTCCATCCTTAGGTTTCTGCAGTGTTAATGTGATGGTCTCTGCATTTTTTAGTTCCTACTGCTGTTTTTGTCTTATGTAGACAGAAGTTTCACCAGTTTAATATTGGGTGTCCTCTGGTTGAAATATATATCAGGACTGTATTTTAGCTATGTTTATATAGACCTTACTGTTTCTTTCCTAAGCCCTGACTGGCCATCTTTATCCTGCAAAATTCTCATCCATGAGTTTCTTAGGTGGTAAAAGTTTCTGTTGATTTCTGTATGCTAATAGATTCCCTGTATAGTCTCAAGTATCCTAAAATTATGTTTATGAGTTTCAGGAATTCCCTTATGGGTGCCAGTAATTGAGTTTATCATCAGTGTATGGAAGTTGTTGCTTAGGTTTCAATTTTTTGGCATCACTGATCATCTCAATTTATTGGTTTGTAATTATTGGAGAAAGTGGTGACCTTATCATAACTTTATGAGAATTGCTCCTGTGCCTTGTGATTTAAAAAATATGTCAATTAACCACCTTTCCCTTCTATTCAATCGATGGTCTCCCTACCTTCCTAGAACTGATTATTTTGAAGTTGACCCTTGATGAGGTAAACTTTTTTAAAAGAATATATATTGTTCGGGAAATGTGCAATTTAAAATATTGAAATTAAACAATATGAAAAGTGTATATAACTTAACTAGCCAAAGTAACCCATGCTGGCAGGGAAAAAATTGAACAGAGCACTTATGTGGAATATGTGCAATGGAATGCAATAGGAATTACTGAGTCAATTTTACTACAGGTGGATGTAAATTGGGGTAATATGTTAATTTTGGAATGGAGGGACCTGTGGGAAGAAAACTTGTGGAATTTCAAAAATCATAACCAATCAGCATCTCTCTCTCTGTCTATATATATAGAGAGGCATACATATATACAATTTAATGGATGATCACTTGAGTGACGGCGTTTGAATATAGAAATTCCACAGGGAGGCAGACAAAAAACAGGAAAGCTCCTAATATTTCGACGACAAAGCAATCATTTTTTCAGAGGAGAATCGACTACAAGCTTTAATAGATGCTTCAGACAATCAAAATAGGATGTTCGGAATGAAGATAAATCATAAGACGAAAGTGATGAGGCTCTCTAGGAGAAAGAGAGGCCAGCCATTAAAGTTGGAGGGCACAAGCCCGAGCTAGTGAAACATTTTTATGACTGAGGTAGTATGCTTGAAGAAAATGGGCATATTAGCAAAGGTATAAGAAGGAGAATAGCGTTAGCTATGGAGGTGTTTAGCAATAGAAGGGAGCTAATGATGGGGACCTTGGGTAAGACTGTGAAAAAGAGGCTGATTACGAGCTTGATATGGAGTGTAGCATTGTATGGGGCAGATACATAGACCCTTGGAAAGGAGGATGAGAATAGGCTACATGAATTTGAAATGGTGTGGAGAAGGTGAGGTGGATGGAAAGGAAGACTAATGAGGAAGTGCTTGAGATGGTGGGCAAGGAAGAGAAACTTCTGAATAAACCTGGGATAGACAGTGTAGGTGGCTGGAAAATGTAATAAGGGGCGATGGGTTGCTCGTGTGTGATAGAGGGAAGGATGTTGAGCAAGCGGGGAAGGGGAAGATAAAGATTAGGTTTCATGGAAGTAATGAAGAAGGGTAAATCAAATGCAAAGGTGAAAAATGAAATACTAGAGGTAGTTAGGGCCCTGAAAGTGTATAAAACTGGAAGGAGATTCTCTGATTTTCATCAAAACCTACCTTTACTAATAGAATACTTTTTAAAAATAGTTATTTTTTGCATGAGACCTCTAAGAAGGATCTCTAGGACATCTCACACACCATTTTTTGTTGTTAATGTGACATCCTCTTTTTCATTTAAAAAGTAATTAAACTTAGTCAGGAATTATGAGTATGGGTGATTACAGAAATCAGGATATATACAATGTTTTATCGTCTTAAAGTGTTATCTTTGAGAAACCTCTGAGACAAATGCAACTTGAGAGACTTGTCGCAGAGACATTCTTGATTGATTTTGACTTTGACATGGCTCTGTAGGTCACCACATAGTCGAGTATGTGGTGACCTACAGAGCCATGTCAAAATTCATACTCATATCCAGCATATGAGACTTTCACCATAGTACCATGCATGCAATTTTTGCCATGACTAAGCAGGGCATTTTCCTTTTTTGTCATTAATTTCATTATCCATCACATATTTGACCAAGGTATATGCTTGGTTAAACGTATAGTAAATGGTTTTACCCTCAGCTACCCATGTGGACAAGTTCATCTATTATATTGCATCCACTAATGGTAAACAAAAACAAGTTCCTGTCCCTTAAGTTCTTTTTTGGCTTTCTCATTCGTTAGCAAAATTGGTAAAATGCAAGGAAAAAAAATACATATTGTCCCCCAAAAAGTATGAATAAAATTATTTAAAAGTAAATAAATGCGCTGTGTAAGGTCAAACAACGTGAAAACACAAGCATGAAATTAGTGTTTCCCAAATCAACTACATCCTTACCACCGAAAAGGGATTAAGCGTTTCCTTTACTCGCAATGAAATCCGCTTCCACATTGGAGCAGATTAGGATTAGACGGATTGAATTGGTGGCGGGGGGATTAATGCTCTTAGCGGGAATGAAATACAGTATGATTACCATTTTATATATTTTACCAGGAATTAAGCCCGTCGACGATTCGTCCCTGATAAGCAGCTCTGTTCGCTTCTTATCTTCTCTAAATAAAAGTTTAAAACCCACTTTTCTTCGAGGTAAATCGATGCCAAAGAGCAATAATCGGCACTTTTCAAAAGAACGGTAATTACAGAATTGCTCCATGCGATTGAATTCAAAATTTCCGCCTGCATGATACCCGTCAGCAGCAGCCACTTGTTTCTGAGAAACATGTGAAAGCCGTTGTCCGCGTACGCCGCGTAGATGAAATAAGAAGAATGTGTATGTTTACGATTTTTTATGTATCCCGAAGCTGTCATACACTTGTGTTTTAATGGCTGCAATAGACAAAGTGCGAGTAATCGTTGTAGGAGATTCGGGTATGTCCTTATTTTCTAACCGAAAAGTCATTGAAACAATGATAAAGTCTAATCCACAACCTCTATTGTAGGAGTTGGCAAATCGTCTTTGACGCATTTAATATGCCACAAAGAGCCCATAAAGAACCCGTCTTGGACAGTAGGTTGCTCAGTGGAAGTGATGCTTCACGAATACAAGGAGGGTACTCCGTATCAGAAGACGTACTTCGTTGAGCTTTGGGACATAGGCGGAAGCAGTAGTCACAGAAATACGCGATCTGTCTTCTATCAGCCTACCCACGGCATGTATTATTGTTTAGTTCTTCCTATATTATTTTGGAATGATTGCATTCGAAAATACCTTCGGTGGGTTAATCAAGCTCTTCATGTTTCCTTAGATATCAATCTCTTGTTCAAGTTCAAACTTTATTAGTTACCTCAGTTCGATTTCAATTGGTTTATTCCTAAGATAGGCATCCAAGCACTCTTATCTTGAAAATGTACGTGAAAGAGCTGCCCATCAAGAAGAGTTTCACATGAAGGGTTCGGAAATTTTGTTGAGTGCAAATATGTTTTCATGGTCTTTCATGTGAGTGGTTTACGTTAATGACCGCGTAACAAAATTGAAATGGGCCTACTACAGCTTCTTAAAAATTTCAGTCTCTTATGAAAAGTTTTCTTCATCATTGCCAGCAATCTATGAAAACCTCTAAGCGATGAAAAATTTAAAGTTGCACATCTTCACTCAGACCTGTCGACTATGTCTTAAAATATCATATTATTTCAGGACACTCTTAAAATCTGAGAAAATGGTAATAAACCCTGTGGAATCTCTGTGATGAGATATGAGGACATTTTAATAGTTATGTTGGTCATGAAAATTCAATCTTCCGCAGTCTTTTAGACGAATCTGACATTATGGATTTTACTTTTTTCTTCCTCCCACATTACTTCAGTCCCACTACCATCCGTACACTTATAACCATGTAATTGGAAAGCTGTCTCATTTGGAAAAATCATAATCTGGTGCTATGCTATTTCATATTATGGGCTGTTTGAATACTTTCATGCTCATATAAAAAATTGGTTTACGGATTTTAAATGGGAAAATTCACCTGATAGCTGTGTGGGTTAAGATTATTGAAATTAAGTGGAAGTGGGCTTTTGGTATAAAAAGTCGCATATTTATTTCATAAAGATTGTTTTTCTGAGCATTGTAAAACCAATATTATTTGCAAAACGTAGCTCATAGTTTTTGTGCTAGTTTTTCACCATTTTAAAATGAACCTATGACTTCATGTCTACTTAATTTTGGGAACATTTCATAGGCAACTAAAATATACCCATCAGATATTCAAAACTATTTGCTACGAGTTTGGCGAGAATGCCAAATCATATTCTCACATGTTAGATTATGCAAGGAATGATAACCTCTCCCTTTGGAAATGTTTTATCATAGATTGCCATGTTTCCCATATTGTTAATGAATGCATGGGGAGTGTTTGAATTCCATTTTTTACTCACTAATCATTCATAAGTGACAATTTTATTTTTGTACTCATGCCGGTTATGCAATATAGATAATTCCTCACACTAGTTTTTGGTATCCTCAACATTTTTTTAAAGTGATCTCCTGTTTTTCAAAGTTTGGATTCAACCTCATGGACATTAGTGCCATATAAGTACATGATTCAAATGCTTTTTGAGATTATATGCCCAGCAGTTGTTAAAATCTTGTTCCTTACAGCTCACAAGGGTCCTCTGGGGAGAATGATGCCTCAGTTTTCCTACTGCCTAATGTGCTTGGATTCAGATTATTGACTGATTCAGATTTGATGTACAGTGAAGACAGATGATTGATTTGCTTGCTTCATTTTCTATTAAGAATATTTATTTTCTTAAACTCAATGTATTTTATTTATTTATTTTAATATACTTTTAATGTTGATTAAACTTTTTATTGTTTTTGTAACTTTTTCTTATTTTATTTTGTTTATTAAGACTCACTTTTTAATTATTGATTTTCTGTTTGATTAATTTATTATTATGAATTCATCTTTATTTTATTTTCATGAGTTATCTTTGTTTTATTTATTTATTGATCTGTATTTCATTTGTTCATTCATGTAATTTTTTCTTCTATTTATTTATTTTTACTTTCTTATTATTTTATTTTATTATTATTTATTTACAGTGAAACCCGTATTAAGCAACCACCAATGGTTCCGCTGAAAAATGGTCTTAAAGAGGGGTGGTCGTTCAAAAGGGGTTCAGTTTCTAGGAGTACATATTATATAAATGAAAGGCCTTCTGGTAACAAAAAAATGGAAAACTCTTGAAGCGGCAGTTTTTTTTAAAACCTATACTGATAGTGTTTATTTCCTCATAACTTAGTGGCTTCTGGGAAGTTTCAATGCATATCAGTTTGATGTACAAATACAACGAACCCTGATTAAAGTGACGACCAACGGTTCCGCAGAAAAATGGTCGTTGAGAGGGGTGTTTGCTTGATAGGAATGGTCTTTAAGAAGGGTTTCGCTGTATTATAATTCTCTTGACACTTATTTAGTTAGTTATTTTTAACTGTGAAGTTATGTATAAATTACCCTTTTTATTATTATTATCATCATTTCATGCATTTTTTTGTGTTCCATTAGCTTATTCTGTCTGTAGGTTTTCTCAGGTTTTTTCACACCCCCTTCATGTGTGGGTGTTTTCCTGCGGTGGGGTTTTTCATCAAGGATATCACCTCCTTACTCCCTTACGATTTTCTCACAAATGTATGCATCTTTCTTCACACTTATTTCAAGTATTTTTCAGAAGAGAGGTTAGATGGAAGAAGGGACTGCCTTAGTCTCAATCTTGCCCCAATAAAGATGCCTTATTATCATTATTTCCTTTGACCAAGTTTTTGCAGCCTTATTGAATAAAGTTATTATTAAATAATGCTAGTGAACAGTGACATGTCATATCTTTAACTTATGTGAAAGATTTTTATTTTGAATTTTTTTAATAGGAATAATACTCGTTCATGATCTCACCAATCGAAAGTCACAGCAAAATCTAAATAAATGGTTGGCTGAAGTTTTGAATAAAGATGGTAATTCAAAGTCTAGATCAGGAGGATTTGATTCATATGATCCTGAGCAATTTGTCGGATCCACTCAGGTGAGACTTAAATATTTGTTTTATCTTAGTGTGAAATCATAGAATATATGGCTCTGGCTTTTATCATTTATTTGCATTCTCTGTAATCAAATTGTTTCTGTATTAGATACCAATATTAGTGATTGGAACCAAGGTGGATTTAGCAGCTGACATTAGACCTACTGTTTCTAGAAGATGCTCTTCCATTGCTGAAGAATGTGGTGCTGATGAAATTTTACTGGTAAAGTGTACAAAGCTCTGGCATTATTGATGATTAATAGACAATGATTCAATTAGAGTATTTTTGCTCTATTTTCATTGTTGTGATTTGATTTTTAATACCAAATGACATGATTTCCTGCTTAATAACTTGTGTCTCTTCATAGGATTGTCACCAGGTACGGTCTTTGGCTGCTGGATCAGGCTCTGCTGTCAAGTTGACAAGATTTTTTGATAAAGTTATTGAGAGGAGATACCAAAGACAGGGTGATAGATTTAGCTCCTGCCCAACAGAGCGTCGAAGACCAAAACTTTATGTTGATTGAAAAATTTCTATTGGTATTATTGTAGCTATGGTACTGTTTTAATCACATTTGTATATAAGTTTATCAGTTTCAAGATTTAATGAAGCTGAAATAAATTCAGTGATAGCATAAAATAAAATATTTTAAAAATCTATTCAGTGGAAATTATCTGAAACTTAGTGCAGTGACCTGCAATTTAAGGATTTTTATTGTAAGTGGTTCAGGGATAATCTCCTTAAAAGTCGAAGTTATAGTATTGATTTGCTTACAATGGAAATGGATGCAAATTTTAACCATTCATGATTTCTTGGTTTAATATTGTGGTACAGAAGCATAAAAATTGGTGTTCTCTGCTTTTTTAGAGAAATTATAAGAATTAATACTGTCTTGCTGATATCCTGTCACTATTTTCCAATGATTCTGGAAAATAACCTGAGAGTCTTTCCTCTTTAAGTTCCAACTCTTGAGAAATTATTCAATCAGCCCTGTTGTGTGTGTATCTACTAATAAGGCACACTCCCATTCTTAATGGTATATTGACCCTCTGTCTCTCTCTCTCTCGTTGTGCTTTTCAGAAAATGTATTCTTTCCTGAATCTCATTTGGTTAAGTCCCTCACTTGTGATGTATCTTAGGCTCTATTCCTCCAATACCTCGCTTTTAAGTTATTACTTTTTCCTGTTGAATATCTATCCTTACCCCTTGAAATTTCTTGGTAGAGTCAAGGAGCTGTTTTCTCCACTGTTTTGCTGACCTTTGTTTTTATACCCACTTAGTTGTTAAATTCTTTGAATATTCTTTTGCCCTGCTTGGCAACACCATTATTGTCTCCTCTCCATCTCTGTCCTTAGATGAATGCCTTTCTAATTCTTTTTGCATTCTCTAAAACTGCTGCTGCCTTTGCTGTTCTCTAAATTTGGAAGGTTAATGTGATGTGACTGTTCAGTTGGCTCTCCCCTCATTCTTACATTGGTCCTCCAGTTGACTTCAGTCATAACTTCCCCAATAAAGTCCATTTTTCTTCTAAATTTTAAATTCTTCTCATCATTTGTATCTTACAGTAACGCTTTTATGAGGGAATTGTGGGTCCAATAAGTTGGGTCTCTTACGCTTTGCTGAGTTTTTGTTGAGGATCGTCTCTCTCCAGCTCTTTAATTGGTGATATTCTTGGTTCCTTTTAATGTCTGCATTCTTTAATAATGCCACTTTTCAACTTTGTCAGCAAGGATACCCTTTATGGGACTCATTTGGATGACTCCAGCTCATCATGTAGCCAGGATATCGCAAGGTGTACAAGTTTAGAGAAGACACCTGGGCAACTTGAGAATGTGAAGCTACTCAGAAACACTTGTTATATCTGTCAAAGAAAGAATCACATTTTCTGGTCCATTACGTGCCCTTTTGTTACTCAAAAATCCATTATAAAAATCAGCCTGTGCTGAGGGTAAAAGTATGTCTTTGTGAATCTGATTTTGAATTGTGTTCAGAGGTGTTTATGAGTCTCTGTTGCAGCTGATTGATTTGTGGAAGATAGCTAAAGGTGCTCTCTCCATCACTGGTTTCAGGTATTCTATAGTGAATAACTTTAGTATGATTGCTATTTTCAAGAGTTTGCCATTTCGTTTTCTTTTAATTAATAGTTAACATTAAAGGATGCTTTCTATTATTTCATCTTCCAACATTTTGTTTGAAAAATTACAATGCATCCAATGGGCCAATGGCTCTTAACAGGATATGAAGTACAGTAGTCTACACTACAATGGTGAGATATTTGTACTCTCCAGTTATTAACAAGCAAGCAGGTTGGCCTTAAAAGTCATCACAACTGCCATCAATTATTTTCACCAGCTTGTGATCAAGGGTCTGGTATACAAAAAATTATGAACCCAAGGAAAGGACTTAGAAAGTCATGACAATTTTGAGAAATATCACAATAAGTTTCCAGCCCGAATCATACTTCACATCTTCCTCAGATAACAGTGGAGTATCCCTAAAAGAGAAATGAATAGTGGACAGGATGAGAATGAACTGTGACTGAATTAGTTTTTTTTACAGTTCACTGAAGCTATAAAATGGATTTTCAAGACAGTGAGTTAACTATGAAGAACTTACATAGGGGTCATACTTCAAAATGGAGAACTGCCAAAACAGTGGTGTGCATCATTTTTAATTTTTCTTCACATATAATGCTCTCTGGCCACTTCATTCTTGATTCTCTACCAGAAAAAATAGCAGTACAACTTCACTAAATGCTGTACTTTCTACCACTAGATAGGTGGAGACACCAGACAATCCTTGTTGGTACTTTGACCTGAGATTAGATGCACGAGACATATACCATCAGTGGATAACGTGGCTGATGTGATAATGAATTCAATGAATGCTCTGGTATTTATACTTCATTTTATATTCATCAGCACCTGATGATCGACTGAACTATTGCATAAACTAATACATATATTCATATTACCAAATGTACAACCTTTTACTGTTGGACATTTTCATACATTTAATCAGCAAAGTACCTACAATGTTTCTAATGAAATAATGTCAATTAAAAACCAATTTAATTAAAACAGGCTATTTTAATTAAAGACATAATTATATCAAAATACATTAGAAAAATGTTATGAAATTTATTTTTAAACCTTACATACAGAATATATTTCTGTTAAACTTCATAAACTTTTACATGAGAAAGCCTTAATGAGGCTCTATACACAAAGAACATTTAAGATAGCCAATCCCAGTAAAGCACCAACATCCAAGATTTATAAATGCACATTTATATTGGATACAACTTTTGAAAGTAAATACAAATACTGCTTAAATATAACACATAAAAATCTCAAAAACCAGGCTTTTGATAAATTTCCTCTTAAATGACCGATAAGAAATTCAAAACTGAAGAAATTGGTTATATTTATGCAGGATTTCAGCATTTCAAAGTAAAACAAATAATGTTCGCATTAAAATTATATTTGTACATCAAACAAAACTTTTGTCCATTCCACTGAGGACTGGAATGTTTCAGGGGACCAATAAGAGGCCACCTTTCTTTAGACAACAAGGTCTTGATGACGCCAATAGCAGACTTCTAATTCTCACACCTAAGCTTATTTTATAAATCATTTAAATGACAGATGGCATGCTAATAATAGTACTCATTTAAGTTACCACAGCCACTCCTGCAAAAATGCAGGAATAAAACTCATTGTAAAAATGTGTATAGGACTCTTGACCATATTTTTTGAGAATGCAGACAATATTTACAAGTCACATAGGCTGAAATCTTTCATTCACCACTCCACAAAATATTTCATTAACTACCGCAAAATAATATCAATTAATTTAAAAGGTTTTCATCAACACCACATATTCCAAGAATCTAGCTCCATAAATAATTACTTTTCCTTAAAAAAATTATGATAAAAATTTATAGCTACCTCCTTTTCAAAGAGCAGCCATTAGCAAACAATTTTAATATTACACTCCTTCGGTCTCCCTAGCCAGAGTCTGTACTGGAATAAACTGCTATACAAACAGCCAATACAGCCACAGCAATTGTAATAAGCATTAATATAGCATTTCTCATTTCCACTGATGATATTGAACCAAGTCGCCTAGCATCTCCGGCTGAACTTCCTCCCTGATCATCACATGAGGAAAGCACATTTCTAACTGTATCCACAAGCGTGTGATGGCTAGTATCACTTGAGCTGCTCCCTTTACCTCTCAAAGGATCCACTTCCTCTATAGATCTGTGCATGACAGAAAATTCAGAGGCATCTAGGGAAGAAAAACAATTACCATTATAAATACAATGATACAAACACACAACATACTCACCACACCTATAATTGCCCATTGCAAGAACATTTAGTTATAGAATCAATAGTCATGAGATCCATGAAGTTACAGATCTCAGAAAAATATTCAGGTGGCAGGACACATCTACTAGCTGCATAACTTATTTACCAATAGTTAATAGCTTCATATATTTGATCTAATCTTCTACAGCCGGATAAAATCTTCAAATATTTGATCTAATCTTCTACTGCCGGGTAAAATTTATGAAAGTTTAACCTACGAATAATTGCTAATACACAATAATTAGTAAGAGTAAACAAAATTGTCGTTTCCCTCAAAACAACAGTTTTATCTGGCAATTAATTCTCCAAGCCATTTTGCATCTGCCACCTTGCCTACTTATGGAACTCGTAGCTCCATGTCATAAGTTATGAAACCAATAAACTAATCTAATGTTTCTGCAACACTTATTGAATGATTGCCATAGCTTATGGTTATGGGTCCTATAACGTCATAGAATACATATGTATGGTTCCTGCAACTGGCTATTAGTTAATGACTCAAAAAGCAAAAGTTTTTGCAAGAAAAACTGCAAAAAACACTTAAATATACAGATGAGACAGCACAGCCACAATAATTCCAAATATAACATGACCCTGAATACAGTGAAACACCACGTATGTATTTGAATTAAAATAAAGACAAGAAAAACAATTTAATTTTTTTCATTTAAGCCATTTTAAGATTTAACCTTATGGTGGTTTTCCAGGATATGTAAGCAAGTGTAGCATCAATCTATGAACTCCCAATTTTAATTTTGCAAATTAAATTTTTCATGGTGAAATGCACGTGGGGATGAGCAATATTACAAGTTTAATTGATTACTTGAATAGAGGGCAAATGTTGCTTTCATAGATTTTATTGGAAAGTAAAAATTGCATTTCATTTACTTAAGCTCTTATGATATTTCATTATTCATTCCATTTGTAGCATGAAGTTAACTCTCAATAGGCATTAGAATTATTTTCCTTTAAATTACACCCCAGCGAAATTATTCTATGCATTTGATGAATGATTATACAATCAATCAAGAGCTCTAAATTATAACAAACATGGGAAAGGAAAATAAAATAGTAACAATCTCTTCCTCCCAGATTCAGAACTGAACAAAGATGACAAATAGGTGACCAGAGTATATTTTTGTAGCACATTCATTTTGGATGGCCTAAAATATTTCTCAACATACAAGGTTTGTCCTGAAAGTAATGTCACTAAGTCTATTAAAAATCATTTATGGAATTTTTCGTTACAAGTGTTTAAAAATCTTCAAAATAGGCTCCTTTTGTGTCGATACATCGGCTCCAGCGGGACTTCCAGCTCTCGAATGCGTTGCAGTTGGCCTCCTCCGGAATGCCCTTAAATGCCGTGGTGCAAGCTGCTTTGATCCCGTCCACTGTCCCGAAATGCTTGCCTTTCAGGGGTGTTTTGAGGCGTGGAAACAAAAAAAAGTCGGAGGAGCCATGTCCAGGCTGTACAGGGGCTGGGAGACCGTTGGCACCCCTGCTTTGACCAGGTAGTCTGTGACGATGAAGGCGTTGTGGGCCGGCGCATTGTCGTGGTGCAACTTCCAGTTGTCTGCAATGTCCGGCACTTTTGGAACCATTTTTGCGCACACCTTCCGCATGCTGATATGGCTCGTAACGATCTCATAAACTTGAGTTTTCGGAATGTTTAACATGTCAGCCATTAAACGAACACTTAATCGTTGGTCTGAGTGCAACAGTTCCCTCACTCGTGTCAGATTGTCGGCCATGGTGGTCGTGGATGGCCATCCAGCACGGTCCTCATCGTCGACCTCTTCCCGGCCTTCCAAAAAGGCCTTGTGCCACCAAAACACTTGCCGATCTGACATGGCATCTTCTTTATACGCAGTCTTGATCAGAGAAACAGTTTCTGTAGCGGTATTGCCAGGTTTCACGCAAAACTTGATCGCAAATCTTTGTTCTAATGAGCACTGCATTTTCACTTGCACAAGATCAAAAAACAACTCTCACAGACTGGCCCGTTCCCTCTCTCCGGATGCTCGGAGCACACTGAGCGACAGAACGCTGCTTAGCTGGGTTCCCCCACTACCAGTTTCAACCTATCCGATCGCGCTCCAACGTACAGTCGCGTCACAATAAAATCACTGACATTACTTTCAGGACAAACCTTGTACTTATATTTATAATTGGGAGACACATGCATCATGAAGGATTTGATTGATACACAACCCACCTGCAGCAGGTTCCACACATTCTTGCACAGCAGAGGAATCCACATTCAGGGAAAGTAGTTCTCGGAGAGAAATGAGAGCTTCAGAAGGACCTTCCCCAGGGAAGATGTACTCCAGCAACTCTACTCGACCATCCCAAGCAGGTAAAGAAACGAGAACTTTCCTTGGGGGTTCATGAAGAGTCAACCGATCTAAAGAAGACATCAGATCATTAGGGATCCTTAATAAACACCAAATCATGGACCCCCACCACCTTCCCTTTCTCCAATTCAGAATTATTTTGGTCATACAGCATTGAGCTTTGCGATCATACCAGCGGCCTTAGCAGTAAAATTATGAGATTTAAGTGGTTTAGGCCTACATATTTAGTGGTATTTTCTACCATTCATTGATTTGAATTACTCACTACAGGTAATTTAATTTAACACAAAGTAATAACATTGCACATCACAAGCCAATGATATACTATATATATTTAACATGTCCATATGTTGAAGACATTTTGTGGACAACAGCATTCTAGGGCAACAGGGTAGGCAATATATTCATCATTTCACTAAATCTATAGGTCATGAAGTGAAATTTGTTTCAGTATCAACTTTATGAAATTACCATCACATTATGTAAACTACATACAGTAGACCCCTGAATTTTAAAGCTCAGCTGCTGAAGGGCAGGCCTAGACTCCAACACAAGACTGAAAATTAGTCTCCACTACCAGTGTTGCAACTTTCTTTTCTGATTCAATCAATGGTCTTCGTAGAGACATTTGGCAAGAATAACTTCTCTCATATCATATTTTACAATGATTTCAATATGTTATTGAATAAGGAACAAATAATAAACCATTTTAAGCACCCACGAGTTTGTTATTTTACAAACAAAAATGCTAGGAACATGAAGCAAATATGAATTATGTTGATTCAGTCAATTAAGTTATTTAAAAGTCAAGTCCATAAATAGTTTGATATAAAGAAATAGGGTTTTATTCCTCAGGTAAAATTTTAGAGGTATCTCAACAGCTTGAATAGAGTAGCAAATAATTACAATCAAAAGCAGAAAGTTTTAACAGTAATATCAAATCAGTGCTACTCTATTGTAGTGAAACCTGGAAAGTCATGGAAGTCATTAACAGGTGCCTTAGAAAATTCCTAAACTTTTATTGGCCAGAAGTAATATCAAAAGAGGATCTCTTCAGAGAGAAAAAGAAGATAAGATTGTAATAAAAATTAATAGGTGCAATTGGAGATGGATCAATCACACACTTCAGAAATGCCAAAATGCAGTTGAGAGAGAGGCTTTGAACTAGAACCCTCATGGTCGACGTAGAACTGGCTGACCAAAAATGACAAAGATGCACCATCGAAAGGGAAGCTAGAGGGGCAGGATGGACCAGGAGGGATGTGATGGTTTTGGCTGCCAACAGAGATCACTAGCAACACTTCATGCTCCTTGTAGGAGCAATAGGAATAAAGTCCGGTCAAGTAAGTCAACAGCAGTACATGATGTTGAATGACACAATAGTGAGCCATCTCACAACCCCTTTCTAACCCACCTACACTGCATGTCTGAGGGCTGCCTGGATTAGCAAGGGTTGTAACAGTACCATTGGTACCCCGTCGATTAGATGCCAAAAGGTTGGCAGTACAAATGGTGAAATAACTGGAACCAACAATGTGCAAGAAAACTCACGGTAGTTATGGTGAGAAGTGGGGTTGTTGTTGGCTCGCGGGAGAACAGAGAGGACATAATTCAAGGAGAACGCAAGCTTCGTGGAAAAGAAAGTAGATGTGATAAAAGACGAGTGAGGATGCCCAAACAGGTGAACATAACACAACCGACAGCATGGAGAGAGCAATAGCCTGGGGTGACAACCGTCTGCTGTGATTTACCACTTCACATCATATCCTATAGTGCAAAACGGAGGGTAGCCACAGGACTACAAAAATTGCAAGGCTTCTTTTATGTATTTAAGTACGATGTGCATGTGACACATCATGGGTATGTATCTATTTGAATTGGGCCCAAAAAGTGAATTAATTCACAAAATAATTATAAAAGGAAAGAAAGTGAGGTATCTTTAATTTGCGAACTGAATTATTTAACGTAAATAAACCTATTTCATGTTATTCTTGCACTTACGTGAATTTATTTGAGGAAGGGTGAAATTTATCTCTCTCTCTACCACAGTAAATTTAAGCAGGACCACCATCCATCATCAACAGGGTAATGAACCAGGTAATAAATATATATATTAATATTCGAAAAGGATAGGTAGGTTGCAGGGTCTACTGCATATATTACACAGATTATACAAGGTTGTACATTATCAAAAGTCACTTACCCTCAGGACAGCCTTGCTCCTCTTCAATCAGCGAATCCCAGTGCATTTCAAGGCGAGAGTACAAGGAACGCATGATATCAGTCTTCACAGCCTAAAATACATGTTACTGACATTTAGAGATGTTGATAAGAGTTAACTCCAAGGTGCCATCAAACTAATTACATTGACCTCATTACCTTCTCAGCCTCTTCGACAGTAGCCTTCTGGTGAAGGAACACTCGGCACGCTAGAACACCAACCAACCTCAGTTCACCACAGCAGTCAATAGTAGTCACTCCCGATGAATCACCTCTATCATCAGTGCCATTCTGATGAATAAATGAAGATTTTTTTAAACAGACTAAAGATTGAATGCTAATTTTAAGCAACTCATTACTGGACAATTGACCTGAGTGACACATATGCAATCACACACTATTATTAAAGGTCTTTCCACTCTGTTTCATCATATTTATGGAGTATTCTTGTATAAGGGAATACAAAAACCCAGGGATGAGCAAAGCAGTATGTTCTCAGACGAGCAGCACTAATTCTTAACATTTAAAATGGGAAAACTTAAGACGAATGAGGCAAAATATTTTCCCTGAAAGACTCGTGTCTTAAATGACTGCTCACTCAAGGTCCAAAGAGTATATGTACTGGTTGCCTCAATCAGTGTTGTTTACAAATTACCGTAATGGTTTCTAGTGCCAGCCCTGCTACTGTGGTGCCACTGCACAGTGGTCGGTATGACCTGTTTTGCCTGACAAAACATGATTTTGTGAAATATCTCACATCTTTTCAAAACCAATTGCAGGTTAAAGTACAATATCTAGACTATTATAAACAATTATTTTTTTCTCAATGAAGCTTTTGTACCCACACACAGGAGAGTTTGTTTACGAGATAATTCGCTCAGTGCGGTTCACGGTCACACGGTTCCTCCCGTTTTCAGCGTCAATTTTCAGAATTTCTCCTGCAGACATCAGTGGCTTCAAAGAAATTGTAATTATCATTTAAATTATGACTAATGCCTTGTGTTTAAATTCGACCTCAATTAATATAACAAATTTTTCAGATAGCGATTCAGGGCAAAAAATACCAGTGAGCAGTAAAAAAAGTTAGTACTCACATCTTTGATTTGATTTATCTTCTGTGCACTAGAGTGGACTACTATCAGACCTATATTATCTTGTACAGAGTACATTTGGAAATATCATCCAACAATATGTAGTTGTGTCCAGCTGCGTTTCCTTGAATAAGACAAGAAAATGTAATAATGTGCCGTGGTGCTGACCATGTTTGCCAGCCCACCGCGCCGGACGGCCCGAGCTACACACTAGATGCGTAGCAAGTGATGTTTACAAATGAGTCCACTCCAGAATAACATAAGAAAGATAGCCACCATATTTTAGCGTGATATGGACCAAAGGATCTCCCTAGGTATTTAGTCGGCCCTCCACTCTGGCAAGGAGTGTGTCTTTCACCTGCTACTCTGTGAACGCGCCTTAGTTTGTGGGAATTTCGTTGGAGTACAAATACATGTAAAACTGCTCAGTTTTGATGTGTGAACCACCACCTACATAAAGGAATAACACATGGAAAGCCATTCACACTATCAACATCTTGGGGAAAAAATGGTCCAGAGGCACTAAATATGATCGCTCTCATCTCTTCGAGTACGTGATAAGGTATGAGAAATTAAATATTTCTCCATTTGTCATATGACATATTAACTTTTCTGATCATGATCATACATGAAAGTAGTTACTAGAGAACAGTTGGCCCACGTTTTATTTTAGGAAAAAAGGACTTAATGATGAATCAAGGGAAAAAGTTGCAAGGTTAAGTAGACGTGTCCATGTATTTGTAACTCATGTCAGGGAAAGATGGCAAAAGAGCGGCAGAAAGCTGCAATTGTTTATAAAAAATAATATGAATGGCTGAATGAAGAACAGAGCTTTCTTTCTGATGGCGAAGGCTGCAATGACACCATGCCCAGCACCTCAGGTGAGTTGACTTTTTATAATGTGCCTCTTTTAAATGGGAAGGCTCTTCTGACTTAGAAAATTTAGTACACCACATATCTCTTGGTACAGGAGTTGGTCGACCACGGAAAAGCTTTGAAACTCTCACGGCACGTTCAAAAAGGAGAAGGACAGAAGATTTGCGGGAAGCTTATTCCGCGGAGGAGCTAACAAGCGGATCTTCCACAGCCTTACGTGATGATGGCGAAGAGGCCACTGTGGAAATAGTCAATCAATTGTTTGACAGCCCTAAGAGAGCATTCAAAATAAGATAAACGTGGGAAACTGAAAAAGCAAAGGTTGCTGTGTCATGCTCTTACACCCCTGATGAAGCTCTCAACTTGATTGTGCAAGCCAATCAGACTGAAGCACAATACCTATTATTGAGACAAGGAGCTAAAATAAGAAATATAGCCCCATACCCCTCATATGATCAGATTTTTTAGGCCAAGAAAAGATGCTACCCCTCGGACAGTAGCATTACTGTGACAGAAACGACTGCTGAGGTGAAGCTGCAGGCCTTGCTGGATCACTCGTCACATAGATTAGCCCTAGTTCAAAGGCCTGCAATTGTCTCTTTGACAGAGTTTCAGTGGAAAAATCTCATCCTCATGTCCAAGTGTGGACTAGACAGAAGCAGTGGACATTCAAATTACAAGCAGATGGTTCCGGACCCAATATTTACCGACAGTAGCATGATGGCGACAACGATTGTGCCTTTGCAGCTCTATGCATATGACAACGAGACAAGCTGCAAGAAAGTAATTGTGTAGCAAAATCCCAGGCCATCTTCTACTCGGTTCTGTCTTCCTTTAAAGCTGCAGTTTGCCAAGGAAAATTCAGCCAAAGTTTTAGAAGAAAAGGAGCGAGTTGCTCATGAGATTAATTTCCTTAAGGTGTCAAGAGTAATATGCTGCGACCAGCACATATTGGTGAGACATGAACTGCACCTCATCATGATCGATGGTAAAGTTTGCAATGTTTTAACGTCCACTGCTTCCTCTCAAACATGTAATATTTGTGGTGCCAAGCCTAACAACCTGAGGGCTGTCTTGAAGAGAAATGTCAACATGAGTGCATTGCAGTATGGATTGTCCACCCTTCATGCATGGATAAGGATTTTCGAATCCCTCCTCCACCTTGCGTATAAACTTGGGACTAAGAAGTGGCGAATAACTACAGCTGATGACCGAGCGAAGGTTAAAAAAGGAAAAAGATGATTCACGGCAGGTTTCGACAGACCATGGGACTTGTTGTGGACATTCCCAGGCAGGGTGGTAGTGGATCTACTAATGATGGAAACACCGCCCGTCGATTTTTTCAGAACCCTTCCGTTTCTGCTGAAATAACAGGTAGGTAAATTGTAATGGATGTACCTTAATTTGTATTTCCAAGGAGTTTCTTTTCTTCTTTTGAAATACTTCGCACATTTCCTTCCAGGACTGGACGAAAACCTCATAAAAAGATTTGCAGTCATACTGAATGCCTTGAGCAGTGGGTATGAAATCAACATCCCAGTTTTCAAGGACTAGTTTTCAAACTGCGCAAGAATTTATAAATATATACCCCTGGTACAATATGCCACCAAGTGTGCATAAAATATTGGTGCATGGTGCTACTATTATTTCGGCTCTGCCGCTACCAACAGGGCATTTTTCTCATATCTTGTGACAATGATATAGGTTTCATTGGATTTTTAACTTAACCTTTTGTTTTTTACTTCAGATTACTTAATGTTAGTTGTTGTTGAGCTCTTGACATATCATTTTTATAAAGAGTACTTTTCCAAGAAAGACCCTATAAAATTGTTGTAAATCGGAAGGATATGTCCATCATAAATTTATTGTTGTTTAAATAAATTTAATTTTATCTTAGTTTTCCATATTAGTACTCCCAGTAACTTATGTTAAGATGTGTTTAATATCTAACACATCTTTATAAATTATTTTTTATGCCAAATTTGTACCCTCAATGTCTTCCCGCAAATGCGAATGTTTTTCATTCTTGTGTATAAGTAATAAAATAAAATATTTCATATAAAATTACTGCCTAACTTTCGTTTTTTACGTTATTTTGTTACTTGGTGCCTTCCATACAAAAAATATTAAAATAGTGGATGGAAACCTCAAATTATCCACCCCACAAATTTTGTCCGGCAAACGGGGTCCCTCCGACTACTGTGCACTGATGTCTTCACAGACAATCCCATATAGAAATGAACTCAAATATGGATCATGAAACATACTCTTTTCTAAATCAGTTTGGTGATTAATCTTTTGCAAAACCAATCTTATAAAAATTTCAACTTTCATTAAAATGATTAATACATAAACTATTTCAAAAAGACTCACTGAATAAAAATCTAATCATCGCATAAAGTCAGCGAATTAATGCCAATTGAGGTGTAGATCGAGAAAATACATTTGCATGTTTTGGGGTAACCTTCGTACTCTATGGACCTTAATACTAACTAGATCACATGCTGACATAAAAATTAGATGAAAGATATTTGTTATAGAAAAACGGATGTACTTTGTGTAGTATTGCTGTTTGTTTATGAATTGCCATGTCCTCTTGAACTCACGAAAAATGGACACAAGAGGGGACTAAGAGGACTAGGAAGTTGTATTAAAAGTGTAAAGATCAGTGCTTATAAGAGTGTGGATAACACTACACTTTGAACCAATAGATTATGTTTCTTCATTAAAAGACAAAAAAATTACATCACAAAATACAAAATCAATGTCAAGACATGTTTCACCAACAGCTTTTTGTGAAAAATATTAAAACTCTATCTCAGGTTCAAAACCCAGGAAAATAAAACCTAATGAAATCCAATTACTGTATTTGCATGAATCGAAGACAACTTTTTTTTCCTACCCAACTCCTACAGAAAAGAGGGTTAGTCTTAAAATCGGATGCAAAATTCTCGACTTCAATTGGGTTGCATAATCTACGTTGAAATAAAAATTATGGATACCTGAGTTTGCCGCCTGATAGCTATACAACAAAAAACCAACGTTAAAAATAGCTGTATCATAATTTAGCTTATTTAATTTTGCGTTTACGTATAAAAACAAAAACATATCTTCCATTTTTTGGCAGCAGGCAAAGATTCGGCCGGCACCGGTCAGTCGCCGGGTGCACTTATACCGTGTCTGCAAGTTCGCCTGCTTTACCCTGAGTTCGGCTCCATTTGAGTTAAAGCTTGATTAACTCACAAAATGTTCGTGTGACTGGTTACAATTTACCTAAATTGTAATGTTAAATGCCTCAATGCCGTCGTCGAATAAACTGCTACAATGTCGGTGCATTTGTCTCAGAGCAACGGTAAGAAGGCAACATGATTTGCCTCTGATTAGAGAGATCGATTCAGTTGTGATCTCACCCTTCAGAGTATTACGATGACAGAGAAAAGAAGTCATTATACTACCACTTTCAAAAGAAAAGTTATATTATTTGCAGAGAAAAATTCCAATTCTGCAGCTGGAAGAGTATTTGGTGTTTTGGAATGTAATGTTAGATGCTCGAGACAAGATTTGATTAAGATTTTCTCATGTGTAGCATCAAGAAAAGCATTTTCTGGACCTCAAAAAGGAAGGTACGAAAAATTGGAAACAAAACTTTGACTTTGCTATATCCAAGCGGGTTAAAGGACTACCAGTTTCTAGCTAAATTAATCAAGTGAAAGCAAAAGAATTCGCTTGGAATTTGGGAATTCTGCGGTCTGAATTTGGAGCTAGTCGATCTTGGGTGCAGAAGGTCATCGTTCGTAAGGGATTTTCTCTTCGTCGGCAAACTTCGATTTGTCAAAAACTCCCACCGAATTTTGAAGAGAAGCTTGTTGAATTCCAGCGTTTTGAGATAAGAAAATGACATGAAAAAAGATATCTTCTTGGCCAAATTGGTAATGCTGACCAGACACCAGTTTAGTTTGATATGCCCAGTGCATACAAAGTGACAAAGAAAGGGGATAAGGAAGTGAAGATACTTTCGGCCGGTGCTGAAAAACAAAGACTAACAGTGATGCTGTGCTGTACCGCTGATGGGTTTAAACTGCCACCATACATAGCACTCAAACATAAGAATGTCCCAAAGGGTGAGAATTTTCCTTCAGGAGTGATTGTAAGAGCAAATGAGAAAGGGTGGATGATGAGTGAAATGGTACTTGAATGGCTGCAACTGGTATGGTTCCGGCGGCCTGGGCACCTCAAATTATAGTCTCTACTTGTTCTGGATTCTTATCGAGGGCACATTACTCCCGCTGTGAAGGATGCAATGAAAGAAGCAGATAGTGACTTGGCTGTGATTCCAGGAGGTATGACATCCCAGCTGCAGTCTTGGGACGTTTGCATAAATAAGCCTTTTAAAGATCAATTGAAAAGATTTTATATAGATTGGTTGGCATCTGAAGAATGGGAACTTACGCCATTTGGACGCGTAAAGAGGGCTTGCTATCTCAGTTAGTGCATTGGCTGCATGGAAAGGAGTGAAAGAGGAAATCATTATAAAAGCATTTAAGAAATGCGGTATTTCTAATCTTTTGGATGGAAGTGAGGACGATGAACTCTGGTAGAGCAGTGATAAAGATTCAAGTGGAAATGAACGTGATAGTGACTGTAACTAAAATGGTTTTTTGTGAATTATTTTGAGCATGTAAATTAATTAAGTCGCCTAGTGAAAGTATTTTCAGTAAAAAATTCTTATTTTAAATTTTATCTTGTTGATCAATCCATAGTTTTACATTATAGTAAGGACTTATGAATACAACTTAATATGTCTGCATTTCCTATTTTTCTGCTTACGTGCACAAATGTTGATAAACTTGATCCTTCAGTATTTTATCATTTATTGCTTTTGGAGGGAGTATTGGTTTATGGCCACATTTGAATAAAACAACGAGAACAATCGTGGGCCACTTTTATTCATTGCCCAATTACGACACAGGTAGTGAATATGACTCTCTGGTCTGGAGCTCTCTCTCACGATGACCGTGGTGGCAGGGTGTATAAAATCTTTCGCTGACTACTGACTTTCGTATCCCCTCCAAGCACTCAGTTGCGTCAAGCAATTATGTAAAAGGTGATGGACCCTTAGGGTAGTGCTCGCAACTGTGAGAATCGGGAGTAGCATTCCGCTAAATCTGTCATTAATATAATGCCTCAGTATTTTTGCGCTGAGGTAAATGAAAAAATATAGAAATTTACTATATTTATTGGAGTAGCAACCGCAAAACTCCCGTCGCAGATATTCAAAGGAAACAACAATCAGAAGATAAACAAAAGATGATGAACGTAAACAACAACAAAGGTAAATATAAACATGCAAACAGAATAAATGTATAGGCACTAATATTCGTCTAACAATTAATTATTGTTCAAAATTAAATTTTTTCCCTAGTGGAGTACCAAAAAATGGGGACGTCTTAGAACCATGCAAATACAGTATCTTTGATCTAAAGTGATCATCACCACTAATATTTATTTGCTAACTAAATGATTCCATAACTCAGGCTTATCCAACTAATATATGTATTCATTGCATAATATTTTTTCTGAAATCAAGTTTATCTACTCCCTCATAAATAAAATAGTATTCACTCTCTTTGAGGAAGAATAAACCTGTTTTCAAGGTTTAGCAGCATATTAGTCTATATCTTACCATAACTTGGTGTATTTGTGCATTTATATAATAACCAAAGGCAACAAAGCAAAAGTAGGAACAAGAGTTAACAACTCACACAGGGCATAAACAAGTTAACCTCCAATGGAAGAACATTCTTTTTCGTAGGTGATGGTTGAGGTGACAAGGACCCTTTATTCTTCTTTCTTGGAGTAATGATTACCTCTTCTTCTTTAGAATCAGATCCCCCTATACCTTCAACTGGATCAGATGAATCTCTAGGTTCCCCTTCAATTAGACATCGAGCACCCTCAATATCTCTGCTAATGTTGCCCACAATATCCTGCAATGGTAACATGAATCCTTTTAAAAAGGCTAAACATGATCAAAATAGTCTTATTATACTTCATTATAACAAGCATATCATTTGTAAAATATACTGAATGACAAGACAAATGTATCAACATTGCCTGAATTTTGGCACAGGTATGCCCTATGTCAAGACAATTTGATCACTGCAATTGCTCAGCAAAGCAAATTGATGATATCGAAGACTTTTCGGGTTCTCTTCCGCGTGTTTCCATTGTCGAAGACGACAGTTTCGACAGCGTTGCAGCTGTCTTCTTCACGCCTGGAAAAGAATTTTCGCAAAGAAAAAGGAAGCGGCCAATGACAGCGCACCAGACTGAAATGGCGGGAAAACGGCCGGCTATATAGATCGGTCACATCCACACGCATCGTCACTTCTGACCTGAAGAAGACAGCTGCAACGCTGTCGAAACTGTCGTCTTCGACAATGGAAACACGCGGAAGAGAACCCGAAAAGTCTTCGATATCTTCTGAACGACTCCGCGGAAGCCTTAGAGTTCAAAGCAAATTGATCTTCTTCACAATTACTGTCCCAACCCCTATCCTCTCCTGGATTGGATACTAGGAGAGGCGACCGACAGCTAAAGCCATTTGCACCATAGGGGACAGGTGGATAGCTGGAGGAGAGGAAGGGTGGATAGAAACCCGACATTGGCATTAGCTTGCTCTTAATGAAATGGTTAAACATCTCATCCGACAGATGGAGTTATGCACTCGAAGTGCCCTCCACAAGACACTCAAGTAGAGATTAGGTTTTCTCTGAAAAATATCCTCCTCTGCAGGGACTTGGACCCTGACCATCCATATTGTTGGCTAGTGCTCTAGCCACCACACCAACCCAATCCCCCCTTCCTCTCCTCCAACCACCTAAATCTCCTTTAGAAATCAGCAGTAAACATTGAAAGCACATGTCAGCAATCATAAAGGAATGAAATGCATGCTATGGAATCATTGCCCTGATCAAATTTTGGAATAACAAATTGGAGTATTCTAAGGAAGGATCTTGCACTTTTGTAGAGCATGAGCTCAATTAAGTCTAATCAGATATTCATCACTCGTAGTGATCTATTTCTCTTGAGGCTATGATGATGAGCAAATCAGACCTCAAAAGCTGTAAGAAAAGGAATCTTTGGGTTGAAGACCCAAGCAGGTATCATTGAATAAGAGCATTTCAACACCAAGAATTAAGCAATGTATTCCATGAAACATTAAAATGAATAAGTAAACTTGGTTGATTAGTCCATCATTGAGAGAGGCAGCTGACAACTAATAGCATTTGCACCATTAAAGCCACGGGAGCTTGATTGGCAAGAGGATTACTAGGGGAGAGAATGGTCGAAAAAACCCCAGCAATGTTACTAGCCTCCTCTTACCAATAGGCATGAGAGTTCCAATCTATAATGTCCTACCAGATAAATGAAGTAATACACTTGCAGTACTCTCCACATCGTACCCAAGCTCTGGATAGATCTAGATTCCACTGAAAAATCTCTGCCACCACTGACTAAATTTTGGTGCCAATGGACAGGAGGCCAGTATTATACCCACCATACCAACCCAACAGTGAAAAAATCATATCATTCATACACTTTTTTGGTCCAGATCCCATTTTAATTAACCGGGTTGTAGGTTGGAGAACTATGGCATAGTAGCAGGAAGATCAGATTAAAATAGCACTAGCACAAAAATGTACATTATTGGGAGGAAGCCAATGATATGGACTTTGAGTAAGAATCCAAATAAATGATCTACAAAGAGTTTGACATACACTACATTTACAAACTTTGCTCATCTCGACGCCTTAGCAAGAACCCTTATTATTGTGTGGCGTCATCTCACGGCGGCGCCATTACAGTGGAGAACAAAGGAAATGCAGGGGTTGGTTAGTAAGGGCAGAGAGGAAGTACTTGACAGGGTGGAAGAAGAGAGGAAACTTCTGAAGAAGATTAGGAGGCAGAGTAGATATTTGGAAATGATAAATGATGGGCAAAGGGATGCTGAATGCTGCAATGGATGAGAGATAGTTGGGAACGCAAGGGCAGGAAGGAAGAGAAAAGGTTTTATGGACCAAATGAAGAGAGGTAAGATGTATGCTGAGATAAGGCTTAGCAAGAGTAAATAGCAGTCTGCACCAGTAAAAATCTAGAGGATATTTACTGTCTTCTGTTTAAATGAACTCTATCCAGACATTACCCATGTTTAGTTCCTATTTGCTATAGCACCCAAGATGAAAAATGTATTTGAAAATGAGACAGAAAACAATCCAGTCAAAATGGAACATACCATAATCAGCCTCTTCAGTGGTTTAACAGATGATGATTGCGGCAATGGGAACCACTGATCAAAACCCATATGACATTCAAGGTGATGCCATTTGGTAGGAGAGGAATGAATTTTCAGGTCTGCTGGACGAAATACGTTCGAATTTAAGTCAACAGATCGACACACAAACCTAAGAAAAATGAAACATACATAAGGAATAGATCTTTTATATTTATAATAAAAGTACTAATAATTGATTCTAAAATGTCTAAAGTCCACTAAAGGGGCACTTTACAGTACACCACAATTGGGAATAGAGCTTACTTCTGGGTAACAGTGTTGTAATGAAGAGCAAGTTTTTCACTGGAAGGTCCATCACCATGCAAATAGCTGTGCTTCATGAAATGCTCCCTAATTTGAACAAGGGCACACCTAACGCGTGTTCTGTCACCACTGTCTTCAAACGGATCAGACTTACCAACAGTGAATATACCCAGAACCCACATTCCACCAGGAAGCATTCTGGTGACCTGTCAAAAAAAGGATTATGATTATCTTATAGGTATTCAGTATAAATGAAGATAAAAAATTTTTCGCAAAAGACAACTCTTCCATACATGGAAATGTCAATAAACTCTGACACTAAAAACGAGAAATGATAGCTCATAGTAAAATGTAAGATAGCATTACAAAGCACGCTCACTTTCAAGGTTTAATATTTTATCGTTAAGAATTATTATGACAAGTTATAATGAAGTAATTGCATTCTGAAGCAAATACCTGCTAGTAAAAAGAGTGGTACATGGGCCCGTCGTAAAAAAAACATCCCCGAGAAATGGGCGATTTTTAAGTAAAATTTTACATACTGGAGTACACAGAACGGCAAAGCAACAAAAATAACTTAAACTTCAAGTAGACTGACAATATGTATACAGCTCCCATCTTAAGAAAATACTGTACTAACATGCTTGGCATGGTCAGCCACCCAGTTTTCTTCGAGGTCTTTTATTGACGTAATCGGCTTCTCAGTCGTTTCTTTCTCTTTGTCACCAAATGGATTAGTTTCTATACTTTCTTCTTCGATATCTTCCTTGGCAGGCCGGGGAGTGCGTGCAAAGTGTACTATGTAATCTCTTTGACCAGCACTCTGTAGATGAAAGGCAAAAGTAATAAATGGTAATGGATACAAATATTCTAATTCTCTAATTTTATAAGTAAGAATTGTAGATACGAACCTGTCCAAGAATCAAACCAACGGCATAGGCATTTGGACTGGCAAACTGGGAAATATACGGAATGAGATTTTCCTCAAGCACTACTGTCCTTCCCATTATGCCAAGTTATTGAATTTCACACCAAAATACAAATATATTACACGCTCAGCACCAATACTACAACTGATTATCAAAACACAGGCAAGCAAAGACAAAACGATGGCTGTTTCATTCGTTAGCATAAGTTTGGAAGGTGAGTGTCACTCAGACCCTAGGGTATAAAATAGCCAGATCTCAAGCGAAAATGGCAGTTATTAATGATTTATGGCACGTTTACAGCACCCAGCTCACCACTCAACTCCCGTTTCATATACCATCATATACTTCACACACGCCAAGCTACATTCAACTTTTAGCTGGGTGGCTGTGGTGTGGGGCGGGAGTTCTCATAGCTCGCTTGACGCTATATTTATCGCTGAACTAGACTGCCCAAAGTCAGTTGATGAGGGTCTTGTTCAGTCCTTCATGATTAATTTCGAAAATTCTCAAATATAGAATTTGCCATCGGCTTTCTTCCGCATATTTTGCAATAACATCAATTTCAACTACTATATTGGAATTGAAATAATAGCAATGGTGAAAATTAAAACGAAACGAGAGAACCTTCAGCATAAGTGATCTGTCGCAAGAGATATTGGAGAGGGGTGGACGCAGATGAGTGAACAAATTATTTCTTAATTTCAGCTGACGCTTTTATCCAAGGTATGGCGCCCATATATAGTCAAGTTATTGTGA
The DNA here is from genome assembly GCA_963169105.1 of Ceriagrion tenellum. NCBI lineage: Eukaryota > Metazoa > Arthropoda > Insecta > Odonata > Coenagrionidae > Ceriagrion > Ceriagrion tenellum. The sequence goes on from OY720637.1 coordinate 62,758,565, forward strand.
CGGTTCGCTTTGCTCGCTCATTTTGAACCAGTTAGCCTCTTGGCTCTAATAATTTACTCATATGGATTTCTCTCGGGATTTTGGCAGGGCATATTACCTTGAAGACATCTTCATGAATAAAGTGACTTGCCTCGCTCTCAATTGTTTTTCCTCCCGCTGGTGAACCTATATTTTTCATACTCAACATAGCTACCCTTAGGACGGGTGAAATTTTTAGCTACCATTGCCATTATGTATTCCGAGTTATTTAGCGACGACGGTGTAGATACGTTTGAATAGCTTTTCTAAAGCCGCAAAATCTGTTAAGCTAATTTCCATGAACGTAGCAGTCATAATTAATTGTGGGTATTTCAATTAACTATTCGGAGTAATATAGCGACGTCTGTAATGATGGATCCCTGTGAGAGCAATAGGTAAGTAAGTAAAGCCTTGAAACATGACGCTGATGTAATTATTGCTTCTTATTCGTTAAATTCCTTATTTTGCTTTGAAGGGTTCTGAAGAGGTGCGTGAAAATGACCAGAAAGCAAGCGTCGGTATTGGTGGAATTCATGGAAGCTAACAAAGAGTTTGCCGTCGGTAGATATGAAACTTCTCAAAAGAAAACGATGATGATGAAAATGTGGAATGAACTGAAAGGACTCCTTGATATGCATGGAGCTCCAAAGACTGTGGATCAGTGGAGAAGGGTAAGTTGGTGCCAACTACCTATTATTTTGATGTTTTTGCCGCAGTTTTTTATCATGTGGAATGTGGGCCCTTCTTAAAGGTGAGGAGGTTTCTCATATTACTTGTTAAATCATTAATTATGGCTCCTAATCAATCTCTAGGCTTGGAAAGACCTAAGGGGCAAGACGCGAGCCAAGAACGCGCGGATTCTCGCCGAGCGGTCCGCTGCAGGGTTGGAGGTGAGTAAATATGAGTTTCTATGCTGAATAAGTATCTGTACTGTCAATTATCATGATTCAATATGATTTCAACGAAAGTATTATTGGTTTAGGAAAGTTGCGCAAGTTTGTCTAATGTCGAGTTGAAGGTGTTGGATATTATAGGAGCGTCCACTACTGCCCCAGCCCAGAAACCCAGTCTCGACTTTGAATCCTCTCAACAAGGTATAAAGGCTCTAAGTAGGCCATAGTTCTTAGTTTATAAATAATTAATTATCTGAAGTTCTGTGCAAATATTAAGGCGACCACTCATGTACATGCACTCTTTTATTTTCTGTAATTATCATCTTAACGGGCATGCCATTTATTTATTTTTTCTGTGAAGTAGAAAGTCTGGTACTAATGAAGATTTTTCTATTGTGCTTATTTAAAGATTTTTCATATTTTTTTAAGGAAATTTGACACTCATGTATGCACATGAAAATCTAGTTCATTGATGGCATTCTACCAATTGATTGGTTATTTTTAAGATCCCTTGTCTTACTTTCCTGCCTAAAACCATGCATCTGAGAGCTTTTCACCTCAGTAAGTTCAACTGATGTTAGTTTGGTAATAACTCACCCACCCGATGATGACTTAAGTTACCTTGTAAAAGGCACTTAGGTTACATTTTGGTGTGTAGCTTATGCATTTGGGCCACAAGGTTGAATGAGTTTTCCATTTGAGTATTCTAGTAGTTGATTGGCCCGTTTTTGTAGAGGCCATATCATAATAACCTATTTCAGGGGCATCATCTCACGTACCCTCATGTAGAAGCCTAGCCATCAGGTCTCCCTTATATTCTCCTTACACTCTACCTCTACTGACTTCATTTGGGGTTATTGTCTTTGTCCTTCCCTGCCCACGCTTCTCCAGTGTTCTCCCGTATCACATTTTTCAACAAGGCCCTCTGCCGCCTGCTGCCTCTCCTCTCCAACCATATCTAATTCCTCCATGTTCGCCTTCCTTGGTACAGAGCTAACTCTCCTTATTCCCATCCAAATCTACATAAAAAATGTCTCTAGTCAATGTAGGTTAGACTCCCTTCACATTGACCAATTTTCCAAAGGCTAAAAGTGCTCCATATCAGAGTCCTCATCCGTCTTTTCTTTATGTCCCTCCTTGCACCCCTCTCATCAATTCCCTCACTTTTGGAAATGTTTCTCCATCGAGGATGATTATAGTTCTGATATCCGTACCAATAAAACCTTTTCCCTGCAAAATATTACGCAGATTGTTAAAATACTCAGCCTCCTCGTTTTTGTGCCCTCCTGCACTAAATTCATCTCTGCCTTTTTACTCCTAGAAGATCTCTTGTCTCAAACCCTTTCTCCTCCTAAATACCACCCAGATACTGTTGCACTGAAACAATTAAATCAAATTGTTTCATATCACTTAGCACTTATTTTACTTCCACTTCTGGTACCATAAAAACAGTGAGTCTCTCTAGTCATTTGGATTTGTCCATGCATAGAAACAAAGTCACTGTTGGTGAAGGAAACTTAAGCGGTTGTATAGGCTGTAGGAAAATCTGTGGTCACTAAGAAGGAAGGAAATTCCAAGTTCTATATACGAACAATTCTTCTCTACAGTGGCTAAACAGTATGTCTGGGACAAAACAAAATTAATGCTCTGGATATTATAGCTAACAGATTTTGAAGTATGCCATGGTAGTGGGGAAAGCAATCAAGCAGCTGATAATCTTTCCAGATATCCAACTAGTGACCCTGTGCCTGAGGGACAGGAAATGTTTGAGAGAGAGATTCCTAATCGAACAAAGACCGGACCTGAAGAACCTGTTTTGATGAATATTAAAGGGGAAATAGACATCAGTACTGTAATGGCGATGCTGTGAGACGACGTCACACAATAATAGGGGTTCTTGCTAAGGCGTCGAGTGGAGCAGAATAAGAACACAATGATTGGCTTTACTGGTTTTTATTACTTTCATACACATTCACAAACACATAAAGACTCGCACACACACACATATATGAAAAGTCATCTAAAGAAGAGTCGCATATGGGGAGTAAGAGATGAAGCTAGAGAGTACTAGGAGCCAATAGGGCTTGCGGATCTTACCAAGGAGCGGGATTTCTTGACGTGGGATGAACAACGTGTCAACTGAGTAGAGTAACTAGCTCTGTGTAACCAACAACGGACTTCTGACCTTTCTGACCAACCATGGTGCTCACAGTAGCCCTTTATATACGATTATCTATTCCGTCCTCTCTGAGGGAGTTGACGGAACATTCCCGGATGGCTTTTGCTTTCACCTACTTACCTACTGACCTATTAAGCAGTTGGGTGGAAGTGTTCACCATGCCAGAGGGCATGATGGGATGGATCCTGGTGCTGCTATGGACAGAGGTTTTTAGCTGCTATGGGTATCTGCATTGCTTGCTTTCAGACAATGGTAGCCAGTATAGACCACAGCAATGGCAACAGGCCATGTTGGATTGGGGCATAGAACACTGAACCACCCCTACCTACAACCCTTAGGCAAATCCAATTGAACAACAGAACCAAGATCTAATGATGATTCTGAGAGTCCGTGAGCTAGACAAGCAATATAAGACCTGGGACCAACACCTTTCCAAGTCACTATTCATTTTATGCCAAAGGGAGAATCGCATCATGGGGTATTCACCAGCTGAACTGCTCCTTGGGCATCATATCTTCAGACCTGGTGACTAGTGGGCATATCTGGCACCAGAAGGAGTGCACGCAGATCCAGGAGCATGGCTAGAAGACCACCAGAAGGAAGTTGACTAGAGATGTGAGAGGGCAAGAAACCGGACACTGAAGCAACCATAAAATATGGATGTTTAGGAGGAGAGTATCTTTGAACCAGAAGGGTTAGTGTGGTGGCACAATCATGCACTGAGCAACAAGATGGAAAGGTACCTTGCAGGTCAAGCCCAAAAGTTGGTTGGACCATTCGAAGAGGATCAATGACAGCGTCGAGGCGTATCTTCTCTGAATACTATTTCTCCAGTGAAGTCCATGCAGCAGATCGGAAAAGGGTAAAGCAGTCCCTGAGGTCCAGGGGCTTGGAAAGCAGCAATTGGGCAGAGGGCAAGGAGGACACCAATTTTTCAGATGTTGAGGGATCACACTATAACCTCAAGACCAGGGTTGGAAATGGATGGATAGTGGATGGGAATGCTATTATTTTAAATATATTTTTCTTTATCATGTTAATTTATATTTTATCTTTTTTTGTCAATTTTTGGAAATTACAAAGTGTATGTGTGTTTTGGGGGATAATGTCGTAATATTGTTTCGATATAGTGATAATGTAGGGTAAAAAAATTCTTAAATAAGTTAGCTTGTTGATTATGATTGTATAATGTTGAATTTGTTGCTATGCATGGATAAAACCCAATGACTAGAGAGACACGCTGTTTTTATGCTACCAGAAGTGGAAGTAAAATAAGTGCTGAGTGATATAAAACAATTTGTCTTAATTACTTTGGTGCATACTAAACTGTTCAACATGCTCTCATTGGTGACCTCCCATCCTTCCTTGCCTTCTTACTAAAAAAATCTCATCATTTTAGTGGTATGGTTTATCTTTATCCCATAACTTTTGCACCTCACTTCTAATGCATTCATCATTAACTATCACCCCTCGGCTAATTGACTAACCAACCAAGCAGAAACCCATGCCTTATCCTAATAGTATCACATCTCATCCCAATTCTTCATCACCTACCGTAACCTGAGCATTCTGGTTCAGATAGAGATTCCGAATAGGATGCATGTCCCTCTTATCAGCCCCTAAAATCTTCAGCACTTTAATTAATTTAACCCAGTCCACCCTATCAAAGGCCTTCTCAGAATCTACTAAGGAAGCCAAATCATCTAGGTTTCTTCCAACTAGCACCCCCACCACTCCTAGACCAATGAAGCTCAAAGATTTCCATGCTTATTTGAGACTCTACCATTCTTGTTTCACTTTGTGTCACCACTATATTATTCGAGGGATGTACCATAATTGTCATAGGTATTCTGTCCAGTAATTGGTAGGTTCACTGGAGAATCCTTCTTAGGAAATCCCATACTATTGTGAATTTTGTCCATTCTTCTCAGAGATAGAAGGATTAACTTTGCAATTCCACATTGTAAAAGATTTATTTACGACCGCTTTCGCCGCAGTGCAGCATCATCAGGTGATCACCTGATGATGCTGCACTGCGGCGAAACTGGTCGTAAATAAATCTTTTACAATGTGGAATTGCAAAGTTAATGCTTCTATCCCTGATATCAAGGAATTCCACCGATTGAGGTCTGAAACCATCGTTGTGATCACCTGATGATGCTGCACTGCGGCGAAACTGGTCGTAAATAAATCTTTTACAATGTGGAATTGCAAAGTTAATGCTTCTATCCCTGATATCAAGGAATTCCACCGAGTGAGGTCTGAAACCATCGTTTCCATTCTTCTCATTCATGTTACTAGGTATTTATTTTCCCTGTTAATTTACTCTCCAGAGTTTCTATATCTCTGAATCTTCGTATATTTTTACTGCCCGAGATTCCTATTCCACTCCTCATTCCATTCTCTCCCTACATACTCCATCCCAACTCCCTCTTATCAGGTCCTTACCCCTCAATAGTCCCTCCAGCTGCAGCTAATGTTGCAGCTCTCCTCTCTTCATCCTTGACAATTCTTCACCTTTCTATCCTTCTTAATGCCCACACATAAAACCCTCCATATCTTCCTTTCATGAGCTCCATCGTTTCTTATCCATTCAATGCTATAGTGCTCTGTGGAAGGATTTTTAATCTCATCCAGAAGTTTCTTTTCCTTGCCAACCATACCAAGCACTTTCGTGTTTGTCTCCCTTTACTAGAGATGGTTAAATTGCAGTAATTTTCTGGTCATTTTTAATTTTCTGCAAATAATAGCCAATAGAGGATTTAATGGGAAAGCCAATAGCAATACCTGGGAGTTAATGGCATTTACACTATTACTATTGTCACAATAATGCATTAGAAAATTTTTTTAAAACAAATACGGTAGCCCACACTCAATTTGGCAATCTTTTGTTTGGTAATGATAGCTCCACAGTATATTCAACAGGTAAAAATATTCCTCAAATGAGTTGAATGTGCCTTTATTAACAATTAAGATTGTATTAAATATATGTAGACTTGCCTTAAAATAATATGTTTGGAATATATCGGATTGAAAAATATCTGAGACGGAGGTGAATAGTACTGATAATTATGGTAATTTTCAGGGGCTGCCGTAAATTACGTAAAATACCATGGAATTTTATGAAAACTACCACAGTAATCTTCAGAATTGCTTATCTGCCCTTTACGTGCATCACACCCTCTTCATCCTCCTCCACACCCACATCTCAAAAGCCTTCAGACAATTCTCATCTTTTCTCAGGTTCCATATTCGTACCTTATGCAAAGCTAAATTCCATATCAGATTCTTCATCAGCTTCTTCCTTATATCGTCACCTTAAGTCCCTGTCATCTGCACTCTCCTATTGCTGCCCACTTCTTTTGACAGTCCAATTCTCCTAGTGTCTTTGCTGCTATGCCCATTTTCATTTGACGTACAGCCAAAGTAATAAAATTCCTCTGTTTGCTCCAATTTGTGCCCTCCTACTTTCATGACCATCCTTGCTTTCTTTGTCCAAGAGAATCTCATGACTTTTGTTTCCCCTTACTGCCCAAAACTTAATTGTCTATGAACCTAACTGACTTTCTCAGCTGGCCTCAATCTAGGATTCCCTTTTCTATTCCTTCTCTTGCCTCTGTTACCATCTCTTGGAGTTATGTTGTATATGATGGCTTGCTTTGCACTTAACAATATTTCTTTCCTTTGTGAAAAATTGCTGACCTTTGATGAAGGAAGATAATAATGCAAGGCCCTCTCTGTGAAGAAGGCCTGGGTAGAATACAGTTAAGTACTGGCTAAGTTGCATAATAAACTTTACGTAGTAATGTATTTAGAATTTCCCCAATTATGTTGGGCAGGGAATATTATTGGAATGGATATACTGACATCCTCAATAGAGTATTGATGGTGCAGCTACATGGAAGAGAAGGTGAAGGAATATAGGACAGGATGTGCTCAGAAACAAGCTCTAGAGCTATGAAGACCACACTTATTATAGCCTTTAAATATAGAGTAATGTCAGGGAAGTGATGGCCACATATTGTACTTGTAGTGGAGGTTATTGAGTCACTGACTGCCCTCTGGGTTCCTCCAGCCCCTCAGGGTCTTGCCATTTTCCTCTGTTCCTATCGGCTACATTTGTTACTGCCAGTGGAAGGCGTCAGACATGTGGCGAGTTTCTGTGCATACTATGCTCACTTGCCGATGGCTCTGCCACAGAAGGTATTGACTTAAATGGATTGATGGAGTGAAAAGTGATGTAAGACTTCATCCAGAATTGATGGGTGGATGCTAAGGCTGGTAAGAAATGGTGGAAAACTCTGTAGGAGGTCAGGACTCATTTGTGGATTGTAGAGCCACAGAAGAAGAGAAATAGCTTATCAGTCCTCTTGAAGACTACCATTATATATGAGGGCTTCTAGTTCTCATGAAGGCTTCTGCGGGGCTTGGATGTAAGTCGAATCCGTTTTCCGGAGTTTCCTCCGCGTTGACTCATGATGAGGACGATATTTCGCCGGCTATCCTACAGGCTTCCTCAGGTCCAGTGACCACTGTCACTGTCCTGACACCTCAGATCAGACCTCTGTCACCACCACTGTTGCTGGACCTGAGGAAGCGTGCAGGATAGCTGGCGAAATATTGTCCTCATCATGAATCAACGCGGTGGAAACCTAGAAAACAGATTCAACTTACATGAGGGCTTCTAATTGGCTCCTGTTTGAATACACTTAATGATTATGGATGAGGACATCATCTGGTTTTCAGGTCCAAAATGCTGCTCATTTTGAATTATTTATATTCATTTATCGCAGACTATCTGTTATATGTAATAAAAAAATTAAGAGGTGTCTAGTTAAATGAAGACGGGTGACTGCCATGTCTAAATATTTATAAATGGATAAAATCGTGGTTTCCCATTGCCACACAAAATATTGCATTGTTAATAGATGTCACAATGTTTTCATAATGGCTGCTCCATTCAAGTCAGATGCCTCTTTTCCATTCACGTTGCTGAGGAAGATACAGTATATAGATCTTCCGTAAGTGGTCCTTAGGAATACTTAGTGTAATCTGCTTTAAGTGTTTTTATTAAATTAGATAACCTAGGTTTTGAAAAGTTTGTTGCAAGTCGAAATCTTGGTTGGTAAAGTAGATAAGAACAATTACTGTAGATTATTCAAAGTTTTTCTTTTCTTTAGCTGTGTCATGGAAATGTAACGCAATGTGATGGCTGAAACCATTGTCTAGTATGGCCATGTAAAGTGTTTCATTACTAACTTTTAGAGATCCAGAAATTAATAAAAACACACAACCTGGGTTTCAATGCTTTAGCATCATCTGCTTGTCAGACCTATTCCAAAGATGAAGCTTAAGTATTGAAACCTGGGTCGTGTGTTTTTATCCAATTGTGGTGTCGTAAAAGTTACTTATTTAATATATTACATGTTTGAATATCACTAAGAACGCATTTTTATAATGGCCATGCCCAGAACTGTTCTCATCACTCTGACAAGTCAAAGGAGCAGGCTCCCTCCCAGTTAAAGTTTTTGTCTACATACTGAGCACCTATAAATTAATGTGGATTGCAATACTTAACTGATTACTATATGTTAAATGTACGTAGTATAATGCTGTCAAAAATAACTCAAAGCCACCTAAGATCTCTTAGTATAAACTTATGAATCTTTTGTTTCAGAGAGAGTAAAATGTGTCTCCATTTGCGAAGAATCATCCTCTGCGTTTACCGTGCCCGTGACACCAATTGTTCATCAACCTCCCACTCCAACTGTGGTGAGGCCATCAAACAATTCCCGACAAGCTGCAACCACCCACAAAAATGTTGGTAAGGATACAATATGCTATTCACTTCCAAGATGAATAGGTCATTTAGAATAAAATTTTCTGTGACACTCAATCTTGCAAAGAATAGATTTCATCTGGGATATTTCCTCTGGGCTGATCTTATATACTGTGGTGAATTGAATTAAATTTTCATTGAACTTGGGCCACATTCCAATCCACAATTAGGTGTACTGGCTGAACTTGATTTACCCCTAATTTAGCTTAAGTGGCGTTAAAGTGTAGCCGTAGGACATACTTCATGACTGAAAGGGCTGGTACGGGCCAGTAAAAGAAAGGGCTTACTAGCCTGCCGTACCAATCATACTAATTCCATTTGGCTAGACCCTGGACTTCAAGAGCAATTATTTGGGCAAATTTGTCCATTATTCTGCCATTATTGTTTCAAATTTGTTATAATATTCTTGTATGGCCTAATTAACTTTCTTTTGCTTGTAAAATTTCAATTAATTTTATATTTTCATTGGCTTTTTCACGAGATGTGGCAAGGTGATGCTTGCCATCATTTATTTGTTTGAAGTATATTTTGGCCGCATGTTCATTCATACCAGAGCTACTTTGCCTTACCACTTTTCAAGTATTGCTGAAGCTGGAACTGAATATAGTCTTGGTGTTCATTCTCCATTTCTGGTTCACTTATATATTGTTAGTGTTGGTCCCAAGATAGGGAGAAAGTATAATACGAGGATTGTAAGGAATAACAGAAAGCGTGCATCATATTAACACCTACCACCAAGGGGCTGATCTATTGGCCTCTAGTGATTGAGCTCAAACTGCCACCAATATATCTGCTAACTTTAATTACACATACATATCAATTTGTTGAAACCTATCTACCTTTACGTTGTGAACTTAAAACTATATTGTCATGATTCAATTCCTAAATGCTTCAGTCAAATCAAATTCCCAAATCCATGAAAAAATCAACCTCAGAATGAAGAAATGTAATGATTTTTTAAATAACCTATTACTTAGGAAATGGAAAAAATGGTCATGGCATCTTATCAACCTTATCTGGTGTTGAAATGGTTAATATTTTACCTTTTGAATGGATGATATCCTGTTATCAGCGCTTGCTACTTTGGGGTAGCTCATGGACATTATTCATGTTTGTATGAGAATCAATCTCTCAGTGTCTGATTTAAGGTTTCTCTTTCTTCAGGATCTGGTAGATCAAAGATTGTTCGCACCAATGATAGACTGGATGATATCCTATCCAAACTGGAAGCCTTTAGAGCAGAAAGCTTAGAAGTTATGAAGGTACCAAATTTAATACTAAAACTTACTAAGTAATTACCCTCTAGCATAGGGGAGAAAAAAAACAATTGCCCTCTTTCTCATGACTTTAATATAATAAATGTTTCTCCATGTTCATAGGTCATTGCTAATGGCATTACTACTCTAGCTCAGAATCAAAGAGATATTTTAATTATACAGAAGGAGAGGCTGGAGTTCCAGAGGGAGATACTAAAGCTAGAAAGGAGGAGGGTGGAGAACCAATCCAAAGTAGAAAACATGCTGACAGATGTCGTTGAGTGTCAGAGGAGAATGGCATCCGCTCAAGAACAGAGGGCTTACTTTAACTTGGTTGAGACAAGGGTTAATAGTTTATGAGCACTCTTTTGAGGTGTTTTCTATTGCTGTAACACTGTATTATGTTGATTAATGGTGATCGTCAATCTTATTTTCCAGCATGAAGAAGTATGAAAATTCTCAAGTTGGATAAAAGATTTATTTACAAGAATGGCATAGTGGTTCCTGAGCCCCTTTAAACCTAATTGGACCTCCCTCCAGAATGGTGTGGTGCCATGGATGTAGATAATTTTCTTGGCTATTTTTTGTTACCAGAGTCAAAGATTTTGATGACTATTTGTAAATATTTTGCCATGTTGGCAGATAACTTCACAGTTATACTTATGAATAAATTTGTGATCATGTTTGTCCTTCTGTTGTTTCCAAGTACATATCACCATAATCATTGTATGCACCTCCTTGTCCTACATCCATTTTAAACTCTGGATCTACTACTGCCATCATTCATCCAGAATCTCCTCTGACATTCCCCTGGAATTAGAATTCTTCATGCCATCATGAGACTGTTTTCACACTGAAACATTGTCACTTCTTCCCTTCCACATGGGGTCCCCCTATCTCTGGGGTGACTGTTGAGGGTGTGGTTTTTTTATAATTCTGTACGCAAGTACTCATAGCTTAGAAAAAATCCATGGGAGTTTTGTTTTAATTGGCCAGGACTATACATCTGTGTATCTTTAACCATGGGAGAGCAGTTCTGTGTGCATTCAAGTTATTTTTTATTGGACCTGGTTAGTTCAATTCTGAATTCCCCAAAATTTTACAAGCCACAGCCTCTTGGTTTCTCAAACCTAAGCCCAAAGCCCCAAACTGAATGCTTTAAAACATACTGTATGATCAAGTAAAAACAGTAATAATTACATCAATATTTATTTAGAATCTAATTCATACAGTAATCCTCCCAGAGCATTGGTGTATGGCACTGATCAATCAATCAGGATCCTGCCTATAGTGCCCCCAATGGCCCTTAAATCTGTTCCCTGCCTTGAATAAAGCACTTCACCCAAGGGGATGGTGGTACCCACAGTGGGAACCATTGGTCCAACTAAATAATTCAAGGCTGTTAAACATGTACAAACAATCACCCTGCCTTGCATGCTATATTCATTGAGAAATACATGATAAAGCAACTGAAGATGACAAGCATTATCCTTCTGTTTAAAGTGGATTTTAGAGACTGAGTAATAGACAATTATTTCTATAAACTCACGGGGCTATATACAATAGCAATTAGTGTCTTAAAAACAACTACTTTTCTTGAGCTCAATATCAAACCCAAGAACATGTATCTACCAGAGTTGATCAACATACAAAATAAGATGCCAACAAATATTTGCAGAGGTTACAGTGAGGTAAATGATAAGTACCTAAGTGATTAGCTATTATTTATAGCCAAAAACAGTGAACTTCAACCAGAATTGCTAGAAAAGACAAGTGATTTGATGTCCTGAGATCTGGTAACAAAATTCCATCACTCATTAGTGACAGAGGATGCGCAAAGAGGTTCAATCATCTCCCGTGGCCAGCCAAGAAGACACGAGTCTTGCAGATAGTGGTGAAGCCATACCCATAGATCAAACATCTCCTTCAAATGATTCCTCTTAATATTAACATTCGTATTACAAAATTTCCATGCCCTTTTGAGGGTCTATTCCATTCATTTGGAATAAAAATATCTTCAGTTTATCAATACTGGCAAAGAAGGTGAAATTTTCAATGGGATCATCACAAATAAATGTGCAATGAAACACGAAAATACACTGTATGGCAGTGAGTCCTGATAATATGATCACATACTTCTTATTGTTATCACCTATTTACATTAGCCACTTAATTAACAATATTTTGTACTTGCTATATTTGTACAGTGGAACATTACTGCACACCTCCCAAGTTGAAACCAATGAACATTATTAGGACTCGCAAAGCATCCATGAATGATTGATAAAATAAGAAATGCAATTATAAAAGATGTGAACAGAAAACAAGATTATGCACAGTACATGCCTAGACATAATTCACAACAATCAGTTCTACCACATTTCTATAAGGTTTTCACAAAATATAAGTCAGATCAACTACCAATTATTACACCATGAACAATAACAGCGATTTGATCACACCTTTAAATTAATAACCAAGATGAGAGATGACACTGAATGATGAACCTTCATACGGCTGTTCCTCTTTCAAGATTCTGTTTTATTTCCGTTGTGTATTCACCATAGAACCTCTCTAATTTGGCATTGAACTTCATGTTCCTCTCATTGATATAATCAATATCAGCATCATCGTTGTGCATTCTTCGTCGGCTGTATTTCTCTCGCTTGTTGATCCTGTAATAGTATAATGAAGGTTGAGCTTTCTGATTTAAAACTTCCCAATCATTAAAGATTTGCATATTCATGAGAGACAATAGATTGACACTTACTGCTTTTCCAAATCTTTCACCATATTATCAATTCCTTCTTTTGAATCCTTGTGGAGTCCATGAAGAATTTGACTCTCTTCAGCATAAAATGCTTTTTCTCCAACAGAATTCTTCTGCTTTTCATACATTTCCATATTTGGCTTAATATTTTTAGCAAGCCTGTTGTACTGCCTAAAAAAAAAGAATAGAGAGCATAATTAAATTCTCACATGCATTCATTTCATGACCTACATACAACAACAAAAATATCTTAGGCAATGTATCAGGCACACACTATTAAAAAAACCTTAAAATGAAATTGTGGTATTAAATGTACTTTATAGTTTTGTTTATTCTATAATTGTATTTTTTTATTGGTTATTATAGTAGAAATTGTGATGTTGTGACAACACTTCATTCTTGCCGAATATAACCTTGTGAAGGTTTTACAGATGATAACTATTTTACTACAATTCATTCTTCAAGTTTTTTTTTCTCTCCACATCACTTAAAATGGAAAAACTTTTGAAACACAAAAGGTTTGATACCCATCCTTCGTATGTCGGAGTAGAATCGAAGTGGAAACATTGGAAGAGGACATTTACTAATTTCTTGGGCCAAGTAAACAACATTACAGAAGATGGAAAACTACAATTACTACGCAATTATGTCTCTGCTAATGTTTTCCGATACATTAGCGACTCCGAAAGTTATGCTGATGCTATCAAAATATAGGACACTTCATACATCAGGAAATGAAGTGAAATCTTTGGAAGACACTGCCTTGCATCTAGAGCTCAGCAAATGGCTGAATCTATCGATGAATACCTACAGATATTAAACAGATGAGCAGTAACAGCAAACCAGTATTAAGATGAATACATAAGGTATGCTTTAAGACGAGGCCTCAAGAGCTTGCATATTCGAGGAAGACTCTTGGAAAATGCCACCATTACATTAGAGAAGGCCCATGACCAGGCTAAGTCACTTGAACTGGCTGAACTACAATCTGCATCTAATCTGAATACGACAAATTCAACTCCCGTTGCTGCTGCCAACCATACAGCGGATAACTTTGAAGACTCCTCATCAACTTCAGCCACCTTGGCACGCTCTGAGAAATGCTTCTTTTGTGGGAATGATCGTCACCCAAGGAACTCTTGCCCTGCCAAGGAAGTTATCCGTAGAGGGTGCAGAAAGAAAGGGCATTGCCAACGAGTTTGTAAATCAAGATCCAGATGTCTATCTACGAATGCTACCGCCTCTACGTGGCTTTTAGCTTCTGTAACAACAACTCTATGCCTTCAAAAATCCATAACTAAAGTACTATGAAATGGAGTTGAACTAAATGCACTAATTGATACCGGCAGTTCTCTTAGTTTTTTGAATGAACGTTTTGCGGTAAGATGCCGAATAATAAAGCCGTACTCCAGTAAAATAACCATGGCCAACTCATCTCCGAGTTCTGATGTTACTGGATAAGGTTCATTGACCTTAAAGATGCAGACCCATACATACGCCAATATTGAGGTATTAATCATGAAAAATCTTTGTGCTGACTATTTAATAGGGCACGATCTTCTGAAGAAACATTCTTCTGTAGAAATAGAATTTCATGGTGAAAGATCGTCCCTTAAAATCTGTTCGCTGGCTACTGTCTAAGTACCAGCCGCATCACTAATCGCCAACCTTATACTTGACTACAAACCAGTCATCACCAAATCCAGACCTCAAACAGAAGCTGACAAAATATTCATTGCCACTAAGGTAGAAAGATTGCTCAAAGAAGGGTTAATAGAGCCTAGTAATTCACCATGAAGTGCTCAAGTTTTTGTGGTAAAGGGAGAAAATCACAAACCTAGAATGGTAGGTGATTACTCCCAAACTATTTATTTTATTATTATTATTAGTAAATTTACAATGCTTGATGCTTACACTCTCCCAAAACTAGAAGAGTTGATTCAGAATGTATCGCAATATAAAGGATTCAGCACTGTTGATCTCAAGAGGTGACCCAGTGTGTCAGTACACCGCATATACCTCCTAGTGGTGGGTCGAGGGCAACTGTATGCTGGCTCTCAAGGTAGTCCTTTCAGAAGGGTTCCTAGCTTCTGCAGAATAGAGAAAGCGGGCCTAGGGTATTGCTATGCTTTGGTTTCTCTTGTGGCATACTGGCGAAAATGTGCCAAAACTGACCGGTAGAGCGCTGTAACCGTTAGCAGGGAAAGCTGCATGTGGTGTGGGTACTGCAAAGGCTGGTAACCTGGCATACTCTATTACAACTTACTGCTAAAAGTCAAAATGTTGCCTCGGACAGCCGAAGCCACGATGAGCGGCTGAAGCTGAATAAGGTTGGCCCATCAAGATATCAGACTGGAAACGAACTGGACTCTCGGTACTTGGAATGTGAGAGGAGTGTATGGAAAGGAGCATGAGTTGCTGAATGAAATGAAAGTGAGACAAATGGATGTTTTGTGTGTATGTGAAACTAAGCATAAGGGGCGGGATGCTGTTACATTAGATGGCAGTAGTCTGGCATTGTGGTCAGGAGTTGAAGATAATGTACACGGCAGTTAAGGTGTAGGACTCATTCTTAATGAGAGAGCTAAGTTGCTAGTATGGAAGTATGAGTTAGTATCCCCTAGATTTCTCTGGGTTCGCATGAAAGTAGGTATTAGGAGTTGTGATTGTGGTGTGCTATGCACCAGTGCATGGAGAGAGTGACTGTGTGAAAGATGAGTTTTGGGAAAACTGAGAGAGGTTTTGAATGATTGTGATCCTGGTGAGAGAATAATTTTACTAGGTGACATGAATGGGTGGGTTGGTGTGAGGCGGGATGCATCTGAGAGAGTGGTTGGGCCTTTTGGTGACCCCCGAGTGAATGATAATGGTGAAAACTTGGTATGTGCTTGGAAAAAGGATTGTTTTTGTCGAATACATGGTTTAAACATAAGAGAATACATAAGTACACTTGGCAAATGGGCGATTGTAAAAGCATGATTGATTTTATTGTGTATGATGAGAGATTGAGAGAGTTAGTGTGGGACACGCGAGTGATGAGGGGTGCTGAATGTGGAACAGACCACTATTTGGTACTCTCCAAAGTGAATCTGGGCAGAAAGTGGGTGCCAATGAAGAATTTTGCGTGTAAGCAGTTGAGAGTAAAAGTAGAAAGGTTGGTAGACTGCGAGGTAAGAATGCGGTATGGTTACATGCTCGAGGATGCTCTATCGTTGAAGCAGAGAGAATGGGACGAGCATATTAGAAACGAGAATGTGAATGATGCGTGTGAGTGTTTGAAAGGAGTGATTGTGGAATGTGCTGAAAGTATATGTGGAAAAGGAGTGGTAGGAAGAATGAAAGGTGATGCTTGGTGGAATGAAGATGTAAAATTGCAGTCAGAGAAAAGAAAGAGGTGTACAAGGATATGATTGCCGCCAAATCTGAGGAAGAGCGTACTAAGGCATGTGAGATTTATAGAAAGAATGCATGCGGATGAAGCTAACAAAATGCAGAGTGATTTTGAAGGTAATAAAAGACTGTTTTGGAAGTGGGTAAAAAGGGCTAAGATTGGTGAAGGTAGGGGAATGAATGCGGTAAAGAACAAAAGTGGAGAGATCATGTGGGACGAGAGCAATATCAGGGACTGCTGGAGGGAGTATTTTGAAGAATTGTACAATAATATTGCATGCGTTGAGGATGAGCCTTGTGAAGTAGTATGTGAGAATGTGATGATGGAAAAGGATATCAGTGAGAAAGAGGTCACAATGGCTGTGAGAATATTGAAAAATGGGAAGGCTGCAGGCATATATGGGATATCCAGTGAAATGTTGAAGTGTGGGTGTAAATTACTAATTTGTAGGCTGCGTGAACTATACAATTTATGCTTACAGGTTTCTGTTGTTCCAGCGGATTGGAAGAATGCTATCATCGTTCCATTGTACCAAGGGAAGGGAGGAAAGACTGAATGTAACAATTATCAGGCCATTAGTTTATTGAGTATCCCGGGAAAAGTGTTCAGTAAAATATTAATTAAAAGAGTGAGGAATATTACTTCCAACAGAATATGGGGTGTGCAGTGTGGGTTTATGCCTGGGAGAGGATGTAGTGACCAGCTTTTTGCAATGCAGGAAGTGATAGAAAAATGTATGAGTGCCCAAAAGAAAGTGCACTGTGCGTTAGTCGATTTAGAGAAGGCATATGACAGAGTAAATAGAAAGAAGTTGTGGAAGGTTTTGAGAGACTATGGAGTGAATGGGCAGTTATTGATTGTTATGATGGTTTTGTATGACAATAGTAATGCAAGTGTAAGAGTTAACGGGGTTCTGAGTGATTGGTTCATAATAAATCGCGGTGTAAAGCAAGGATGCATAGTGTCTCCATGGCTGTTTAATGTATTTATGGATAAATGCATTAGAGACGCATGTAGTGAAAATGACAGTGTTTTGATTGAGAATGTAAACGTGCGAGTTCTTCTATACACGGATGACGCTGTTTTGATCTCAGACAGTCAACAGGGATTACAGAAGCTCCTAGATAAGTTTTCTGAATCAACAGAGAGAATGGAATTGAAGGTAAATGCGTGCAAGACAAAGGTAGTAGTTTTTGATAAGGAGAATGGGGAGAATAACTGTGTGATGAGGGCGAATGGTGAAGTAATTGAACAGGTGGATGATTTTGTGTACTTAGGTAAGATGTATTCGAAAGATAGAAGAATAGATGAGGAGAAAAAGAGATATGCGAATGCTGGAAGGAAAGTCGTAGGTAGCATGTGGAACATATCAAGGAATGAGTGCTTGTCTAAGGAAGCGAAAATTGCAGTGTACAAAAGTGTACTTCTTCCCACTTTGCTATCCCTATCCATCCTACTTTTGCCGCAAATACTCTGCAGCCAACTCATACCCACGGTGGTTAGTCTACTCTTGTGTCTATCCTGACATACCCATGTTTCACTACCATATAACAAAGTGGGAAGAAGTACACTTTTGTACACAGCAATTTTCGCTTCCTTAAACAAGCACTCATTCCTCAAAGGGTTCAAGTATTTATTTTTCTTTTTTAGAAATGTGGTTTTTAACCAAGCATGCCACAGTTACTTTTTTTGGCCAACGAGATTTGATGTTTCCCTGAAGCTCCTCCAGTCAATTGTTAAGTCAATCTTTGCTATTTTTTGCAGTCAATATTTGCAGTGAGTTTAATACACTCACAGGGGATTTAAAAAATGACTCATATCTGCAAGTCTAGGTCACCCTCAATATTCATAATTATGATTTTTCGACATCTAGTGGACATTTCCAATGCTGTACAGTTTTAGAAGAACCCCAGAAATCATGTCTAATAAATAAAAATGAAAGGAGGTCAAGTTTCAGCATGGAGTTTGCCTCTTTGGCCATGTGGACAAAAAAGATCAAACAGCTAAGTTACATCTCAATGGCACACTACTTAGCTATTTAATCTCACTGAATACCTAGATTTGTAACACCATGAGGGACAATTTAGAGCTATAGCTTGTGCTATCCCTACCCCATAACGTGATCAATTAGATTCCAATATGACACACAAAGATACACTAAATAATAAATACTGTAATTATGGCACATACACAACGATCGCCCAAGACTCCAGAAAAGAAAGGTAAAGGCAACACTTAAGGAGCTATTTCTTTCACAATTTTTCTCAACAACAGAATTTGCGGAAATAGCAAACGTTAGCCTAACAGGATCCAAACATTTTCCTCCATTACTCCCCTTCCAGAAGACATTAGAAAATGTGACTGATTGAATAAATTGCCGGTATTGAATGTGTTGCATATAGTAATTCATTTCTATGACAAGAATGTTAATTTTGCACAACAGTGCTGTTTATTTGGTTGTTATTGATTTTGAGTTATATTTTTCACAAAATGGTATAAATAAAAGGCTGTAAGTGACCAGTCTGACTAAGGACTCTATTCTTATAATACTAAGCTATGAAAATAATAAAGTTCAGAAGGAATATTTTACAGCCATGAATGTGTTTCAGCGGTATGAGGAAGCAATACAAATAACGCATAGACTGTTGTCACAATAAACATACATTTCAAACAAATACGTACCTAATTGTGGCCTGTTGATAATCAGCAAAACCATGATCGGGTGCCTTTTTCTTCTTCTTTCGTTCAAACATTTCAGCTTCATCGGCCCCAACGTTTAATAGCTTAACCCGGTCATAGTCTTCACCCTGCGAACATGTTAGTTGGCCTTGGACTTTAGATAATTATGAGAAATTCAGATGATTCAATGACGCTCATGCAAATGCTTCAGATGAAAGAAATAGTATTTAACGAAAAAACTGACCTGTTCCTCTACTTCCTCTCTTTTTTTCTCATCCTCTAGTATCCATTCCGCTCGTCTCTTTCTTGCTTCCCAATTCGTGGGAAGTTTGTTCCGCTTGTCTTCCTCGATAACTTCCTTATGGTTTAACTGACGTGCTTCATTCTAAACAACAGAAACTGAGTAAGCATTATCATAGCAATAACGGAGGAAAGTTAAGTAGCTATCACAAAACGAAACGTCAGATTCCTCAAGTTGCATTCCTCAGTTTTCCTAGATTAGAAATAATTACATAATGAGCGAAATAAAATCAATCAAAATCTACTTACGCGTTTGAGGTGCAAGTCCCTTAGCCTCTTCATTCGCTCCCCTTGTTTATCTTTGAAAGAAAGGACACTTTCCGCCGAAGTCCCAGGCTGTGCATTATCGTCGCCCATTATTCACGAAAGATACAAATCAAATTACACCAAATACGAGTGGGAATCTTTTGATTGAGTGGCACAGACTAATCAACTGTACGCAGAAGGTGGAAATAACTAAAATCACTTTAACTATGCATTTTCAATGCTCTTTCTTCACTTTCCTTTCGATTAGCAACATTACTGAGTAATACGAGTTATGACAACAGATCGGACTACTCAGCCTGACTCAGCCACCATGTTGCCAAGAATTTCCCAAACATTGAAAACTGAACGTTGCCAAGTCGTCAACCTTGCCCGCTAGTCTTTTTTTTCCTTCCCGCCCTCCTTTAAAGATAAGTTTGAATGGGAGCGGAATCGCGGTATTTGAAGCTCTCCGCGTTCAATATATCCAAATGAATTCCTTGCGCCATCCTGTCGAGGATTTGGTCATATTTTTACCATCTTTAATCAAGATCTTAGTCATTTCTTGTTTATTTAATTCTCCCCTGAGTAGAAGTGGTATGTGGTGATGTCTTATAAGTTAATAATTGAAATGTCTTACCAAAGACACGGACTCTATCCATGGTATTAACAGTATGGCAAATATTTCTCACTTTCGGTGGTTTTGACCCGCTTATAAAACAAGCTTTGGTATTTTAATGCTTAAAATGGTAGCGGTGTATGTTGGTGTCTCGCAGTTGTTTTTTAATGAGCCATATGCATGGCCCCAAGGGAGCTATCGTCATGAACTCGTGAATAATGACTAAATATCAATACGAGCGAGCCTAATCATTGTAATAGGAGAGTTAGCCCTGATTAATCATGCTTGATGATAATAATGCTGTTCTGTGACTGGGCCTGAACTGAAGATAATAATATTCTAATTAAAAAATGGCTTCGAGTTCGATTGTCGATTCCGGATATCGAAAGACAGGAGTGGTGTGGTCCGGATTAATTTTGACGTAAACCTTTGAGCGAAAAGTCTTGACAAAACCTACTATAGTCCCACTTTTTCTTAATTTGCTGATCTTAGGTGGATTTCTGCAATCAGTTCTCAGATGCTTGTTATACCATCGTGTCTCCTCTCTATGAGTGGACCGAATTGGTGCAACGATGGTCATTGGTGAAGCCCTGAAAGCCGGCAGATAAGTCCTGTCGCATGTTTTTTAGCTGATTGAGTGAAAAACTTTCCAGCTAACATCCATCCTTTTATATTTTTGTGGATAATGACCTGATTTCTGTTGTGTGCAGCCTACCTCCCAGAGAGAAGCAGCATTTAATCTTTATAACCAACTAAACGTCTTAGCTCTACAATCTGAATCAAAATGGACTACCCTCACGGGAATTATAATCCGCATTATAGGGGAGATTACGACGATTATTCTCGAGGGAATTACAGCAATTTTCCCCGCGATAATTACAGTAATTTTCCCCGTGATAATTACGGCAACTACCCCAGGGGAAATGTGCACAAGCGACCGCCTTACAGGGGCACACAGCGGGGTAGAATATATAAACGACGAGGACGCTCTGGTCAGAAAAACTTCCCTCTGCGAAAAAATATTCTAGCTGTTCCTATATCAGAAGTAGAGCCCAAGGAAATACGATGCAGTGAGGAAGATGTTGGAATTAAACTCTATGTTGGTCAGCACAAAGGCTTTAGTGCTGTCATTAAGCAAAGGTTGGTCAATAGAGGTAGTTCTTGTTGAACTTATTTATTGATCTGGATATCTCATTCTGATGTCATTTTCTCAGGTACTCAGATTTCCATGTGAGTGAGATCGACTTGAAGGGGAATATTGTTCAGCTAACTTCTTTAGAGTGCACCATCGGCGATCCAGGTAGATGCATCTGTATATGCTGGTTTTTGTAGTTATTATGGATGATTGATTTTTCGTATTTATGACTGAGTTTAAATCGTTCACAGATCCGGATGGAGTGAAGAGAACATGCCTGAAAGATTATGATGAAATTTTATCCAAGGAGGTACAGGCCAAACTAATGCTCCTTCATGGAGCCGATTATCCAGAGGTAGAAATTGAGGTAATTTTTTAGCAATATGCATACCATGTTTTTGAGCGGTAGTCGTTAATCTTATTAATTTATAGTGTGACCAATAGCTGTACAGTATATCATAATTCAAGTAACGAATTAACGAATGCATATTATGGTTGCATTGCATGTTTTAAGAAAATTTTTAGAGGAAAGTAGGAGAAAAACCCATTGATAAAAAGCTGTATGCCTCTTAATGTGCCCATTAACATGATATTGTATATGCAAGGTACAAAAGAAAAAATTTCAAAATCTCTTCAGTATAATTAGATTTCTCACGTCATATTAGGAATCTGGCAGTTATAGAAAGAATTGCTGCTCATTAAATGTGCAATACATGTTGAAATCAAGTTGATTAAGACCAACTCAGGAAGAGATTGTTGCCCTTGTCCAGCTCGTTTCTGTAGAGGACATCAACAAAAAGTGCATTAGAACTGGAAATAAAATTACCCTTAGAAGAAGCTTAAGAGGAAATTATAGCCTCCCTTAAGGATTTGGAACATGTTATATCGTAAATAATGTAGAAGAATTTGTACGAGGTCTGCCTACTACAAACTGTTGATTACAACAATCTGTTAAGGAATCATTCACCGATACCAAATAAGCAACCCTGTATTGATGGTATCGATTCTGCCATATCTCATGAGAAATATAAGTTACAACATTCCCCCAGGCTTATCATGTAAGGTCATAAATTAGAATAATAGAAAACACTAGTAGAAATGCCAAAAGAATTCTGAATCTGAATGAGATCAAAATAAATGTTGGTACTTATATAAATTACAGAAAACAAAGCATTGGTAAATAACAAGTCATAACTGCTATTTAACAAAATCTTCATATCGCTTGGATAGTATCAACCGTTGCCCAAAACGTGATCTTGGCGGGCTTGTTGGCACCAGAGGGGTGAGAGGTGGTGCTGGTGGGCGTGGGCTGTCCGTCACTGTTGAAGCATTGGATACAGGTGCTCCCACATCTGACAAAGCACCAGGCTCTGGTGCAGGTGGTACAGTGGTCACGGATGTTTTGGTATATCTTGGAAGAGGATGTGAAGCCAGGTTAGGAGCGAAGGGGCGGGGAACGTAGTTGCTTGGAACAACATTAGTTCTCTGTTCTGAGAGTGGTTCCAGCTCCTGTGAATATTGCATATCCCCTTCCATGGTAACAGCCCCAAAATTTCTTGGGCGTAGATCTGCCAGGGATACCTGCTTCACCCCCTTTGAAATTCAACCTCATAAGAAGTAGATGATGTCTGCATTATAATCACACATAGAAGCCACTTAAGCACCTGGTGCATGAATGCACGCACCCAAATGAGGTCTTGTGGTTTGAAATTAGGTGGTGATTTTAGAGCAGCTTGTTGGCGTTCTTGATATGCAGTCACCTGCTGTTTTCTGAGGAAGCAGGGTGCAATAGGTGCAGGGATAATTGAGTCCTTGGGCGGCGGCCTAAGAAAAGTTCCGCAGGACTGACTTTAGTCAATGAATGAGGAGTATTTCGATATGCAGCCAATAAGTTGTCTATCTTCCTCTGGAGAGGACAATGGTGAGTGATGCCATCCAAGACTTGCATCATTAAGCACTGTTTTACTGATTGTACAGTGCGTTCAGCAGCACCATTTTCAGCAGGATGATATATGGGCGAGTAAGAGTGTAAGTAGCACCTTTCTTCTAAAAATTTATTAAATTCCTTGGAATTGAAGGGAGGTCCCTGATCAGAAACCAATTGCTCTGGCTGGCCCCATGTAGCAAACAAGGAATTCAGCTTTTCACTCACCGCAACCGTATTTAGTTGCTGTAGGATGATCACTTTGGGCCACTTTGAGTGAGCATCTTGTACAATTAGGAAGTGATTTCCAAGTTTTTCGACCAGTTCTACGTGAATTCTCTCCCAATGATGACTAGGCCAGGTCCATGGAGTGTAGGGAGTCTCAGAGGAGTTCTGAAGCATTTGGCATACTCCACAGGCGTTGACTAGCTGCTCAATATCGGCATCAATGTTGGGCCACCAGACATAGCTGCGAGAGAGGCTATTCATGCGCGAAATTCCGGGATGCATGGTGTGTAGCAATTCAAGCGCCTGAGGACAAGGATTAGGAGACAATACGACTCTATGCCCCCAAAGAATGCAGCCTCCCTCTATTGACAATTCCTTCACGTTTTTCTTGTGAGCAAGTAGCAAGGGGTCTTCCAGAATATCTGGCGACCCCTGAAGGCTGTAGTAAGGTACATAGTATGTAAGGGATCAGTCTTTCTTTTGGCAGCTATTTTATCAGCAGAAAGTACTTCATAAGCACCTGGCTGTACTGCAAAAATGGCTTGTTCCACTGACGTCTCATCAGGCAGGGGTAGACGGCTAAGAGCATCTGCATGAGGAATTTGTGAAGCTTTCTTTTAAATGAGTTGATAGCGGTAGGCCCCCAGAAGCACAGCCCAACGTTGCAGTCTAGCCGCAGTCATGGTTTTCACATTGGAGGACGGACTAAAGATCTGTCTAAAGGGTGCATTATCCGTTCACAGCTCAAAATGTCTCCCATACAGGTACTTGTGGAAATGTTTTATTCCAAATATTATGGCCGCTGCTTCACGATCTAATTAGGAATAAGATTGTTCTGCCTTGGAAAAGGTTTTTGAAGCGAAGGCGATGGGCTTCTCTTCTCCCTTAGTGATCACAGACAAAACAGCTCTGGCACCAACCGGTGATGCATCTGTAGTCAGGCGAATCTTCTGATTTTCTGAGTAAGGAGTCCGGACTCTGCGGGATGTAAGAGCCTCCTTGCACCACTGGAAAGAGCGTTCTTGCTGTTAATCCCATTCCTAGGGCACATTATTTTGGAGAAGTCGATTGAGCGAATGCAAATGAGTAGCCACATCCAGAAGAAATTTGTGGAAGAAGTTCACTAAGCCCAAAAATGATCTCAGCTCTGGTACATTTTTTGGTGCTCTAGCATCCTAATGGCTAACATCTTAGCGGAATCTGAGTGTAATCCAATTCATAGCCCAAATATTATACCCTTTCCACAAGAAAAGAGCATTTTTTTTCCTTTAGGCTGACTCCATATTCCACAAATCTCTGGAGAACCTTCTCCGACTTGGCAATGCATTCACCTCGATTTTCCCCACAGAGTAAAATATCGTCCAAACAAATAAAAGGGCCATCGATGCCTCCCAGGATTTGGGCGATGACTGATTGGAATACTGCAAGAACAGAAGCGAGTCCATACATCAAGCGCAGACAACGATATATTCCAAAGTTAACAGTGCTGACAGCTGGTCGAATGTCCTCGTATTCGGTGCTGCAGGGCTACACAAGTCTCGTAGAACTCCCATGGAAGCAGCACCAATTGACCTGAAGAGCCACACTTTTGAGGTTTGTGGCACTGGCAGCATCAGCTTCTTGTATTGCCGTATTTGTTAAGAAAAAGTTTTCTAGTTGGAATAGGTAAATATCAATGTCTTTCTTCGTGGGGTCAAACTCCCCAATCCCACTTCCACCAGACATCGCTGCACAATATGAAAATAAAAAAACGTTGACGTGAATTCTCGTCACAGTCAGAGCAATGGAATCATTTAGAAGCCTATTTAGTTCCCATCCTCGTGGCCAAATTGTTATATCGTAAATTATGTAGAAGAATTCGTAAGATGTCTGCTTACTTAAGGAATTGTTCATCGATACCTAATAAACAACCCAGTATTTATGGTATCGATTCTGCCATATCATGAGAAATATAAGTACAACAGAACCCTTGAAACACTCTGAATTTGCTTAGCAAATCTGAATATGCTAATATAAAACTTAAACTGTGTTCTATTTGGAGCACCAAAGTTAGTAAAGTCTAAGAATAAGATTTTTCTGCAGAGAAATATGTTGAAAAACTATCACAATAATTACTAGAAAAGGCTAATATCATTGATATTTTGGTCAGTTTTGCACAAGAAAAATTAGACTCACCAAGGCACTGCACGAAAAAATGCAACTAATGTACTTGCTCCTGGTTAGTGGAGTAGGGAAAAATGAGCTGAGTAATTCTGTTGGAACTTTGAAAAAAAGCATCAAAGCCATACCAGAGCCAGGAAAAGGACAAAATATTTGGTCAAATTACAATTGACTCAGTTCAGTCCTTTAAATGTAGTGACGAGTACTTTCGAATTAAGCCTGGAAAAAGAGATAAATTAGTATATCCAAAAAAATGCCATATGCCAAAAAGCTTTAGTTTTCATCGGTTCATTCCCACATGTACAAGTATAATTTCAGCAAAGAAATTTACTTTTGATGTGCGTTTCAGATTAGTCTACTGTTTCTCAGGACAGATAATATAAAAAGTTATAATGGCCCAAATTAGTTTTTCTAATCTGATCTGTCTCTAAGGAAACCACTGGAATTTGGATTATTCATGTCATCACATGTTAATGATTTTTGGATGAGTGATTTTTTTTTAGAACTTCATCATTAATTTTATATATACCTGATGCTTATCCTCAAAAATGTTGAAAACTTTTTTGTGGAAAGTCTATAATTTTTTATTTCTGAAAGCATAAAAAATTCCATGGATTTTATTTTCAGAGGTGGTGGGAAGTATCTTCAGGATAATGAAAAAAAGTTCTGCTTGATGAACACTCTGCCTTTTGTAGAGTTGATAGCAGAATCCCTTCTCTGCACTGTTTTTTTTCCTCCTTGACATGCCTTTCACTTTATAGTCTCAATTGAGCCTTCATTCATGCATTTCTATTCAGGGGTTTGAGCTTCAGTTTTTGGGTAAGACCAGGCAACTCTGCTCCCTCCTCCTTAATCAGCTTTTCTAGTATCATCAGACATATCTTCCATTGTGATAACTCGTAGTAAGGAGATTCCTAAGAAGGAGCTAGTTGTATGTCTGAGTGGTCAGTAAACAGCTAGTTTTTATACGGGGAGTGCTTGCATATTGGCCATCATTTTTATTCACATTTTTACCCACACAATGGTTATGAACAGGATAATTTGCTCAAGGGCCTTTTATGGCCCATATTAAACTAGATTATTAACATGAGCTAATTTTAGTGAGATTTCATTTGGGGTATGTTGTAGCCAGCCATTGATTTTTCATATGGATTGGTGCCTTTGACTTGAATATTCCAGTGTGAAGCCAGGTCTCTCTGCAGCTAAACTATATTACTAGAAAATCAGTAAAAATTCATGCACTAAACCTTAAGTACAAATCCAAAACCACAGTAAACAGAGAGAGAAGACTGTAAGTGGAAACAAGATCGAAAGGAATTATACAGAGAACACTCGAAAATTCAAGGATAATGGAAGAATGCAAATGAATCAGAACAGAGGAATCGTGATTTTAAGATGCAGTGACTGTCAGAAATAGTCATTAACTCAATGGATGCCATGCAACAATTGCTGTAGAAGAACATAATCATATTTTCATTGCTTCGAAATGCAGTCTAAATGAATTACTTCACTCAATTCAGCTCTCACGTACATATGCTTCGTTTATGAAATGTTAACCTAAGACAAGTACCTAATTGAACAATTTGAATTTGAGACATACGAAATTGTAATTAGAATATCAGCCCACTAAAAATGCTTGGCAGTCCTAGCACTCCAAACCTTGATTTCACTGGTGGTAAAAGAGTCTGTGCCTGCCTATTTGGAACAAGTAATGGGATTGTATTATTTCTTTGTCTACAGGTGACTGAAATGAGTAAGGATGAGAGGAAAAAAATTCATGAGGCTGTTAAAAATTGTTTTGGAAGTAGGCTGGTCAGCAATACAGTAGACAGAGGAGAAAAAAAATTCATGGTTATTGGGAAGCCCAAAGGTAGTGCTGCTATTGAATATTGTTATCGCTAAGTTAAATGTTTAGCCTTTGACTAAATGGTTTTTCAAATAGGTAAGCAAAGGACTGAAGGATGGCCTCAAGGAATGGGGAAATTTGTTCATTTCGTTCTGTACAAGGAAAATTTAGATACAATGGAAGCAGCTAATCTTATTTCTCAGAAACTTAGGTATGTGCCTATGATTAAGTATTTTTAAGGGTATAATTTTAAATGGCTGTTAATTTTGCATTCATCAATATTCATAATGAAATTATGCATTTTTGTGAAGCTAAATGAGATGGATGTTCTACTTACGGCTATAAACTCATATATGTGCATTTTTGAATATATAGATCCTTAAACATGAGGCATGAGAATACTCTATTTAGTACTGCATTGCACTGCTTCACACAGCACAATTTTAAATGCTTGCACATACATACATCAGATTGTGAAATTGCATGCCCCATGTAAGACAGGAGGATTCCCCATAAAGTGTAATTAAATTTACGACAATCACACTTGACCATTTTGATGATTTAGTATGTGTGGGTGTTCACTTTTTTCATGTTTTAAATGCCTCTTCTACTGGGACTATTGTCATGTTCTTAAATATCAAGCGATTTATATCTTAGTACTGGGCCAAGAGCGAAGGGTTGTACTCCCTGCACTTCTTGTCTGCCTGCTTCAATGCTTCAACTTGCATTTTTTCTTGTAAGTCTTGTCTTGTAAACCTGGAAATTCACTCATGATTTAAATCAGTTTTTATTAAAGAAACATATTCCATAATGAATGGACTCATAAAGAAATCTTTGCTTCATTCTGAATACTGGAAAAATCCTCTGCAAGCATTTTTCATGAGAATCTTAGGGATCCAAAGTCTAAATGATTTAAAATTCTCTTGTGGTCTGTGTGGTATTAAATGGTTGTTGAGATATCTGTGGAGTTATTGTTTACTGTCTCATCTTTCATCCATTTGGTACTGCCATGTATGAATGTATGTACTACTATGAAGATTTCTTGCATGACTTCATCAAAGTGATGAGTACCCATTGTAAAGACAGCTTTAGACTTTTTATCACCAAAATGGCAAAAATTATGCCTTATGAAAGTGAAACTGGATGAGTACTTGGTTGTGTAATGGCTATAGATTCTTAACATCCTCCCACAAATGGTCCAATCTTTTGCTTACTATTGTAAAAGTAGCATGTAAACGTAACATTTTTGATGTGATTCTCTGTAGATGGTTCCAAATGCTTTTAAAAAATCAGACTAGGCATGTTCCACCTTCATTTTTACTCTTTCTTGACCCTTCAGTGTTGAACCAAGAAGTCACAATGTAGATATGTATATGGGTACTGGCACTTCCCTCTAAAATTATTTCGAAGATAAGAGTGCATATACTTCTCAGTTTCATATTATTTACTCAAATCCCATAATGTATATTAATGATTTAATAATTTGTATATTGGATAGGATACCAATTTCAAAATTCACTTATGCGGGAACTAAAGACAGACGTGCAATGACAACACAACTAGCCTGTGTGCCCCGTGTACACCCAAAGAAAATAGCTGAGCTGAATGGTGTAGTGAAAGGAATTGGTGTTGGAAACTATGAATGCCTCAATGAGCCTCTGCGACTTGGAGATTTGTCTGGGAACAGATTTCAGATTGTGCTGAGGTGAGTTCTATTACAGTTGGGTAATCAGAAGACTATCTTCAATGGTTATAAGTTTGATTTGTTGTGTGTTTTGATTTTTTCTTGTTCATAATTGTCTCATGATGGTGTGAATGGGTTAGCCCTCCCTTCTTGAAAAAAAGACTTCTTCGGTATCATCCCCCCCTAATCCCCGGCAAGCATCAGATTTCCCTGACCTCTACATACTACCTGTGAGCCAACACATGGGCCTGTGGCAGGGGGTGCTAGAACCCCCAACCATGTAAAGATGTAAGGGATAAGGTTTTGGGAGATGAAATGGTGATGTGTATTCAGTGGAGCTTAGTTTTTATTGTGCTCCCTTACTGTGCTTGGAAAAAATGAATTTTTGTACCCACCTGTTTGGGAAGGCCAGGGAATCAGGGAAGTCAGGGAACTGAAAAATTGGTCTGGACGTCAGGGAAAAGTTAGGGAATTTTATTGTTGGTCAGGAAAAAATTACCCTCGTTCGAATTCGATTCGTCATGTGACTTGTTCATCTGCACTACAGATCCCATACTTCATTGTGCTGAGGCATGAGCCTTGCGCCGAATAACCGGGTAAGGGGACGGGGATACTGCGTCAAAAAGATCAAAAATGCAAATATCAACGGAGAAAGATAATTTCAAAAAAGTAAGAAAGAGTAATCCCGGAATTGGAAACTTGAAACATATGACCCTCTCCTTGCATCACGGAACATATCTGAAGCTCTGGACTCCCTGAAGCTGACTCTGAAGCCCCAAAGCTCTGGACTCTGCAGTTGTTTCTAAAACACCAGTGTGCTTCGCCGACCTCATATTCGAAAATTCCCCTAGGGACAACAGTGAAACTGATCCACTCATTTCGTGTATGCTTCACGAAATGTCGAGTTGCCTGAGGGGAGGCACTGGAGGGAAATTCTGGTGGAGGGGAAGGTAAGCATTGGAAGTGAAGGTGTTGCCGTCGATTTCGAATGCTTTGGGGCGAGCGAAACTCATGAAAATACGTGCTAGGGCTCAGGATTACCCAAATTGTAGCCTACTAGTAGGATATGTGCATAATGTAAGAGTCTCAGTTTGTAGATGAAGGATTCTTTTAGTCTCTGTTTGGATGAATTTTCCAAATAAGATTTTGTGCCATGGCGATACACACGAAAGAATGCCAAAATTCATCAATTTTGATGAGAGTTTTCTTAGCTTGGGAATTACATAGAAAAAAATGCCCCAAGGAAAGCATTGAATATATTGAAATAATTGAACTTTTGTTAAAATCAAAATAAAATATATCATTGCGTAAGCGTTGCCCGGGAATTAAAGATGGTGTGCAGCGGCTTTTTTTGGCGAGGTAGGGAGCTCCCTTAAGTATGCAATGGAATATCACTGTTCAAAGATTTTATACATTTTCTACCATGGCGAGAAACAGCTATCAAGATACATTTGTATGTGATGCTTTATTTATGCTCTATTTTATGTACAAGAACTGATGTACCTATACTTCACATTTTTCCTTTAAAAGAAGGTAATAAAAGAAGCTGTCTTAAAGCACAATGCTCATTATTTCTTTACTTTTCTTGAAATGAGGTGATTTCTAAAAGTCAGGGAAAAATCTGTGTTTTGGTCTGGAAAGTCAGGAAAAATCAAAACTGGCAATGCGTATCAACCCTGGCATTGCATCTCTCTTATTTTATCCCTTCTGTCAGACCTAGAGATACACTGTGGCATCAAAATGATACACCCTGATGTGTCACCCTTAAACACACCAGTTCTGAATTTGTCAAGCAAGTCAAGCCTAGTGTGTAGCCTGCAAGGCTCTAGGGGCTCCTAACTAAATCCCTCTAAAAGTTGTGATGCACTAAATGTTTAACTGTGAAGAAGTTGAAGTTTTTAACTGTGTTTTTTTTTATTTGTTAAAAGTACACTTAAAATTGGCCATGTTACTGTACATGGACAATTTTCTTGAAAATAAAAAAATAATGAAATTATCTGTTTGTCACTTTGTGTAGGAATGTTACAGTACCAGTCAGTATTGTGGAGGAAGCAGCTACATCCCTCAAGGAGAAAGGATTTGTCAACTATTATGGGTTGCAGCGATTTGGGAGCACATCTATTCCAACTCATCATATAGGAAGGGCACTTCTATTAGGGAGATGGAAAGAGGTAAATAGGCAAGATTTTCATATTGGTATCATATTATTGTATTTTAATGAGGCTCTATTGTTTCATATCGTTGTTTGTAAGCGATTTTAATTTTTTTGACGTAGCCATGCATAAATTTAAATAGGTTCTCCTACCCATTTGCAGTGGTGGAAAAATATTATAGTAGGAATTCATGGGTTTCAAGTAATGTATCTACTTGCTGATTTCCGTAAATAACCACCTTTTTCCTTGCCTATGTTCTTATATGCTCTTACAATGCATTCACTGCCATCCCTTATTATTATACCTGCATTTAATTGTCATGATAATGTTTATGTGAATCTTATTCTTAATTCTCTGAAACTATCTAAAGGGTTTTCTATTGTTTTTGAATTTTTAATGCAAATTGAGCAGTTGAAAGATGAGATTGTCTAGTGTCATATAGTAAGCATAACATTCTCTCGATGGAATATCTTTCATTGCCACCTGGGTTTAGTTTCTGATACTATTTCAAAAACAGTTGTGAGACATCTGTGAGGGCTCAAATCCCTGCGTACCGTATGGTGGTGTGCATATGACTGTGTAATTGATGAATATTAGAATAATAGTTGACCTGTTTCTCTTCAAATTGATTATCATGTTGTTGAGATGGCTCTAATGTCCTCTGGAGGTGAACATGATATGTTTGTATGAGACATTTTTGTGGAGTAAAACTAATTTTTCATTATTAATTGTATATTTATCCTCATGACTGTAAACATTTCAAAAATCGAGCTTTAATTAATGAATTATAAACCAGTTTGAATAAAAAATATAATCAAGTCCACAAATTTTATCCTGGAAATTATTAATTTCAACCAAGTCTCTATTTCATGTGATTTGTGCGGCAAAAATTCTTACTGTTTTGTTTTCAGTAAATGGAAACGATGAAGAAATGTGTTTGTCCAATTTGATATGAGATTTATTTATTTACAGGCTGTGGAGCTCATTCTAAAACCACGTAAAAATGATGGCATTCATTCACGGAAAAGTAAAGCTGGTCAGACATATGAGGCGGCACTTGGTGCAGCAAGAAGGATTTGGTGGGATACAAGGAATGCCAATGCTGCTCTGAAGGCTATGGATCGTCGACCAAGGGGAGTCGAAGGTCACCTATTGTATGGCCTTAAGATTAACGGCATGAACGACTTGGTGAATGCTTTAGAAAGGGTAAATCTTTTTAATATTTGTGTCGTTGCTAAAGGATGTTCTTTTTTGGAACCATTGCTTTTTGAAATCCATTTTGGAACCACTCTTTTGAAATACTTAACTTATATAACCACTTTTTATTTGGCACTTGTTCCTGTCTCTGTCTCCAAGTCTCTGACTAGTTTTGCTTCTTGTAGGCCTTGTGAATATGTCAAGTTGGCTGTAACTTTGAGGGTATTTTGCATGCATCTTGTGTTCAGTGCTTGAAATTAGGCCAGAAACTGTTTTTAGGAATGGAATTCTGAAATATCCATGTACCCAATTGGATATGTCACATGAAATAGCATAGGTCAATGGCTGAATTGAATATGTACTAAAGATGGGGAGGAATTAACCTTTCAGTTCCAAACCTTAATTGGTAAGGTTTTCTGTGATGAATTTATCCCTAACCAATGTTGAAGTTTGGTCAGAAATGATCTTTGGGGAATATTTCAAGGGAATATCAAAGAAGTGTGAGGTTATGGTGAAAATCCTGTTTGGCTGCTCTTGGAAAAAAATTGCGAGACTTATTTTTGCGGGGTTTGCCTAGCTGAATGGAACATGGTTGATGGTTCCACAATTTTTTTAACCCAACCAAGTCATAAAAGAAAAAAATCTCATCTTTATGTAATCCTCTCCCAACTTCTTCAATTTTTTTAACCCAACCAAGTCATAAAAGAAAAAATATCATTTTAATGTAATCCCCTCCTAAAGTTATTTGTTATCTCTCGTATAGCTACAAGTTTGAAAGTATCAAGCTAGATTTCTGTGCATCTGTTTTTGAATCATTTTGCGTCAGTGTTGTCTGTCATTCACCATTCCAAGTTTCACAGCATAGGATGGAAAAAAATTATGTTGATAAAGGGGGCATATCTTTATGTCATGGCTTTATTATAAGGAGATGGGTGATTGTGTGGCCAATAGGTCTGCATTGGTGCTATTTACTTAAGGAAGACAGAGATGACTAACAGTGGAAAGTTGATCTCTGTTTCACATCAATTTTTGTCCTGTGAATTATCCTGAATTTTTCAATATATTTTACCCTTCAATAGAACCACATTTCAAGCCATGGTTTGGCCAAAATTCAGTAGTTAATAGCATTCTCTATACAACCCTAAATTCAAACAGGAAAGTATCATTATATCAAACGATGTCAAACAGCAGATGTTGATTCTCCTTCCCTACTTCAGCTCTGGCATTGCTGGCTGTCAAAAGTTTAAAGATAAACAATAAGCCTACATGGAATATTTTGCATTGGGCTTGAGGCAACAGAGCCTGCATGGAAAATTTTGCTTCTGATAGGCTATGTAAATTGCAGATGTGATGACCAGGATAATTAACAGGCGATTAAAAATTAATAAGTAAATGGTAATAATTGGGAAAGGAATTAGTTAGTAAGGAGGCACCGTAATTTTGGCCTTTTCCATTTTTCTCTGTCCTCATCCCTCCCCCTCCATCGTCCGCTTCCACCTAGTCATGGGTTGAGTGCCTCCCTGCTATTGTAATATCCGCCCATCATTGAGGACGTTGGGCACCTGTACAGGTTTGGGTCCAGGGGAGTTCTGTGTGTGAAATGAGAGACTTCATTCGTAAGGGAATTATAAAGAGAAGTTTATTTCTTATGTGGCCCCTTTAGTCAGTGCTCTACAGCTCTCAGTCATCCTTTGTTTCTCGGAGTTTTTTGGGTGAGTTTCTGCAACTATCTCGTACTTGCAGTCTGCCAAAAAAATCACTCTCCTTTTTATCTCAGCAGGGAGGGTCGTCCGCATAAGGAGGGGCCACCAGGCCTAGGGCAAGCATAGGGTGAGGGAGACGGGAGGGAAGGGGAACGACTGTTGAACAGTCCCCCCTCTGCCTGGGTTCACTTTGGCTCATCACGCGCTCTCCGCCCAGTCACCCTCGTGCTTACTGAAGTGAGAAACAGTTATCAGAAGGGAGGGAGGGTAGAGGAAGAAATGAAGGAAGAGATCGGCGAGTGGAGAGGGTGCGTGGAAGGAGTAAGGACTCCGCTCCTGGAGTAATTTTCTTCCCCATGTGCCTCCAACTCAGCCTTGTGTCCTTGCAGACATGCGTGATGTAGGGACAGAGAGGAAGGATTGTTTGTTTCGTGTACTTTGCTCCTTCATGTGCTACCCGCTCAGCCCGTGGCTAGGCGGAAGTAGACGATGGGGGGGGAAGGGATTGGGAAGGAGGAAAATAGAAAAGGCCAAAACTACAGTGCCTCTTTACTAACTTATTCCTTTCTTGAAAATTACCATTTAGTTATTCATTTTTAATTGCCTGTTAATTACCCTGGTCATCACACAGCAGTGGAAAAACTGATGCATGATAACAGCCTTACTCAGTCATCAACTCAAATGAGCCTAGCAGTCCCTCTTTCAAAAAACTTTAACATTGTGTTCATCATTTGGGACATTTTATGAAGGCAGTTTATTTGTAAATAATGGGACATGATGTCACTAGTGGATGCATATGAATCTCCAAAATGTATTTGTGAGAATAAGTTCACACCAAAGCATTGTCAAAACTTGTGTAATTTAGTAGCTGGAATTTCCATTCTTAATCAAAAATCCATTAAGTTGGGTTCATTTATGTGGGGGCTTAACTGTTTAAATTATCAATTTGCATCTAATTTAAACCGTAGTCTTTAGCTGTGGCCAAAATGGGTACTTCACAGAGACAAAGCTTGCTTTAGCGGAACTTGGTTGACCTTGAGCAAACTTCCTCTGGGCTTAATATTGAAGCCAGAAGCCCAAAGCATATAGCCTCAGTGCAAGCACATATTAAGATACTCAACTAACTTGCTGGGCAGGCTTTGGTGCTTCCACATTGCCATCACTGCATCACGCTCCAGCATGCTCTCTACATTCGTTCTAACTTTTAGTCCTTTTGCATGCTATGTCTGCTGTGCACAGACATTTACATCCATGTCCTTTTTAAATAGCTTTTTTTCTTTATACATATTCGTGACTACTCATGTGGACTTCATAAGCCTAAGGTCTTTTTCTTTATAGGTTCCACTCAACCTTAGGCTAATGTACTTGCACTCATACCAGAGCTACATTTGGAATCATATTACATCAAGACGCCTGGAAGATTTTGGTCATGCTCCAATTGAAGGGGATTTGGTTTATGTTGATGGTGAATCAGAGAAATCAACAGAAAACATTGAGGATGCCATACCAGAAGTAGTGGAGGCAGAACAAGCTGAGCAAGAAGAAGATGAAGCAGCTGAAGATGATGGTGAGAGAGCATGAGTGTGACATTGTTATCTGCCTAATATTTATGGATATTTTTATTTATTTTTTCAATAATGTTAGTGAACCCTTGATTATCAAGCTTTTGAGTGTGATTTGCCATTCCCTGTGCTTATTACTGCATGAAAATCATTGAAGGTAAACATTTAGTTAATGGTTTAAAAAGGAACGATTATTTTAGGCATGCCTGATAATCCATCTTGATTTTAATAAATATTATGAAGCAAGGTTTCCATTATCAAATGGTATAAAAATATTATTAGGCCATCGGTCATTGAACGGGAATGTATTAGTTTAAAAATTATGAATGTTTATGCTGAAATTCACTGTCTTAATGGCAGTGCAATGGCATATCTCCACATAACTTTTTTATCTCAATTTCTGCCAGAGAAATACTGTTCAACAACTTGAATAAAATTCACTAGATATTGAGGCTCCTAATATATTTTGTTCAGCTTAGTTAATCGATAGTATAATAATAATAATACAGTTTATTTACGGGCTTACACCCTGTTCCAAATAAGTACAAAACAAGTGATACATTATTAATACATTTAAGTCATACCATAAATTTTACATATAATCAGTTAAGAGGGATAGAATACAAATCCTAAATAATACAGTTTCATTTTAAAATTTCCCATAAGACATGATTCAAAGTACAGTTGTATTAAATTATTGTTTAAGCAGTGATACTATTTGACACAAACCTCTTAAAGATCGATAAAAAAGAGTTGAAAAGGTCAAAATCAGCACAGTGCACGTTAAAATCCATCATTGCTCAATACATAATTAAGTTTTTCGTATAATTGGATGGAAGATAAGGGATGTTGAATAGAGAAACATCCCTTGTGTTGACCTTAGGAACCCTAATTGTGACAAGAGATAAATCTGAGGATTTTATGATATTATGTAACACTCTGTACAAAAAGAGGAGTCCTAAATGTTTTCGACGGACAGATAAAGGTAGAAAGGGACATTGGTAGGGAATGGTAAAATTAAGGTAATTTTTGTTCTTTTTTATGCTGTAATCAAGGAGTTGTAAGAATTTGTTCTGGATCTTTTCAAGAGTTAGAATATGTATGTCATAATAGGGATTCCAAACCACAGAGCCATATTCTAGGATGGGCCTTACCAAGGTTGTGTATAGTAATGAAATACAGTTTGGGTTCTTAAAGTCTTTACATGTACGGTTTATGAATCCTAACTTTTTATGAGCTTTAATTGAAATTTAGTCTATGTGCATTTTAAAACATAGGTTACTTTCAAATATGATGCTAAGTCAGAAATGTGGTTTACTCTTTTCAGTGAGGTACCAGATAAATGATAATCATGTACAAATGGGGTATTGTTTTTACAATAAGTCATTACATTGCACTTATCTAAGTTTAATTGCATGTGGTTGATATTTCACCAAAGAAGTAACGTGAGTATTCAGGTTTAAATAACAGACCCAGTTTTCATTGGAGCACATGGCCGATATACTGTGATGAATGTTGCCAAGGGAAAGTTCAACTATGGGTAAATTCTTCTCGGGATACACACTGGGTCAATGTATTCATATTTCCAGCGTTTCGGCAAGTATCTCACCTACCATCATCACATTTGCACACCAAAACTGGCCGCCTTACATAGCCGGGTGGTCCGGCTCCTCCTCTTCAGAGTCAGAGTGGGACAATGCTGTAAGAGGAAACATGAGAAATTGGTAAAAGAGAGATTGGTAGCAATCAGCTGTGACCTGAGTTCTCGGCGGTATATATAAGCTGGACTACCCAGCTATATAAGGCAAGACGCTTGCCGAAACGTTGGCAATAAGAATTACAGTGACCTGGTGTGTAACCCAAGAAGAATTTACTCATAGTATTTGCCGGGAAAGAATTAATTCTCATTTGAAACTTCAACCGTTTACCAAATTTCTTGGTAAACTGCTTCAAAATTAGGCTTTTAATATAGTACATACATACATGTTTTAAGCCTGGAAATAATTCCCTTCCCTCAGTTTGTAAAAAAATTTATATCCAATCCTACCAAAAAGTAGTGGTGGCTGGAGTGAGTATAATTACTGCCTTTCATAAAGAGGTTAAAGCTACAGTTTAACATTTTGCCATCTAAGATTTTACCCAAAGTAATATTTACATGAAATTAAAAAAACATATGAAAGGCAGCATTAAGCCTAAATATACTCATAACCACAAATTGTATATCTTAAGAGAACGGTACTTGGAAGCATAGGTTCTTCCTTGATAATTCTCCTCTTCTGAGCAGAGGGACAATGATGCAAGAGCCAACATGAGAAATATGCTTACTCTACCCTGGAACTTTCATTTAAATCTTTGAAATGGAATCTTAAGCACTCCTTTAAATCTATTTGCTTGCACAAGTTACATCATATTCATTTGTGTTTCTGTGGAGTTGTGGTTCACATGCCTGTTAAAGGTCCAGAGGTGCTGTTTTTAGGAATGTGGAAATTAAAACAATAATTTATAATGTAAGTAGTGCATGCTTCTAGTCTCGCTATTGTCCTGCCTAAATGAGGTATTCTTTTACCCTTTCGCACTGACATAGGTCATGGTGAAGCGGCCATCTTGCAAAAAGGTCCCAGGGGTCAGTTGCCTAAAGTGAGAGCTCTGACCGAGAAGGATCTTGAAACTGCCAAGATTGAAGATGTAGTGCTTCCTCTTCCTGGGTATGATGTCACTTATCCAAATAATGTGGTTGCCAAGTGGTACGAGGAAATCTTGGCTGTAGATGGACTTTCATCGGAAGCCATGAAGCAAAATGTCCGGTAATGTGATCACTCTCCAACTGTTGGTTAAATGAACATGCTCTTTAGGAGGTTCCATATTTCCCAGAATTGAATTTTTGTTAAAGCTTTCTAAAATCATCTATTGGTAATCATAAAATTGTAGCATGGCTTAAGCTACATTTTCATGTTTCTGATTTTGCATTGCTCTCATAGGTGTACATCTCACTACTTGCTCAGGAAACTGCTTTGTGGAAGTGAGCTACTGGCATGCTCTGCATTATTTTGTTGTTTCTGATACACTATGACAAATAACTTGCTAATGTTGGAAGATAGCAATGCCATTTTCCTACAAAAAATTGTTAATGTACCACACATGGGCCATCATTTTTTTCATTTAAAATCAATTCATTTGAGTATTCTACCAGTTGATTGGTAGGTTTTTGTGGAGTACTTTTCTTAGTGTCCTAATTCCTGGCATATGGTTCCATTTTCCTTCCTATAGGTACTTTGCTATTAGATTCCACTAAAAATCCTCTTGTCATCCCCCTCTTATTTTGTTCATACCGTCTTCCTTCCTCTTCCACGCTTCCCCAAGTTTCTCCTGGGTGGGTGG
Organism: Ceriagrion tenellum; assembly: GCA_963169105.1. NCBI lineage: Eukaryota > Metazoa > Arthropoda > Insecta > Odonata > Coenagrionidae > Ceriagrion > Ceriagrion tenellum. Next base: position 62,797,722 of record OY720637.1, read on the forward strand.
CTTTGCCACTTTTTTCTCGTAGCGAAATTCAATACCCAGCAGAATTGGCACACTCACTTGGACATTACAGATGTAATTTTGTTTTCAAATCAGATAATATCTTCTGTGAGAATTTATTCCTTGAAGATTCAAAATTTAGACTGAAAAGACCGCTGTTGTCATTAATGTTATTTTAGTTAAAGAGACCATCTTTTTGGGTAAGAAGATCTCACTTGCAATGAAAACTGGCATTCATGCCACAATATGCCATTCATATGCCTCTGGTGGGTCCAGGGATCCTCCTCCTCTGAAGGCAGAAAATTGGGCAAAATAGTACAATTAAGCAGTTGTACAATTCCTCACTCACCTGGCCAGTGATGCTTGCCAAGCTACCGAAAAATCTTGTCTTTATCACATCTAAAGAAAAACATTCCATTCCTCCTCCTTCCTTGCTTACCCAACCTATCTTGTTCCTCAGCACATCATTTTCCTTACTAATTTCTTCTTGATCCTACTACAGTAGACTCTCATTATTACGAAGTTCATGGGACCAAAAAATTGGCGGTTCGTAATAATGTTGTTCGTATCAACGTAGTTTTTATATAAACATCGCAAAAATTATCATTTTGCTCTTTTTTGACCTGTTTAATCTTTTGTCTGTTACAGCCGTGCTGTGAAATGATATCAGACGTATAAATAACAATCAAATTATGCGCAAAGATGTGAAATCAAACAGTCTAATTAGTTCGAAAATCATGCATCATGCAATTTTTTGTAGTAATCGTCGCAAGCTGGGAAATTAATTCAGCTGGGAGATTAATTCCACGGAAAAACTGCTCGGCTGCCTGTGCAATTAATATGCAGCAAAATTAATACAGTAGAATTCCGAATTGAAGTATATCGATTTTATGGAAAATTTGATTTCTCGCAAGTTAGTGAGTGGTCCCACCCGATTCCTTAAGCAATATGGAATTATTATTTGACCTCATTATGAAATCATTATTTGACTTTACGTAAATGCGATGTTACAATTTTACGCATGGCTGTTTCGGTACCCGGTGGAGGTATCGAATTGATTTTAGAAATGAAGTTACAGAATTTAAAGAAATTTTGGCAAAATCGGCCAAATTCCTGCCTGCCTGCCAAATTCTAACGAAAATCTTCATGATAATTCGGTATGACCGTGAAATTCAACTGTACTAAGGTAATATGTGGCATTTTAATGGTATAATCTATTATTTCACTCTCACGTCTTTCAGCACGAAAAGTTATGGATTCAAGGTGTTTACTTATTTATGCTCGGACAGTTGCGCTGGAACTTTGACCTTGAAAGATAAACCCCCCAGCTGTTCTGAGTGAAGAGATAACTCTTGCTTTTGGATCCTCCGAAAGCAAGCGTGTCATCTCACCAGCGCGCGTTGTTGAGGGGAAGTTGATACACAGTTTGGCTTTGCCATTAAATAAATTGAATTGAAGAACCAAGCCAGGTCATAATAACAGCAAACATAATGTAGTTCAAAACAAGAATGACAAATTTGAATACATTATAATTTCAATTGATGTTATCGTATGCTATGTGTTTTTTTACCCTTTCGCGCTCGGACTATGCAATGAAAAGTTCTACCATTGCCATGAGCGCCGTGAACATATTCCTCTGCATAGAACTCTCTCGCGGCAAGGAATCGCACAGGCACCAATGCGTCTCGTTGTCTTGGAGCACAAGTCAGCGGGATGCCAGACACTTTCCTCGAAATTGTGGTGGAGGCAATCACGACCCTTGTCTCACAGGTTTCGTTAGCTTTTCAACTTATTAGTTATTTTTTAAAATTGCTGTAACGTTTAACTTTTAATCGATAACACTTTTGCTAATGATTAAATTATTCAGTACTACCTCAATGTTACGTGCAATCCTTATGTTTCACTTTGAATTTACCAATTTTAAATAGAACTTCATCTTTATTGATAACAAAGTTCTTGTATTTAAAAAAAAGTTTTTTATTTATACTCACAACCCCGAAAACAGCACAACAAAGGCCTTTTACATCGGATGTTTTAACATTAACAAGAGACGAACACACACACCCATGTCCTGGGCAGCATTTTTTCAACATTTTCACCGCATCAACAATATTACTATATTGCGCGTTGAGAACCCTGAGTCATGTCTTCAAGGCAAGTTGCACTGCTCCAAGATAAAAGAGGTAGGAGAGGCAATGATTGGGAAGGGAAATGCCTCATAAGGAAACCTTTTTTGAGGAATGTTCCCAATCCTTCCGACGGCTTATTCATTTGCAACATGATCCTTCATTTGGCGAAATGAATCTTTCATATTTTTGGGATTTATATCCAACATTGATGATGAATATGAATGTTGGAAAAGAATAGAGGAGTAAATTATCCACTGCTTCCTTTCTTTCCTGTTGAACTTGACCCATCTAATAATTTTCAATTTCTAGTTTTGTACAATCAGTGATCAAGCCTTTATCATTGCTGGTTAAACTAGGCATTAAAATAACATAGCAATAAAATACAGTTGGATACGTAATAGAGAATTCTTCCTCTATAAGCCATGGCCTCATAGGGGAAGGCATGTAATACTTAGTACGAAATTCATAGTGCAGCCGTGGTCAGTTATTTCTTTTTGAGTCAATGACTTCGACCTTTCATGCTCTCTCAGAATCCTTTCGAAGTGCAGTAACCCAGTGGGAGTTCTGTACCCCAACCCAGTTAAATAGCTTATGCGAAGTATCCATTGTATATATTTTAGTTCTCAAGCTCTTGGGCCCAGTACGTGTGGCAAAGCTTCCTGATTTATAATGCAGCGTCGTGCATAGCCGAATGAATGCCATTATTTATGTGACAGACTTTGTAATAAAGTATTTTTTGTTCCTCTGGGGACCAGGAAAAAGGTTCATTATTTCGTAATTTTGTAATATCATTTCTTTACCATACATTTAGAAACCCCTTTCGTCGGGACCAACGATTTGGTTCGTAAGAACGAAAACTTCGTATAAACTTTGTTTGTAATAGAGAGAGTCTCCTGTACTTATTTTCTCTAATCCCTTCCTCTCCTCTCCTGACTTGCCCTGCACTTTGGTTTGTCTGCCTTTTCATCAATGGTGCTTTCTCCATCCTTTTCAAAACCAGCATTTCAAATACATACTTAGTCATTAATTTTTTGTTCAAAAATTCTCTTCCTGCAGAAAGTACTCACTCAGAGGTACATACAGGAAGATGATTGAGCTACCTAAGCAGTTCTCTTGGCGTAGTGTTAATTATGATGACATCACTGTGGAGCTAGTGCAGTCAGATTTGCAGAAAGTCAAGAAGGAAGATATATCTCCGCCTCTTGAGGGTAAGTAAAATATTCACACTTTTCTACTGGTTACCTGAATAGTCGAGTGCTAATCATTCATGCTAGTAGAGGGGAAGACTTAAGTTGATACTCTGATGTAATAGATAATCCCTAAACTTTAAACTTTACAGCTTTACTGAGAACCAATTGTTTATTTCTTCAAAGAATTTTACTCTGTAAAACTTGTTTGTTTATTGCCTGCCTTCATTATACTTAATCTTGAAATGTAATATCTTGTATTGAATGTAATCTCCTGTCATACTTTGCCTTCTTGTGGCACTTTCCAAGTGGTGGTTTACCACTAGAAATAACATAATGAGTGCATACTTTGTGAATGTCCCTCGAAAGAAATCTGAAGGAGAGATCAAGGGAGCTTTCACTCTCTCTAATCCCTGCTTGCTCGGCTACACATCAGCGCACGTCTTTCATTCCTTAAAGACAAGGTGCACCATGCTGAGCATCAAAAGAACTTTGTTAATTCAATCTTGGATGGTTTTTAGGGTTGATAGTCAGTAAGAGTGACAAAAATGGGTAATGTATAGTTTGTGATTACTCTATGGTACAAATGTTACATTTTTAAATAGTTATCTGAACTGATAAGAAACTTTATCCAAAGCATTTGACTGTGACTGTTGTACACCAAGGGAATGCTACCTTTTGGCAGGTTATCAACATTTTTGCCAATGCTCGCCATTCTATTCTACATTGTTCATGTGTGCTGAAGTGCCTTGTTGTGTTCCAATCTTCGAACATCAGCTGCATCAGTGGAAAGCTCACTTAGTAGATGTGGGATCAAGAATCCTGGCTTATCATCTGCAGTTTCCAGGTTAAATTCTTGGCAGTAGCTGAGATTTTTTGCGGAATCCCATTTTCTGTTTGAATCCATTGACTCTGGTGTGACATTTTATAATTTTCTCAGCAATTTAGATGAGAAGAGTGACTCAGTAATATGCATACATTTATCCCATGCATGCCCTAGTTTTCATGGCAGCATGTCATCATCAGGTGCTATATTATGAAGATGATGTGCTACATAGAAACCTTGGCTGTGTCTGAAATATATTTATCAGGAATTGCAAACTTATTCTTCTCATTTAAACTGTTCTAGAGTGCCATGTGGAGAGCACTTCCAAGTAAAGTGCTTCATTTGTCAGATGAAACATTACACTGGACCTCTTGTTGCCTTCCATTAAGAAAAGGTTGATGCCAATACTGTTTCTCTTCACACTTCCTTATTTCCCAATACTTCATCTGTTACCAAAGTACCCACCTGTCCTCAGTGGATAAAGTGACCTCGGCTGTTAGTTGCCTCCCAAAATAACCATCCAAAAATTCAGAGGTTGTTTATAAGTCCCTACATGTTTTGCATCCAGCCAGAGTGTATTCAAAGAATCTGAAAGGGTGAACACCTTTTGATGTTTCAGTCTGTTGAAAAATCACTCATCTGTCTAAAAGTAACAGCTTACCTAAGCAAGGAGTTGATGAGAGGTGATCACTTCAGAGGTTCTCATCTCCCATAACCCTCGCTTACGTTGACTTATACAACTAAATATTCAAGGTCGCCATTCAAGGCCTCCTCTACTTCCAAACTTTTGATACCACATAATTACTTCAGCTCTAGTCATCACAAGGTGCTGTGGTGTACTTACATGAGCCTGGTCTCCTGGTCATTCCTCCTTGGAATTCTTGAAAACCAGGAAAAACCTGAAATTTCCACTTCCTTGAAAACCTAGTGATTTCTACTTAATTTTGATATTATAATTTACCTTTGTTCTGTAATATCTATTCTTTAATACATTCCAAGTTGATAGAATGGGCCAAAATGTCTCTCCAGGCAGCCTGTTCCTGTGCACAATATTTCTAATAAGAAATGGATATTTCATAATGTTTGTTCTTCAGTTCCTTAATTTAAATTGAAATTCATGGTTGTTTTTACATTGAATGTTTGTTTTCGTATCTTCCTATTTCAATAAGAAAAGAATACTGTCCCTAGGATATTTCAGGGAAGTTTTTAAAGGAATAGGAAAATAGATTTAGCATGCTAAATCACTCACCAAAGCCATTACTTCTTCCATAAAATAAGGAACATTTATCCTGGAAGGCCGGTTGTGCACTTTGATTCTTAAATAGTTACCCAGTGGCTATTCTGTCATTGCAGTCATTTAACCCTCTTAGTGTGGCGGGCCAATATATCAGCTCATAGGCCAAATATTATGTAACTTTTGTACGAAGTATAAGCATTTTTGTATTATTACCTAATTCAATGAATACGCAATAAGAAAAACTGCATATATGTATTTTAAACAATAACTTTATAATATTTATTTTCCTAGAGTGATACATTTCATTAATTTACCCTCCGCATTTCTCACTAGAACCGCTGGCAGTGGTCAGCACTAAGAGGGTTAATGGTTGTTTCAAGTTATCCTGTGGGTTCCAGTATCTTTCGTAATTTGATATGTGGGTTACAATTTTCCGGGTTTCCTGTTGCTAATTGTTAGGAACCTGCAATTTCTAGGTTTTAAATTGAAAAGTTGAATTTGTTCATTAGAGGTACGTAATAAAAATTGGTTAACCCTTTGAGTGCCGGGTAGCGCTATCCTCCTGTCTCTCGCGAAAAGTGCCAGGAGCGCGATAGTGTTCCTCCTGCAATGTCACTCTTAGATGCTGGTATTTCACTGATTATTCACGGATGGCACCTAAATGCAGATTACTAATGGAGCTTAAAGCAAAAATTCCGCGGCAATTTTAGCATAGTACCTAGAAAATTGGTTGGCACTCAAAGGGTTAATTAACTTTGCACTTTTACATCATGTATTATCTTCTTAATGTCAATCCTTATTATTTCCACACAATAGTATTGGTCTTCGACGTATTGTGTTCCTGTTTCAAAGAGTGTATATTAACTTTTCAACTGACTATTGAGCAATTTGTAGATTAACTCGTATATTGATCACCTCTTCATCAATTTCATAGTCATCTCCTACCACATACACTGACCACTTAATGGTTATTTTTTTGCCATCTGCATTCTTCAGTATAGAACAGACATTGCTTTCTGTATGTAACTCAAATACCCCAGCACTGTAAGCTTGTCTGCTCTGACTATTTCACTTGGGAGAAATAATTCAGAGGCTCTCTCTAATGCAGCCTTGTAATTTTTACGAAGAAATATCATGGTGCAGATAAAGCCTTTAATGAGGACAATATGTCACATTATTGTAGGTATCATTATGGCATTGGCTCTAACCAAAAAGAAGAGGGTGTAGAGAAGGTTTTGTAAGGAGTGTATTTTTCGTGGGGGTTGAAGGACTACTTGGCTATCATACTGTTTGATAATTGAACATTAGTTGGCTCTACTATATTTATTTATCATTCTGACTATATTGTGTACCTTGTGAATGCCTGCTATTCAAATCTACTGCATTGGGATAACATGTCACCAAAATGCCTCAAGGCCGTTTTACACGATGAATGATCGTGTGCCAGGTCATTCGAATGATCATGCGAATGAAATTCATTCGCATGATCGCTTGAAACGTCTGCTTTACACGGTGAATGAATTCGGCGAATTTTCGGCGCAAAAACGATGCGCAGAGGTGTGACTATCGATAGTACATGTCGAATCGCGCAGCATTTCCAACCAGTTGCTTTGTTTGCTAGCGTCTGTTTGTGTTGTGGCGAAGTCTCCTCCAGCTTCTTTGAAATGCTGCCGTGAAAATATTCCATCTTTGAAAGACAACTAGTTTCTTGACTTAGGCTATAACTTTCTATTTAAAGCATTTTCATTTCCCTATAAATATAATTAATTATCATTGGAGCATGACAGAAAGCCTATATTTTCATTTAAGAGTGACAACTAAATGTGGTTGTTTAACCCCTGATTTTTCTGAAGATAGGCAACATAACAGTCAGCTTCACGCAGCCAAAATTAACTCCCAAAAATCTGCCCTCCGAGAAAACAAGATTCAACAAATAATTTCACCTTGTACTCCAAGATTAGGTGTTCGCTTAACATTTCATACTTCTTAAATTGCAAATTAAACAAAATATTGATGCAATCTAGAAGAAAAACGACGTTTTTATTCATTAAAAATCTCATATGGTTTTACCGAATGACCCACCCTCGAGAATTGATGTGTGTGAATTTGCGTTCTCTCAAAGCACATATTAATTATTTGAGTGATCATTTGGATTAATGTGCTTCCAAATTTGTTATATATGATCTTAAAATTCCGAGGTGGTGGCAGTGGACAAGATTGACGCCGCACGCTAATTTCATTCAAGGAAGCATTCAAGCAAATTAGAACATGCTCTAATTTCATTTGCATGATCACGCAAATGACGGAAAATTCGCCGAATTTTCCGTTTTACACGGTGAATGATGTTCATTCGCATGATCATTCGAATGACCTTGCGCACGATCATTTATCGTGTAAAACGGCCTTCAGTCTATTATTATTGGAAGCATTTGCCAGAGAGAAATATTTTTATTTATTTATTTATCTTCACTATCCTGAATACAGCGCAATAGGCCAGTTTATATTGGGTGAATAACAATAAAAACGGACGAGACACAAACACCCATGTCTTGGGCAGATAATATTCTACCCAGGCTGGACTCGAACCCACAACCCTTGGGTTAGCAGGCGGACTTTACCCCACTGCCACCGGGGCCGACAAATTCCCTATTCATCCCAATAACTTGATTGGCCATTACTATGTAGTATGACCTTTAAAATTTTTTATTCATCCGTCTTTTCATAAACTTCATATACCTCCATATCATCATGCTCACTTGTGGACATAAAAACTTGTTTGATTAGATTCTTTGGTGATCCGTCTATATTTTAAGCCATCATTCAATCACAGCTGTTGAGTAATGACATAATTCCTCCCTCTTTTATTCGTTATAAAACCAACTCCATTTTTTCCCCTGAAATAGAATGTATGGTCATCCCTGGAAACTTCTACTTGTCCTTCCCATCTTACTTTGCTTAATCCTGTCAGATCCATCATCTCATCTCTATTCTGAGGTTTTCTGACTTCTCTTCCTTTATAAGGAATACCGGCTCTCAGTGCCATCCTTCTCACCTTATTATTTTTTTTTGCTTGCTTTCTTCAACCTCTGTCCCTCCTGGAGATTCGATCAGGGCACTATTTCTTCCTCCAGAAAGATGTTTTGTTTTTGAAGAATCCTTGCTCTTAAAAATCTCCATCCGATGCCGTTGACCATGTTAGGGCTCTTCTGCATTATGGAGTAGTTTCCTGCTCCCTGGGCAAGAGAGAGCCTTGCCTTCTACCTTCTCATCTACCAGAGGGCATTGGCCCATGGCAGAAGGGAACTCTTTATACCAGAAGGTTCTCGGTCCCTGTATTTGTTTACAATTGTACAGGATTGACCCTTCTCTACAATGGGGAGGGCCCATATAGATATTTTGTATTGTCCTCACGAACTTTTAAACATTTTTATTTAAACTCATCTTCTTTCCATCCTTTCTCTCTCCCAGTTTGGATATGCATTCTGTAAAATCTTTCCACCATTCTTGGACAGACAGTAAAACTAGAGCGTTGAAACTGGTAGTATGCATTTGAAAAGTTTCAGCATGACTTTTTGTTCATTTTATTCCTCCATGTCCATTGCTGAATCTGCTGACTCATTTACATATATTGATTCATTTCCAGTTAAAATAATTGCGCACTGATTATTCATAGAGTTATTTTTTGAGAAGTTGCTTTGGGCAGTTTTTAATATTTATGTTTTTCATTTAGTACAACTTGTCCACTGGTGCTCGATTCCATGTTTATTGACGTATTTGGTCATTTCCTGTTAAATTAATGGTTTACTGGTTTGTTTCAGAGGGCCGATATAAAGGAGTCATTGTGGATATCTGCCTTCCTTCCTCATCATATGCAACAATGGCCCTGCGAGAGCTCTTGAAATGTGACTCCTCTCTTCAGCATCAAATGCAATTGAACAATTACTATTCCACAAGTTCAGAAGAGAAGACTGAGAAGAGGAAAAGAAGTGAAAGTGAAGAAGGGCCAGATGCCAAAGTGTGTAAAGCAGAAGAAAAAGAAGAGAAGAGATCAGATGATCAGACAAAAGAGGGAGAAATTGTGGTAGAGGCTAAAGTGGAGGCTGGACAGGAAGACAAAGATGGTGAGATGACAGTGAAAGATGGAGATGAATCAGGCTCTAACGACAGTGTTTCTCAATCAGAGGTTTGCAAAGAAGAAAATGGAAGTAGTGTTGATGCCAAGGCTGAAGAACTGGCCAACAATTAGAGATTGGGGTAATGGGTCCTATATTGACAAGGAGGAAAAGGAAATACATACTGTGGACTTAATTAATAGTTTTGAAATGTGAACAGTTTTGATAATGAGAAGGTTAAATGTTATTTTGGTGCTGATACAGATGAACCTCCTGGAAATCAAACAAAATAATAAACTATTGGCAAAAGCCATATACAGTGAAGTTATTGATGTGATGTTTGAATTTTTTTCAGAGTGACTAATCTTTAAAAAAAAGGTGTGTTATATTAGATCTGTGATTAATGGTTTATTCTTTTTACTGTAGTGCAAATTTTACCAGAATAGAGGAGTAATTCAGCCATAATTGGCTTTTTGTGTTCGGAATTATTAAACTATCAGTGGATGAAATGAGCATACTCTTCTGTCAAACAACAATGCTCTTTTGAGCTGCTGTAACATTGTTGTGGTCATATTATTTTTTCTTTGTTCATATTTGTGCAAACTTTACATTAGGAAATGAAATGTTGATTTGGAAGATGAAATAATGGGCACGGTTTTAGTATTTCCATCCTTGTAAAGCTCAGAATGATTACAAAAAAGTGTATGATTAAACACAGAATTTGACAAGTATTAAACCATAACTTATTTTTACATAAAAAGGTGTAAGTATGAAATGAAATGGGCCAGGCAATGTTTTTTTAATCAACTGTGTTGTTCCTCATCCATTAGTAGTTCTCTGCATGTTGTTTTGATTTCACCCTTTTACTGTGTGTGATGAGAATGTATTGTCATCAGTTGCCTATCTCGGTAAGCATATGACGAGTATGTCATATCAATTTAAATGACATTCAAAATCTCTCAGCACATGGTTATAAATGTCCAGCCCAGCAAAAGAATTGAGTTAGCTGGGATTTTAGGGCTTGTTTTATATAAGCTTCTTGTATTCCTCAATCCAGTCTCTTTGTTCTGTCATTGCTTGGTTCATTGTTGTCTTTATTATTCCATTCTAAGGCTTACTTAAAGGTTCCTAAGCTGTTCATGTTGAATAAAAATACTTTGTTATCTTCCACAGATTTATTTGCTGACACGATGGGTTTTACCCCACTGTGGCATAATCACATGCACATGATTATGTCAGTGTGGTGAAACGCATCGTGCCAGCAAATAATTCTGTGGAAGATTACCAAGTGTTTTATTCAACTTGAACATAGACAATTTCCTCCAAGTACAGCCGGATACAGTTCAATTTATTCCTGAGCTATCTTCTTTGTTATGGAATGGGGTTGTTAGCCCTATGTCAAACCCCACTTTTTATGGCCATTTTCTCTGTCTGGCATCCGACCTGACCTGCTCCTTACCATGTTTCGGTACCCAGCCTTCCACAGCTTGCTAAGATTTCAAGGGTTCCCCGCTTGGAAGTGAAAGTCTGAATTTGACCAAAGGGCAAGCAGTGCCTGCAGTAGGCTCAGGGATATTCACTAGGCCTACCCCTTTTGGACTTGAGAAATGAGTTTATGGGCAAAGTTTTATGGCTCTACACTATCTGGAAGTTAAATTTTGATAGGATTTGATCTAGAAAAGCACTATAGACTCAACAAAGCATTTTTGTGAACATTTAATTAAAGGTAGTTTAAGCGAGATAGTCATAATAGAGACCATAATCGAATTATATGTTTTAATTTCACCAGCTGTAGTACACATGAATTAAATATAGTGATGCAGTAACATAGTTTTATGTGACTGAAATTATTGGTAATGAAATGAAAATATGTGAAGTCTTTTAACTTGACTCATTTTTTTCGCATGGCACATTTCAAACTCCTTCGAAAACGGAAGGTTTTTGTGGTACCGAAGAACCTACTGTGGTGATAATATGATTAATTTTCAAAAATAGTTTAGAAAACATAAAAACTACACTACTAATTTTTTTTAATGAGAATTAGGTGTTGGAAATTCCTTTAAAATTTTTTAAATTAGCTCTTTCTGGAGTGCATACACATACCAGATATTCAAGATCGGTGGAGAGAATACGTAGAGGAGTTATATGACAGTGATGGTAGACCAGCTAATTTAGAAATAGAGGAAGAGGAAAGCCTAGATGAAGATAACCTTGAGCCAATGATTCTCGACCCTGAAATAGAGAAAGCATTGAAAGAGATGAAGGCTAGGACACCTGTAGGTATAGAAAACACCTTCGGAGCTGCTTAAGAATTAAGGAAAGAAAGGAAGGCGAACTTATACATAGGATCTACGAGGAAGGAGTATGGCCAGAGGACTTGGTGAAAATAGTCCATATTCCTATCCCGAAAAAGAAGAATGCAAGAGTTATAGAACAATCAGTTTGATTTCACATGCAGCCGAAGTTTTACTTTGAATAATTAATGGAAGGTTGGAAAGCAGGGCTTTGTACTATTTAGGCAATGACCAGTTTGGGTTTCGGAAGGGAAAGTCAACTTGGGATGCGTTAGCAGTGATGAGAACACTTATAGAAAGAAACAGTATAATCAGGGTGTTTTCACTTGCTTTATTGATTCTGAAAAGGCTTTTGACAGAGTAAATTGGAATAAACCAATGGAGATCCTATGGAAAATGGGAATAGACTGGCGAGACAGGAGACTAATTCAAAGCTTATGTATGACTCAAAGGGCCCAGGTGAGGGTGGCTGATGGTGAATCAGGTTGGGCGACTATAGGTCGCGGGATAAGGCAAGGGTGCCCGTTGTTGCTATTGCTTTTCAACATTTATTATTGAGGAAATGGAAAGACAGGCATGGGAAGAACATGAGGTCGGAATTGAAGTAGGAGAGTATCTGTTTAAGTCAGTCAGATTCACAGACGATCAGGCGTTGGTGAGTGGATCTTCGAAGGGACGGCAAGCTTTGGTAGATGGTTATGGAAGGCAGTGCGAGATATTCAGAATGAGGATAAACCATAAGAAAACAAAAGTAATGAGATTCTCTAGGACAAAGAAACTGAGGCTGGTGATTAAAGTGGGAGGACCAAAACTGGACAAGTAGAGCATTTCAATTACTTAATAGTATGCTAGAGGAAAACGGACAGTAGCTTAGACATACGGAAGAGAATAGCGCTAGCTAAGGAGGCTTTTAGGTATAGGTAGAAGGGAACTGATGACAGGGACCTTGGGTAAGGGTGTTTAGAAGAGGCTGGTGAATAGCTAGTTATGGAGCGTAGCGTTGTATGGTGCAGAAACGTGCACCCTCAGAAAGGAGGACAAGAATAGTCTACAGGTACTTGAGATGTGGGTGTGGAGAAGGTGAGGTGGGCGGAGAGGAAGTGCTTGAGATGGTGGGTGAGGATAGGAAACTTTTGAATGAAATTCACTACCCGCAGATTAGGTGGCTGGAGGATGTAATAAGGGGTGAGGGGTTGCTGAAGAATGTGATAGAGGGAAGGATGTTGGGCAAGCGAGGAAGGAGGATAGGATGAAGAAGGGTAGATCGTCTGCTGAGGCAAAAAGTGATATTCTAGAGTAAGATAGGCCTCTGAAAAGTAGAAAAATGAGGAGATTCTGACATTCAATAAAACTTACCTTAACCGGTAGAACACTTAAAATAAAAATACGTGTACCATTTCACATGTGCAAGGGCTGGTATTTTTTGGCGAATATCTCTGAAAGTAATGACATAAGGAGTTGAATTTTGGGTGTAATTGAAAGAGTGAGATATTTTCTTTTAAAATGAGACAAAATTATTGAATTCTAGGTAAAATGATATTTTGCTCAAACTAGCTAAATTGGTGCCTACGTTTACATCAATGAAAGAATGGTCTCAGGGTGAAATTTAAAGATCTAAGTCATCGAGAAGTAGGTTAATTGAATTTCAAATACAGGACTTAATCCATAATTACATATGAAACTCAAAGCCTCGTTAATAATAAATAAAAAGGAGGAACACACTTTCACTAAGGATGCAAGTTGCTCCTAGAGCATAGGATTTATATATTTATTTTCTTCAGGAATACTGCAAAATTAACTTTGCATTTAAATTTTACCTCTCCCCCCTCAAGTTTTTTTTGCAACTCAATATAGTCCCCAATTATTCCCCTTTTGAATCTATTTTAGAATGTTTTCTGCATTTCTAGTGAACAAAGTCTTTGTATATACTTGAAATAAATGCTTCAAGGCCAGCATGCTATAATAATTTCCAAATTAAATATGTACCATGAACCAAATCATGAATACAATCATTAATTGAAATTATTAGTACAAAAAATGACAAACGTGTCACAGTTAAACATGAATGAAATACCTTTACAAATGCAGAGACTATATATCAATATGTATTTGGTATCAATGCATTTACCTTTCAAGTCCCTGACACTACATTCATTGCTATGCACATTTGATGACTTTTTTAAGAGATCTATTAAAAACTTGGAATAAAAAACAAAGCAGTAGATTGTAAAATATTTATCAAAATAATTATTTAAGTTGTTTACTAATTATGTTAGTAAAGACAGTTCTCCAAACAAAAATGGTGACAAAAATTTTTGAAGGATTTTTTGCTGCATACTCCATTCATTGTTCAAGGAATTGAATGGAAAATATTGGAAGAGTCCAACGAGCATACACAACAAAAGGCACTATTAGTAAAACAATGCATAAAATTGGAAGCTCTGACAGATAAAATTTTCCAGAGAAACAACATTTAAACCATGAACAACAATTATGTTGACTGTGAACAAAAGGCATTCTCTTACACTGACCATCACTTGGAGCACCTCATTTGCATGTGAGGAGATGATGGCCATTACACAAAATGCATGCATTGCCTAGTTGTTTACATGCTCATCTCCTTGGATTGAAAAAAATTGAAAGTGTGTCACACAATGGAAGACCGCAGTAGAGAGCAACATTACACACTCCAACTTATCTTGAGAGCATCATCGATGCATTAAAAAAAATTAATTTCAGAGATTTTCCCCAACCATTTTAAAAATACATCTATAGTACAGTAAACATTTCAAAAGTTACAAAATAACCCCAGTTCCATAATTTTTCACGTGTAAAAATACTATGAAAATGTTAAGTAAAAATTAGATAAAATTCTTCAGATTCCTGTACATAAAACGTTCACAAATTCTATACAAATATTTCAAATACCTATATTGCAACCAACAGTCGCAATGTGCATTGTCTTCATAATTTAATACTTGAAATAAAAGACAATAATTGGAATGTACAGTACGATTATGCTTTTCAAGTTATGCCACCTTAAGTGGATAACAAGTACAACCTTAAAGAAATGACAAATATAAAGATGAGAATGAATGAGTGAATCACTGGAAAAAATTAATTTACTTTCATTGATCACCACTTCTTAGCAGACATACCATATGACACGTGAGTGTTATTGACAAGCATGAAGAGTGAAGAAAAGTGGTCAATGGATGACTAAAAACTCATGCCAAAATGAAGGATTCCAAAATTAATTCACCGGTGACTTGCTAGTGAGCCATACCTACATATCACCAAAAATAGGGACAAAAGCATATGAAACATTATTCCACTGTACAAGATTAAGTCGATTCGAGGAAATGAAGGAAATTAAATAATGAAATTTTACAAAAACAAACAAATCAAGCTAGATTAACAAAATTATTATCTTGGTCAGAAAGGCAGAGCTGGCCCTTTAAATCCAGCAGGAAAATAAAACATACAGGCTACACTGAACACAATGATTCTTCAGCAAGCAGTTTCTAATTTTCTAGTCAAAGACTTGTCATAGCTGGAGGTCGAGCATAGGCTTTTGGTATAAAACCATATTTTCGGGTTTTTGGAGCATATGCCCACAGCCACCCATCAACAGTTTGATTGCTGAGATCAGCATATATCCAATCACCTCTTCTCACAGATAAGTCATCAGGGGCTTGAGCCTGAAATGGAATTTTTAAATGAGTCCTCAAAGCCTGGGAAAAATTTAGATAGACATTATAGAGAGAAAGTAAATTTGAAATATGAGTTTATTTGGATACTAAGCCACAATTCGATCAATTCCTAACCCTCACATTACTTCAGTCATCTTCATTATGAGATGCATAACTAACCTTATAATCATACAGCATAACAAGCTCTGTCCCATGGAACCTTAGGTCATCAGAAGATGGAGAATTGAGATGATGATTATTGTTGGTGGAAGTAAAATTATTGTTCTGATTTTGGCAATTAGTCTGGCTGAGGTGGCCTGAAAGACAATTAATAAAACATTAATGGAACTACATATAAACAGTATACTTAACAACCCAAAGATGTGATTAAACCAATTTCAGGCTATTTATCAATTAACACTTTATGGTGTGCCATAAATCAAATGTGACATAGCAATAGAACCCCCCCCCCCCAGAAACCTAAAAATGAAAAAAAAAATTCGTATCACAAGCAATCTTACTTGTTTGAAATACAGTAATTAAATGTTTTAGTTTTAATTTGGCCTATCTAATTTATTCAAATTAAATTAAATATTAAATGTAGCCATGTTTTTCTAAAATACATTCATGTTATAAAGCAAAATTTCGTGTATTATTACCCGTTGTGGTGTGCTATTCAATCTGATCCATCCCCCCCCAAAGCCAAGTCCTAGTTACGCCACTGATTGTGTATGTGTCTTGCTTGAGTCGTGAATTGCAGGCAAGGAATTTTTACACCATAAATCTCTCAATCACAAATCCCTTTCTCCCTAATTATTATCTCTGAAAGGTTTTTGTTTATAGCTATTGGAGTTTCACCCTTATTATTGTATACAAGCTCTAAGAGCTCGCTTCTTCATTATATATTTCATTTTTTTAACATAAAATTAAAATCTTCAGAGCCTTATTTAATTCAAGATTAATTTGCTGATTTTCATCAATTCAAAAAATAGAAGGAAATACTCTAACTCTGAAAGAAAATTTCCAGAATCTAAACATAAGACTTAATTTGAGATTGGAATAAAAAAATCAATAAAATTGACATTTTTGAAAAGATAAAAATCGACTTTCACTTTACTAAGGAGTCATAGTGACTAAATACAATATGAACTCATAAGAAATCAAATTCCACTACTGTGTTTTTGCAGTGCACAACAAAACTGCATGCAAAAAATAGACTGTAAAAATAGGTAATACGAGAAAATTATTTCATCAATGTATCCACATCTTAGAGAAATGATGAGAAAGGCAAATGAATCTGTGAAACATGAATTAGAAGTAAACTACCTTTCACTTCTAAATTTCTGTAAAGTTGACATTGTACAACCAATCAAAACATCATTCATGAATCATGCTAAATAAAATTTGATCTGACTACCTTGAATTACATCAGCAGGGTAGACAAATCCACTCGGCACAAAACCTTCCTGCCCATCACTCCGTAGAACCCAGTACCAATCAGGATCCTCTCGGTTCAGCACAGTTACAAATTCTCCTCGCTCAACACTTACGTCATTTTCATCACGAGCAATGAAAGTGTAGAGAACAATATAGCGTCCAGATGGATCCTGAAGAGAAGCATACTTAAAAATAAGAGTCAACAGCTTTAAAATAATTTACTATAGAGGTTGATTGTACTCCATTCATCTCCAAAATTTCTAGAAATACGTCTAGTTGCTACACACAAATAGCAGGCATCAGAGTTATAAAAATAATCAAATTTTATAGTTCACAGAGGGTAAGCACGAGTAGTAAAAGTGAAATTGAGATGTCAAGTGAACAAGATAGAAAAATTAACAAAATATGCATTTAACCAACAAATGTATCACTACGATTGGGGTCATTATCACTCATGAATAAAGGGATTAGTCAGCTGTATGAAAACAGTAACTCACAATATATTACTTACATTCAGCTTAAAACTTGACAAGTATGAGAGTTAAGGATAAACATTCATGTGTGCTCCAACAATTAGTAGTAAAACACATTCAGCAGTACTAGGAAGTGTCAATTATCATGAGTTAAAGCACTGAAAGCTGTAAAATGTGGATCCATAAATTATCAGTTTTAATCTCCATACAAAGTGCTGTTAGGGCCAATGCCGCATCAAAATATGATAGCATGTTCTGATAGATGATGTCTTTATATATGATATGATATTTTGATATCTGATGATTTGGTAGATTGATATGTCACGTTTTTTACATAAATAATGTTTTGATGTTGATAAGTAATTTGAAATGATACATGAAATTTTTCTGAAATATGTTGATTTGATATCTTTAAGTATAACCCACATTGATGTATGATATAAATGGTGATCTGCATAATATATGCACCATTGTTCATTCTTAGTTTATAGGAGGAACACTGAATTAAACAAATAAATAAATAAAAGGGCATGTGCATTCATTTGTAAGGTGGATTCGATTAGGAAGAGGAGATGATTTAAGGGATAGGGAACTAGGTACAATTTGTTCCTGAAGTCATCAATACTGGAGGAACACTAGTGATGATGATTATATTTTAAGCACTATGATTTTATAATCAACCAAGCCAAGAACCACAAACAATGAATGCATCATACATTTTGAAGGACGTCATTTCTCAAGCATAAATTCAGGGACACCTCAGCAATGACACGGATGCTTAACAATTTCGCTATCATCTATGATCACCTCATTTACAACCCTTGAACAATTATACGAATTGAACCAATTTCAATCAGAGGACACAATAGCGAAGAGAGTATTGTGAAGCCACAAGTGAGTTTTAAAGCAACAGATGATAGTAAACATTACAGAAGTGCCCCAAAGCAGAATGTGCTTTATCTTACTGCAACGGTTGATGCTACGATGAAAAACTTTCCGCGAGTGTGGGCTTTATGGTAATAAATTAATCATAGAGGTTTAAAACCCCCTCATTTTTGTTCTGCGACAATGTTGCACTGTTGCTCGATGTTCTGCTTTGGGGCAGAAGTGATACTTCCAGTGAGAACAAAATTGATGTGTAATGAAAAAAATGATAGCTTAAAAAATCTTTCTTCCTAACACCGAAAAGCTACAGCCCAAACACTCCCTGGACTTAACAAGAAAAATGACTACATGATTCACTTTATAGGCCGATAAGGGAGTAAGAAATGAGAGTTGCAAGTAACCAAATTTATGACTGATAGACAGAACTACTAACCTTGAAAAATGGGTGGATATCTGGC
Source organism: Ceriagrion tenellum (assembly GCA_963169105.1). Classification (NCBI taxonomy): domain Eukaryota; kingdom Metazoa; phylum Arthropoda; class Insecta; order Odonata; family Coenagrionidae; genus Ceriagrion; species Ceriagrion tenellum. Next base: position 62,816,449 of record OY720637.1, read on the forward strand.
TGCGATGAGGATGCACTATGAAGGGAACCCTGAGAGCTGCGCATTTGTTGACCTTGGTGCTGATTTACTGGATGCAAGCGGTGGCCAAGGGGTATTAGTCCACCCTTCTTGCCGACGAGACCCCCACCATGGCTCTCACCGTCAGATCCACCATCAGGCCCACTTCCGCCACCAATCGGCTCTGCCATTGAGGTGTCCCCCTCCAAGGCCCCAGAGTCGCCACCCTTCTCCGCACGGGGCAGTTTTTTCCGAACATTGCTGAGGGCCAGATCCCCAACATGTGAGCCAAAAGGGGCACAATAGGAGTGGGGTATGAAGCCCTCTTGCCGGTCCTCAGCTATCACGTACACCCAGTCATTTTCTCGGTACAGCACATTCACTATCTAAATTTCCAAAAGAGATAAACAAAGAGCACGTTAATTTATTTAGATTGGAGCAGAAATAGGAGGGAAAAACACTTTTCCCATACTATACTACTGTATGTAAATTGTCAGACAATATGATATATGAATCATAAGAAAACATATTAAAAGTACTCAATATACACTCTCTCTGCATGTAGGCAACAAATGGGAATTATATTCTTACACTCTGTATTAAATATTCATTTAAGATCTTCTATCTTTAATAATTTAATAATAATATATTAGGGTTACAACTGTACACACTTGATCTCATCACCAGTTTCACAATCATTGTATACATACAAATTATTTGTATCATCTGCCTATTTTTAGAATTATTAGAGAGGTTATAATGGTCTACAGACAGTTTTATCTCTCACACAGTGTGCTCAAAAATTTTACCATTTAAAATGTCGTAATATTCTTACTTTATATCATCATCAGGCCTTCTTGTAATGCTTGTAAAGGACAACTGTCCATATAATAAATATTACTATTATTATAAAAAGACAACTTTAAGTCAACCCCTCTCGTAAACAATTACAACAATGAGATCCGACTCCACATAAACTCACATGGCCTCTTTTAACTTCAAGCTCATCATCGACGCATGGGGTGAAGTCATGAAGCACAACCATTTTACTATCCGGAGATAATCCATTCTCTTTTTCAATTCCAACTCTAACTAGAGTTTCGATGGAGGCACTTCCTGTTATTCGACCCATTCCCGGGCCACCAACACCGACAACTCCTCCGACTCCGCCACCACCGACTCCTCCCCCGCCGACATTACCCCCTCGGCCAGGAGATTCTTTACAGTCACCATCTCCACCTGCAAATTTGCACGACACATTATGGTATTCAGAATATAATAAAAAATACGAAATGGAAAAGTCCCTCAAGGATAGAACAGGTGCTTAAGTACATAAACTGACGAATTACAAGAATAAGATGAACTTCCGAAAAACTTAGAACTCTGAAAAATAATCTTCTATATGCTAAAGGTGTATATACCTAAGAGTCCTATGGCTAAGTCGCATGGTACCTAGTTACTTCTTCGAAGTGCGTCGTTTCGAGTCTATAGATTTTCAAGGCAAGCAAGGATTAACCCTAGCACAGTAGAAATTTCATAAACATGCTATAACTATGGACAGAATGTATACATCCACAACAATTAAAATTGTGCCTTTCAAATCTTCACTTTGGAATTATTTGTGATAGAATCTATGAATCACCTTTCTGGGGAGAACAAGAAAATAATGAAAACAAATCTCAACATCGGAAAAACTTATTTTGAAAGACTGGATTTCGCTATCTTTTTGCCAATAAATGATAAATACAAATGAGGCTAAGTATTCTATTCTGGTTTAGGTGACAGGAAAATGTAAGCCAAAGGCACCCAGAGAAACAATTGTATAGAATAACATGACTCGGAGATGGTAATATTCATTACAATAGTAAAAATAATCCTCCACTGAGAGCAATGTTTTCACGCAACAAAAAATAACAGTAAATGGTGGTCTAGAGTTCATCGCGAGAGCATAGTAATCTATGATATAGTGAAATCACCAGAACGAATCAGGTAATAAACAGTTTCTTACTTTTCTTTTTTTTGCCCCTCCGAATGCGTACAGGACAAAGAAATGCCATTCTGATAAAACATTATTTACTGCTTCAATAAAGCCATCTCAACCACGTCGATGTATCGAAGCTCGTATCCGTATGTGGTAGCAAACGGCAACAAGCGTTGAAGTTGCGCACTACAAAACAAAACAATACTTGAAGGCTATGTTCCGTGCATTGGTTTGCTCCTTATGTTTGTTTTCGGCGGTCGGTGGCATCAAGTCCACTGAAAGTTGAATATAAGGGTTCATTGATGGTTTTAGTTGTGTAACTGTGTTTTTCAGAGTATTATTACACACCTCGGCCTTTGCATTTGAGGCTTTATGTGTTATTAAGTAGTTTTTGTGTCACTTATGTGAAGTTACTCGCCAAAGATGCCAAGGGTGAAGCTCACTGCTCCTCAAAGGCTTTCGGACGAGAGGAGGCTGGAAATAAATCATTCCAATGAAGAAGAAAAACCTCAAGGCCTATTATCATTTCTGAGTGAGCAACTGAATAAGTTAAGTGGTGCTCTTCAGAGGCCTGTTAAGTCATCGAAAAAGAGGAGTCAGGCCAAAGGAGTAGAGGATGAAATATTACAGGGCATCCTGTCGGATTGCAAATTCTTTCTGACTCTTCGGAAGGATGTCCCTGTGAATGATGGAGACCTACACTTTCATTTAGGAAATATGGAATTCAAGGCCATGGTAGATGTAGAAGACCTTCCACTGCCTGATTGTGATGAAAGTTGGTTGTACGTGAGCAAAATCCCTGGTCGGAGTATGCTGTACTTCGAATGGAAGGATGATGATCCTTCCTCTTCATCAGATGATCATCAACATGTGAAATACTATCTAATTGAAGGACTCTTGGACGTAGCAATTTATACAGGTACAGATCACTTTCCCTTTGCCTACATTGTAGTCCTCTAACATATTGTTTTTCTCTCCAAGTAGTATGACTCTTCTGACACATTTAGTTCATATTTATGGTGACAACTCTTGGATTATGGTGACAACTTATGAATTATGACATCTTATGAATGGTGGCAACTCTTGGAGTATTAAAGTAAAGGACTAATCTTACCTGATGTAGTTTGGTTGCACAGTTTTGACTCTCACAGATTTGTATTTACCAGGTTAAATAGTCCTGATTTTCGTTTACAGCTTAATCATATTATAATATTTTAAAGTCATTAATTTTTACATTATGTTTTCGAGAGAGAGGCATAGTTCATGACTTGAAGCAAACAAATTGATTCCTATCGCACCAATAATATTTTATTCGTTTTTATTAAAATACAGAGCTTGTAATTGGGCTGTACCTACCCATTGTTTACCTTCAATATTTTATCCTCTGAAACTAATCCTTGTGTAATGACACTATTTGATCTTATTTTGAAAACCAATTTTCCAGGTTTACGCCACTCCAAGGAACTTACTTTTGTGCTTAGGAGCTCAGAACTAGACATTGAGGAAAGTAGTATTCATTTTACTCTTCAAGTTTTTCTACGTATAAATACCAAAGAAAAAAGTTTTGGCAAGCACGAAAGACAAATAAATAAGCACATCCAAAAAGTGGCAGGCTATTTTTTTAATATTCATCCACCAAATGGTAAGTACATTTTTCCCAATCCTACTTAGTCTTCTCTGACTCCTTTATATTTACTCCTCTCTCTTTAATAGCTACTGCATTGGTGTACTTGATTTTATAATCAGGGTACTGCATAATAGAGTAAAGTCCTATTGATAGAGATCCCTTCTGCATCATATTATTTTTTCCTATACCACATGGAGTTCTTCCTGACATTTCCTTTGTAAAACTATCTATATTTTAGATTTAAATTCATTTAAATTCTTCATGTCTCCCCTTTCCCATTGGTTTGTCCAAAGTTCCTATTCTTCTCCACCTTTTCCCATGTTTACCCAACATTTTTCCCCCTATCTACTTTATTTTTATTTATTTATTTTGATTTATACTCACACTCCCGAAAACAACACAACAAAGGCCTCTTTACATCAGGTGATTAACAATTAACAATAGACGAACAACAACACCCATGTCCTGAGTGGTGAAAAACCACCCAGTCGGGACTCGAACCCACGACCCTCGGACTGACAGGCGAGGACTTAACCCCGCCGCTACCAGGGCCGACAATTTTTTACAATTTACATTCTCCAGTAAAGTTTATTCCATCCTTATAATTTATCTCAGCAACTCCTTCCCTCAGGTAACATGCATAATACTTCCTTCCATATATTCCTCTCCAATCAGCATCATTTCCATTTGTTTACTAGTCTCATTCCATTGAAAGCCGAACGTGGCATTAGAGTTGCTCTTTGCGGCTGAGCGCTCTGATTGGCTAATGGCGGAGTCAGCGATGCCTCCAGGGACGAAAAAAGGGACATGCCCAGTGACAGAAAAAACGAGAGGGATCCCTATCGATGGAGCCCTCCCTGACTTAATTCGCATCACACGATCATTTTCGAGCGATCATTTGTGCTATCCCTTATAAGGGACGGAAAAAATGATCGTGTGGCCATTCTGAAAATTACCATGGTAATTTTCATAGATTACCATGATATTTTACGTAATTTACCACAGCCCCTGAAAATTACCATATTTTCAGTAATATTCACCTCATTCTCAATTATTTTTCATCCCGATGTATTCCAAATATATTATTTTAAGCCAAGTCAGTATATGTTGGATTGGATATTTGGGGAGGCGACCAATGGCTAAGGTCATTTGCGCCATAGGGGATAGGTAAGGGAGGAAGGGTGGATAGAAACCCGGCATCGGCATTAGCCTGGTCTTAAGGAAAGGCGCCAAGGGGACCACAGTTTAACGTCTCATCCGACGGATGGAGTATCTTACTTGAAGTGCCCTCCACAAGACACTCAAGCAGGGATCGGGTTCCCTCTGAAAAACATCCTCCTCCACAGGGATTTGAATCCTGGCCACCCGTGTAGTAGGCAAGTACTCTAGCCACCACACCAACCCAATCCCCACCAGTATATGTTTCATACATTCTTATTTATAAATTAAGGCACGTAAAACTCATTTGTGGAATATTTTTACTTGTGGAATGTGATTTTGTGGGGCTATCATTTTATTTGTTTGAACGAAAATTTCTCATACCACCAAAAGAACACCAAATTGCATGTGGGCTGCCGTATTTCTTTTGAAGTTCTCTCCATTTGTAATGTGTTGATGTAGCAATGGTAATGATGACATTAACCCCTGACAATTGCTATTGGCTTTCCTATTAAGTTCTCAACTAGCTATTAATAGCAGAAAATGAAAACTTTCCAGAAAATTGTGTTAATTTTAAAAAATTACTGTAATTTACTGCAGTACTTTACCCATCTCTAATAAAGTATACAGTGGAGGCAGAGGAAAACTGCAAACTTTCCTCTCAGAATATTCTCATTCATACAAGGATTGATGTGAAACTCAGACTCGGGGTGTATATAGAACTGACCCGCACTGATCTGTACTTGAATGGGAGGAAGCACCACCATCCTGCCCAGCGGACGGCTGTCCTATCCTTGTTAATTCACTGAGTCAAATCAATTTCCAACCAGGAGAGCTGACCAGGTGAACTTAACCACCTCAGGAAGACCTTCCGCCAAAATAATTTTACTCAGTGGGAAATTGAAACAGTCCTTGAAAGGCCCTTTATTTCCCATGAAGCTAAGGTTAGGGATCTTGGTAAGAAGATCATGTGCTACAGTCTGCATCCTGTACATTTCCTCAATATCCTAAGATTTCCGGACCTCTGAGAAAGTATTACATTGAAACTAGGTTTTGTTAAGCATATAATTGGAAGGTCCTCGTATGAATAAGTAAAAGAGAGATGCTACTTCGCTCTGGATAGGCCACACCTCGAATACACTGTGAGCATTTGGGACCTTGTTCATAAAGATTTAACCAAAAAAATCGATGAAATGCAAGGAAAAGCAGTATGTTTCATTAAAAACTGCTACGAGCAAATATGGTTTTTCTCAACTTTTAGAGAGATTAAGGTGTGAGCCCCTAGAGACTCGGAGGCTCCAAGCTAGGCTTAGGTTGCTTGAGAAATTCAGAACTGGTGCGTTTCAGAGCAACACAGAGAATATTATCATGATGCCTCACTACATCTCTAGGTCTTAAAGAAGCAATAAAATAAGAGAGATACATTGTTGAACAGATAGGTACAGGTACTTGTTCTTTCTGTACACGATAAGCGATGACAATTAAAACTGAGCTCCACTAAATATACTTTCATAATACACTTCACCATGTCACCTCCCAAAACCTTATCCCTTACATCTTTATGCAGCTGATGTCCAAACACCCCCTGCCACATTCCCATGCAGCAGATTACAGGATAGAATGTAGATGTTGGTGTAGAAATGGTCCAGATACTGCTGGTCCAAATGAGAGAAGCGTTGGTTGAGGCAAAAGATCTCATTTCAGATCTCAGAAGACTTCAGGGGTGTATCTGGTCCCATGTGGGATCAGGTAGATTTGCATTGGGAAAACGAGCCTCACAGTGGAAACTAGGATTGAAGAGCATCAACATCATCTGATTCTAGGGCAATTTTGGGAAATTGGCCAATACTGAACACAGTTTTCACATAGACCATAGAATAAAATGGGACTGCTCATTTGCTTTGCTACTCCAAAGGTTACTGGGATTGCCTTAACAAAAGAAGCCATTGAAATCTGCCTAAACAAAATGAATTTCAACTGGGACTCAGGCTACCATTTAAGCCATACAAGGAAGCCCATTTTTTGAAACAAGCTGAAGGTTTGGTATAATCAGCTAAGAAGGATAGCAACAATCAACCAATCAATGGATGCCTGACCCCTCAGTGGGGTATATAAACTGGCCCACCTGAATGTATAAGGTGGTGAATTTTTTTTTATTTTTACTGTCCTGATGATGGTGAGCGAGATGCTTACTGAAATGTTGGAAAACATGAAAACGTTGACCCAGTGTGTAACGTGTGTTCGAGAAGAATTCACTGATATTGTTTGTTGGGAAAGAATTAGTTCATATTTAATTAGTTCAAGAAATTATTAGTTTGTAAAGAATTAGTTCAATTATAATATGATGAGATGCCACAACAGGCATTTTTAAATTGGTAATCAAAATATGTATCTTTTTATGTGTAAACATTAGTTTTTATTTGTGCTATTTGAGTGGTGCAGTCATGAATGAAGCTTATTTTCTTTGTAGCTCTTGTCCTGTTTTTATATTTCCATATTTAGAAATGTTTGGTTCCTTGTTGTAAAAAATCAGGTCAAGCTAAGTTTATTTAAGCAGCAATAAAATAAAAATTGCATGTCAATGCGGTTTTTACTAGTAGATATTATGAACATGGCTTATATTTTTAGTAATTTTCACAAAGCAAAGCACAAACTTTAATGTGGCTCTAAATTCATCAAAAATTGGTTCATAAATAAGGAAAAAATTATGTAACTTAGTCATCTGTCTAATTGGAGGTGCGTGTTCTGCTAGTGAAGGTGATTTTTCATAAACTTTGGCAGATATCATTTTTGGTAAAGAAATCTAAAAAATGAATATGTAATAGCAAAACTCATGCATGCGTACTTGAATGCATCCAATGGTTCCAAATAAATAAATGATCAATGTATATTTTCTCTGAGTTAATTTAATCACCACTGGTTTCATCTCATAGAAACACCAACCGTGATTAAATTATTTGAGAAAATATGCATAGTTTCTCTATCAGTGACAATGAATGTTCACAAAGTTGAGCTTTGCTTCGACAAATCTCTTTAGTAATGGTTGAATGAGTAATGATGGGGAGGATGTTAATTAATTTTTTGTAATTCTGGAAATGAAATTTGCGTAATGCTTTTTTGTTTTTGTTTGTTTGCCTTTAGAACCTCCTCAGTCCAATAGAGAAAAAGGTGGATTACAGAAGGACATTGAAGACCTCTATGTTGCTGTTAAATCAAGTCATTCCACTGAAATGAAGATAAACGTAGAAGAAGACGTTTTCCATAAAAGTCTTCTGCCAGTTCTTAGACCATATCAGATAGCAGCTGTTAATTGGATGCTTAGGAGAGAGCAGCAGGATGACATTCCTTCCAGCAGTAATTCTGGTATTTTAAATTACTTGTTGTGTATGAAATAAAAATATATGGAACCTCTTCCAGTTCCCTCAAAGAGCTGTTGACATCCCTTCAGAATGATGGAAAATGCATTGCTCTGCACAAGTGCATATGTTGCTGTAAACCATTTTGAGATACATAATGATATCTTGTTGTATTTTTGATAATGAAAGTCCAGATTTTTATGATATATTGCACTGTGTCATCTTTGTATTTTTGGGAGATGTTTTTAAGGAATATTAGCTTCAATCGTCTTGCCTGAAAAGCCACAATCAAACAGTTGCATTGCTCAATAAAGTATTCAGGGAAGAAAAAGTGGAAAACTGGAAATAACGGTATTCATTGAAACCTTGGTTGGTACTGTTAAAAAGTATGGATAAATTTAGGCATTGTTTTTTCTTTTCTTACCAATGTAAGTTTCCACAAAGTCAATCCTGAGACTTTTATGTATTATCCTAGGGAGGCCTAGTAGATGTGCATGAGAAGCTGTTTACTTAGAGAAGTTTTCTCTGTAAAAATATTGTTATTTATTTATAAGTCAGTGAAATAAATTGACATAAAAATCATTATAAATAGCTCCAATTATGTGATTTGCTATGGTAAAACATTGATGATGACAAGCATTTGGATTCACATTCTCCATAATGTATTCCAGGCTTGACTTAAAAAGTTCCTGACCTTAAAAAGAGACCCTAAAGCAAAGGATGAAATCAACTTTGCATTTCTTTGGGATATGTATGAGGCTTTTAATAAAAGTGTAAAGGTTCAGCTATGCTTCCTATCTAAAACATTCCTGGTCCCTATTTTTGTCATTATGAAGTCAATTTGTGGTCCATATTTTTGTCGATTTTGGTCAATAAATCAATTATTCTGATGAGATTAGCCATTATCACCCCTGCTTACGCCAAAATGCCATACTAACAAAAAGTATTTTCCATTCTGTTTGTAATTATTTCTTTTTTTAATGTCTTACCATCCAAATGAGTACCAATATTGGAATGCCACTAATTTTAAGAATAAACGTGCTATATTAAGCAGAATTCACATTTTAACCATAATCATAATAATAATTTATTTTTCCCAGTCAACCACCACTAAGTATGGTACAGACACTCATTATGTAATTGTATTGGGTGTGGCAAAAAATAGTTACTTAATCACTTGCCAATAAAGATAAAATTACATCAACATGTACATTTAAGTACTCAATATAAAATTCAGAATTAGTCAGAATTGATGTAGTCAAACACACCATAATAACATTTTTCATTTGAGTACATCTTATATCTAATGATGTTGACATATGGTGAAACTTGGTCTTCTCTTGGTGTTTTGTCATTATATATGTAAAATTTGAGCCAGGAATGTTTAAATGAAGCTATTTCCTTTGTTGAAATGACTGTGGTTGCTTGACTATTTGTGAATCTAATTTTTATTTTTTTCATGCAGAAGAAATGGATCCAATGTTTTTCAAGGTTAAAACAGTGGATGGGAAAGACCTATACTACAATCCTTACAATGGAACCTTTGAATGGGAATTTCCTAAAGTAAGACCAATTCCCACAGGAGGAGTTTTGGCTGATGAAATGGGTCTGGGAAAGACTGTTGAAGTTCTTGCTTGTATTTTGAGCAACCCAAGAAAAGATTTGCCAAAGATAGAAGTCCTTGCTCCCGTTATGGTCGACGTAAGTTCTATTTTGTATTTTTACATTTTTGGTGTGTTGATGATCCTGTTGGCAATTACCATAATTTCTTGGCCGTAGGAGGCACTTTTTCTTCTCGAAAATGTGACATAAAAATCAGTCTGCATCATATGGGCTGTGGGTAATACAAAGTTTTCCTGTATCTTATTGCCACTTGAGGTTCCCATCTCTCTGCTATGACTGCAGATGGTGTTGCAGCAGTGAGCGATATGTGTTTTCTCCGTCATTCTTTTGTTTTTGGTATTCTTTTGGAGTTTTTTTAGTGCTGGCTGAATTCTATGATTGTATGGATGGAAGGTGGTTTTCTAAAGCATTCCATCGCTGAAATCAAATGACATTGAGCTATTTCAATTCTTACTTGAGGTAAACTCAGCTCCTGGTTGGGAATAGAAATTCTATTCTTTGGGAAGAATATCAAAATAAAAATCAAAAATGCTTGGTCACATCTTTCCAAATGCAGCTGTTAAACAAGATCTGTATAAGATACTGGATATGCTTGAGAATTTGTTGCTTTTTATTGAAAGCATTCAGTGGATCATGTTTATGCATAGATCAATTGCTGCTGGAAAAATTCTCCCTTAATTCTTCATCATAGATGTATGGATGGATGTACGTGGTTATACATGAGTATTATATATATTTATTCCCCCCAAAAAGTTGTTTGTTTTACTGTGATAGGTGTTTAACTCTCCCATCACCAATCCTGTTGGTTGGCTAAATAATTCTGGAAAGAAAATTCTTTTTAAAATCAGAAAGAACTTATCTAAATAATGGGGAAACCATGTGCTTTGGTCTTTAAATTCCAGTGTGTTGAATATGAAAACATTGTTTCATTTTTGTCTCATGTAAATGTTGGTGTCATCTTGATCTTGCTCTGCATATCTGGTTTAATTTTTTTTCAGGATGAGACAGGGGATATTTTTGATGAGAAAGAAAGTGACTTCCACTCTGGACCATGCCCTGAAAATGAGGTTGGTGCATCATTTTTATTGAGGCAGTTATGAATTATGTATTTGGTTGTTGTTATCATTTAAACTGATTTGATGACTTTGGCATTGCTGGATTAGATGCGGATGGAGGTTGAAAATACATGTTCAAATATGGAGGATGGAGAGAGTGAAGTTGCATTGACAAACAGTGAGGTGCAACAAGAGGTATGGATAAGATTACAATTCATGATGGCTATGTGTACCATAAGCAGTTTTTGTATTGACTTATGGAATCTAATTTTTTCAGGTTAAAATTGAATCTAACTGTGAAAGTTTATGTGGGCAAAGAGATGATAATACTTATGTCGAAAAAATTGATGAATCGAAGTATGAAAGTATAGAGGTCAATGAAAATGATGTGATAGTGGTGAATAATTCAGGGTGTGAAGAGGTAAGTCAGCAAATTAGGACATAAATGAAGTAAAATAAGTCTCCCTTTTGCGGAGAGACATAATTCTGGATAAGCATGACAAAATTATTCATGATCAGCTGTAATGAAAAATAAATTGGGAATTGCCTGTAGAGAAATGGTTCCTAGGACTGGGAATGGGTCTAGGAACATTTGGCGTTTCTGGCAAATGTGAGTCAAATGTCCATTATTGAGTTCCCTGCCCAGGAGACCCTTTTCCCCCAGAAAATTTCCTGCTGAAAATATGAGCTTTGCTTTTTTCCATTTACGTATAATAGCCTAACTTTCTTTTATTCTTCCTACTCTCCTGTGTTAATTAATACTAATTTCTCACAAATTATTCTTCCTACTCTCCTGTGTTAATTAATACTAATTTCTCAGAATGTTGTGGACATTATACCGGGAAGTGATCTGGATCATTTGGAAAGTGATATGGTTGAAAGCAATATGATATGTGCAGTCGTTGATAATGAAGTGAGTGGTTTTCATCATTCATTTGCATTGATAAGTTTATTCTTTTGCTGATTTATAATTATCCTTAAATGTCAACAGGAAGAAGTAAAAACAACAATGAGCTCTGTGAAGGTTGAATTAAATGACTCAGAAGTTATAAAGGTCAGTGACTCAATAAATGTAAGTGCAATTGATATAATGTCACAGAATTGATTTGACTTACTGCCGGAGACTATCCTTTAATCATACCACATTTCCTGGCCTTAAAGGTGCACTTTTTTCCTTGAAAATGTGATTTAAAATTGGCCTACATCTAATGTGTTGGTGGTATACTGTAGAGTGCCAATTATCCATGATAATGGAGGTTGAAACCCAATTGGATGATCAAAAGCAACATGATTTCAGCAGCATACTTTCTGAAAGTCTTTTACATATATTGTGATGAATTACTCAAATTCCTTTTATATAATTTCATTAATCAGGCAATAGTTCATTCCATTCACTTATCTGAAACATTTCGTTGGCTAAAACTCATGTCTGTTAGTTACATTTAATGAATACACTTCATCAATTTGTGGATCATCCAGTGATGATTTTTTAGATTGGGAGTGATGATTGTTTATTTATTACTTGTGATATTTGCTGATGAGTAAGAATTTAAATTTATGATGACAATGTATTACATTCATTGGACAAATCTGACTGTGCAAATCTGTGAACTTTGCTTCAAACTTCTGACACTCAAATCTAGTTAGCTGATGTACACTTGCATGACTATAGCTCCTCAGAGTTGGATTACTCAACCGTAAGCTACGACTAACTCAGGCATATGTTCTTTTACGGCAATTAGTGGTTGCCCCATGGGAGGTCTGAGTTCTGTATCTTTGTGCTTTGTCAGCCTGCTCTTGAAGTCAACAAGTCAATGTCACTGACCTCCTCTATTCATTGGCCCGCTTACTACATGTCACTGCAAGTGAAGATTACCTTTGGATGTCCTTTCAATTATCTGAGGTTATCAGGAATATCTTACATGAAGCGTTTCCTTTTTCTCAAAGAATTAGACACTTCATATTGAACATATAGCTATAGAAGGCAAATTAGTAAATACAAAATGGCCACCTAAACTGAAAATTGGCAACTCTGTATTCTTCGTTTTTTTCTAAAATCTAGCTCGAATAACTGCAGTATGTCTTATGGGATGGAAGATGCGGTATATCTCCCCAAACTCTTACCTCATTGCTTAATATTATTGCCCATCAAAATTATGTTACATCGGAACACTTTGTCAAATTTTAGAATGATAATGATGTAAAAAGGTGAAAAATATAATTTATATTATTGGAGTTTACCCTAATAATAACCAAATTATCTTCTATAGTTCAAAATCATCAGTATAAAGTAATATTAATTTCACAAAATGTTGTAGACATAATACCAGAAAGTGATGCGAATCATTTGCAAAGCAACATGGTTGAAAGCAGTACAGTGTGTGCAGTTGTTGATAATAAGTGCTGTGAAATTCCCCTTAACGACCACTCCTATCAAGCAACCACCCCTCTCAATGACCATTTTTCAGGGAAACCACTGGTGGTCGCTTAATTCATGTTTAACTGTATTTTGGATATCAAATTAATATTCATTGAAATTTCCCTGTAACAACTAAATTATGAGGCAATGAGCACCATCTGTATTGGTTTTAGCGAAACTGTCGCTTCAAGATTTATTCCATTTTTTCAAGTCAGCCACCTGTTCATTTGCATTATATGTACTCCTAGAAACTGAATCTTTGTCGAACGACCACCCCCTTAGTGAGCATATTTCAGCAGAGCCATCGGTGGTCGCTTAATACAGGTTTAACTGTAATTATCATTAACATTCATTTGAATTGATAAATTTTTCTGTTGCTGATTTATTATTTTCCTTTTATATCTATAGGAAGAAGTAAAAACAGCTCTGAGCATTGTAAAGACTGAATTAAATGAGTCGGAAGTAAATACATTTGGTGACTCAATAAATGTAAGTGCAATGAATATACTGTTACAGAATTGATTTTACTTCATGCCGGAGATCATTCTTAAATTGTTTATCACCCCTAACTCGAACCTCATTGCTAAATATTGTACCTATCAAAAAGTGTAACATAAGAATACTTGGTCACATTTTTTAATAAGAGTGAAGTAAAATCATTCTAAAATTGTTTATCACCCCTAACTCTAACCTCATTGCTAAATATTGTGCCTATCAAAAAGTGTAACATAAGAATACTTGGTCACATTTTTTAATGAGAGTGAAGTAAAGATATAATATGTAAGGGATATTATTGGAAGTCATTAACTGATTAAATTGGATTGAAATTTAGGTATACTTATGCTACAAATTTTCAAAATGCATACCGTGGGATCCGTCTTGCATGATTTTTCTTTCAACTTTTTATGTGTCTTGCCTCTCTTCATCCCATCCTCATAGCCCACATCCTTGTTTTCTCTACCTCACATGCCCAACATTCCTTAGACCATCAGGTTCTTCATTCTCCCACCTCCTTCTGATACCTCACCCACCCATCAAATCAGCCTTCTCCTTACTTCCTTAGATAAGGTCCTTGACATTACTCCTCTTCCATCAATAAACACCTCTTTTGCCAATGCCAGTCTCATCCCAAAATCCCTGCTGTAATGTCAGTTTTCCTCCAAGATGGTGAATTGGTAATTGAGTTGTTCGAACCGCAACATTTTGTACTCTCCCACTTTCATAATTATTCTTTGTCCTGGAAAACCTTGTAAATTTTCTCATGCTTGATATCAATTCCTTATTTCTTGCTCTGTTATCCTAACATGTCTACCAATGAGTGCAATTCTTTGCTGGACTGGCTTTATATTTTGTGGTCATCAGCAAATCCAACAAACGTAATAAGCTGTTATCCTACTGTTAATCCTGCATCCAGTGCTTTCCATGCCTCTCTTACAATTTCATCAATGAGGCAACTTGGTCTTTCTCCATTACCTATGACTTACTACCATAATTTTCCATTCCCACCCTCATCCCTTCCTCAACCAAAGGTTTGCGTTTCCTCTTGTCTCCAACTTTCTACTGTTGCTTTTTAGAAGCTACTTTCTACATACCAGATATCATTGGCACATGTAAAATTATGCCAACTCTTGTGTTGTCTTTGTTGTCTGAGTTTTTTCTTTTTGGCAGGAGAATGTTAACTGCTTTCATATAGTTTTTCAGCCATACTCCCTCTTATAGATCCAAGGAATCACTCCGAAAAATGTTCATCTTCTATCTTCCTTTCTAGTAGAAATCCATCTTTGCGTGCCTTATTTGTTTATGCAGAAGTCATGCTTTTTAAATTGGAACCCATCACTGATGTTTCACTTTATCAAGCATTGGCATAAATCATTTGACAATTTCAGTGTTCAAATTAATTTTACTTATTAAAATTTGTTTCCTGCATGGATTCTTTTGGACATGTTTGATTTGGCTGCTGTCTTAGCTTGTAATTCCGTAAAAAATCTAGTTGTCATGGTAATAATTGAGCTACAAAATGAGGTTGTGTTATTGTTATTTTTTCAGAGTGCAGAGGTCTTGAAAGCTGAAAATTTAATAATCAATAATTTGGATGATGCGAAAAGTAGTGATGTAACTAGTGAAAATGTAAGAGCCAACATGTGTATGTGTACTTGTCTCCTGGATTAAAAATAAAATATACATTTTTATCATCTTGCACAGGAAGTTGATTTTTTATATCGTTGCTATTCACTTTTCAGAAAGATGCCAATAAAGATAAGCTGAAGAAGACCAAAAATCAAAAGACCAGTCGAAAATCAATTACAAAACCCAAAAAGCATAGAAAGTTAGTAATGGTGTATCTCTATTGAAATTTATTTTTTTCCTATAAATGCTATTTAATTCCCTTTTTATGCAATATATTTCTCATGTCAATCTAAGTTTTGGTGCATTCCTTGGTTGATATTTTTAGGAGGAGAAAAAAAATTGTCATCAGTAGCGATTCAGACTGGGAAGATTTGGATGACGATGATTATTGTCCTCCAAAGAAACCCAAAGTTGAGAAGAAGGTAAATACTGCCCCCAAAAAACCTGCAATGCCTAAAAAAATCTCAGAAGCAAAAAAGGCAGCTACACAGCTTTATGAAAGTGCAATTGCGGAATATAGTGTTACCAAGGTGAGAGTTTGTTTCCTGGATTCCCTAATTTGATTTTTGAATGTATGAATATTTTTTCTGAAGATTTTGGGATATCAAAATTATTGCATTGTTGGTTTACATCTTTGTTTGTGTGGTGTTTACTTTTGGACCAGAAATCTTTTAATGACAAAAGGAGTAATTTTGAAGGAAGAATGGATCTTAGAATTTGGTGGAAAAGGTTACATGAAACTCAGTAAACTTCTCTCTGAGCTGGGGCACAACTAGAGCTAGAGGTGCATGTTGAAGAAACCGTCACTCGTAGATTAAGAAGTTACTACAAGAGGAGAAAATACATGATTTGTTTTTATAAAAATCAGAAAATGCCCTCCTTATTGGCTATCAAGATTATATTTTGTATTTCTGTTTTAGCACCCATTATCATATTGTATGCCTACTTAACCCTTGGAGCGTGGCATGATGTGATATCACATCATGGTTGTCTTTACCCTGGTGCTGATTACGTGATATCACGTCATGGGTACCGTAATTGTTCCAGCTTTCACGAGAAGGCCTAGCAAAAATTCCCTAGCGAAAGCTGGAACTCTCA
Organism: Ceriagrion tenellum; assembly: GCA_963169105.1. NCBI lineage: Eukaryota > Metazoa > Arthropoda > Insecta > Odonata > Coenagrionidae > Ceriagrion > Ceriagrion tenellum. The sequence goes on from OY720637.1 coordinate 62,832,890, forward strand.
CGGTACCCTTGACATGATATCACGTCATCAGTACCAGTGCGAAGAAAATCGTGACGTGATGTCATGTCATGCCGCACTGAAAGGGTTAAAATATACTGTGGGTACTGCCTACATCTACATAATACCCTGCGAGCCGCTGAATGGGCGTGTGGCAGGGGGTGTTAGGTCACCATCCCAGTAAAGATGTGAAGGATAAGGTTTTGGGAGGTGAAATGGTGACTTGTATTATGGGAGTGGGGTTAGTAGTGGGGTTCAATTTTTATTGCAGTCGCTTAATGTGCATGGGAAGAACGAGTTTTACCTATCTATGCCTATCTGTTCGGCAGTGTATCTCTCTTATTTTATTGCTTCTGTCAGACCTAGATATGTAGTGAGGCGTCATGATAATATTCTCTGTGTAGCTCTGAAAAACATCCGTTTTGAATTTCTCAAGCAACCTAAGCATAGTATGTAGCCCCGGAGTCTCTAGGGGCTCACACCTTAATCCCTCTAAAAGTTGTGAGACACTATATGTACGCTTGTAGCAGTTTTTAATGAAGTGCCCTGCTTTCCCTAGTATTTTATTAATTGTTTTGATTAAATCTTTATGACCAGGGTCCCAAATGCTCGCAGCGTATTCAAGGTGTGGTCTAACCAGAACGAAGTAGCATCTCTCTTTCACTTTTTCATCTGAGGACCTTCCTATTATAAACTTAACCAAACCTAGTTTCTTAAATGCTGTGCCGCATATGTTTTGTATGTGTGTTCCCCCCAATATATCAGAAGTTAAGGTAATTCCAAGGTATTTTACTGTATCTGAAGACTTAATGTTAACTCCGCCCACAGTATAGGTATGGCATTTGTGTGATGACTTTTACAGGAAGTGAACTGTGGTGCATTTGCTGATATTTAATTCTAACCCCCCACTCCTGACACCACAAATATATGTTGTTAAGGTCAGATGACAGAACTTCAAAGTCCGCGTCTTCGCTCATTTCATGGTAGATAACTATATCATCTGCAAATAATCTTAATTTACAGCTAACTCTAGGACTTAGATTATTAATATAAATAATGAATAAAAGAAGGCTGATCACACCTCCTTAAGGAACACCAGATGTGACTTCGACCATATCAGAGCTAAAACCATCGATAACTATTTTTTTGTATTCAGTCACTGAGAAAGTCCCTTTTCCAATTCACTATTTTTCTATTAACTCCACATAATTGCAATTTATGTATGAGTTTTTTGTAAGGAACCGTGTCGAATGACTTCTTGAATTGAAAGGAATATCGCGTCAACTTGCTTTTATTTTTTCACCTTTGTTTTTTTCACTTTGATTTTAGGGTATCATGATGGAAAAGCGTAATCTGTGTTTCGCTGGACCTGCCTTTATGGAAGCTATGTTGACTGCTATGTAAGAAGTTACGGTTATCCAGGAAGGTCATAATATTGCTAACGACAATGTGTTCGAGTATCTTGCATAAAAGTGATGGAAGCGATATAGGCCAGTAATTTCCTGGGTCACTTTAATTTCCATTTTGGAATATCGGAGTGCCGTTGGCTATTTTTCAGTCTTGGGGCACCTTGCCTTCAGATAATGATTTGCTAAATATAAGTTCTAAGAATGGTGGAATCTGTGGTACTAACTCCTTGAACATACGTGCAGGTATTCCATCTGGACCTGGGACTTGTTACTTTTAATCAAATGCAGTTGTTTAATTATTCTATCATGATGAAATGTTATGTCAGCCAACGGCTTGTTAAAGTCAGGAATGTCTGTGTATTGTATCATCCTTAGTGAATACAATGTCGAAGTAGTAGTTAATAAATTGGCTTTGTTGATGCTGTTGGTGACCACTTTGCTATTAGTGTCCAATAAAGACTACTGTCGAAGATTCACCCTGGAGCTCTCTTGCGTAAGCCCAGAATGACTGGGGGTTTTCATCTAGTAATTCACCGAGGATTTTTTCTGTAAGTTTTGTAGAGTAGTGCACATTATTTTCTTCGTTTTTGAGCCTAGGGCAGCACTTCTGCTAAAGTCAAACAAAAGAGTCATTAATTATAAAATTGTCAACATTTTTCGATTGTCCTCCTTTTTCCCCCTGATATCGTCATTTGTCATAGGGTGCTGTCCTCTTTTACGTCTCATGTCAACTGGTCACCATTGGAAGTAGAGCCAGTAAAAACTCTTGAGGCTACATGCTTCTAAAGTCAGATCTGGTAAGGTTCTATGTGATACAGAGGATATTACATTAACCCTGCACTATGCATGCAAGAGAGAAACCCATCCCAACAGAGTGGACAAAAATTCCTTTTTCCTATGGGTCGTTAGTAATTGTAACAAAATCAGCATTACACTCACATAAGGTGCATTACTAACTTAGTGTGCACCTCTTGCCTCATCCCCCCTTTTACCTATTCCCTCATCTTTCATGCCTGGTGTCTTAATGCCCTCTGCAACACACCTCTGTGGTTTTTCACTGGGTAATATGTAAATATAGAAATTAAGGATATTTTTCTGCATGTTGTCAGAGTATGAATAAAACAACGTTTTAATAATTGGGAAATGGAACCATTCAAAAATGGTTATGTTTTTATTCCATGAATGTTTATGCTTGTATTCATTATTTACAGTTTCTCTATGATAAGACAAGCGCCATGAAAAGGAGAGAGTTTTTCTTGACCAAAGTGCCCAAGAGGAGTTTATTTGAGTGCACTTGTGGAATGAGTGAAGCGGAAGCTGGGGGAATAGGAAATAATCCCATATTATCATTTGAGTTGCAGCAAGTCCAGTGCAATGCTTGTGACATGTGGCAGCATGCACTGTGTGTGGGTTACGATCTGACTGATCCTCTGAGAGGGGACTATTACTGTCCTCACTGCTGGCAAGAGAGAGTAAGTTGTTCTAGTGTTTACAGGAATCCCAGCTCATTTTGCCTTCTCACATAAAATCTTTATCGTTAAAAATGGTTTTCCACCATTAATGCTCTTTTAGATGAAACACAAAAGTGAAGAAGTATGCCATTTCATGTGAACTGACCAGGATTTAAACCTGGATCTCTTAGTTAATGGTAAGGTGCATTAGGCTGTTACACTGCCATCATGATCTACTGTCAACAATCCTACTCTCTGGCTCTCAGCTACCCTACTGCACCCTCCTATGATGATAGTTTTTTTCCTACATTTATATTCACTCTGAAGCCTGCTATTTTCTTTATATATTCCTCTAAGCCTGGGTCATCCCTTGTGACTCTCCTTGTTCATTTTTGTCACCATTTTTTTTCAGTAGACTGTTGTATTGCTGAGTATTTCCTAGACGTTCATCACTCTTCAGTTTTCATCATACGTCATTTTTACATGTTGATGAAAAAACTTAGTACTTCTCCTCACTCTTTTATTTGCTATATATGACCAGTTTCGATGTATGTTTACATCATTCTCAGGTATTATATGTGAAGGTTGGGGTGGGTTATTTAGTTTATACCTCATGAATGTACACTCAGATTTGTTATTTTAGAACTGCCAACTTTTCTAAACAAAAATATATGCACTTAATGTAACTTAAGGTGACGATGTTGGATTTATCTTCTTTTGGTGGTAGCTTTCATAGAATGGCATTTCCTCCTGATGTATGAGGTGGACTGACGGCAAGGGTATGTTGCAGAGCAAATATACAAATATACCCTGGGGGAATCTCGGAATATAATCTGGGGAAATTCATTTTGAATTAAGGTGGCAACTGGTTAACACTTTCAGTATCGACCCCAAGCATTGGTTGTGCTACAAAGAATGCATCCTGCCAGAAGCCTGGGTAAAGCTCAGGCTCCCATATTTCACCCCTTAAATACATGTGTATAATTTTTATATTTAAACTGTAATTCAACATTTTGATTAATGTTAATTATTTCTTAATTCCCTTAATTATTGAAGCCATGGTCAGGAAATCTTTAAAAAAATCCAATTATTGTTTTATTTTGTAACATATGACCTTTTGAAAATCACTTTGTGCTGGTTCTCTGGAAAATTGCCATAAAATAGACCTGGGGCTGAAAGTGTTTACAAAATTAGGCATTATGGAGATCCAGGTTGAGTTCCAGTCTTGTCAAATGAATTTTTCATTGGGAATATCCTCTCTTTGTGAATTAATTGACTTTGCACTTGTTCCTGTGATGTCACATCACACCATCAATCATTTTTTTCAGTTTCACATTGTGGTCTTCAAATTGTTATTTCTGTCCCTATTTAAACTGGATCAGGAGTTCAGGTTCTGACATTTCTATCACTAACTCTGTAAATGTCTTTCATCAACCCCTGCAAAGACGATGACATAGTTATTCTTTAAAATATTGGAACCTGAACTGCTGACCCAGTTGGAAACCCATAAAGAATTTTCTCTTATTGAAGTAGTATTTGTCATTAAGAATGAGTGTGTCCTGAGTTGAACTCATTTAATGTATAAGTCTTACATATGTATTAAAGGACCCTTTCTTCAAAATCATTGTTGTTACCATCCTTAATTAAAATTTTGTCATTTACAGGAATTGGTTCATTCTGGTGCCACACTCATAGTGTCACCTTACTCAATTGCATTCCAGTGGATGGATGAGATTCGGCGTCATGTGAAGAAGGAAAATCTGAAAGTTCTATATTACAAGTATGATTGCTGACTTTATTTATGTTATGCATGCATAATGATTTTTCATGTTAGCATATTTGCCCAATCAGATTCACTCTCTGAATTTAAGCCAATGTCCTTAAATTTTCTTCAATTTTTGGATAAAAATTAATGCAATCAATATTTTTGTAGAAATACTTAAGCAAAGGCCAGTTAGTTGTAATAATTTGATATATATACTTGCATGCCCATCATTGTATTTAATTTTGGAGGAGGCAGAGTCAAAGACTTTAGTTATTGCTGTCAGTCCTAGAAAACTGGTTACCTTTTAATAATTTCTTCCATTATACTCTCTCCTAAATGACCACTTTTGCTTCTCTTACACTCATGCATTGCTTCATACGTGCTCATCTGTTCTTATCATCATTCAATCTTAATACTGGTTGACTGCAGCCCTCCAACTTTCCCTATCTAATGCTAATTCTCTTACCACCTTGTATCTCTTCTTTTGTACTTTCTCTTTATTTGGTCCATAAAATTATTCCCAGGTCTTCCTCTGGAGACTTCCCTCTATTTCACCTTTTATTATGTTCTTCACAGACCCATTGTGTCTCAGGGTGAGTTTAACCCATCTGGTTCTTCTATATGATGTTCCATATTGTCCTTTCCTCTTCTACTCTTCTGTACACTTTATCAGTTCTTACTTTGTCCATCCATTTTATCTTCAGCATCATCCTCCAGCACCAGGTTTCGAAGGCTTCTAGTCTGCTCTGGTCAGCTTTTCAGATTGGGAAACGACCACTAGAGGTGCTGTTTTGACCCATTGCTGCTATATATTTTCAGTTCCCGATCAACTTCCCATGATTTCCTTATTTTTTTAACAGTAATGATTTAGCACTGATTACCTTCATTAGTTAAATTTTTCTCATTCACTATTACCCTCCAGCAGGGCCGGATTTAGACTTGATAAGGCCCTAAGCTATTTGAGATATGGGGCCCTTCGTAAGTCCAGATATTCTATGTCAGTGCCAAATATGATTTTCGGATACCTGGAGGGTTAAACTGAAATATAATTAAGAATATAGATAGTGAAATAATAAATCTTGAACTTAAAATCATTTTTATTCATAACAAACTTAAAAATGCAAACTCTGGTAAAAAGAAACAAAAGTTATTTTAAAAGGCACAACTTACAAAGGCTTATTATCTAATCTCTTGAAACATGTTATAAGGATTAAGGAATTATATTAAACTAAAATATTGTCTTTCTTGCCTTTGCTAGAGTAAAGTCACTGATGACATCATCAAATGATAAATTGCGTAGTTTTTCACTTTCTATGCACATGAGACTGAGGTATATATAATTATGTATATATGACAATTGCTCACTCGGACAATTTTTTTTGGGGGCCCCCAAGAAAGTGAGGGCCCTAAGCTATAGCTTGTGCTCGTGTAGCTTATAGGTAAATCCTGCACTGCCCTCCAGTATACCAACCACTTCCATGTGGCACCTTCGACCATTATATGCAATACATATATGTTTGATATAATTTGACCATGACATGCCATATTTTTCCGGTGATAGTTCAATGGGAATTTCCCACTAAATGTCACCAGAGATTTTGCAGTGTGTGGAAAATTCAGAATACAAATAAATCGGATACTAGTTGACCCATTTTCCCCAGTAAACTATGAAATTTCATTAGCGTTTTGATGCATTTACGAAAACATTGCACCAAATGCCCATTTGTTCAGTTTTGCCTGAACTTGATTCAGGGATTCAAGGCATTAGTATTGCCAAAATACCTGGGAGGCTATAACGAGGGCACGTAATAATGAGCAATTTTTCGAATTTTGTGCAAATTTGCTACAGCCGCCTTCTACTGTACCTTTTTGTGGTTTGTAGCCCTATCTTCTTTGAGCTCAGCAGTTGTCTTTTTCCCATGAATGCCTTCTTAGCTTGGGCTAATCACCGCTTGATGTCTGTTGTACTTTATTCTGTTCTTAAGACTCCTATTCTGTATTCCTCAACCTTAGAGTTTCTTCTACTGAATTCACCCATGGCATTCATCATCTACCTCCTCTCTCGCCGTTCTCTCTACTATCACTAATCTATGTAGTTATTCGACTCTCGTCCATTCTCTTGGCATGTATAAACTGATGAAGCACTCTCTTCTCATATATGTCCATCTCTGAAGCTTCAAACCCACATTCTTACATCATCCACTCACTCCTAGTCCAATTTGTTGTACTTCTCCCACAAAAACTTTTCGGGTACTCCATTCCCACAGCATCTAGCCTACTCTAATGCTTATCCTGATATACCCAGTTTTCATTGCCACGTTGTAAGGTCGGAAGTAGAACACTTTTGTAGACAGCAATTTTTGCTTCTCAAAGCAAGCACCAATTCCTATGTATGCTCCACATACTACCGATGATGTTCCTACTGGCATTTGCACCCCTTTTACTCTCTTTACCTCTCCTTCCGTCTTTCATTCTGCCCAGCATTTCTTTCTTTTTTCAACATTCTGCCCAGATAAGAAAATACTTATTCAATCACTTCATTATCTACCCTCATTTTACAATAATTCTTATCGCTATTTAAAACTATGTCCTACTTAGGTCTTTAATGCACTTATCCTTGTATCCATTCTCCTTGTTGCTTCATAGAAATTATCCAGAAGCCCCCGTTATTCCAGTTGGCTCTCAGTCTGTTACACTGCATAATCTTCTCTTAGCTTTGAGGAATACACTGTATTTTTTATGATGGTGTTTATATTTGACTTTTTTGTGATACATCAATTACATTTCCTTTTTCCTTTTAGGAGAGAACAGGAAAATGGTTTCATTCAGCCTCTTGTGTTGGCACGGAATGACATAGTTATAGTATCATATGAAACGTTAACCAAGGAGCTTGACTACCTAGATATCCCTCATTGTAACAGTGATGAAGGTCGTCGGTGAGTATTTTTATGGCTATTGTGGTTTAGACCTACTACAATTTATTCATTATTATTTAATTTCAATTACATTGATTATCAGGAGCTACCATATTTTCTGGATAATGAGATTCAGGCAAATAATAAGTCCAAATTCTCGCTAATTATTTTGAAAAAATAAATAAATTATCCTTCTCAGAGGTTTAACTTGCTAACATACCATCTTTGGTCTTTTCAAGTGTGTTTGCCTGTTACACTATGAAGATATGTAATTTGATTTCAATGGGGAGTTTTCAGAATTGGATGTGTTGCCTCATCACTTCACCATAAGCTGATAGTCTCTAGGTTTTGGCCACAATTGATGTTGACATTGTCGCAATAGTTGGAGAGGGATTTCCAGTTTTAAAAGAAATGCATTTTTCCAGCCTAATATATTGTACAATGTCAAAGGATTTGCTTCCATGCTATTCATCTTGAAAAGTGATTGCTTATTTGTTTTAATTTTGTGAAATTCATCATGAAAAATTCTTTCACTTGGACTGGGATTTAAACCCAGACCCCTCATTATGATACTGATTGCGCTTACCAGTTATGCTAGCCAGGTATCCTCTTCTGTGAATTTTATGGTGGGTTTGAAAAGTGAGGTGCGATATAGGTGTTCCAAAATTGAGCAAGGGTTGATAACTGTGACTAAATATATATATATGATCAATCTTGCATCATATATTTTCCATTCATTGACTTTTTACTCTCTTGGATTTTTCATTCTTCACCTTGTGGTTCATCAGGATCTTAATCATGTAGTGTAGTGATTCATGCTTTAAAAAATCAATCCGAAATAATGCTGAATCTGAGTTGATATAATTATATTATAGTTTGATGTTGTAGTGTATACTTTTAAAATTAGACTTATGAAAATGATAATTACTTTCATTCTCTAGGTTGAGATATGCCAAGCGGTTTATGGCAATCCCGTCCCCACTTACTCGTGTGCAGTGGTGGAGAATATGTCTGGATGAAGCTCAAATGGTAGAGGTGACATCTGCTAAAACTGCAGAAATGGCTCTGAGGCTGTCTGCTGTTCACCGATGGTGCATAACAGGAACACCAGTTCAGAGATCTTTAAATGGTTAGTAATGCTATTATTAGTATTTTGAGGAAGAACACTGTTTCTTTTTATGCTATTCTTTGTGACCAGCAATAGTATGAAATAATTTTTAACAATAACTAATTTTCTTGGTCATATGGATGAAAAATAAGAAGTTAGCTGTGGAAAAACACCCATTTTGAAAAGTGTCTGTGTTATTTATTTGTCCCTATGCTGTACTCATAGTAAGCGCACACCAACAGCAGCCTGGCCCATGGAGATAGCGAATGGATTTAGAAGCAATGTTGGGAATCAGAATCTTTCAAAATTATGGAAATGATGCATGTTAGCTTATGCCAATGCGTGCCACCAAGTTAAAATATGTGCCAACTGAACTATAAGTCAATCACTCTAGGTTATCTTCTAAGAAGTGAATCAATTACTCTAGGTTATCTTCTAAAACCATGATAGAAGTATTAGCACATTTTATGCAAATATTAGATTATTTTCTGTTCTCTCTGACTTTGTATTTGGCCTACTAAATGTTTTGCTTTACCTTAGCACAATCAACATGCAACTTTCTATAATTATTTTCACATTTTATTGATTAAAATTGAATCTTACTTTCCTTGCCCAGTTGAATTCCCATGTAATGTCTTCTTTAGTGTAGCAATACTTCATGGGAGATGTGGCCAATGTGTTTTATGCAGAGTGTCATTCCTTGATATCCAGAGGTACTCATGAGCCCCCTTCTAACCTAAACAAGCATGCTCAAAAGAAGGATAAAACTAATTTTTGATGAAAGGGTGCAAGAGTCTCTCCAAAAAAGGAAACGCTTCTCTGAATACGATAAAAATGTTTGTGACCACCCATCCAAAGCAGAGTGCCATCAGGGAGGAAGAATTTGTTCTTTTTAGAAGGATTGTGTTCTGGATTCTCTATTTTTTAGAATTAATATATAGTTTTGTATCTCATAATGTTGTAAATAAAATGATCATATAAATACAGTTAGGCGGAGAAAACTTGATGTGTTATTCTAGATAAGAATTATAATCACATGCTAAACCAAGGGTCGTGGGTTCAAGTACTGCCAGAGTGGAATTTTCATCACTCAGGGCATGGGTGTTAGTGTTTCGTCCATTTTAGCTATAATTCACCCAGTTTTATTTGGCCAATAGTGCTGTTTTCAGGCTGGTAAGAATAAATAAATACACAAAATTTTCTGGCTATTGTAAATGGAGCATTGCAAATTGAGTTCAAAATTGAAAACCAGAACTAGAGTCAAGAACCAAACTGGAACCAAAAAAAGGAGTACTGACCTTTCCCTAATAATATATGCCATTTACAATTTTTTTTTAAATTCTCTTCATAATGCATTCTAATTTTATTATTTTTCACCAATCAATCCCAAAATGTATGCTTTGTCTTAAAAAAATAAACCCTGTAGAATTAATAAATATAGATCTATATTTTTCATTTGAGAAGTAGAAAATTGAAAACTACCTAAATGGCCCACCCTACCTGGAATTTGCTAGTGGTGTAAGGTTTTGATAACTATCAACCTTTCTCATCATTGGATATGGATTCTTTTTGTGTTGGATGAACTTGGGGAGCTCCGTTCATGGTCTGTCATCTCGTCCTGAAAATCCAGGATGATGTTCCATTCTTATTTTTGAATATACACTCAACATTTTTCTCTTATCAAATAATTTACTAGGATAACATTACTTATTTTATTATGGAAATTCTTGATTGTTTCAGATCTGTATGGTTTGGTGCTTTTCCTTGATTATTTTCCATACTGCATGCAGCATTATTGGTATAGCCTACTTTACTACCCTTATCTGCTCGGTGATAAGAAACCATTTTATGAAGCAATGTGTAAAGTGATGTGGAGGTCATGCAAAAAGGATGTTCTTGACCAGGTATTTACTTTTAAATGTGATCTTTTACTCAAATTTTGGAGTGGGAAAGCTGTTATGTTCAGAATGTAAGAAACATAATGTAGTGTATTTAATTATAGCATTTATCCAGTTCAATGTTTACTTGGTACTATGATATTGACAGGTGTGGATTTAAGTAATTTTTTTGGTCGGGGATTATTATTTACCTCCCTGCAGAATGTAGTTTAGGGATTATACCTTAGAATTATCATTTTTGTATTTTACCTGGAAGTATAGGGAGGGTGGCCTCCCACCCAAAAAAATCCCTCATAGTTCATAATTCTTTCGTATCACCTAAATCTACCAGGCTGCCTGTTGGGCATTCCACATTATATACCATTCATTAATCACCCATTGAAGGGATAGGATGGAAAGTACCTGTACTACAATCTCAGTATAAATCTCATTATGTTTGTTTAACCTTAGTCATAAAGACCTCAGTCATAAGTTCCCATTATACCCCATGCTGCAGTTGCCAAGGAAATTTGTAATAAAATTTATACAGGTATACCTCATCTTTCTACTACTACATCATTAATCGGTTCTGCGTTTAATGATAGAGTTGATCCAGCACCCCTTTAAACCTGATTTTTTCTCTCATATAAGCTCTGGAGGCTAGTTCACTGGCATGGTATTGTTTCCTATCTCCTGTGAAATTCTTAGATAGAGATGGGTAAATCACCATAATTTTCTATTGAGGTACATTACAATGGTACCTATATGTTGGTAATTTTCAATAATTACCATAGATTATCAGCTTATTTTCATTCTACTGCAATTAATAGCTAATGGAGAATTTGATAGGAGAACCAATGGCAATAGTAAGGGGTTTATGGCTTGATTAATGTAGCAATTATCAGAATTAAAGAAATTGTGGAAACAAATACTTCAGGCTACACAATTTTTGGCATTCTTTTGCCATGGAATGAGAAAGTTGTGTTCATACCTTCAAACAATAGCCCCACAAAAGATTGCTGAAGTTAAAATTTTGGAAAGAAAAGTTAATGATTTAATCATTGGCGAAAGTGAAGGAAATTTTGGAAAGAAAAGTTAATGATAAAATCATTGGTGAAAGTGAAGGTCATTCACATTAGCATCTTCATTGAGTTATGTTTGTGGTCAATTCATGTATTTGTTGCGGGGAGAATATTGAATTGGTATCAGTTGATGTTATTTTGCATACACAGTTACTTCTCTGATAAGATTTTTGTTTGTTCATCCCATTAAAAATATTCCCACTTTGATATATCATCGACTTTCCATTACAGATAAGAATACCACCTCAACGTGAAAAGGTCTATTGGCTGAAATTCTGCCCTACCGAAGAGCATTTTTATCGAAAGCAACATGTCCACTGCTCAAGGAGTGCATTAGTGGCACTTTCTCCTTTTAGAGACAGTGTTAAGTTAGATTCACTTGATCGGAAGTCACTTTCAAAGGTAAGTAACTCTTTTGATAGTCAACTCTTCGAGGAATTGTCTTGGACACAAAGTCAGCTTCAGGCCTGCATGTATTATCTGTTACTATCACCAGTTGAGGTTATATATTCTCGGCCTATGATTAAATCTGAAGTTTTATGGTAACCTTACAGATTCTGAATCCCCTGTTGAGTCTTCGCCAAGCATGCTGCCATCCACAAGCTGTAAAAGTAAACAAGATGAGTCAGCTAAATGCACCAAAAACTAATGAGTGGAGTATGGAGCATCTCTTGTCATCCCTTGTCCAGAAAGCAAAAGTGGAAGCTGAGGAAGCCCTCAGGATGTGTGTTGCTGCTTTAAATGGTTGGTGGTATTGGCATTGGAATAATTAGCCTTATAATTTTTTAAATTGAGACTTCTTCTGCTATTTGCTTCACAAATCCTAGTCTCTTTGATAGAAAGATATCAATGCTTTTCTTTATTTTTTTTGCCTGGTTAATTTTAAAGATAGAGTGTCTGCCAAGCATTTGACATGATTAGATGCATTAATAGTCGTACATACATACACATCATGCCATTTCCTTTTGGGGTTGGCATCATCAAAACAGCTTATTTCTTAGAATTAGAACTAAACAATTGCTTCCATTTTAAAATTTCTGCAACAATGCCCATTCCTAGCAAACCCTCTTTGCTACTGCCTCATTCGTGGACTATTTCTTAGTGGATCCTATTCTGAATTCTTAGTACCTCAACTTTTGTTGTTTCAATCTACGTCAGTCCTGCATGTATTTTGGTTTATATGGCTAATTAATGGATAAAATAGATCAATATACACTGGCAGTACTGTGTTTGGCCAAAAATACTAAAGCCAAAAATAAACTAAAAATAATAAAAACATCATCTTTGACTCTGGTGCGGGGAAGACCCTCAGCCCCTTCTCCTCCCCTCTTCCTCCAACCAATGCATGAGCTCCCAGTCCAGGCAACCCCATCTAATGTCTCAGCCCTGTGTTGACAAGTATTCAAGGCTGAATCGCATAATTATACCCTCTGTCTTAAATCGCAGTGGGAATGGACGTCCATATATCTGAGGCACATAGCTTCTAACACAGCTAAGCCTATAGCAGTTGGCCCTGTCATTGCAGGCAAGAAACTGGTAATATGAAGTGCACTATGGAGAAAGGGAACAAAAAATGGATAATGGTGAGATTATATATTATGTTTGAAAAACAGATCGGAGTTTCATTTGCTTAGAAATCCATTTGAACATCACAAAAGTTATCATAGTGTGGAGATTCAAATTTTGATCAAAATGATCTGCTTGCAACTCACTTGTGTTCCATGATTCATGGAAACCACAGCAGAGTTTTGAAGCTGTAAATCCAATGCTGCCAATGTGGTGGGAATACATGTAGGGATTGTTCACAGTTGCATATGGCTGTTGTGGAGACGGAACACAAGACTACTACTGAGCTGTTTTGTGTTTTCTATTCTTCAGCACTGACTGAAACATACAAGTGCAAATTATCAAACAATTGAATGACTAAACAGAACCAATGAAGCATGTATAGCAAGATATACTTGTATTCGTCTTCTCAAGAGTCTCTTCCACCTCTTTCACCCTTGACTATCTTATTCTACTCCTTCCTCTCATGCTAATCATTGTACTACTATTTATGTATATACCTCTTTAGTAATTCAACTCTCAGCCATTATTTCAATGTGGCCTAACTAAAGATGCATGCTCCTTTCATACATGTCAATTACTGGAGCATCTATTTCAAATTCATGCATCTCCTACTTATTTCTAACCCTCTCCATCTCTCTTTTATCATCAATACTTCCAAAATAACTCTTTCCCTCTACATTTAGCATATACTTGTGTTTATCCTGGCATACCCTGATTTCACCATCATATAGTAGAGTAGGAAGAAGTACACTGCTGTACATAGTGACTTTTGCTTCCTCGGATAAACTGTTATTCCTTGATATGCTCTACATGGGATCTGCAACTTTCTTTCTAACATTTGCATACGGTTCACCCTCATAGTGTCTGGAAATAGTTAGATTTTTAGCGAGCAAGGGTCCACCATTTTAAAGATTCCGACCTCCGAAACAATTTATGATGGATGTACTTTACGCAACGTATAGAAGAAAGATGCAGCTAGAGGTTGACCGTCTTCGATTTTCAAATTTCTGGCTGCAAGGTGAGTACTTGTTAGCCAAAGTTCAGGTAAGTTTCCTCACAAACCCAGAGCGATAAAAATTTTTCTTTTGCATCTTCTTTTGAAATAATATCTCCTGAACCAAATAAAGAAGTCATTATCTTTAATAGTTAGCCCGTAGTTGAATGATGCGTAACCATGGGTAGAGTGAAAAGGAGGCCTGAAATGGTCGGCCAGGACACCCCTCGGCCGTCACTACCATAATGCCTTAAGAAAAGGTTGAATTTTGCCTTTTTTGAGATGGATTCCTTTACTTCATATAGCCGGAATCTGTTGAACATAGGTTGATTATTACTATTTTTCCTTTAAAATATATGCTTAAAGTCACATTGAATGACATGGACTGGTGTTTTCTATGGGCCAGGAAATACAGTAAGTATGTGTTTTAGGAAATTTCTTAATTTTTTCTTTTACATATATTAAGGAAAATGGTCTTTCCATTTCTTAGGTTTGGCTGGCGTTCATATCATATTGGGAGAGTGGTCCCTTGCAGAAGACAAGTATAGGCAAATATTAAAATTATCTGATGAATACAAGGACCACTTAAAAGTGGACACACTCCAGGTAAGAATAAGTATCTTACTATAGTTTTTAATTCATAACTTGTATTGATTTGTAGTTGTTAATGAAGTTTCTCTCCCACAGAAAATTCATACTCTCCATAATTTAGCAGAAATATTGGATAATGGACTGTCTGCTGGTTCTGCTCATCTTAGAGAAGAAGCACAAGAGTTACAAATGAAATATTTGAACAAATGCTCTAAAAAGGTAAGTAATCATTCATGGAGTCTGCCCTGACTGGGATTAAGGAGACATCCTGGAGTAGATAGAAAGTGATTTCTTTCACTTTGAAACTCATGCTGGTGTATTCATCTTCCAACTCCTTTGAAGTGAATTTCACAGCATTTTTCTTTGTGACCAATTTTATACTTGCGTATGTACTTTGTATATATTGAATGGTCAAACTTGCCTCGTTATTTTGAGAATTAAAAGCATTTTCACCTGGGCTTGGATGCTTTTCAGCACACCTATTTATAGCATCAACTTTACAGGTTATATTTTCTTACAATGCTTAGGTGATTGACCTATTTATTTTATCAAAGTTCACAAAAGAGTGGAAAGAGCTAGAAAATAATCAAATGATGTGGTCAGCAAAAGTCATACGAAGATGGGGAAAAGATGGATGATGATGCATTTCCCCTGGAAGTGAACAGTTACATTTTTCAGTACATAGCTTCAAACTCAGCTCTGTGTAATTTCTGCTCCAATGGCTCTTCCGATTCAATAAATGATTCTTATTAGTCATCTCAAAGACAGTAAATAGGTAATTGTGAAATGTAATTTGGGCTTGTGGTTGTTTAGTGGGAGATTAGGTGGAACTTTTTTAGGAATTAATTATATTCTGCTCTGGTTTGTCTTGCCCAGGTACAAATGGCCAAAGATGAGGTGTCACCCTTTACCAATGCAGTTGAAGGTATTCTTGATAGCCCTACATTCCAAGAAAAGAGGCCATGGTGGGCTCAAGTTATAGATTGTTGTTCTAAGGCCAATCTGGGATCTGAATTGGTGCGGAAAGTCAAAAATGACATTACTGATTACATGTCAACAGCAGGGAAAGCAAGAGTATCTTCCAAATTCAATAAGTAAGTATTTGAACTGAAATCTTTGGTTGAACTGTAAATAAATGTTTGGCTCTTATATTCTTTGCTCCAAGAATGTGAAAATTCCTGTAAAAACAATTAATAGGGGAGGTAATTGTGGGGTGCAAGGGAATTTACATTCTCAACTAGAGATGGGTTGATTCTGGTACCCAGTTCTCGGTACTGCCGGTTCTTGGCCCTTAGAACCGGTATCGAGAACCGATCATGTAAAGTCGGTACTTATTAACCGGCGCGGAATGGTGGCGAGGATTCGAATTTTGCGCCCAAACCTGAAATGCTCTTCATCGTCTTCAAGGTCATGGCCATTGTCTTACCAGATTCTTTTATTTCCCAATCATAACTTAAAATACCGTATTTTAAAAGAGCATTATCAATAATTCTTTAAAATTCCTTTATATGTTCAATCTACGTATTAATTTCGATGTTGCAGTTGCTGCAATCTAAGGCCCCATTCACATGCATGCGTTTCGTGCAAAGAGTCCACCCAGTTACGCACGAAACCGCGCGAAAGGTTCACATGCAAGCATATGCGACGTCGTTGTCAGTCGCGACCACTCCACATGCTGACATCTGTCGGCAAATGACTATAGAAGTGGAAAAGGCTAGAACCAGAGAACTCCGAGTATGTATGGCTTACCATGTAGCTATTTCACGGACACGAGTGGAGACCTGCGTATCTCTTTCATAACGAAGAAATGTAAATTACAATGCAGGCGATTGGCAACAAAAGTTGATTTAATTTTTCTAACCAAGCGTCGAGATCCATCCCTCCCCTCAGCTTGAAACTTACCTCTCATTGTCCTGTCTCTACTTACCTCGCTGACAGGAAGATGGTTTAGACATTTATTTGAAAATTAAGGTATAAAAATTTTCAACTCAATAAAAATAGTGAGCTCTTATTGCAAATGTCAGTACAGGGTAATGAAAATTAGAAAAAATATTCCCCACACGTGGAATTAAACCAGCGAACTAGGATGCCGGAGGCGAGCGCACTACCTACCGAGCCAAACTCATTTCACTCCTAATGCAGGAAAACATGTTACACGTTTTCTGGGTGTGGCCGGATAATGTCACCGTCAAGAGTTTTTGGCGCCGATTGCTCGGTAAACATTCCTTGAAGGTAAGGTTTGCACTAAAGACAATTATAAACAGCTCATTTCCGACCCGACATCATGCTCTGGGCGGTGGATGGCCCAGCAGCTGGGTGTAGATGGGTGAACTTTGTAGGAATGGACTGTGAGGAAGAGTTAAACAAATATCTTGGTGAGGAGACAATAAATCCTCGGCGTTCAGAAGATGTAGGCCACTACTGGTCTATGAACCCCTTCAAACGGCTTAAGCAGTTGGCAAAAAAATATCTGTGGATTCCGTCTACTACTGTTTTCAGTGAACCCTGTTTAGTACTGCAGGCAATATTTCAGACAAAAAAAGGAATAGATTAGACACTGATTGGGTAAAAATGTTGATTTTTTTTAAAGCAAAACCTGGAGATAGCACCTGAAGTAAAGCCTGATGTAATGTGATATATTGGCAGATCATATTAGTTTGACTTTTTAAACTTGGACTAGTTTTGTTATACTTGGCTAATAAAATTATGGACAAGATCTTGTTTTATTTACTGAGCTTTCTGGTTTATTTGCCTCTTAAGTGAAATTATTGTCCTTCAGTTCTTGGTTGTTTGTCGAAACTTTCCAATTATTCAGAATATAAGAGTCCATTGTTGGAACCGAGTATCGAGAACTAGGAACCGGCAGGTAAGAACCGGACCGGTATCCAGAACCGGAAAAATTTAGGAACCGACTCATCCTTATTCTCAACACAAATAAAAACTACTGGGGTGTGGAAGGAAGTGAAAAATCACCCTGATAATGTGAATCTCGCTGTGAAAGCAGGTGCTGTGTGTCATATTTTATGTCTTAACTTGGTAACAAGCAAAGGTTATTGTTATAGTAAGAAATGCTGGTCAACCTGGATTATATTTTTCATGTGCATGGTTTAAGAAAATTCTGTGTGTCCATGTAAAAGCATTTACTGAAATAGATAATATCATTCTTGTCATCAGTATTTCAGATGAAGGTGGACTTCGGTATATTTTATCTTCAAAAATAGATGATCTTTTTGATAAACGAGATTCAATTCTATCAGAAATGGAAGAGCTCTTTTTGATAAAAGAAAATCCTACAGAAGCAAGTCGGTTAGTAATGATTGCAGTTGATTGTCATTTGCGTCTGTCTTCCTGCTCAGCTGCCATTGTGAGTGTGGGTGCCAAGAGAAAAACTCAGTCAGATATGAATACCAGTATTAACAGAGAAGGTAAGCATTTCATGAAATCCTACTTCAAAGGATTTTTAAAGTGATGGTCAGTAAATCCAAGTTGAAAAGATTCATTTGATTATAACAGAAAATCCTTTGATATGTCCTCACAGCTAATTATTAACTGTGTGGTTTTGATTTTAACATTACTACTGAAACAGG
Organism: Ceriagrion tenellum; assembly: GCA_963169105.1. Taxonomy (NCBI): domain Eukaryota; kingdom Metazoa; phylum Arthropoda; class Insecta; order Odonata; family Coenagrionidae; genus Ceriagrion; species Ceriagrion tenellum. Next base: position 62,851,235 of record OY720637.1, read on the forward strand.
TTGATGATGAGGGATTCTCGTCCGCTACTAATGAACTTACTACCAATTAATGCATCACAACTCTTCCATTCCTATAACCTTATCAATTCTCCTGGAATGATCACCACTTCAGGAGTGATATGATAAAAATGGATGAGTGCTTCAACTTTAGGGGAATTCAAATTTGCATTTTGATGAAATTTTGTAATGCGTAGGCTGTCAGCTAGAGAGTGAAGAAAGACTTTTATAATGTATCCATACTTCTGGATCATTTCACGCTGATCTCAGATCTTTTAAATTTCTCTTCCATCATAGATTGTAAGTTTCTAGGAAACAATTTACTCAAAAAAGGTAGGAATTGTGTTTTACAGAAGTATTCATCTTCTTACCTAGGGATTAAATAATGTTAGGGGTCAATTGATATTATTCCCCATTTTTTCTTTTGCCTGTTTCGTCTTAATGTATGCAAAAGCAACTATTGGTATCACTTGACTCTCTAAGTATGCATGTACCAAAAAAGTTTTTGAAAGATTGAAAAGTACCCAATTTGGCTGGAAAGTTAAGTCATTGGGCGTATTAAGACTTTGAATAAGTATAAGATATTTTTATATAATCCATCTTTATATTTTCTTTCTGTAGAATTAGCTGTTTAAAATTATTTTCCATGTGATTTTGCTCATCTTCTGCTATTACCATGAAATCAGGGTCACAATGTTTTCAGACCTCAGGCTTAATTTGCATTTCAATTCCAGCAATATACACTCATTTAGTCTTTAACTTTCCACATTCAATATTTATAGGGAGAGTTCCTTTCTATGGTGTAACACGTCTTTAGTGTTTCCTTCTTATTCATGAATAATGGTTGTTAAGCTAATTAATAGTTGATATTTTGTCATTTAAATTTAAAATGGTTAAGTACACATAGACTCTTAAGCAATTATTGTCATCACTTTTTCTGAAAATTATCATCCCATATTGGTGGTTAGTAATTACTCTTAATAGTATTTTAAGTAATAATTTTCCATAAATAATTGTGTATATAGCTCTGTTGTTGTAAATGTAGCAGTACCTAGTCTTGTAAAATTATTTTCATCATGTGCATATTGATTTCTTTCAGGAAAATTTACTGTCAACTTCCTTCTAATTTTATATGCTCTATTTTCATAAAATGACTCCATGAATGTATTCACAAGAAAAATTTGCCTCCTATCTTAAGCATTACCTATTCAGATTTTGTTAGTATTCAAAATGCATAATTTACTCTTTTTCTAAATATTGTAAGCATTTTTTCCACCCGCAATATATATCCATAATCAACTTCATTTAGTTATTTATAGATATGATGTGCTCCTAATATTAGTTAGTCTTAGTATTATTTAAAGACCCAATGCAATTTAAAATGCCTGGAAGAGTTATGAAGTCTAAAACTAATTCTGGCCATCTACTTTCATCCTATCAGTAAATAAAAGGAAGAGTTTGACGAAGAACAAGAAATCCTCCAAATGTGGTCTGTGTGAAGCAGATGCTCACTTGGAGCAATATGAAGCCTATTTGTTTAAAGTAATCAAGGAAAAGGTTGAAGGTGAGGCTGTACTCCTTGGAGAAGGCAGTAACAGGAGGGGCACTGCTGGAGAAGGGCTCGATGAGGATGATGCCCAAGCAGTGAAAGTGTTTGGTCAACTATCCCGAGGAAACTGGGCCGATGGAGAAATTGAACGAATGCTCAAAGGTATATTTTAATATATGTATGTGCTACCTTTCCCATTATGAGAAGTTTCTCTGAGATTTTCTCTGCAGTGATGCATCATATAATCTTCAAAAATGCACTTTTTATGACTAACCGCATAGGTCTGTTGTTACTTCCTTGCTCATAGGTGTGGTTTGCAAAAAAATGGACTAAGGCTGAAAAAACTTTTTAAAATATTGTTTACAATTTTGACATTATCCCCTTTAATAGACTCCCCCTTTGTTCTGCATGTCGCTCAGTACAAATTTTTCTCTGTGCAAATCAGTGCTGTGGGTTGTTTTCGGTAAGTATGTTCATGACCTCGGTCTCCTTTGCTTTTACTGCTTCAGCAGACTCAAATCTTGTTCCTCTCTGAGCTAACTTGACTTGAGGGAACAAAAGTCACCAGGGGCTGGATCAGGAAAGTATGGAGAGTGGTTTAAGGCAGGACTGTTGTCCTTGGCCAAAAATTCCTGGACAGACAAAACATTTTGAGCCAGGGCATACAGGATGCTGATTGTAATTTTGGTTTATATTTTGTCCTTCAGACACCCAGTCAACATACACAATCCCCCTAATGTGAAAAAAAACAACCTTCATTGCCTTGAATATAAGACAAGTTTCCAGCTTTACATGGTGGAAATTTATGATATCACTCATAATAAAAGTTATTTGGTTTTGATAAAGACCTGATAAAGACCTGAGGATGACATGCGGTGTCGAAACCATGGTCGACTTACATTAAACAGTGTGAAGTTTACCAAGTATCTTTTATTATGAGTGAAATCATTGTCTTGAACTTTGATTTTATCTTTTGTGCTTTCTTTCACTTTGGCAAATTGGGATGCATTGATGGACATGCTGTTTCTGGGTCATGCACAAAAAACCATGAATCCTTGCATGTTATCACTCTTTCTAAAAAGGTAGGGTCAGTTATGATGGTTTTCAGGATGTCAGAATAGATGTTTCCTCAATATTCTCTCTGTTCGGGCGTCAGGCACTTTGGAACCAACTTTGAATAAACTTGGTTCATGTTGAAACTCTCATGAAGACATTGTCACACTCTTTCTTCACTTATCCCAGTGAACTCAGACCCTACATAGATGGTCAAATGACAGTCTTCTCAAATGATTTTACCTACTTTTACAATGTCAGCATTTGTTTTTTCATGAAGAATGTCAGCCAGATCATAATCATCAGTGTCTTCATGGCCATCTTTAAACTATATAAACAGCTTGAAAACTTTCTTACCTGATGTACTATCTTCACCACTCACTTGTTGCAACACTACAAAGGTTTCTGCTGTGGAATTTCAAAGTTTTAAAAAGAACTTCACATTCACTTACCTTTTTCTGTACACCGGGCATTTTACCAATGCAGTATCACTACACAAATCCCTTTCAACGAACGCTAATGGCTGGCTGAATGAAGTGGGTGTACAAAACTCAATAATGAGGTGGAAGGGGATCACATGACCCTGCTGTGTGACCTTCAGCCTTTTTGCATTTGTTGTTCTGCCAAAGCAGTACCAGTCCTGTTTCTTTCTAGCCTCACCTTGTCGTTCCCAGCCCAAAAGATAATTTTTTTCTTAAAAATGTATTTTAACAATGGCCTGCCTCTAATGGGCAGAGGTTAACATAGATGAATGATAACTTACACAATGTATGGTTTTTTTGAAATGCTTTACGCATAATGCAGTTACAATTCATTATTTTCAACTTGAGTAAAAAATTACTCTATCCTCATTGAGGTAAATATGTACCATAGAGCCATTCTGCTTGAACCATTGTGGTGCTTATTTAGTGTAAATTGTGTTTATTTTATTAGGTTATTCCCATTATTTTATTGCATTGATTATTTCCTGGTTGTAATTTTGTTTCAGTAATCCTAGGGTTTGCTAAGTCGAAGAAATTCGATCGGGAACTCATTGAACATGGTAACAACCAAATAAAGCTGATGGAGGCTATGAAGAAAGAATACAAGGTAAGAATATGCTTTTTCCATGTCTTATATGAACGTGTGATGCATCATAGGTTTATTTTTGTTCCAGTGATTTCAAAAATGCTATAACTTGGAGAATTTTTAGCTCCATAATACCTGTTTTAAATTTAATTCAAATTTGTGCAATCCTTCATATTTGGAAGCTGTTATTTCTTTTTAAATATCCTTGGACATAATGTTGCTTGATTAAATATTACTGCAAAGTCCTCTAGCAGTACATAATGGTTGGCAACAAAACCTTGAAATTATTTTAGTGCCATTTCTAGTGGCTAAGAGAATTTCCACCTACTCTCTCCTTTGTCCTGAGGAACCAAATTGTGTTATTGACTTGGTTTGAGTTAGAACACCAACACAGAAATGACCAAAGATTCAAAGCTCATTGCTCTGAAATGAATTCACTGTGGGAAGTAAGGTTACTCAGCTATTCAATCATTGACTGTTCATTTTTTAATCTTTTCTGTTTGTTTTCAGTATTTGAGAATATTATGGCGACAGTTGAATGACCAAATCTCTGCCATTGATGAACTTAATATGGCCAAATTACGACTAGGATTAAAGGAAAGCAAAGAAGTGGCTGAGGTAAAGCAGAAAAACAAATCAATGAAAGGCCTAAGCAACAAACCTGAAACAAAGGTGGAGTCCATTCACCTTCTTGGACAACATGAGGTCAGTACTTAAGACTTAATTTTACCTTGTGATTTATTTTTCTTAAATTCAATAGACAAGAGAAAACTTTTATGGGTAAAGAAAACAAACCTTTGGTTAGACAATTACAAAAAAAATTTAAAAAAACATTACCAGAGAGTACTGCTTCTTGGCATATTGTTCTAGTACATATTAGCTTATAAGATTGAATACCAACTTGGCTAATACATTGATGTTTTGCCATTAAAATCTATGTTAATTTTCTCCAAAACCTGTGGCTACTTTTTCATCACTTTGGAGAATCTCCTGGTATGACAAACTTTGTGACTCTCTCTATGTGAACTATTTTTATATACACTAGTGCAAAAAAATTCTCAAAACAGCGTATGCAATTTCTTTGTGTGTATTTATAGCAAGTGAATATATCATACATATTTATGCATTAATGTATGCACAAAGAACTGTTCTATTAAATAAAAAATATTCCATGAATGAATTGGAAGAATTTCAACATTGCAGTGTTGATTCTGAAAAATTCCAAGTTTAAGTTTTTGCATGTGTGCAATGCTGAGCACTTGCATGTTGTCAATATCACATTTGACTAAATGATCACAATACACTAAAAGTCACTAGCAAGTGCCAAGATGTCATGTATATTTCATGTAAACTTGTAAATACTTTTAATTAGAAATGGTTTAGAGGTATTGTTTTCATTTGAAAAAAAGTTGTTTTGTAGAATTCTGTCAATACTTTTTCATTGCTTGGGAGGTAGCAAGTAAAGCCATGTCATTTTTTGGGTTGTACATTAGACGGAAATGGACATTGTACCAAATACATTAGAAGAAGAACTGTTCAAAATTAGTGAAAGAGGTAGTCAGTGGTTGAATTAAAGTAGTAACTGAGACCTTGTGTCTGGATATGAAGAGAAAATAATAATAATAATACACTGTTTATTGTCATGGGCTATACTAGCCCAGGAGACGATTTTGTACATCAATAAAGAATGGCAGATTACAAAGTATAAGAATTTTACATTTCTATTTTCAATTTTTGCATAGCAGAATTAAACATAAGTTTACAAAACAATTTGAAAAGAAAAAATTATAACAAAAAAGTGCCTACTGACATGGAAATGACATTGCTCAAAATAATAGAATGGTAATAATGAAGCGTTACAATTTAACATAGCTTAAATTATAAAACTTAAAGTACATTTCAATCCACTGCGAATGAATAACTAAAAAAATTGAGTACTGAGTTGCACTTGACACCATTAACATTTGTGTTACTGTTAACTCATTGTTACTGTTACCTAGACAGCTGTTCTGGATTATTTAATGGGATATCATAAACCTTGGCCGTAAGAATATATATTTTTAATTTCTATTTTTAATCTTTGATTTCAGAACTAAACATCAGTTTACAAAATAATTCAAAGAGAAAAAAAATAATAATGAAGATGTTCCTACAGACTCGGACATGATATTGTTCAATGTAATAACATGGTAACATTAAAGTTTCACTCTTTAAAATATTCAAAGTTATAAAACTTAAAATACATTTTCATACCACTGCAAATAAATGACAGAAAATAAAATAGAGTACTAAATTACACTTGACGCCAATAACATTTGTCGAGGTTTACTCATTTTCACTGTTACCTAAGCAGCTGCTCGGGATTATTTAATAGCATAACGTAAACCTTGGCCTTAAAACTATGAATAGGATGAATGATTTGCTGATGTGAAGCGTGCTATGTTGTGGGATATGAAGATCGACGGAGTGGTTCCTAGTGTGTAATGTGTGTATGTCTTTTCTCCAAGTGAACCTATTCGACAGGTAGGGGGGATTTCCGGTGGATCAGATTTTATAGGTGAGAAAGATAACATGTTACAAGCGATGCTGTTTCAATTTTAACCAGTTTAGGCGGGTGTAAGTGATTGAAATTCTATCTCTTTTTTTGAGTTCAAAGATGAAGCGCATTGAAGAGTTCATTGTCACTTGTAATTTGTTATTACTTTCCTCGTCGAGATTTGTAAATAAAGAGGAGCAGTAGTCTAAATGTGGAAAGATTAATGATTGCACCAGAGTGGTGTGAACTTTGGGCAGTATGATGCTCTTGGTTCTATATAGTTGATGAAGAGTACTCAGACATTTCTGCTTAGTGTTTTGAACTTGTTTTTTCCAGTTAAGTTGCTGGTCCAATGCTATTCCGAGATTTTTTGATGGTTCTTTGTATAGTACTTCATGGCTGTCTAACTGAATTTTGGGGAGAGAGGAGGTGTACTATTGGGAAATTACATGTCTTTGCCCAATTATAATAGACTTAGTTTTTTCCTCGTTGAGCCGTAACTGGGTTTTCCACACCCAAGAGGCTATTCTTTTGATATCATTATTGATTAACGCAATAGTGGATAATATATCTGATATTGACGAATGACAGTAGATCTGGAAGTCTTCCACGTAGAGATGGTATTTGGAGTGCATTATTACTTCGGGAAGATCATTAATGTATGGAGAGAAGGAAACTTGTGAAGAGCTTGATATAGAGATTAGCACTGTGTTGGAGGATGGATAATGTGTGGCTGATGGGGAGAAAGGCAAACAAGGAAGTGCTTGGCATGGTGGGTGAGGAAAGGAAACTTTAAGATGAGATTGGGAAGGGAGAAAATTGGTGGCTGTAGGAGGTAATTGTAGCCAGAGGGTTGCTTAAGGCCTCAATGGAGGGTAAGATATTGCTGGGAAAAAAGGGAATAAGTTTTATGGGTGGAATGCAGAGAGGTTAGATGTATGACAAGAAGAAATTCTGAAACTAACTAAGAATGAAATTCTGAAAGTATGTAAGAAAGAAATTCTGTTGAAATAGGCCCCTGTACATATAAAAATTAGCTGCTTTTCAGTCATTTTCATTTAAATCTACCTTATGCAGTAGACGACATAATAATTGGGGGATTGGGTTGGTGTGGTGGCCAGAGGCCACTGGCTAACCATGACAGCCAGGGTTGAAATCCCTAATAGGATGTTTTTCAGGAAAAACCCGATCCCTACTTGAGAGTCTTATGGAGGGCCCATCAAGTGCAGTACTATGTCTATGAGATGTTAAACCATGGTCTCCTTGACACCTTTCATTAAGAGCAGGCTAATGTTGATGCCGGGTTTCTATTTACTCTTCCTCCCTTACCTGTCTTCTATGGCACAATTGACCTTATCTATCAGTCGCCTCCCCAATTATCCAATCCAATATTGAATTTTATGATTTTGTTAAGGTTTTTTTGTCCCGTAATTGATGGTTTTCATAATTTTTCAGCTAGAGCCATATGCAAACCGTCTCAGTGTTGAACTTGCTGGTGGAAGCTGTGATCTGAGGAAAAGAATGGGCCAGCTGTTTTATCTACAGAATCTCGAGAAAGCGAACAGTGGTCGGCATGGTGGTGTCAATCCTGACCCATGCCCAATTTGCCACAAAATACTTGGTGAAAAGGTTTCTATCCATGAGATTTTGTTGACTGTTTTTTAATGGCTATCGTCTCATACTCAGTTCACGTTAACTCTTTTTCTCGGTGAGATTGTTCAACATTTTGCTTTTTTTTTCTAGTGGAGTGTTCTTCATTGTGGGCATTGCTACTGCACAGAGTGTATTAAGGTTTTGATTACTCAGTATTGTTCTCGTGGTGGATCAATCAAGTGTGCTGTCTGTCGGGAAGCTACTCATCAGTCTGAGGTATCATATGTGGACACAAGTGGTGGACCTCCTGGTGAAACTTGTGAAGAAGATAAAGGTGAGGAAAGGATTTTGACCCAGTTTTGCTTGCAAGAGTGGTGAGCCTAATATAATCAAGTTTTTGTCATTTTTAGCTTATGGTTGTTTTATTGCCTGCACATGTTCAAGTCTTGATCCTTCCAAAGGGGACTCCATTTTTGGATAGTGGAAGAAGTTACAAGGGTGATATGTTGGAATTATGATTACTGTTGAACCTGGGGATTTTTTTTGGGCAAAAACTGCTGGACAACGTGTCAGGCATGCAAGTCTGGTCTTTTCTAACGAGTAGCACTTCTTAAAATGCTGAAATAATTCATTCTAGTATTTCTTGTTCGATGCTTGATGAGGTAGAACATACAGATATCTAGCTATCTCCTTGTGGTCTAATGTATCTATTTTGTCTCTGAACTCATACTCCATATCTGAGACTGCCTCATAACATCTTAAGTCTTGCACACCTTCCACAGTGACAACATCCTTGGCTGTAGGTTCCTATATGGTAGGTTAAGCAGCCCTGTATTGTTTCTTTCCAAGCTTATTACTTCTTCCGGTAGGTTTATATCCCATCTTCTTGAATTAATTTTACCCCATTGGATGTAATTCTAAAGATCAGTCTGGTCACCTCCTTTAGTTTTCAAATATTTAGTGAGTGATAAAGCTCATTGAACTCTTGAAATTTCTGGTGTTGTGAATCAATGTACATTAATTAGAAGATAAATTTATGTTTTGACAATTAGCAATTTTTGGCTGACATAATATGTCTTGAGGTCTTGAAGCATGATACTCAAGATTAGATGATTCTCATCTCTCTATTTAGGATAGAGGAAGAAACTTAGTCTCCTTTTTGCACATTTCATATAAAAAGGCGATTACAGTTCTTCCTCTGTGGCTTTTAAAAACTTAGGGCTATTTCAAAGAGCATATGCTAAAAATGGTGGAAACATGGGCACAGTGAACCTCTTGCTTTTGGTGGTCATCAAAATGTTATCTAAGGAGTGACATTTTTCAGTGGTTATTTAAGTCTATTTTTATGTATAGCTATTTCCATACTGTAATTTTACTCTATGATATTACTTAGAGCAAGGAATTTGCAACTGAGGTTCAGAGATGTTATTTTTCTATGAGTATTTTTTTAATACTTAATTAAAGTTGTTTGAATTTCAGGAGAAAAGAGTGGCCATGTGAATGAAGAGGATTCTAAGAAAGCAGTTAAAAAATTATATGAAGTGAAGGGAAGCCATTCAACGAAAGTGGAAGCAGTTGTGAGAACGCTGCTTTCTTTAATTGACCAAGATCCTGATGTTAAAGCCCTAGTTTTCTCTTCAGTAAGTATAAACTCAGTAATTAATGATTTGCTACCCTTCTACCCTTGGGTAAACTTTAAAAGTAAATCATAAAATTCTCATAGAGAAAGTTTAGTACTTGGTTGATATATTGTCTTTTGAAGCAAAAAGTGTGGCTACCTCAAAAAAATATTTTATCCTGTAACCACTGCATAAAAGTATGTATGCACTCGCTGTCCTGGAGGACTTGATGGCAAGGCTATTATATAAACAGCTAAGATGGACTTAGTGAGGTCATTTTGCCTAAAAGATATGCAAACAACAAAACTTTCTTTTTCTCAGTAGAGAAGTGCTAATTTTGTTGAGTGAGAGTTTGTGGGTCATCTTTTCCATATTGCTTGATGTTTTTATATTTTCCCATTGTTAGCATATGAAAGTATTTCTTATTTATTTATTTATTTTATCGGGAATGTTTACATAAGTGCGCTAATACATTGTAAATCCTACAGAGGTAAATAAAATTACCTGTTCATAGGTGTAGATATTTAATTTTTACTTATAACTAAAAGAAAACATTGTATTTAACTGCCTAAATATAAACTTTGATTTGTAAAATATTGAGATAAGTAACAATAAATAAAATATATATTAATTCATTTTAGTGATTTACAATAGTATACTAACTCGATTATGTTGCACTATAAATTTGATTGTATCCAATGTTTTGATTCCCTTTTCCTAATATTTTGGTCATTTATTATCTTCAGGCCACATGGCAGGCTGAATCGTGTAATTGCTTTATTATAGCTATTCTTACTAATAATTGATTTATACCTTTGTGGTATTCTTATATCAGGGTAATCCTTGTGTGCTCATAGTATCCATTTACCAATTAAAGCTAATAATAACTACATCAATGAAAAACAGTGATAGACCCTTAGGTATCTGGATCCTGATTATCCAGCCCCCTCATAATCCAGATAGGCTTTCAGCATTTAGTGCAGGTAGTTTAAAAAGGGGTCATGAGACGGCATCACTACTGCATTATTCAAAATTATTTCATGAACTATTTGCATTTACCGAAATTGGAGACCTAGAAATGAATTTTCCCTTTAAATTTTTGCTTTGGTAAAAGTCAACAAGCACTGGCTTGGGATGCAAAAGCAGTATTCTCAAGGAATGTAGTGAGAGTTCACACTATTGCACACATCTGATTGGATCAGTTCAAAGTGGTCTGTGGATGAGATGTGTATCATAGCTCCTTATTCTGATACATGTTATCTTCTTTTGATGTATTATTATAATTTTGGAGTATTACTTATTATTATTAATGTATTTTGATAATTTTCCTTTATTTCAGTTCACCAACATCCTTGAAATTATTGGAAAGGCGCTGTTTCAAAACGATATTAAATATGCTCACATTAAGACATCTTCACAGTTCCAAAAGAGTATAGACCTATTCAAAGTAAGTATATATTTTAATGATTTATGTGTTATCAGTTTAGTTTTAAGACTTCATGGTAGCAGCTAATTGGAGTGCATTAATTAGCATTAGGATATCTTAATGCAGCTCTTCCCTAAGGAGGTCAACATGCAAATGGAAGCAGTTCCTAATGTACTTGCTCTACAAAATGCAAAATAGCAGTTCATTGTATTGTATTGTATTGGAATGTTGTGTTGAACTTGGTATTCATATATGTCTCTTATTGGTATTGCAGTCCTATGATTGGTTGACTGCAGCTGTCCATCCTTCCCTATCTAATGCCCTTCCTTCCTATTAGCTCTTCTTTTGTACTCTCCTCTTTATCATGTCCATGAACTTTTTCCTCAGTCTTCCTGTGGGGACTTTTCCCTCTATTTTACCTTCAGTTGTATTCTTTATAAACTCATTGTGTCTCAGGGTGTGTCCTACCCATTTGGTTCTTCTCTTTTTTATATTGTTTCATATGATCTTTTCTTCTTCTATGCACTTCATCATATCTTATTTTGCCTGTCCATTTTGTCTTCATAATTCTCCAGAACCAGGTTTCGAAGGCTTCTAGTCTTTTCTGGTCAGCTTTTCCAATGGTCCATTCTTCCAATCCATAGAGTGCCATACATACATGTTTAAATACATAAAATACTAAATAATACTTTACAAAATACATAAATATGTGAAATACATGGAATTACAATAATGGAAATCTCAATAGTTGAAGTAGAATTTGCAATGAATATTAGGCTTTACTTTAAGCATATGCTGGATGACCTTTAATATCATTTTAGTTAAATGTGGAAGGGTAGGAGTTGACCAAAATGATCCTAGATTATGTCTAGAGCATAAAAGATGATATATTAACATAAGGCTATGAAATGATGTTATGACTTTAAGATACCAAATACTGTAGACAGTGATAATTAATTTAAAGAATAAATAACTCTTACAGTTTCATCTGTATGTGCTAATACTTTTTAAGCATAACACAACTGGCTATGTGAGTTCTTTTGTTTGATGAAATGTGAGCTAAGTTGTCCCTTCGTTTCCAAATGTAATAATGCTTTTGGAATGTTAACTCTTGTCCTATGTAATGTTGGTGTACAGTTTCTTCTGAGACACTTCATTTCATTGACCATCTGTCCTGTAATTTTATCTCACTGTTCAATCCTACCTCTCCATTATTTCAGTTAAACCCTTCTAATTCTGATTTCTTTCATTCATGAGTGTTAGGTGTATGGGCAGATGACTCATGCTGTGAGTCAAGTGTCATGTTGTAAATAAACTACTTGAAGGCTATTGAAAGAACTTTTGAAAATCAAGTCTACACTCAAAAAGTTAGCTTGACTTCAATGGTTCACCATCCGTCAACTTTTTTAAAATATATTTATTTACGTATCTCAATTTATTCTATCCAAAATTGTAAACTAGGACGAGGAGCGAGACGTCACTGTTCTTCTTCTTCCCGTTCATTCTGGATCCAAGGGCCTTAATCTAATTGAGGCCACTCACGTCCTATTGGTGGAGCCAATCCTTAATGTTGCTAATGAACTTCAAGCTATTGGCAGAGTTCACCGCATTGGACAGACAAGGTAATTGCTTAAGAATACTGAAGTAAATACTTTGCTGTTTTACTTTTCCATTTTTTACTCTTGCCATTAATGAATACAGAATGTAAAAAATATGTAAAATATTAATATGCCCGTGTTCACATTATACAATAGACAAGGCAAAGTTTAGTGACCCTGTTTGTTTTCCTTGTCAAAGATGAATTAGTTGACCCTTTTCCAGGTATGAAAAATACCACTTCATTTGCATGGAGATAGCTTCGTCCTTCTCATATTTAAGGGGAGGTATTTAAAGTTTTATTCATTTCACAATTACAAAACACTGAGTTGTTTTTTTTTACGCAAGTGCTTTGCAGTTTTTTCTTGAAGTAGTACTTCCATTATTCAAATTATCTAACTACCTCTTGTGATTAAGAAAGATATTACAAGAAGAAAGAAAAAGTCTCACTTGCCTCAATCAATTGTATTCAACATTTTCGCTTGAAGTGGTGGCATGTCGTAGGGGTAACATAGGTAAGCTTCCCCTCAGTGTGCTGCAAAATATGCATATTGTCTTTACTTAGGTTATTTTTTTGCCAAGAGCGAATAATTTTTTATATTTTATTAGCGCGAGCGTATTTTATACAGCTGCTAAAAGATAGCTGTTTGTCATGCCATTCGGTATGCTGGAAGCTCTTGGGTGTTGGCAGGCTCTGTGAACTGAGATTCCGTATGTTCTTTCCCTACCACAATGTTTACTGAGGATTGTAATGTATATGCCACCATTACCACCATCACATTATGCAATACTATTGTAAATATGCAGGGGTAGGCTATGTCACTAAGCACTTATGAATCTCATTTGAAATGTAGCCATCATGTGGCCACTAGCAGACATTTCCTCGAGTAAATACCAGTCTCCATAGAAGTATATTTGATAAATCTAATCTTTAATTGATACTTAATTCGTCATTGAAATTGGTAAGAAAATACTGCACCTCCTATGTTTGCTTTAAATGTTTGGGTTGTTACATGCCAATTGATGGCGTTTGTTGTGAAAAATGAGTCAAGTTTATGAGGCAAAGAAACTAATCATACCATATCATTTAATTGTACTTTTTGGAACATGTAGTGCATAGAATACAGATTTCAGTAGTTTTTTTTCGTAATTTCATAGGTAATTTACAATTGATTCTTTTAATCATTTATGTTTCTCCAGATTACGAGTAGAAATTTGTCGCTAATTGTGAGAGTTTCTCAAATATTAATATTTTTAAGAGTTGTTGAAGTACAGTTTATTTGACAAAACACAATTTTTTTGACTAAAAAAGAATGGCAAAGCCACAAAAATGAGCAATGTATGCATTTTAAGTTATGCCTCAGAGTATTATTACTCTATGGTTACACATACTAAGATGGAGCAGTAATTGAAATTTCAATCCTTTTAAATTATCCTGTTGTACAATTGTTTGTTTTATTATCCGAGATATCTTGGTGGAGTGCTTTGTGTAGTATTAATAGCTATCATAGTATTTAATTATCATATGCCTGTCCTTGATGGTGGATTGGAGAATAAGGAGGTAGTAGGCAATCACAGTTGGGGTGACAATGTGGATACGGGGTAGCAACTTAGATTCTTGGTCTGGACCTGTTAAAGAGGAGGTATGGTAGTCTGGACAGACTTATAAGGTGTTTATTTTATTAGAGGTAAAGAAAGGATATTAGCACCTATGTTCTGAAAATATTAATTGATTCTTCCATGGATTAAGTTTGACTCATTTTTGATGGAAGCATTTGTATTTTGTGATTCATTTGAATGGCATTTTAATATACGGGCAAATCAGTTTATTTTTTCATGATGTGGTTGTGCATTGATGACTGCAAGTGCAAAAGAGAAGTAGATCTATAAATACCCTTTGTCACCTGAATTTTTCTATTCACGATAAATTTTAATTTATGACTACATAACCTGCCCAAAAGATGACATGCATTTTCTGATGGCAATCTTGCAAAAAATTAATTAAAAAATCATTCTCTAGTTTGGGATTCCAACAGATATTCCATTCTAGATTAATACATTCTGGATTTCTGCGAAAATCTCAGTGTGTGGTTATTGGTGTCTGGTTCCTGACTGAATAGTTGTACATTTCTTTTACTAAATTACTATGCTAGAGATTAATAGATGTGAAGGTATGCGCAATATTTATGCTTAATGCATATCAGTTAAATGTTATTAAATTGTGCCATTATGTACTGATCAAACTAGAGTGAGAGAAAAAGGCCTTTCTCTATATGTCCAAAAACCCAGTGGCTGCTGAACACATTTCCAAAAAAATGAAGATCCAGAATGTAAGAGTATGTGTATGAAATAGGCAGCCTCCTTTTTTCTTCTGTCCTCATGTTTTCTTCAGTCCTGGATATACTCGCTGTGATGCCAAAAATATCTTTAGCCTAAAAATGCTTCAAATTCAGGATAACTAAAAAACCAATCTTGCACAATTGATACGCTGGATTCATTATCCAGGGGGAATAGTTTTGTTCCTCTACTGTCTCCTTGAATAAATATTGACCAAGGGTTGGCAGACGTGGTAAATTCCAATTAATTTTTATTAGAAATATTTCCCATTTATTTGGATTCTTATTTGTGGATTAGGAAATCATTAGATCCCAAATGTTATAATTGATCTTTTTGCCATGGCAGAGTTTTGCCATGTTATTTTTAACCCTTTTAGTGCGGCGGGCCGATATATCGGCTTTGGCATCTCAGGCGCAAAGTGCGGAGGGCCGATATATCGGCTTTGGCATCTCAGGGGTAAAGTGCGGCGGGCCGATATATCGGCTCATAGGCAAAATATTGTTTAACTTTTGCACGCAAATATAATTACTATTATTTTTTGTACGAAGTATAAGCGTTTTTTTACTACTGAATTCAATGCATACACAATAAGAAAAACTGTATTTGGATATTTTAAACAATAACTTTATAATATTTATTTTCCTAGAGTGATACATTTCATTCTAGTTACCCTCCGCATTTCTCACTAGAACCGCTGGCAGGGGTCAGCACTAAGAGGGTTAATGATTATGTTGATTAAATTGATGAGTCTGGTTTTTTACAGGGCTACTGTTGTTCATCGCTTCTTAGTCCGAGAAACCATCGAAGAGCGCATGCACAGCGTCCTTCATGGAGGGCATCACCAACTGGATAACAGTGATTCCTCCACTACTCCTGAAGTGACCATTGGGGATCTCCGTCTAATCTTTGAATCAGTGGGATCAAAGCAGGATAGCAGTATCCCATCAAGTATTTTACCCTCTTCGAATGCAGATTTAAGTGGAAGTGATGTAGCCGAGTAGACCGAGTAGTTTTCTTTCTATAAGCTGTTATTTTTTTAGCTTTTACTTACACATGACAATGCAGTTTAGTGCTGCAAAATATTGATCTCATATACCTATAAAATATCTATAAGGAAGATATAGAATAGGTGCAGATGTAGATATTCTTTTATATTCCATTTTTTCTACAACAAAAGTTTTTGATTGGTGTGAAAGTTCTTACGTGGTAATTTTGGTATAGATACATTTATATATTTATCACATAAAGAAAATAATTAAAAAACACCTGGACACAAGTGATATACAAGAAATTTCTATTTTTTATTTTTTTATACCTTCAGCCTCAACTCAGCACAAGGATATTTGATCAAAATAGCTGCCTGTGGTTTTTTGTAAGGGCCTCTCCATAGTTCAATGATATTAAAATGTATGATGTACTATTCCACAGAACTTTTATTCGTAAGATGCATTTCACCATGATATAGCATCATCAGGTACATTGTGCATTACAAAGTATGTTACACATTTTAAGTATATGGATGTTTTCAACTTCCTTGAAGTGAAGCCTGAAGTAATTGAGCCGATCCATAGGTTGAAGCTTAACTTTTCCACCTTCTTTTAAAATGTTCTAATATGTTCCGTACTACCTACTAGAAACTTATGGAAACTGGTACCATTTTGTTTAGCAGAAAGCTGGGTAGTCAAGATAATGAAAATAAAGCTTGTGTTGTACTTTTAGAGGTCCATTTTTTTATGGAAATGTCTTTAAACCCCTGGGGTAAGATCACCATTCTTATTTATGTGTGTGCTTGCATTATCATTTGTATTCAATGGCACTCATGAGATTAATAATGTGATCATTCTTCATCTTTAAATCACTAATTTTCATTGATTGAGTGAAATTTTAACTCGGCTATTGTGAGCATAGCTCCTCAAGAACAGTTTGAATTGGGATTACTATTGTGAGTATCCGTAAGAAGGAACTGTGATCCTACCCCACTAGTGTAAATGTTCCATATTTTATAACCCTTTCCTTGAGATCATGCTCTTTCATTCCCATGCTTTTTAAAAATAATGTTTTATAGAGCTGTGTATTGGATGTACTCATTCAAAACTTCTGCATCGGGTGTACTCATTCCAACCTGAAAATCATATGCTCATTCTGCCAGAGGGAATGGCTGACGTAATGCTGCTCAGAGGGTGTCACTTTATTCACTATGTGTAGAGATCAAAGCCACCTTCTTTGTAGTCAGACCTCTGCATCTGGGAAAAATTTGAGGTGTTTAACTCACAGCCAAGATAGGGACAGACCTAACGATAAGGCCAATTCCCTTTCAGGGTAGGCACGATAAAAATGTTTGATTATAGGTAATAGGCCTGTAAAGCTGACTCTGCTCTGTTTCCTTCTTACTGCCCTTTTCTTAAATACCTCTTTTGCTTCAATTACTCTGGTATATTGTGTTGCACATGCCCTCCTGTTTCTTGGCCCTTAGTATTCTTTCTAAAGTCTCTTCCACCACATTCACCCCTGACGTTCTCATCGTTCATTGTCCTCTCTCACCTTTCAGTCCTTTCTCTTACATGAATCTGTTTTGTTATTTGAACATCTCCCATTCTGTCAACATGGCCAAATCAACAAAGTACACTGCATATATATATATATGTCCATCACTGATGCATCAAATCCTCATTCTTTCATAATTCACTCATCCTCAACCCTATCCATCCTAATTTTACTGCCAACACTTCTCAGGTGCCTCATTCATGTTGCACTGAGCATACCTCCCTCTGTTCTATTCCTGGCATACCCATAATGGTTCTAATTTTCCAACTGCCAGTACTCACCTATGGTAGAAACTCAATGTTATGAAGTTATGAACCGAAAAATCAGCATTTCTGTATTTTCAAACCTTTTTTGATAAATCGCACAAAAATATTTCTTTTTATTTCCTGTGACTATTGCAGTCTTTGACTACATGTTAAAACTAGTAATGGTTGTTATTTATGAAAGCTTTCCTTAAAAGATATGTCTATACAATAAAAAATCCTAAAATAAATATTACTTTGTGGTTCCCTTTGCAAACGCTTTTAAGACTGATCATGGTGTTGGCAAAATTTCTGCCCAGTTTAGAAAAAATGTTAAGACGTACCTCACTCTACATCATTAATCTGTTCCATGAGGATCAACGTAGGTTGAATGTAGACATTAGTCAATCTAGCACCCCTAAAATCTGCCAAGATATACAAATTTTTATCTATTAAGAATATATTATAATGTGCAATAGTGTTTAAATGGCATAATTACAATCCTTTACACATGATTTTGCAAACATTTCTATTTGCTCTACTGTTCTGCTTATTTCGCAACATAACAGCATAGTTGCTCTCTTTCATGCTTCTGATCCTAAACTCTAAGCAGCACCCTTCAAAATAGTTTGGGAATAGACTTAATGAACACTAGACAATAATAGAACTCCATACAAAATAATCACTTCTGTGATATTTTTCTGTGGTCATTTTCAGCAAAGTAAAGTTTTGAATGAAGTTAAGTTTTTAAGTTAATTTCTAGTGAATGCTCAAAATTTTAATCAGTACTTAGAATAAATTTTATAAAAGCTCTAAAACAATTAGGCCATAACCATTGTGAACAGGTAGTAAGCCCTCAATTGACAGATTATCAAATGTTTCCTCCATGCCCATCACTCCCCTGTGCAATACATTTACTGCCATTGGTTTGCGCTGACCTGTTCAATTCCATGTGAAAGAATTGGAAGCTCCCAGTATTATCACATCTACCTTTGACAGCTCTGGAATCAGTGCTTCAAAACAGTTCTGAAGTCAACTTGTGCTCTGTTTCTGCAACAGCTGTACAGAGCAGCTTAAAAACCCTGTTATGTATTCCTACCACATTGGTAATGTGGGTTTTACAGCTGCGAGCATATTTTTTCCAACAGAATTAAAATCCCCGCATCTGTGTTAACTTTTGCCATTTTCAAATAGTTTTCAGAGCAAAGAAATGAAGCTCCTCACTGTTTATTTAACAGGTACAGTTACATTTCAAGGAAAAGAGAATTGTTTACATTATGGCAATACTGCTGAGTCAGAACAAAAACAACAGTGTATTAGGAGAAACAGTAGCTTAAGCTACCTTTTCCCCCATTTTTAGAGGTCTAACTGATATTAGGAGTTAAACGTCGAAAATGAGCGGGTGACTGGGGCTTATAAGAGTGAAGGATGTGGTGTTATTCTCTAATTTCACTTATTTGAATTTAGCTCATAGCTGCACTGATATCTGCAAGGTGCCTACATCTACAAAAAGTTTTGGGGACCAGGCCTGAGGTTCATAATTTTGAAAATCTCGCACTTTGTATTTTAGAATAGTGCCATGTATTTAACATAGGCATTTTGTTGAGACCAACAACTTTGTATGGTCCAAACTTTGTATTTTGGTGATCCGTTTTATCGAGTGTCTTCTGTAATAGGTTTTAATTGAATTTTCATCGTTGTTTTTTACTAATATTTCATTACTTTATTTTCCATCTGTGATGCAAACTTATGTTTAACCCATTGACTTAGTATTTTTTGAAAGATCGCCTTTCCTTGGGTAACTATTTATTTATTCAAAATTTCTACAAATTTTATTTTTATGTCTAAAATAATTTATTTTATTGATTTGAAATTTTTATCCATAAAAAATATCATTATTATGCATTAAGCTTTATTATTTAGATTTAATTTACTGTTAAATTACAAGAGGCACCCAATTATCGTAATGTATGACAACGGCGAATCGCCGTCTCTTTAACCTAGGGCCAGGTTATACCAACCGGCGAATCGCCGTCTTTTTAAGTCAATGGGTTAATGTTGTATAAGGTATTGGAAGAATAAGTCAACTTGAATCCATGTTCAGAAGTTATTTAAGCAAAGTCATACTTCATATTTGTTCCATGTTCTGAGGAAATATGACCTTATAGACCACAAACTCCTGCCTGTCCAGGTCTGATCGGCTTGTGCAAAACCACCATAACACTCCATCATTATTTTTTATGTGCAGAGTCTGGCATATTTACTGCAAATGTACAGAAAGGAATCCTATCAATCTGTATTCAATTAGGTTGGACTCCCAAACTTTGTGCTCATGATTCTTATATTATTGAATCACCCGAATGCAGATTTCTGGGTACAAATCCAGTTGATCATTGTTCACCAATGAAATTTTAATAGTTGTAATTAGGGGTTGCAAGGTACCTTTTCTTGATGATGTACCATATTTGTTTTTAAGTGATCATAATACTTTATATCTTTAAAATACCAGTGGACTTTATTTTTGAGGACTACATATGTAATTTTCTAACTAGTAAGAAAGGTGGAGCCATCACCTGAGTAGATGTTGGAGTAGAGGAAAGTAATAATGGTTTCCCTGTGAACGTACCTATTCCCAATTAAATTAATGTCAAATCAACGGTCTAGTTGAATGGTGTCAGTTATGTTAATAAAAAATGCTTTCAGAAGAAAAGAGAATGTTCCTTTAGATATAGGCTGTCAACATCATATGAGCATCTCATCAACTTAAGTGGTGAAGAAATGAGCTAGTATAGTGGAAAAGACCTCACTTATATAAAAATGTGTCTGGCTGATTATTACATTAAACTTAACTTAAATGAATGAGTGATGTGAAAATCAAAGAGTGTTATCTCAGTGATGTGATGGTTTTACTACCATCTGGTAATAGTAATCAGTCAATTTGTAATGGTATCAGGTTGATTTGATAAATAAATTAAAATTATGTATATAATATTTTTTAATAATGGAGTGTGTCACAATATGTTTGATACCTTTCTGCTTGTAATATGTGTTTCTCTTTGCCCCTTCCTAATAAGTTGACAGAAAATCTCCCTGCATGATAGGCCTGGCCAGTACACTGTTGGCTGTGTCTTTCTGGCGATGGGATGCCGCTGAGATTTGGTGGTGAATGAAACATGTATGATCATGGAAATCCTAATGGCTACTCAGACCAGTCATGTTGCTAATTACCTTTTCATCAGTTAGTGAAAGTATACTTCTCAGATGTAACATAAAACAATTTCTGTAGCAATGGATGGGATATTAATTTCATGTAATTTATTTTGCTAAAACTAATCTGCCTGTTACAGCCCATGAATCTTACTTGCCAGAAAATATGGTTTTTGCATGTATTTGCCCAAGTATGGTAATGCTGCATAATGTAATGTAGTTTTGTGAGGGAATCATGGGAAACTCTACTGGAAAACAAACATTGCTTAATCTAATAAAAATGTCAACTTGACCCTCCTGCATCAGGAGGTATTGTAGAGGGAAAATCATCGTCTCCAGTTCGGCATTTTGGGCTCCATGCTTTCATTTGCTCTTTCCTCTTTGAGGAAGAGTAAGTGTGATGAATGCAATTCTCTCTGTAATATATTTTAAAGTAAGAGGCATTACTTGATTTTTATGGAATCAGGGAAGAGTTAGAATGTGTTCTAGGGAATGGCCCTGAAATCATTTGCCCAGCCACATGGCATAAGTTGGCCATTGAACCAAAATGTTTATAGTACTGGATTTATCAACTGTGGGAATGTCCGGTGATAATTTACTTGTAGTGGTTGTTGAATGAGTACATATATACAGTGTAGGAATTCAATTGGAGCTTTGGGAACTTTTTCATCTTCAACCGTGGAATGCAGGATTTTGCCTTTGTGCCATGATTTTCTGCCTAAGAATGCCCTCGTAGTCTTCTGGCACCAACTGCTATTTAAGCGAGAGAGGACCTGGTGAGGGGAACGGTTGCGGCAGAAGGCTTGTATCAGATTTTGCTGGCAGGAGATGCTGAATGTCGGAGATCACTGGAATTTCTCGTCATCGTTTGTTCAACAAATATCTTTAGTGCAACAGTGTCAGAGCTCACATCTCGTTTACATCTTGGACAAGTCCTCCAGATAAGTCCATAGGGTAAACAGTCCACCTAAGGGAAACTGTCCAAAGAGGGAAAATTGAACAAAAGATAAGGGTGGGGTATAGCCAAAAAATGCCACACCTCTTATATTTATTTTTGTTATATTGTAATTGTAATTTATTTTTCCCCTGTTGACAAGTACAATAGATGATACAAAATAATCAATAATGAAGCCATATGATTGCTAGTTAATCACATGCAATGAATACCCGAAGCATATAAAGACAGCTTCCTACCAAAAGAGTATGACCTGATGCTGTCATTATGGCCCTCCTGATATTTCCTGGTTTTTTGGAAAAAAACAAGAAATGTTTATGAGTAAAACTCTGGAAAAATGCTTTTTAAAATGATTGGTTACTCTGTATTTTGGAAAATCAAATCTTTAAAATAAATGCAATACCGAAAGTATTGCAACCATGATTCAGACATAGCATGGAGAGAATCTGCCATCCAAGCATTGATTCAACCACTTAGTTATTGGTGAGAATGAATTTAAGGCAATGGATGATTTCATTGGATAATGACAAATATGATTGGGCAAAACTCATGGCTCATATTTGGGCAAATACTTCCCATCTCCAGATATATTTCCTCACCCAGTTTGGTGAAAATGTAGTCTTTTGTCTTCAAGTTTATCTACCTGCCTTTCATATAAAAGCTGAGAAATCTGTCCCCCATTGATGTTTTTATCAGGCATTATATTTTTGTCAGAAACCTTATTTTTTTAATGGTGATGAACTCTCTTCAAACATTTTTTGCTCTCTGTTCCCAAAGATTGTGACTCTTGTAGAACATTAAATACTTCATGTGAACATGTTGAGTTTAATTTAATTAATCTTATTTGGATGATACAATCTTCAAGTGGAGATATTATGAATGCTGGTACCCTTTTATTACCTTCAGAATGAGATAATAATGTGCTCGTAATGTGTTTTTTGTGAGAACATAGTTATTGCAGTTTTATATAATGCTGAACTGTTACTCCAAAGGATGGTCAGATTTTTGTATATCTAATTTCATTTAACTAATACAATAATGTTTTCGTTAAGTTTACTTTTTAAAAATTATGAAGTTTTTTATGGGAGCATTTCACATCATTCAGTTTGGTATGTAACATTTATTTAATATTAGCAAGGCTTCTTCCACCTATAGGGGATAGTAAAATGTGAATTATGCAAGTTATGGTAAATTCAGGGAAGCAGTTTGGATATCTTTATTCTTATCTCGGCTTATTTCCATATTTATCTGAATACATATTTATATTATGTTGTCTGCCTCAGGATGTGAGCTCCCCTCCGTATAAGTGGTCCTCAAATTTTGATTTCCACTTTTGGAATGAATTAATTTCTATCATGAGCCATTCTCTTCATATGAAGTGTACTTTATATTATGCCCAATGAAATGATACTTTAGTATCATTTAGCCTGTATGTTTAATGCATGTAAAAATGATTGTATTATCTAGTATCCACTCAGCTTACATGAATGATAGTCATCTAGGTGTCCAGAAATGTGTAGTTAGTTCATATATCAAGAGGCTGAAGTTGGCTTTTCATTCCTCTAGTCATCGCAATCAAATAATGGTTATCTGCTGTGGTAACTTATAATGCACCTTCTGCTACATGGCCATAAAAGGATTCCAGCTTTTGAAGCAGGGCATCATATTCTTTCGAGGGCATTTACGGTTTATGTAATTTTCAAAAGAAAATTGGTGAATTCTGAAGGTGCAAATGGTGTTCAACAGTCCCTGACTGATTAATATATATTTCAGGTTTTTATTTGCATATCTATCAAGCATATTCCAAAATCATAATAAAGCAAATCTGATGCAACAGAGTAATTGCTATCAAAAGTTAGCACCAGATATTGATGTTGAATCACTAATTATCTCAACATTATTCTGCTTTAAATAATACGTAGTTAACATTGCTGATATTTTTGTAATTTCGAGGTTACTCTCAAGTCTAGGAAAAATTATTCCATGGATGTGTTTAAAGTAGCACATATTCACTATTATATTTGGATGTGAAAAAATTGTCATGGAAAACATTGATGAGATGATAAAATCTTTTTATTACTCTCAAGTTCTGAGACCTTGTTCACTGATGTTAGTTTCACCTTTTATTATTATCTTAATTCATCTACTATAATGGGCCATTAGCCATAAAATTTGTGAGTAGTTTACATGCTTCATGCTCAAAAATACCTTTCTCTTCCTCCCACCCCTTTTAAAGCCAATTTTTTTCAAGAAAAAGGTTGGTTAAAAGGTGTGCATTGTGAATTATTTCTTTGGCTATAAAATATTAATTGCTGACAGCCTTAATGCGGGTTTCACTGCATGTGTACATCAAATTGATATGCATTGAAATTTCCCAGGAGCAACTAAATTATGAGGAAATGAATGCCTTATGCATAAATTTTAACAAAACCGTCGCTTCAAGACTTTTCAATTTTTTTTCAAATCAGCTGCTCGTTCTTTTGCATAATATGTACTCCTAGAAACTGAACTCCTGTCGAACAACCACCCCTCTTAACGACCATTTTTTGATGGACCCGTTGGTGGTCATTTAATACTGGTTTCACTGTATTTTTTATCTGCAGGGATATCTACTTCTCCTTCCCTAGATTAGTATTCAGAGTTGGGCAGTGCTGAAAATGCATTAGAAATATGTATTTTTGATTCTTTTGTAATTTTTGTCAAAAATGCTTTCTGTGAGAGTATTGAGTGTATCTAAAATACTATTGAGAAGTAATTTGTGTAATGAAAATACCTTAAAATACAAAATACGAGTTATGTTCCATGGGCCTCCAAAAAACCTTGTCTGTTCTCAACAAGGGCACACAGCCAATGATAGAGCAGGGATGGATTGTATGAATAAATTTTCCCATACTCCCTTTCCATGCACTCCATTCACTCAGCAACCAACTCCAAGGAAACTTAGTTCCTCAAACTTTCTCTTGGTACCCATTCAAAAAATAGTGTAGGGTCTTTGACTAGTTGCAATGGATCGATGGCAAGATACTGCTTGTGATGCCATTCACCCATATCCTAAGCATTAGATCCTGTGGACTTAGCTGCAAACATATTCAGTGGTAGTGGTGGTGACAGAAGCCATGGCTGTATCTGCTGATTGTGCCAAGCTCTCTACTTAAGAGTATGTATTATAATCAGTTTATAATGATGGATTTGACCATTAATAATAACCTAAATTTATTGCATTAATGGTGTCCATGCCACCAGTTTGAATATTGATCGGTTGCTAGACAGCTAGAACTGAGTCGCTTGTAGCTTGATTTTTCCAAGTCGTCTATTTTTTTTCAGTAGCACTTCCGGAAACTTTCTTATAGGCTGTTCAATGGGAGAGAATAATTTTATCTCATATAGGAAGCTAAAAGAGCCACGGCCATTTGTTGGGCAACATAAATCTTAAGTGAAATATTCATTTCAACCGCTCAATGAGAAGAAAGAGGATAGTTTTAAAGTTTGCTATTCATGTCAGAGGGCTCTTGGGATGCCCACTTGCTTTAAAGGTGATAAATATGTTGATAACAATTTTTAGTCTACAAAAGTAGAGTTTGGACTGGTTCAATATTTGAAAATTTATATTTTTAATTACCATATCAAGGGGATTGTTTGGAAAACTGATCTCCAACAATTCTCGACCTAAGTGGATACCCATTAAGAAGGTAACTTTCACTTGATCCAAAGACCAAAAAGTAATGTTTTAAGGATATCAAGTAAGGTAAAAGTGAAGTCTTTTGAAATCCTCTACAATGTTCTCCCGTCTTTTGATGATGGAAACTCTTCCCATTGTGTTTAAGTTTGCCCTGAGCCAGTTTCATTTCAGTATATATCATAATCAAGATATACGCTGTTCATTTGGAAGTGTATTCTTGACACCGTGTAGTTTCAGCTCATGATCTCAGAAAACACATTTTCCCTAGTATTTTGATTCTTGTATGTGAAATACAATTGTTTAGAGTTGTTGTATTTTGTGTCTAAAATACAATTTGAGTGTATGTTGCCCATTTCTGTCAGTATTGAATTCTCAATGTTTATTGCTTATGACTGAAGCAATACTTTGTGGCGCCCATACTTTCCATGCTAAACATTGTAGTCATTGCCTAGCAGTAAGTCGTATCTGGGACCTATGCCTCCATCCCTCCTCTCTACCTCTTGTCTCACATCTGTTTAACATCCTTCCTTATTAATTTAAAAAAAAATATTTTCTATATTTCTTGCCTTTAGCTTGTTTGTAGCTTTCCTTATCTTTTGACTGTCACAGTGCTGCCCTGTGTCTTCTTTTAATCTGCCTTTTTTGTGGCTGCACATTTGGTGGCCACTGAAGATACTTTCTTTGCCACACTGCTAAGCATCCTCAGTAGGATGTATCCCATAGTTACCAGGATCCCTCCTCAAGGAGAACAGCAGAAATTATTTTTAATGAAGATGGCCATCCCTATACCTGACTATTTGCAACCACTTCTAAGAAGCCAATTGTGGATGGAATTTCTTTCCTGCAACCTCTCTAGCCTGACCCAGAAGGGTTTATCCATTTCAAGGGCATATCAGGGTCCAGTTCGGTACCTAGGTCTTAATATTCACGACCCTTCCATTACGTCAAAGTTGTTGTTTAAGGTAGGTATTCGATGTAATGTCAAAAGTGTTATGCTATCCAGTAATCCCAGAATTAAGATTAGGCATATTCAAGGATTGATAATTGTAGTATTTCTGTATCTCATTATGAAGGAAGGAGAGCTGTTTGCCGATTTCGATGGGCAAAAATGTTTTTTAGAGTTTAATATTAAAATACGTATATTTTTCCGGTCTTGCAATTTCTTTAAGGTTAGAAACTTACCAATCTTTTAATTCCTAATACTTCATTCCGATTGTTACGCGCCCGGAGAAAGTGGTTGCCTTGGAAACCTCCACGTCATTAGCGTCTTTTTCACTTCCACATTGTAATGTTACGCTCGCAGAGAAACGCAGTATAGGTTTGTTCGCGACTGTTCATTCAGTTTGTATTTATCGCATATTCCTGCTCGAAACTAATGTTAGGTATTGATTCTTTCTCTGTTTTGTTTCGTGACAACCAAAAAATCGATTTTTCGTGAATCGGTGGCGTGCCTATGTTATCTGGCGTCACGGTTGTTCTTTCGCTGTACATCGCAGTGTTCATTTACTGTCAACTATTTTTCATATGCAGCGTAGTTATGAATAACATTCTGAAGTGGAAGAGAAAATCAGGTATGTTAACTTATTGTATTTTTTACTGGTATCGGAAGATAATTTCCATTAAGTATGCTATTTCAGACTTCGTGTTAAATTCTTGACGTAATATCATGGAAAGCTTCTCTTATTAGGATAAAATAATCCTATACTCTTGGATTGAAGAATTAATTCTCTTGAGTTGTGAAGATAGACGTACACTTACGAGGAAGTGGAGTTGAATTGGTTCGAAATTTTCACGCTCGCTGCAGGTTGCCGCAAGATAATAATCGGCAAGTACATCTCTTTGATCAAGAAATGGGGACGAAAATTCACCGTCGGAAAGGCGGACTAGCGTTTTACGAACTTCCAAAATCTGTGAGGTCCTGCGCTGAAGTTATTAGCGAAGCGCGGATAGAAATGTCGGATAAAATAAACGGGATAAGAGCGATGGCTCCTGGTGGAATCCGCGCAGTGGACACTAAAAGACCCTTCACACCAAGAGAGAACCAGCGGACGTTATTTGGTAGAGACGGAAGGGCTGGAGTCAGCCGACCTCCAAGTGCTGTGAGGTAAGTGAAGATATCGCTATGGGAAAGTACGCCTAATATATTATGTTGTCTCATGAGTGAGAATGTCATAAAAATTTCTCCTCCCATAGTCTGAAATATTTGCAAACGGAAAAAATAGACGGGGAAGGAATCAAACCAGTGCCGTGGCTAATTACCAAGCCGCCGCGGCCAGCACCGCAACCTTTAAAACGGAGCGAGACAATGAAATTTCCCTTACCATCGCCGTGCTTGCCTTTAAGTAATCACAGTAAAGTGAAATTTCCAGATTTAGCTATCCCAATGAAGCAAGAATTGAAGCCTGTGAGACAAATACGCCTTCAATTTCATGTCGCATCTCTTGTGAATTGTAAGTATGTTTCAATCCATTTCTTCATATACATTTAAATAATTCATTGGAATTATCTGAAACATTAAGTATTTCCAGTACTTGACATATGTATAGATTTTAGCGAGTTTAATTGAAAATTAATTTTTCATTATCCAAAGATAAAATTTCCTTCAAGCCTGAGTTTTATGGCCCAATAGCCTAGGTAATCTACATACCAGTTGTGGCTGGATATTAAACTATGTTGAGTAACAACACTTTAACGACTTCTAGCACCCACCCCATTTAATAATTTCTTTCTTCAGAATTTCCAATATTTGGGGTTGCGCGAAGGTGTCGTATGGGTGCAAATATATATACTATAGCATATGAATTTCAGCATTTAAACTCCCACTGAAATTCACACTGAATTAAGATGGCCTGGTGGTGGTGGTGTTGCTGGCTGACATGTTTGACTGGTAATTGGGAGACCTGGGTTCAAATCCCAATCCTGTCAAATGATTTTTTTCGTTACAAATTCACATTCAGGCGTATATCTCTCATTAGCTGTACTTCCCTACTCTTATCATCCCATCCTGTAAGGCTTTTTCCATCTGTCCCCTTCTTTTTTACACAACATCATTCCATTTGTCTTCGCTTATAGCATCCCAACACCCCTTCATACATGTTCCATCTTCCTATCTACCTCATTTCTATTTTCTTCAGCAAGCTCATTTCTTCTCCCGCCATACCCAGCACTTCTCATTCTATCTTGCATGCTATTCATCCTGCCATCTACATCCTTCATCTCATAGTCATTTTAAATGCCTCTGGTTTATTCTAGTCCTCCTTTATGTCAGGTTTCTGCACCACACAATTCAACACTCCATATAAGTAAAATATTAGTCAATCATAAACCTAAGGTCTCAGCCTAAGAAGTCGTTCACCTTCCTCTCCAGCCTTCTGTAAATGACCCAAGATTTTATATTTGCAATATGCTAGATTATGCTGATTTCCCCATAGTCTTTAGAACAATTTTACTTTTTGGAATATTCCATATTTCCAATGCCATAGAATGCTTTTTGATTTTTTTGTGGTTAATTTTAAAAGAAAAAATATCTATCAATGCCTGCTTATTTTAACCATGATTAGAATTGTTAGCTCCAGAAAATATCAACTGTGTTAAAGTTATTGATCATGAAATGTCAGAAACCAATGATAAATGAATGGTGGCTCCCTGATTCTAACCACCCATGACACAGTCTGCCTAGGAAGTAGAGACATCGAATGGCAATGGAAAATTAGATGCATGTAAATATGGCTTGACCCTTGGCCTTAAAGATCCAGGCTTACTTTATTATGCTTTTTGAGGAAAAAATTCTTACAGATTGGGAAATATGATAAAGAGAGAAAATTTATGGTCTTATTTGCTAGTAATTTGGGAAAGTGGATTGACATATACTTACCCTTAATATGAGTCACTCAAACTTATCAATCAGTTTCCCAAGTCATTGCAATTTGTGTGTACAGTCTGAATTTAGTCAGACAGTGGCTATTTTTAGAAGCTAACAATACCAATAAATGTTTGACATTAGCCAGCGTTGATAGTTATTTTTTCTTTTAAAATCCAACACATAAGATGGTGATAGGCAATATGGCCCATATCTTTTGTAAATATTTCATGATACAGAATTTTTAAGGTTTACCCTAACTTATAATGAAGTATGAAGAAGGGAGGTTATATCTGTAGTTATAATTTCAATATAGACAGCCGTTGCTAAGCTCTTCTATCCTCTTTGTGCTCATTACTCATTGTGACATAAACTTCTTTGCATTAATTAGTGCCTGAAGAGAATGAAGAAAAATTGCTCGGCGAAACTACAGAAACATCAAAAATCATTTGCAAGGCTCATAGCTTTGATGGCAGAGTTAAGGAAAAGAAAATAGCTAAATCCTTGGAGAAAAAGCCAAAGAAAGATGGAGATGATAAGTCAGGGGCTGTGGCCAAAGCTACTGAAATATCCTTGGCTGATGCTAACAAGCCGGAGAAAATGTTAGCGACTGAGAGTCATCATCAAAAAAGGGACATTTTTTTGCACAAGTGCCCTGAGGATTCAGCTGTTGATAATAGCATTACTGCTCCATCCAAAGGAAATAAACATGCTCCAAATTCATCCATTTCCAATACTAATAGTCAGAAGACTTGTGAATCTTATGTAGAAGAAGTAAAAAAGGAGCCAGTAAAAAGCATAACTATCAGTGGTGAAAGTGAAGTGAGGAGTTTTTGTTTTGATAAAATCATGGAATTAACACAGGCATTGAATGGAGAATCCGCTAGAGGTAAGGTGCATTTTGAATGAGCTGTTGCTTTTTAATTTATTTTTTGACAGTGACGTCACCGTGATCCTTGCATCACATAATTGTTAGATGCATTGTGAAATTGTTCATTACACATAAAGAAATGTATTGGTTGAATTACATTTCAATTTTCTGTTTTTTTTTCAGAAAATAATGAACCAAAAGTAATTTCCCTCCTGCAGAATCTCTTTGAGGTATTAGACTCCAATAATTTACTGGGTACTAAATTGAGCTCAAAGAATAAAGCTCTAATTCTCCGTTCAGTGTACAAGTTTGTCGAAAGGTCCTCTTATGAGGTTCTATTAGAAGTGGCACGCATTATCTTGGGGGTAAGTACCAGAATTGTGTTTATCTAATTTACTTTCACATTTGGCTTGCGTGCTTTTCTTTCAAATGAAACTTGCTCTCTGACTTATATGGTATGAAGTTAATGATCATTCCTACACATTTATTGTTATATGATATTTTTACTCATTGATCATAAGGTTAATCAGTCCAAAGTTCTTCGATTGAGGAAATTCCATCATTGTCACCAGCCTTGGATTTGTTACCTCTCATCAATTGGATTAACCCAGATGAACTCATTCTAGGAATCAAATTTTACTGATGTTTTGTCCCCATTTTCTTCTCATTGTTTATGTATCATGGTTCAGTTACTTTCTGCTTAATGTTTGTATTGAATGCTTATTAACAGATACCATCTGTTGCACAGGGGAAGTATTTATTTCTAAAAGATTTTTTCTTTGCCAGTGTCTTCTAAATTTTAAGAGGCTGAAAATTCCCTCTTTTACTGGTGTTATCTGGAGTGGTATTATATTCGGTACAAAGTTCAATGAGTCGGTGAACTATTTTCTTCACTTGAAAGTTTTTGCTTTTTAGAAGGGCTCTGGTTAAAGAGATGTAAAACCTTGGAAAAGGGCCAGCTGGGTACTTCAAAAAAGTAAATTTTTGACCTCTCAAGTAAATGGTAGAGGTAGCCTGTCTATTTTGTTTAAATCAGTGGCTCCTCATCATCAGGAACTTTTGCCATTAGGGATATAAGCACTTAGAGGATGTATATGCATTTGGGCATTAAGTATTTGAACTGGAAATGCAATATGTGTTCAAATTTCCACTTATGCTCACTACATCCTTTTCCTCTTCCCCATGCCAATACTGCTATGCACCAAGACTAGGGAGCTCACCCATCAGATGGGGCTGCCATCCATTGTAGTTTTCTGACATCCTTATTTCAAAGAATAAACACCTTATTGTGTTCCAAGTTTGGTTTCATGCTTTAACCTCATGGACAGTCGTGCAAAATGTATGTTGTAAACCCCACCTTGGGCATTATTGCTGCATATGTCTTGGAATTATGGTCTTTACAAAGGCTGGCTGAAGAGATAAGATCCTTAGCAGTTGGAACAATTAAAAATTGCAGTCTGCTATTATTTGGAGACCTGCTCTCAAGGAAGTAAAATATATGTCAAAATTAGCACAATTCATGGTATTGTAGTAATAGGCATTCTCAAAAGTCTTGTTTTTTACCTCATTGTTCCCATCCTCTGAGAAATAGAGTTGCCATCCAAGTGACTGCATTCCTGGCATCCTCTTACACACACCCACTTTCCCCACCCATTGCCTATGGTTTAAAAAAAAATGGCTATGAGATAGCATATTGTAGACACATGATCTACAAAATTGGCTTAGATTAGATTAGATAAGTTGTTGGTGGAGTTTCTCCAAGGAGGACCTGGGGCACCTAGACCTATTGGTCCTTTGTGCTAACCACCATTTCTTGGTTACCCGTTGAGTCGAATGGCCTTGCTGAAGACCAGCATATCCTCTATAGGAGTAACCCTAATTTCAGCCGGATGGGGAGAAGGAGATTCTAGATGCCTTATTCTGGTCCTCATCAAGGCAGGACAGTCACAGAGAACGTGTGATGTTGTTTCATCCTCTTCTTTGCACCATCTGCACCTGGCAGAGTCCACCAGCTTCAAGAGATGAAGGTGCCTCATGACCTGATAGTGTCCAGTTAGGAGTCCCACTATCATGCGTAGTTGACCTCTGTTTAGCAATAGAAGTCTTCCTGCTAGTCCCGGTTTGGGTCCTTCTATAAAGAGCTTGGCTTGTCTGAGCCCTTGTGTATTTCGCTAGATCTCAGAATGGCAGGCAAGGCCCCACTTCTTGATCTCTGTGATTCCTGCTGAAGACGCGATTGGAATGTAAGGCTCTGGTCCCATCGGTGTGTGGTTTGAGCCTTCTTTTGCCTCTGCAATCTCGTTTCCGGTTATACCCTCTTGTCCTGGGACCCAGAAGAGTTCAACTTTGCCAAACTGTGCAATGAGTTGAACACTTCACGGCATTCATAAAGAAGTTTTGAGTTGCACCATGGTGATGCCAGGGCCTTTAGAACCGCTTGGCTATCAGTGCATATGTGGATTGGTCTGCCCTTGAGACCTGATTCCTTGATAGCGTGTGCGCTCGTCAATAGAGCAGACACCTCCACTTGAAAAACTGTAGCATATTCTCCAAGTAAGATGGCGATCCTCTTGTCTGGGCACCGGCAGTAAATCCCAGCCCCTGCTCTGCCTTCCTTCCTGGAGCCATTGGTGAACCATATGCTGCAGCCCTAGCCTGGTTCTCTACTACCACATTAAGTGGAGCGAGGCACAGTAGGGTCTCCATAGTCAGTGTGGGGGTGGTTTTCATTGCCCCCGTAATACCCATGCAGGCCATTCATTGCAGGTGGTTGACCTTCTTCCTTGCAGAGCTCTGTTTTGTTTTCCCCCACCAGACTAATGAACAGTCTAGAAAGCTGGGTTTCACCACTGCAGTGTAGGTCCAACTGATCGCTTTTGGTTGAAGTCCCCAGGTTTTGCCTAGTGCCCTCCTACAGGTCCATAGGGAGGCGCACGCTTTCTTAGCTTTTGCCTCAAGGTGTTCTCCCCAGTTGAGTTTGGAGTCCAGAAGGACTTCCAGATATTTCACTTTCGTTTAAGCCTGCAATATCCTTCCTTGTAACGAAGGAGGTATGAGCCCTTCTCTTTTCTTCTTGTTAGTGAAGAGAACAAGTTTTGTTTTCCCCGGATTTACCGTCAGCCCTGTTTGATGGCACCAGCTCATCGTTCTATCCAGGGCTTTCTGCATAAGTCCGGAGACGGTGCTAAGGTATTTGCCTGTGATGAGAATCACTACGTCATCTGTGTACCCTTGTGTATAGGCTCCAGTTTTGTTTAGCCTTGTAATGAGTCCATCAGCCACCATGTTCCACAGCAGTGGGCATAGAACTCCCCCCTGTGGGTATCCTTGAGTCACAGCCACCTCCATCGTGCTCTCTCTTAGAACAGCATTGACTGTTCTTTCTTCTAGCATTAATCTGATCCAGTTGACAATGTGTGAATGGACACCATGTCTCCTGGCTGCGATGGAGATTTGATCAAACAATGTGTTGTTGAAGGCTCCTTCCACATCAAGAAAGGTGCCCAGACCAAACATCCCATGTCCTAGCACTCCTTCTATCCTGGTGACAAGGTTATGGAGTGCTGTCTCAACTGATTTGTCTTTTTGGTAGGCATGTTGGTACGGGTGTATGGGATTGCCCTTCAAAGGTCCATCCCTAATATACCTGTCCACTATTTTCTCCAGTGTTTTCAGCATAAAGGAGATAAGGCTGATGCCATGGAAGGAGTCAGCTTTGGTTGTGTCAGTCTTTCCTGGTTTGGGAATGAAGACGACTTTAGTGATCCTCCACTTCTTGGGAACATACCCATATGCGAGGCAGGATTGGAAAATTCTGACTAATGGTAACAGTGCCTAGTCCTGTCCCTCTTGCAGAAGTGCTGGGAAGACTCCGTCTTTGCCAGCTGATTTGTATGGGCTGAAGCTCATTATTGCCCATTGCATAGTATTATATGTGATGATGCTGGAGGCCAATCTCCACTCCGTCCTAGCAGGACAGCTGGGAAGTCTCCTTTGGCGCATCTCAACCTCAAGCAGAAGAGCCCCTGCTTCCCGGTCCTTTGAAATAATCTTGTTGAATCTTGCAAGTTGTGGAACATCTTCCACAGTCTCACGAAAACTTTTCCAAGATTCTCTTTTGGAGCGCTTGATTGTCGCTCTGTATTTCCGCTCGGCCGTTCTATAGTTTTTCCAGTCCCTGGGCTTAGTTGTTCTCTTTGCTTTGTTGAAGAGCTTTCTTGTCTCATTCCGGATGTTGTCTATTTCCTCACCCCACCTTGCTTGCAGCATTCTTTCATAGTTTTTATGGGGCAGCTGGTTTCATAGGATGTGATGATGCTGTGCTGGAGAGACTCCACAGCAGCATCTAAGTCATCTACTTTCCTGAATTTATGTCCTGGGGCTTTGGACAGTAACTTGCCCCAGTAACTATACTTGCCCCAGTCTGTTGATCTGGGGTTCCGGTATGTTATCGGCCTGTTAATGGCTTCTAGAAGAGTGGAGTGTATGTGCTGATGGTCTGAAAGAGAGACCTCATTCGACACTTTCCACTCAGCCACACCGTTCACTATCTGGTTGGTGTAAAGAGTAATACATATCACTTCTTCCCTGACTCTGTTGGAGAAGGTAGGTCGTGATCCTTTGTTGAGTATATGCAGGTCCATGGACATGAAATACTCAAGCAGGGCCTCTCCCCTGTCATTGGTGTCCTTGCTTCCCAAACCATATGGTGCGATTTAGCATCGCACCCGACAAGGAGGTCCCATTTTGTGGTTTGACAAAATCTTACCAGACGCTCCAGTTCCTCTGAAGTGGTGGTCCAGGTGCATTGTATTGTAGATACGAGGAGCAGATTACCAGCCACCTCTTATCCTCGCCAACCCCAAGACTCAGCACAGCTGCGCTTGGTTCCTGGTGGTAAATTAAGGCAGATGTATAGCATTCAACCCGTTAACAAAGATACATGCTCTTGGTCTTTTGACCGAGGTGCAAAAGAATACTTTACCCTTGGTCATGCTTAATCCCCTGATTCTGCCCTGGAAAGCCCAGGGTTCTTGAATCAGAGGATCCTTTGTAGGACCCCCAAGGAAGCCTTACAATGCTGAAGGTTGACCTGTAGGCAGTGGATGCCCACCATGCTGGTCTGGTTCCTTCATTTCGACCTCTGCTGTTTAGGTCGTGGGAGGATCCTCTTGTCCACCTGCCTTTCTGAGGAACATGATTTCAGCCTTCTGCATGCCGATGTTTGCTCGGAAGTCCGGACTTGAGATTAAGGTGGCGGATGGCTCATCTACTCCAAGGACAGACCTCGTCCCATGCTCCACCTCCTTCCTCTCATAGGGCCTCCAGAGAGAAGTTTGGAGTGTTTTGGTGTCCGGTTTGCTGAATCCCGGAACCCACACCATCATCCTTCTTCTCCTAATGAGACTGTCGGCATCAACCACCTTTACGTTGATTTCGCCGAACCGTCCCATTTTGCCAACAGCCTCGACCAGCCAGTTGGCCGAATATACATTGCCACAGGCAAACTCCACCTGCAACTGTTAGTAAGCCTGTTGGCTTCAATGAATGGGATCTCTACATTAGCAGGGATCGTATCCCACATCTTTCCCAGCCTCTCAATAGTAATCCTGTGCCATTCCTCAGTCATCATCACCTCTGGGTAGGAAATTGACACAGTTGCCATCTTCTTCAGGTTTTTTGCTACCTGAGCATATGTGGAGGTCCTGGGTTTCTTGGCCTCCTGCGCCAAGTTCGTGGGGGTGTCCCCAGGTGTCCTCCCCCTCTTTTGGGATCTGCCTTCAGAATCCTCAGAGGAGCCCTCTTTCCTCCTTGAAGATCCACCGATGGCTTTCACACCTTCAGTGGACAAAGCTGCCCGGTGACAGACCACCAGAGGCTAAAGCTTTTTTGGTGCGCTGTTTCTCATTCCTCCTTCTTCTCTTGGCCGCGCCACTCTCTTTCTGCTTTGAGGTGATCAGCTCCATTTTGTTGGTCCAGAGTCCAGCAAAATGGAGCTGACTTGCTCCAGAGTCTGACTTGGGGGACCCTGGTGCTGCCTTCAAAGTTGACTCGTAAGAGTCTGAAAGGGACTTGCCCTGCTCCACAAACATGGAGGGGTGAGATAAGGGAAGGGGAGGGAGGAACTGCCATTGTGATCCCTGATGGGGCTCGCCAACAGAGCATCCTCAACGGATGAGGAAATTGGACTGACGTCTTTAGGTTGAGGTTGCTTCTCAGCACCCTCCGAAGAGTTTAATTTATTTGAGTTATCCATGAATAATCCCACAAGTAGCTAGGGAAATATAAGGTCCACCCACACAGAGCCCCGCATGCATGGGTAAGGCTAAATAAAACCGAAGGTCGCCCTGTATCCGGAGTTTCCCTGCTATCGACTTCTTCCCCTCCGCCCTGCAGACCGTCGGCATGAGGAGCAACCTTAGTGAGGGGAGCTGTTTATCGACCAGCCAAGTCTAGATCCATCATGTTCAGCAAAAACCAGGGGCATCTCGTGGAGGATGTGGCTCTTCACCACGCATGACGATCTTGGTGGGCAGAGAGCCTGTTCAGCTCTTCATTCCACCCTTGAATCACACATCCCTCGCCCCATGAAATTGGGTTACGTTATCCTTAAATGACTGAAAAAAATTTCACTGTGCATATGAGTTGGTTTTACTGCCTTATGACTCCACAGTTTTGCCACTCATGGACTGTGCAAGACTTGAACTCATCAGTATGTACTCCACATCAATTACGAGGTCGAAAAAAATAGTCTTATCAACTTAGAAAAGCTCCAACTTAGGGTTATGCCTTAATTTTATCTGCACATTTGTTTCTCTATTGTAAAATAAAATTTAGGTCACTTCTCCTTGGAAATCAGTGTGATCAAGAAATTATCTATCATCTTGCCCATAGAAATTTTTAATTGATTTGACTGAAAATTTATCAGACTGGGAGTAAACAATTTCTCATTATCTTCTCTAATAGCTCTCTGTAACTGGCTGTAACCTTGCTGGAGTGTGCAAATTAATCTACAAGATATCTAGAAGTGATGATAATGACCATTTGTTTCTACGGGGAAATGTACTAGGTAAGAGAATTTCAGTTAGAATATGAGTTATAGAATAACTGTGGTAATTAAGGACCACTTATGGCAATATATGCTAATTTGATGATGGAGATTTCAGTAATATGCTCATCTATTCATAAATTCAATTTTAATGATAGTGAATAAATACTTTCTGTATTTAATGTACCTAAAGTGCCTAATGTATAAGGGATAGTTTATAACAGAAATTATATTTTTCCAAAAATGAAGATGAAAAATCACAGGGTGGGGCTCTTATTCAAACGAATATAAGCCCCACCCTGTCTACAGCATTATGCCTTCTTTTATCAATGCTTATTAAAAAGACAAGTTTAAGTTGTCGCATTGTGATTCTTTAACAATAATGGCTATATTCACTGAGTTTTCTTTTCAGAACTGTTTGTAAATGCTTTGGGTACTGCTGAGCCAATGGAAGATGCTGAAGCATGTATATATGGATATGGAGCGTTAAAATTTCTCTTAATGAATTCATCTTTACTGAGGAAAATCTTGAGTTATGGGGCATTGGAGTTGATGGTTCTACACATGAAAGTTATCAACAAATGGGTAAGCTAAATTACCATAATAGTCTCTAAAACTTGGCTGATATTTCATGTATGTGCATTGAATGCTACTAAATAATAAACTTATTGAAGCTAGGACATGCAAATTTCTTTGAAAAACATATTTGTATGTACTTAAATTTCTCTAGTTTATGAAGTTTTCCACTAATAAAAGTTATTTTTTCTTCTGCTCTGTTTGATGGGCATTTACAGAAAATGGAAGGAGGCATAATATCAGAACAAACATGTCATGCGTTATTTCAACTGACCGGTGCTCTGCGAAATGTTGCCGGAGAGGATGAGGAGCCATTCCCCAATGAATTTGTCACCTCTGGAGTTGTCAATGAACTCTGCAACACCATATACCTATTCTCCTGTGATTTGGACATTGTTAGTAATGCTTCACGGACCTTAAGGCAAGCTGCAGATCATTTTTTAACCTATCTCCCATTTTCATAATGTGAACTTGTATTTTTAAAAAATCTAACTCTAGCATAATGTATAATCATAATTTTTATGATGTCTGTATTTCACAGTATCTTGTCAACCCATGACATTTGTTGCTCTGCCATCATGGACCATGAATGTAGCATGAAAACATTGGTCAAACTGCTTAAAAAGTTTCCTGGAAGGCAAGACATTATTGTACGGCTATGTTATGTTCTGGGAAATATAATGGCTAAAAATGATAAGGCCAGATTAAAGGTAGGTAACCATGCTCATTTTACTCTATGATGTAAGCCAATCAGTTCTATCTACTCAAAAGTGTTTGGGTTCTTTCTGTTTTTTAGTATTTTAGCAGGCAACTGTTTCAATGGCATTCCTTTCAGCATCTTCAGGTCTGAAAGTTCAAGAGTGTTTGTGCTGCTATATATAGTGCTCTTGGTCTGCTAATGATAGGGCTTAGCCTAGTCCAGGGTGCTTTGATTGACTGATGGGATCGATGATCTTGGATTGTTGAAAATCCACTTGAAATCCCAAATGGTTTTATTCTCACATAAAAAAATGGATGTAAGTCTACCAGTAAAAACTGATCAC
The DNA here is from genome assembly GCA_963169105.1 of Ceriagrion tenellum. NCBI lineage: Eukaryota > Metazoa > Arthropoda > Insecta > Odonata > Coenagrionidae > Ceriagrion > Ceriagrion tenellum. The sequence continues at coordinate 62,890,033 of OY720637.1, forward strand.
AAATCAGTTGAACAGGTCGACTAGTATATAAAAATTTCTTGGTATCTTGGTAACTGCTAATTTATCATGGAATGTACATGTAGATCTACTCATGAGGAAACTGAGCTCTTCTTGCTAGGTACCTCATTCGTTATTTTAGGTATTCAGTCAGTTTAGATGTTTCATTCACAATTTATTATGGCCTTTTTTTATTCCCATATGTCCCAAAATATTATTTTCTGGGGTTCATCCCCACATTCATCCAAAATCTTTTATTTATTTTTTTTTTAAATCTTCACTATCCCGAATACAGTCCAGTGGGCCAGTTTACGTTGGGTGTATAACTGTAACAACGTACGAGACACAAACACCCATGTCCTGGACAGATAATATTCTCCCTAGGTGGGACTCGAACCCTCGACCCTCAGGTTAGCAGGCGAGGACTTGACCCCGCCGCCACCGGGGCCGACATTCAAAATATTTTTAAAAAATATTCAAAAGAATGCTGTGAGAGTAATCGCCAAGAAGTCATATTGTGCTCCTTCCAAGCCCATATTTAAAGCTCTTAAGATTCTTCCATGTGTATATATACTTTCTATTGTTATGTTTGTCAGGAAAAATCTTCATGAGTTTCATCTAAACTTTGACATTCATCAGTATTATACAAGAAGATCTGATCATTTTCATTTAAATGGCATCATAACTAATACCAAAAAACTTGGCCCTGTGGAAATGGGAATTAGAATTTATGATAAGTTGCCAAAAGAATTGAAACGTGTTAAATCTATCAATGTCTTTAAATCCAAGATGAAGTCTTTCCTCCATGAAAGATTATTCAATTGAGGAATATCTAAACAATAATTGATTTACTTTGTTTTTGTGTTTATCATACTAACAACATTATATATATTGTATGTATATTCTTTACCTTACTCTTGACGTGCCATATACATGTATGCAATTTACTTGTCCTCTGGCAAATAAAATGTATTATTATTATTATTTGAGGACAGTAAAATTCTCTTCCCTCTTAAAATTATTAGGATTCTTAGCTATTTCAATCGCCTCCCACATCAGCCAAAGGAAGTACTCATTTTCCTCTGCAATGGAGGCAACAAAAAATGCAAAGAATCACAATAATTTTACAGGAATGATGGCTACCCACTCTCCCCTATGTTCAAACAGATTTTCAGCAATCCTGGCGCATTGAACCCCTCAGCCAATCAGGCCATCCCAGACTTGACCAAGCCCTAAAAATAGCAGGCTAAGAGCATGGTATAGCACATGGCACAGTATATACATAAGGGCAAAAAAAAACTTTAAATATCGGAGTAGAAGATGTCGACTGGAATGCAGGAAAAACATTTGTCCACTGAAATTCTGAAACACAGGAAAAACTTTTCAGTCTGCAGAAGCCTTCGAGTCAGCTAGTTCTTATCTTGGCTCTGGGAAGAGTAAGATTTTTCATATGTTTTGTGGTTCTCTTGAGTATATTACTGTGGGTCCTTAAAATGTCCTAGTCCTTAAAATGGCTTATGGTCTTCATGGTGGAAGTATTATATTATGGATATGTTAAGCTTGGAGGATGAATATCGTATAGATATTATTTTAACAGTGAAAATTTTTCTGCATTTTCTGTAGTGGGATAATCTGGCACTATCTGTGTTAATCATAATGATGTATCTTTTATCAATTTTTGTTCTTTACACTTTCAGTTTTAAAGTGACAAAAGATTAAAAATTTGTCATGAAACGAGAATGTATTTTGGGAACTTAGGAGAAAGTTTCATATTAAGTTATTCATCTGATTTTGCCCCTAGATTAATATTCTTATGTATTTTGCCATCAAGTCATAATGGTTCTTGCCATAATGTTTCCATCCTACCCTCCTCTAATCCCCTTCTTTCATCTATCTAGGTCACATAATTTGTCTACCTAATTCTCCATTCCTAAAAATATATCCACAATATCCTATCTGTGTCTGCATGATATAAATTTTTGTCATAGGTCAAGAACTACCTTATCTAAAATATCCTTGCCTTTCTTTTTAAGACCATTTATGCATGTTCATTCAGAGGTTTACAGTCATCATAACAGAGACATAAAAATATATATGTATACATAACAGTTATTTATAAGCCCTAATTGTAAATAACTTGGAAAGATTTGTCAAACAAGAAAAATAAACATTTTCCCAGTATACATATAGGTATAGCTACTCTGATGATAGTAATCATAATTGCTTTTAATTAATATTCATTCTTATTACTTTCAGTTTTACAATGAGGAAGATTCTCTAGCCTGTCTCATTGAATTGTTATTTAAGTATATGCAGTTGGAATCAGGATTATCGCCGCATGGCAGCGGTAGCCCTCAAGTGAAATCACATACACCATCTTCCAGCAATGTTGATGATGTTCTCATTAAGGTTAGTGTATTGATTAATTTAATTGCTCACCTCATGGAGATTATACTGATATCTACTGCTATTAAGTAATAATAGTCAAATGGATGGATATTCCTGTGAGCAAAAGCCTGAATGAATAAAGCTGCAAAGTGGTAAAACTATCCAGTTTTTAGGTGATGCCCAGTGGTACAATTTTGTACTTTATCATATTATGCAGCCTGATCATGAATTTTTCCAGCGTGTTGTTTCAATTGATATTCAAAATGCAAATTTGCATTAATGTCCTTTGTTGTGCACTGTTCTCATTCTCAGTTTGTATGGCTTGCTCTACAAATGCTAGAGATGTGATTTTAAAGAACTGGCATAGTTTGAAGGACCTTCAATGCATTTTTCTTATTCATTTTAGCAGTAATGAGATTATGATAACTTAAGTGCATATGCAAAGGAGATCGATATTTATTCACCAGTAAACTGTATGATGCTCGCTATTTATCCTAAAGAGCCATTGAGTGTCCTTTGCTTCATGTAGTATTCCTCGACAAATGTTAAACCTACCACCTATCAACAAATTGTATGTGAAAATGTTTGCTTGGAGGCCATTACAAGAATTCATTGAATTTTTTCCATGAATGTTCATCTGAAGAATCCTCTCAATTGCTTTTTATTTAGTAACCTACCTTATTTGCTACTGCACTGTGAATTCTATCTTATAATACTTCAATATCATCAATCTTTATCTAATCCAAGTACAAACATATGTATTGATGTGGTACTTAGTCTTCCCACATGAATTTATGTAAGAAAGGATATTCCATCACCTCAATAAATATGTAACTCGTCCACCCATCAGATTGCATGAGGAGAAGGTGTGCATGGCCACCTTAACTCCAGTGAAAGGTGAAGACACCCCTGCAGCAAGTTTGAACATCCAAGTCTTAAAATTTTCCTCGATATTTTATTCTTTTGTACCCTAAATTTTCCTCCAGGAAACTCTGAGGCACAAGAATTCAATGACAGATATCTTTGTAAAGCACCGGTGGAAGTAAAAAATGATTGTGGATATAGCCTTCCATCTTACCCTCAAATGGCAGTGGTAATTCATTCCCTTTCCAGCTTAAGACTTTCACTAATGAACAAAGTTATATGAACCAAGGTTGAAATTCGCTATGAAAAAATCACTTGACTTGACCGGGATTCGAACCCAGATCTCCCAATTGCCGGTCAGGTGTGTAAGCCAGTTACACCACCAAGCCATCTTCCTTCAAGGCGAATTTTGAGGGGGGTTTATGCGAACTAGATGTTCAGGCCTCAAGTCTACATTGTAGGACATGAGACGAAGTTGTGCTTACCAAGCCACTGTCGCGGTGGATAAACCCAACAGTGTCGTTAATAAAACGACGAAATTGACAAATTTCCAAACATTGCATTTAACAAATGATGTGATACGAAGTCACTCGCACGAGTGCATGTACACCAGGGTTGAAATTCACCTTGAAGGAAGATGGCTTGGTGGTGTAACTGGCTAACACACCTGACCGGCAATTGGGAGATCCATGTTCGAATCCCGGTCAAGTCAAATGATTTTTTCATAGCAAATTTCAACCCTGGTGTATATGCACCCATGCGAGTGACTTCGTACCACATCATTTGTTAAATGCAATGTTTGGAAAGTTATATAAATATGATTTGACTGTTAAACTTGCACATATTCATATAGAAAGGACCAATAAAGTTTCCGAAAAATGTAACCGTGATGAAAATGAAGAATACTGTGACATTGGTAAATGATCAAAAAATCATTTACAAGAATCAAACATCTGTTTCGAACAAAGAAATATTGATCATGAAGGAATTTGTGAAGGTGACTTTCCAGGGTAAACCTGCCCTCAGGGATGACATCATCACCCAGTGGTTAGCTGTTCTACCTTGTGATTGTATCTCCATTCATGTGACAATGAAGTTCTCTTTCTGATCCATCTGATCTTCTGCCAGTTTATCAGTCCCTATTGGTGGCTGATACTAGCCTTTTTGTGGATGAATTCATGGTTATGGAGTGAGGACAGTGGGGGTAATATAATGGGTTTGGGGCTCTTCCTCTTCTCTCATCGTGCACTAAAGTACTATCATGTCTCTTGATTGTGGTCATGCTTTGTTTTGTCAGCTAAAGCTTTCTGCCTCCTTCACATATGGACGCATGCTTAATTGTGGAGATTGCATGAGCCACTGCAGTTGTGATGGGAACCAAGTTTCAGAAAGGGGGAAATTCAGAAGTTAATGGGCTCTGCACATTACAGTTATTGTATAATATAATAACACATGGACCCAATAAATTCAACTGGGCACACAAACAAAATGCACTTTGGATTTATCAACCTAATTCCAAAGTCACACCTAATGTAGTCATGTCATTCTTGCGTAATCATTGATTGTTATGATTTTGAGGTACATATTCTGAGTCATATCTCAGCTTTGATGGCGATATCTGTAGCTGTTCTCTTGGTGGTACATATTTATTAGAGAAATGATTTATGTAAAAATTCTCTCAAAAGACTGATAACATAGAAAAATGGATTATCAGATTATAAAGTTTGAACTAATGTGGTACATTCATGCCCTATTTTTAAAATTAAAATTTAATATTAGAATTTTGTTTTTTAATTATCTAGGTGGTACGTGTCATAGCTAATATGAGTATCAGTCCAGTTGTGGGAATGAACATCGTTGGTCTTGATAAGGAAGAAGGCAACCATGAAACTTGTGGGAAACTCCTGAATACTCTGGTGACAATACTACATAGCCATGAAGTCGGGGATAGCCCTGAATTAGTGGTATGTGTATTAGCAACATTGAACAACCTCACATTTTGGGCTGTTGGAGTAGAGAATGAAGAGTTTTCAAAGCGACAAATTGAAGTGGCTGAAGGTAATGAAAAAAGATTTAGCTGTCATTAGAGAGGAAATTTTTTTTAACCATTCTGGTAAACATACTCCCCATGAAAAAAATAAATAATTCAAGTTAACAGTCAGGATTGAATCAATTCTAAATGGAAGAAACATGTATCAAATATTGGAAAGTAATGAGGGGGAGGATTGGCTTAGTGCACCCCTGACTGAGACATGATTGAACCAATTACATTTTAAGCATAAAATTTTAATTGTATAATAATTGTTCAACTTTTATGATATGATTAAAACCAATGTTCATGCTTTTAACATATAGATGTATTTCTGCATGTTCTAGTTCTGCACTCCTATATAACTGAAAGCCATAAAGAAACTCTAGCAGAAGCAGTTAGAGTTTTCGGAAACTTAACACAATCAAAAGAAGTGAGAGAATATATGGTTGAAAATGGGAGTAAGTAGCAAAATATCATTTGACAAGCTATTTTGCTTATTTTCTTATTTGTGAGTGCAGAATTAACATATGTAAACTCTCTCCTTCTAGTTCTTGAGAAATTGCTTCAACTGCTACAGAAGCCTACAGACTTTTCTAAAGATATCCTTGTGGCCAGCGTTGGTATTCTTGTGAACATGATGACAGATCCTGATAAACGTAGAATTTTTGCTGGTCAAAGTGGAATATCAAGGTGAATATATAGCTTGTAAGAATTATAAAGTAATTTTTGGTGTGTAAATTATATTGATATACATGGAGGAAAAAGTATAGTTAAAATCTACTATGTGTTAACCCTCGATTGGATTTGGGGTCTGTCAGAGGGAGTACAGGGAACAGAACAAGAGCAAGGTAGAGACCAGACCTTTATTGTGTCGACTCCGTTACATCTCGTGGCCAACTGCCCACACAGCTACGACGTCTCCACCCACTTGCACACCTTAGCGTCACCTCGTGACTTTACCTGGCCACCTTATTGGCTCAAAAATGCTGCATGTTTGGTCGTGCGAAGGTACATAGTCCGTGCTGACTCTAATGCCCGTATTCATAGTCGTATTCCTAGGTGTTACCTGGGTATCCCCTAGCCAGGTAACACCTAGGGGTCCCCTACGCTGAGCGATTCATAAACCTTACCTGGGTAACACCCAGCCAGGGGACGCCTGGGTAAGAGATTTGGCAACAATCCCACACAAAAATACATATGAACGGTTTCGCTGAATGGTTCTCGATGTTTTCGATGCTCATTTCTCACTGTAACCAAGCACGCTATAAACAATAATACTATATACTGTTGCAAAATATTGATGAAAAATGATTGAAAGAATATGAGAGAATGATTTCAATATTACTTAAATATTTATGTAATTTGAATGATGAGGAATATGAGGGTGATTCAATTAGTACTCGTGTTTGTAAACAGAAGACGTTACTATGGAAAGATGTTGATATTATCGTGTACTGCCATTAGTACAGTAGTATCCATTCGTGCCACGCGTGGGCAGCAGTACTGCGTTAGGGGAGCTTTGGGTAAGCTTCATGCCTTACCCAGGAAATCGACGGCCTGGGGGAGGGTTAGGGGACAACAGTCCCCTGGGTAACGACTATGAATACCATTTCGGAGCCAAGGGGTTCCCCCACACCTGGGGGATACCTAGGTAACGACCATGAATACGGTCCTAAGAGTTGGGAGGAGGCAAGAGAGCTCTCCGGAAGCAGGTGGAATGTAAGGGGGTGGCAAAACTGCAACATACGGTGGAATAGGTGTGGAAGGAAAATTACCGAGACTCTCTCTCTTACATATGTAAAAATTACATGGATTCTCATTAAAACTACCTGAATCTAGATAATGGTGCCAGACACCTCCTAGTAATTCCAACCATAAGTTGGGTTGATGCTGTCTGGTGGATTTAACCAGACAACTTATTTAGCCAGGAGTTCCCCCACAGCCCCCTAGTTCCTGTTCTAAGCTAATGTTCTTTCATGTATTAAGATTGGAAAAAGTACTGCTATAATGACATTTTATTTTCTTTTCTTTTTCTGAATCTTAGGTTATTGGTGATGCTAGAAAATACCAATGGAAAGGATTGGAATCTCTCATCTTTAATCTGCCAAGTTATTTGGAATTACATTATCGAGTCTCAAGATTTATATGCTGACCTTGGAAAGAAAGAGACAGATAAATTAGTCACAATTTTAGCAGACTTCTTAGGTAAGTAATTCATCTAGTTCTTATTCTGAACAATCACAAAACTGTTTGATAACTGCCAGTTATGTTGTTGAGTTCTGCACTCTGAGAACTAAGTTAACTAAATGTAGATATATTTTATCCCACATGCTCTCCAATTAATTATTCTCATAGCTGATAAAATCCCAGTGAGAACCTGTGTATTTGTTTGCCTTTTCAATGACCATATATATGACAGTTGAGCGTAGTTTTCTTTATTATAACATTTGAGTGTTATCTGAAGGAAATGGGATAGAAGGCTCTCCAATGTATTTTATTGCAAGACATGGGAAGTTGAAGAAGACATGTATTCTTTTACATCAAATTGATACCCTGCAAGCCACCTCATGTATTCTTTTACATCAAATTGATACCCTGCAAGCCACCTCAAGGGTGGGCGGCATGAGGGGCATTCTTTATTTATGAAGTCAAATGTTTATTTTATGTTGTAGGGGGGACCAAAAATTAGGCATTATGTGAAATCTAAATATGTAAATTGAAGAGGTGGCGAAAATGGAAGGCGTATACTTATTAATTTAGGCTGTCTTGTACATTTGATTTTAAATAAGCCTTAGTATACACAATTTAAAGACGTATATGAGGAATGAGAAAAAAAGACACTTCTTTTTTATCTCTGTGAACTCATTCTGGGTGAAACTAGTAGGTAACTTATTTTTATTTCCTAATTCCCTCTGTCAGAATTTTTATAAACTATGTGTTCTTAGTATTCAGGTTTTCAATGCAGCCCTCTAAACAATGATGCTTCTATGTTTTTTGTGCATTTTTCTGTCAGGTAGAGCAAAATAGACCAGTCTCATCCATGTTGTACATACAGTGGGTGGCCGTCATTTTTATATTCGAATTTCTTGTGGTATACCCCTTAAATTTGTGCCATTTGGTTAGATAATGAAATACAAAGAATTTTATAATAATCAGATAAGGGAAAGACATGCCTAATTGCACCTGAAATTTTTAAATTTCACCATGTTTTAATGTTTTATGGCCATTTTTGATGATTACGGAACACTTTGTATTTTTTAATTGCTCTTTTGTACTTTCTGATGACTTGCCATACATTTGACATGTTCCCTCTTGAATATTTTCAATTTCTGCTGAGTAAGTCCTGAAATATGGCCCCGAGAGTGAGCGCATGTCACCCACTTTGCTGGGAATATCTTGGGTGTCCTTCTATGAGCACGGTGGCATTCTATGTTTGGTTGTATCAATTTTTAGTGTAACATGGGGCTTTCCTTTGTATTATCTTCACTCAGCATGACTACTTCAACTTAATGTGCAGGGTCCCAAATGCTTTTGAAATACCTTATCAACTCCAAGTAGTAGCTCTATGTTGTCATAATAGACACTTATATTCTGAGAGGCACATGTTTTTAAAAGCCCCCATTGGAGAAAATTAAGTCCATAAAATGGTTGATTTTGAGCAGGAAGACATTTTTATCAGCTTTTAGAATCATAAGGGTTAGTTCGAAAAATGTATTGCTTTCTAGCATTATTCGTTTATTGCTTTAAGTATAAAATATCTTATACATGAAACTCTCCTAATTCATACAGATTTCTCTAGGTAGCCATTGCTGTCCCTTAGGTTTGGGGTAAGATGATGAGTGCTCTGCAAATGCGGTATTTATGACGAAAAAACGTTTTAGTGCCAAAGACCTTGTAATAATTGAGATTCGCAATGGAGTTGGTAATTTTGGTTAAATGTGCTCAATGCTGGGAAAATTTATTCATTGCATTTTTATATGCTGCAGAGAGTGATTTACAATCTGTCATCAGTTGCATGCCAATATTTGAGCATGAAAGCTGTGGGAAAAAAATTCTCCAAAATACTTGTTTCACATGGAATTATAATCACGACCAGAGTCGAGGTCAGAAAACTTAGCATGTATTGCAATGTTTGCTCAGTAAATTTTTAAGGCAAAAGGTAATGGATGATGATTATCTCTAAAGAAAATGTGGTAACATGAATATCAATGGAGGATTTCATGGCCAAAGAAAAATTCAAACATTTCTCACATCAATCACTACCTAAAAATGTAAGTTTTCATCAATTTTCAAAGATGTGTGCAACCTTAAAATCCTCATACTTTCAAATAACAAATTGCTCAATTACGTAATGCAATCAGGTATGGAGATGTCACCAAAAACATACCAGGTGTTTTCATGAATCAACAAAATGACATCATGTTGTAACTTAACAACGGTTAGGAATTTTTATCAACTATTTACCCCATTACTAAGGGTATCAACCACAACAGTGTGCTAGTTTGAATGAAATTGGAGAGGTTGAGGACAATAGCCCTGTGATTTTACATGGAATAACCCTATTACAGTTTTGGGCCCTTGGTGAGTGCTCTAGTATGCTTGCTCTAGGGTTTTATCAACTTTTTTAGTTTCATTTCTTGGCTTGGAAGTCCTTATTCACTCTTATGAAGTTTAGCTATTATGTCACATCATTCTTGAGTATTTCTCTGATCTGAATGATATCTTCATTACAGATGAGGAGCATTATTTTGGTATTCCTGAGGGAAGTGATGTGGATCCGGCCCTCTCTATGACGAGTGCTTATCAAGAATGGGAAGATTTTGCCACTGTGGCTACTGATTTACTGGAGAAAATTGAAGCATTCCTTGACTCCTCTCATTTCAATGCTGTTTTTATTGAGGAAAGTGATCCATATCAATCCAGATAGAGGCTCTCCTTTTGAATTCTACGTGCGTCTAACCCTTTTGTGATTTTTAATATCTCAATCTGAGTTTAATCGGTTGTTACCTTTTTGAAATATTCTTCATGCTTCCTAGCGAAACTTCATTTTTGAAGATTGATCATATCATAGATGCATATTTTTACATATTCACTTACTGTTCATCATAAATGATTTGTTAATATTTTATGGAGCTTTATGTCACATAGTGTCTGAGGGGCATTATCAGAGAAGTGAGCTTTTGAATAAACCTTGAAATGTTGTTATAGCTTTCAAATTTTAGTGCTGTTGACTGTAATGAACTATGTAGTTATCTCTTTCCTGATAATAAATACTTATTGTACGTTTTATGTGCAACTTTGATTCCAAAAATAGGATTATGACAGTATTATCTATATTGCATAAATTGAATTTACTAATTTTAATAATAATACAGTTGAAACTCATTGATATGAAGTCAATAGCACCAAAAAATATTCACTTCTTATTTTAAAATTTCCTTTTTTTGAACCATTTTGACAGATTGAAAAAAAATATTCCTTTTGGTTTACCCTAGCTTTTGCAGTCTTGAACAACTTATTAGAACAAGTTTTGATCATTAATGATTCCCAATGCAAATTATACAAAGTCTGTGATTATGGCATTGAGAAATTTCCAACGAGATTAGAAAATTTAAGGTAATAAAGCTAAAATTATGCATAAAAACATGGATGGATAATAATTAATTTTTTGTAATATTCAGTCATTATAGAAGAGCATCCTGAATGGGTGCTTAATATGGGAATTTTCTTCTAGCATCTACATGGCTACAACTGTAGCCATCATTTTCAGCTATTGGGAGTGTTTAAGGTGGCTTCTTAATGTGCAATGTGGCATTGAGTTCGCGTATTTTAGTGCCATTGATCAGATTATATTGTTATTTTATCCTATATGCACATAGCATTAGTCACGAGTGTTTTCCAAGAAAATGGTTAGAAATCAGTTTCTAGCATATTCCATATTTTCAAAAATAAATTCTGGATTTTTGTAGCAAAAACTCAATTGCAATCGACACCCATGAAGAAAACCACCTATAGTACATCATTGGCTAAAATACCAATACAGACAACGGTTGTTGATCAGGCATAGATTTAATAATACCCATTTAAGTGGTATGTATTGTGGGTCTGAAAGGCAAAGGCACATTTGGGTGGCAGAGTTTTTCAAGCTACTACAAATATAAAAAAAGCATTTGTTTCGTTAGTTGTTGGCGTCTTGTGTATGATGACAGCAAGAGTGGAACACACAACTATCCTGAAACGTATGCAACCTGAGAATGTTTCTTGCTTTGTGGTGGTACAACAACCAAGGATATACTGTAAGCAGTCGTCGGGCATACCTATATTTCATCTTAGAAAGCACTGAGGTGAGAACTTTATATGGTAGGGTTCTCATTTCTCTTCTAAGACTGTCCTGAGCTAATTTCAAAATTCCTGTGTAAGTAAAAAGCATTTATGAAGAAATTGAATTTACCCCCTTTTTAGTTTGTATTACTGTTGATATTGACAGTGATTCTTTCAGTTTTTACTAAATAATTATTTGATGAGGTAATCCTGAATTTGTTCAGCACTTTGGTGCAAGCATACAGTTTGGAGAATTCGTGGTGGTGAAAATCCTTATTTCCTATCAAATATTTGAACAAAAATAAGAGAAAATAAAAATAAGATTTAAAAAAATAAAGAGAAAATGGAGGAAGGCTTTGACATAATTAGCATTTCATAGGAATTTGTATATATTACCGTACTTACTAATACTTCAGGATAGCTTCAACAAATTTATCATAAACTTTATATAAAAATTGGTATTATCTTCCAGCATTTTTGTGAACCTTTTTTCATGAGATCACACATGAGTAGTAGCAAAAAACAATTTTTTTCTAACTGAAGGATAACCATCATCTCTGAGGGAATAATCAATTGCATAAAATAAATTAAATTGGAGTAAAGCAAGGAACATAAAATAATACAAGTTCCATATGTTATTGTATTTCAGCATTAGACCATGGGTGACAGTCATAAAATTTATTCTGGTCCTATAAACCAAGCTCAGTAGAGTTATAATTTGTCTCCTGAATGTTATCAATAAGTTTTTTGAAGCTATCCAGCTCAGCTGATGGTCCTTGATTAATAGCATAGTTTAGTCTTTCCTCCTGAAGTTTAGCAATAATTCCATTCAGGTCGTCCAATTTAATATGTGATATGCTATCTATAACTGGATTTTTCTCCTCATTGATACTTCTAATAAATGCCTGTAAATCCTCATCGTTTCTCTTCTTTATTTCACTCAGCTGGCTTCCTTGACTAGTGAACTGGGTCTTGTAATCGTGAAACACTTCTTTTAGCTGCTTAAAGTTACTCACTTTACGTTCTACCTGGGAAATATTTTCTTTAAAGCCAGAGTTTTTCAGTTCATGTAGCTTCTCTCTTGCTTGAGTACCCATGATGGCTTCAACTGAGTCAGATTCCTCCAAAGAAAGAATAGATGCTGCTTCTTCCAGAATTTTGACAGCTTTCTTCATGGCTTCTTGGTATTCTCCTTCATTTATCTCTCCATTCTTGTAAGCAATTTTAGTTAGCATGTGAAGAGGCTCAGACCATTCATGAAACATGGTGCCTGAAAATGCCATTGAAAACCTTTATTACACTATAAAAATATTAAGGCTATGCCAATTTAACACTGCAGGATTATTTTGCTGTTCTAAGAATGCTAAATATTCTGGACACCCTGGTCTGCAGGAAATCATCTATTTGCAGAATGCTAATGCTTCTAGCACTGCATGTTTCTGAGGACTAGTTTAGAAATTTTTAGCTATTCATTAAAACCCATTCCTCAGGGCAAATTGAAGTGCAAAAATAACTATTTACAGTGTATTTCAAGGTGATGCATGGGCAGTAAATCTCAGTCCATATCAATGGATGTATCAAGCTATCTCCACAAACTGCTGGAGAAAGTAAATTGGGGTAAATGACATTAACTAAGTCCATTATAGCAAACCCATTACATGTTCATATGGTTTATTTTTATGGCTCATTCTGAAATCTAGAAATGCATTTCTTCTATGTATCTGAATAATTAATACCTGAGTGACATATAACAAACTGCTAGTTTAATGAATGCTGTTTTATGCCTGTTAATCTTTGCATGACAGGTAGAATGGAAATATCAGACTCTTTTGACAACCATTTGTGGTGCCTCAACCATCAGCTCTAATATCAACTGACCAATTTCAGATCTTTGAAAGTCTTAAACACAGGCAATAACCAGAGCCCATAATGCAAGGAGTTCTGAAGTATCCCATTTTCACATCAAACTTTTCCTTATGACATCTCATCAAACTAATACCTTTCGAAATCATACTTTACCTTGATTTTACTTATACTCAAATGTATGTAGTGTATAATATACTTTCATAAATCACATATTTCTGTTTATTTTTTAACTGTATCAAACGGAACCTCCATGTAGTAATGAGGGAAAGCAACTGACAGCTGAGGTGAGGACAATATGGCAATGGGATTATCATAGAATTACAATAGAATAGAGAGGGGATTTTAGAGAGACCTAGCAAAAATATTAGTGATACATTCAGCAGCATGATACATAATGATCATCATTGGTGAATTATTTTAATATATTGTATTTCTAGCCAATGCATCTGAATAATCTAATAATATATATTATAAAATACTATCTTGCAAGGCCTACTTAAGATGAGAAAATTAACTTGTTACATTCTTCATAACATACATAAATGCATATGTTTATAATGATTGAAACTCGTAATAATTGGTAACTTCCATGTTTATTTAGGTGTATATTCTGGGCTTAAATTTTTCTCATTTTAATGTAAATGTTAATTAATGAAAAGGTAATGAATGAGCATTTACCTCTGAGGCGAGTCAAACCTGGTTCCACAACATCTGCTACTGCCATTATACTCTCACAAAGTTGAGCCTTGCGTTCTAACATGATTGGGAGGAAATCAGTGAGTTTGAGCTTTTTGGTGTTCCCATACAATTGACAGAGCGTGAGGCGCAAGCAGGTTAGCATGGAATGAGTTGGATGTAACACTGTAGAACAACGTCGCAGAGTCTCTTCCAGCTCCATGGTATCATCTGTACCTGGAAATACATCATCCTGCAATGAAAATGAGAGAGAATCCTTATTTCCATAATGATGGCAAATAAAACTCTTGAAATTATTCATTAGAGTATTCTACCAGTTGATTGGTAGGTTTTTGGACAATACTTATCCTAACATCCTAATTTATGACATATCTTTCTGTTTTCATTCCCATGGATGAGCTGCCATTAGATCCCTCTTGAATTCCTTACATCGTCTCCCACTTCTTATTTCATCCAGAATTCCTATCCTCTTCCTCACTTTCCCAGAGTTCTCCCCCATATTACCCTCTTTAACCTCTCTCTCTTTTCAAATCATGCTCCAACCATCTCTTCTGCTTCCTCCAAACTTCTACTACCAGCTTCCTCTATTCTACAACCTTGTCCAATACTACCTCGTTTGCCCTTGCCACTCTCTAGACATTATAATCAAAATTTAAGATTTGAGTAATTTGACTGGACTTAATTTGGCTCTTAAACTAGGAACACATTTTGTCTTGCTCAATTTTTTTTCTACTGCTCCAATCAAAGTCAACTCTATTCATTATTATTAAAGAGGATGAACCTGTTAAGTTAGGTTTAAATGGAAAAAGAAATACTATCAGCACTATCTTTTACATTCACAGGCTCTTGCTTCCTTATATTGTTCCGCCTTTCAGCTATTCATCCATGCCACCCCTCTTGTACCCATCCATTAAGCCTATTCTCTTAACCACCCAACTCCCCACTTACATAATACCCTTCTCCTTACCATGGCCTTTGGTATCCATTTGCCTCCATTTATCTGATCGAACTACCTACTTTGCATTCTTCTAAATGTCCTCTTGCAGTCTCCTTTTCTCATCCACCTTGCCAAGCATTTTCTCATTCGTATTCTTATCTGTCAATTGAATTCTCTGCCATCTCCTCCATGCCCACATTTTGAACGCCTGCAGCCTAATATCATTTTCTTACATCTTTTCCTAATATCTTTCCTCCTCCTACATTTCTACACCATACAGAGCTATACTCCATATTGGGCTCTTCACCATTGTTTTCTTTGCATCCTTACACAAGGTTCCCATCAGAAGCTACTGCCCATTTGCTGAACAACTATTTTGCTCCATCCTGATTCATAGATATTTCCATTCTGCACACCTAAATCTCAATTACCTGCATCCCATTCTCATAATCTGGGTTACGAGTTCACGTTTCTACACCATTTAAAGCTACACTCCATATAATGCTTTTTCAGTCATTTATTTACATTATTATGCATACCCTCCATTATTAATTTTCTGCTATTTGTGATTGCCTCCTTTGCTACTGTTATATAAATATATACCTTCACTCTAATGCCAATTTTCTTCTTATTTACAACCATACAAAGTACTAAGATTGTAATCATCATTGTATGGATGTTATTTTGCAAAGTACATACATACTTATGATCTACCCATATTTACTCTCAATCTGTTTCCTGGCATACAGGATTCCAAGGAATCAAGGAGCATTTCCACAGAGAGGGCGCTTCTTTCATCTCCACATTCTTTGCACTTCCAGGTTGCCTCTGAGTCTAATGGATCTGTTGACATAAACTCTCCATTATAGAACTTGCCACAAGTTTTGCAAAGTAATGTGCTTGAGTTTGTTCCCAGCTCAGTTGGATCAGCACAGCGTTTGCAATTGCAGTCAAAATATTTCGTCAGGCGGAGAAATTTTCGTCGTTCCATTGTTGGAGACAAGGTATGTGCATAGCATGTATTTAGGTGCTGGCCACGCGAAACAGCCACAGATACCCTTCCCACCATATTGTAATCTGAATCAATTGAATGGGTAATATTAGGTACGCAGCTATGGGAGAAGATTGCCAGGCGGGGATATAGACACTGGGCACTTCCTCCTTGCCCCGATCGAGCTTCAAAAGCATTGACCTGAAAATTGATAGAATGCATTAAAGAAATGTCACTGTTTAACCAGTAGTGACTGGATCACAGTTTTATGCCATGCATGCAAGTTTTAAACGGTCTCTTCATTCTTAGAAATAAATGTGAAATCATTGCCATTCCATAAATCACTAGTCGATATAACTATAAACATACTAATTCTTGCAACAGAGAATTCATAAAGTACAATTGCTCTTATGTTAATGTAAACCAGTGGAGACAATGTGGAATCCTTACCTGAAGCACTCCACAAGACCATAGGATATCATCATCAGTATATTTCTCTGCTAGGCGGCAAGCTCTCCGCAGGAAACCAGAAACATTAACCAAATCAGAGTTCCAGTTCAAAGTATTTCTTCTTTTCTCCATGTGCGCCTCCATTGGTTCAACCTTTAAGGAGACATTTTCAGAAAATAAAAAAAGCTCTCCATTAGAAAAATTATCACTCACAAATATAAAGTAGGCTATTGATCCACTTTAACCCTTCCTAACCTGGTGATTTTAATTGGAATAATTGATTTTATAAGATACCATAACTTTGGGGATTGAACAAAATATAATTTGGTAAATGATTCAGTTAGCCATTGTATGTACATCAAGGTACAGATTGAAAAAAGTTACTGTATGTGTATGACTTATTTTTTACTAATAAAGACCAAAGGAATAGAAAATGTTTGGTCACTAATAAAAAAATTCAGGCACATAAGATCACCATCACTATCACATAAGTAATGAAGCCACTCAAAGACACAGATAGGAATTAACTTCAACAGCAGGAAGAGAGGAATAGGATGGTATAAGGAAACTCAGATCATGCTAGAGAGAAAAGAATCAAAAAAGAAATTCAATTGAATAATAGTAACTAGATTTCTGGAAAGAAAGTGAGGGTGAGGACATCAGCACAAAACAAGACACACCATTAGACACAAATTGAGAGACAATATGGGATGCATTGCTGTTAGGTAACTGAAGAAGATAGAGAGTATGAACAGGTATTCTAGGTACGATGAAGGGAGTAGATCTAGGTAGGATTCAACAGTGAAAGGAGCTGAGAAAAAAGACAATTCAGGAGAGAAAGGTCTATGAGAAAGTGAGGCTCTATTAGCATTTGATGTTAAGCTCACATTTCAGGTTTAGCAATACGATTAATTTTCAAAGAACTTTTAAAACAGCCACCAATACCCTTCCCACCATGTTCTAACCCGAATCAATGGAATGGGTAAGATTAGTGCTTCTTTGGAGTAAACTCTGAATTAATTAGATTCAGTGATTCCATTGATTAATTCAGAGATTAATGAAATCTTTTTCAGTTCTTGGGTTAAGTATTTGGAGGGCTAAATATTAAGATGGACCAAGTCCATTTTTTCCCAATTCTTTGCTAGTTTCTTATGATAGATTCAAATATCTGCCTCCATATGGCAGCAGATAGCAGCTCTTGAGAGCATGGGGTATAACTGATATAAGGGAGAAATAACAGGACTTATAACAAATTTCCTCAAAATTCACTTAGATGGGCTTGGCCCACTTGAGTTCTCCATTTATCACCTTACACTTGATCACCTATATACATGATTACCTCTTCAGTCCAACGTGCTGGGTCTTTCTCTTTGGCTAGAAGCAAGCGAAGAGGAGTGACACACTGAAGCATTGGATTGTCAGCAATCACATCGCTCCCTGATTCACTACCTCCAACACATGCAGGATTCCACATGAAACGTATCTTTGCCGCAGCAAATATAGGGCACTCATTCTCAGAATGGCATGGCATTTGTTCACATTCAACAGAACAGGCTGGCCAACTACATTTTGTGCAACATCTCAGGCTTTGGCTTGACTGAATGGGTGTGAGACAGCCAAGGCAAATGGGAGGGGAGAAATGCTTGGGCCCAAATGCAACTGGTCTCTCTCTGAGCACAACTTCTCCTGGTTCCAAATCCCTTATTGCAACTGCATAGCTGGAGATAAAGAGAGAAATATTATATTTTAAAATCAGTAGTATCAGATTTACTATTGGAGAAAGAATGCTCAATCATTTTTGAACTAATATTTTACTGCTGACTGCCTAGATCAGGTTGGTAGGCAAATAGGGAAAACAATTAGAAGCCATTGCAATAATAAGTACTGATGACATTTCATAGATGACTGGAAATTCACTTATATGAGTAATGTGCTCCTTTGGCATAGGTATTTGAATCTCAAGACAATTTTTCCTAATGACATCTCTAAAATATTGAACCCGTGAGCAGAGTGTGGGCAAAAATGAACTCTTAGATATTAATTATCACCCATAAATTATTCGATATTTCAAAAATTAGATTTTATGTGAGATGCATTCAGAAATTTCCATCATTGAAATACAGCCATTAATTCATACTATTTATCTTCAATAACTAGATAGATGCCTATTTTAATTGAATCTTATTCAAACTGTAGTTGATAAGTATGTTCCAGTTGAAATGTATTTAGGGTAAAAAACTCTCAGAGCACTTATCTATGTAATAGATACATCAGAGTGGATAAAAGTATGTATGTATACCTGCAATCATAATAACCATATGGTTCAATGGATAAATAGAGGGTGCTGTAGAAGCTCTACCCTAAAATGTCTTGACACATTTCCCTGTGATCTGAATGGCCATTTTTAAGTGTTTACACAAATTGATTGCAGACTATTATAATTTTTAATGCAGTGATCTTCCCTTTGCATTATGTACCATGGTGTATGTATACAGAGTTTTTAATTGCTGTTATTCAATGTCATTGAAATATGACATCTCTTATTAAATGCTATTCAGTTAAGTTGGAAAGTAAAGCAAGAGATTCATTCATCTTTGGGCATTCTCAGCATTTATTTTCTCCACTATCAATGGTTTTATCGAAGTTCCAATGGTCATCTTCAGGTTTATGTGCCACCTTTCACCTGTCAAGTTGCCACATGTCCAAGTCTCACTTCAACCTCAAGATACCTGTATGAACACTGGCTAACTGTTGTCAGCAGAAACAGCAAACGAGGTAAATACCAAATATGCATGAATCTTTAGATCAATACCACAAAAGCCTTTGATTTAGTGAGATAATATTTGAAATTTCACAAAGGACGTTTATAATTATCATCCAACGAAATGGCTCATTTATTTGATTGAAATAAAAGCTATATTTTCAAATTGAACCTACCGACCGAGAATTTCATTATGTAAAATTTTGAATGGGCAGCATTCTTTAATGTGCTTCTCCCAGTGAGTGATTTGATGTTCTTCTGAGCAGTATGCCACTTGCTTACACCCTGAGCATATTTTTGTGGAAGGTTTAGAGCAAATTGGGCAACTAATTTCTTTACATGAAGACACCTATAAAAGAAAAATAAAATTATTCAAACCATCTCATAAATCTCTATCATCAATGGCTATTTTTGTAGAGAGTGTAACCAAAATAAATATTAGCATACAATAATGATATCTTAAGGTCTCTCCACGATGAGACACATTCATTTATGTGTCTCATGGTGGCAAATTTGGCAAATATGTCATGTACCATGTCATCAAAATTTATAAGTATGCATTAAAAATATCAGATAAAACTCAGAGCCCAATTTCATGTTCCCATTCGGTTAGGTGCAAAAGTCATAAAGGAGTCGTAGCTTTCGGAAAGGAATTTAAGACAGACTATTCCAGGCTAGAAATTAAAAACAATTATTTAAGTTTAAGATGTTGAGTGCGGCATAGATAACGGTAGCTCTAGAAACTTCATCTTGGATATGCAGGGTTTTAAAATAAGGAAGTGAATAAAG
This sequence comes from Ceriagrion tenellum, assembly GCA_963169105.1. Classification (NCBI taxonomy): domain Eukaryota; kingdom Metazoa; phylum Arthropoda; class Insecta; order Odonata; family Coenagrionidae; genus Ceriagrion; species Ceriagrion tenellum. The sequence continues at coordinate 62,910,125 of OY720637.1, forward strand.
TATCAGATGTGTATTGGAGGAAAAATTATTAGAGGAAGCCCAAGTGTGAGAAAATAGTTATCACATGATACATTGAAGGAATGAAGCTTATAGGATGAAATTGGCTGAGGTAGAAAATTGTAGTCTGGAGAATTTATTTTTTCATAACCCATCAGTAAAAGACCTTAGATTTATTTTTTCTTCTAAACACGAAAATATTTAGATTATGGCTGTGGCAACTGTCTGCTGCTATCTGGTTGGAATGCCATGAGAGAGGATCAACCTAAGGAAGCTGGCACAGATCACCACGGAATGACGTAAATAAACAAGACACACAACGTGATTGTTAATGAATAGAGGACACGCAATTTCTTAACTTTGGAATAAATCGTTTTCATCGAACTTTGTTTTGTTATTCACTCTCGCTCACCAAATGGCCTTAGAGATATCTTGTCTTCATTTATAGATATGGTTGAAGACTAATTATCTCCTACTCTTATCCAGACACTAGAGTATTGTGGGTTTACTTACTTTCTTTTAGGTTTCAACTTTTTCATATTCCTCTAGTGAATTCCACTAATCACCATGCATTTTTAGTAATGAGCTGTTATTACTACCTATAATATTACGCATATCTCATCTATTAATTATAATTTGTTTCACAGAGTAAGCAGAGCTCCTCCTCATGGGGCACTGCCTTTACGAAGGCACCTTATGTGTCAGGTGGGGAGGATTGCATGTGGTTATGAATGGGAAGGGCATGTAGGATTTTGGGGAAAAAATCCCAAAGGATTGAAGATGGACGCTCTCAAACAAATCGACATAAGAAGGCACTAAGCAAACCCCAGCACACCCCTCTGTAATGAGCAATTGTTCCCGAAGTCCTCTCCACTCCTATCTGAAAAATTAACCCTGGAAAAACCAACCCTTTCATCTAACTGACCACGTCCTCATCTCCTAACTCCCTTATTCCTTTCCCACCCGACCATCCCCCCCCCCCCCCCCACACTCCCGTGTCTGTATTTCGCCGTGTCCCTCCGCCTTACCCACCCCCCCTCCACCACATCATGCTACTGTCGAACTGCCTTGCCCTTACCCCCACCCACACCCTCCCTTTCCCTCTCCCTTCCTTCTGCCTTTTGTACATATACCTGTACTCTTTGGACTGAATTTTTGTACCTGTTGATGCCGCAAGTTGGTGAAACGCGTTGTACCACACAAAATAAAATTCTGTGGAAAAGTACAAAAGTTATGGATACTCTCTATGGGAGTAAACCCTGAGTACATATCCTGGCCCTCCAGGCTGGGGGTAGGGCATGGGGCTAGTGACCTCATCCTGTAAAAATCTCCTGCTACGAAACCTGCAAATGTGCCTTGGATGGATATGGACAGATTTTCAAGACAATAACCTGGAAAAACAATGGAAACTAGCAACCAGGAGCATGCAAAATGATGGAAATGGTAAATGGAATATTGAAATTTGGTCTAGATATTATAGCCCTCCAAGAAAAGAGATGGGTAGGAAATGGCAGAATTGATAAGAAAGATTTAACTGTATTGTACAGTGGCCCCAGGCATAGAACAGGATTATATGGAACCGGCTTCATGAGCGATTCAAGGATTAGGAATAGTTTGATAAATTTTGAGCTTGTAGGTGACAGACTATGTAAAGTAACTTTGAAGGGAAAGTTCTGTAACATTAGTACCCTATCAACTCACTCCTGAACTGAAGACCGAACAGAAGAAAAAAAAGCAGACATTTTTTTATACACTCAACAGAGAATGTGAAAAATACCTAAATATCATGCAATTGTTATTCTCGTAGACTTGAATACAAACACTAGTAAGGAGAATTTTTCTTACACCCTGTAGCTGGAAAATACTCCCTGCAAGATGATACTAGTGAAAATGGAAGGTTACTCAACCAGTGAGCACTGTCACTCAATATGATCATCACAAGCACATGTTTTGAACACAAAGAGATGGAAAATGCCAGGAACAGGAATTGTGAATCAAATAGATCATGTACTTATATGTAGGAGACACTCATCTTCCATACGAGATGCAAGGAGTCAGGAAGAGAGGAAGACCACGGAAATGGCCGTAGGATGTTAGGGATGATCTGAGGGCAATGGGAGTTGTAAGATGGAAGGAGAAGGCCAGAAATAGATTGAAATGGAGGAAGCCAAGGCCCACCATGGGCTGTAGAGCTGATGCGTAAGCAGAATGCTACTCTATGATTGCATCCATCATCACATGACCAGAAATAATTTTTAGAAGTTTTTACTAAAATTTTTGGGGAAATAGCTGCATATTATTAGTGTTGAAGAGAGCAAAACTAGCTTCACTCTTTCCATTGGATCAGCAAAATATACATGATACAGTAAAATCTGGTTATATGAGCCTCTGAATACCATGGTTTTGGATATAGCTCAGGTCAGAGTTGAGCTGAGTCCCCAAAAATTATCACCTTGTTTTTCTCTTTTACTGTCTTTATGCTGGACTTATCATTAGCCACTCAGTTCTTCCTGGATCCAATTTATGATGGTCAAGTCACACCAGATCCATCGTAGTTCGGTGGAAATGTTACAAATTGGTCCATTAGGGTTTCCCGTATCAACCGTACTTTTGTCAACAGTAGCCCTTGGTTATCCCCATGGAGCAAGTTGGTGGAAAATATGAAAATCTCCACCACCACCAAATATCCACCTACTCAGGTGGATTCTACGTGGGACCCACCTGGATGCACGGACCTGTTCTCCCTGGGTCCACAATTACAATATGTGTGCAGTTAAACTTTGCCGAATGCAGCTTCCTGCCACTCTTATTCTAAGTGATGTGGTGCCATACAATGTACAAATCTGTGCTAGCTTTGGTGACTGCAGAATGTGATTAAATATTTTACTGATGCCTACGAGTGCTATATCCTTAGTAAAATTTCGAACTCTGTCCAAAATAACTAGGCAAAGTCAATTTTGGATCATTTTTCACCCCCAGATTGAAGATGCTTTTAACGACTTTTATGTTAACAATTATGAACTACATGATTTTCAGTGGCTATTTAATCATTTTGCCATATTTTGAGCTATGCTCTACGTTTCCTGATACTGTTTACTATATTGTTTGTTGAACACTCTGATGCTCTAGTTTCAAATTTTTGTGTTCTCAATGTCAAATGTTCTCACTCGGTCGAGAAGGACAGGATAAAGAAGAGAGAAAAATCCAGGGGAAGACCAAAAAGAGTATCAAAGAATGGATTGCGTTAGAACATATAAGGATGATCACTGAAGTAATCAGAATCAACAGGATGAGATTTACTGGGTATGTGATAAAGATGGACCCATTACATGGATGGACTTTGACAGATTGACCTGAAGGATACAGGAGAGAACGCAACAACTACAGAGACCAAGAGGAAAGACAGAAACTAAATGAGTAATTGAACTCGGAAAGGACTGGACTGAGATGTAAATCAATGCTGAAGGGAGAGAAAACTATGGAAAAACAAATACATACCCCCTTATATACTGGAGGTCAACAACAAAGATGGATAAGGAAATAGGTTACAAAAATGCCAATGGTTGATATACGGGGTCACAAAAAATCTCAGAGGGAGAATAAGAGAGGAGAGAAAGGATGAGAAGGGGCGAAGTATATTTACGTAGCAATTACCAACCAAAAAATTGCCCAAACCATCAACTTTCATTTATCAAATAATAATGCTGTCTAGTCAATTGTCTCTTCCTCTCAGGGGAGGAATTCGTGCAATTGACACCCCAACGCAAATGAATAATTCCGTTTCCTGACAAGAATGGAGATAAAACTAGTAACTTCAGTGGGAAAGCTCATAGAACCTTCTTCTAGAACTTCACCAAGAAGAATACAATTACGGCCAATGCACCCGTTGTCATAAAATTGACATTAGGACATAGGTGGATTTTCTAAGAACGTACGTCCAAGTCTCGGCCATGCCAAGACGAAAATATTGTACCAGTTTATTTTCCCAAGAGTTCTATTCTTTATCTTGTTGGTACATGCGAAAGTGACCATCTTGTTCATCAATAAGCAAAACTTAGACATTTGAACGCGTGACTTCCAGTAAGAAAATCGAAGTCCAAACGAGGCGAACTACTTACAAGATTGGGCATAAACTCGTCGGCTATCATTGCTGTTGACAATATCTCCACGAAAAATGATGAATGACCTCTGAAATTCCCTTCTTAGGCTAAGTCACTCTAGGGAATAAGCACGGACGGAGTTGGTCGACGGGAACCGAAAGTTTATTTTTACCTCCCAGAAAACTAAGTCAAAACACAGCTATTTAAATCCCGCTCGCGGTGACTTTCGAGGAGATCAATTTACTTGATTACAAGTAATAATCTTATATTTACTGTTGAGTAGGGTTGAAGGCGTGAAAAAAACTAACAACTTTTAAATTTGGAATAGATTGCATGAATCTTTACAGGGTTTGAATTCCATGTCTAAATTTTCTAGAACCCACAGCCAAGTTCAGCTGGTTCATCAGCTGACATGCTAGCCACTAAAATACTAAGGCTGAATTTTGGGCTGATATATTTTTTTTAATCGTTGATTTGCGTTTATATCCAATATTGAAATTGCGCAGAAGAATACAGAATGAGGAAAGAAGGAAACATGGGAGGCACTATGACGCGCTCTTAAGTACTTAACCAGCACACGGAACCAGAGTTGCCAAGCTGTGATTATTTTGATCTGTAACTTTGGCAGCGCTGGCAAATTTGGCAGACCCCTTCCGGAGATCTTTTTTTTGGTTTCCCCCGTTTCTATGGCAACGGGGACTTCGCGGAGGGGAGTGTATTCGTGTTGTCGGGCGTATGGGAAAAGGGGAAAAAGTGAGATATACCGATATACGCAAGAAAGACGGTGTATCCGCGGAACACCCTCGATTCTGAGCCATATACCGTCTGCGAATTGTACAGTGTTCACAATTTGAGAAGGGGGACCTTGTGATTAGAGTGAAAATGCTACGACAACGAGCTGTTAAAGGGGAAAGTGAAAAAGAGACTAACGACCTTTCAGTTGGGAATTGCAAATTAAATAGACTATCTCAGTGTGATACCGCGGCTGAAAGAAAGCAGTGGTCAATAGAAAAAGTATTTGGATTTAAATTTCGAGACTTAACTAGTTGGGGTCGATTTGTGAGGCTTCTTTTCCGTCCTACAGACCCAGCTTCTTTGGGAGTAACCAGAGCACTGTTTGGTGGGTAGTTTTTTTGTTTCCTATGCATGATACCTTTGAATTTGACCGTAGGAACTAGTAAATTTAGGCAGCTTGACGGCAGCGAATTTCCATATGGATTTCTCATGTGATTTATTTGATGAACTAGGACTGTTAATGGTATTGGATATCCCGGAAGAAAGAGGGTTGTCTGATGCTGATGTGAAGTGGGGAGACCCTCATGAATGCCGTTTTCCGCTGTTCAACTTCCTTAGACCACTTCCTCTTGAATGGATGTGTCTAGTTTATCTTGTGATGTGGATAGGTGAGTCAGCATGTTATAATTCATCATGTTTGAAGTACCTCTGGGCTGCTATATGTTAGTAACTTTCTTTTGTAACTTACAGAGTATCGCTTAACAAAATAACGAAAAACCATATAAACCAATTAAAATAATGCTAACACCTCCGGTCTATTCCTATCCCCAGAGTAATAGAATGAATGTGTTGATTTGGGAGCTGCCTTACTATTCACATGACCTGAATTTTCATATGGTCAATAATGGAAATTCTCTTTGGGATTTTCACCCATGGTTGAAATCTGTGTGGATAACATTTCAGGGGCTCTACTTTATCCATCAGGTGCCCTGATATAGATGTTCAGGATTAACTGCTGTGATTTTACAATGTCCTAAGCTAGAGGTGACAAATATGTTGGCAATCTCCTTTTACTACATTGCAGCCATGTATTGTTCAGATGGAAGGAAGGGTTGCTTTCTAATCGGCAGACATGCGGTACCTAGAACACCTTCTCTTGTAATCACTGCCAACTCCTCATTAATAAAGAGAGGTGAGAATAAGATCTGAAAGCCAGCCTCCCTGGCTCAACATACTCTGAAGGCTGACAGAAACCTGACATTAGTGAAAATCTTTTACATTAGTGAAAATTAGTGGAAAAAAATGAAAAAATTAGAAAAAAAGTGGTAAAATACAGCTTTGGTTTCATACTGAACTCATGATAAAGGCAATGGTGTTGTATAGATCTTTCTCCATGATTTGAGAAAGGAAATCAAGTTGTTCCATGAAAACAGAAAGAAAATTTGAACAAATTGAGTTGCAACTGAAATTTGTGATAATATGTAGACAGGTCAGAGTATTTTTGTGATGAGAATAACTGCCATCAAATTCGCATTAATTGTGAAGTAACCCCCGAAAGCTGGATATTGCATCTTGGTGGTAATAAAATGGGCTCTCTTTTGCTCATAACATGATTATTCATGACTTGGAGACTCAGCCGTTGGAGGAGGATTGAAGTCCTCTACGTTTGCATCCATGGGAAAAGAAAGTTAAAATCTTTGATTGTGTTTTAAAATGATTGATACATTATTTTTCATTTTATTGGTGCCACGTCTCATGGGGGTGGCATCGAAAAAACTGCTGAATGAGTGAGGTAGCATCAGATGGGATTGCTCACTCAATGGTACCTCCATTCCTGGTGTGGGACAGGTCTTTGGGTTGCCTGCTGAGTTTCTCACTCAATCAACATGCCCCTGGGATGCGGCAGTGTAGGCCAGGGAGTTATTATCAGCAACCTGGTCTCTCCACCACCTTGACTCTCGTTTGTGGGCCTGAATTCATACCTCTTCTCTGGGAACCCATGTGATGGCCTGGCCAATCAGTGTTTCCGTCCCTGTGGTAGGGGAGGAGAAGGGTCCCATTATCCCTGACAGTGGGTAGGGGAGGAAAAGTGAACAATGAACCCCACCAGCATTGGTGTGGTTTTCGGGCAGTTCAATATTTCTGTATACCACAGCATTACAAGCCCCCATGAGACCAATTAGGGTTTAACCACAACCCTACTTACCCTACCTAATTAAATAAACCCCAACAATTTTTTATATTAAATTATTAAAATAAAACATATTTTGCATAATATTTTTGTGTTATAATGATTATTACTTCTTTCATTTTAACTATTTGTGGAAAATAAAGGCCTTTTATTTTTTGACATATTTCAATCTCCAAAATAAATGTACTTTTTTGAGTAAAGGGTATTGAAAAAAAAAATTATTAAAATATAATATTTCAGGAATAGATTCTCATAGTTTTTTGCTCAAAATCAATTTTTTTAACTTACATTTTTTTTCCTTAAAAAAACATGATTTTTCACTACCTTAATTTTGGCGATTAGTTTTACAATACTCAAACAATTTATTTTGGTTAGAAAACTGTGACTTCTTTTTCTGCGATCCTAAAACAATACCTAAATAATTTTTTTTAGATTTTTAGAAATTATTATTGAAGCAGGATATTACTTTTTTGGTGCTGGGGCGAATTTAACCCAGTGTGACTTCTGCAATTCTACTGAAGTGTGACCAATTAGGGTTAATGAAATTGAAAAAATAATTGTTTATCATTCAGCGTAGGTTAAAAACAAGCTAAATTCATAATTTTTTATGGAAACCAGCTAAGTCATTATCTGTATAAATTTGTTCAATGTCAGGGTCACATATTTCTGTAATGATGGTTGGCATGTCAGTGCAGCAATATGTTTTGAAGGGAATAAAACTTGTCTATGGTCTGACCAAGGTTAATTTGCTTTCTGAATATATGTTGACTGTAGGTCATGGGAGATGACTTTCAAAACATGGATATTCATTTAGTTCATTCGGTTGTTGTACAAAACAATGGCATATGTTTAAGTTCTGGATGTACAGTTGACTATCAAGGTTAGGCAGTAAAATTGACTCTTGTATTCGAGCTGATGCTTCTTAAACCGTCTTGCCGATAGAATTGTTAGAATTGATAATTTAAATGCTCAGCTGTAGACCAACAGATGATTTGCTTGACTTGTGTTGATCCAGCATAAATGAGTTTCTTGTAAGTCAGTTTTGTTGTTCAGTAATTTAAAGTAATAATTTTTTTAACTTGTCCTTAGAGTGCAGGTTTATTTCAAACTTGAAATTGGAATTTTATGCTTTCCTGCAGCACATTGAAAACTAGTGGTAAGCATGAGAAATATCTGTTTTGATTCATACTTCCTCTACATCAAAACTTTTTCCTGCCACAGGTTATCTTCCATCATTGACATACTTTGTGTTAAATCAATTCTTCTTAAATTATTTTTATTTCTCGACCATTTTAATCCAAAATGTTGACCAAACAATTAGGGAGTGGAAAAAATAGCAAATATTTATATGACATGTAATGGCATCCAGTATCTCTTGTTGCAATGTGAAGCTGTGAAAAAGTGAGATAAAGCTAAAGAAATGCATGACTATAAAATGGTGAAAGTCTCAAATACCATCTATTCCCTCATAAAATGTATGGTATTGTTATTATGAAGATAAATATTGCCATCTACTGTAATTCCTGACGTAGAAGATGGGCTATGAGTTTACATGACAGATTTCTGAAGAAAAAAATAATAATCGGCATCCTTCAATCTGAACAGTTTTTAGAAAGAAAATGAAGTTGTCACCTTGTAATAGCCACTTTTTGAGAGTTATTCATTATAGTATCCCAGAAACAAATAAACGTAAATGGTACCTTAAGCTTGTTGTCACAAAATGGTATGGATAAAACAGTTATCTCAACCTCTAGAATGGAGGCCAATTTTAAAAAGTAATTTTGAGGAAAAAAATTTGAGGGTGGAAAAGTATGATAGCTTTGATGATTAAATATATCTACTGCCTGTTACATGTTTGCTTCATGAATGAACTATTTTTTGCAGGTGCCTTTGGTATGATGCTTGGACTAAGGTTTCGTTTGAGCTGCTTAGCTTTTGTTCTTCCATATTGGTATATTCTTCTCTTGGATAAATCTGCGTGGAACAATCATTCCTATCTTTATGGCCTTGTGTCTATCTTGCTGTTTGGATCTCATGCACATCATTTCTGGTAAATCTGGTTATGACTTTATTATGCAAACAGTGTAGTGAATTTATAAATGTGAAAAGAAGTTGACTTTGGACAAATTTGGCTGAAAGTATGTATGTAATTAATCTTTTAAAGGTAGATTTATGATTGATTAATATCAAGTAACATTGAGAATTCCATTTGATTCCTTTAGGTCTCTGGATGGGGCCAGAAATCGTGTACCTAAGAATGCTCATGTTCCTCTTTGGAACTACACCATTTTGAGGTTCCAGTTTTTCATCCTGTATTTTATTGCTGGCTTGAAGAAATTAGATTCAGAATGGCTCGGTGGATACTCTATGACCAATCTTTCCAAACATTGGGTATTTGAGCCATTTAGGTAAGATATATTAATGTGTTTGATCTCATAAGTTATATTAGCTTTTACTGGTTTTTGCTAATATCTTATATTACCTTGGCCCTTGTCTAGATAGTTATTGCTGTCTTTCTGTAATTCTCTCCTGCTAGATACATGTCTCTAAAGATTGAGTAATTTAATCAACATTGAAAGACCTTATTTTAATTATGGACATAATCACCTTAAAATGTTAAAATGTTTGTACGGTTAGTTGAAACTAAATTTAGTGAGTCAGTTTCACATCTCTATTTCCTGAGTATGTCCTTTTGATCTGGGGCTGCATCTAACATTGAGTATGTGATGCATAACCTTGAGATAATAATTGTAAAATATGTCAGATATTCCCTATTAAATGGCATAATATTTTAGCTTTCCCTGTTAGTGAGTTTATACTTGTAAAACTCGTTTTTATAATCTTTTTATTTGTATCTCTCGTAATTAACACTCCAATATACACTCACTCAGCACCGTCTCTCCTTATATTTCCTATTTCCTAAAAACCTATTTCTTACTACTGTGAAATGAAATTCATTCAATTCATGTCCGCTATAATAAGAACTATGTTTAATCAAATTTTTATCAATATTCATTTTTTGCCCGCAACTAGGAATACTTGCGAGTTCTCAAATGTCAAAATTCTAGGAGATGGTTCAAAACAAATCATGTAACATAGATGGAGCGGGCTGCACGGAGCGCATCGTTCATTATGAGAAAAATGCGAGAAACAAACGTTTTTTTACCCCCTCAAACGAAACAACCCCAAATTAAGATGCAATGAGGAATATCGTGAAGGAAGAATGGGAAATGAACCCAGTAAGATGATACCAAAATGTGGACAACTCCATGTCACAAAGACTTGGTCAGGAAATCAAGAATGGAGGGGGATGGATTGATTATAAGGCTAATAAACATCCACATTCTTTATGTAAATACCAGCATATTTCTCGATGATCAATTGCTGTGATCATGTGCACACATAGCTCAAATTGAGAGAATTACACATTCATTTTAACCTTTTCCACTCGTTCTAAATAAAGCATTATAGTGTCCTTTTTCAACATCCATTAAAATACATTACCACTAAGAGATGAAATTTATGACCCTGTGAAAAGTCTGATAATATCTTCGTGTGGGGGCACTCACAACTTTAACTTCCATTAAAGCAATAATATTACGACACATTTGAAGAGGAATAGATTCTTTAGGAACGTAGCAATCGTATAATCTTTGATGGTGCACATTCCTAATTTGCACTCCATTGACTACTCTTTGGATTTATGAGGAGTATGCAAATGACTATAGGGAAAATATCTAATTACTGCTAAGTCGCTACATGGAAAAGATGATTTTTAGTATTTAATTACTTTCACAGGGGAAGATATGTGATGCATTTTTGTCTGAGTATTACTTACGCATGGGTATAAAAATGCTCCATAAAATTTAACTGCATAATTTTAGCTAAACATTTTTCACTGTGAATATGTCAAAAGTTATTTAAGTGATTCATTAATTTACCTTATCCTCTAAGTATTATCCTCCATCCTATAAGTTGAACTGTTGAACTACATGGTTAATGTATTGCTCATAGCAAACCTAGAAAACAATGCTGGGAAAGCTTCAAATACTGTTTTAAAGATATTTTGAAGAAAATTCCACACTTGTTTGGGCTCTTACTCAGATAAGTTATCGGTATTTACAATTTCAGCAGATAGAACCAAACTCTTATTACTAATAAAAATAATTGTCCTCTTTACTAAATCATTTCAAAGTAATTTAAAGGTGAATGTTGCATCAGGTAGTTCACTAAATCGAGTAACTGATCCGGTCTGTTCCCTCCTTCATGAATAGCTTTTCATTGAGTGGTGAATTGGTGAATGAGTGGATAGGAGCATCATACGACAGACAGGACATAGAAATCAAGTGGGGCCGAGTACCCAAGAATGGGAAGTAAACATCTCATTCAACGACCAAGGAGACCGCTCTGATTCTTTTACAAAGCCCGAATATGCGTAAAACTCACACACTCATGGTTGAGGTCAATATCCATTCCCTGGGCCTTCCGTGGATTCCTGCGAAGTTTTGGTTGCAATAAAGTCACATCGCGTAGATTAATTATAAAGGCACCAAAAGAGGCCACGCCAGGATATGAACCCCAGGCATTCTTGGTCGTGGACAAACACTCTCCCTCTAGGCTACTTCATCGATCAAGCAAAATCCGCATCCAGTGGTTCTTACTATACAACGAAAAAAGGGAATTCTAATGTTTCCTTTAAAAACTCGACCAAATAAAATGTTCTGGATTTTTGAAAGTAGTTTTCAGAAAGTGAGTAATATTATGTTAGGAGGAATTAAGAAATTTAAGCGTTTGAGATGACCTGTATGCACGAGGGCGGAAACTTACGTGGGGTTTCAAGGTATCGGAAATTCTTGTAAAGAAAACTTTTCTCCACATGGAAACCATTCTATTCAACCTGATTTCCCATACTTTAACTTGAAATTCACAGGATATTACGCCAAAATGTTAATTGCAATGCATCATATTTCTTGGAAGTAGTTTGAGGCCTATTGTAAAGATGTTCATCCACAGCTATTCCCTGCACACGGAAATACGTTTTATTGTAAGTGAATTTGATCTGGAGAATAAAAAATTTTTGTCCCAACAAATAATGCTTTCATCATATTGTTTCTTAAGTTTCAATCAAGAAAACTTTTTTAAACGGTCCAAATCTCTAAAAAAAAAATGGTAAGCATCTCTACATAATTAACTTCGACTTCGGAACCTCGATGGGTGCGGGTCAAGGCAAGCTCATCACATTTATAACTCCTAGATGATCTCGCGAACGTAAACCTTATTAGTATGACTATTTACGTGACACATAAAATGGATATCCATTCATAGAGAGTTTGAATATTCCCAGTTTCCATGTGCTGTCTCATTTTTGTCAAGTTGTGGAAGGAAAAGCGATTTCAATTAGTTCCTTTGCACGCCGCATTCAAACGCCTACGAGTTTTGTGTTAATTTTTTCCGCCACTGTTCTATGGTCTGCTGCTTCCTGGCACCATCTTTTTATAAGGTTTTATTGTGTTTCTCCTGTTTGTGTGGGTCAGATATTGTAATTGAGATTTAACCTACTTCCTGATGCCATAGTGCTCTGATATGTTGTCCTTAAAATCACTTCTGGTGACAAAACAATAATCAATAAAAATAAACATGATAAATAATTAAGTAAAAGGTTTTCTTGAGAATGGCCTGTTTTGTCTGGGTCAATTCTTGTAATTGAAATTCAACCTACTTCCTGATCATAGACGTAAATTCAGCAATTTCCTTGGGGTGGCACTATCGGGGGATCACCGGTGGGGGCGAAAATTTACTTTTAATACCAGAATCTAAAAAACATGGTGTTTTTACCTTCACCAAATTATTTTGTGAACTTTCCACTTCTTTAATAATGCTAATAAAATTCAAATTAATGAATTTCGAAACATTCTAGTACATAAACATTACAACAATACTGAATACATTATTTTTCATTTCTATGCAAATAGGTTGGGCAAAAGTAAATATAGTATTGGAGTATTCTTTGAATCAATTTTAATAAATTTATGACTGCAGACTTTGAAAAGAATACAAAATTACAACTGACCTTTATAGATGTAAGATACAAATCTAGTTCATTTTAACAAAAGAAATGCCGTTGTGGTACTTATGACATGGTTAGTTATTTTTACAAACCTTTTAAACTACTTCTTATAGAGCAAGTTTCCATGGACGTGACTGCAGTCACACGTATTTCACATAGCCAGTGATTTTCAATTAAATCAAAATTATTAATTACTTTGTTAATATCGATTAACACATCCCGCTCAACGGCCAAAAGAGCCAGTGAAGAATGCCTTTCCTGACCTGTAGTGTTTCGGCAATAAGTTTTAAGACGTCTTAGGCAGGAGAATGTCCACTCACAAGATGCTAAACTTGTTGGGATGGTAAGTAAAATTCTAAATAAGTAAAAGACCGCAGGGAGAACTTCTTTTAAATTGTTATTTACAAACTCAGCTGATCTTTCATCAACTGATTTATTTGTAATTGTCTCCATATTATAAAAACATTGCAGATCTGCAAATAGTTGGTTTTTCTGAATATTGTAGAATTTGCAGACTTCACTTGTGCTAAGTCCATTCAACTCATTCGCACTAAGGATACTTGACAGATGGTGAAGAATTGTCAAGTTATTTTCAGAAAAGCGATCTTTAATTTCTGAAAGGAGAATACCTACCACAGGGAAAACGACTGCCGTTGTATAGTATTGTTCCACTGAATCAAATGGGTTATTGGAATCACCACCACAGTTTTGAGGAACCTTCCTGATTCTTGGGAGTGATGCTGGCTTAAAATGGCAATTTTCTGCCAATTGACTGCAGTAATCCCACAACTGCTGGAAAAAAAGAGTCATTTCTTTAAGATGCTATCACTTCAGTTGTGCCTTTAACAACTTCATTTAGAGTGGCATAGCTAATTTTGCTAGACTGCAGAGTTTTAGATAAAATGTCACACTTAGTAAGTACTCTCTTAAGAAATATAAGGCTAAAGACAAAATGAAAGTCTTCAATCCTATTTAGAAGAGAGTAAGCTTCACCACCAACTGAAGGGTCACGTGAACAATTTCTTGTAAGGCTTCCATAGTTGTATCAAAGTTATCAAGCAAAGATCTCACCACCTCTACTCTACAATACCACCTAGTGTCACTCAGAGACTTTAGCATTGTAGTTCCCCCGAAAAAGAATGAAAACTTTTTTGAATTTTCTCAAAGATAGCATGACGTTTGAACGATCATTCAATAAAATTGTACAAGTTCTGGAGGTCAAAAATAAATTTCTAATTCAGAGGCAGATTTGCAAATTTGCCGCCCCTGGGCTATCCAGATAGCGCATCCCCCCCCCCCTCTGTTTGCCCCACTGTTCTCCTTCACCCCATTACTATTGGTATTATATGTTAATCTTTACCTACTTTACTCATGCTCTCCAATCATTTTCGGTCCTTGTGATGAAATATGCTATTCAGTATTCAGTTTATATTTTTCTGATCTTTCCTCCCCAAAATTTGCCGCCCCCAAAATTCTGCCGCCCTGGGCTATAGCCCTTTAAGCCCATATGTAAATCCAGCTCTGTTCTAATTGCAGGAACAGCTGTGCAGCAACTTATTATGCATAGATTAAACACATGAGAATAGCAATGAATGCACATAACCGTTGAATTTTCTTTTTGTAATCTTGATGCCACACCCTTGTACAGTCCTCACATACTAGATGCACCATCATAGCATTGTGCACACAGATTATTTGTCTAGATGTAAAGATGTTAGAACTGAGTTCAAAAGATTAGCCAAAGATTCACCGTCAATTTTGTTAGTTCTATAAAATCCTACAAATGATTCATGGATTTTCAGATTGTCATCAACATATCTCAACACTGCAGCCACTAGCTCATGCTTTGCTAGATCTTGGGTTTCATTTGCGATAATAGCAAAAACTTGGCTTTTTTTCATGTAGTACGATATTTTATTTTTAATTTGATCTCCAATTATTGACAATAATTGATTTTGATCTCTCGGAGCTGTGTAATTAAAATTCTTTTCTCGAGAATAAAAGCGTTTGATAATATCACTATCGTGATAACGAAGCTCCATCAACTCGAAATAATTTCTTTTATTTTTACACTCTTCAGCTTCAGAATAACCTCTTAATGCAATACTTTATTGTGTTTTTCAAAAGCACTCTTTGCTTTTTTCCATTTGCAAAGTTCATATTTTTTTCTTTTAAAAGTTTCTAATTTAATCTTTTATCATATTTTTTTTACAAAAAATTAGGGTAGCCCCCTTTTATGGCTAAGTTACCTACTCTACAAAAACTTAGTGTGCTTATATTTTGCTCATTTTCTGGTTTATACTGTAAATCTGTGTAATCAAATATAATTAACAGCTGTTTATTTACTACATTGTTTAATCAAATTTTACTGGTTTATTTACTCCTTACAATTTATGTAATTCAGGTATAATATTTCCCTGGCCAAGTTATTTTTAGAATGTTGATATTAGTATAGTAGAAACTAAAGTATGTAACTTTTTTGTTTTATTTTGGCCAGTTTCTCATTTGAAATTTATTTTCTTGCAGACTTTTCTTAACTCCAGATCAGATTGATTATTGGATTGTTCATCTTGGTGGCTTCTTTCTTGACCTTACCATTGGGTTCTGGCTTTTCTTTGATCTCACTCGTCCATATGCTATGTTCTTCTGTGCATCATTTCACCTCATGAATTCTCGCATGTTCGCCATTGGTAAAATATATTCTAATTTTTACCCTTTTAAGGGTTTTTTGCTAGAATAGACTTTTTGCATAGTATTTTAATAAATTAGTTTTTTTTGTATAGTCAGTGTATTTAATGCCATTTTTTTGGCCATCTCTTGCCTCTGTATATACCCAGGTCCAGGATACTGTAATAATTTGAAATATTTGGGTTTATTTTGTGTAATTATTTTGGTCTTGCTTATTATATTATATAATTAATGTTTATTTTGATTTAGTGGATTGGTGGATATAATTTTTACCAAAGTCTTGGAAATTCTATAACATAATCCAATGAACTTATATCTTGATTTAAGTGGTAGTTATAATTTAACCAAGTATTAATGAGCAATCTCTGTATTTGGCTCAGTTGATTTGTTGCATAAGAAAGTTACAAGATCCGATTATAATCCCTGGCCCTGGTGACGGTTGGGTAAGTCCTCACCTTCTAATCATGGGATAGTGGGTTTGACTCCTGTCTGGTTTTCATGACCTAGGGCATAGGTATTTTGTTCAGTTCTGTGGCTCAATTCATAAGATATCTGATGATGACCCATTTGTGGCTTATTAAGGTCTTTGGGCTATAAAGAATATCAGAATTGCCGGGAAAGCATTAAAAAAACCTCATGGGCACCCAAATTGTTTGTTCCTCTAATAGGTTTTTTTGTGCCAACCCATTATACTTGATTTTTCAGAGTGTAACTATCCCTACTCTCATGATTTTTGGCAGTCTCTGCCACTTGAAACAATTGAGATTCTCCTCTAGCATTTTGTGAAAGGACTGTCTTTCTTCAAGCTGTTGGCAAACTGTTCCTTACTTGCAAGTATCTTTACACTGTTCAAAAAAAATTTCCATATTAAGTTCCCTGGTATCATAAGTGTCATTCATAACGCAAGTGCAAATTAAGTGGTTTACCCATAGGGGAGAGGAGACTACTTTTTCCCTATTGACATCTTAGAAAGTGTGGGTTGCATTCAAATCTCCCATCCTCTCTCCCAAATGAATATAACTTCTAGGTAAATAAAAATATTTCCTTTTGTGGATCATGTTTCTGGGGGCCATATTCTCTGATTCCACATGACAAGTTTTCGTGTAATAAGCTTTTTGTGGCATTCGAGTTAATTAGCCTTCCTATTAACCTGATTGTGATTGAAATATACTCCAATTTTCTCTTGTGCACGTGATTGTGCACCACCTAATTTGTATAATTTTCCAAGTAAAAATGGCAAGAGAAAAATTTTCAAAAGTTTAAAAAATTGATAATTCTACTATGTAGCTAAGTTGGGTTAACCCAGGGGAGGATACTTTGGCACACATGCTGAACATGGCCAGCCAATGACTTGCTTTATGGCATGTGAAAGTAGTCTATGCCAAATTTATTTTCAATTATTAGGGGTCATATTTCAGTGGCTGGGACAGTCCCGACGAGTGCCAGCCGGCCTACTTCTAAGAAATCGAAGTTAATTTCTCATCAGACCCTAAAAGTGACTGTTAACTCAGACAATGTTCAGTTGGCTTGTCTCACCCAAATTTTTTTCATTCTTTCAGTTTTATATGATTTGCTAAAATACAAATCAAATGACAATGCGTCACATAATTCATGCTCAAAAATTTCGGTCAGCCTGTGGGAAAATTTAGGGTCAGAGATTTAGCCAACTTTGGTACCCTCTCTCAAAAAGGTTGTCCACCCCTGGGTTAACCTCTCTCTTCTGTGACTCATCATGGACAAACCTCATATACTTGAATATAGAGTCAAGGTAGGAATGCCTAATTTTCATTTTTAGGAAATTTTCCGTTAAATTAAGCTTGGGTTGACTTTGTAACTGGCTAACAGAACTGACTTGAAATTTGGAAATCTGCATTTAAATCTCGTTCAAATAAAATTATTTTTTATGATGAATATATACTTTTTGGGTGTATATCTTTCATACATTTTGCATGATTGTATTCTTTACCTGTTGTGCAATGTTTTCTTTGAAATTGCAGAACTCATTGCCATTACTAATGGTAATTATATGTGTATATATTTTTAGGGATGTTTCCATATGTTTGCCTGGCAACAATGCCAATATTTTGTCATGTTGATTGGCCGTGTACAGTGCAAAAGTGGTTAGAAGAACGACTGACCAGAGTTTTACACTTGCCTGCAAGGTATTTAAAGCTCCCTTGGAAATCAGGTACTCCTATTCAAAGGGCATCATGCTGTATCTATCCTATCCCAGGAAGTGTTAAAAAGGGTAAGTATTAATGCCCTTAAAATGAAATCATTCTGTTGATGTGATTAAAATTATTGCATTTTTAGAAATTATGCTTTCGTTATTACTTTATTTGTTCTGCATCAGTAATGGCATTAATTCAAGAAAAGATAATGCAGCTTTTCTAAAAGCAGTATTTTTCCATTATGTTTAGCATATAAGTCATAAATCTTTGAAATGATAGCTCAGGTTAATTTTATGGGTAGAAAGAAATTTGAGAATTTTGTAAGTTTATTGTAAAACTTGTTGAAATTGACACCTGCATTTATAAGCAAAGGATCTTAATTGCCCATTCTTTTTAATATGATTGCGATTCATTGGTTGTCATTCAAACTTTTTAGGTATTTCTAGTAATGTTTCAGTGTCAGCTTGTTTAGGTACTCTTCCGAATGTTGATTCCAAATCATTGCATTGCACAGATTTCATTTGTATTGTAAGCGGTCACCTTCAGGGTCCGTCGAGGGTCAATTAAGGGAACGACACTTCTTCGGAAAAAAGGCATTTATTCTTCCCTTATTCACAATTACCACCTTCACAACCGCATCTCCAACTCGCCTTCTCCAGACTGCCGCTCATCCGCTTCTTCGTCTTCCTCATGACCCAGAAACCATGGCTTGGCATCCCCATGTGACCATCCTGTGTCCATCTCATTGGTCACCAACTGCATATTGCCAAAGGCTCCAAGACCCCTATCTAAATGAAGCCCAGTGAGCTCAGCTATATTAAAAACTAGATAACAGCCTCCATAGATGAGCACCCACACCATGGCCCATGGAACCCACTGAGCTCATTTCACTAATCTTAATGACCTCAAGTCATTGGGGAGCAAATTAGCAGATAAATCTAATGGAATGGCTCAGCTCAGCCATGGTCTCAGTTCACTCAGAAGTTTCACTTACAGTATTATGTTTTATTTTGGTGAACATTGAGTTGTTTTCTCCTGGCATTAGAAAATCTGTTTTTTTTTAATGATGATATTTTTCTAATATCAGCGTAAAACTGAATCCAAGTCAGATTTAAGCATAAACATTTTTTAAGCATATTATTGTTTAACAAACTCATGTTTATATATTGTTCTAATCAGCTTCTCAGACTAAACTGCTGAACATTGGTGTTCATGAATGGGAGAAAGGTGGTTATGACACTAAGTTTGCCGGAAAACTAATTTTGAGGGTAGATAGGGGAAACCTGGGATGCCAGAAAATTTATGGGAGAGGGACATGAAAAAATATCAATTACAGGGGGGGGGAGGATGAGTCATGGATGGAGACTGGAGGAGGGATCTTCATCCTGAGCAGAATCTTAAGGTGCTGAAGAAGTACTCATACCCTTTAGTTGTTTATTAATTTTATGAACCGTTAATTGTCTTGGAAATTAATTTCATGGTATTTGCATTGGTAAATGGTGTGTAATGTCTCTCCTTTTTCCACTGTCTTACTATTTCCAAGTTTAATTTCCAAAACCATGTCAGTCCCATGTTTCAAATTGGGAAATCGTACCATTCTTACTGCTGCTACAGCAGTGAGTATGCGATATTTACAAATTTAAGAAATTTTCACTTTTAATTCATGACCTTCAGTAATTGTTTTCAAGAATACCATCAGGGGAAATAATAAATTAATTTAGCTAGCCTAGTATTCGATATTAATGAGAAGAGGAATATTGTACGTGCCAAGCAATCTATCTGGGTGCAGGCCACTCATTCTTACTAAATGCTGTCATGCAAATATGGGTATTGTAGGTCCTTATTCTTACCTTTTCTTTGTTGAAGTAGCCATTCCATTTGAAGTTGATTTAGGGCACTAGAATCACCAGAGTTCAAGTAGAGACTTAAATAATGTGGCTTTTTATATCTCGGTGTAATTAATGTCTTACTCATTTTTAAATGAAACCTGAGGATGCATTTTTAAGATAGTACTTTCATGCACCAGACTTCATTTACTGGAAGGCATTACTCGTTCTCATTTTTCACTACTCCTTATTTTTTCTGTGAAAGAGAAATAAAGTTAGTATTTATGATACCAGAAAGTTCTTATTTAATATCTGCCTGATTGCTGTAGGCTGTGTATATGAACTTCAGAGCTTAACTTATGCATACTATTGTATGTATGGAGATTTGCTTTTATAGTGGAGTGGGATATTAGTTTTTTACTTGTTGGGTATAACTAACTCTCATCCATAGAATGAAACAGTCATTTAATTCCATCTCATTTGGCTTTTTTCATGTTCGTCATACCTCTCGTAACCCACTTTAGTGTTGATACCTGTAATATTCACTTGTCGTTCATTAGTAGTTAAACATATTGAATAATTCAATCTTGTGTTTCTGTAGTGAACTGCTGCATGCCATTGGTGTAATATTCCGTGAGTGGTGCTGTCTCAAAAGCTGCATACTGTAGTTCCAAAGGTAAAGACTTTAATGCATGGATTTAGTTTATTTTATTTCCAAAATGTCATTACGTATCATCGTATTCTGGAATGGCTTATAGATGTTGTTGCTGGGGAAGGAATGCAAGCTTTCAGTTTTCTAATCCATTATGAATTTCAGGCTTGACTATAGGTTGTTAATTTACAGGGCTTCAAGAAATTAATTGTGGTCTACTAAGATCCTCTCACACTAGAGAACATATTACCTTGTTTACCATCCTGACAAAAAATTATAGAGGAATGGTATTGGCATGTTAAGAAGATCATTTTCTTCATTTCTTTAGCTTCAGATATTTTACAACAAACACAAGTACTGCAATTGTTCTCAGGGGATATTTTATCCTTCACACAATTTCCTTAATGAGAAATATTCTTTGGAAGTTATTATATATGAGTCACTGGTTTATAATGTATGAAAGGATTATGTGCTCAAAAATGATATCTTGTGTGTTCATTTTCAACTCTTCTAATGTGTTTGATAAACAACATGAGTATTTGTGGCTGAGTGTGTATATTATTTCTTTACATAAATTAATATTTATGTAATACAGTAAAATCTGGTTATAACATTGGTCTCAGAGGACAGAGGCACACCTGCATTATTGGTAACCTGTGCTATTTCAAGGAGGAAAACATAATCACATCAGAGATACAATTTCTGTGCATGTGATTGAAGCTCATGGTAAAAACATGTGGCTCATGGTAAAAACATGTTCACATTACTTTTGTATGGATGGAAATAAGGTTTCACCTCCTTGTATATTCATGTTTTAGTTTTTTAGGTCTGTTTATTTACATTTTTGTTTTGGGTATATCGACTAATTGTTTCATAGGTCCTAAGACACTAAGAATACTATTTTCATTGGGAGCGTAACTGCAGAAGCAGAGGATCTAGATTCCAAATCTGCAATATTCTGCATTGCTTTTCTATGTACATACTGTGCAGACATTGTCTTTCCATTAATTTATTGCTATGGCACAAGGCCTTTGTCACAACACTTGATTTCGAATGACTCACCAAATACCAGCTGTCAATTGACTTGGGGAGGCCATCTTGTACAGTTGTCATGTGAAAACTTTACCATGCAAAAAAAGGCTGTATCAGAGGTTCCCATTGGTGATCCAGATAGCTGTCTGGACCCCTAGCTGACTAATGTGACTGGTCAGATGTGAAATACATTATAAATTGTATTGTAAATTGTAGTTATGAAATTCAAAGTAATCAAATTGCTTTACAAAAAATATTTACATCTTTGTCTGCTGTTAACGGCCTCCAAGTTGTCCCTTGACCTATCAGAACCATGTCTTCCCCAAAAAGTATCCTCAAATATAAAAAACAGAAAATATTTGGCCAATGACAGGCCCACCGCCTCTGAGTCTATTTCTATGCAAATCATAGAATTCTGCAATTGTCTGCGACACTCTTCCTAAAGGGTATGTTGAAAATGCAGGAAATAGATTAAAAACTAAAGAAAAGCTATAGTTACTATTGTACACGTGTGGGATCAGGCATCTTTCCCTGTTTCCGAATCATATCAGACCAAAAAAACCACAAACCCCATCAAATTTACTCAGCTTTGGGGCTAGTGCCTTAATGCCCATGGTGCCTTCTGATCAAATGCACATAATTTAAAGTATTATAGTGGGATGAAATATTATAATGGAAATTTTTCACGAACTCAGAACTGAGGGGCAGAAAGCTGTGACAATTTTCCGGGCATTTTTACTCCAGTTTCAAATAAAAATTGTTTCATCTGCATCCTTAACATCCGTCACGCAATATCTTTTCATCAGTAAATGAGAACTCAATTAAATAGTGTTTATTTTTTTAATATCTATAATTTAAATAGCTCACTACACCTTGGGTATATATTAAGTTTATATTATTATTTTTTTGTGACTCTGAGTTACATGATAATGCATCAAGCTGATTTACTAATGAATTAACATGTCCTATGCTTCTGTGTGGCTTGTTCTGGGGCAAGTAAAGATCTACCTATCCATCTTGTTGATGCAGCTGCTATTTATAATGTGTTGTTGCTGATAAACTTGATCATTTCTACAGTCGAAAGAGGTTCTCTACAATTTGTATAGGTAGAGGTAATGATTTTTTTTTTTACATTTTATTCATCAGAATTGTAATTTTTTTAAATTTAAACTAGTCTATCACTTCCTCTGTCAAAAATATAATTATTGCCACCTACAGCACTGTCATGACTTCTTTTAGGTTTGTTTCCTTTGACTTAGTCTCCTGTGGGTGATCATTCTTCTGATCCCCGCAT
Organism: Ceriagrion tenellum; assembly: GCA_963169105.1. Lineage (NCBI taxonomy): Eukaryota > Metazoa > Arthropoda > Insecta > Odonata > Coenagrionidae > Ceriagrion > Ceriagrion tenellum. The sequence continues at coordinate 62,932,878 of OY720637.1, forward strand.
CCAATTCTATTTCTTTTTAAGAATTGAATTGCTGCTGCGTCAGTTTCTACATATTACCTGCTTTGTGTAGTCTGCAGTAGAATCTTGCTGTAGCGTAACTTGATGTAATGTTGAATTTTGTATTACGTTCATTGATGGACGGAACTGACAAAAACCGTATGTTTGGATGTGTAAATATTTTGCTGTAATATAATAAGGTAAAGCTGTCGAGGTACCCCTCAATGTCATAATGTCAATGTTACATAAATTGGATTAGTTCTTACATCCTGAGAAGTGAGGCACTAAAGTAGTAAAGTACTGGAAATATTGCGTGATTCAAACCTATGTGCGATTTTTATGTTAATTGATTTTGGGAAGAACCAGTAGAGAACACTTTGAAGCCATTGAATGTGATATAAGCTATAAAAAAATAGCATTACCTGTGGTATTTATGACTAGTAAAACGGTTTTTGTAAGTTAAGTCAATTTATTGCTTTAACAGGTTTTTGTAAGTTAAGTCAATTTATCACTTAAACAGGTATACTTATACAGAAAATAGGGCACCATATTCATACAAAACCGTGGTTGCTTAGTGATGGGAAAATGGTGAAGCCATGAAGCTAGACTGATATTCAGGTCACACTAATCCCAAGGCATATTGCCAGCATTGATATGCATTAATGATGCCATTGAAGAAGTGATTTTTGTATCATGATGATGGAAGTTTCTTTGATGTGCACACCATTTATTGCTCATGTAATTCTGACCACAAAGACAGTCTTTGTGATGCAACGCAATCTAATGTTTCGTTAAAACTTCATTTGAGTTATAATACTGTGATAAATGATCATTCCCATCATGGATGAACTTCCTCAAACAGCTTCATGCTTAATAGAGGTGGACTCAAGGGTTCATTTGTTTGTGTGGAAACATTTACTTCAACTTTTATTTACGTAAATAATTTTCTAAAGATTAACCTCAGGTGTGTGCTACAACAGATTAGGGTTCCTATCAAACTCCCTGTTAACCCTTGAACCATACACAACTTGTTTCCCAGAAATTGTATTGGGAAAAGATGGGAAATGTCATACAAATTCCTAATCTCTCTGTCCCTCCCAGAGATCCTTACAGTTGCTAGGTGCTGTGAAACTCAGCATAAGTCAGTGGAGGAGTGTATTGTCCACGTGTTAGCTGTCAATGTCATCATAACTACCACCCTACCCAACACTTGTTGGAAAACCCTTCTACCAGTATATCATGTTTGCTTCGTACAGTATTTATTGTGGGAGCTACACAAACAATTTTCAAATTAGTTCTGTGAAAGGTGAAGTATAGATCAGTATAGTTCATTAAATGAAAGGGTACCAAAATTTGTGGCAAGATAAAGGCTGAAAAATTGATTAAAGATGCTTAAGAAATTGGAAATCACGCTTCAGGATGAGAGTACGATGTGCAGAAATCTTGCGTAAGGAGTTGGAGAAAGGACATTGTTGCACCACTCTTTTGTGATAGGGAAAGAAGAGCCATGATGAGAAAATCAGCCAGTTACCCCACTGCAGAACTAGAGCAATTACCATGGCATTTCGTACTGCCTTGCTGTTACGTTTGAACAAGGTTCTACTGTATTAACATCTTACCATCTTATATTCTGCATGTGTACTTTCCTCTATGATCATGAAGAGTGATACTTGCTTCACATTCTCCCAACCTTATCCAATCCTAGTCTTTTCCTTACAAAGTCTGAAGGAGATGGGTCACATTTACTGCATGGATGATCAAATCACACAAATTATGTTTGTATCCTTCTTCACATCTGTCATCAGTCAAGCCAAGGAAAGCAGGTATATATCATAAATCTTTGAAGCTTTCTTTTACTGTGAGAGTAACTTGGAAAGTGAATATCCAATTTTGGTAAAAGTGTGTAAATTTTCAACTCATTTAATGGTACATGTAATTTAATTAATACATTTATGGTCGTATTCTGTGTTCTTTCTATGCTGCCCTCACCATCATCCTGTCTCAATGAATCATAGCATTTTCTCAAATATTTTGTGGGGCTTATCATTTCATGTTTCAAAAGTGCACAAAATAGATTGAGCCTCTTACTATAATGGGTTTTGGTTATAGCATATGCTGTGATATTAGAGAATCCTTAAAATTAGTTTGGCAGTTTGCTTCCATTGTCTTTGGTGTAATTAGGGAGTGTGAGCAAGATAAGTTATGTAATTCTTAGCTATGTAAGAAGGATAACATTGCCATAATTTTTCTAATGGTGAACTTTTTGGAATAACCTTAATAGGGAGTGAAACTTAATCATTTGGCTTATAGTAAGTCTATCAAAGATAACGTTAATTAGGAAAATGTGTGGAAATATCGAGTCAAGTGTCAGAAGATGGATTTTGAATTTTTCGTCTGTAGAAAATCTGTCACAGAATTCTCATTTATTTATCACTCATAGAATTTGGTATTATCACTGCGAGAATGCAATTAATGGCTGTTATATTAAATGGTGTCATAGATATTCATTACTTCAATTCATTAACTTATTGTTGTCATCATAATCAGCAGTCCTCAATCAGGTAAATGTTTAGCTGCAGCTCTCCTCTCAGCTAACCATTTCATTCACTTTCTCCACTTTGATGTCCTTCATAATTTGCATGGCATTTTCAATCCTCCTCTATAATCATATCCTGAAGAATTTACTTATAAGATTTTTTAGCATCAATAATGTGGATTCCATCTCAGATTGAATAATGTTAAAGCCTATTATTTAGAAATACATATAATCCACATTGAGCCCAGTAATTTTTTCCTGGAGAGAAAAAAGATTTTGAGTGTTTTATTTTAGGATTTTGTTAAAGATGGTTCTTATGATATGCAATTTTAATCTTCAAGTATGGCCTAGCGCATGTAGCCTTATTACCATTGGAAAGGACATTTATGTGATAGTAGGGATGACAGTGCTGTGCAATACAGCTGACTGACTCTGGCACCCTATTATGAAATTTAAATGTTCATATGTGTCTTCATCAAATTTTTTTCTTATACAACATCATTTTAGGAAAATTGAATCAAGAGGAGGCATTACCTTTGACTCTTAAACACCACCTGATTGCTGCACTGCTTGTTACGCACATGGGCCTTCAGGCATTCCTTCCTTACTCGCACTTCATCACCAAGGTAAGCTTTATTTTGCTTGCCTGCAGGATATGTTTTACTCATTGTCTGAGTCCAGTTTAAATAGCTAAGATTTTTATCTCTCTCAAAAATTCACACTTCATATTTTCTTCCCAATCTCTTCACTGTGGTTTCAGCATGCAATGTTTTTATCAAAGTGAAGCAACATGATATTCACCTTTACTGTTGAAACTAAATAAATTTATGGAGTGATGGACAAGTTGGTTGAGTGATTTGAGTGATCTCTTCAAAGGTTAAGGTGGAACTTTTTTTCTTTTATTCAGGTACTTATTTGACAATAGTACCCCTGTATTCATGAGAAGTATGTTCTGCGACCTTCCATGAGTAACTGAGTATACTGAGAATTAGCTATTTTAAATACAGTCAGAAAAACATGCATTGGAAATGCCTACCCAGTATTCTGACTGACTGTTTTCTTAAATAATTACCATAAACTGGGGCTACTGTTTGAGGTGTTTTATGGTTTCATTAAGTTTATAGGTGAATATATGAAAATTTAAAATGATATTATGTTACTGTTCATAAACATCATTTCCCTATTAATTACAGATGAGCCTTCTAGTTATTAATTTTTTTGGCATAATATTTCACTAAATAACTGTCACAAAGTTACCCCTGCTGACAATGAAACTTTGTAATGGTCAGATTTTCTTCTATATTGTGTATAGTTTGGCGTGTCACAAATTTGAACTTGTATGTGCACTTAAGGACCTTGAAAGACAAAAGAAATTATCATTCAAGAATTTAAGTGGTCTTTGGGTTTTGTTTCCCTCTTTCCTGATAAGTATTTATCATGCTCACTATTTTCTTATCTTGTTGCCAAATATTGTCCTTCTCTTTAGGCCATCCCCTGTGTGTGCATGATTGCTCCATCACATTGAGTGAAGTGCCTTGATTACCAATTTTGGTTATCGTTCCTGGGTAATAATTTACCCTCAAAAACTTCACCAACATAGACCCATACTTTTTCATCTACCACTTTGATTGCAGGGATGATGTTGGGTTCTGATTCAGAGCGTGGTTTACACCAATTGTTCCGTTACTTCACACATAACAGACTGCTTCGCTTTCATCCAATGTTTGAATCTTCTGATGAGGGTTCTTTTTGGCCTTTTTTCTGCTAGAAAGTTTATATAATTGTGATGTGGATGTGATCCGAACTTCCTTCCATTTATTCTTGACATTCTGGACCCTGAAGTTAAAAATAAGTATAATTAGATATGTGACAGTGGCTTATTTTGTCACAATGTTGGACCACACTTCTGCAAATCACTCTTATTTTGTAAGAAAATGCCGCCAAATAAATTCATACCGAAACACTCCTTTCACTGAAATGTATTAATAAATTGCATATTCAGTTAACGTCACTTTCAAATTTTAAGCTGCTCTATATTTCGTTCTCCAGAACAAAGTTTCAACACTTCTGAAAATAAATAATATAAGTTCCTTGGTAACTTTGTGGTATTCCATTTTTCAGAGGATTTAATGGTAACATTTCCTTTATGACCTGAAGATGATGCTTAAGCGTTGAAACCCAGGTCATGTGTCTTTTTAAGTATGTGGTATTGTAAATGTTACCATTAAATCCTATGAGAACTTCTGAAAATCACCAAGTGCACATAACATAAAATTACTTTATGGAACTGTTCCTACCAATGGGCATGTATTTCCAAGAGTCACTAACAAATGTCAGAAGCTTTTGAGCACCCACTACAGAAATATTTTTTATCTCTCTACATTTGGAAAACCTAGAAAATCAAAAATAGTGTAGTGAGGCATATGTGTCCCAAAGTTTTACCCCTGTCAAAAAGTAGCCTCTGATTACGGTATGGTTTTCTCTTCTTAGAATGTGAAATTTTATGTCATTTGCCATCACTTTATGACCGAATGAAAGGAATAGTTGTGTAAAACGCATACTGCCTTTTTCTTAAACTACACAGATTGTAGGGGCAAGAGACTGCATTTTGATTCTGTCCCTCCCATCCTTGTAAAAAGAAAGCTCAGAGTTGCATGATTGATTTTACCACCTTTTTCAAGAATTGATATAATTATCTAGGGTGACAAGGTTTAGGATATCTCTTTAAATGCTGACCCACTGGTTAGTATTCTGACTGCTGCTAGATGGTGGTCCCTGTGAGGGCACTAATGGATTTTGAGCATTGTGGTAATTATATAGCTTTATAATAAATGTATGTGTTGGGCAGAGTGGCTTAAAAAGTTTGTGAATGGCTCAAAAAGTTTGTTGTTATTAGGTTGTCCTTAGTATAAGATATTCAAGTTTACAGGAAAAATTAAGAAACTGCTCTTTATTTACCATTGGTAACACCAAATGTAAGGGACTCTATTGAATAAAATAGATGGAAAATAAATTAATATGTGATAGCATATTTTCTTTGATGCGATAAAAAAGTGAAATTGTGTTGAAAAGCAAAGCTTCGGAGATGTCTTGAGTGGGGCCTGGGGATAAATTTTAGCAAAACAAATAGCTTCTTCTAGAGCCTTGCCAAATTCTTCTCTAATTTGGAGATCAAAAAGTGTTAGATATTATAAAAGACTTAATTAATTACAATTACAATGTAAAGTTAATTCATTAGCTATGCTCATGTATATCATTCAGAGTATTAGTTTTCATTTTGTGAATCAAAATCCTTCTTTGCCTGAAAAATGAGGAATATGTTTTTTCTAATTATTATTAACTTTTTTAATCTCAAGGGCTACAACAATTGGACAAATGGGTTGTATGGTTACTCCTGGGACATGATGGTGCATTCGTGGGATACGATACTTGTTGTGGTGAAAGTAGTCGACAAAAATACTGGAACAGAGCACTTTTTGGATCCTGAGGTAGGCAGTTTAAATCATTTACAATGTTATTTGGCTTGAAATTCATTCATGTATATTGTTATTTTTCCTGTAAAAGGTTTGGGGTAAGCATTTATGGTAGGAAGATAATGCCCTCAAGAGGTATGAAAGTGTGGCAGAAAATGAAAGTGAGACGATATAAATTTGAAACATTTTTTAATATAAATTGTTTTTGTAGAGAATTACAGGTATGAGTGGATTTATCAATGATAGCATAAGACAATGAAAAGCACGGCCAAAGGAAGCTTTCATGAGGAGTGAATTATAATTGAACTGCTTAAGGAAATTGATGGATTTGCTTTTACATTTATGTGCTACTTGGCTTACCTCTAAACCAGGGGTGGCTAACCCGCAGCCCATGGGTCTTGAACATTTTTCCGGCCTGCGAAATTCATCACACTTTAATACAATAACATTAACACAATAATAATAATAACTCATTATGTTTCAATTTTTTATTCCAAAATGTCTATAGTGGGTCCTAATCTAATATGGGGATATATAATTTTATATGTGGCCCGCAGAGTTATGATGCATTTCCAAAGTGGCCCGCAAGATCATTTTGATTGGCCACCCCTGCTCTAAACATTTGTTTAAACAATGATGAAGTATGTGGTTACTTTACCCTTTGAGCCATCCTTGTTTAAACATTTGTTTAAACAATGATGAAGTATGTGGTTACTTTACCCTTTGATTATGTCCTTGTGCCTCTTTGCCATCCAGAGTATGATCATGCATGTAATTCTTTCAAATTTGCACTGAAGCAGTAAATGCTCTCATGCCTCCCATTTTGATTCATTGTAACATGTTGTTCCATCTCTCCTGGTGGCTGGTGAGCCAAATTATCTCTATGAAGTGTCTCTGAAGAGTCCTACCACCTATTCCATTATTCTACTAACTACGTTTTGCCTTGAGTTAGTACATACCTCATGTAGTTGGTTCAATTGATAGAAGTTGATGCATTCAAAGATGGTTTTAGTCCTGCTCTAAGTTAATATTTTTGTTCTCATACCACATACAATAATTGGAATCTTACTCCGTAAAATTGTTGTATTTATTTTGTTTTGCTTGTTCAATGTATGATCTCCTAGTTTTCATAGATTGTTTATCAAAGAAACTTGAGTTCAAGGTAATAAAATTGTAATTGGAAGTCATTTCATCCTTAAAAACCCACTCTTGGGGTCAGGGCAAATGAAAAAGAAACCTCACTACTCAAAGGGTTAACACATTCAGTGTTATCATATGTGCTAAGTGTTTCACTAGGGTCAGTTATTTTTTCCAGCATTACAAGATGCTAAAAGACAGGGGACATTTTTAAGCAAAGTTAATACCGTGCCTATTGGTGGGACCTGCACTGAATGTGTGAACCAAGTCATTGAGGAAAGGGGTTTTATTTGGATTTGAAGCTTTCAAGGTGTGATTTTGAAGTTTTGAGAGGGTAGTCTGGGTAGAGAGGGCAGGAGTAGAGGCGCTAGCCTTTATCCACCTTAGGAGACTTTAGTTTCTACCAGAAAATGGGACCTGTTTGTGAATGGGAACGTTAGGGACTCTTTGGTTGCCTGTTCAAATTTAATGTCTGGGAAAAATCTGGACTTGAGGAACTTCATTGGAAATTTGAATGATGGCAGAGAGAGAAAGGCTTGGATTGCATGACCTAACAGTGTATTTTTTGTATGATACTGACAGAAGCTTTTTATTTATGAACTGGATATGTATAATAAAGATCATTTCAGATGACTTGGTGGGTGAGACTTCGGCCATACTCGTCAGTGCCTACCTACTCTCGCGCTAGAGGGGAAATTTGTGGAATGGGCAAGGTAGGGAAGGGGAAAAGCGAGGGAGAAGAGCTGCAAGGTGTTGCCATACCTATGGCTCTGCAAAAGTGAGAATGGGAGGATCAAAGGAGCTTCGGAATTTAACTTGTCTTGAGGATATCATTGGCAGTAACATTGTATGCACAGGACATTGTATGGTAAATAATACAGAAGTAGGGTAAACAATTTAATATTTTATGTGCTCATCAAAATACTTTCACACTTTCACAATACTTGGCTGGGGGTTTATGCCTCATTCAGCCCAGGTTAAATGAAGAATATAAGTATCAATATCAATGTAATACCTTTTCACAATGGCTGAGCTAATGTGGAATCATTGCTCTCTTTCTCAACCTCTTCGTAATGGCCTTTAACACTAAATGTACCGATGGTACGATAAGTACTGATGACACGATAAACGCACCAACCCCCCAGTAATCAAGCAGCCGCACTTAAAATGCAGTAGCTGAATACACAGAACACGTGGCAACACAGGAAGCAGAGAGAGATCTTTACACAACAGAATCCAGAGTAAGACTCAGCTCCCAGGAGAAGGAAATCCCCCACCCACGCTCCCATTGGTTACCTCCGGACCACATGACTGGCTTCAAGCTCCTCCCTCCGGCTGGTCCAGCCTACCCACCTGCCAAGTCACCTGAAATGAACTATAGTGATATTTAATCCTCAATTTGGAAGTGGTCAAAGTATAATTTGTAAACTTGTAAGGGTGTATTCAAAAATACTGAAACTTTTTTCCCCCTTAAGATTACCACGAATGCTGTGTACATTTGATAGGAAAGTCATCAGTGCTGAATATTATTTTTTGACATTGTTGATGTTTTAACTTGATTACAGGCATGGGTTCAGACTGATCGATGGACAAAGCATGCTGACATGGCTGTTCAATATGTATCCTGTGTTGGAGAACGTGTGAAAGAGGCTGCCAGAAGCACCAACATGGAGTTGGATTCAAAGAAAGAGAAGATGGATAACCTTACTTCTTTAGCTGTTCATGTTGATGTTTGGAGTTCTCTGAATGGACGTTTCCAGCAACGAATTTTTGACCCACGAACTGATATATTAGCTGTGGCTGACCAGTGGTCTCCTTTTAAACCTGTGCCATGGGTTATGCCTCTTCTGGATGATAAATCATCCCCTAATGAGGAAGGTGGTGGTTGGAGGAGAGGACGCATGAAAGAATTAACTGCTGAAGTCCATTCCTGGTCTCCATACTCTGATGTATTATTTGTGGCTGATTTCCCAGGCAAGTCTCTTTGTGGATATTTTAAAATGTAGCCATTTATGCAACTCACTGTTTGTAACATATTTTGTGTGCTCTATCATAGGACTGTTTATATGTTGGATCAGACACACTGTTACTGTCCTAGAGGTCATAAGATTAGCAGGTTTACTTTTACTTATGAAGCATATCACTGTCAGGGGAATGTTTTGCTGAATTATGAGCTTGGAAAAGAAATCAGGAAGTAAATGTATTTCTTGCTGGATCATTTGGATGTATAAAATAAACTTAGAGGTAGAAGTTTATCTGCATCATCAATATGGTAGTGTATTGTTATTGAGTTGATGATAAGAATGATTAAGAAGGCAGAAGAAAAAACTTGTACTGGTGTTACAGGATTCATAGCCAATCAAAATCAAATCATGGTCAAGTACCACATATTTTTTCAGTTGCTTGAAGATAATAAATATTAGTTATTGAAAATTTAGTTTTGCTTTCATTTATGGCTGTTTAGAAAGACCTATAAAATGAGAAACGGTCTAGTATAAAATTATGAGAACTCTTTAACTTTTGAATTTACGTGATAGTTCGATATTCTTTTATATCAAATGGTACTGCTGTAATTATTGGGGAAATTATTACATTTTAAAACGGGTATGTGGAAATGCATCATAAATATCAAAATTCCCCCTCTTTGGGATATTTTTTATCCATCTTAGAAAAGAAACCTTGTATTTCCATGAAGTGAATGATTCCTCCTACGTAGTTTCCACAACCCAACATAATCATGGAACATAAAGTCTGGGTTTGGCAAAGTTTCTCTGTATTCTAGAGCCATGTATTGGAATGGCTTCCTCAGTATTAGTGTATATATTAGTTAACAAAGTTAACTCTGGTTATTTTTGCTAATTGCTGTAAATTTTCTGCTATTTTTTCTAGGCCTGGTTCTGGAGAATTATTTGAATTCTGATTTTGGTAATGTAACCTTGACCATTCTTGCTGGAAAAGTTGTTTTTGAGGTCAGAAATCCCCCAATTTTGATCAAAGAAGAGGATGGCATTTTCCAGCAAGGTGAAGTTATTCAGGAAAATCAGAGTGAAGGACATCTTAATGACACTTATTTAAAAAACATTACCCTGAACCATGGGAATTCTGTTGTTGTTCCTACATCCACTTTCCATTATGTACACACAATATCTACGAGTCCTTCTTTCTATATGTATTCGTACATAAACAAAACAAGAGAAAGGTTAGGTTTGAAAGATGAGCACATTCTGCAGGAAAGGAGGGCAGAGGAAGCAAGTTTCTTGCAAGAAGTTCGTTTCCGTGTCAGTAATTTCCTTCGAGCTCTGGGATTGGTTGGAAACTCAATACTGAAGTTACTATACTCTGTGCCAATGATGAGACGGGTTAGAGTAGCTTAAAATCTGTACTTTTGAGACGTGCACCCATAGCAAATGGGTTTTATATATGCATATGTTTGGTGATGCTTCCTATAACTTGTGATTGCCAATATAGTCATTATTTGTTACTGTATTGCATTTGTTACTATAGCATATAAGATAGCATGGAAGATAAAGTTGCTTTTATAAATATTTTTGTGGATTTTGAAAATATTTCATATAAAAAATATCAAATGATTACATTTGAATATGTATTTTCTTTATTAATTATTTTAGGAATATTTGCATATTATTTGATGTGGTTCAATCATTGAGGTAGATGGAGAGGGCGCTTGCTATAGTGACCAATGCTAGAAGCTGAATCCAGTTCACATTTGCATTAACTGCCATTTTCCTATAGTGCTTGTGGGCTAACATCCTAATTGTGCAGTTTTACTATGTTTTCCATTGATAACTTGAGTCCCATGCAGAAACAGTAGTGAACCTTTCTTCACATCCCTTGTCTGACGACAAAATCTCCATGTTAAGTAAAGGGTTGTCTTTCTCCCCCACCCCCAGAGTTATTTCTGTCAAGTTCCTCACTGACATGCATAAATTCTGCCTAAACCTCTAATGTAAATTTTTCTGGGAATCCCTACTTTCCAACAAATGTCCTTCTTTCGACCTACACCCTGCCCTCACCAAATTCAATCCATCTTCTGTGCACAAACCCAACCTCTCCCCTCAAAACATCCCATGGGAATTTTCAGCAATCTGCTTCCCTCTAGAATTTCTGATCTTTCCTTTCTTAAATCTTTAAACCCCCCTTCAAAACCTCTCCTCTGCAGAATTGTCATCATTAAAAAATCTCACTGGAAATCCTAAAATAATCATTACTCCCTTTGATAAAGATTCCTTTGTGGTAGTGCTTGACACATCTGATTACATCGATGAGGCTCTTTGGCAACTCTCCTATTTTCACGCCTACATCATCTCTTTCCTTCAGGGTAGAGGTCCCAATGAAGGCCTCTTTTGCAGAAATAATGCACTGCTGACTCCTCGTCACCCCCACACTCCTCACTTCTACATCCTTCTGAAAATCCATAAACCCTATAGCCCTGGCTGACCAATAGTCTCCTGCTACCATTCTCCTACTGAGTAGCTTTCTGCCTTTGTTGACCACTACCACCTATGTATTCCCTACCGTCGTAGGGAACTCCGTTCATTCCCTACCTTCCTACATCATAGACACCTACTATTTCATTGAACACCTCAAATCCAGCAGCAGATTCAGCCCGTCCTATGCCAACCTATTCCTCAGCCAATTAGAGGAGTCCTTTCTGTCCTCCCAAACCCTCAAACCCCTTCTCTGGCTCTGTTATACCTTCCTTCAATATCTTCCTTCTCTGGCCCCATGGTGTTTTCTCCATGAACTATCATTTTTTCTCTTAATGAATTCTCCTTGGTCTCGTTCACCTCCCACATCTCTTCTTCCTCAGTTACCTTTCTTGAAGTCGATATCTCTCTCTCTCTGACCTCTAATTTACCACCTCTGTCCACATCAAACCTCTTCTAACAAGCAGCAACATCTCCACTATAAAAGTTGCCACCCTTCCCATACCAAAAGATCTCTTCCCTACTCCCTCTCCTTCCGGGGCCACCGGATCTGCAACAATCCCGACTCCCTTGATAAATTCCTTATTACCCTACACCTATCCCTTTGCCAACGAGGCTATCCCGAATCCCTGAAAAATATCCTTTAGCGTTCCTATCACCCCAAATTACCTGCTAGCACTAACAATTTCAACCTCTCCCTCTGTACTACCTACTTCCCAGGCACCCATTCCCTGTAACGTATCCTTAAAAGTCTTTTTCCTCTCCTCTCCGACAATGTCACCCCCGCCCAAATCTTCACCAAATGTTTCTCATTGACCTTCTGATGCCCTCTCAACCTTTCCAGTATCCTCAAAACCGCTAACCCTATCTCTAAATCCAAATCCTCCAATTATTCTTACATTCTTCCCATTTTATGTGGGGTTGACTTCCGGAGCTCTCAATCTCCGATTAAACGGCCACAGATATTCCTGAAACTCCTCCTCCCAACATGCCTTTCTCCCTGTCCTCAACTATGCCTCCTCCCACAACCTTAGGTTTGATAAATGTTTTTACTTGGGCATCTTTTCCTCTCTCCACCCACTGCCTCCCCACTTGAGTATAAAAATGTAGAAAGGTGTGCATTCTGCTCCTCAATGCCCACTCCTTTCCAGGAGTCAACAGAGCACTCTAATCACTGTTACCACCTCTTGCTCTACCCCTCCTTTCCCCCTCCCTCCCTTTCTTCTGCTCCCCCTCCTTCCTCTCCTCCTGTGTAACCCTTCCGGTAGCAGTCAGGCATACTTGTTCTGCTGAAGAAGACAGCAGATGTGGTCAAAAATTTAAAAATTCCTCTGTTTTTCTTTTATGTTGTCTATTTGTTACTGACACACCTCGTGAATTTTGTTGTATGTATATCACAACTAGTGATACCTCATGGAACATTTATGTACTACAAATCTGCGTGCACTTATTTCTTTAATATGCATTCTCATTATGTTTTTTGTATATTTATTGAAATTTATAATCATCCCCATTCCCAAGGAAAACTTTTGTAAAATCAAATAGAACCCATAGCTCTAAGCAGCCAATGTATGTTTCAAGAGTTACTTGCCTTTTATTACAAACAGATGGTGATTACTCTTGCTATACATCAACTAATTCATCCATTCCATCATGCTAACCATAGGAAAGTAAGGAGAGAGCAGGGTTAAACAATATGGTTGTTATTTCGGTTTTCAGGCTTTAGTTTGATGACGTAACCCCTCTTCGTCTACCTCAATGGGTTCAATGCTCAAAACTTTCTATTCCCAGAATGTGATATTTTATCGGTATTATTCCTAAACATTGAATGAAATTTCGTTGGCGGAGCAGTCCTCTTTTTCCAGTAATCTAAATTTAGTTTTACTGAGAACTGAAGTGATTTTCAACTCTTGATTCTTGCTTTATATTGATTTAACTTTTTCTTTTTGCATTTACATTTACATTATTTTTGTACCTTTTTTCTTTAATTACACAGATTGGCTACAGAATTCATCTTTTATAATGACTGATTAATTATAAGTAAATGAGTGACTAAATTATTCTACTACCAAAGTTAGAGTAAGAGCAATGGGCTAGCAACTAGCATAGGTCTAGTCAAAGTGTGATGTATGTAGTTTGTGAATGTTTTATTTTTTTCCTCAGACACACACTTGTATTCTTAAGGATGTGATTAGTGACAGTTTTTTTGTAGTCTCCCTGGTCTGTTATTTCTAGTTGACATTCTTCTTTGGGAACATAGTAATGGGGATATCAGTACCAAAATCAAATGATGGGCATTATCGTTCTTGCATTGGTAATTCATTAAGGAGATGCAGGCAGTCCTCAAGTTATTCACTTATTCACTCCTTGACCTACTGGATGAGCATGTGTAGAGTCTGACTTTATGACCAAATATTTGGTTAAAAAATTGGAAGTCAGACTATACACCAGTCGAACTTTTAACAGCTTTTATCTAAGCTTGAAAATATGCAGTACATATTTCCCAGGCCCATAAGCTTCACCACTGCAATGTAGCATGCCTTTATTTTATTTTAATTTAATCACCTGATTTCCATCTCCTTGATCTGGTTTTATTCCCAGATGCATTCCAGTCAGATTTTGCAAATTTTAGGCTATCAAAAAGTAGCTTTAGATAAGCAAGGGAAAGGAATGCATTACTAATTTGGAATAAAGGATGACTTTTTCGGGCAATGCTGTGCACAAGATTCAAATTGGCCCAATAATGGTACAACGGACATTGATGCTTCTCAATAAGACCAAACTGAAGCTGGTGAACACTCATTCTCTTGAATCCGCTTCCAGTATGAGGATCGAATCATTGAGTTTTTAAAAAATGAACAAAATGCAGCATTGCCCAAAAAATTCATCCTTCATTAACAAGAAAAGCTGTGAGATTCTTCAAACAAAAATTAATTTGGAATCTTACATAGAATTTGTCATGACTGCAAATTATTTCCATCATTTTCTTCTGGCTCAACCAGTATTTATGGGATAAATTTTCTCTTAATGTGGTGAGTTTGGAATACAGTAATTAAGTAACTTGGGGACTTCCTACTGTTAAATTAAGTTGATGCAAGAATTTTAAGGCCTCATTGATCTTCATTGTGGTGAAATACCTTTTTTGTTCGAATTATTATTACTATCTTCAATGAACATACTTGTGAACTTTGTTTGCGCTTACGATAAACCGCATATATATATCAAATGAATATATGATCAAAACCTCTTTGAAGTGAAGCCAATAGCAGTGCTATTAATTGTGATAAAACTTAATTGTCTGAAGGAAGATACATTCATGCTGCTTTTGTTTAAGACTACTACTGCCATTAAGAGCATCATGAAAAATTGTTTTATGTTTTACAATGATATTTTGTAAATTGATATTGGATCAATGTGCATCAAGTATTAAAAACTGATTTTCAGATAGACTGAGATTGTTTTTTTGTTCTTATGAATGAAATACCTTATTTTCCCTCAATGCAACAATAATACACTTCATCAGATCTATACATTGTGGGAAAATAAGTTGGACTCCTTAATATGATAGCTCTCAGAGATATTAATCTAATCTGTTAATCAGGGATCTTAAAGGCAGAATATCATCTCCTATTTTAAAACAAGGAGCTGCATATGAGTGAATTGGTTATGCATTTAAACATTTTAAAAAAGTGTTTAAAATTTGAAAATTATTTTTTTACTATACTGATGGATCTAAACTTGTGTGAAAAGAAGGTGATCGATGGAATGTCATGAATTCTTAGCTTATGAAAATTACAGGGTGGCGATCATCAGGGAAAACCTGGAATTGTCAGGGAATTTTGAATTTCTGGAAAAGTCAGGGGATTCTCATAACAGTCAGGGAGATACTGGGATATGAATCCTCATTATTTTTCTACCATTACGTTAATCTGCCAGTCTTTCCTGCCCTCTATTTCACCAACTGAAACTAAAGTCTGTTGCTGACGTGCATGGAGTAAGCCCCATCAATTCGTGAAATATTCAGTTGTGAATCTTAGTTATTTAGATGTGAATCAGATGCACAATGTATCCCTTTTGTATATCCTTATTGCGGTATTTACCTTTTAGTGTAAAAATTCATGATCACAATGTTTTACGCTCAACACAAGGAATCCGAGGCTATGTTGTTCGGGAAATATTACCTTGCAGTTTATTTTACCTTCCGAAACTCAGGTCGAGAGGTAGCTGGAGCACACTAGCTTATAGTAAATACATGCTTGCAGTTCTAAAAATATGAGACGATGATTGTTCAATTTAAAGCTGCTGTAGAAGATTTAATTCAGCAGAAAAAAATATGCCAATAATAGGTGACCTGGCGATTGGTCAGGGAAATTGGTACATCGATCAGAGAAAAATCAGGGAATTTGAAAATTGGATATCAGTAGCCACCCTGAATTATCTTTTTACTATGCTGATGGATCTAAACTTGTGTGAAAAGAAGGATTCTTAGCTTAGGAAACAGTGCATTAAAATAATGTTCCTGGACCAGCCTTGGTAGTATTTTAATATAAAATGGCTTTAGAAGCAGGGTGGATTGGAGAATTGGGTTGGTATGGTGCCTAGAGTACTGACCTATGTTATCAATGGCCAGGATTCAAATCCCAGCAGAGGAGGATATTTTTCAGAGGATCCCTACTTGGGTGTCTTGTGGAGGGCACTTCAAGCTTGCTACTCTGTCATCTTGGATGAGATAGTCAAACTGTGGTCCCCTTATAAAATTTTATTCTTTTGTGGTGAATTAAGTACATATATTGTTCACATGTTCCCATTTGAGTAAGGTTTTGGTTGCTGCCAACATTTTGATGGAATACTCCTCCATCATCTTCAGACAGTATAAATATAGACGGATATAATAAGCGTATACTGGTATAATAAGATAGCACAGACACACATGGATAGGTATAATTAGATAAGGGAGGTATAAAAGTGTAGAGAGATATTCATGGGAATCGATGAAGGCTCTGAGGAGTATTCCACCAAAATGTTGGCAGCAGCCAAAATCTTTACTTGGATAGAAACCCGAGAACAATTTTTGTATATGTGCTCCCCTTGTCCAATTTCAAGGAGATCTGAGGAGAGATTGGTGAAAACTCCAATATACTGTGTGGTGCTGTATGGTTCTGAAACTTAGTGACTGGGTAGAGAGCAAATATTCAGACTGGAGACATTTGTTGTGTAGATTTGGAGAAGAATGGACAGGGCAAGCTGGATGGTGAGGAAGAGAAACATGGAGACATTGAATATGGTTGAACAGGAAAGGAAGGCGGAGGTTTAGAGAGAGGGGAAAGGGTGAATGGAGGATATTTTTAGGAGTTAGGGTAAATTGAAGAAAAGAGCAGAAGAAATGAGGAATTTGAGAGAGACACGATGGAGAGCAGTACATTTTGAGGAAAGTGTGAAGATGTTCCAGAAGTATCAGATAGACCCATGGACCTTGCATGTCCATGTAAGATGCATACCCTGCTTCTATAAATGTTGAAATAAACAAATCAGCAGCTTTCCTCCTCATCATGGGAGGTTTTAGGGATCATAATACTTTTGACCAGTACCAAAGCCTTTGGTTTGTGATATGTCTCATAATTTAAGCTGTATTTCTCTCATGGTGAAAGTTTCACAGCTTCAAGTGGTTCCACTGCCTTAGGGATTTCCAGGAAGGTCGGAGAGGAAAGGAGCTCATGTAAGACTCGCACACTCTTTTTCAGATATGATTTCAAGGAAAAAAGTAGTGCAACAGGTTTATATGGTAGTTATGTGAGGATTAGGACAACCAGTCACCTGGTAGGATACCCATTGATACTAAACAAACAGTAACTGGCTCAGGTATGGATGATTTTTATGTAGAAAACAGGCTTCTGTTTTCCAACTTTTGAGTGCGAAGTTGCTATCTATTCTCCTCTCTAACCCAATAACTATGTTCCTGGAACTTTTTCTTATTTTTTCTATTAAATCATGTTATGAGTATAATGCCCTCAATATCCTATGTACCTCCATAAAGCAGCATATATAGGTATAAGTATTGGAACTTGTTTGGAATTTTAGACTTTTATACATTAGACTATAATTCCATAGTATTCCATTCATAAAAGTCAGTATTCTCATCTTCATAGATCCAGCAATTTTGATGTATGGCAGAACTGTTAATTTTATTGTGTAACGGTAAGAGTAATTTCTAATTAAACACTTGGTGGAAAGCAAAAGGTGAAAAGGTATTGATCTGTTGCATACCTCAGTGGACCCTGAGGAAAGACAAGCTGAACCACGTGTCTTATCAATTTGAAGAAAGGCAAGTAAAAATGATGGGATATTAAATTCTTTCAGTTTGAAAGGAATCATCTGTAGTGACTTAATCAACTGACATATTATGCTGGCAGTACTTTTTTTGGTATTCTCTGAAAAGAAAGGTGAATCATTGGACAGTTATGCCTATGTGTACACTGAGCATGAGGGATCATCTCTAAGGCTCTCTTTGTGGAGCTATCTATTTTCAGACATAAATCGTTTCTAAACTCTCATGTTCTGTTTTCCCTTCAAACCATTCAAAATTCTTTTTATTCTTCTCCCTTTTCCACACCAACCTTACTGTCCTCAATCACCCTAATCTATATTTTGTCACTTCTTATAGACATCCTCCATCCATTTCATTGTTGCTTCCTTTAAATTTTCCTATCATCCCCTCTTCCTACCTCCTACCAAGTCCAGCACCAAATTTGTCTTCATCTCCATCTCAACTCACCCCTCAAATGAAGCAACGGTTGTGAAGACCATAGGGAAAAAGTATCAATGAAGAAAAGGGAATATATTGTGGTGAGCTACGTTAGAATCCATAATATGCTTTTGCATTGAAGTGAATGTTGTACGGGGTAAAAGAGGCCTCCGTTCTATCTTTTCGACAGTGGACACACTATTATTATGCTCACGTGAGTTCCGGAAATTCAGGAAAAATGTCACATGAAAATAATCGATGCATAATGTCCTTTTTAATCATGTATTTCGTTATGGATACTTTTTAAAAAACTACAAAAAAGTAAAGTTTCATCAGGTCATCGCTCAAAACATTTTTTCAGGTAAAATTCCTCCTGGCAAACTATCGTAACTCTCTCTGTAAGTTTCTCACGGTGCATTAATGGATAGCTACATATGTATATAGTACATATGAATATGAATTGCTTACGCTATTTCATATTCATATGAGTCTAAGCTAGTGGTCCCATTTGCGCGTAAATGGAAGCTGCGTCTATCAAACTGTATAATTTTCATGTCCACGCAAGCAAATATTTAAATCGGCGGGGATTTTATCTTTTCGGATTACGATTTATGATTGGTGAATTCAATTATTTACGCCACACACGGCCGATACGGCGGCGGTTGCGCAATTGTTTTCGCACGTTTGAGACCGAGAATTTCATTGGTTCCTTCAGGCAGTATCATCATTTGAACATTTCGGAGTAACTGTGGTTGAATCATCAGGCAAGTGTCAATCATTTGCCATATCGATGGTTTATTTTACTTGAAATGCCTTGTTTAATCTCATGAATGGGCCAGTGTTCCCCAGCGCACTTTATTTGGTTGCTTAATCAGTGGCAAATTTGTTTACACATACGTTTGATTTCAACGCATATTTTTGCCTGCCGCTGGCTTTGTTTTGGTTGTGAAAAGTCCAGGGCCATCAGTGAAGAATGATTCCAGATGAGTTTTCTTTGCTCGAAGAGCATTATGAAATGCATGAAACCATAGGAAGAGGTGGTTTTGCCAAGGTTAAGTTAGCAACCCATGTTCTAACTGACGAAAAGGTGGCAATAAAAATTATCGACAAGAGAAAATTCGGGGTGAGTTAGAATTCAGGGGAAATTCATTTTGATGTTGAATATCATTCATATTTGTTGGCTTATGCCATCATTCTGTGATGTGGTATAGTTTTAAGCTTGTCGTTGGTCTACATTTAAGATTAAAACCAATGCCATCTAAAAACTTGCAGGAAGATTTGCCTAGGTTTATTACCGAAGTTGCCGTTATGAAAATATTGGACCATCAGAATATCTCTCGTTTGTTTCAAGCCCTTGAGACTGACAACTATATATTTATGGTGATTGAGTATTGCCCTGGAGGAGAGTTGTTCGACTATATCGGTGAGCACTCATTACTCATGAGTTTAAGAAATGCTGGGAAATTATGGTGGTGAAAAAAACTAAGTGTGAATGTATCTCTTTTGCTTTTTTCAGTTGAAAAGGACAGATTAAGTGAAGAGGAATCCCGCACATTTTTCAGGCATATTGTTTCAGCTGTCGGTTATGTGCACAATCTGGGATACTCTCACCGTGATCTTAAGCCTGTGAGTATATATTTAAATTATTACTTTAAAGTTCAAGCAGGATGTCAGTGTATGATGATATTTTTCAATTCGGGTGAGACAAAACTAACTGAGATGATGATTTTTGCAGGAAAATTTATTACTCGATGAAGATAAAAATTTAAAGCTTATTGACTTCGGTCTTTGTGCAAAACCTGTTGGTGGGATGGATACTAAATTAGAAACATGCTGTGGCTCCCCTGCTTATGCTGCCCCTGAATTGGTGTCTGGAAAAGCTTATTTGGGTAACTATGTTATTGGTCTTATGTAATTTATGGAAGTTGTCATTACATGTATTGGTGTACGAGCTCATTGACTTTGTATTTTATCCAATGTCACCAATTACATTCTCTTAAATATGTCATTTTTCGTTAGTCTTGGGTGATAGTACAGAAGTCACTCTTTGATTGTTTTACGTTTTATTGTCTTCTAAGTTGAGCCATTAGCTGAATCACTTGGTTGATCTCTGTTTTGAAAGCCATACATACTTTCCGTGCATTGGTGGAAGTAATAGGTCAGCACTTAGGACCAATTCTCCTTAGTGTAGACTTGGTTATGAAAGGGTGGTATATTGTGTGTTTGTTATATTTGGGATTTTCTGTGTCACCTTACACTTTCTTGCTCTATTAGGGTGGTAACAGGAGTCAAATTGACAATGTCCTTTTGTCATTAGGAGATCAAAGTAGCCCAAATTGTGTTTGAAGCATCAAAATATGAAAAAAGTAAAAATACGAAGTAGATATCTTCTTTTATGTGATTGCCCTTCCTATGGTGAACTGGATTACAATCGGAAGCTAATTGAATTTTAAAAAAATCCTTCCATGGGTACACTTTCTAGTGTGTTAGTTACTTCTTTCATGTATAATTTGGGACAGTGGTATTTTTACATTTGGAACTCATTTTTGTGTTTTGAATTTGAATACTTCGATTATAAAATCAATATTCACATTGTATTTTCTTTGGAGTCATGTTATATATTCTTCCGTCATAAATTTCCCAATGAACGTCCCATAGATTTCCCTGAGAGCTACTTTCAAACTGATGTTCTCATCCATGTGATTGTCCACACAGTGTTTTCCAAGTGATGATTACATTTGACTTAAGCAAACCTTTTCTTTCTTTCAATTAATGGATATAATGTGGAGATATTTAATGGATTTGTTGAAAGAATTACCCTAAGAAGCTCTTGTTATTTATGCCAAAGCTATATTGCCCAAAATACCTTGATCAGCCTAGACCATTGCTAGAGTAATGGTCTAGGCATTAATGATTATTGGATGGAGTGATTCATTTTCCTTTGGTTAATTTTTGCCCAATTTGATGTAGTTTCTAGGTGTAAGTTTGGGTTTTGTCTTGCCAAAATAGAGCTACAAGAAAGGTGCTACAATAATAGTAATTATTATTATGATTACATCGGAAAATGCGGGTTAAATGCTTATCTCCCTCTGCTTAATATGCCCAATGGTCCAAATCAAAGTATTGTGATTATGTGCTGTGATAGCACAATGACTGACACCATGACTAATTATATAATTTAGACTTATGTGGAGAAGATAGTCGCAACATAGTTTTCAACATTCTGTTTGCTGGTGCAACAGATATGTAGTACATTTTCATGGGAGCATGATGCCTGGGCATCAAGGTAAAGGGTCCCATCCTTGGCCAAATGTATAGCTATACGTTGGGTTCCCCCTGATGTGATGCATCTCAGTAGTGAGTGCAGTTTGTTTTTTGTTTCTTCGTCTTTTAGTATGAAATTTAAATATCCAGGAAACCTTACTTTGAGGTTTACAATGAAACAATAATGATAGTAATAATAATGATAGTTTTATTATCCATAGGCAAAAATACATTGCATGTATTTGTCAAAATACATTACTATTCATGAAATACTTTACAAAAATTTGGACAAGTTAGGTACACATAAAAAACAAGTATAAAAATATAAAAGGAAAAGTACATCAATTTTGAAAAAGTAGTAAATAATAGTAACTTTTTAAAACTGACATTCCATATACTCATTGATCTACATTTACATAATACGCTGCAAGCCGCTGCATGGGCGTGTGGCAGGGGGTGTTAGGTCACCAGCCGCGTAAGGGTGTAAGTTTATGGAGATGGAATGGTGACTTATATTATAGGAGTGTATTTAGTGGAGCTCAGTTTTTATTGTCATCGCTTATTGTGTGCGGAAAGAACGAGTTATTGTACCTTTCTGTTCGGCAGTGTATCTCTCTTATTTTATTGCATCTGTCAGACCTAGAGATGTAGTGAGGAGTCATAATAATATTATCTATGTCTCTCTGAAAAATATCAGTTCTGAATGTATCAAGTAAGCTAAGCCTAGCGTTGTAGCCTCCGAGTCTCTATGGGCTCCCACCTTAATTCCTCTAAAATTTGTGAGACACTATATGTTCGCTCGTAGCAGTTTTTAGTGAAGCACACTGCTTTCCTTTGTATTTTATTAATGCTTTTGGTCAAATCTATTTGACCCGGGTCGAAAATGCTCGCAGCATATTCACGATATGGCCTTACCAAAGCAAAGTAGTATCTTTCTTTGACTTTTTCATCCGAGGACCATCCTATTATACGTTTAACCAAACCTAGCTTCTTTAATGCTGCGCCACATATGTTCTGTATGCGCAATCCCCATCAGAGATATCAGAAGTTAAGGTAATTCCAAGATATTTTACTGTATCTGAAGATTTTATATTTACTGATGCTGTAGAACAAATGTTTTTAGGATATTTTTAACATATTATCTGAACTTACTGTGTTCTAGGCAATTACTTGTAGACTAGCAGGCAGCTAGCCTGCTCACTCCGTGAGCAGGGGTGTGTACTCGCCCCAGAGCTGATATTAAATTTGATCATTTTTGGCTTTAGGGGTAAGTGTCCTAGTCCAAAAATAGCTCCTGTGCGAGAATTTTATTTAGGAGTATAATGTTTGTTGTTATATTTTTAGGGTGTTATATTAATTCTTTAATCTTCTTCTTCTTGAGTTAACTTACTGTGTTTCCCAGCATCTGGTTGTTGCAACCACAACCCAAAATTGAGCCATTTCATCTCCAAATAACTTACACCTTTGCACGGCTGGTAATCTAACATCCCTTGCCACATGCCCAAGCAGCCGCTCTTTTGGATCTTATTTAAACTAACTAAATACACTCCTTTTAATTCATGTCTCCATTTCATCTCCAAATATCTTACTCCTTTGCATGGCTGGTGACCTAACACCCCCTGCCACATGCCCAATAATAATCTAAGACTACTACCAAATCATGAAGACAGAGATTCCACATTCAGCGCACCAAACCTCACTCTTCTCGCTCAAAAATTGACAGAGAAAGAAACAAAACGGATACAGAATGACTGACACACTACAAAATTAATATATATATATAGATAGATGGTAATTTTTTATAGAGGTTGTATCCCTGATGTGTAATGCTGTTTAGTCTTTTAGAAGTTCTATGGCTTTTTAGATGAATGAGTTTGTTTGATCACGTGTTGTAGCTATGGAGTTTTTTCTAATGACACACAGTTCTTGTGTATGAAGGACAATGTTTCCATAATGTAAATCTCTGCATAGTGTAGTTTAAATGCTGGGCATAATGGAGGCAGGCTCTTTGAAAGAAAGGGAATTGAGAGTGACACACTGTTGCAGTGTGCCATCCAGAAAGAACCTGATGTGTGACACTGTCACAGCTGTGAACGTGATAACTTTTGACTTTCAGTGTATCGGTATCATTTGATTTATTTATGTGCTGCAAAATGACCTTTGGTGATGATCCATGGCATTTATTTTCATGTGTGCTGTTAATCTAACACTCTTTGTTTTGGTAGAATTATTAATAATGTTTGAGTTTTTCGAAATTAAGCTAATCTCGAACAAAATCCTCCTGATCTGGGTCAGCGGTAAACCAAGAATTCACTGCCACATAATGAAATGTGTAAACATAGAGCTGGCCTGGAAAAACTACAATATGTTTTGATTGAATTGTTGAAGTCTTTCTGCACCTGAGGATTGTACTTGATGCAGTTCTCCCATATGCTTCCTGGAATGAACAAATTGATTAGAGAAAAATTTTTGGCAAATGTTGTAGATATTTGAATAAAAAGGGATTCAAATAACTGCGTAAAATCTGAATTGGGTTTAATGTGCTTGAAGGTTTATTGTTGAAGCAGCTCCTCAGTTGCAGTCTAAGTGGCTTATAGTTATTGATGGTTATAGATCTTGATTTTTCCCTAACTTTGCTATCAACTACGAAAGTCGAGTATAATTTTTCGCATAATTCGTATGAATGAAATACAAATGACCTCGAATCTTCTCATATTGCCAGATGATATCAGGTCTTTGTCGTCTCATTTCCGTAAGTGTTCACTTTGAAAGTATTTTTTAGATCCATGTTGATCCATATTGTTGTAGTTGTATGTAAGAATATAATGTCACATTTTCATAGAAGTTTTACTGGTATAATAATCATGGTATGAGAGTTCTGATGGCATCAAACTGTGTTTAAATAATATACCATGTTGTATTCCATACTTTATAAAGTAGATTATAACATGGTGTATTGTGGAATGTAGTGTATATATGTAGAATACAATGTTACATGTGGAATATAACATGGTGTTTTCTTTAGCAATCTATCATGCTAAGGTTTGCTGCAAATTGACTCGTGAGATTTTAGCTATTAATTGTGATTATGTTAAAAGCCTGTGTTCTTCACTGGAGCATCCTGTCTGACATTGCTGGGATTAGGCTCTTGTAATATTTTTAGCTTTCAGAAATCTAGGAAAATTGATTATGTTCAGGTGCAAATCGAGGGTGGCTGAAGCTATATACGAAATTTGATCATTTTTGACGTAAAGTATTGCTATATGCACAGCCCTCTCACAAAATTAAATTAAGTAAATAGTGCTGTATATTTACGGTTTTTATTTGTGTATGATTATAAGATTTGGCATCTATTTCTTTATTTACAGGGTCTGAGGCTGACATTTGGAGCATGGGAGTCTTACTTTATGCATTGCTGTGTGGATTTCTTCCATTTGATGATGAGAACATAGGCCATTTGTACAGGAAGATATTGGTGGGTATCTTATTTAGGTTAATACTCTCCGAGATTAGTTTATGTAGGCGTTCTTTTTAGTTGAGATGACAGAAATTCATAACTGTCCCAGTGCTAATTGGAGGCATGTTGTCATACATGTTACTAGAGGAGAGGTTGTTGGTAGGGTTTGAACTGATGCAGTGGCTCGTGGATAATGGCACCTTGAAGGCTTGGATTCAAATCTCAGCCGTGGTTGAGATATTTGTGGAGGTCCATTACCTGCTTGGGTACTATGCTGGGAGCATTTCAAGATGGAGAGTTTTAGGAGTGAAGGAGAAGAAAAACTTTGTATAGTTCAATAGAAAGGATTATTTTCACTTTGCTGGCTAAGATTTTTAATTGCACTGTCATTTACAAGGCAATTAAAAATCTTGGGCGGCATAGTGAATACATAAAATCTTTTTTTGTGCACTCAACAAATCGTATTGAGAGTTCTCTCTCTATCGTATGGGATGTTCAACTGCAGTTCCTTTTGATTTTTTATTAACTCTTTCACGTGGAAGCCTCATTAAAGGAAATGGTTCCTGTTTTACTAGTACATAGTGTGAGTATTTCTTCTTCTCCTCTGTATGCTTTCTCATGTTGATGAATCATGCTGGTTATTTCCTGTGTTATGGTTCATGATGTGGCCCAAGTCGGCTGGATGCTGTCCTTATTGCCTCCACAGCCAGCCACTAGGCTAGACCCTCCCAACCATTTGCAGCTTGAGAATGTGGTCAACTAATTTCAATGGTGTTTTGCAATAGCTTCTTATACTTAAATTTGTTGTTTACTCCAAGAATTGTAAAGCAGAAACAAATTCCTTATATTTTATCAAGTATATGTAAATTTTAAACTGAGTTTTAGGGTTAATACCAACAGGGTGTAAGTATTTTTTCCATTGATTTTGTGGTGTTTGGTATGAGAACTCCATTAGTTTTGGTTCATTCATTAAAAAAAGTCAAATTCTCCACCAAACACAAGGAATACATTTCTAAATTTTAAATTTTGAAGTTTGCTATGAATATTTCTTGAGAAGAGCCAATGGAAATACAAGTAGTTGACTGTGGATAGATGCTGCTAGTGGGGGTTGATGATTGGGTTTCAGGGACTAGCACAGATGCTGAAGAAGGGCCTGGGCTCTCACTGAGTTGGGTCTCGTGGTGTAATAGCATTCCTGGGATTATCACTATGGTGGTAGTCATGTCCCTTCACCCCATGTTGTACATCCCTGGCATTTGTTCTTTTCAGTGTTGGAAAATCCTTGCCAGCTATCTCAGATAATCCCTGGGAAAAAGGTTTAAAGTTGGGTGATTCCAACATTGGAATTCTTTCTATCCTTCTATTTCTTTGTAGTGATCACCTCACCAACCTACCCACCACTCCACAAAGGTGTAAACGACTCCAGTTGTCCATCTCTTCTCTCAAATAACCAACCATCCTAGAGTTTGTTTACAAAAACTCTTGAGACATTATCTCTCTTATTGTAGATGTTTACGTTTATGTTAATTGTAAAAAATCATGCAAATACTATAAATGTTGCATTGTAATTAACTGTAGTTCCATCCAACGCTAATGGGAAAATTGCTCATAAACATATACGATTGGATTGACAGTTGCTCGCCAGTAAGTCTCTCTTAAGTTCCTCATATTTTCTGCCTTACCTTATATTATCCAAAATTCCTATCTCCTTTTTTTCTCTTCCACGATAGTCAACCTTTTTCCCATGTCCAACTCATGTTATAATTAGATCTTACAATGAACAAAATGTACTCATTTTCTCTCTCATTTCTACATAGTTGGAAACACTATTTTCAGATGTATATTATGAGTTTGCATTTGACACCATTATTTTCATCGTTGTAAAAATAATTATATTGCGTAAACTTTTATTTATCTCAACCATACTCCTTTAAATTAGTTTTTCTATAATTTCTTCAATTTAAAAAATCAAATTTAAATTAAAAAATTTAAATCTTTTCTTCATTAAATCTGAGCTTCATCAGGTCCAGTCATTGTGACGTTTTATGATTGTGAAAGTGAGGTTCTATGTTGCTTTTATTAGCTTGTCAAATGTCTAGGTGGTTATTATAAATGTTGGTAGTGTTTATAAATTCTGGTGTGATTTTTTAATATTGCTTTAATTAAGCAATGGTTCTCACAGCTGTGATATGCTGGTTTTCCCACCATTGCTCCTAGAAATAATTGTGTAGGAGTAGCTTTACATGCTGAATTCTCTGTAATGGATGGCTTAAGTATCAGTTTCGGAATGGTAGTACATACCATAAATATATATTATGGATTGGGATCTCGTTGCCAAAAACCGTTGTCTAGAATTCAGTAAACAGATAACTTTTTGGAAAGTGGTGCCGCATAGTGATGAAAGATGGAAGTTCAAATGTAAATACAGTCGGCAGATTGTAAATAAACACGTCTTACTGGTTTTGCCATGAATTTCAAATTTCCCAAATTATTATTTGGATGAATTGGTTTTTACGTACAAGTAATCTTAATGAAGTGGATAAAAAATGTAGTACTACACGCGGGATGTAATTATACACTTTTTAATATCGTCAGGTCTACAGATAAATTTACCTCTCCAAAGTAAACTACACAAATGCACAACTTCTTAGCACTTTGTGAATATCGCTGTACGAAAATAAATAATAATGCAGGGAGGCAAGGGAGAAATGGGACACTTTTCGGAAGAAAGTGTTTTGTGAAAACATTAACTGTACAAAACAATTTTTTTCACCATCAAATATTACCTTGAACCTTCTAATATCCATATCAAATAGCATAAGAGAATAAAAAAAGGCAAGAACTGTGGAACTTGGTATTTTCTGAACATATGACAAATATCCCTGAATCGGGGAGGACTGGGACACTAATATAAATGTGATAACATGGCAAGAAAAATAAAAAATTAGTTCAAAATACATACATAATAAAGTTTACTCATTTATGTACATTTATTATATATGATTTGTCATTGAATATTCATGTTTTCTTGGTAATCAAATTGCTAACTTAACTAAACACTGGATACTTTGTGCATTGATGGACCTTCAGAAAATATAATTAACAAGCATTTTAAAACTGAAATATATATTACATTAGCTAAAATCTTTGAAAAAATTACTGCACATTATATCTTGTCAAATCAATTTCAAAAGTAAACAAGGACTTCACTCTTTCTGTGCCTATATACAAAATGGGAGAATTGAGTTTCAGAACAATATCCTTTTTCTCTGTGGAACTAATGTGTTCTTGTTGAGACCATAATGCATACAGATTCTTTATTCCTGCTATCTCTCTTACACTTTTACCTTCTTCACAAATCATCTTTACAGCCTCCAGAATGGTACAATTTGGCACTGGTACCTTATCTGGATTTATTTTCTTCCACTTATGAGGCATAGTTAACTAAAACCAATTTAAAATGTGCTATAAATTGAAACCTCAAAAATTGATATTCCAAGGGACCCAGCTTGTGACAGTGTCCTCACTCCTCCCACCTATCTGATATCCCAGATCTCCCTAAAGCACCATTTTGTATTTCACAGGCTATAACTTGAAACAAGATACAGCTAGATATTGTATAAATATGCAGTCATATATCACATAGAAATTCATTTTCATCAGTACTTGGAAAGTACGAAAGTTATAATTAGGAACAACGAAATATATAGTAAAAGGTTTCAATGAAAGTTACCTAAAATGGTGCCAATACGAATATCCTCTTCTAAACACAAATTATTTGGAGTAAACCAGTAGCTATTTTAGGAGGAAGTCCAGGAACTGCTTCTCAACATGTGAGAAAACTGAGAACTATGCAGCATGAATCAAAGGAGGGAAATTTGAACTGTACCACACCTCCCATTGTCCCATTCCTCCCTTCCTTCCCCTACCCTGATTTGCAGCCTGGTACGAAGCAAGTTCTGTTCAAACAAGGCATTCTGAATTCTTTATTTAGGCAAAACAGGGTTAATGCATTCCAATTATAATCGGATTCTGGCAAACAACGTAGTCGGCACACGATGAACATTTCATTAACCTCTTACTGATTTCCTGTAATAGATGTTTCCTCTCTAGCATTTAAAAAGTAAATTTTAGATAGCAAAATAAGTTCTAAGCATCAATTTATTCATATCTCCTCGATCGTTAATGAATATTCACCACAGTCTCACGTTAGCAACAATTACATATGTCTATTTACAATAACAATAGAAAAGACTTTAACCGAAGAAGCGCCAAGGACTGGGCGAACTGAAAGTGGAAATTTAGGCAACACATAGCCTAGGCAACAATGCCAAACATCCGAATCCATAATGTATATTCATGGGTAGTACATAAAATTTTTAAATATTTTTTGCTCCAAAAATTGTACTAGTATGATACTATTACCATGCCTGGGGATGAATCAATTGTACCATTTTTACTAAATCATGTATCACCATAATTATTTGTATGTTTTTGATTTGGCTTATGATTCTAGGGTTATAGTTGTGAATTTTATCTCTTCTCTTTATAAAATTTCTAGTTTTTCCTTGTTTATATCATATGTTAGGTTGGTATGACTCTTCGGAAACTTACAGCAGTTTTGAAGTGCATTTTTAACCCATGTCTGATGATGTTAAATAAAAATTATGGTAATTAGATGACCCGAGCAAATATTTCGCACAGTATGCAGCTTCTTCCTGTTTCTTCCTTCTTTCTTCCTGTTCTTTTACCTGTTTCTTCCCATGGACAATTATATGTTATTTATGTTTGTGTTAGAGATATATAATGTAAACATAAACAGCAAATGGTCACACTGATTGCATGTAGAATGTAAACAATCTGACTAAACGATTTGTTAATACATAGATGGTGCCTCCTAGAGTCTTTTAAGCATGTAACCATTGCCAACATATTAGTTGATTTTATTGTAAGCTGATGGCGTTGTATCATTTTTTTATTAACAACTTTAATTTTGAACAATTTGTCTATTTTTCATCAATATCGGGGAACATAAGCTATAAAACGATGCTTGAATCATTAATTTTGATGAATAATTTTAGGAGTTAGGGGCATTGCGACAAAAAACACCTTTGAGAAATAATATATATGGATTCTGGAGGAATGACTACCCTTGATCTCACGCAACCCGCACATCATTACAGATGCGTTGGTTGCCGAACCTCCAGGATCGAAATAATATATATGATTACCAATTTTTTGAACAAATACATTAATTATAAACTTTTTTTATTTTTCGTCAAAAGCAGGGAACATAAGCTTTAAAACGATGTTTGAATCATTAATTTTGATGAAGAATAATGGCAGTTATGGCCTATCCACAAAAAAACACCTTTGAGAAATGATATATAGGGATAATAAAAATCAATTGAGAGACTGATGTATGTTCGAAATTTTATTTTTCTGTAGGGAGGACATTACCAGCAGCCAAAGTGGCTGTCAGATGAGAGTAAGAAGCTAATAAGGTCAATGCTTCAAGTTGATCCTAAAAAACGTATTTCGATCAAAGATTTGTGCTGTCACCCTTGGATTATGCAAGGATATGATTCTCCTGTGATATTGGATACTCATCAAGATGTAAGTGTACCAAAACTATTTCCTTTTTATGAACGAAATTATTTAAGCCTTGGCTAAGATAGTGTCACGTGAAACACACTGTTGGGAAGCGGGGCTGGGAGTCCCCTCTTGACTATTTAACTACCCAGAAATATGAATGTCGCATAAAGAGAATTGAATCCTGGCAACTCTGGGACGCCGTCCAATGGGGCAAGTGTCGGGCCCGGCATCGGGGGAGGCAAGGCCCCCGAGGTCGTCATCACACGAAATCCTTGCACAGCTGAGTCATCACAGGATACAAGGACCAAGGAAGATAAGAAGAAATGGAAGGTACCGATAAAAATAGGAACTTGGAACATTAAGACAGTGATGAGGGCTGGGAAGCTGGAAAACATTAAACGGGAAATGGATAGAGGGAAAATGGATACCCTGGGGCTGTGCGAGGTGAGATGGAAGGACAGAGGGGACTGCTGGAGTGATAGTTACAGGGTAATCTACAGTGGTGGGGTTGAGAGTCAACGCAGGGTAGCCATAGTATTGAACGCGAAATTGGGGAGGAGGGTAGTAAATAGTGAACAGGTGAGCGACAGGATACTAGTGGTAGGAATAAAAGCACGCCCTACTAATTTCGTATTGGTCCAGGTTTCCCTTCCCAAAAGCAATCATAGGGAGGAAGAGGTAGATGAGGTGTACATCTACATCTACGTCATACCCTGCAAGCCACCCAAAGGGTGTGTGGCAGGGGGTGCTTCCACACCAGGCAAGCATGAATGATATGGTAGAACACCGAAATTACATTGAAACCCGCGTACAACACATGCAAAGCGCCAATTAAAAACCTAATACCCGAGAAACATTCTATCTTCAATCGTTCCAACATGCAAGGGATACAAAGACTACTACTACAGATTCAAAATATCATGCAAAAATGAGAACATCAATATTTACATCATGCATAAATAAGAGAGTAGAGAATATAATGAGAAAGATTAAATGAATGTAGACAAGATGTGTATGAACATATAGAGGAGATAATCAGAGAGGTGCTGGGCAAGAAAAATCTAATAGTAATGGGAGACTGGAATGCAGTAGTAGGGGAAGGGAGAGATGGGTATGAAGTGGGAGGGTTTGGACGAGAAATGATCGCGGAGAGAAGGCAGTTGAATTTTGTAGGAGAAATAAATTAATAGTTACAAACACTCGGTTTAAACACCATCACAGGAGGAGATACACTTGGAAAATGCCCGGAAACACTAGGAGATACCAAATTGACTATATCGTGGTTAGACAAAGATTGAGGAACAGTGTGAAGAACTCGCGGAGTTATCCGGGGCCTGATGCAGACTTGGATCATAATTTAGTGATGATGAAATGTGAGGAAAGATTCAAAAAGCTAAATAAAAGTAGGAGGATGAAGAGATGGAACCTGGAAGCGTTGAAGGGGGAGAAAAGGAGGGAATACCAAGAGATAGTGGATGAGAACATAGGAGAAGCCAAAAAAGCAGGAACAATCGAGGAAAAGTGGGAGAATATGAAAACAAGCATTGTAAAAGCGGCTGAGAAAACAATAGGAGCAGCAGAAGTGACGAGGGTAAAGAAGCAGTGGGTTACGGAAGAAATGATGAGGAAAATGGAGGAGAGAAGGAATTGGAAAAATGTCAACACCGACCAGGGTAGGGCGAAATACAAGGAGCTAAATAATCAACTACAGTGAATAACCAATCAGGCGAAGGAAAATTGGTGGAGAAGGCAATTCGAGGAAATGGAGAAACTGCAATAGGAAGGGGAAGTGGGTGCGTTATATGCTAGGGTAAAATTGCTATCGGGAGGTAAGAGAGGGCAAACGGTACCAAAGATAAAGGGCAAGAGAGGTAGAATGTTAACCGTGCAGGAAGATATCCTAGAAAGATGGCGAGAATATGTGGAGGAGCTATATGACAGCGATAGTAGACCAACTAGTTTATATGTAGAGGATGAGGGAAACCTAGATGAAGATATGCTCTGGCCAAAAATTCTCGACAGTGAAATAGAGAAAGCTTTGAAAGAGATGAAGGCTATAAAAGCTGTAGGAGTAGATTTCATACCCTCGGAATTGCTAAAGAATGTAGGAAGTAAAGGTAGGCAAGCTTTTTTGAACTCATACGCGGGATCTACGAAGAAGGAGTGTGGCCAGAAGACTTTGTGAAAACAGTATAGATCCCTATCCCGAAAAAGAAGAATACATCAGAATGCAAGGACTACAGAACAATTAGTTTAATTTCACACACAGCCAAAGTTTTACTTCAAAGTATCAATAGAAGGTTGGAGAGTAAGGCCAAAAACTGCTTAGGTGATGACCAGTTTGGGTTCAGGAAGGGAAGGTCAACTCAGGATGTGATAGCGGTGCTGAGAACACTTATAGAAAGATATGTAGAGTATAATCAGGACAAGAAGGGACGGCAAGCTTTGGTAGATGCTTTAGAAATGCAGTGCGGGATATTCGGAATGAAGATAAATCATAAGAAAACAAAAGTAATGAGATTCTCTAGGACAAAGAAAGTGAAGTTTGTGATTTAAGTTGGAGGACACAAACTGGAGCAAGTAGAGCAGTTTAATTACTTAGGTAGCATGCTAGAGGAAAATGGGCATAGTAGTAAAGCCATATGGAAGAGAATAGCGCTAGCTAAGGAGGCGTTTAGTAATAGAAGAGAGCTGATGACAGGGACACTGGGTAAGGATGTGAAGAAGAGGCTGGTGAAGAGTTTGATATGGAGTGTAGCGTTGTATGGGTCAGAAACGTGGACCCTGAGAAAGGAGGACGAGAATTGACTTCAGGCATTTGAGATGTGGGTGTGGAGAAGAATGGAGAAGGTTAGATGGATGGAAAGGAAGATTAATGAGGAAAAGCTGGAGATGGTGGGCGAGGAAAGGAATCTTTTGAAGGAAATCCGGGAAAGGCGGGGTAGATGGCTGAAGGAGGTAATAAAGGGTAAAGGGTTGCTGAAGAGTGTGATAGAGGGAAGGATGTGGGGCAAGCAGGGAAGGGGAAGAAAGAGAATAGGTTTCATGGACTGGATGAAGAAAGGCAGATCTTATGCAGAGGCGAAAAAGTATATACTACAGGGAGATAGGCCCCGGAATGTGTAAAAGGCCGGGAGCGGATTCTCTGACATTCAACTAAACCTACCTTTACCGGTAGAATACCTAATAATAATAAATAATATAGCTTCCTAAGAAAGCTTGGTTGGCCCTCCTCTTATAAATACTCAAGATACCAATCCCAAATCATCAAATCATAGAACATTAGGCCCCCCTCCCTTGGGTCTTGAGCCTTGTCTGAGCTCAGTGGCTTTGACTTTATCTAAGCTTACATACTAGTGAGTCTCCCCTGATAATAATAGCCATTGGGATCCATGTATTTTATGGAGGAAGTTTGTATCAAACTGGGAGGCATTAATTTGTTTCCTATCTGCTGCTGGAGGAAAACATAACATCCTTTGAAAGAGTGCAATAGCCATGAGTAATTGTGCTTGAGCCTGCAGTGCTATGGTAAAGATATACTTTTTGGTAATAAATATACTTTTGTCCCTAAGCTAGTGGTATCTTAACATAAAACTATGCGATCACATGCCAATGTGCTTACACTTTGTCTTACTGTAGTGCTGCTAGTGCCGATTAGTAACTGTGCCTAAAAATGCTGAAAATAATGAACTTTGCTCAAATACTTTTCTGTTGTACATGCATTCATTAACTCCCCTTTTCTGTCCGAAAAATATTTATTCTGCCTGTAAAATATTAATCTTTATGCTTAGGAAGGGTACTTGATGTCTCATCATATTTTTTTGCAATTTTTAAATTTGAAGTTATTGTGCTTAAATCTAATGCATGGATAAGTGAAAAATTGACATGATTTTCTATTTTTCAAAAACTGAATTAATGTTAAGAAAATGGCCTTGAAACACTGTGCACCTGAGATGCAGATATAAGGAATATCTTGGAATGGACCTTTCATTAGAAGTAGTTGTAAAAAATTATTATGGTTGAGTGGAGGGGTGACAAATCAGAACGTGGAATGGCAGATTGCAGAGTAATGGTGTTTTCTGCAACAAATGTTTTCATGTGTCTTCTTAGAAAATTATTTGGAAGTGTGGAAGCGTGTGATAAAAGGTGATAAGTTAGAAGGTGGATTGACTGTTGATAAAGCATTTTTTTTACTTTAAGGCTATTCATGGCTATTATTTTAAAGCTATTCATGGGTACCAATTTAATGATCAATGCATAAGAGGCACATTGTGCTAGTTGTGGATGAAAATCTACCATTAGAAGATTAAGGCTTTAGAATTCCCCTTTAGTAAAGAGGCAGGAATAATTAATGGCATTTGGGCACAATGTGGAACAATCAGCAGTATTTTTGTACCGAGGAAGTGTTAAGAATGGAAATGCATTTAGTGGTAATGATTTTAAGTATTTTTTGTCTTAAAATGTATTTTATTCCACTTGGCTCCCATATCATTGATTAATAGTCTTCATATTTCTTCAAAGTGAGATTTTTGTATTAATTACTCTCTGTGTTTCATTCCTATGCTCACTTCATTGGAAACTAGTAAGTAATGTGTATTAGTATTATAATTAGTGATTAAAATTATTCCATTTCTGTGTTAGTGATTTACTGCATGCCATATAATTTATGTTGCACAATTTTTAATGTTTCTTATCTTTTTTGCTTCAAATTTTTTTATTAAATTTATTTTACTTGCCATGTCATAATTACCATGTAGTTCTTTATTCACCTTTTACAATTTTTCATGTATAATTTATGTTTTTTTAAATGTCTAAAATAAGTTTTAAACTGTCAAGATTTTAACTATGACGCTGTCAAAATTTGTTCTCATACTTGCCATTAATATGTCACTCCCATTTACCTGAGATTTATTGGTTTTACATCAATTTCAGCTTCTCAATCTTTCATGTATTGTGTTAAAATGTTTTCCCATCAAAGAATTATGTAAAATCACCTCTCTCTTCACCTTTTCTGAAGTTACTCAGGATCAGCATTTCTTATGCTCATGTCGTGTGCACGCGACGTGGACCGACGAGTCACTCCATGAAGCGGCACATTTTGGGGTTCTTGCCAGGTTGTCAGCTGACCAGAGACCAAGAGCACTCTTCTTAAGTTTTTAAACAGGTTTTATTTCTCAGAGCACCGCTTACACAAGTTCACAATCTCTAATTCACCCCTTTCAGTAATGGCGACTCTCACAACAATCCCCCCCATCTCCAAAACAAACCTCGTTTCTAGACTACCAGTAATCAATAAACCCTTCTCCTACTGCAGAGCCCCTTGTGTTCACAACATTGCTCCCCTCCTTACCAAAATTGTACTGCCTCCTACGAGACGGTACACATTTAACAACCCGGAAACCATTAAACAAAACCATTAAATAAAACAACAAAACAACTTGAAAAAAAAAACCGTGAACCTAAAACTAAATAGCGACACAAGTCATCAACCAAGTTCACAGAACAAAACATCAAATGTAACAGACAATAAAAATAAATCGTCAAATAAATACAACGTGAATCATGAGTCCTCAACCCAGAATATAAAATTTAATCAATCAAGGGCAGAAAGCGTGAGTAACCCTATTAAACCCATCACAAAATGTGAAACATTGAAATAAGTCACTATGTAGGAATGTATGTTAATTGCAACAGAATTAATATAATTTGTTCAGAAAATAAATTATTCCTGTTCTATCATTAAAATATCTGATTGATTAACCAAAATCACTCATTCTCACTCTAAGCCATTGTGATCTTTGGCTCAAAAAAAAAAAATGTTCACACTCATAATTTACCCTGGGAACCGTAAAAGTGGTGGTTAATGAACTCATTAGGGATTCACAACACTGACCCAATAGGTAGCACTGGGCCGCGACTTCTTAATTGGTAATGGTGAGGCGGGTGTCCCAATGTGATGTCTTGAGGCTCATGATGTGTCCTGCATGACGAGGGAGGGGAAGAGGGGAAAGGCGTTGGTGGCGGGGGAAGGACTTCATCGTAAAAGAAAAAGGGGGAAAGGGATCCCAAACTGTTATTGCCCGGTTTCAGCACCTTCATATCCTGGGGCGAGTGGGATGGATGGCGGATTAATCGAGGCTCGGTCTTCTTTTCTTGCGGGCTTGGAGATGCCTGGGGGACAGCGGTTAGGGAAGGAGTTTGGTCGGCTGCTAATTTTAACCTATTTACATGCACAAATAACCTTTTCTTATCATT
Source organism: Ceriagrion tenellum (assembly GCA_963169105.1). Classification (NCBI taxonomy): domain Eukaryota; kingdom Metazoa; phylum Arthropoda; class Insecta; order Odonata; family Coenagrionidae; genus Ceriagrion; species Ceriagrion tenellum. The sequence goes on from OY720637.1 coordinate 62,969,782, forward strand.
GCTCACATCTTGAATACATACATTAACAGGTCCTCGATACGCTAGCACTCGATACGGCCCTTGCCATGGCCGGATTAGTTTCTTGGTTCTACCTGTCCCCACCACTGGCATATGTAAATACACCAAATCACTTATTTTAAATACAGGCTCTCTCGACCGTTTATTATAATATTTTGCACTATTGTCTGCACTTAATTTAAGTCTATCTGTCACTTCCTTAAAGGCAATATTTAACCTAGCGTTCATTTCAGCGGCATAGTTAGAGTCCGCGGCATAATTAATTTTAAGCGGGCTCAAAATGTCGTCAAAGGGCAACTCAATGTCTCTCCCATGCATGAGGAAAAAAGGAGTTTTTCCAGTTCTTGAATGGGGAGTACTTCGGTAAGCCACTAGGGCATATGGCAGCCATTCATCCCAGTCTCTCTGAGTTCTGTCCACAAAGTGACTCAAAATAGACATAAGCGTCTGATGGCTCCTTTCAACCATCCCATTGCATTGGGGATTATACGCACTGGTCTGCAACTTTTTTACTCCTAATTGACGACACACTTCTTTCATGATATTAGATGTAAAATTTGCTCCCCTATCGGTTAGCAACTGTTGCGGGACACCGTGTTTTAAAATAATGTTCTGCACAAAAGCTTTCGCAATGGTGTCGGCTTTTTGGTCTGGCAAAGCAATCGCTTCAGGATACTTAGTAAAAGAGTCTTGAAAAGTTAATATGTACTTATTCCCACTGTATGTCGTCGGTAGCGGTCCTACTATGTCCATAGAAGTTCTTTGAAGTGGAGCGTTCACCTCTTGAAATTTCTGAAGAGGTGCCCGAATATTGTTTTTAGGATTTTTCCTTTCCTGGCATGACTTACATTGCCGGCAATAATTTTTAATGTCTCTATTCATTCCAGACCACCAAAACCTGCGCTTAATTGAAAGCAATGTCCCTCTAACACCGAAATGCCCGGCCCACGGAGTAGAATGAAATGCAGACATTATTCGAGCGCGCATCGCTTTAGGAGCTACGATTTGTGATTTTCCTTTGTACATCACATTATCGTCATCCAACCACACGTCCTTATCGTCTTTAGCTCGTCGACAGTCGTCATCCCCTGCCTGTTCCACTTTTATCAGTTCCCTATCCCACACAGGTTCATATGCATTATTTACAATTGGAATAATGGCACGGGAAAGAGTGTCTACATTTTGGTGATTTTTACCAGGTCTGTGAATGATATCAAAATCATATTCACCTAGCAATAGCGACCAACGAGTGAGGCGGGAGGAAGGTTCCTTAATGGAAAATAACCATTTAAGTGGTCGGTGGTCAGTGACAACGGTAAATTTCCTGCCATATAGGTAACATCTAAAGTATTTGACGGCCCACACGATACCCAAGCATTCTCTTTCGGTGGCACTGTAATTACCCTCAGCTTTATTTAGTTGCCGACTGGCGTAAGCTACTACATACTCCCCATCGTCACCTTTTTGAGACAGTATAGCCCCTAAACCTTCGCCTGAAGCGTCCGTATACACGAGAAAAGACTTGCTAAAGTCGGGGAATCTAAGAACAGGATAATTACACAAAGCATCTTTTAATGCATTAAAGCCTTCCTTCTGTTTCTCACCCCATGTGATAGCGGTATCTTTACGCGTCATCTCGGTCAACGGCTTAGCAATTTTGGAAAAGTTAGCAATGAATCGCCGGTAATACCCCACGAGACCCAAAAACCCGCGAAGAGTTTTTAAGTTACTAGGAAGGGGGAAATCCTGAATTGCCTTTACTTTCTTTCGATCTGGTTTAATTCCATCGGCTGAAATAATATGCCCCAAATACTCGATTTCGGTACGGAAAAAATGACATTTCCGAGGTTTTAATTTTACTCCGGCACTTTTCAATCTTTGGAAAACTTCCTCTAAATTCTGAATATGGCCGTGCAAGTTGTGACCTAGAACACAGATATCATCTAGATATACTTGACACTTCGGACCTTTCAATCCCGAAAGTGTTGCATCCATAAGCCTCTGGAAGGTTGAAGGGCTATTAACTAAACCCATTGGAAGTCTCAAATACTCGTAGTGCCCATCGGGTGTAGAAAAACCGGTTAATTCTCTACTCTGAGGATCCATTCCGATTTGCCAAAACCCTTGTACCATATCTAAAGTTGAAAAGTATTTTGAACCACCTAATTCCTCTAAAGTTTCTTGAATATTAGGGAGTGGATAGTAATCTCTAACCGTTACTTTGTTTAAAGCCCGAAAATCCGTGCAAAACCGAAGCTTATTTTCTCCATCATTGCCTTTTTTAGCCACTAACACAACCGGGGATGACCACGGTGAAGTAGATTCTTTAATGATACCCCGATCAAGCATATCCTTAATATGTTCTTTGATAACCTGCCGTTGTGTTTGTGGAACGCGATAAGGAGGCCTAGCAATAGGAGTGGCACAATGAGTACGGATTTTATGAGTAACAAGGTCAGTTTGTCCTAAGGGTTCTCCCTCTTTATGAAATATTCCCGCATACTTTGTTAGCAATTGCTCAAGGGGGCCTTTAGCATCAGAGGGAACTTCTTTCAACATTTCACTTATTTCCTCCTGAGCAATAGCCACGTCGTCAACATGATCTGACTCAAAGTTACGCGGAACCGAAAAATTATTCGACAGAGTGCCGACGATTGTTTTCGCGGGGAGGATTAACTCCTGTTCGGATAGATTGACGAGTTTCACGGGAATTATTCCATCTTTACTCCCTTTAATTAAACTACGTCCCGACATTACCCCATTAATATAAATCTCGTTCGGTTCCATTACATAATCATTCCCTGTCTTAACACTACTAATTCCCTGAGCAACAATCTCCGTGCGTGGAGGCAATATGGTCTCACTTTTAAGACGTACCACATGCGAAACTACCTTTTCAGTCTTAGCTTCAAAAATGCCTTTAAAAGTCTTAAAAAATAGCACAACAAAAACAAACATAAAACGACTTAAGCTTCGCACAGAATTCATACCATAGATGAGAAAAGATGAGACAAAGAAGAGGAATGGAAAAGACACATTTTTAAAAGAATAGTTCAACTTGGAAAGCATCCACAAAAGAAATTCATCTAGCAACTCATAGAAAGAGACGGAAACCCTGGATTTATCATCAGTCGTTTTGGTTGCTTTAGTTTCTTTCAATTTCTTACGAGCACTTTTTCCCCTCTTCCTATTTACCTTATTTACCGGCATAGGGCTAGTTTCAATCTCTCTGAGATAAATAACTTCGTCTTTTACTAGCATAACTCTTTTCGATAAATCTAGTCTACCTCTAATTTTTTCCAATAAATCAACACCTATTAACCCGTCACACGATATTTGCACATCATCATCTATAATAAAAAACCTGTGTGAGTAATTAACACTTCCTAACTGAAATTCACATTCATGAGTACCTAGGACTGAAATAGCGTGACCAGTGACTCCACACAACTTTGTCTGAGGAGGTTTAAGGGAGGGCAACGAAGGGAGAGCTTTCTTCTTTACCATCGATACTGCCGCTCCAGTGTCGATTAACAGAGAGAGTTCTCTCCCGGCCATTGTAGCTCTCACCCCAAATCCCCGGCTGCCTGGAGGGAGTGCAGTGGCGACCGCTTGACTGGTGGGGTCCTTGGGTGCAGTGGTCCTCTTCTCTATCGCCTCCTTGGCGCCTCCTCCACCGGTCGAGGTCCACCGGCGAGGGTAGGTCCGTTTGGGGCGCCTGCTCCTCTTGGTCCTTCGCCTCCGGGCTGCATCCGTGGGTTGAAGCGGGGTGGTGAATGTGGTGAAGGTCTCCGTCGCTCCGGTGGTGATGGCCAGGCTGATAATGGGGGTGGAGGTTTCGGAAAGGGAGGGTAGGGGTTTCGTCCATCCCAACTTGTGTTTGGATGACTGTATTCGCGAAAGCGGGGCGAGGAAGGGGTAACTCTTGGAGAAGGAAAGGGGGAGGATAGGGATACCCGACAGTCACGAGCAAGATGGCCGTCTCGCCCACATCGGAAGCATCCAAAAGAGGGAGGGCCGCGGCAGTCGCGAGCAAAGTGGCCCCTCTGTTGGCACCGGAAACATTGTAGATTGTCCCTCGGTGTGGAGTGGAAAGGGGGAATGTTTTCACTAGGGGGTGGGGAATTAGCAAAGTTCACACTGTTACACGTCATAAATAAGACTCTCCCTTCACTTTCCTCTTCACGACATGCAATTGAAATCGCCTCATTTAAGGTCTTTGGCTCACGTACACGCACAAACCTGCGAATTCCAGGAATTAATCCATCTATGAATTGGTTTAATACTAAGTCGTCTAATGCTTTGTCCCTCCCCAGCCTTTCCTTTGCATCAACCACTTCCACACGCGAGCCGTCCCTTAGTTTTAGTAAACGATCAGAAAAATCGCGCACACTTTCTGTCCGCCCTTGAATACAGTTTATAAGCCCTCTTAAACTATTGGCTGCTATTGGTCGGCGAGAAAACCTTTCGGTTAGAAATGCTTTCAATTGCTCCCATGACGAATCTGCTGCACATGATTTTAAGAATTGACGAGCACTGTTCACTGTCTTAAGTTTCAAAATTAGCAATTTAGTATGGTCCGACCATCGCCCAAGTTCAGCAGTTGCTTCAAAAGAATCAACAAAGTCCTCAACGGTTACACCGTTCTCCCCTGAAAATTCTGGCACTAAATGCACTAGTCCCGCGGCACTCGGTGTACTCGATTGAGTTGTAGGTTCCGCCATTTCGATGAAAGTTCGGTCTGTGGTTTCTTTTCTTGGCACGAGAATTGTCTTATCTCTGGAACATTGACGCCTGCGAAGAGCGTTTGAATTCTCCCGCAGTACCTTGGCACGAAATCCGAAAGGACTTCTTAGTATCCCCAACCGCTGCCACCAAATTGTCGTGTGCACGCGACGTGGACCGACGAGTCACTCCATGAAGCGGCACATTTTGGGGTTCTTGCCAGGTTGTCAGCTGACCAGAGACCAAGAGCACTCTTCTTAAGTTTTTAAACAGGTTTTATTTCTCAGAGCACCGCTTACACAAGTTCACAATCTCTAATTCACCCCTTTCAGTAATGGCGACTCTCACAACAATCCCCCCCATCTCCAAAACAAACCTCGTTTCTAGACTACCAGTAATCAATAAACCCTTCTCCTACTGCAGAGCCCCTTGTGTTCACAACACTCAGTAGGGTGGCACTTATTTTTCAGAATCGAGAAAAGTTATGTTTTCCTCCTCTAAAATTGATCATTGTAGAGTGTTAATTAATATGTTAAAGTTTATCAACTCTTAAATATCAAGAACCTGTGCCCCAATTGTCCAAAATACTTGGAAACTAACACAAAATATGTTTTTTTTCCATAAAAAGCTGTCTTCTTGAATGCTATGGTAAAGTGCTTTTTGGCCAAAATTTTGTCAGTTTTTACATGCATCTTTCTGCATTTCCAAGATATGGTTTTATGCAGCTCAAGCCATGCCCAAAGGGTGCCACCCAGCTTTGGTGCACCTCTGTGGAATGGCCTGCGGTATACCTTTCCCATCTGAGACTTTACCCCTTTGTCCCCTTCAAATACGGGCACCCCCCCTCCCTTTGGTCAGAGGAATGGGAATCTTATGCATTGTGGCATAGGCCTCATGACCTCAACATGGATCTGGTCCATGGTCACTGCATTCTTCATCTTGCCAAATACCCTAAGTATATCCTCTTTGGTGATGGTCTGCAACATAATCTTGCTGCCATCTCCACCCTCCCTCCTCTCTTAGTTTCTCCTCATTAAATGATTTATAGAATTTCCCTTTCCACAATCCCCTGATCTTGTCTTCCTCCTGTAGTACTATTCCTTTGGAGTCCTTGATCTGCTTGATCGATGTTAGCTTATGCTATTCTTATCAACTGCCTTCCATGACTAACCCTCTCCAGTGCCTATGGGCCTCATTCCCTGCCTGCACTTGGGCTCTGGCCACAGCTCTCTTAGAATTTTTCTTTGCCACTCTGAGAAAAATGTAAATTATTGAAATATAATGTCTGTCAAGACTTCAAAAGGAATTCTTCCTTTTTTCCCTCGCTGTGGATGGTATATTATGTTTTATTCATCATAATTAGGTAGTTTTCTGCAAATATCACCACATATGAAAGAGGAATAATACATTTTGTAGTGTTAAATATCTCTCAACCTTTAACTTATGTTTATTGTGCACGTTCTAAGTCATTGGCTAGTAATGAGTAGTTAGTTGTTATCAGTATAGTCAGCTCTTTAAAGGGTTTAAAAAGAATGGCTAAGACTTTAAATTTAGTTCCTCATAGACTGTCTACTACCACGGGAATTTAGTTCCTCCTACTAACAGTAATACTGTGGAAACTGATTTAAAGTTTTATTATAAAATTATGTGTATTCTGTGGTATCCACAACTAGAGGCATATTAAGGGTAGATCACGGTGAAATTGAAAAAATTGTAATCATCCTGTGTTCTATACCCTCAGGGGCCCAGAAAGTAGAACCTTGCTCTCCCAAAACAACCATCTTAGTCTTCCTCTGTCTTCAGCTAACCATAAATTAGGAATTTTTTTGTTAATTTAATGTTAATAATTTGTGTTATTTTCTGATGGTAGTGAAATTATGATTTTGAACTGTTGAATGGTTATACATTGACCAATATATTTATCATAGGCTACTTTTGTGTCCTAATTAGAGAGAAAAGTTTTTTTCAGAACTTCTGGGATATATACCAGCTCTATAGCTAGCAAATAAAAATGTTGATGCATCCAAATTGTTGCAGCAGAAGTGCTAATCATTTTTAAAATCTTTTTAGCGGTCCATATTAGATGAGGAGTGCTTAAGGGAGATGGCAAATTTCCGAGGCATTCACAAGGGAAAGATGAGGGACATGCTTTTGCAATGGAAATTTGATTTTGACACTGCCACATACCTTCTCCTACTGCAGAGAAAAAGGAAAGGTCTGCCAATTTGCTTATTCAGTGTGGTTCATCCATGGACCGATATGGCCTTGGGCTATGATGACAGAGTAAGTAAAATATCTCATGGTTTAATGCTTAGCAAAAGTATTTTTTGGTGTGATAATTTATTGGCTTTAATCATCATCAGGTACTACATCACCTGATGATAATGATGAAGTAGTACATCGAAACCGGAGGTATTAAAGTTAATATTGTGGAAAATTGCCTATTTTTTTGATTTAACTACCTTGAACTTTTGGATAAATATTTAAAAAAATACATCAGTGTTAACTTTTGCCGGGCTGGAAAAATGTTCCTTATCCCTTTTTATGGCCAATGTTTTGTCAAAAACGAGGATTATATACTCAGGCAAATATGGAAATTTGACTATTTTGGCTATTTTTTTTTGTTTTGAAGATTAGAAAAATATTGCCTGCCACATTTGCCCGAGTCTATTTTTAGAATTAGTTCTTTTTTTCTCTACCTATCTCATGTCCATTCCAAATCTGCGGCCATGTCTTGTGACTGCTTACTTTATCATTTGTGCATTTTCTAGTGGTTTGAAAAGTGTATGTTCCTTTAGTTTCAACGTACAGTAATGTGTTTCTTTAGTTTTAACTGCAATATTTTCACTAATATCTTTAGGCTTGACTATGTGGAACCTCTCCATATCAGAAATTAAAATACTCCAGTAATGGTCCACTAAATAGATTTATTGCTTACAACCTGGGTTACGTCACTTAATGAAGAAGATACCTGATGATGTCATTATGTGACAAAACCAGGGTCGTAAGCACTAAATCTATTTAGTGGGCCATTACTAAAGTTTTTTAATTTCCGATAGCGGTATTTTCTATGAATTTGTTCAAAATGCTATAAATATCTAATTTATGTCCTGTAAAATGTGAAAAACTCCCCTTTCTTTATAATATAATATAATATAATATAATATAATATAATATAATATAATATAATATAATATAATATAATATAATTTATTTGCCAGACGACAAGTATTTTATATACATTGTATGTGGCACGTCAATTAGGTGATAAACAATAAAATTGTATACAATATATGATATAAAAAGAAAAATAATAACTACCAAGATCAATATGAAGCATGTCAAGAAAATACAAGAGAACAGTGACAATTACATAGACAAATATTCCTGAATAGAATAAAAACAATTTGACTGTAAGAAATCTTTCACCTTATGCTTGAACACTATGGTTCTCATAGGAGCTTTAAGCTCCTTAGGGAGCTTGTTATATATCACTAAGCTCATGGATCTAAAACCACAGGCAGCTTTCTTAGTGCGAACGAACGGGATGTGCAAGTGACCATGTTGTCTAGTGCCATGGTTATGGGTTGTAGAGTTTTGAATAAGTCTTTATAGTTAGCTTTGACATGAAGTAATACAACAAAGATATAAATACAAGGGACAGGTAATATACCAAGACATTTAAACAATGGGCAACGGGGAGTGTGCCAGGATTTATTTGCAAGTAGTTGAATGGCTCTCTTTTGAATTCTAAATATTTTCAATGCTAGTGATGAGGACCCCCAATGGAGAATGCTGTAAAGTGAATGGGAATAAAATTCACCATAGTATACATGTAACATAACCTTCGTGGATACAGTGGACCAAATAGACCTAATCAGGAAACACACAGCTCAGTTTAGCAGCTAAATTTTCTAACATGCCTATCCTAGGGGAGATGAGAAACAATATTCAAACCTAGGAACATAGTATTGTTGACCTGTGAAATACACGCTCCATTCAGATCAACACTGACCGAGCTCATAGATTTCTGAGTATTTGAGAAATAAGCTGAGATTTGTTTACATTAAGGTTTAAACAATTAGTAATACACGGTGTATATACTTGTTGAGAGACAAAGTTAACTGCAGTATGTAAACCAGTGACATTAGAGGAGGTTATGACAAAATTGGCGTCATCAGCATATAAAATTGGGTTACTGATACCAGCTGCAGAGGAGGCGAAGTTGGTGAGGTCATTTATATACATTAAAAACAGCATTGGGCCAAGAACTGATCCTTGAGGGACCCCTTGCATCAGAACTTTAGGAGGTGAAACAAATTTCTTACTGTTTGACTATACAGAGACTACTTGTGTTTTATTGGTGAGATATGATTCCAACCAGCGGTAGGGAATCCGTCTTATACCAAGAGAGGTTAGCATATTTAGCAAGATATGGTGGTTGACATTGTCAAAAGCCTTGGAGAGATCAAAAAACAAGCCAAGTACTTCAGTTTTGCTGTCTAGTGCAGCTAAAATTTTGTCAACAACCTTAGCGATAGCAAGGCTAGTGGCCCTTTGTTTACGAAAACCATATTGAAATGATGATAAGAAGTTGTTTGACTCATGGTAAGAGGTCAACCTTTTGCAAAAAATTAATTCAAAAACCTAAACAAACTGATTAATTATTGAAATTGGACGAAAGGCGTTAAAACCATGGACAGAACCCTTTTTCTTATAAAGGGGAATTACTTTAGACACCTTTAGAGTTTCAGGGAAGGCTCCTTGTTGTAATGAGGTGTTAACAAGAAGAAGAAGAGGGGATTTTATATAGTCATATGACAAGCGTATTACGTAATAAGGAATTTCATCAGTTCCTGCACAATACTTAGAGCCAGACTTGAAAATAATAGAGGTCAGTTCAGATTGAGAGCATGGATGAAGGAAAAATGTGGCTGCTCAAGGATGGGGTTGGAGAGACAGATGTTCAAGGGGAGGAGTTACGCCCGAGGGCTGAGAGAAATGATCGTTAAATTCTGAAGCTAATTGAGAAGGGTCATTGATGAAATTACCAGAATTGTCTTTGAGCTGGAGATTAGTAGATTTCGGCTTCATTTTAGAGTTATTTATAATCTTCCATTGACTTTGGATTTATTAGCAGCAACTGCGATTCGTTGATTATTATAGTTATGCTTTGCATCAGATATCATTTTTCTGTATTCCTATTTAAGATCATTATACTGATATTTAAGATCAGGGTTGGAAAAATAGCTCCACTTTTGTGGGAAAAACCCTACTCTCAACAAAAAGATAACCCCAGCTTTTGTAGGTCTCATGTCATTGAACATGGTCAGTACATAAGTAAATTTCTAGAAATCATTAGCTAATTTATTAGATTATTTCCTTCTTTTTGTAAAATATGTATGAAAGATGAAAGCCATATCAAGAAGGAAATGCTGAATTTAGGGGCCCCCAACTTAAGTTTGCACAGGTCAATTCCTAAGCACATTCCTGCTATTGTCCTAACACTCCAGGCCACACATTTCTGCTGTGGATTTGAGGGTACATAGTACATATATAGATACACCTGCTCATACAAATGACTGCAATGTCATGTGCTATGCTTAGGTAACTGGGCAAATTCATACTTTAGGAGTATCTGTTTAGACATAAGAGATACTATTTTATCCCTGCACTAACTGTTGATTAGATAGGTGACATGAAGAAAATATACTGCTAAGTGGATAGGTTTTGAAATTATCTTTCTCTGCTTGCCGTAAATCGTTGCTAGGATAACATTAGACGGTAATATGGTAAAAATGTCTTACTTTTTTCCCCTCTGTCTTTTAGTTACCTAACTTCTCTGTGCTTTCACTTTTTATGGCTGATGTTGCACAGTCCCTGCCACAAGCCCTCTTTGTAATCCTGAGCATAGTATTTAGATGTAAACTGCCATAATTAGGTACATATATTTATTATTGAAACATTTTTTGTTGTGTTTAGTGCTAAGAATTAATTCCCTCCCATAGACTACTGCTTAAATAACTGGATTCAATTTTATACTCATTTTCAACTTGTTTTCTCATGTTTGTTACTGCTGTGATACTTTTTTCCCTGTATTTATCATATAGTAATTGACCATCTTGTTTTATTTGCAATTATAGAGGCCAGATTTGAATGTTGACAATGTCCTGCACTCAAAAGGGAATCAGAAAGTAGATTCCTTGAAAAATGTTCATTCTTCAATGGAAGGTGGCCTAGATGATGTTCACCTGTTATCAATGGGGACAGAGTGCAACACTCCTGTCAGAGGAAATGATGTTCTAAGTGAGTGTACTTTAAAGCAATAGCTTTCATAGAAATGCTCCAAAGAAGGGTAAAACCACCATGAAAAAATCATTTAATGTCACCAGGATTCGAATCCTGATCTCTAAATTCAAATCCTGGTCAAGTAAATAAATTTTTCATGATGATTGTCACCCCCTTTTGTGTTTATCTCTGCACCCATATGTGTGATTATGCAATATCATTGGTGCAATCAAAAGGCTCAGAAATATGTCACAGTGTTTATATATATCTAGTGGTAGCTGACAGAAATTATATTTAAGCAAAGAGTTAAGGCCCAGTGACACGATACATCAACCCGTACGTGTTCATGTACAAGTTCATGTATGAATGCATGAACCAAATAGATCAGGTTCTATTTTCCTGTTCATGCATTCGTACAAGTTGGTGTGGCTACATGGTGAATTTTCATGTTCATTCACACATTAACTCATAAGGGTTAATGTATCGTGTGACCAGAGCTTTACAGGATATTAGCCATAATTGAAGCTATAACTCGAAATAAGCTCAGCAGTTAGTAAATCTTTTTGTCATTGCATGAATAGCAACCTATTTTCATAGTATTTGTTCATATACTTAAGCAAAAAATATACTGATTCAAAAAGCAGTGATGAACTTTGTGCTCACTGTATAGATAGTATAAATTAAATATTGTAAAGGTAGTACAATAGTAACTAGAAAGAAAATGGTGTATGCTTTTGCAATAAAAATTTAAAATGGGTCCATAAAAATTTCAGATGACAGTGGCAACGTGGAAAGGACTGTAATCAAGCGAGCAAATAAGGTATCAGTGGTATTAAATAAGCCTAATGAGGATGACTTTGATGTTGAAGAAAAGGAAAATTTTATTGCGCCTAAGGCTCCCATAACTCCCCGAAAACATAAGAGAATCATAAAAAGTCCTGGTTTGGAGGTTACACCTAAAAGATGTAAGTAATTTTTATGTATGTACATATTTTTCTAATTTGTATTGTGCTTGGTCAGGATTGTTTTTTAATTTCTAAGCTCCTAGTAGTTAATTGAATGTTTTTTGTATATATTATTATTATTTTTATAAGAACTACTATTATTTTTTGAGAAAGCAATTGACTGTAATTGTAAATTGGGAATTCTCTTTGCCGTCATGAATGAGAAATAGTGACTTATTCATTAGCAATTTATGATTTCTTACTGGTTAATGACTTTATAATTAGCAGTTTTTAGACTTGATTAGCTTTAAGGTATCAGAATCAGTTTCTATGACCGAAGCCTGTTATCATGTTCAAAGGATTGCATTAGTATGTGGCATCTATGTTGTTGTAGACTATTATTTATCTCATTATTTTACTTAAACAATTACTTGATATTTGAGTTTACAAGCCATCGGTGGGCTGTTTTCTTTTTGTTGACTGTTCGTCCATTAGTTTGTAAAATACGTGATCATCCAGTTTAGGTAGGTTTTAACGAAACATTGCTGTTTCCCTTCGTATATTGTGGTATTTCTTTAAATTATTGCTCTTCTCAGCTCTAGCCATCTTCATAATACATTCACACCCAACATGCCCACTCTCCTGCTCCCTTTTTAACTATAATCTACTGCATAAAATGGCCTTCAGCATCCCATTTAAGATCAGAAATAAGTCACTGGGGCTAACTTCTTCCCTCATGGGTTTATTCAGCAATCGGCTAGTTTAAGAATTTTTGCATTTAATAATTAGTTGTATGTAGTTGATAAATAAAAAAAACTGAATAGTTGGGTTTTATGAATTTAATTAGCAATAGGTTTGATTTTAAAGTATTTTTTTGTACTTTCTAGTAAAATATTTAGCCATATTTCAAATACGAAACTGAATAAAAGTATTGAAAGTCCAGCACTGTCAAAGCAATGAGCTCTTAAGCAATAGTCTCAATGGGAAATGCAAAAATTACTGTCATGTCAGGAGATAAATATTTTTTAAAGTTCACTTTGACATGGTATAATGGATAACATGGTGTTACACTTCGACCTACCTTGATATTCTTGGAAAAAGTACCTGCTCGCCCTCCTAATAATTTTTCCCTGTGCATCCTTTTTTTGGGAACATATGACACACTTCCTCGTTGAATATTTATTTTTCTCTGATTTCTGTATTGTTTCAATGAAATGCCTCTCAGTGGGCCACTGGGGGTGTGACATTGTGTGTGGCCTGCCTGCCTTTCGGGAGGGAAGACTAGGGAAATAGAGTTCCATTATTTTTTCAACTAGGTTCTGCGTATATGTGAAGTGGGATTTTTCTGCACTGGATCTTAATTTAAAAAATTAAAGAATTCTACAAACAAATGTCCAAAACATAAACAAATGTATAATACTTTTACTTCCTTTTTTGTGGTACCTGGTGGTCAGCTACATAACAATTTACCCTATCTGCACTCCCCATTGTATGGTTGTAGTCTCTCAACTCTTTTGGCCTGAGCGCTATCACCCCTCTTTTTTTAACTACTCCCATTTTGTTGCTGTGCACCGAGGAAAGAATCATCTCTTCTTTCATGTCTTTCCATGAGAGAGCCATTATTTTACCCTCGTCATATTATGTCACTTCCACTTTCTTCATTTTTTAAAAGGTTGTATTGAGTTCCACCTGTTTGTCTGGGTTAAATATTGTAGTTGAAATTTAACCTACTTCCTGATAATGTGGAGCTCTGAAATTTTGTTTATAGATACTTTCCAATGACAATCTTAGGTCAATATAAATAATGACAATAATTCATTAACTTTGCGTTTAATAAACGGTTTGATGGAGTATGACCTGTTCGCCTGCATCAAATCTTGTAACCAAAATTTAACCAACTTCCTGATGATTTAAACCTCTGTAATTTTATTCATGGACTTCTGATGAAAATACAGTAAAAAATTATAATTGATCCTAATTAGTTTACTACACGTTTATTTTCCTCTTCTCCATTCTCCTCAACTTCTGCTCTCGATCACAGAATGATTCATTGATAGATCAACTCATCCACTGAATAACAGCGAAGCATCACTAATTCTCCCAAAAACAAATAAACAATGTGGAAGCATTGGGATTGTAGGGATTACAAAAACCACAGATGTTATTTCTAAAGATAGGATTTCATTACAATAATTGAAAACTAAAAAGTTCTAAAGATTACACAGTAAAACTGACTTTTAAGGAAAAAGTTTTTGTGGCTTATTAAAATGCTCTTATTAGTAAAAATAATGTTTTCAGCCTACTCCGAGTTCTGCATGCAACTAAAAGTAAAACCTTTGGGTACTATATCGACCCCACTAATCTACTGATGAAACTGAAACAGATGTCAGTAAGAAAAAAGATTTGAAAGTTATAATCTGCATAGCTTGAAGTGGTGAGATGTGCAAACTATATATTCATAGTAATTCATGGCACGATGTTTGAGCCTAAATGTTTTCCTCATATACTCTGCAAAGTCCTGGAACAAATATGCAAATACCTGAATGCTAATATATAAATATAATTTTCTTTTCATAGATGTGTAACTCCATGTGTTGCAATGCAAAACTTTACTTAGTATTTGTGATATAAGTTTGATGCTTTGCTTATAATATATTATATGTATTGCATAATTAATTTATCAATGAACTCAAAGCATACACATGAAAAATATTTACCACTATGCATTTACATATGCTAAAATTGGCTCAATTTTGTGTCAAATCTTAAGGGCACTGTTATTATGTACGTAGGGTAACATATCAACTAGATCTTAACCTTTATATTTATGATTGCTCTAATTATACATGCAATGAAGTTAAAATGCAGAGCCCAAAGGTTTTATTCTTAGTTACATGCAGAACCGGGTGTCAGCCAAAAACATTATTTATTACTTTTAAGAGCATTTTACTAAACAATAGCACATTTGTTCTTAAAATGTCAATTTTTACTGCATTAATTCTTTTTCAGCACCTCTAGAACTCCTATTCCTATGTCATGCACTATGTCATTTAACAGGAGTGTAAAATTAGGGCCTCAGCCAGTTGTAGTGAGGTATAAAATTTTCCCCTGTGACTCAATAGCCCTGGCCAAACAGTGGCCTTATAAGCGTCATCACCACTAATGAAAACGTTGGCATTCCTCCAAACTCCTCATCCTGCAGTGTGCCCTTCCCTGTGTACATTACCTTTGACCACACACTGCCACTTCTCGATTCACAGAAAACAAATGTGTTTATGCCAAATCTGTCTGTTCTTCGGTATGTATTGATGCTGACCGAATCACCCTTTGTAGAGAAGGCTTTTGTTGACAGTTACTTTCTTCTCGGGATATACTGGTGGCTGAATTTCTCATTTAGCATTTTGTAAATTGGCCAAACTGTTTTCAGCTTTAGATTTGGGTGGGTTTCTGCCTCATTGCTGAAATGCAAAAATTGGCATATTTGTGCAAGTCACCAGTAGGCCATTGTCTTTCCAAAAAAGGGGTACTACGAATTATTCAGGTAAACCAGAACTGCTCCTGCTCTGGTTTCCTCACAATGCTATGCAGCATTTTCAGTCCTAAAGACGCTTGCATTCCTGATACACTTACATTCTGCCTTTGATCCTTTGGCGTAGATGGTATTTCCCATAAAATTTGACTAGCGTATCAATTTGTCTCTGATGTTTTCAGTTCTAGTACCTGGTTGTCAAAGAATAATTCAATATAATCTTTCATATCACCATCATTCATTGAAAGTAATCCTTGAATAGCATTCCAAGTTGAACCTTGGAGGACCATGATAGAGAGGACCTGAAGTATTCACTGCATGCCTCTGTCATTGTCTTGTGTAGGATTAGGGTCCATGTGATCAGAGAAGTTTCACTCTGAGCCATAGTTCACAAATGCCATACCTACACTGTGGGTCTTGTAAACATAAAATCTTCTGATAAAGTTAATATCTTGGACTTACCTTAACTTCTTATCTATCGTGGGAAACATGCATACAAAATATATGTATCTCAGCATGAAAGAAACTAGGTTTTGTTAAGTGTATAATAGGGAGGTGCTTGGATGGATAAGTATAAGAGAGATGCTATTTCGCTCTGGTTAGGCCACACCTTGAATATGCCATGAGCCTTTGGGTCCCTGATCATTAAGATTTAACCAAAAAAATTAATGAAATACAAAGAAAAGCTGAACACTTCATTAAAAACTGCTATGAGCAAACATATATTGTTTCACTCATATAGAGTAGAATCACACTGTTATAACAATAACCATTAAAATGATGTGTTAAAAATATTTGAAAACTTTATATTTACATTTAATTGCTGGATATATCACGAAATATTTTTGCTTAACTTAGGATCATCATTCACACTTAGGCCTACATTTCCATGAGAAAGGCCTCCTGTGTGTTTGAGTGATTATAAGTTCTTGGTGACTTGAGGATTCATGAGAAAAACTCCATAATGTTTCTTTTGAGAATTCCCGGATAACCCAGAGTTTGCTCAATCAGGACCTCCGCCCGCACCATCTAATGTGGATTAGAGTGTGTTTACTATGCTTTTTAAGTTGGTCTGTGCTATTTTCAGTGCTTGCTACCTGCATTGTATTACCTTAGTGAATGTTGTATTGATAATACTTCTATTTTTGGAACCACATATGTGATAGGTGAAAATTCTACTAAGACCTTTTATTTAGTTTTTTTTTTGTTAATTTCCATTTTAGGCATTACAAAGCTCTCCCCAGCAAGATCTATCGACAGTGCATTGAACTTCCAGTCTCCAACTCCTGGTGAAAGGTGAGTGTGACATTTTATTCAAATGTGTGATTGAATTTTTTTAAATATTACCATGGAATAGATGTAGCCCGAGTGCTCTATGGAGTAGAATGGAGGATTGGTGCCCAGTGGTGCTGTAATGATATCTACATACTACCGAGCGAGCTGCCGCATGGTTGTGTAGTAGGGGATGTTAGGTCACCAGCTGTGTAAAGATGTAAGGTTTTGGGAGGTGAAATGGTGACGTGTATTATGAGATTGTATTTAGTGGAGCTCAGTTTTTATAGTGGTCACCTATTGGCAATGTATCTCTCTTATTTTATCGCTTCTGTCAGATCTAGAGATGTAATTAGGCATCATGATAATATTCTCAGTGTTGCTCTGAAACTCTCTGATATGGTTAGCGGTGAGAGGTATGGACTGCTCCTCTGTGGGCAATTTTCAGATAAAAAGCCGGCTGGAAGCCCATTCCTTCAAAATTCTGTGGACAGAGCTTTTTATTTTAAATATTATTAATTGCAATCAGCCTCCAGATTTGCAAAAGGTTATTTATTTTTACACAATAGCGCTATTAGAGGCAGGGAGGAGGAATTTTTTTAATTAGGTATAAACTATGTGATGGTCAGTCAGGGATGCACTACGGTATCAATGCACAGAAGAGTCTTATTGACCAGAAATAAGGAAAATGGAGGATCTGGTTTGTGTGGTGGCTTGAGTACTAGCCTCCCTTCTTATGGGTATTCATCTTGGTAGTGGTGCAGATTAACTCAATGGAAACTTGATCTCTGCTTGCATGCCAGGTGGAGAGCATTACTAGTACACCATCTTTCAGATGAGATATTAAACAATGGTCCTCAAGTTGCCTGCCTTAGAGAGCAGGCTAATGCCTATGCCAGACTTCTCTTCACCCTTCCTCCATTCCCCAGTAGTCAATACTTACCAATCTATCCTTCTGCCACTAATTGAGCAAATTATCTCATTGGCAATTGCTAATGCTTATGCCAGGTTTCTCTTCACCCTTTCTCCATTCTCCTGAAGTCCATCCCTACTAATCTATCTGCCTGTCCCTAATTGTGCAGTTGACCTGATTGGCGGTTGCCTCCCATAATAACCTACCAATTAGAAAAGTACATAAGTAACAATGTACAATTTTAATATCAAAAACATATTTGAAATTTGCCTTCTGTCTCTGTGCTCCCGTCTAAATCCGTTTTCTCATCAACTGAAAGATTCTTTACACCTTATGATAAATTTTCTTTAGTTTTGTTTAACTCTCAAGAAGACTACTTTCTGAGGCTCATAGTTTGATACTCTCCCTTTTTTGCTTAAGTATCTCCAGTCCATGTTTAGTTGAATTGAAATCATGCTCATGTGTTTGGTTGGAATAAATGGAAAAATAATCAGCATGTGATTTCACAGTGAGCTGCAGCCCCTTTGAAAAATAGCATTTTTCTTTTATGATAATTTCTAATATTTCCATTTTCTATTTCTAATAATGCCATTTAAAATTTGAGGTTTGTCAAAGCTATGACCAGTGCCAGGGCATGGCATGGCCAATGTGGGCGAAAGCCACTATAGGCTGGTTGTAGGAGTAGGCAGTGTGCAAATTTTTAATGAATTATAAACGGGTACATAGAGTATGAACATTAGAAAATGTTACTGACTTCTAACATATTTTTTTATCCTGAATGACCATTAGTGCATTGTTTAAAGACAGTCATTACTAACTTCAAAACAAATCACAATCAAACTGATGAGCTAAACATTTCCTTTATTAGTGTTCTTGTCACAAGCCAGTCTAAAGGAGATGTGGTTGAAATCACCCAACAATTTACACCTGAAATTATGCCCTCCCTCAAGATGTAGTTTAAATGTAAATCATCCTGATAACTCTTTACTCTTTAAATTTGAAGCTTAGCAACTTAAAAAGATACAAGGCTTACACTTCAACAAGTCTCAACTTTACATGACATTGTTAGAAATGTTCAATGCTGAGGTCTTAAAGTTACCTCATTCTCTAAGCTCACTTATTCTGACGTCACCTTAGGAAGGACCAGGGGGCTGTTTCTCAGAGCTACATGTCTACAAGTTACAAGTCATGTGACTATTTTCACAAGGTGGATGGGTTACACAGATATTCCTAACCAAAGACTTGTATTAGTCCAAAAAAATGGCGGGCCTGATGAAGACCATATATAACTCGTATTTTGATGATTATGATACACTTTGGGTGTTCACCTTGCAATATTACCAATTTAAAAGTTAGTGCAATGTTTGTGGGTAAATACAAATGATTGAATATGTGCTGGAATGTAATTTGATGTCCCAACTTACCTTGAAAAATCTCAAGCAAATGCGAGTTTTCAGGTAAATCTAACATCATGAAATATAATAATTTATTTAACCGTATTTCTTGAAGGATGAGCTCAAAATGGTAGTTGTTAATAAACCTTACATTTCAAGATATCATGTTGAGTTGGTTTTATTTTTACTGAACCACTATTAACGGATTTATAACATAATATCATTACGAAACTTCATGATTGCATACCCTATGTTGACGTTAAGAATATTTATCGGAACTTACAGTTTGTATTTCCACTTATTCATGCTCGCATTACTTAATAGAAACTAATTGATGAGTAGTTGTAAATTCTTTATAAATGAAAGTGTGAAACATCAGTATATTTAATTATTCCCTCCACCATGTCTAAAGTTAAACATGACTTGTACATCGCAATTCATTTTGCATTTGTTATTCAAATGAAAGTCAACTTGCTACTTTGTTGGTCTTGGTAACTTGGGTTTGAGCGAAATTCATGACAACACAGCAGTCGAGAGAAAATAATTTAATATATTGATGTTTCACGCAGAAATGTGGACCCTGAGAAAGGAATACGAGAATAGGCTGCAGGCATTTGAGATGTGGGTGTGGAGAAGGATGGAGAAGGTTAGGTGGACAGAAAGGAGGAATAATGAGGAAGTGCTTGAGATGGTGGGCAAGGAAAGGAAGCTTCTGAATGAAATTCGGAATAGGCAGGGTAGGTGGCTGAAGGATGTCATAAAGGGCTAAAGAGTGTGATAGAGGGAAGGATTTTGGGCAAGTGGGGTAGGGGAAGAAAGAGAATAGGTTTCATGGACGGGATGAAGAAGGATAGATTTTATGCAAAGGTGAAAAAGTATATATTACAGGGAGATAGGCCCCTGAATGTGTAAAAGACCGGGAGGAGATTCTCTGACATTCAACAAAACCTATCCTTACTAGTAGAAAACATTATATTGATAATAATTTAGTGGAGCTCAGTTTTTATTGTGGTTACTTATTGTGCATGGAAAGAACAAGTTCTTACACCTATCTGTTCTGCCATGTATCTCTCTTATTATATAACTTCTCTCAGACCTAGAGATGTAGTGAGGCATCATGATAATTTCTCCTTGTCGCTCTGAAACACACCAATTCTGAATTTCTCAAGCAAGCTAAGCCTAGCATGTGGCCTCTGAGTCTAGGGGCTCCCACCTTAATTCCTATAAAAGTTATGAAACACTGTATGTTTGCTCATAGAAGTTTCTAAAGAAGCATGCTGCTTTTCTTTGTGTTTTATTAATTTTTTTGGTTAAACCTGTATGACCAGGGTCCCAAAATGCTCACACCGTATTCGAGGTGTGGCCTAACCAGAGCGAAGTAGCATCTTTCTTTTACTTTTTCATCAAGGACCTTCCTATTATATGCTTAACAAAACCTAGTTTCTTTAATGCCTTGCCGCATATGTTTTGTGCATGTGTTCCCCTCAATATATCAGAAGTAAAACTTGTGGTTTCATAAATCACTATCGCTGGATAAATTCTTTGTTTGGGTTGGCCGAATAAAATTTTGCCCACTCGCATAAAAATGGCTCGGGCCGGCCCTGCCTATGATTTGACCTCCACAAGATTGTAGAGATTGGGTCCTTCCTAAGTTGATGTCAGAATAAGTGAGCCTTGAGATTGAGGTAACTTTGAGACCTCAATATTGAGCATTTCCAACAATGCCATTTAAAAGTTGAAATTTATTGAGGTTTAACCCATGTATATATTTGCATTTCTATAATTGCAAAAACATAAATACGAAATTGGATGTCTTTTTTGTGCCATATATATGAGAAATTGAGCCTCTTCACAAGTATTAGCAGGTTTTTGAAAATGTAAGACACTGTCTCTGACGTTACTCGGTGGAACTCCTTCATAATGAATGAAAAAAACACCTGGGTATGATTCCACTCTTTATTTGAAGCAACACAACGTAGGTTTCAGCATATCATGCTTCAAATAAGGTGTGGAATCATAACCAGGTGCTATTTCATTCATTTTGAACATGCGTCAGTAGTCGTTGTGGCAGTAACTTATGTAGTGTATTGTTAATGCGTTTTGTTGATTACTCATTCCCTGCCACTCACTCTGGAGGTGGTCCGCATGGTATTTTATAGATTTAGGTTATAGGTTGCCGAGATCGATTCCTTCTCTGGAGTACCAACTCGTGGAATTGGAATGCGGAATTCCACTAGCCGCCCCGATAATGTAATGTCCCTCGTTGGATTAGCAGTGGACGGCCGTAGACTACACCGGCTGCGCTCCGCGGCTGACACCTGCTTATTGGTCGCGGCATCCGTTTGGTCTCTGCCCCGGTGGAATCGAATCACCATGCGAGAGCAGTATCTCGTAAGTCTTTCGAAAAGCCTCGTGGTTAATCTCTCCCGAGGTCGGAAGCAGTGTAAAGGGGAGGGGGGGGGGTGTTGATGTATCCTTTTATCAGTCATGCTTGTTGGTCTTTCGCGTCTGAATTAGCCGTAGCGGAGGTCCCTCGGTTCCCGTTATAGCTCCGATGCGGTATTCACACTCGGCTGCCCCTGTAATCGCCGCCGCTCCCCAAGTTTATAGGAGGAGGAGGAGGAGGCCGCAGTGGCGTGACTGAATCTTCCCGACCAAACCTCCCTCCCTCGTAGTTTTTCCCCCGGCGAGGTGTATCCGATTGTGCAGTCTTATTCTTCGTTTTATTCCCCGATTTCCTCCCGACATTTTTCCACGTCATCCGCTCCTTCCTCTCTCTCTATCTCCCTCTCTCTCTTTCGCTTGTTTTCCCTCGCTTTCAGACGTGCGAAGTTGCGTAATGGGGAAGAAATCGATTTTTCGCGTATTATTCATCCGTTGTGAAACATATCGTGGAGTTGAATTTCGCACAGTTCCGGAAGCCTGGAGATCCTATTCACGTTCACATAGGCACCTACAGCTTTATTCAGTGATTTACCCTGAATCTGGGTTTCGTAGGTTTTTCTTAGTCCTAGTCTAATTTCCCCATTTGCCGATTTTTCCCCGAGATCAATTGTGGCGGCACTCCATTCGTCGGGAAATTTTATTTCCCTATCGAGTTTAATGAATCAGGCGATTTCTTGTGGAAATCGGTTATGCGTATCACGACCGTAAGAAAAAAAACTGTGGTGTAATTCCACACAATTTATTCTGACTCACAACTGAGGTTTCGACAGCACTTCATCTACATCCACATCTACATCGACATTATACTCCGCGAGCCGCCGCATGGGTGTGTGGCAGGGGGTGTTACGTCACCAACCGTGTAAAGGTGTAAGTTTTTGGAGATGAAATGGTGACATGTATTATAGGAGTGTATTTAGTGGAGCTCAATTTTTATTGTGGTCGCTTGTTATTCGCGGAAACAACGAGGTTTTGTACCTATCTGTTCGGTAGTGTATCTCTTATTTTATCGCATCTGTCAGACCTAGAGATGTAGTGAGGAGTCATGATAATATTCTCTTTGTCGCTCTGAAACACACCAGTTCTGAATTTATCAAGCAAGCTAAGCCTAGCGTGTAGCCTCTGAGTCTCTAGGGGCTCCTACCTTAATCCCTCTAAAAGTTGTGAGACACTATATGTACGCTCGTAGCACTTATGTCATTATCAATTATACATATACAATTAATGCGAGCTTTGACAATGACGGTTGGTTCCCGTAATAACCAATCCATTACGGAAAGGACCTAATAAAAAATGCTGAATTTTAATTGTTAAAAAAACATTTGAAATTTTCCTTCTTGACCTAAGTGTTAACGTAGGAGAATGAATTGTGTGGATATGTAAAAAAGTTCTTTTCTTAAGATCATGTTATTTATTCCCTTATATTACATCAGTTAAAGTGTTTTAGGGCCCTATTCTTGGTCCTTCTTCAAAATGTGCCCTTAATATAGAATTGATATTTGCACCTGTGAAAATGAAAATTTTGGCCTGGAAAGCTTGGAAAAGTCCTGGAATTTTATTATCCCCAGTCTCTAGCCACCCTGTTTAAAGTAGCAAAATCAAGTATGACTATAATGTATGTACACATATATTTATTCAAATATGCCCTGAATGGTGAGAAATCACCTGGGAGGGATCATAACTCAGGGCCTTAAAGGTTAGGGGATGAAGACCCTATCTCGCTGCCATCGGGATCAACTCTTACGTTAAGACTCCTCTGATTCCCATACTTTCCATTATTTGACCCCGAGATGTTCATTTAGCTATTACTCGGTCCCTTGACTAGTTTCCCTGAAGATCAGACTTAGCACTATAAACTTTTCGCACCTTATATCTTCAAGATGAAATCCACTTGTGCCTCTTCAAATTCGTTCGAGCCGTTTTTGAGATAATTTTTGCATACATACATGAATAATGTTGTTCTTATGTGAGGGCATAAGATTTTTTTTGGGGATCGGGTTGGTGTGGTGGCTAGAGTACTGGCTAACCATACGGGCCAGGGTTCAGATCCTTCCAAAGGTTGATGTTTTTCAGAGGAAACCCGATCCCTACTTGAGTGTCTTGTGGAGGGCAATTCAAGTACAGTACTCCATTTGTCGGATGAGACGTTAAACCGTGGTTCCCCTGGCGCCTTTCGTTATGAGCAGGCTAATGCCGACGCCGGGTTTCTATCCACCCTTCCTCCCTTACCTATCACCTATGGCGCAAATGACCTTAGCAGTCGGTCGCCTCCCCAAAAATCCAATCCAATCCAAGATTTTTGTTCGGTTTCCTGTTTTCATTGTTGGTGGCTGCAGTCTATAATATATTTTTACCATTATACCCTGCCGTTGCATTTTAGTGTTTAGAACTTCACGATTGTATCCCAAGTGCCTCTACCTTTCTCCCACGCGACGTTATGGATGATAATTGTCTTTGATTTTCCCGGAAATTGGATGGTAGATATATAACGACGACTTTATGCTTCCTTAGGTAAGGGTCAAGAACGTCTTTGAAGTCGGAGATTGTACCCTAAATTTATAGCCTTTCGAGTAACGGATATAAATGACCGTGGGCGACCTTGGAGGGGCTTATTTCCCTTTTATGTACCGTTGTCCCTTTAAAAAAACTTCTTTACTTTTGAGAAATACGTCTTTAAAACAGTTACTCAAGTCTAATCCGTAACATTGTGCTGTAAAACCAAAATAATGGTACTTTTATTGGGTATAAATCGCCAAGTAATTGGGGAATCGAATTGGGGATCGAGGAAATGGTCAACCCTTGAAAATTAGTTCCGTAATCGGTAGATGTGTTCGTGTTTTCTTTCTCAGATTGTACGCATTCCACCGAAAGTCGGTTTAGCTCACACGAGCGTTCAAATAATTTTGTCATTTTATTTTATACATAATTAAAACTATTCATTGATGGATCCAAGGCGGCATTTAGAGGAAGATTCTGAGGAAGAATGTATTTCCTTTACGTGAAAGAAGATTCTATTTCTTTAGCTCCAATGTTTGAAGTATCATTTGAGATACTGTTGGAAAAACCGAGCTACTTTCTTTTTCTAAATGTTCGTCCATAATTTCTGTTTTTTGGAGAATACCACGGTTTACTTTGTGCACCTCTGGATCGGGAGAAGGAGAGAGCAGCTTCATTGTGGTTTAACGACTCAATAGTAGCTCCTCTCACGTCTCTTTCCTGTCTGTAATGTTGAACCGGACTGCTTAAGCTAATACGAGTGTAAGTCAATAAATGATTCGCTAATGTCAGTATTTCATCAGCAACATCAGTCGTCAACATTTCACAGGGAACGCTTGGAACATCCACCGTACAGTCCAGACTTAGCCCTCTGTGATTTTCATCAGTTCGGCCTCCTAAAAAAAAATCATTTGGGTGGCCGACGTTTTGAAAATGATGATGCCGTAGTCCAAGAGGTTACTCGTTGGCTGCGACAGCAAACAAAAGACTTCTTTGTGGCCGGCTATCAAGAACTTGTAAAGAGATGGGATGTGTGAATGTACAGGGTGAAGATGCAGAAAAGTGAAATAAATTTCGGGATGTTACTTTAATTATAATTACTTCTATCCAGTTTTGAGAGCTATTTATTGACTTGCCCTCGTAATTCAACTGTAGAAAGCTTCCCGGGAAAATTGAATGGGGTGTCGCTTGACTGATTTAAAATACAGTGATAATCATGTCGTGGCCCTAAATTAGAGATGCCATACTCATATAATACCACCACCAGTGCACTCTCAACGAGTGAAACTGATCGTGAATTGCGAAGTCCATTTTCCAAATCTGCGCCCCACCGTTTTCGAGCTTAATCGTGCGTTTCTTCATTGGTTGCAGTGTTTTGTGGTATTTGTCCCTCAGTCAACACCTCTATGAATGTCCTTAAAAACAGGCCGCACCTGATTTTTATTGCACCCGCGACCGTATCAATAACTCTTTACTTGGGCGACTGAATCCATTCTCTGGAGGACGTTAAGTCATGCCCTATTTAGCAGCGACTTACTGTTAGTACAGAGAGTTTTAATCATTTCGTGCATTAAGAATTATTTAACTCCAAAAGCATGGCAGTGATGATGAGGCTTTAGGAAACGTCCAGAAATACTCAGTTTAACGGGTGGTGGTATCCTGAGAACATGGCTGTTTTTAACCAGTGCAGAGATATTGTGATTTCCTCATTCCCTCGAACAGTGACTGTGTTGAAAAGCAGGTTGAAGAAGTAACTATTTTATGTTACTTATGTACCCATCACGTCGTACCCTTTCGGGGTGGGGACAGTCAAAAGAGTTCTAATCTCGATGTAACTCAAAGAAAACTGGCCCTTTTAAAATTATTTCTTCCGTTCTGCCCTAACTTAGGATGACACAATTCACAATTTAAGCATTCCTGACTTTAACGAGCTGATTGCTGACATAGCTATTCAACGTGATGGAATAATTAAACAACTGCGTTCGATTAAAATTAACAAGTCCCCAGGTCCAGAAGGAATACCTACACGCTAGCTGAAGGAGTTAGCGCCACGGATTGCACCATTCTTGGAAATTGTATTTAGCAAATCATTATCCGGAGGCAAGGTGCTCCAAGATTGGCAAATAGCCAACATCACTCCGATATTCATAAATGGAAATAAAAGTGACTCAGGAAATTACCGGCCTATATCCTTAACATCACTTTTATGCAAGATCCTTGAACACATTGTCGTTAGTAATATTAAGACATTCCTGGATAATCGTAACTTCTTACATAGCAGTCAGCTCGGCTTCCGTAAGGGCAGGTCCTGCGAAACACTGCTTGCGCTCTTCCTTCATGATATCCTAAAATCAGGTGAATCGATTAAGGAAGTCGACGCGACATTCCTCGATTTCAAGAAGACATTCGACAAGGTTCCTCACAAAAAACTCATATATAAAATGCAATCATGTGGAGTTAATGGAAAAATAGTGAATTGGATAAGTGACTTTCTCAGTGATCGAAAACAAAAAGTAGTTATAGATGGTTTTAGCTCTGATATGGTCGAAGTCACATCCGGTGTTCCTTAAGGAAGTGTGATCGGCCCTCTTTTATTCATTATTTATATTTATGACCTAAGTTCTAATGTTAGCAGTAAAAATAAGATTATTTGCAGACGATATAGTTGTCTACCGTGAAATGAGCGAAGACGCGGACTTTGAAGCTCTGTCATCGGACCTTAACAACGTTCATTCGTGGTGCCAGGAGTGGGGGTTAGAATTAAATATCAGCAAATGCACCACAGTTCACTTCCTGCGAAAGACATCACAAAAATTCCATGCCTATACTGTGGGTGGAGTATACATAAAATCTTCAGATACAGTAAAATATCTTGGAATTACCTTAACTTCTGATATATCGTGGGGATTACACATACAGAACATGTGGCGTAGAATTAAAGAAACTAGGTTTTTTTAAACGTATAGTAGGTAGGTCCTCGGATGAAAAAGTAAAAGAGAGATGCTACTTCGCTCTGGTTAGACCACATCTCGAATACGCCGCTAGCATTTGGGACCCTGGTCAAATAGATCTAACCAAAAAAATTAATAAAATACAAAGGAAAGCAGCGCGCTTCGTTAAAAACTGCTACGAGCGTACATATAGTGTCTCACAACTTACACCACACTAGGTACAAAAACTCGTTCTTTCCGCGAATAATAAGCGGCCACAATAAAAATTGAGCTCCACTAAATACACTCCTATAATCCATGTCACCATTTCATCTCCAAATACTTACACCTTTACACGGCTCGCAGGGTACTATGTAGATGTAGATCTTTGAATGCCTTCGTCGCTTCGGGCTCATTTATTCTTCCTTCATACACGCACTCTTTTTCTTAAAACTTCCATTATTCCACCGCTTTCAGCCATGACTTCCACGATCTACCCCTATTCCTAACACTATTCACTCTTCTACCTTCTATCTGTATCTTCGTTTGACTCATCATTTCTCTTAACATGGTTGAAGCAACGATGCATGCTTCTTTTGAACTTTTCCAGAGCAACCATTCCATAATCTTCCATGGCCCACTATTTCTATCCCTGTCACTCTGGATTTGACTGCAATCACTTCTTAGATCACCGCTTCCACTGCCAGTAGCAAACTCATATACTCTTCCTGTCATACCCTACATTTGCTAACTTTCAATAAAAAGGGAGGGGGAATACTTTTTATTCATTCAGCGACTTTTGCTTTCTTGGGAAAAATTGCAGATTCCTGGATATGCTCCACGTAATACCCACGACTTTTCCTCCAACATTCGCACACCTCTTGATATACTCTTCTATCCTTTTTCTTCGGATAACAAACGTCTTAATACCACGAAATCATCCACTAGTAGAATTTCTGCTCCATTCACCCTCATTGTACAAGTGTTTTTCGCCTCATACTTATCAAAAACGGCTACTTTGGTATTGGACCCATTCACTTCAAATTTCATTCATTCTCTTGCTTCACAGAAGTTATCCAGGAACCTCTGTAATACCTCGTTGCTCTCGGACAACAGCACGGTATCTACTCCGTTCTGTAAACTTTTCACATTTTGTATTTAATGTTGTTAGTTAAATATGTTCCTGTCGTGTATTTGTGGATAACCATTACGATAAATGCAGTTCTCCACGGCGCCTTAAAGGTTAGAGATTCGTGAGGTGAGAGAGCATAGTCGAATCTGCCCTAGTCGGTGATTTTTTATAATAAATAGTTGTTTATAGGTTGTTGTGTACAGGAGCGAATACAAACAATGCTTGCGAAATGGCTGATTTTCGTATATTCACTTTCGGGAATTAGTGCGTAAAAATCAAGTTCCATGTTATCAAATATTGCCCAATGCTGTTCATTTTACAAAAAGTGTGACACGATTAAGTAGAAATATGGCAATAGTTAGGCAACGGCTCTCTCTGCTTTAATAGGTAATAGCTGCGATGAATTTATGGGCCAAAGACATGGCAAGAAGGGGACTTTTTTTGGACTGAAAATTACGACATATAATACTCTGTATTGCAGCTGGGGCTATTTGTCATTGTCGTTTTTTGCATTCAAGAGCTCTCCTAATCAGTTTTATGCTCTAACGCTACGTAGTTCTGAGAGGACGTCTATCCAAGAAAGAGGCGACGGTATGATATTGCCTCGTGTAACTCGGGGCTTCTCGGCAGAAATGCAACGTATGCCGAAAGCCCGACGGTAGACGAACCTAGTCTCTTGTTCCTAACGCCGCCGTTACATTCAATAGCTGCATGCATTTTTTATTCATTTTCTTTTCTATATTCTTTCTTTCTCTCAAATTATCGGTCAAACATTCAAGTGTCTTCATAATTCCCTTAAAGTGCCTTTGATTAAGTAGGATTCACCGGAAAATGACTTGAATGTCATTTTGTTCATATTTTGGTGACATATCCAGGATAAGTCCAGAAACAGTCCAATAAATGAAATGTTTAATAAAATTAAATCCCTCTATGCTACTTTTTTTTCGCAAATAAACTTGAAATAACGTGGTGGTTCATTGAATGATGCGTGAAAGCTGGGTAAGACAGTATTTGTCTCTCTAATACCTATGCCATTTCAACGAAAAACTATTTATATGAGGTGGTAACTCCTAAACAAAAATATAATGTTGGCACCTATCACATTTCAGAATTTTCATGCAAATTACAGTAATAATTGAAGGCGAAAATACGGTAATTCTGCCAAAATAGCACTGTAGTTGGCTTCTTGGGCCGCGTGGAAGAGAATCAGTCGAATAATCCTCGTGTTTAGTACCAGAGCTTTGTCTCTTTATATATTAAGCATGCCATAGGTATAAACGGTCGTAGGTACAAACAGTGGGTACAAACTCGGAGGCTGCGCGCTAGATTTATTTTGCTTGAGAAATTCGGAACAGGTGTGTTTTAGAGCGACATAAAGACTATTATTTTGACGCCGCGTAACATCTATAGGTCTGACAGAAACAATAAAATAAGAGAGATATATTGCCGAACAGATAGGTACAAAAATTCGTTCTTTCCACCCACAATAAGCGACCATAATTGAACCGGAGCTCCACCCATAATACACTTCACAATTCCTCTTACAAAAACCTCAGCCTTTGCCCCTTTACGCGACTGGTGTCCCTACACCCCCTGCCCATGCTGACGCTCGCAGGGTAGTATGTAGATGTAGAACAGAATATTTGACTAAAGCAAATAAAGCGTCTGACTTCGGTGCATATTTATTTGAACGAAAACGGAAACACTTTGTACAACTCCACACTTGTGTATTTCCCCGATCGATATCAATAGCGGAAATAACAAGTGTGAAATCGTTCCAAGTGTTTTCATTAGTCATGCATAACGTTGTAATTTCACAAGGGAGTGTCCAACTCTATCAATTTTAGTCGTGGAGGAACCCCCTTAAGTATGCGGTACTGCTTTAGGGGCTAATCCTTATTCTACGTAATCGAATGTGTAGATTCTTGGAGTGTTTTTTCACGTCATCGTAAAAATTACGCCTAAAGTGAAAAGGGTCCCTGGCAGTATTCTAATTGATCGCTTGCATTTTTAACGATGCAGCTTCGATGTTTACTGCAAGGTGACGTCGCAATCAAAGCCGACATGGTGGCGTGCTTTTTACAGCCCAAGGCGAAAAGCTTGCAATTTTAAAATGTTTTAAATAAATGTGTACTTCAACATTTTGAATTGATTTTGATCATAATTTCTTGTGTAGTGGAATTTTGATTGCTGAATAAAAAAAGTGTACCCCCACCGAATTGGCGTAAACCCGAGGATAAACAGAGGCTACTCTCTCGTTTCCAATGTGAACGAAGTAAATTTCGGCGAGAGGCGCATTTTCGTCGTTTAGTTGTTTTCCAGCGCACGCCCGCGTCGCCGTCGTTCGTCGTCCCCTCTGGCGGCGCGGTCCTCTGGCTCCGGAGCGCTATGCGTGGCGATCGTCGTCAAAGACCATTGCCTCCGGACGTGGGCCACTCTTCTCCATTGATGGGTGGCGGCGGCCGCCGCTCGTGTTTTGTTTCCCTTCTCCTTCCACCCTGCACGACTCTACCTCCTGCCGACGTGGTGGGACCCGGGCAATGAGTGTTGCGACCTCCCCTTTAGCCACATCGTAGTTTTCTCGTAGCGTGCAATTAGTTTTTCAGTTCAAGGCGGGCTCTTTAGACTTCTTCGAGGCATGATTTCAAAGTTCCAGGATTAATTTTGATAAATTTAATGATCAAACATAACAGTTTTTTCAAAATTATTTTTCACTTCATAGTACTCTTTCTGCCCGGCTAATCACTTCCTCTGCGAAAGGCACTGCACTACCTCTATTTGGAAGCCTGTATAAAGCGTATTTATTGGTATCCTGTTTTTTGAATTGAGTCATTCCTAAAACCAAAAGACAGGATTATCGATAACTTTCACGAAGTAATGAGCTCCCGCGGGAAATGTTAATTGGCCAAACAGGAAGGCTAATAAAATCCAGAGGTAAGGACCACCGGAGGGCCAAGAAAAAGAAACATACACGTCTTTCTACCGCTGATGAACATGCCTGGTTAGAATATGGCCTCGGAATTGACTTTGCTAACATTGAAGTGCAGGAAAGAGATGAGCGTAATTTTCCGGGAGCCATAAGAGGAGCCGTGGAAATAATAAAGACCGTGGAATACTTCAACCGGGAAGACGGTAACACCTACGCGTGGGAGAGAGTAATTACTGCGGACAGTCAGTGTCCTCAGTTAAAATGAAGCAGCCACTGTCAATGCTCCCTACCAACTAGCTTCTAGTTATTGGCGTTCACGCTATTTCATTCAGAATTCATTCAGAAGCGGCCCAATTTCAACGAAAATACTTTGTCTGACGGCTTCTCCAGGAAGAGCGCCTCATTTGGCTACTCTTGCATAGCATTGTGCAAAAGTAGCCAAATGCTATGGATCGCGGAAATAATTTGAAGCAAATGATTAAAAATCGCGGAAATTTGATGAATGCAATTCATTTGGTTTGAACGTATTAAATTTCCAAAACCCCCGACAAATTCGAACAACATTTGGCACTCCTGTTCCTTAGGACCTGGAGGGGTTATTAGGGTATTTTACTATGGCCCCTGGGGTTCCAATGTTGGCCCTTTTAAGCCCCTTTTACTTGAGAAAAGTGGTGGATTCGATGCGAAGGTACCATTTTCTTTTCTTTTAAAAAATATACTTGCACGTATTATGTTTGCTCTGCTCTAAGTAAAAGAAAAATTTGTCTAGTCCACGAAAAAAAATGTATTGAAATTTCTGGTAAAGTTTTCGACTTTCTCCGTCATTATCAAGGACTAGTTGTTATGACAGTGGAAATCAAAATCTTGGTCGGCAAATACAAAA
Organism: Ceriagrion tenellum; assembly: GCA_963169105.1. Lineage (NCBI taxonomy): Eukaryota > Metazoa > Arthropoda > Insecta > Odonata > Coenagrionidae > Ceriagrion > Ceriagrion tenellum. The sequence goes on from OY720637.1 coordinate 63,001,677, forward strand.
AAAAATGTGTATTATACATAGTTTATTTTCATTTATTTAAGTAGTGGCTTAAATACCTCCTGTGGACATGAAGTCTATATTGACCTAGTTTTTTGGTCCCAATGAGTGAACGAACTAGTTTTTATTCTTACATTCAATTTTCGAATTCACTCTGTTTTCGCTTAAAATTTGAGTTCAATGTGAGTCTGAAATCATCAATTTTTGCGTTTCGGGTTATTTATTTATTTAATTCACCACCAAAAACGGCACAAAGGCTATTACATTGGCTGATATAATCAATAAATAAATAAAAATTTCAAACAAAAACAAATATTCATTAAATAAAACAATAATGCGGCTAGCGTAAGAAGGGACTAAAGGACTGGAGAGGGATGGATCATTTAAGTGGTGTTTCAGGGAGGATTTGAAAATGGTGGCAGAGGAGAAAAGGTCCAAGGAAGGATATTTCGAGGCCAAGGAGTTAAACAAGGAGGGAATTCGGAAGAAGAGAGAGCGCTGGGAGATGGAAGAATACAAACACACCCAGATAACCTCTGGGTGTGTTTGTATTCTTTGACCCTAGTAGGGTTCGGCATTCCGCAACTTCCGGCATTCAAACCTGGTGGCACTTCGGGGCGGAGAGTCACCAAGGTCGTTCGATTCGATACACCCGTAGCTCTATCGATATGGGTCTTTGCAACCATTTCCTCCTCACGGGCGCTATTATTGTGCTCATAGGGCATTTAGTGTCTCACACACTCAATAAAATCACTGAATATGCGGCAAAAGTTTCAAAAGCATTTCGGATCCTAATGCACTGCCAAATCAACAAAAACGTTGAACAGCTTAATCTATGCTCATGGAGAATACATCAAAATAAGCACATTACGGCGGACTTGTTTACGTTGCGAAGACCTGTTTCGAAGGGAGAACACGTCAAAGTTTATCTCATTACGCGGTGGAACCACCGTAAATATTCGGTGGTTTCAGGAGTAAATTTATGAAATCTATTCTTTTGATAATGAAAACTATTTACTTTGCGATTCCATATTGCTTTATTTAAACACGAACGTTGAGATTCGAAACTGGGGTCGTAGTAAATACAAATAATGTTTATTTATTTTGTTATCACCACTATTATTCATAAACAGACAATGCATAGTAAAGTAAATACTTAATTAAACTCTACGTAGGCCCACAATGTTACCTGTTCGTGGGACTGTCAAGCTTACAAGCTTAAAGGAAATAAAGAAAAAAATACCTTAAAACTAAATTTAATGGTTTAATATCCCAATTAGATTTTTATTTTGGATTTTCGTGTTATATAAGTGTACATGCCAAATTTTGTAACAATCATATACTTCTTAAGTAATATTAACAATATCAAAGAAAGAGACATTTTTATTTCCAAATAATTTAATTACATATTTGCTTAAACCCAAAGTTTTAACTGGGTTTTTCTATTAATGGTTTTAAGTTCATTTGGTAGACTATTAAAAAGACAATTCGCTTCGATATAATGTGTCTACCACTTGCTGCTTTACTTAATTGCGGTAACAAAATGCTCTTTTCTTCTATTTATCCTGCCATTACTGGTGTGGCAAGCTTACAAACTAAAAGGAAATAAATGAAAAATAACTTAAAACTAAAATGGTACTATTTGCAAGTGAAAGTTTTATTTTGGTTTTGTGTCTTTGACATGTATGCATCCAAAATTTTGTGACAATCATATCATTCTTAAGTAATATTAACAACTACTTTTTCATTTACTTAAGTAATATTAACAATTTCACATCATTTTGAGGCAACAAAATACTTTTTTGTAGTTATACTACTATTACTGGTGTGGCTTCATGGTGTTCCTTCGAACCACCTTTTTGATTCTTCTAAGTTTTAATTCTTCCTCCCTGCTCCCCAATTCGTCCGATCCTTTCGACAGGTCAGCCCATCCCTCCGCTCCTGCATCCCATCCCTCGGCTTCCACGGTGTCCGGTCAATCCCTGTTTTACGCGAGAGTTGTGCTTCCGCCGCCGGCAGCGATTCGTCGACGGGAGGGAAGAGTTTCTCTCGAATTTGTAGGATCAAGGGTGTATTTCGTTTACGAGGAGGGAGACTCGGTGGGAAAGGGGTGGGGGTTCGTGTGTATACGAGACACTCATGCCAGTGATGGTGGTGGGGGACTTTGGAGCGCTTGTTACGCGGAGTGGGATGGGTTTTTGTTTTTTTTTTTTTGAAGAGCGCATTCGGAGCGGGTGAGTTAGTTGGTAGCAGAGAGAGAGGAAGGGGATGTAGGTGTTTGGGTACCGGAGTCCCCCAGCTTTATGACCGTGGTCTAGAATGGCCGTTGGATGCGCGGGGTTTAGGGTCCTGCGTTCACAACTTTATTGTGATGAGAATCGCGGTGGCGCAGAATGTGTTTGGGTCGGGTGGGGCGAAAGAGAACGGGGAGGAGAGATGTGGGGGGGAGGAGGGGTGGTGGAAAGCCGTGCCATTACACGGTCGGTTTCTCTGGATTATTTGTGCATATATTTTACCTCTGCCCTAAATTTTTCTTCATTTCCCTCCCTCTACTCAACCTCTCTCCCTCTCCCGCCCACTTCCCACCCTCCGCTATTCCCGAACTCGCATCGGGCTTTCGGGTGGTGTGAGGGGTCAAAAAGCGATCGTTTGTTCTCGCGTAACGGCGATGCTCTTGCATCTTCTCCCTCGTGTCAGGGAATGCCTAATTTTTGTGGTCCCGTGTCCCGCCACTGATTAAAGTGCATATGTGGTCTCTCCGTTTTATTGCGGCAATCGAAACATTTGTCTTTAGAGCGCACCTTGTTTTAGATGAAACTCTAAAGGTAATCCTCTGTGGAAGTGATGTCGAAATCATTATCATTTCAGGAAAGGTCTCAGAAGTTAAATCAAGTACAGAAAAGTATAAAAATCTTCCTGAAAACTGTGACCACGCCGCTTTTTATCGTCGTAAATTCCTATTTTAAATCACGGCTGAAATTTTTGTGTGAGCGGGAGTGGTAGGTATTTAAAGCTCTGCTATATTTTGTATTTTTTATAAAAACTGTACCTTTTAGAAAATAATATTACTAATTATTCACCCAGTTATGATAAATTCGTCAAATTTTCACTGTAAATTTCTAATCACATGCCGGTTCATCAGTTCGAGCCTTGTCAAACCGTTGTTACGTATTTTTGTCGCCATTAGGTACTTTGAATTAGTCACTTAACAAATACGTACGTAATGCTTACTAAGTAATGGAATTAATTGCGCTATCAAAAACTGTTTTGGGAAAATAGGCGAAAATTTACCATTGGAACCATGGACGAATATGTGAGAAGGTTAGCATTTAGAAAGTTGCATTATGAAGAAGCTAAACCCTGGGGATAGCGGAGGAATTTTGATTACAATGATTTGAGCTGTGAGTAATGAGAATGATGGTAAAGTTTCGAATTACGGATAGGAAAAACCAACCAAGTCCCACTTGGTATGGTGTAGGGGAGGAAAGGGAACTGCTGGAGATGATGTGTGTGGGTCGAAGCGGAGTGATTGTTGTTTGAGGTAATCTACCGTTAAAGATTTATACGTAAATTGTAAATGAAGCTACTTTGTTATTCCAGATTAATTTTAATAAGACGACCCGGGTTTCGACGTGGCACGTCATCATCAGGCCAATTTATTAGAAAACTCTTTTCCCTCACAGTACATGCGTTAATCTGTTGTGCTCCTAGTCTTATCCTTCCTTAGAATCACTTAATACAATGGAATTTTCATGTGAAAAATTAAGAGTTTTGTTCTGGGAGCCTGGAAAAGTCGTGGAATTTCATAGTTTAAGGTTTGAAAGAACCCCATTACTCTGATAGGGAATGTCGTGATGGGCATGTATGCATTCATTTAAACAGGTAGAGAGGACTGAAAATATCTCATTTATCAATCCGTGAGAGAAATCGTAGCGTCTTCACATTTATTTCGTTCAATTACCAGGACGTTATGTTCCACAGAGTAAAGAAAAATTAAGCCACTAGGATATGGTTATCCGTGGTGGGACTGGAGGCTCAGATCGTTCTTACAAAATTTTCTATTCGGAATGCAATGCACCGAGTGTCGCACGACATTTTTGCGGCGGTAATTTGGGTCGGTAGCGACAAATAGAAAAGAGTTCCTTCTTTTTTGCGCGCTTTTTTGAGAGGAAGGTTCACCCGCGTGGAGGTACATCCTGCGCCGACTGTGTCATGAATCGTGCATTTTTCACGCCCTTGTGAACCGGAAGATTTTTAGACTGCGGTGTGAAAGCATTGCGGTTGGATTTATCGAAGAAAACCATTCGGAGAAGTATGGTGTTCTCGTAGAGGAGGAGAGGGAGGAAAAAAACGAGGTGTCGACAGTCCTGTCGGATACACCATTGTCGTGAGAACGTTTGCAAAGTGGCGAGACACCTCTTGGTAAAGAGAAAAGACTGGAATGGCGACTTAAAATTCCGACACCGCGTCTTGCGGGCTACGATTGCTCGTGCGGATAGTTTTTAACCCCTTTGGAAAGCTATCTGTGCCGAGAGGAAACCCATTTGCCATTCTGTTTAGAGTGCATTATTGTGGAGGAAATTATCGAAAGGGAGCCATTTTTATTTGGCTAAATTCATTGAATTAGCCTACGGCGAAAGAAAATGGCGCGATGGTGAAGTATGCATGCAGGATCGTTCGATTCGATAAATCTGTGGCTCAATCGACATGGGTCTTCGCAACTGTTTCCACGACACGGCCGCCATTAATGTGCTTACTGAGTATTTTCTGCCACAGCACACCTATGGGAATCCGCGGATATGGGTCACAAGTCGTCATTTCAAATACAAATGCACTGCTAAATCAACAAAAACCTTGAAAAACCTGTGCTATGCTAACGGAGAATACGACAAAATAATGGCAGACTTGTTTAAATTGCGAATATCTGTATCGAAGGAAGAGTACTATCGTTATTGAACGACCTTTGTATGCATGTATTATTTACAGTTCGTGTCTGCGTACAGAAACGAAGTCTGTGGCGTTAATGCGCCTTTCCGAGGGTATTCTCAATAGAATGTCTATCCTGATTAAGCGCTCTTTGTTAACAAGGTATATTTACTACTATGCAATTATTTGGAATATATAATGCATTATATTCCCGAGAGAATGTTCGTAAGATTTATTGTATTGTTGGGCATTTATGTGGTAATAAAGTTTAGTTTAAGGAATGATGTGTTAATTCGAGCGCTCATTTATTGGATAATTAATCCATTTAGTTTACTACGTAGATCATAGAAGGGAGGTGATGCCATCTTGATGCACGAGTCGTATCGTACCGCGTGGTTCCGTCTATCTTTAATCTATGATCTAATACTTACTTCGTATTCTGTCTGCCTCGGCAATCAAGCGGGAAACTTAGTTTATCAGCAACTCGCCGTAGTAAGTTGATGGAAAAAGTAAGTGCTGAGTACGGCATGATGCCTTGTTTAAGGTAGTTAAGCGAGATTTTACCCTAGTCGTAATGGAGACCATATTCGTACTGCATTTTTTAATAGCAGCTGCTGTAACAAGCCTGACGTACATGCTGTCGTACTAATAGTGCTAAAATATATTTTTATATGACTGAAATACTCTGTTGTTAAATTAATATATCTATATAACTCTTTTATTCGACCCATTTTGTTACACCGAACGGTGAAAACGCCTTCATAACAGGTTTTGTTTGCGCTTTTGTAAAAATTACTGCGGTGACTAATTGATTTATTGAAAAAATAGTTGATAAACATACAAAATACTCACTGTTAAATCTCTGACGAGGTCTAGGCGTTAGAAGCTCGTTTTACATTTGGTCTCTCTAGAGTGTATGCCTGTACCATTTCCAATGGAAAACGGATATTCCGTAGGGTGGTATGTGGCGGATATTTGTGCAAATTTTGGATGTTTTTCTTTAAAATGAAGCCAAATACAATGTGAAATGATATATGGCTCAAACTACCTTAAGCAGACTCACTTCTGTCGGGAACCGCCATTTGCATGTTACTTTCGATCAAGCGCATTCACGCGAGCCTTTACATCGAATACTTAACGCTGCCAGCTCAGGTGAAATTTTACAGGTGTATGATTGGAGAGGCTTTAATATCCCAAGCTCGCCCTGGGAAAATTACTTCAACTGACTGACGTGATTCATGCTTAATTTTTTTTTCAGGTGTAAAACAACAGTGAAACTGTTTTTTCGGAAAAATGTTAAAAATATCTGCCACTTCCGGGATTTCCGCGCAAGCCCCCAGGAGGGAAAGGCAATTTGTCTTTGTTTATCAAAATTATTGCTTTATCCGTCAATGAACAGTATTGAATGGAGAAGTTGTAATGTTTAGACGAAAGAAAACATGGAATTACCTTATCGTCTAGAATTTTCAATATTTATCATCGCTAATTGTCCTAGTGGAGTCAGATATACTTGTAATTTGGGAGTTTTTTTGGAATAGAATAGTTTAATGGCGAATAATTGTGTCAAAATACTTATAAAACATGAAAAATAGTTTTCTTTAAGACCTAAGTTTAAGTACATGCAGGTTTCCTAATGAAAATTCTGTGGCGTAGCTAGGGAGTCCGGACACTGCCGCCCACCCAGAAATTTTGAATTCATTTCAAAAAGTGGCTCTAAATGAGAAAGTTTTAATAAATCCATCTATTCTTCTGTTGGAACAAAGGTGAAAATGAATATGTTCGTCATTCGTACATGAATAAACACCTGCGTGTTTAATAAATATTCTTTCAGAAATTTATACAACATAAATCACAACGTCAAAATTCCACAAAGTCAAGCCTGGAACCATTTCCTTTGTGACAACATAAATCGTTGAATATCGCTCGAATGTTACATAGATGTCGCATTTGCTCTATCAGTTGCGTGGATACATATTTGCTCCTAATTTTCTCAAATCTTCCCCTTCTTCCCCGCTTGTACTCAACATTGACCCCTCCTGAAACAACATTCCGGCTTGTTATGTATGATTTAACACTTTCCCGGCGAATAACATTTGTGTACATTTCTCGGGCTCGCCACCGGGTAAGATCTTCATAGGCAGGCGACGTTTCGGGTTCCGACTCGTTACCCGTTCAGTAGCCTTGAGAATGGGTAACGAGTCGGAACCCGAAACGTCGCCTGCCTATGAAGATCTTACCCGGTGGCGAGCCCGAGAAATGTACACAAACATTCCGGCTTCTCACTGTACTAGTATATATGTTGTCGATGACCAGGTTTTAGTCTATTTCCTTCAAAAATGAGTGATGATAATTCTTTTTTTTTCAGAAATCGTGGCGATTCCGACGGGTACTCGGCTTTCGTCGGAACTCCGATTTCCGCCCGGAAGATGTTCGGCAGCATCGAGAGGGGCCTGAACAGAGTCAAGAACATCCTGACGCCCAAGAAGAGGCAGCAGAACGCTTCGTCGGAGGCGGAGAGGAGTCGCCAGAGGCGAAGGCACGAGCAGCATCCCTCACAACCGGCCCTCGTATCCGGAAAGGTAAAACAAACATCTCATTTGTCACGGGGCTGTCAGGGAAGTTGGAGGAACCCATTTTTGAGGGACGTGTTTTTTTCTGGCGGAAGTCTTTAACCCGAAGGGAATGAGAGTATTTGCTTGAAGTAATTTCAATGCTTCGATCGCTCTCAACTCGATGTCGATTTTGAACTTGGAACGATTTTCTAAGATCTTTCCTATGATAGCTAGTTGACCTATTATTTATCATCGTAATAAGCATGCCTTATCCTCTGTAATTTTCCTTGTTCGCTGAAGGACTGGAGTGACTTGTGTGATGGTGTCAGGCGAAATCGTAGTGATGATACGTACAGGACTGTGAACCTTACATAAAATTGCAGGGAATTGAGGCGGTTGGTTGAAATTTAGTGTGTAATTATTCAGTCAGGTGTAATTTCAATTTCGTGGCGTATTTTTACGGGAGGAGAAAATTGTATTACTTTCAAAAGATTTCGCGCCAAAAAAAGTTTCTGTTACTATGCAGCATCGCGTCTGTTTCTTAACGTCATTAACGACGTGGATACCGTGAGTTGCTCACGCTATAAAGGCTAGTAATTTCACAAGGTTTTTAGTGAATGGCTTCAAAAAAAGTGTACTGTGATGAGGAATGCCAATTTGAAAAATAAATACGTAATGTCGGACTTCTCCACAGAAGGAGAAAAATTAAACGCACGTTTTATTTTATTTGTGGTGTTAAGTGATCTCATGATCGAATCCACCACCACCACCCCTTGGTATTTTTGAGAAGGGTCAAAATATACCCTTCTTAAACGTTGTGCAGCTTATTTGTTCATCATTATATTCACTGTTTTGTTGACTTAAACTTTCGATTCGTACATTTTAAAAAAATCAACGCCGAACCGTACGCCCCTTCATTCATGAATGAGGTGAGCTGGTTTTGTCTTTCTTTCTGTTCCCATTGTTTATCTTCCACTTCACCGAGGGGTAAAGATAATATTTACCCTTGCATTCACATCCTGGAATGACTTACTGAGGGAAGAATGAATTGCAAGAACTGCAATGGTAAGTTGAAGGAGGAATCGTCCTAATTATTGATATTTTACCAAATGATTGAGTGGACCTCGCTTAATCTTGTATAAAGCATTCCCGAGTCTTCTTTAACATCTCTATTGTTACTGCCTTCTTTTGCAACGCTAAATCCCTCAACAAGACTTCGTGTCTCTTTCCTCAACAAAAATCTTTCGAAATTCTAAAATGGGATAAATGAAGTAAATTATAATGGCTGTTAATATTTAATTTAACCCACTTCTGCCACCATGGAGGGATGGGTCAGCCACTTCAAAATTCCAACCGGGACAATCATATAATATTTGTCGGTTTTATTCCTAAATGAGCGCATGAGTCTCCCTAAGTTAAAAGAAAGAAACTTTGAAATGCTCACTATGTTATTTATTCTTATCTACATCGTGTTTCAACGCTAAAAGCGTCATCTTAAGGAACAATGACGCTTTAAGCGTTGAACCGCGTTGTACGAATAAATAACTGAGTGGGCACTTCAAAGTTTCTTTCTTTAAACTTCACGATGATATTTTACAGTACCTCGCCAGATATCGTTGACTATATGAGTTATGCCGTCTTAAGCGTCACTTAACTGAAGTTTTTACAAATACAGGGTTGCTACAGATCTGGAAACCGGAAGAACTGGGAAAAAGGGAATTTACTAATGGTCATGGGAAAGTGAGGGAGGCGATACGAGGAATTTTTACGAATGCTCACCTTTTCCGCGTCGTTTTTATAACCCCGTGATTTACATCACCATTTGTCAACTATTTTCAAATTATCGTACAAACGTTTTGCTAATATCTTGTACCGAGCATGAAAAGGTGTTTTCTCAGCAAATTGAAGATCGTGTTAGCGAAACAGTCCCCGTATGGCTTATTGCAGACGGAACTTCATTACCGCTCTACATATCAATCGTATAAAATCAGTGTTTACCTGTTTGACTGCGATTCCTCTAATCTGACCACCCTGGTCACGGCTAGATGCACCAGCCAGATGGTAATACAGCAAACGACTCAAGTTAAATACATATTCTCCGTGGCGCCTAATTCACACCTTCTCCCGCGTGTCATATGCTCGGGAATACCTGTCCTGTCGAAGCCTGTCTCAGGGGAACATACTAGTGAATGAGAACACGTGTATAATCTTAGCTGAAGACTTCATTCAAATATCCCTGTGTCACAGTCAGTCACCAGCGGTAAAATATTACTGTCGGCACCAAAATTATCCAACCCTGAGTTTGAGACCGAATATAAAGAAAATTCCTCGGCTGACTGTAATGAAACAAACATCGACTCGTAGCCTGTTTTAATATCGGTCGAATTGCCGTATATAATTACAAATTTCATCATTTTTGCCACAATCCTGTATCTCGCGCGGGAATGAAAAAAAGAGGCAATTTTTTAGCCTCTCGGAGGAATGCTGAAATTTGCCCAGTTACTGCGTAATTACTCCTGGTTCAATTCCGTCAGATTTGAATGCAACTGTCTCAACTTTGTTAGTTTTTTCCGAAAGTCAAGATTTTCGATGGATTCCTCAGAGAAAGTAGGCAAACCAGGGGGATAGTGAATTACTGCTAATGTTGTTGTTTTGCCAATACGATTAAATATTTAAAACGCCAGGGAAAATGTTTCCACACACCAGGAAAGCCTGAAATGCAAGGGACTTTAAAAATCTGATTCTATAACACCCCTCAATTATTTTTCGAACTATAAATAAAAGAATTGCGCTTTGATTTCAAATTCTGCTCTGCTTATTTCCTTTGGTTCTTTTTTTATGCTTTCTTTGTACAACCGTAGTCCCAATTTGTGTCATCGGGGTATTTGGAAGCTTGGAAATTCTGCTGAGCGCTAATCGCAGGGAAATTTTTCGGTAGAGGTGCTAGCACTTCTGATGGTCGGCCTTGCGTAGTATTCGTAATACATCTCCGTGACTCATGATTCACGCTTAATACTGTTTCTTGAAGGTGCACTCTTCACTTTCCTCATCTACGGTTGGGCAGCTGAACAGTCCTCCGGTGTTGACTAGAAAAATCATGGAGCGAAAGCTTACCTATTACAGATAACGAGAATAAAACGCGGAATTAGATAGGACTCAAGTTTCTCGCGCAGAGTTTATATGGCTTTTCTGTACCCTCTGCGGTTGGAATTTTATTTCTTCATCCCGCGATCTATTGGGGCGGGAGCCGATCAACGGCCATAAAGAACGGTTTTATCAGGATTCCTTTTTTTTAAATTTTTTTCCTCCACCCCTCGAGGCGGCAAGCGTGAGTTGAGGAGGGGGAGGAGGGATTTATAGCTCGCAGTCCATTTGCAAGGTGCCGTTAAAGCCTCGTGTGTGTGACATACCGGAGGAACACCGCGAGGAGGAGAGAGAGCCGAGAGAGGCCAATTCATATGCGTCCGCGGTGGTTATCGCTTTTAACACGCCCGGGGACTCGGGGCAGTTTCGCAACGCGTTGTCTTGAGGTCCTCCACCCGGCCCTTCCCTCTTTCCTCCGTCTCCGTCACTCCATTCTTCTCTCTCTGTCCTGTTCGGTTGACTCGGACCCCCGTCGCCTCTGGGTCGCTGTTGTCTTCGTCGGGAGGTTTATTGCGCAACTTCTGAGATCGGGAGCGGAATCGGGGGGAGGTGGGGTGGCTGGGGGGCGTGGCTCCCACTGCTCGTGTGGGTGTCTTCGGCCTAGAGGGGATTAACACTCCAGGCATTGTGACTTTCGTAGGAAACTTCCCCCTCAGTCCCAAGTAATTGAATTAGGATTCACCGTAGCTGTATAAGTCGAAATAAGTACTAAATTCCACAATAACTGTATTGTTTAAAAACTAATGCTTTTACCGAGGACAAGCCTAAGGTCTTAGAAAACAAGATGAAGATATAAAATATGTGAATTATTCGACGATAACGGTTTTTACGATCGCCTGTTTCCTACCATATGATTAAAGCCCTTTAGTTTTAAGTTCTGTATTGCGTTTCAGTTTTGCTAATGTTAAAGCAATTCTTACCCCACGTGCCAAAAATGCTGCCCACTTTCGCTGACCACGAATTTGTCCGTCCTTTTGAAGTACATAGGTTTACATTGAAGCGTACTAAAACGCCGTTTTTATTGAACTAATTTTTGAATTCAATTATCGAATTTTTTGTCTAGTTACTCAAAAACTAAGATGGATTGGTACCTATATTTTGTAACCATCTAGTTTCTTAGGATTATTCACTTTCTGTAATTTTATGCATGTTATCCAGTTATGCATTTACTAGGTATGCAGTTATGCATTTACGTCAAATGGAGAAATAATATTTCGATATATTTCACCCATATTCACATTTGACTCCGTTTATTTCAAGATCAATTCGTACTGATGAAAAATGTACTAGTCCTGTATCGAGAGTGGCTAACGCTATCCCTACCTTTACCAATTGATCTCAGATCGATCTGACCATATCAGCTCGGTGTGAGATCGATCTGAGAAGCGGCCTGAGTCGGCGGAAATTTCAGATCGATCTGAACCAGCGGGTCTGTCGCACTCTTCGTTATTCTTTTGGTTGTCATTGGGAAACAATATATAATCGTTTTTATTCAAGGCGTGTGTTGTTACCAGTTGTGACAAAAGTGCAGTAATGGCGAGTGATGTGAGATTGATAATATCGTACTACATCGCAGTTATACCTTTAATTCGGCAATTTTGTTCACTCGGAATGCGATTGATAATTTCCAACTCTGCAATCGTTTACGCACCGGTTCGATGGTGCTTCAGCTGATAGATTCGATTGTTCAATATCGATAATTTCATTCCGTGTTGGTAAAGCAGGCGATCTGAGTCGGCTCGCTTGGTATTTTCAGATCGGTCCGAGTCCAGATCGATTGGTAAACGTTGTGTATGTGAGGGAGTGAAGTGTGCGACTAGAATCTTTAACTTGCGACTTGAATGTGATAAATTCCTGAGAGCGGTGAAGGTAGCACGATATGAAGATAGATCATAAGGGTTAATCACACCCAAGCAGTGAGTTTTTTGGAAATAGTATAGCGAAGTTCTTAGTTATTAAAATAAATAGTTTTTTGTTATTAAAGTGAAATTGCTTTTTTCTAAGAAATATCCATACATGTCACGACGCGTTTCAGCTTCACCCATCATCAGGTGACTGTGATCCGGGAAGTGTTCATAGGCACCTTAATGAATAGGTCACAGTAAAGCTTTTATGTGGAATAGTACCATTTCATATTAATAACGAGGAAGCGTTTCACTAGATTTCGCCTGAGACTGACAAAGGGAGGTTGGTGACTGAAGTAAGAGGGCATTGGCTGAACAGGGTGGAACATTCAAGTGTCATAGTTAGTATGTTAGAGGAAATTGGTCTTAGTTGTAAGAACGTTAGGCGACTTTTATCTTTCATAGGGATGTAAAGAAGGCGATGGGTCTAATATGGAACGAATAATTGTGTGAGGCGTGGAAACCTGGACATGGCGAATAGCTCAGGAAAGGTTAGAGGCTGGTGATATATGTAAACGGATTGTGATGGACTTTCGATGGCTTATGAGGAGATGAAGTGGTGGATCGCGTGGTGTAGTGAATGAGGAAAGAAAGTTGACGGATGAGTTTTGGAGGAGGCAGAGTATGTGGATGGAACGGGGAGTGAAGGAAGAGGGATTTTGTAGACCATTTTGGAAGAGAAAATGTTTTGTTATATTTTGTAACCATCTAGTTTTTTAGGATTATTCACTTTCTGTAATTTTATGCATGTTATCCAGTTATGCATGGGCTATGCATTTACTAGGTATGCAGTTATGCATTTACGTCAAATGGAGAAATAATATTTCGATATTTTTCACCGATATTCACATTTGACTCCGTTTATTTCAAGATAAATTCGTACTGATGAAAAATGTACTAGTCCTGTATCGAGAGTGGCTAACGCTATCCGATTTGCTGAGAAACGGGCCGAGTCGACCCGTTGCTCAGCAAATCTGAGATTTCAGATCAATCTGAACCAGCGGGTCTGTCGCACTCTTCGTTATTCTTTTGGTTGTCATTGGGAAACAATATATAATCGTTTTTATTCAAGGCGTGTGTTGTTACCAGTTGTGACAAGAGTGCAGTAATGGCGAGTGATGTGAGATTGATGATATCGTACTACTAGTCCAGTCTGTGGAGAGAAAAAAGGGTCATTTATGACGTTGTCGTGATACAGGTTAAGAATAGTAAAAAGTTGTAGGAAAGGGAGAGTTATATATACCTATATATTTTTAAACTTCGAACTAGACGTTATAAACAAATTACAGGGGTTCAAAGTTAGCTAAAAACTGTTTTTTAATTCTACAAGCCAAGGTATTCACTTTAGGAAAAAATGTTTCAAATGTTTTTTGTAGACAATTAAAACCGCATAATTTGAGCTATGGTAAGTTTTTTTTCGTTAATTATTTATTGCAAAAACTTTGAAAAACCCCCAAAATGGCGTTTTTTTGCATATCAATTATTTATTGCAAAAATGACTTTTTAAATACTTTTTTGCTTTGTAATTAAGGCCCCCATTATGACAAAAAAAATAGGATTTATAAAGCCAATTTGGTTAATTTGTTGCTGAGTTATTCCATTTGTTTATTAAAAACATGTCTAATGTTGATTGCTGTAACTTTTTATTGGGCCAACGTACAGGGTCGCATAAAGGCTCATTCTCTTCGTAAAGGTCCAAAATTTAATAATATTAAAGAAAAATTGAAAAAAAAAATTATTTTCAACCCCTCAAATAACGCTTACAAAAAAAGGGCCAATAAGCGGGGGCCAATAAGAGACTCTGTGGATGAGATTAAGAAGTATCGAAAATGTGTCAAGCTGAAAAAGTAAATAGCATTAAGATTAAGGCACCATCAGCTTCTGATGAGCTGACGAAAGCTCTTATAAGCCCACCAAGCATACCTGAATCGGGAAAATGAATGGCTAGAATCGGGAGAATAAATGGCCAAGCGAAACTCGGTGGCAGTCGCCTGAGGAGATTTTTTATCTCAATGAAGATGAATCAAGCGCCGATGAGCAGACAGAGGTGCCGAATGACTCCTTCAGGGATCTCTGGAGGAACGTTTGCCACAATTTTTGCCACCTATCTCTTATGCTTTCCTCTCCTTGAGACTGCAATCTTCGAAAGAGAGTGCCATCAAGTTTTGTAATTCTCGGGTCGAAAATGATCCCACATCTTACTGTAGAGTAGCATTAACTCAAGTGACTAAAGGTCACACACTCAAGGACTTCGGCCTGAGGACGTCTCCTGTAACGTAGGAGAAAAGTATGCTGCTGAAACACTGACACACGCAGCTGTAGCGGAAGATAGTATTCAACACAGCACTAACAGAAATTAGTAGACGCCATTAGATTTGCCACTCTATGACGGCTTCCATGCATTGGTCCTCGACCGTTGGTGAGATAGCGGTGGTTATAGGGAACTGAATGCGGGGATCCGGTGCGGAGTCCGGTTTAGATTTGTGAGGTATGGGGGGAGGGGGTGTGGCTCCTAAAGCACACGTGGGTGTCGGTTGTCCCTTCGGGGAATCTCATTCCTCCCGCTTCGTACCCTCCGGAGAGCAAGACTCCCGCCTTCCTCCCCATTTGCTTCATCCCGAGTGCCAAGCCGTGTTTTCGCTCATCTTCGGCGAGGACGTCGCGACAGCTCTGGGGAGGCGGTTCGCGCGGCGTGCCGGGTGACTAATGGGATATGCAGTCGTACCGCGCTGGGTACATAATGGCAAAACATCCTCCCCATTCCGGCCTCGTCCGTTGTGTTCCCCTAGCGCGTGCCCGTGCTATATTAAATCCGAGAGACAGCTCCGCAGATGAGTTTTCCTTCCCCTTGTTTATGCCGAGCCTATCGCTACCGCTTTCTCGGCGGGGGTGGTAGTTGGAGGAGCCTCTGGCCACCCCGTATATAAATCCGCCGCGTAGGTACACACACGCGATTCGCGGACCTCTAACGGGTGGATATGCATTTCTTCCCATTGCCCGGTTGCCCATTGTTGTCCCTCTCGGGGCAGCGGCGAGCTACCTGCATTTTTTTCATTTTGTCGACTCCCCCAACCTCCCCGGACTATGTTTACTACCGCATTTGCATCTCTAGAGATTTCAGGGATAAAGTTGGCTTGATAGACGTTTTCCTCCGACCTGTTGAGACACGAAACCGACTTCAGGAGTGTTCCGCCGATTGGTGGACCACTTGAGACCGTTCGAGGGAAATAGTTACGACCGGATGGGAAGTGAATTCATGTCCGCGGTGTGGATATTTTAGCAGTTAGGTTATTGAGCGAATGCGAGGCTACGAAATGTTGTTTACCTACATGAGTGATTGGAAGGTAGAAACCGATCATCTTCATCAGCGGTCGTCAATCCGAGGATTAGTTCGCTACAGCTCTCTCCACTCTCGGATCTGCTGGCCATTTAAATCCTTCAAAAGTCTTCACCTTTACCTTCACCTTTACGTCCCTCATTATTTGCTTCGTATATTTCCGACTTGTTCTTCTCCCTCTGTAGTTTCTTCCAATGCAATTTTCCAGAGGCTGTCTCGACGCAAAATTTACTGTGTTATTTTTTCTCCTCTACATCAGTAAGTATGAATCAAACAAATTTTTCTCTCCTAATCTCCGAAGGACTTAATAGTTAATAATTATGCCATTTAATTTGAATTCTCTCATTCTCCTCTTGCGCTAAATACTCAAGTGCTTCCAATCATCGTCGTTCTGCAGTTTCTATTATCCAAATTTCATTTCCATTTAATAGCATTATACAAAGCGTGAAATGTTTTCCCTATTAATCTCCCGAATCATGTCGGCGTAGGGTTTGAGTTTTTTGTGTTTTTATAGGATTCTTACTAGGATTTTAATTTTGTGTATTTATTCATTTTATCCGATTTCGTGTAAAACTTAACCCAAGAGATGACCTAAATTTACCAATGTCACGATATTCGTCGTAAGTAAGCGTTGTTCTCTATTTTATTCAATCGTAATAACTAAATCTATCCGCTCAAGCAGTTTTAATAGCCTGGTAGCACGGTCCTGTTAAAGGTACCCCAAGAAATTGATTGCGAAGGGAAATAGGTTCAAATAAATAATGAACTACTGTGCATTAAATTTGTCAGTTTATTATGTAGATCAGGGATATCTTATTATTTTTACTATTCTCATTGCAAAGGCTAATTCCATTGATCGTTTTCAGTCACGCGAATTACAATTCTTGTTGAAAATACTTTAAAATATGAAAAATAAAAAGGTCGCTACAGGCGATCGCTAAGGACTTATTTACGAACCAGTTCATCAAAATGTATGCGTAAAACGTGATAGTACGTGACTTTTGAACATTGGAGGTAGCAGTAGCCGAGCAGAAAGCACTGTAAGCAATATAAGTACAGTGATAATGAGAATTGTGAAAATCAAATTGACGAAGAGAACTAACGATGAAAAGTTCCTACGAAGCCAGGGAGAAAAGTTGATTGATGAAAATTCTGCAAAGTAGAAAAGATTAACTAATTGGGCACAGGCTTAATTCGAAGGCATTGTTACCTCATAAAAAAGTAATGGAAGGATAAATTACTGAAAAAGAATGGCATGCCAACGTTTTGATAACAATAATGGTAGAAGAAATGAATCCGAAGTATTATATAATATTTTGTCACGAGACGTAAACATGAAGCAAATTATCACAATGTCATAGAGAGGACTTATGAAGGATTAAAGCCGTTGGCTGAAAATGATGGAGTGGAGAGCCACGAAGACCCAATCTAAGATTGACGATTGCTCCTTATGAATGGTCCTCAGAGGTGATGAATGTGTTGATACGGGTCTTCCGGGTTTTCCTCCGCGTGTGTCCGTAATGCCGGGACATCAGTTTCGCCGGCGTGGGGCATTCGGCTTCTTTAGGTCGGTGAAGTGAAGATGCTGATATTTGTCCGTCTAATGTACATCATCCGCGGATTCAGGAGTTGGTGGATAGTTGTTTTTCTTCGCGCTTGCGAGCAGAACTTGCGTTTAGTGCACAGAACACGTGCTTCCAGCTGTTGGACAGCGAGTAGCCGTCTTCTGGCTAATTTCGATGGCTTCCCGTACGATTCGCGGAAAGTATAGGTTTTCTTCGGCGATTACTTATGCCTTTTCAAAGCGAATGTTGTAGTTAACGTCTGTCTCTCTGTACGCACGTCTGGGAACGCGTGTTCTGCGCGCGGAACAAGGGTCCTACTCACGAGCGCGAAAGATAAACAATCAATCACTGTTCAGCTGACTCCAATTAGACCTGAATCTTCGCTTTGATGGTTACTGATGGTGACGAATGACTGATTTGACTGGCCAGTCACCATGCTCACTGAGTGATTATGTTCCAATAGCGCAAAATAACCTTGCGTATTTTTCCATCGGGTGTAGGTTTTTTGTTTATTGTTGGATCGCGCTGATTTTTTTAGTAGTCGAGGTGACGAGACGTAGTACGTATACTGAGGTGAGGTAAGGAGTAGTGGTGGTGGATAGGACTTATAAAATATGTCGTGAACATATAAAACTACGTACTTATTTCCATTTGAACCTCTCTTAACCGGTAGGTTGCCCTAGTAATTATGATATTGTTAGAAAATGACAGTGTATTTGCCTTGAATTATTACTAATGGTGTCGAGCTAGCCTCCTTGCTGGACTCTAGTTAATACTGCTACAAAATTTTGGCCAATTGCGAGGTGTCCTTGCCTTTTTATCTACCTCAAGAAGAAATTTGTGGTCGTTCTCTCGAAGTTCTTATCTGAAGGAAAGGTATTAAATTGTAATACTTTTTACTCTTCTCTTTTATCCTGTCAGTGATGCGCTTTTCAATACCTAAGCTGTGATACTCTGTGGTCGAATGAGAACAAATTTGTGCCAAAGCAACAATTCCGATCATGAGACGAGGATCAGTTTATGTTTGTACATTTTAATGTATAGTTGATAAGCAGTTGTGTCAAATAGTCCAGTCAGTTTGAAGACGCCAGTTGAGAGGCTGGCGAAACTATTGTCAGTAATTAACTATGTACGCGGTGGGAACCCTAGAATCGCATGCTACATGTCATAAAAGCCTTCGCACCAAAACTCATTGTTAAAAATGCTGTAATGCATTGCACAAGGTTTCTACAGGCCTGGTAACTATGGAAAAGTCATAGAACAGAATAGAAAAAAAATTTATTGTCCTGGGACAAAGTCCCTTAGGACATTGAATTAGTTTGCATGCCTTCATGAGGAGTGGAATACAAAGACAAAATACAAAGCCTTACAAAAAAAAGGAAAACAAACAAACAACTTTCAAGTCAGCAGAGAGATATAAAATGAGCGAGGTAAATGAAAATGAAAAAACATTCTCAATATCAATAATCGAAATAGTATGTTAAAACAAAACTGTACAATCTGTAATGCCTATTAATAAGAAAAAAATGAAAAGCAAACAAACGAATATTTTATAAGAGAGAAAAACAGCAAATGATTATAGTGAACAAGTAACATGTAACAATATCATCTCATATCATTTTGTCTTCTCATATAGAGGCGAGAGAACATTTGGGAGACAAAAAGTCAGCCATACTCCTTTTAAATTGTGAGACATGGATATTGATAATTTGTATTTAAAACCTGGAAAAGTCATGGGAAATTAGAAATTAGCGTGGAACTATGTTTACAAGTCAAACTATGATTTCTTTCAATTTGTCAGGCGTAACGCTTTAGGTACCGTCTGTTGATATGTGAGGGTGTTAGTACGTTGCCTGAAAAAAATTGGAGCTCTTATTTGGAGTGCAGTAATCAATGGTGCCCGAAAATTGAACTTTCAGGTCCTATTCTTAACCATCCTCTTTAGGAAGATGGATTATTACTTCTCAGTTTTGTGGTGATAGACCTCGTGGAAATCATCGCGGTCGAGACCTAATAATAATATGCCTTCAGAAAGGAGGCAGATGTTTCCCTAGAGCGATAGGGGCGGTGCTCCGTTTGTTAGAAAATTGTATTCCATTGTAGAAAATGCGTTAATAAGTTACGCTCCTACCCTTGTGCCTTATTTAAAGACCTGCTCAAATAACAACAGGATTTCACCTTGAAAAATGAAAGTTTTGGCCTTGAAAACTGGGAAATGTCTTGAAAATTCACAACTTATGGCCTGAAGCAACCCTAATTGAAGTGAAGTGTAAGCACCACATTTACAAATATATTAATACAATGATTGACATGCCTGTGTGATTGTATATCCTTTAATTCCTAGAATTATTCCTCGTTTTTCCTTCTTCCCTCTGTACCGATACCTCCCACATGTTTGATGTTTATGCATATTTTTTCGAATCGCAACAACTGAACACAAAATATTGTCAGAAGAAAATGCTCCTCAGTCTGTTGGTGGTTCTGAAATCTGTTCGGCCACATTCCCCGAGAAAAGAAACAATGGTTTTATAGAGCCAAGGGCCTAACGCCTTCTTTTTCTTGTTTCATTTCAGGACTTATGTAATGTATCTACAACTGGAAGCAGGAACGCGGAACACGTTTTAAACGAACTCCGAAGAGCTCTGCTCAGTAAGGGTATCCCCTGCACGCAAAATGGGTGAGTATTAAATTTTAAATAATCACCGTCCAGTTTGCACTCTCGCGTAAAAGCTGATTTTTACTTGCCTCTCATAACTTGTTTCGCTGCAAATGGAGGAAATTCGAATTCAATATTTTTTTGTCAATTTTATCCTATAATTAAGATGCCGGCCCGTTTCCCGGTGTACTAATGTACCATCGTCTCGGTCACGGTGGCTGGACATGCTCGTCTCTCTAGATTTCCTGTTGGTGGCTATAAAATGTCCATTTAAAACTAAAACAGTTGCAAGGATTTTAAGATTGAATATTTACTTGCGAAATCCAACATTTCACCTGTTTTTCTTAATTATGCTACGTCATGCATATGATTTATTGTGATGACGTTATAAAAGGGGCGAATAAAAATTTCTTACTTCAATGTCACGCTTTTGCGGAATTAATGTATGTTGGCCGATATATTTGCAAGGACGAAAAATTTTTCGCGTTTTGTTTTACTCTCCTTATTGATTTTATTCTACTCTCTGGCATGCTCTTCCTTATTCCTTCAACCGTCTTGGGGAAGGTCGAGGAGATTCAATTAGCCAATCGATTCCCAGCTGTGGAAAATATTTCGAAGGATCGATCCACTTCCCACCTCCATCCGCTATTTTTTTTGTAAACATACTACTAAACAGTTAACTTGCCTAATAGACGCTTTGGTGAGTTAATAGTAAAGCAACGAGGCAGCACGTTATTGTAAATGTAGGAGGAGTTAAGTTTTTCTCCGGTTGCAACCGCGGAATAAATCCAAAGATCTCCGAAAGGAAATCGCATCATCCGGCCGTTTTTCGCTCTTAACGGCGGAGTAGATGTATTTTTAGCAGCCTTGCTTGCTCAACGACTCCACTAAACTTGATATATTTTTTGTGGAGACTTCCTGCTGATCAAGCAATCCGATGGATGATACGGTTCATTTTAGTTTTAATGTTTCAGGTTTATTTCGTAGGTATCTATCGATATAGTTTACTACGTACTTTTGTGTTTTATCTGGTGGGTACTAAGTTCATTTCTTAAGAGGCCTGAGACTAACCAAATTAAAATACTTAGGCAAAATAGTACCTTTTTCCGGAATTAACCTCGCCAAGCTCCTCTAGGTTAGATGTCAAAGTTTGCCTGTACCCTTCGTCAAATTTCTGTCTTCGATGTCAAGGAGTGGTTTAATTGCAAAATTCACCGTCACTTCCTGAGACGTCAATCGTTATCCCGCCCGTAGACTTCGACAAGGGTCGCGTATCGTTCGTTCATGAGGCCGTCAACGTCTCTCCAGTTTAGCAGGTCCCACTGCATCACAGTCACCGCGCTCCATCCCGACCTTAGGCTTTTTCAAGTTTCCCTCGCGTTATAATCCGGCTCGCGAAGCTTGATGTTTGTAATGTTGTGGAGCCTATTGCGATGTCCATCACCGTAAATGGACGATGGGAGAACCTTGTCTAAGGGCGAGAATACGATCATCATCTTCTGGCATGACAATGGGCGTGACAGAAACGTTCTTGAATTTCGCTGATTATTTAGTTGATCGTATTACGATGTTCGAACGTGAAGGCTGCCATCAACAATTCGATAGCGTTCACCAAGTTAGTTGATACTATTTATATGGCTCGATTCACACCCGTAATTGATGCCGGTAAAGTGCGTGGCATAACACCATTCAAGACCGTTGTCTCTTAATTACGACAAGAAGGGACGATTTGGCTGAGCAGAAATGTAGAATAGGTTTCAAAATGAGTGGTTTATCTAATTTTTTGGTGGAAAAATGCCTATGTCGGGTTATATTTGGCTTCCTTTTCGAGCGCGAGAATATTATTTTTAAGTGGTGGCGCTGATCCCCTCATATGTCCCTCTGTACTAGTAGGACATGGGTCACCATAGGATGAAATTTCATTTGGCTTATAGGTACTGAATTGATCATTTCTCCTTATTATAAAAACATGTACGACGTATATATTCAACATTTTTGAAAAATCGATTTTTGACTGCTAAAGTGACTAAAGATTTCTGACCACTGTGCGGCGGTGTGAATGCCATCGCCATCAAGAATTCGAAAGCGTTCTCGAAGTAAGTTGATTGTTGACGGCGGCGTTAGCGCCAAGAATTCTTAATAGGTTCAACTACGTTACTAGAACAAATGAACATCCTTCAAGAAATCCACTGTTCGTTTCCGTCACGTCAGAATACGTGGAACGTAATCCCTCCCTAATGCATTGCCGTTAATGTTTCGAAATGATTGGGGAAGAGGCAACGTGGAGGCGGTGGACCTTCGGGGTCTTTCCTCTACGCATCGCTTAACCTCTCCAGGCTCATTCCCTTCCCTTCTCACCCTCCCTCCGTCCCAATCAGCTTCCCTTCCAGCGTGCCTGCAGCCCGCAGCGTTTCCAAAGCTCACTGACCCTGCCGCTGTCCTAACTGTTCCCACGATTCCCGCGCTCCGTGTTCCTCATCCTGCTTATTTTTGGACCGGCGAGACATTTCTCTGAATCCTTAGCCAAGGATTTCCGAGTTCCGCGGATAAAAACTGTGACCTTTTTCTTCCTCGCGAAACCTTTTTTACTTCCTGTTCTCTGTCGGGCAGTGCCTCATGCCTATCGTGGCGTCGGGAAATCTGTGGTCAGTAGACTGTCCTGCTCCTGTTTTGTTTTCTTTGACTAGGATTTTAAGCCTGATTGTCCGTGAGTATAAGGTTGTGAGTAGGTTATTTACTCTAGGCTCGTGGAAAATATTTCATCTCAATTTGTCCCTTCATGTCTACCCGATGTATATACATCTACATCTGAATGTTGTTTGTCATCGTGGAGTATGCAGTGAAGTGTAAAACATTGTGTCAGTATTCACTTGTCAAAATCCTTAGGAATTCCGTAGGAACTCATATTATTTATTTTACATAAGAAAGGACAAAAGTAAAAATTGGATATGTGGCTTTAAAAAAGTTTCAAGTCGTTCTTCTGATTGAAAGTTTTTTCCAAGTCAACTCTGGTTGCCTGCGTGCATATTTCATCGGTTACTTAAGTGTTCTTCAAGCTTTGTATTTCCGATGAACTCTTACCCGTAATAGTGCACCTATAAGTTCTTCATGTCTACCCGATGTAAATATATGCATTTGGGAAAATAGTGCATTATCGTTTGAAGTGTTGACATTGAAGTGGTCACGAAGCTATCATTTGAACTTTACGCTGTACTTTTATATTTTGGTTAATTTTACCAGCAAATTTCATTTTCGCGAATTTGTTCACATTTGCCACTCGTACTAATTTTAAACTCGCTGTGATCAATTTTACTTTTGTTATAATTTCGAGGAATGATCGTTTCATATCGCCTATTTTGTTAGTAACTTACGGGAATGAAAGGTGCATGGGTTATTAAGCCATGCCTTATATTCAGTTTTATGAAATATTCCGGTGTTTTGATTCCATTCGGTATAGTCTGAACTTATAGGTGCTAGGAGAATACAATACTGCCCTGCTAAGCTAAACGACAGCAACTGCATCATCGTTGGTTCTGAGTTATTGCATGCTAAACTTTTCACTTTCATTGTAAATGTTAAATATAATTTAGTTTTTCCATATAGATTTATTACAACAAGACAAGCTAAGTTTCGACGAAGATCGTCATCATCAGGTTTGGTAATAGATAAGGTGCTGTAATAAATCTATGTGGAAAAACTAAGTTATACTTATCATTTACAATGCTAAGCAAATTCCACGAAGTCACGCCCGAGACAATGGAATCTTCACTTTCGAGTCTTCGATTCTTCATCTAGTCCATATTCGAAGAGATTGCAAGCTTTAGTGTATGCTTAGATTGTCGGTACGGAATGAAGATAAATCATAAGGGAACAAAAGTAATTAGATGCTCAAGGAGAAAGACCTGAAGATACTGATATCTGGCTTAGAAAACTGAAATTTATACTGTAGGTACGGTGAAAGCTGGACGTGATATCTGGCTAACCGCTGCAGATACGGTTTTTTATGTAGTTTTTATGAAATAATCAAGGTTAAAAATAACTTAATCAACTCTAATTTCAAAATGTGTAATTTTGTCAGTTTTTGGCTTAGAAGGGCAGAATAGGAGTGACATCTAAATGGTGTTTGTCGTGGTGGAGTTCGCAATGAAGTGTTAAACAAATGTTCAATATTTAACCGTCAAAACCCTTAGGAATTTCGTGGGAACTAAAGTCGTTTATTTATATATAAGAAACGGCAAAAGTAAAGATTGGATGCATGGCTTTTAAAAACCTTCAAGTCGTCCTTCTGATCGAAACATTTTTCCGAGGTAACTCTGGTTGCCTGCGTACATATTTCACCGGTTACTTTAGTATTCTTCAAGCTTTGTATTTCCGCTGAACTCTTACCCGCAATAGTGCACTGAAAGATATTTTAAAATCACGGTGCTGTGATTGAAATATTGAACAGTATCCGGAAACTCATTTAAGCGATATAATCCAGTTTTTACCTAATATACTCTTCGTTTTCAAGAGATTTAAATCTTGTTGATGAAGACTTGTCATTCACGTTGAAGAAAGATTGAAAGGAAAGTGGACTATGACATGAAGTGACGTATATTACGCAATTTATTTCTATTTGGTCATATTACCAGCAATCATTGGTTTAAAATACATCAATGAGATATTATGTTAAATTAAGTCAACTGAACTGTGCAAACAGCAGACGACTATTGGTTCTCACGTCTTAGGCGGTGGTGTCGACGCCTTTTCCGAAGTCATTGAGCTGCCTTTTCCTTTTCTTCGCTTTCACTCTATTATTTACTCTGTATTTTTAGTGTGGATTTTGCGTTCCACTATTTGCCAAGGTTTATCATTATTGGCTGTTTTCGACTTTAACCAGAACGCGTTCTTGGAAAGAGACAAACGAATTCATTGTTAGCTCTCGTTACTGCTGTTTATTTCTTTGGGTGGATAATGGTTTAGGTGTTCCCTAGGGGTTTTTGATCATTTCGTGTCGAATGGCGGGGGTTCCTTCGCAGTCAGTGATGCGACGGAACCAAGGATTTCGGAATAAAATTGCCCGTAGGATTGAATGTGTGAAAAAGTGCGAGTCAAGGCGTACAAATTGCAATTCGAGACCGTTCTGGCGGTACTCGCAGCAGGAACTTCACACCTATCTCCGATTTCACTCGGTAGTTGCGACTGGAAATTTTGGATGCTTTCAGATCGACCGTAAATTCTGAGATCTACGCATGCGCTGTTCCCATTGATGTTTTTCTTTCTTGGTTTTGGTGCTCTCCGCCTTATATCGACCAGAGATTACGGTTGCTTAGTTTCCGAGCTTAATTGTTTCCAGTTTGCCTAAAACCTCTCGTAAAAAAATCGTCTTCTCGCATTGTGATCGGTACGGTGCAAGCCAATAGTGGGTGGCCTGATGCAGCAATGGTGATTGAATACCAAGTAAAGAAGGATACAGGTTGATGAAATATGTTCTGAAAACTTTTTTTCACATCTTTGCAAGGAAAACAAATGACATAATTTGCGTGTAATGTATGGGAGCATGTATAAGGACGAGACAGACGCATCGGTGCGAGTACATGGGCAAAATCTAGATGTTTATCAGGTTTATCCAATTGGAAGGAAGACTGCAGTATTGCTTCAGATTTCTAACGAGGATTATGCTTTTTACCAGGACCTTTCTGCAAGCTTTAGTAGATGCTTTAGACATTAATTGCGGAAAATTCGGAATGAAGCGCAAGGAATGCATCCTTATTCTTAGAGGTAGGACCTGCACATTAAAATTTTACTGCTCATAAGTAGCCTTACATTTAAGAAGCACATCGTCCATTTCCATCTGATGAAGACGGTAGGATTCGCGGACGATCAGGCGTTGCTTTGTCGATCTTTGAAGGGATTACTAGCTTTGGTAGATGCTTTATACATTCAGTGCGGGATATTCGAAATGATGATAAATCGCAAGAAAACGAAAGGGATGAGATTCTCCAGGGCAAAGGAAGCGAGGCTGGTCATTGTAGTTTGAGGGCGCAAACTCGATCCAGCCAAGCATTTTATTTACTTAGGCAGTACGCTTGAAGACAATGGGCATAGTAACAAAAATATGAGAAGCAGAATAGCACCAGCTAAGGAGATGTTTAGTAATAGAAGGGAGCTGATGACGGTAATGATGTAAAGAAGAGGCAAAATTCGTGCGCACGAGTCCAAAGATGTAAACGAAATGGATGAAATTCGCTTTGAAAAAAATGATTTGATCAAATCAATGTCAAATCAGGATGTGTCGGTTTAGCAAAATTCTTCATGGCGGGCTTCAATCCTTCGGTGCATATTTGCTTCGTCATTGCAATATCTTTATCAATGAAACAGTTGTGCTTGGAAAACCCCTAAATATTCTATGCGTTCAGTGTAAGTAGTCATAACAGAAGTATGGATAAAAGTTGAATTGAAACGTCGGAATAAGAGTAACGTTGAATGTTTCAAGATAATTGTCATTGCTGGAAGAGAATATGATTAGGGGTATTTGAAAATATTTTGTTGGACAGTATGGAAGGGTTAACTGAATATAGATTGGGGAAGAACTAATGTAGCAGTTTTGAAATAGTCGTGGTTGAAAGGAAATCGTAGGTGGAAATTTGAAAGAGATAAAAGTTAGATTGTGGGAATATTTTAGAGGTGTAAGTCATGAGCCTTGCCTTCGTGAAAAGTTCCTACCACTTCCGGGGCCTTTCTAAGGCAAAGGCGTGCTGCATAGAGTGATAGACTGATAGTAATAGATGGAATGTTGTGATGGAATGAAAAATAAATGAAAGAATTGTACATTTAAGTCTAAAATATGGTTTGATATGATACTGGAACGCAGTTTCTGGGGTTTGTAACTTGACTAGTTTGAGGGAGGTATGTATTTATGTGGAAACCGTGACGGTAGATTTTGACTGGTTATTTTATTTCTAGAGATGACCCTACTGTATCAAATTCGGATAAAAATTGTGCAAAAACATTAAATGATGTAAAATTCCTGATATTAAACATAAACCTTGTTAAAAATCTGATGTATTTACTGCTGTTTTTCTTCCAATTGGATGAGCTCGATAAATATTTGTATTTTGCCCATGTCCATGCACCGATGCGTCTGTCCCGTCCTTATGCAAGAAGAATTTTCACGGTTTACCTTCAAATGTGACTGATCAATGAATAGGAGTAACCCTAGGAGTTTTCCGATTCCAATACATTAGAATTTACGAATTTGAAGTCAGGCTAAATATATGGATTACGACCTGGTGTACACATGTATGATTTTCTCGTCCTTATTCATAAAGGAAGGACCAGCTTACCTAAAAATTTAACTGCTCTTAAGTAACCTTGCTTTTAGGAAGCACTTTGTCCGTTTCCAGCTGATAAAGTCAGAGTCTCGAATGACCAGGCGTTGGTAAGTCGATCTTCGAAGGGATTACTAGCTTTAGTAGATGCTTTAGACATTAAGTGCGGGAAATTCGGAATGAAGATAAATCATAATAAGACGAAAGTGATGAGAATCTCTAGGACAAAGAAAGTGAGGATGGTCATTATGGTTGGAGAGCCCAAGCTCGAGCAAGTCAAACATTTTATTTACTAAGGCAGTACGCTTAAAGGAAATGGGCATAGTAACAAAAATATAAGGAGAATAGCTTTAGCTAAGGAGGCGTTTATCAATAGAAGGGAGCTGATGACGGGAACATTGAGTAAGGATGTGAAGAAGAGGCTGGTGAAGAGCTTGATATGGAGCGTAGCGTTATATGGAGCAGAAACGTGAATCCTTAGAAATGAGGACGAGAATAGGCTGCAGGCATTTGAGATATAGGTGTGGAGAAGGATGGAGACGGTGAGGTGACGGAGAAGAAAACTGACGAAGTGCCTGAGATGGTGGACGAGGAAAGGAAAATTCGTAATGAAACTCGAGATCGGCAGAGTAGGTGGCTGGAGGATGTGGGGGCGATGGGTTGCTCAAGAGTGTGAAAGAGAGAAGGATATTGGGCAAGCGGGGAAGGGGAAGAAAGAATAGGTTTTATTGATGGGATGGAAAAGGGTAGATCGTATACCGAGGCGAACAAGGAAATACTAGAGTGAGATAGGCCCCTGAAAGTGTAGAAAACTGGGAGGAGATCTAAATTTCGAGAAATCCTACCTTTACGGGTAGAATACTTAAAAAAAATGTCGTCCATTTCAACACGACCGCATTTTCTTTCCGTGAGTCGCAGTACGACTGCGCGGATAATCCCACTAGGAGCCCAATTCGGTTAGGCTTCGGCGTTCGAGGCTCGACAGTGACACGTTGTGAGTCACAGTCACGGAAAATCCCGTAATGCTGTTTAAGGCAGTTAAAGTGAGAATTTTCCCCAATTTTTTATATTGGAGACTATATTCGATTTCATTTTTTACCCTCAGAAGTTGTCAGCAATTTGAAGTAAACTTAGTTGTATTAATGGCGCAAAAACGTAGTTTTATGTGACGGAAATTCTCAGTAATTGAAAAATATATCTATAAATGGATTTAACGGGACTCATTCTTTTAAGCCGTACAGTGAGGGCGCTTTCATAACAATATGCGTCTGTAACAATAACTGCGGTAGGAAAATTGATTAATTAAAAAAAAATTATTAACGAGGAAGTTGCTCGTCGAAGTAGTTTTCTGATGATGTACAAAACTTGCTGTAACGAGTAAATTTAGGCTTAGTGCTGCCTTGTGTATTTTAAAAATTTCATGTAAGTACTCCTATGGGTAAAATATTATAGGACAAAGCGTTATACCCAAGATATAACTACATCACCAGTAATTATTATGACTCATGCCTCCATTGCCATTTCGTAGGATTTGATATCATGGTTTTTTAACAAACTGTAGGAAGGTATAATTATTATTAGGCGTAAAACATCTAACAATGTATGTAAAATTCCTAATATATATTGAAAAATGTATTTGGTAAACAAGGTAAACAGCAGAATTTTCCCTTGGCAACGTTGCCATATACATCACAATATATCGCTATGTCCTCCGACGAAAGCCGGAAGTCAGTTATTTAACACTAAATACTCGTGTTATGTCACCGATAACCTAAGCTGAAAAAAATGTATTAGGTGTCTCGATATGTAGTGCATGATATGAAAGTTTTTAACCTATATTACTTGGGCAGAAATTGAAATTTAAAAAGTTATGTTAAGAGTTTACCCCGCCGGCCCCGGTGGCGGAAGGGTAATGTCCTCGCCTACAAAACTGAGGGTCGAGGGTTCGAGTACCGTCTGGGTGAGTTATTCACCACCCAGGGCATGGATGTATTTCAAGTTCTGCTGGTCCGGTCCCTGGAAAACCCGATGACAAGCTTAGCAGCCTATCGGTATTCCAGGGACATACGGACCAACAAGAATCGTCCGGCAAACAAAAAAAAAGATGCCGTCGCACTGCCATTAAAGCTTGGAATATATTGGAATTACTTTAACTTCTGATATATCATGGGAATTACACATACAAAACATACGTGGCACTGCATTAAAGGAACTAGGTATTGCTAAGCGTACAATAGGAAGGTCCTAGGATGAAAAAGTCAAAGAGAGGTGTTACTTCGCTCTGGTTAGGCCACACCTCGAATACGCCGCGAGCATTTGGGACCCTTTTTAACCAAATTTAACCAAAAAAATAATATAATACATAGGAAAGCAGCGCGTTTCGTTAAAAACTGCTACGAGCGTACATATAGTGTCTCACAACTTTTAGAGGGATTAAGGTGGGAGCCCCTAGACACTCGGAGGCTACACGCTAGGCTTAAGTTACTTTAGAAATTCAGAACTGATATTTTTAGAGCGACACAGAGAGTATTATCATGACGCCTCACTACATATCTAGGTCTGACAGATGTGATAAAATAAGAGAGAAACACTGCCGAACAGATAGGTACAATAGCTCGTTCTTTCTGCGCACAATAAGCGACCGCAATAAGAACTGAGCTCCACTAAATACACTCTTATAAGACATGCCACCATTTCATCTCCCAAAAATTTACATCCTTACGCGGCTGGTTACCTAACACCCCCTGCCACATGCCGATGCGGTGGCTCACAGGGTGTTAAGTAGATGTAGATAAAAGCAATGTACTTATAAGTTGAATTTCATCATTTTTAAACCAATATATCTTCGTTAATTGACCGATGAACTAGAAATATTTTTACATCATTCGTTCTACAAGTCTTACTTTATAATATAGGTTAAAATTAAGGCAGGTAATCGGGCCTAAAATGAAGGTTCCTCCTTAAGATAACGTACAAGTTACTGACTGTAAATTTCTGACGACTTCTGGATCTTCATAAGCGCTCATATTTAAATAAAGTCAATCCAAACTGCATGCTGGTATCACTTCCCTTGGTAAACGGATCGTACCTTTTGTGGCTATTATCTCGGAATGTAGTGCGATGAGTGGCTCTTATTTTGGCATCTTTGGAAAGATGAAATATTATTCTTTAAAATGAAGCCAAAGTCATTGATTTCTACGTGCAATGATATCTCGCTCAAACCGCCGTAACAGTTGAGGTTTGTCGTGACTGTGACGTCACGTGCACGACATTTTCGTCGTTGACCTGTGTCGAGTTCTTCCTGAATGAGGCCCCAGTCTTCCCGCGTTCCCTTCAGCGCTTTCCCGCTGTCGATCTCTGTTGGAATGTGCATCCCCCTCACCCCCCCCACCCTCTCCTCCCCACTCTGCTACCCCTCCCCCCCTCCTCTTTCCGATCGCCGGGGGAAGGAATTGAGGCTGAATGACTGAGGCGAAGGGGTGGGAGGAGAGTGTATTCTCCATGCCTCTCTCGTGTGGGAACTGTTCCTCTTTCCCATCCCCAACCCAAACCCCACCCCTCCTCCCCCGACACCCCTTCCTCCATTCGTATCCAGGCACCGCCACAACGGACTGCTCCATCCCTCCCTCCTCCTCCTACTCTTTTTTTATTTAAGACCCTTCCCTCTTTTTTCCGACACTTTCTATTGCATCCTTCGTACGTTCGTTCTGGAATTGCCACCTCTTCCCGAGTGTTGGAGTCAGTTCTCGAGAATCGACTCGTTAAAGTGGAGAGGTGGCTTGAGTAATCGTGTCCCATCGCGAAAGATTTGGTGCCAATCCCGGTGGTGGCGAATATGTATAGTGGAAATTCGATGCCTTCTCTAGTGTTTTGCGTAGAACATTTCAAGTGCAATATTCCGTCCTTCGGATGGAGCGTTTTTACTAGGACCCAGGAGGGAGGCTTTGTGCTGCTGCTGGGCCATTTCTCTTTGCACTAAGACTTGGAAGTCGTAAAATAAAGAGAATAAAACTGATGAAAACTTTGCTATGTTCACTAGATGTACCTGATGATGGCGCATACGCGCCGAAACGCGTCTTACCAATAAAAAATCAAGTGGACATGGTAAAGTTTTAATCAGTTTTATTCTCTCTAACAAAAATGTCCCACAACATCTCGCCGGACTTCGTCGAGTTTATTCGTAAAATAAGCTGTGGTTTTAAAACAAATATACGTGCGAGAAATGCCAAGGAAGTCATGACTAAAATTTCTGTTGTCCCGCTGAAGTTTGCGTGTATATATTCATATTATTTTCGCAAAGAGATCTATATGGTTGTTAAATTAGTTAAATTTAGTGCTCGTCTTTTTCTCTTCACCCGTTTGTAGAAAATTGCCTGGTATTAAAATGAAGTGACACTATTTATTGAACATATGAAAACATGATGTAAAGAACACATTGTATTTTTCCACTATTTATATTCATTTGTACAACTAGTTTCCTGAGGATGACGCTTTTGCGTCGAAATTAGTTGTACGATTGAATATTAATTGTGGAAAAGTACAAAGTGTTCTTTACATCATGATTAATTTCCACGGAGTCACGCCTGAACTCACCGAGTTTATATGAAAACGTATTGATCATTCTTCACTGTCTTACTAAAATGTTTAGGGGAAATGCAAAGGTATATTTCAGCGTTACAGAATGTAAAATGAACTAGTTGTCATATCCATTTAAACGGTAAATGAAGTATGTATTTGAATTTTCTTACATTATAAATGAAAGAAATAATGCATCTTCTTTCAAAGTTACTGCTGCAAGGGTTGAAAGTGTGAAGAAAATTCAGGGTTTCTAGTGTTAAATAGATATCCCAATGGACCCTCTCGTTAAAAGTAGGCTGATTTCGACGCCGGTTTTCTTTCCACTTTTCCTCCCATTTCCAAATAATCCTTTCACAACCTTACTGCATCCTGCATGGTACAAAAGACCTTGGTTGCCGTTCGCACCCCCAAATTACTGACGTATTTAAAGAATCGTGCTATGTAAGATACAGTTCGACAAACATGACCTGAAATTAAATTGGTTAGAGTAAGGGGAAGATTTTGATACAAAGAAGTAAGAATTATGTCAATCATAAATTGGTTACCTATTCTCTCGTAATCAAAGGGTTCAAGAGGATATGTAGAAGTTCTTGGTCGGAAACACTACGAGTCATTTCCTTTATTAATAAGTCATATGTGCTTCCGATATTTTTGATAAGTGCTCCCTTCCGCCAAACAACCAATTGATATCTTGATACAACGAAGGGTGCCATTTATTTTTCGAGGTATTTGAGCGATATAAATAAAAGATGAAAGTCTCTTCACTCAGAATTGACTAGATTTCATATCCTCAAATTGCCATAACATGACATTCCAGCATTTGAAGAATATCCGCTGCTATCAGTTACGATTAATTATCTTAGTAAAAGATAATTAACGCTGATCATCAAGTATTATCTGCCATAACACAATTCTATTCCACTGTTATTCCCTCAACATCGTAAAAACATTGACAATCTTATGAGTATTTCTTAAAAAACAGATGAAATTTGGTTTTTCAGGGCTGTTTGGAGGCTACGATTCAGCAAAAATCTAAACATGTGTGTCTCACTCATTGATGTCTATGATGGCGACAGATAAGCTGTGTCTGTGGTAATGAGTAATAGGGGAGGGCACCAACAACTGTGGTCATTTGAGCAATTAGAAATAGCTTGGACCGTGAGGAAGGAATTATTAGAGGAAACCTGGTGTCGGAAACGGCTTCTCTTGAAGAAAGGCGTCGGAGAGACAATATGTGTACGTTTCTCCCGACGGATTGAGTGCTGCACGTAGGGGGATCTTCATCTAGCAGTCTATATAGATCGGTATATCTATGAAAAATCACCGCTACCGTCCTTAAGGGAATTCAATATTCTTTCAACTTCGCTACACAAAAACAACCAGGTCCCCTATTGTGTTCGTAAGTTCATTGGTGTATCTAATGGGTGGTGGGGCTTGCCCATGCCACTGGCCCCACCACGGAGGGGGCGCGCTGCTATTTTTTTCCCTAAAATAGGATAATGTTAAATTTACAAAAAATCATCTGCATATCCAGTATTAGAAAAAATTAGAGATTAGAAAGTAATAGCTAAAAGAGGAAAATAGAGAATGTGACAACAATGGGGAAGGCGGGGGTGCACCCTTTCCATTTTGCCAGGTACGACAATAGTTCTAGGTACACCACTGCGTAAGCCACCCATTTTTTTAGGAGACTGTTGAAATATTTTTCCATTTAGTTGAAATGTTGGCGGACAGTAAAGGTATGGATGGATGCGGCTTGAGCCCGATGATAATTTTGAAGGTATTTACTTTTTGTGACCCTTCAGTCATCGCAGAATAGACAGTTGGAGATATGTGGAGCATGTCTGTACGAGTTGCTGACCAGAATTTATGAATTGCTCATGAAATTGACGTTTTCAGGCGAGATTCACTGTAAATTCAATAAATAATGAATCAGTCTCAAAATCAGCCCATATTTTTCACAAATTTATTTAATAAATTCGATGCAATTTGACGTTTTCGTATCATCCTCGGGTGGATGATGCGAAAAAGTCGTTTGCGCGCGTTTTCTCTAAACAAGAATGCAATGAAAATGTCGAAATCACTGACTAAATTAGTGAAAATTGGGGGCAGACTAATTCGTCATGTGAATCGCTCGTGATGGAACGGCTCATTCGCGAGCGCAGCGGCTCTTTCGGATGGCTCCTCTCAGAGATCCGTCCGTCGCGAAAAGGTGGCAGCCCTAGTTCTTCCGCTGCTTTTTTTGTCCGACTCACACGCCGCCCCCGCAGCACGTCATCTCCAGCGTCCGGCCAAACCCTTTTTAAAGCTCCCGGATCGCAGGAAGTACGGATGGTGACCGCGGCCGATTACCGGCTCTCCTTGTGAAAGAAAGAAGAAGAAGAGGCTGCGAGAGAGCACGTCCCTTTCCCCGCGCTGCTTCAACCCCACCCCTCCCTTTCCTTTCCTCTACTCCCGATTTCCGTGTGCTCCTCTTCCCACACCCCATCTTTCCCCGTTTTTCCCATCGAGGTCTACGTTCCTCCCTTCTCGTAGGTCTTAATACCCTTTCTGACCGACCATAACGCAAGAACAAGTCAATGAACAAACACGTTTATATTTTTGCTGAACGAAGTCTCCAAACAGCTCTGAAAAACAGAATTTCGTCATCTGTTTTTGATTAATACTCTTAAGCTTATCAATGTCCTTATGGAGCTGAGGGAATAACATTGGAATAGAATTTTGTTATGGCAGATAATACTTGACAATCAGCGTTAATTATCTTTTACTATGATAATTAATCGTTACTTACAGCAGCGGAGATTCTATAACTGCTGTAATGCCATGCTATCGTAATATGAGGATATTTAATCTAATGACGCCTATTCTGAGTGAGGAGACTTTCATTTTTCATTTACCTCGATCATATACCTCGAAAAATGAAGGGCACCCTGTGTTGTATCAAGATATCAATTGGTTGTTTGGCGGAAGAGAGCACTTACCAAAAATATCGGAAGTACATATTACTTCTTAATAAAGGAATTGACTCGTAGTGTTTCCGTCCAAATACTTCTACGTGTCTTCTTGAACTCTTTGGTTACGTGATAATAGGTAGGCAATTTATTATTGACATAATTTTACTTTTTATTGTTAAACTCTTCTCCTTACTCTAAGCAATTTGATTTCAGGTCATGCTTGTCGACCTAGTTAGAATGTGAAGCAATGAAATTTAAGCATTCTTCATCATTAATACCTAAATGCATCACAAAAATAATGGTGATACTTTTTCGAGCGCTCATATATTTTTACTAATGGTGAAATGGCTCTCATAATACGACAAACGACTAGTAATAGCCTTCCTAACCTTTTCAAACCTGGAGTTAGTTGCTCATGTTCTGAGCAAGCTCCATCCCGACCAATTAGTGGCGAAGAGTGAGCGAAACTGGCCTTTTTCAGAGAAAAGATTACTCGGAAGAAATGTCCTACGCAAACATTCTGTTTTTGTTATGTTATTTTGATATAATCCAAAATGTTATACTCCAGTATAAGTTTCACGACGGAAGAATAGATTTTTTCCTTTACTTTTGTAAATATTGAAGAGAACCTTAAACCCTGATGGGCTGCTATTTATGTCGATGAAGTACCTACTTAAATATTTTGGCGAGGTTTACTTGTCTCCCGTCGATCTTAATATGCACTAGGTTTCACTACTTCACAGTTTCTAGACTTCCTTCTTTTTCCCCACTTTCTCACACACTAAACCCACAGTTCCTTCATTTTCCCATCTTTCCTTTCTTTCTTTCTCTCGTAATTTTTTCCTTTCCCCGTCATCGCTTTCCTTCTTTTTTGTCAGTGTCGCTATTCACACCTCCGCCTCTCTCCCTTCAGTTCCATCGGCTTCTCCGAGGCTTCCTCCTCATCGCTTCTGCACTTCCGCACTAGCTACGTGAGCTCTTGCTCATATGTATTTTTTTCTGGTTCTCATCCCATTCTCCCATCATAAGAACGCGGGAACGTCCAACCATCCGCCCCTTTTCCTCAAAACGGACGAACGCACGTTTTTTTCCCGTTTTTCCTTTGTTTTTGTGCCGCGAGAGCCGCGCCTTTTCATCGCCAATATGCGTCCGCTGAAGATTTTTTGATGCCGGACTCTCTCGCTCTCTCTCTCTCTCTCGGGATATGCGATGCGGGGGAGAGGTCGGTTAGCGGGGAAGAGGATGGAGGGAGAAGGGGGCCCTGTGTCTTTCGTCCTTCGTGCGTGGTGAATCGGTTGTGGCCCACTTGAATGATGGCGGATTCGGACAATGCAGAGCTCGGGCATCTTCGCTCATCCCGGTCATGAGTTCCTTTCTAATTGACGAAGAGGGGAACCTCCCATGCTGTAGGGCTCGTGCCTCAGCATCCTCGGCATTGC
Organism: Ceriagrion tenellum; assembly: GCA_963169105.1. Lineage (NCBI taxonomy): Eukaryota > Metazoa > Arthropoda > Insecta > Odonata > Coenagrionidae > Ceriagrion > Ceriagrion tenellum. Next base: position 63,038,039 of record OY720637.1, read on the forward strand.
TAGTTACGTCAACCTTCGAGTGAATTGTTCACGCGTTTACAACCGGGTCAAAAGTTCAGGTGCCGACGTTTCGACACCATGTTCCGCCATCTTTTTCAAGAAGGTTGACCTGGTTGGAAACTCTTGAAGGGTTCGTTGTTTGCAGATACGTAATCAACCGTAGGAGTAACCATTTCGTCAGATGTGGTCGCTAGTATTGGTAATAATGAAATGGGAGGAGTGATTGCTTTTGTGTTGTCAATTGCTGTGTCATTCACCATGCCAATGTATTAAAGTAAGTTGCAGGGTTTGCAATTCCACTCAGTCAATGAAGTATCGTTGCGAAGAATATAACGGCAATTTCACTTAAATGAATTGGAGCACGACGTATAGAAGCTACTTTTAATTTTGGAGGACGGCTTTTAACTATGTTGGTATTGATCATTTTCCGTTATCCAACCATTAACTACGAAAATTTGATTTGATAAATTGATGATGCATACTCGATAAACTGTTGAATCGGGCTGATTCATTCTCTACCTTCATGGTGTCTTTTTGCCCCGAAAAATCTTGTATCCTTGAGGAATAAGCCACTGCGTAACTTTACGTCACACCACGCTGGTGGAAGTGTAGTTTGACGTTGTATCTCTCTCGGTGTATTTTTGAGTGCTTCATAGCGCGAAAAAGTTGCGTTATCTACCGTTATCATCATTGTGCTTTGAATAGTAAACGGTCGTTATTTAAAGGCGATGGCTATTGCATCAAAAAATGAATCCTTAGCCCCACACTTGATGTCTGACTTCCAGAAAGTATAAGATAGCAAGTATACATGAGGTTCTGTTTCTTAATAAGTATGCTTTTTTCCGTAACACTGTGATCATAATCTTTTGCTCACATTTTATGGAACGAACTTGCTGTTTTATTGCTAATTCTGTCCGATGTCTTGTCGTTCATTTTATTCTTTGGACCGATTGTGCGATGTCATATCATGGCCTTACCGCCTGAGTCACTGCTTGCGAAAGAACCTAACGTTGGTAACCATACCTTTAGGCAAAGCGTGCAATAAGGCCGTAGCCTTTATCAACTTAAGTCCATTTGCAAGCCCGATTTTAGTCTAATTTGGTAGAAGCTGAATTTTTTGTTTTTACTTTTAAATTAAAATACTGACCATGGAACAGAATGTTATTTTGCCGATGAAGCTTCAATGAACAAATGTATTTATTCAAATTCGGCGGGTAAATCTCAAGTGTATTACTCAATTTTCCTACACTCACGTGCGATCAATGGGGAATTTTCCAGACTAGACTAGTGTTGCCGAGAATCGCTTTGGAAACTGGGCTCCTTTATAACTTCTAAGTACATTGTAAATCAAGTAACTTTATTATTCCACATACATTTTATTTAAGACGACCCGGGTTTTGACGTGGCACGTCATTATCATGCGAGCTTTAAGTACAATCTGGGATACAGGATTTTGTTCGCTGGTAGACATCCTATGTGACTTTTTCTCATGCGAAGATCTGTCATCTATTTACTCTTGGACCTCATGCATGATTTGTGGTGAGGTTCGGCCTTTAGTGGGGTTGACCACCGTTTTCCGGCGTTCAGAGTCAACACTTCGCCGCAATTTCTTTGGTTTCGAAAAGCGCGCTTCGTGATGCCTCCCACCGCTAGTATGGATTTTGCCGCGCGGTCGTGAAAAGCATCCGCCGCGTGGGCATTAATGCAGTTAACGAAGCGGGTCCGTTCCCATTTGTGCCTTCGAGTGGAATCGATATGTTTTGAATAGGGGAGGGGTGGTTCGGGGGTGTGAAAAATAAACCGCGTGTGTGTTTGCGGAGCAAAAATCGGTATCGTTCCCGTTCCGCGTGAAATTTCACTCGGAATTGATGCATTTTTCCGTTTCTCCCACGCTTTTTCCTCATTTGTTTTTATATATTTCCTTCGAGCATATGCCTAGACAAGAGACGCTCTCACGACTCCACCGCAGGGGTAAACGAAGAGGGCATGGCGTCGCAAACGTGTTCGACTGTCCGCCGTATTGGATGTCCGCTTTTGTTTAAACTTTTCATTATGAGAAGCTTAGACATATGGGACGATTATATATATTAGCGGACTCAAAAGGAGCCCATTTTTCAAAGTACTATCTTTTTAAAAGGCAGTACATATGTTAAAAACCTAACGTTTTTAAAAGGGAATAATGCGTCTCTTCCCTACTAAAGTACTGCATCATATGTGAAGTGTGAATAATTTGTTTTCAGATGATATCAGATAAGCTCTGCTTTAGAGCTCTGATCATTGTGATAAAAAAGGGTAGAAATCAATGAGAAAAGGCGTCAGGTATTCTTATTTTTTCATAGCGGGCAATTTTTTAACTTTGTCACCCGTCAAAAATATCACTAGTCTCCTTTGCGGCCCAGTCGACGTTGGCGAGTCTTTGAAACTCAAGTTGTGTGAACTCACTTTCGAATACATGACTGCCACCTCATTGTTTGATAACTTTTTTACGCTCTGAATATTGACATATTTCAAATTATAACACAGTGTAAATGTGCATCTGGTGTGAGGGATTGAACATAGGCGATTCGCGAAACTCGAGCAAAAAGTAACCGCTCAGGTAAAAAGTGTGATCTCACCCTGAGAAATGTATGCCCCCTCCAGAGCCCCAATTTGGTGTGCACTCCATGCGTACTATTGTGCGCACCATATTCGTCGATAGTTATCACTCGTAGACTGGATCTGACTACTCGGTTACACTGAATAACTCTGAATCGACGAAACCATGCGGAAATATCGTCATTTTCGTGTACAATAGTTATCACGGTTTTCAAACATTGACTTTCTGTTCGGTTGCGGGTAGAACGCTCCTCTTTGGCCACGTAAAGCACCTGCCCGGCTTTTAGGCCATTTTGCATGATATTTTATCGGAAATACCTTTAACAAAAACCGCACGTAGCACATATAACATTATGGAATTATCACATCCAACACTTCTAGTGTGATGTGCTAAGTGTGGTCTTTGTAAAAGTTATTTCCGATTAAATATTGTGAAAATATGGAGTACTAAAAAGAGACTGAAGAGAGTTTCATTTATTCATTTTGCATGAGGCACCTTACCGTGCAGTGTAATGTATAAATGGATGTGCAGTGAAAGTTAAGTCGTGTTAAGCGAGGATTGCGTTAATGCATGAACTAAGGACAGGAAAATAGCCCGTGTTCTAATTACGTGCCCGCGTTCTCGCATGTTATGTCCATCAAACTGTGAAATTGATTTCTCTATGTAAAACGGCTTTAACGGTATGAATGTTCGAAGTTTTAAATGTCTCATTTTGATGAAGCGTAAGTAATTCGATGCATCCTTCCTCTCCTCTCTCTAACCATTCCCTCCGTCCCTCGCCTCAACGCGTAATTTTTTCCCGTTTTCTCAAACATCCCTCCGCACATACTCGCCATCTCCGATTCTCCCTTTCCTTCCTCATTTTTGGCAAAAAATCGTTCCGCAGGTACACCCTCTGTGGGAAGCTGGCGGGCGAGGGCGAAGGAGGTCGGTCCAAGCTCTCCTTTGAGCTGGAGGTGTGCTACGTCGCCTCCGTGGACTTGGTGGGCGTGAGGCGGAAGAGGCTCAAGGGCGACGCGTGGCGCTACAAGAAGGTCTGCGAGGAGGTGCTGAGGCTCGCGCACTTCTCGCACCCTAGGCTCTCCGAGTCGGCGGCCGCCACGCCGTACCACTCCCAGTGAGGGAGGGAACGCACCCTCCCTGATCCCTTCGACGGCTCGTCGAGGGGGGTTTGAAAAGGCGGTGGAGGGTTGAAAGCAGAGGGCGGACCACCAGGAAAGAGCAACAACACCACTCATATAATCTTTCTTGGCCGTTGTACTATCCCAGTCTACCTGCTCTCTTGGCAATTCTAAGATCAATTTCCTTTTTCCACCTTGTGGCTTGTCTGTATTCATAGTTCTCAGCATGGGTTCCCCAATCAATGAACCAAATTTGCAGTAGGGGATTAGTTATTGTTTCCATTCGCCCAGTTTCTTTCTTTGGGTTAGCAAAAAATAAAGCGCCAGCGTACCCTCTGTGTAGAACGTTCATTTCTAATGCGTGGAATTCTTTTCCGTCTTCAGGGCTGTCAAAATCAATGCTCGAATCATCGGAGAAAATGTATTGTTAAGCAGCAGGGATGGCCAACGACTCCCGTTTCTCCTATCGTTAAAACAAAACTTTTGGTAGAGTCTACGATAATTTTTTGCATGGTTGAATTCTAATCGACTCTTGAATCAACCAATTGTATTTTCAGTGGGGTTGGAATTCATTGTTTCTTCTGTCTGTACCTTGTTCCTCGTGGATTAACAAACAATAACCGCAGCGATACGTTAGGCGAACGTTTGATGTGCAATCTTATTTGCTAAAGGTTGACCCAGTTGATATAAATTAAACAGTTTCTTTGAATTTTATGAAAGTTTTATGTCGATGAGTCAAGGCTATTGCGTTAACAATTATTCTAATAAAAGGTGCATACTTCCATTCTCATGTTTAGTTCAGTGTATGTGAATGATCAAAAGTGCTCTTGACCCTTCGATTTTCAGAGGTTGCTTCTATAAACTTGCTCCCATGTGGAAAAATGGCTGAATTCTAAATGCTCTTGGCTTAGTCTAATGAAAAGTGAACGCAAAATGTCCTCTGGCCTCCAGTATTATTTCTGTAGATAGGAAAAAAGTGACTAATTTTTCCCGTTTTCGATTCTCGTATGGTGCTTGGGATGTGGATTAAGTTGGAATAGTTTCGAGTCATGTGGTCACAATTCACAACCTTCTTTTTCATTAAACCCCCTGTTACGCGGCGAATGGTGAACTGTATTTATGAAGGAATGAGATTCTCAAATGAGGGACACATTGATAGGAGGACTTGAAAAAGATTATTCTCGACGCAGATAAAGTATTCATTTATCAGCCACGACTAATTCAAGTTTTGGCGATTTGGAACTGGAAATACCGCGGATTGTTGATAGATGTGTCAAGTCCTTCGTAAATGAACCTTCGTTATCTTTGAGATTCCCTCCAGAACCAGCAATTTTTAAAGTTTTCATTCGTTATTATTCCCTGACGGGATCATCAGTTCACAATCTGCATCTGTGTAGTATTAAAACAGTTAAAAAGATGAAAAAGGGCAATTATTTCTTCTATCCAAAAATATTGAATCATTCCTACCGTAAAGGTGATGGGTCTTCCATTTTAACTGTACTTTCTCACTGCTTTTCTATGATTACATGTTGTAAATACGTTTCTCTCATGTGTCATGTACCTTAGTATGTATTTATAGTATTTGTAGGATGGAGTTCTTTTATCCCTCATTGAGAAGTGCCTTAACTACCATGTCGAATACCATTTAATTGATGAGGGTATATGTGTGTCTTCTTTGTTTTGTTGCATATTCTCAGTACAATATTTGCAGTATTGTGTTTTATGAAAAGAAATCAGTTAAATTGGTTTCTTGATGGTCAATCAGCTTATGTTGAGGACTGGTCCACCGAGGATAAGACCATCCACATGCCCTGATCCGTGAGGAGGCAAATTATCGGAGGAGGCAAATTATCGGAGGAGGCTCTCTCACTCATCCCAGATATGCTTATGGTTTCTCCATCATTTATGTTATCGTAATTATTTTTCCAATTATTAAATTTTTACGTGTAAATAACGTATTCCTCCTACCTCATTGTGATTGAGGCTCTCTTGTGCCATGAACCATATGTGGTATGATTTAAATTCATGCCATCAAAACTTGATGCACTATTGTGCAATTTTTAATGAGATTTTTGGCCGATAGCCACATGTATCGTCCATTTTTCTGTGTACCCACTGATGAAATTAGGTCATGTGATCTTTATTTTCAAAATGGAAACTAGGAGGTGTAACCGGTAACTGTTTTTATGTAATAATTTTTGAAAGTATTTTACCAGAGTTTTATATATATATTTTCAATTTATTGTATATTGTAATGTACAGCTTCAGTATAATGATTCCATATTAGAATTATAATTATTTTTTCCTCATTTCTACGTGTTAAGTTGATTAAAAGCTCTCGAGGCATTGTACAAATTTTGTTTGCTGCTCCAAACATATGGGGTGCGTATTTTGATTTATCCAGCCAGTGAATTCCTGAATCTCAATTTTTAAACTTATGTTAAATGCAATAAGCTCAAAAGCCAAAACTTCATACAGTTTTGCCCGTTTTTGTTTTTTTATGCAGATTTTGAGGAAAGTTTGTTTTTGATTGAGTTTATAGTATTTTTATAATGGAGAAAGTATTCTTTTAAATCAAATATATGTGGTGATCTTGGTGTACTTTCATATGGCGTGTTTATAAAGTATTATATATACCAATGACGCTTTTTTATTTTTTTAATGGATATAGGTGTGTGAAAGTATGAACGAATGCATAAATGAGTGATTTTTTTATTATAACCTTAACCATGGTATAAATTAAGGTAGTTTGAGCGAGATAGTTCCCTAGTCATAATGGAGACAGTATTCGATTAATACATTTTAATTTCAGCAGCTATTGGAAGCATGAAATAAATGCTGCATAATTAATGGTGTATTATAATATATGGTGTATAATATACTGCAGCACGACAGAAGTTCTAATAAATTATTAATATCTCTATAAGTTAACTTGACTCATTTTTTTCGCTCGGTAAGTAGGTATTAGACTCCTTCACAACGGATGGTTTTTTGTGATCCTGAAAAAAATACTGCGGCGGCAATATGATTTATTTTCAAAAATGGTTGAGAAAGCCTACAAACTATACGCTGTTAGTGTTTTGGCGACATCTAGGTGTTCGAAATTCCTAATTCTTTAAATAGGGTCTCTCTGGAGTACATACACGTACCATTTCCCATGTAAAATGGCTGGTATTTTTTGGCAAATATCTCGAAAAATAGTGTCGTAAGGGGCTGATATCTTGTAATCCCATTATCCCATGTAAAATGGCTGGTATTTTTTGGCAAATACCTCGAAAAATAGTGTCGTAAGGGACTGATATCTTGTAATCCCATTATCCCATGTAAAATGGCTGGTATTTTTTGGCAAATATCTCGAAAAATAGTGTCGTAAGGGGCTGATATCTTGTAATCCCATTATCCCATGTAAAATGGCTGGTATTTTTGGCAAATATCTCGAAAAATAGTGTCGTAGGGGGCTGATATCTTGTAATCCTATTATCCCATGTAAAATGGCTGGTATTTTTTGGCAAATATCTCGAAAAATAGTGTCGTAGGGGGCTGATATCTTGGTGAAATGATATTTCGCTCAAACTACCTTAAGCGGATTTAGATATCTCATATTGTGTCAGGTATTCATCGTGCTAAATATCCTATTTATGAAATGACGTGTTGTGGTTTGAAATTATTATTTTTATGATTGTCAACTGGCTGAAGTGGGTTAAATGGAAGGGAGTAAAAATCATCGCAGATTTTTTACAGTCTCCAGTTTCTACTCGATTTCTTTCTTCATCTCATCATGCGTCCTACCTTTCTTCATCCCGCCCATAAAACGTATCCCATTACTTCCAGCTCCCCTCTTACCCAGTATCCTCCCCTCTGTCACGGCTCTAGCTATCCTTCTATCCTTATTACGTCTTCAAACCACCTACTTCACTCCATAAGCTTCTCCTCTTCACCCGTCTTATCAAGTAGTTCCTCAACCGTGGAAAAGTTCGAAGTATCTTTTAATATGGATTCTAACATAAGATTCTTCCTCCAAGTGACGGCTGAAGTCGGAAAGTTTAAGCAAATCCTCGTCTGCCTTCCTCTGCTGATGCTGATGGACGGTATGTCAAGCCATCATTTCACTTAAAAACATTTGGTTAAGGCTGTGAGAATCTCTACCCCAACTATTAATTTCCCTGAGCATGGAAGTGATCGGAAATAACCGAAGAAAAGCAGCAGAGGAAAAAAGGAAATGGCAAAAAGAATGGGAAGATTAGGATTAATCATCAAAATAGGTGAAAGAACCGAGCAATAAGTATGAAATCAAGGTATTTCTTGGGAACTTCTTTAGATATTTTTACGTGATGCAAATTTAAAGGGAATTTGTACGATTTGTATAAAATGTGAGTCAATAATTTCAGGAAGGTTTACATGACTGAAGTTAGAGAAAATGATCAAGTAATTGCACAATCATGTCAAGTAATTACGCCGTACTTAACTCGTCGTGATAAGTTCGATTGCAATTCATTATGTGGCACTTGTACATATCGATTCCTTTATTAAGGCAATGCGAACATAATTCAATGCAATAGATACATAGTCGAGAAATGCAATCATATGCCTCTGATTCCTGACAACAGCTTTTCCAAGATACTAAAGCTTTGCCGTCAAGCCCTGGCTTCTACAGTCATGTAGACTCTCCCGAACGTACCCGTCTCTAAGGTAAGTTGATCATAGTTTGTAAATTAGTTCTTCTGGTCTTAATTATTTCAACGTTAGTCCAAAAGTGTCAACATGTGTGTGAATTGTCAGAATGTTTATAATTGTATAATGGAGTATTTTTGGGTTTAGTTGTACTATTGCATTACGACATTTGCTGGATTGAATATTTGGGAAGGAGACCGGTGGCTAAGGTCATTTGCGCCATAGGGGTCGAGGAAGGGTGAATAGAAACCTGGCGTCGACATTAGCTTGCTCTAAACGAAAGGCGCTAAGGGGACTACGGTCCGACTAAGGGAGTACTGCACTTGAAGTGTTCTCCACGAGACATTCGAGTAGGGATCGGGATTTTCTCTGAAAAACATCCCTACAGGGATTTGAACCCTGGCCGTCCGTATGGTTAGCCAGTAGTCTGACCACCACCTCAACCCGATCCCCAGGAAATTTGTTCCATACCTGCCTCATAAACTTTGTTCACATTTTGCAGCTAACCGCTTTTCTTTAAAGTTGTTTATGTAAACCTCGGGTATCGCTCGATAGGTCTTTGAAGTCCTCTATAGAAATCAACTTTTCTCTAGCTTTACTTCATGGTCGTTGACTATGAAATCCAAGGACGCCAGAGTAGAGGATATTATTTTTCAGGGATTTTGCCTTTTTTCGTATTAATTCATACATATGTTGAAATTATTTCCTTCACATCTATACTTCATGCATGGTGAAGTTTATGTAGGTTTCACAGATTTTAAGCTATCCCGGACTAGCCGCGGAGTTCCACTTTTACGAAGTCACACGCAGTGCACAATTGTGCGAAATTACACTGAGAAAAAAATCATCCGCTTTGACTGGGATTCGAACCCGAATCCCTCGATTTAAAGCCGAGTGCTTTAGCCTCGTAGTATCCCCTAGATTGCTCTGGGTACGCATGAAATAAGGTATAAAGAGAGTTGTGATTGTGGCGTTCTATGCACCAGTGGATGGAGAGAGTGACAGTGTGAAAGATGAGTTTTGGGAAAAACAGAGATGTTTTGAATGAATGTGATCCTGGTGAGAGAATAATTTTACTAGGTGACATTAATGGGTGGGTTGGTGTGAGGCGGGATGCATCTGAGAGAGTGGTTGGGCCTTTTGGTGACCCCCTGAGTGAATGATAATGGTGAAAACTGGTGAGTGTGTGCTTGGAAAAAGGATTGTTTATGTCGAATACATGGTTTAGACTTAAGAGAATACATATGTATACTTGGAAAAGGGGTGATTGTAAAAGCATGATTGATGGTATTGTGTATGATGAGAGATTGAGAGAGTTAGTGTGGGACACGCTAGTGATGAGGGGTGCTGAGTGCGGAACAGACCACTATTTGGTACTCTCCAAAGTGAATCTGGGCAGAAAGTGGGTACCAAGGAAGAATGTTGCGCGTAAGCAGTTGAGAGTAAAAGTGGAAAGGTTGCTAGACAGCGAGGTAAGAATGCGGTATGGTAGCATGCTTGAGGATCCTCTATCGTTGAAGCAGAGAGAATGGGACGTGCATATCAGAAACGAGAACGTAAATGATGTGTGGGAGTGTTTAAAAGGAGTGATTGTGGAATGTGCTGAAAGAGTATGTGGAAAAGGAGTGGTAGAAAGAACGAAAGGTGATGCTTGGTGGAATGAAGAAGTGAAAATTGTAGTCAGAGGAAAGAAAGAGGCGTACAAGAATATGATTGCTGCGAAATCTGAGGAAGAGCGTACTAAGGCAACTGAGACTTACAGAAAGAAAAAGAATGAATGCTAAATCGTTGTGAAAGAGAGCAAAGAAAGAATTCGTGCGGATGAAGCTAACAAAATGCAGAGTGATTTTGAAGGTAATAAAAAGCTGTTTTGGAAGTGGGTAAAAAGGGCTAAGATGGGTGAAGGTAGGGGAATGAATGCGGTAAAGAACAAAAGTGGAGAGATCATGTGGGACGAGAGCAATATCAGGGACTGCTGGAGGGAGTATTTTGAAGAATTGTACAATAATATTGCAGGCGTTGAGGATGAGTCTTGTGAAGTGGTATGTGAGAATGTGATGATGGAAAAGGATATCAGTGAGAAGGAGGTCACAATGGCTGTGAGAATCTTGAAAAATGGGAAGGCTGCAGGCATATATGGGATATCCAATGAAACGTTGAAGTGTGGGTGTAAATTACTAATTTGTAGGCTGCGTGAACTATACAATTTATGCTTACAGGTTTCTGTTGTTCCAGCGGATTGGAAAAATGCTATCATCGTTCCGTTGTACAAAAGGAAGGGAGGAAAGACCGAATGTAATAATTATCGGGCCATTAGTTTATTGAGTATCCCGGGAAAAGGGTTCAGTAAAATATTAATCGAAAGAGTGAGGAATATTACTTCCGACAGAATATGGGGTGTGCAGTATGGGTTTATGCCTGGGAGAGGATGTAGTGAACAGCTTTTTGCAATTCAGGAAGTGATAGAAAAATGTATGAGTGTCAGAAAGAAAGTGCACTGTGCGTTTGTCGATTTAGAGAAGACATATGACAGAGTAAATAGAAAGAAGTTGTGGAAGAATTTGAGAGACTATGGTGCGAATGGGCAGTTATTGAATGTTATGATGGCGATGTATGACAATTGTATGGCAAGTGTAAAAGTTAAAGGTGTTCTGAATGATTGGTTTGTAATAAATCGGGTTGTAAAGCAAGGATGCGTAATGTCTCCATGGCTGTTTAATGTATTTATGGATAAATGTGTTAGAGACGCATGTAGTGAAAACGACGGTGTTTTGATTGGGAATGTAAACGTGCGAGTTCTTCTATATGTGGATGATGCTGTTTTGATCTCAGACAGTCAACAGGGATTACAGAAGCTCCTAGATAAGTTTTGTGAATCAACGGAGAGAATGGAATTGAAGGTAAATGCGTGCAAGTCAAAAGTAGTAGTTTTTGATGAGGAGAATGGGGAGAATAACTGTGTGATGAGGGCGAATGGTGAAGTAATTGAATAGGTGGATGATTTTGTGTAGAGAAAGATTGAAGAATAGATGAGGGGATAAAGAGACGTGCGAATGCTGTAAGGAAAGTGGTAGGTGGCATGTGGAGCATATCAAGGAATGAGTGCTTGTCTAAGGAAGCGAAAATTGCCGTGTACTTCTTCCCACTTTGTTATATGGTAGTGAAACATGGGTATGTCAGGATAGACATAAGAGTAGATTAAACGCCGTGCGTATGAGTTATCTGAAGAGTATTTGCGGCAAAAGTAGGATGGATAGGGTCAGGAATGGGTGGGTCATGAACGAATGTGGGCCAAATGCTCCAGTAATGGACGTGTATGAAAGGAGTGTGCTTCTTTGGTTTGGCCATGTTGAGAGAATGGATGAGAGTCGAATAACGAAACAGATATATAAGAGTAGAATGAATGGTGTGAGAGGTAGAGGTAGGCCGAGAAAGTTGTGGTTGAATGTGGTTGAGGAAATTCTTAGGAGGAGGAATATTAGGAGTTTTAAAAACAGGAGTGCGTGTATGAAACAGTGTATGGGGGTAAATGAGGCAAAAGAGGTTTGTAAGGTTGGATCAGCATGGTGGAAATTATTGAAGCAGAGTTAGGTACAAATATGTATTAATGAGTGAAACATTTTGACTGTGCCTAACCCGGAAGGGAACAGCGTGATGGGTATGTTTGTATTTAAATGCATATTAAGGAGATAGGTGTAATAAATGGAAAAGAATTTAGAGGAAGTACAATTGATGTTTAATTATACGGTGGCGTTGCTTTGAAGTAACCGCCATACGTTGCGATACAACACGAAATATATAAAATTTTATACCGCGGTGTTCAAAATATATAAAAATTGCCGTATAAGCAAAAATTATACATGACTTCTGGTAACATCATTCTCCAACTAGGCATTTCTTTACACTTTCGTCGGTGCAATCTAGAAATCAGAAGTTATTTCGAGCGAAGTAACGAATTGGAGTAATGAGAGGCTTAATTTTAAATCTTGGTGGCGATAAGGATGGCTCATAAAAATTCAAGGACCCGACGTATCTAATTATGCCCATTGATCACATTCGTGTTGGATTGTGACAGGGATTGCACTACAGCGCCAACTCGTCGGAAATGCCTCGCAGTAACGGTTTTAAATGCCCTCTCCCCTGCAGCCCGGTACTATTTGATTACCCATGAAAGAAATTAGTGCATGAGAGAGGGGGCGGGGGTCGGGGCTTTTCCGTTGAGCCTTCAGTTCCTACATAATAGCAGAAGGGGCGGCAGGTGGGAACTGGGATCCTTCCCTCCCTTCCTCTATTAATGCGGAGGGGGCGCTGCTGGCAAGTTTTACGCGATACTCATTTCGATTAAGCGCGGGCAATTCCATTCCTTCCCCACATTCGGCCTTCTATCCCCACCCCTCCATCACAACCACCGTCTTCTCGCCCTTCTTTCTTTCTTCATTCCACCCGCGCGCTGTCTTGGACGCGTACTTTCTCCACCATCTAGTGAATCGCCCTCTGCGATGTTCCCCTAGTCTCTCTTTTGGTTAGTGGGTCTTGCTTGCATCATGGACAAAATTATGTTCTCAGTTTAGACGCTGTGATTCAAAGTAGTTTGGGTGAAATACTTTTTAAAAGTATTCTACCGATTGAGGTAGGATTCTTTGAATGTCAGAGAATCTCCTCCCGGTTTTCTACACTTTCAGGGGCCTGTCTCGCTCCAGTATATCCTTTTTCGCCTCAGCATACGATCTTCCATTCTTCATCTTGTCCATGAAACGTATTATCTTTCTTCCTCTTCTCCTCTTGCCCAACATCCTTCTCTCTATCACATTCTTCAGCAGCCCATCTCCCTTTATCACATCCTCCAACCACCTACCCTGCCGATCTCGAATTTCATTCAAAAGTTTCCTTTTCTCGCCCACCATCTCAAGCACTTATTCGTTAGTCTTGCTTTCCGTCCACCTCACCTTCTCCATCCTCCTTCACACCAACATCTCAAATGCCTTCAACCTATGCTCGTCTTCCTTTCTGAGTGTACTCGTCTCTGCTCCATGCAACAATAGAATACCGTGTGGCGACATTATAATGTCATCGCATAAGATTCGACTTGTCAGCAGCACCGGCCACATTGCCACTTCTATCACAGAAAAATCTTTGTAACAAAAATACTTTAAAATGACTTACTGGTGGTAGTCCAAGAAGCTCGAAAGAAGGATATGGAGTTAATCATACACGTAGGAACGATTAAATACCAATCGATGGACTCTGATTGAAGTTAAGATTTAGTTTAACGTTTTCATTCGGAAAATACACTTAGGATTGGCTCAGTTTTGATAATTGCAAAATGCATTTTGATCTTTTCTCTTTCTTTAGGCTAAAATTCTACAAATGCTGGCCTGGATTGGTCTTAAATTGTGTAGAAACATGTTGGGCTAACGCTTGTGTTTTGCCAGAAATACATTTAGGAGTGGAATTTCAATTGCTTTTTCTTGTATGAAGTGACAGAGTAGAGTTTTAGCAACCATTAAGTTTCTAGTATTGATAATGATGGGGTGAAACTATTTAAAAATTATCCTGTAGATTTATAGTAATCATTAAAATAATAAATTGTCCTTATGGCTGTGAGATTACGTTACTCTTCCCCTTTCGCGAAAACCGAAAGTGCAATTTATTTCGTTTTTTCCCCTATAAATTATGTACTTGATTGACTTGCTTTATCCTCTATGGTTGACGATGTCTTTTAAAATACTCATTGTTCTTACGCGTGCCCCTCCTGAGTCAAAACCCATCGAGCATGCATTATTTTTCACTTAATGTTTTCACTTAATTCTCAGTATTTTTCTGACCGAAAGATTCACAATGGCTCTTGCGTCGGTTTTGCTGAATCATGTCATTCCTAATGACGGTGTGTGGCAAACTTTAAATCTTCCAGAGCAAAAAAATATTAGCCCCTTTTTACATCGTGTAGTCGGGATGGAAGGGAAAACTCCCATGATGGATTGCGCCTGAAATGATTTCTTCAAATGCCTGCCGAAGGTATGAATAAATTTCGCGGCGCCTTAATATTTTTTTGGATTGAGATGTTCTTTCGTTCAACCCCGAAAGGAGATGGAGGAGGATAAAAAATAAAGAGATTATGTGGGGGCGTAGGGCGAGGTGGAAGGGCATAATTCCACGAAGGGAAAGGCCTGCTCGCCTGCCTCTAGGGTGATGCGCGTGCTTACGAGCTGTCGGTTTCGGTTTAATGAGGGAAGCCGCGCACGCTGTGGGACCCGGCCGCATGAGTTATGGCCCCGAGTGAGCTGGAGAGGAGTGGAGAGATCGGGGGTTTTTAGGCACGGGACGGGATCGTAGCGGAATTTGATGTCTTCATACGAGCGTCTTCTCTCTCTCGGATCCGGATCCCATGAGCTATTCGATACAATTACGAAGTATGCATCATTGGGGATCGTGCTCTTGTCACGGCTAAAATGTCTGGGATTAGCCTGCCTTTGGAAAGATGGGGGAGTGAGAGCTTCGTGGGGTTAGGATTGGGGGTGGGATGATATTGACATGGGTTGCGAGGGAAGAGGCAGGAGAAAAAGATGGGGAGACGTGAATTGTGGGCAAGAGACTGCTCTCCTATTGGCGGTCTCTACGTCTATGTGTACGAAACAAAATATAAGTCCCTATATAAAAAATTTCAAGCCTGTATTCTGAATGGAAGTATTTTTTATAAAAGTAAACAGGGAAACCTCTGTACCGAATTCACTACTTATCTTTTGACAGCGATAGTTGTTTAATGAAGAGTCCACTTTCGGGCTCCTGGAGCCTATCTTTCATGGTCTATTGAAACTTCTCGATCCTAAAAGTATGTGTGCCAATTATTGTTCGAATACGCCACGGTTTTGGGAGTATCTAGCGTTCAAACAAACTGGATTTCAGTATTTTAGTTATCAATGAAAAAACATTGACTACCCACGATAGTGCGAATAAAAGAGCTCTGTAGTAATTTCCTCGCTCTTTTAAATAAAAACCAGACATGGTTTCGACACTTTGTGTCATTATCGAGGTTAATTTGATGGTAATACCTTGATAATGGCAAAGAGTGTCGAAACCATGATCGGTTTTTATTAAAAAGAGTGTGGAAGCTGAGATCTTTAATTTTTACCATCATGGATATGGAATATTTCAATCAGGTAACGCCTGAAACGCTTTCAAACGCGGGCTACAATTGAGTGATGAAAATTCCACTCTACAAAAAGAGAAGTATCAGGCGGGATATGGTGGAATTTCATCATAAGGAATCACAGAAATGGCAATTTTCCACTTACAAGGAGATACTACGTACGTTGATACGCCTTTTTGAATGCCATATTTTTTATGTTGTTCGGAATGGCAAATGCTGCTAGGAATAGGTCGTGGTTGGGTTGAGTGAGCTCTAGTTCTGCTGGGTCTATCTATCAAGACGATCATACAACCTTCAGCTAATATGACGACCTCTCTAACCACTGTGCCATCTAACACTGATAAGGGAGCGGTCTCTGGAGTTTATACTATCAAGCTAAAAGTAACAAATGAAAAATAATTTATTACAGCAAAACCAGAGCTCATTCAACCCAACCTCGACTTATTCCCAGCAGCATTTGGCATTCCAAACAATATAAAAATATGACATTCAAAATGGCGTCGCAAATTATGTAGTCCCTCCTTGTTGGATAAACTTTAATTCAGCCATGGTTTCCATGTACTACATCACCAGGTGATTATTTTGTACATCAGGTGAATATTTAGCACATCGAAACCATGGTTGAATTAAATTTTATCTAAGTGGAAAATAGCCATTTCTGTTATTCATTAAAATCCCACCCTGGCAGGATCTACCAGTATCCTTGGGTGGGTAGGGAATTATTCAAACCCGCCGCCACTGTTGCTGGCCTAAACCGCAATATGTCAGAGTAAATGTAATATCTAAGTCTATCTGTATGAGGAAAATATCCTGATTAAGAGGAGGAGGGGGGCAGAAATGGCTGCTCTTTCTTTGGGATAATGTGGAAGATGGTTTCTCTCTCTCTCTCACACACGAGTATCCAGTCCCGTTGTGTGTGGTGAGGAGATGCGATACCGGAGTGATTGATTCACATAGCAGTACTGGTTTCTCGGGAATGAGTGTGTTACTTTCCCCTCGTGATCTCTCTCTCTCTCGGAGGTGGGCCCCCGAGGGATTCGTGGCAATCAGCCGTTGTGGGCGATGCATCATTCTTCATTATATCTCGGCTGAATCTATAAGGAGTGAGTTTGCAATGGAGACGGAATGGTAGGTTAAGTTTCATGTCTTCCGCGAGTATCATCCGAATTTAATTTACAACCTTCGATTCCGTAATCATCCCGGAGTGGTTCACAAAAGACCTGCCTCGTCCAAACGCCGGGAATATCCTCCTCCTCATGCCAGTCCTTTACGTGAAAGGGGTTCGGCCATGAAATGCGTTCATCGGAGATACCTGCGTGGATAATTCATCAGAAATAATGCGTCATGCTCCCTATGGGAGCATTTTAGTGGTTGCGCAAGACCTAAAGATGATGTCGGCGTTTTTTCATGCAGAGTAATCATTTCGTTGTTACTTGCATTTTGTTTTCTTGGTAAAGTATGTAATTTAGAAACAAATTTCCTACCAACTTGATTCACTGGATAAACTCTCGCCTGTCGTGCGCACCGTGCCTGCAATAAAAGTGTAAGTACGTTGTGCAACTTGAGATCGTATGACATTATTAGGAGCGGAAAACACGGAAATGCTTTCACATTATAGTTCTCAGTCCTGATGTATTTTTCGTCATCATGACGGCAAATGAGGATTATAAGGGGCATATAACGAATGAAATTTGTATGGAAATTCCGAGAGATTCATAGGAAGTCAGACGGGTTGTTAGTTTCTAGTAAAGGCAGCCTCGTCAAGTATTACGGTTGCTTTGCAGGAGTAGAATAATCGAAGTAGATCATTGACTTCAATGTGATGCCATGCGTGATAACTTGTGTTTGATGGTAAATATGTCATTCTCTCATGTGAGTATCATAGCTTTGTATGGCTATGTCAATGATATGCATACTGAGTCTGTCTCGTAGAATTGTATGTTGAGCTCGTAGAATATAATATGAGTTTATTTCTGTTCTATAGGAAGTAACTTAGAAATTGTCAAAATGAAATAACAATTACAAGTATAGGCATACATAAACACAAACGTATAATTTGTACAAAAAACATCAAGTTTTGCGGCAATTTCACATTATTATAAAAAAATTCAGCGATGCTGTGGTATGCTTTCTTCTGCAGGAGACGTTTTTAGCATTTGTTAAAGTTGCGTGAAGATTGATGGATTTTATTTCCGAGGGTAATCTATTGTGAATGACTGAGGCTGCATGATGCGGGCCATGTTGAGATAGGGATATTAAATACTGAGATGAGTGAATTTTTTTTATTAATGCGAGCATGATGGGAGTGTACGTCATGGTGAGCAGAAGTGTTATGAGGATTTTTTCACAAGTAATGCACTCTACAGAATGTTAAAGTGGTGGAAGGGTGAGCATTGAATGATTTTGGAATGGAGACCTACCAGAGGTATGGAAAGTAGCATAGCCTTAAAGGTCTACTTCTGCAGTGAGACAAGCTCTCTGGAAAGACTATCAGTTCCCCTTCTTACTCGAATTCTGGGCTCCTGTGAATTATGGACTACCACGACGTTTTCACTGCACTTTCCCATTTCCCATTTTATCACATTTGAAGTCATTCTTGTTGATTAATATTGGGTGTATGCTGGCTGTACTCGCAGTCCACATTCTCTAAGTTCCGGCGTTTTTAGCTTGCTGGCAAATATTTATTTTATATCTAAGTAGGGTTCAGTTGAAAAGATATTTGAAATTAAATACGCCCGATTTTAGTATTTTTGTCGGTGCAAATTTCATGGAAAGAGTTTGGTAATATACGGAAGTAGGAAATTTTTGCCACGAAAGTCAATAATGATGCATGTGAGCGCGAAGGAGATGGTAAATAGAGGAAATGCGTGCGGAATATATAGCAATACTGATATTAATGGTATTGGAAGTAACGTAGTAGAATTTCTTCGTAGTGAAATGATAAATTACTTAGAAATCCGCAAAAGATTTATTACGTTTTTACGACCCGGGTTTCATCGTTACGCGAAATCATCAGGTCCAGACAAAGTAAAACACATTGCTTAAATAGTAAGAAATGATAGGGGGGGTCTTCTCATTTTTGACTATTTAAGCAATGTTTTTTACTTTGTCTGGACCTGATGATGTCGCGCAGCAATGGCTCGAGGCACGGATCCCTCCCTCGCCCTATTCCCATAACCTCCCATCCATCACCAGAAGACTACCTCCCCTCTCTCATTTTTTACTATTTAAGTAATGTGTTTTACTATGTCTGTACCTGATGATTTCGCTCAGCGATGAAACCCGGGTTGTAAGAACATAACAAATTTTTTGTGGTTAACTAGGTAATTCATCATTTCATTCGCGATATTGGTAGCCACGACCAAGAGAAGATAGTAGCTGATTTAGTGTCTGTACTATGTCGGGTTGAGCAAGATACGGAAGGGAAGAACCCATGATTGGCATTATTGTCAGATGTCTCAATCTGGCAGATGGGTATTTGAATGGCCGGCGTCTCAAGTTATACTTTGTAGCGTCTCACTGACATACGTCTTGTAAATCATAATGGTGAAAAAATATACTTCATTCTGTTCCTCTCAAATGTAATTCCCGGATCGATTGGAGCGGTTAAAACTTCTATGAAGTTTCAACCAGTGAGTTCGATCGTAAACGATAGCATTACTTAAAATTTGCTCTAACTAAATTATGGAAAAGTCACGCCTGGCTCAGTCGTGTCTATCCGTAATATGAAATCCATGAGGCTCCGTGCAGGATTTGGTGCTCCGTGCTCTTAAATTTCTATTACTTCTCGAAGTCTGATATTTCCACTTCGAAGTTTATGTTTTTAGAGGAGCTCGTTTAAGCATGTCGCTAGTCAACACACTGTTCATTTCCTCCAATGCCCACTGTTTTATTCAGTTTTCCATTTTAAGGCATAATTTTCCAGGGAAACCGTGGTAATATTGCATACGGCGTTTTTGGTGAAAACTTAAAGTAAAGCGATAACATTTCTAAACCCTACTGATGCCAGGGGTATGGACAATACATTCTAATCTAACGCTTAGGGTAGAGTTTATCATTTTAATATCATGGATTGTATCCAATGGTTTATAAGATGCGGCTTCCTCATATGATGAAAGTTTTTATTTTTTTTGCGGAAAAAGTAGAAAAATAATTCCCACAAAAGCGAATTAACTTTGTGTGTTGAGAGACAACCTCGGAGGCAAAACTCCGAGTAACTCATGAACATTCCTTAGAGATGCCCGTGTCAGAACAAGTACGCACGATTTATTTGCTCTCCCAATTTTTAGGAAACATTTAATCACATGGCTAGCAAAATACAAGAGGAAAATGTTTTATAGATTGTGTTTTATTTAGCATACAACATATTCTTCCCGTTTGACTTTTTTTAAATCTCCGTGAAAGTCATTAGAGCTCCCTCCAAGTAATTTACATAATTCTGACCTCCAGATGTAGTGGACATTTTTATACTTTTTGAAATATTTTTTTTTTTTGCGTGCGGAGTGGGAAATTATTCCCACGAAAGCGTCGGAGTTTTGCCTGTGCGTTGGAGACAAATTTGTGGGGGGCTCGAAAATTAGGCCACGCATCTCTTTCTCTCTCGTTCCCAGCCTACTCCGTCCCACACCCTCGAAAAAATGCATAATTGAAACGTAATCTGATGCTCAGCAAAGCGCGAACGGTCTCTCATCGCGACAATCTCAATTCATGCACCTTTGAGCGGCCCTAATCAAACGGATCGTCACGCACCCTTGACCGCGCCCAACTAGTCGCCTCTCTGCCTATATTCACCTTCCCCCCACGCCTCTACATCCCTTTATATATAAAACCCTACTCTCCTCTCAGTATAGGGATGCATACAAAAACGCTCTTGAATAGTCACCTACCATCCTGCCTACACCCCCTCCTTCCTACACTCACCCTTGTAAAGCTGCTAAATGGAGCACTTCCCCTCCTCCCCTCTACTCACCCACCCACTTTCCTTCTCCTACCACCCTCTCTCTCTCTCTCTCCAATCCCCCACCCAGCACCACTTCATTTCACAAAAACACCCCGTGGCACCGCCACCACGAAAAACTCCACCCCCGTTTCCGCTCTCACGCTATGAAGGGACGGCACACCAAATGTCCAGCATGGTGTATAACCGCCGCTCGTCGTCGACCTCCCCTCCTCCCCCGCCTCTCTCTCTCTCTGCGACTCCCGCCAAAGCGTAACGGTCTATCGGTTTGAAAGGAGAGGTGAGCTCGGTTGGGGTGTTTCTTTCCTCTGTGTGTGTGTGAAATTTTTTTCCTCAAACCCCCGGGAGTCTTCGTCATAATATGAGGTATCCTCTTTATTTCCTTTGTCTGCCGCAGCGTTCTTCAAGCTTTATCCCACTGTGTGCCTCCAAAAATAGTTTATTAATACAAATTTAATCCTGATAATATAATGTATCAATTAATAATGATTTTTTTAAATAAAAATATTTTCAAACCACGTTTTTTAAAACGGACAAAGAAGCGTAAAATAATTTCTCCTGGCACCATACACGTTTATTACCCCGTACAGATTCCTAACCCCATGCGGATTGTCCTGAAAATTAGTGATTGTGAATTTTAAGAGCTATGAAAATACTTGTAAGATTGAAAACGTGGGGTGCATGAAATAGATAATTGATGCGTGGATAGTTTACCTAAGTCACTGACAATTTTATTGCACTGAAAATGATATGAACTGTTTCGTGAGCTATTTCTACGACAGCTACTCCATACACGCCTTACTATTACCTATTGCAAGTGCCCCATGTTTTTAGTTTTAAAACTTACAAGTATTTTCATAGCTATTTAAATTCACAATCGCAAATTTTCAGGACAATCCGTACGGGGTTAGGAATCTGTATGGGATTACAAACCTGTATGGTGCTAGGAGACATTATTTTATACTTCTTAGTCCGTTTTAAATATGTGGTTTAAAAAAATAATTTATTTCAATAATTATTTTCTACGTTTTAGTCTTGTTTGATCATATCTGAAATGGAAAACTGTTATACCTATCGACCAATAATATTGCACAGTTCAGCGGATAATACGAATGAAGTCGTCAATAGTATCGCATTCGATGACACATGCTTTTTCATTTTGTGCTCCGCTTTTTCCCGTGGTGCTGACTTTTATCATTATGTATTATTATTATTTAGTATCATGTTATATACGTATTATTATTGCATTGTCATCCAGTTCTGGGCCATGTTTAAAGTTTCAAGTCTCTAGATCACCGGGAAGTTAGTTTAAAATCGATTGCAAAATTTATACCGAACGAACAAACAGACAGACAAGAAAGGGAGTCTTAATAAAAACGTGGTAAAATACACGATGCGCAAAAGTATGAGGAGAATAGATACCCCGTAAGAACAATAGTCCTATTTTAAGGTTCTCAACCGGATGGTTAAAATTTATGTGTTTTTGTCAAACCTCAGGTACTCGAGGTGAAAAAGAGGCTAAAACTATAGTCTAATAATTTGTAGGTACCGATTATATCGGTAGCTTGTTGAAGTTACCCTCTGTATTAGGTTTTCATCTTCCTAATTTCCCTGTTTGGGTTTCTCATCTTTCAGAGTATTTCTTTCTTTGAAAAGAATAAAATACGGCAGGCAGACGGTATGGATACTGAACGATCAGATTAGTGGTATATATTTAACTTCCTGAGATGTATTTTCATATATTTGCTAATGCGATATTAGTCGTAATTTCATTAACTTGATCAGGGTAAAGGGTAGTAGGTGTTCGCAATAACTTACCCCCTTCCGCATACTTCTGAGATAGGTTGCAGGCTATTGTTTAGATGAGTCTTTTTCATACTCTTATTTCCTCCACAGTGCTCTTCAAAGTTTTTAGGTTTAAGCACGCTTGGTAGGCTGATTGAAATAATAACATTGTAACTATAATTCATCACTTATAATATATTGTATCTATGAAGAAATATACCATTTATAAAAATATTTATAGTATGTACATCTCTTCGAACGATAGTCTTCTTTTACTTATACTCTGTTCAACTTATTAATTGTAAGAGCAATTCACTAGTGATCCCTTTATAACATACTAGTTTGTTAATAGCATTAGAATGCAGGGAAATATAAAATTCAACTGAAAAGAAACCCTGGAAAATTTCCTTACGTACGAATTTCAGATGTTAAAAGTCGATGCAACAGTTTCCTATACTCAAGTGCGCTGTAGAGGGATTATGAAAGTTATTGAGCGAAATATTCCGGGTACCGCCTGGCGACTAAAAAAAAATAATGATCAGTGCACATCATGCATTATAAATTAAAACCAATGCTATTAAAAAATGATTTTTTGGAGACATCTACTCCTCAGCATTATAACATCTCAACCATTTGCCGTATACAACGAAGCCAGTCCATAATCAGGCAGAAATATTTCGCAAACCGGCTGGATATTCCTAAGCACCGCCCTTTACTCGTGGACTTCCGATTGGCGAATACTGGTCTACCGCCCCTCCAAAAATTATTTTACCGTGGAAACTTTACAAACAACAGACGTGAAGATAAAACTTCGCGACCCGGGTTTCTAATCTGTAGCATCACCATGAGATCAAAGCCTATGTAATCAAACCCCAGTCGTGAAGTTATTTTTTACCTCTGTGGTCTGTAAAAGCTTCCATTAGCGAATAGATTTTGAGATGGAATGCCAATGATGGGTTTGCTGTAGCTCTCAAATCCACTCACCTCTCCACCAACCGCTTCATCTCTTTATAACTCTTTACTTAGGCGTACTTATTAATTTTTGTAATTTATTTTACTCTTTTCCTTCTTCTGCAATTCTTCCAATTAATTTCTCCTTCCATTATTGTTTGCAATAGGCTTATGTATCACAATATGTGTCCAATAAGTTTAGATATTCTTACTCTCGGAATTTTTATTCTGACCGACTAAAAGTCGTATCTCTTGAGTTGCCAAATTCAGAAATTCAGGGTAAAGTTAAAAATGTGGTCGTATTGATGGATAGGCGGGACATTGTACAAACTGTACTACGTTGTTGCTTGCATTAATTTCACTATAACCTGCATTGGAAGAGCGTCACTGTTCGTATATCAAGAATTAATTCGTAGTTAGAGACCCATATGTTGCAAGAAAAGAGTTCGCTTCTTGAGCGCCTCGCGGGTGGAATTGCCACTGTATTGATATTTGGCTGGTTTGAAGGCACGGGTGATTGCAACGTGAGCTTAAGTTACGTTATGGCCTTAAGTTATGTATGAACGGGCCATGGTGGAGTTAGGAGTTAATTAGACCGATCACGCGGGGGCGGTTAAGGGAGCGTCGTAGCGGCCTATACACTCCCATCCCCTCTTTCCACTCCTCCAAAACAGTCCCCCCCAACTCCCATCTCCTTCCCGCCAAAAGCCCCCTGCTCTTCCCCCATTCCCCTGGTATCATGCCCACCGGATGCACACCTGTTACGCTCTTCTCTTGACACTCAGGGGCGCGTGGGGGTGTGGTGGGGGAGGGAGGTATCCCCTCTGTTTAATTCTCCCCCGCCCACCCTAACCCACACCACCGCGCATTTCTCTGCATTCCCCTCCTTCTCCCCTCCCTCACTCTCCCTCGCTAATTTCCATACGCGAGGAAATGGGTTGTTTTCTGTATCCATCTTTTGAATACCCTTTTCGGTAACTCTTAAGGGCCAAAGTTAGAACATGCAATTTGAGTGAAGTACTTACCTTTTGGAGTTAGTGGGGTAACAGAACCTCCCCTTAAATAATGGAGCATATAGCCGTATTTTCCTAACAGGAAACTGACGGTGTTCAGTCGTTTCGAGCTGGTAATCGCTCTTTCTTGTTGCCAACATAAAAATCATTATTGGCTATAAGTGAACGTAATGGCACGAACTTCGTGGAACCTATGGATTTCCATATTTGAAAATAAACACTTGTACAATTTCCTCACTTTTATTTTCGTCACCGACCATGGTTTCACCACATAATGCCATCATCAGGCCTGATGAAGGCATAATGTGGCATGCCCTGACGATGGCATAATGTAGCATACTCTGATGATTGCATAATGTGGCATACCCTGATGATGGCATACTGTGGCATGCCCTGATGATGGCATAATGTGCTGAAACCATGGTCGATGACGAAAATAAAAGTGTGAAAATTGTACAAGTGTTTATTTTCAAATATGGCCATCATTGGTTGTTCAATTCTAAGGTTGGTTGACTACAGCCCTCCACCCTTCCCTATCTAATGCTAGATCCCTTACCTCCTGGTATCTCTTCCTATGTATACTTTCCTCTTGATTTGATCCATGAACTTATTCCTGGGTCTTACGCTGGGGATTTTTTCTTTTATTTATCTTCAAAAACATAAAAATATCATCTGAAATTGTTTTACTGATATCTACTTCTCTCATTTCCCGCTCGAGAAATTACTATGAATATAGTCTGCGGGATTGGGTTTTGTGGATACTAGAGTGATATCTTCTCATCTTGATGGCGCAGGTTTGATTCCCGGTAGTGGCAGAAATATTTCTGCGGAATCGCAAACCCGACTTAAGTGTTGTATAGATAACGCTCCAAGATGTGGTGCTTCGCACTTCGGATGAAATGTAAAACTGTGTATTCCCTTGCGCCTTTCTTCAAGAGAGGGCTTATTCCCTTACCAGTTTTCTTTGCATTCTTTTTCCATATCCCCAATAGATCTTCCCTTGACAAGCTCCCCAACCATTTTTAAGCGTGCAAATGAAACCAATTGTCGATTGAATCCCAAAATAACCATTCAGCCAACTAATCAATTATATTGTCGCTTTTTATTTGTGCCATATAAAATTGTCTCTGTTCATCAACCAAAAATGTTCAGCTGAACACCCTGCTACTTCTTTCTCTTAAAATTATCATGAACAAAATGAACCTTTCTTGAGGACCAGAGGAAAACTGAATACTGTTTGTGTGGGGGTTAGAATGCTGACTTTATTCCTAATGGCATGAATTTTTTCAGGCTGTATTGGAAATTTTTTTACGGGAAACCGGATCGCTACTTCCGTCACATGTAGAGGACGCTACAATTGCAGTAATTTGTCTGTCGGAAGGAAAGAAAATCTATGAACCCTTAGGCGCCCCTCTTCTGTTAAGAGTAATGAAGTGCCGGGGTTGATTTCTCTATTTCTCTAGTCCTTTTGCTACAACTTGGATGGGAATCGCTTTCAGACCGTCAATTGAAAATTAGACCATGTTTCATGTAAATTCAAAACCAATTTATTTTCCGGCAAAGTTGTCAATATCTTACGAACTCCAACATATCGCGGTAAATCAAATCATGAGAGTAAAATTAGGGAAATAGACTGTAGAACAGACAGGTATAAAATGTCGTTTTTCCCGCGATCGATAAGATGCCATAATGGCTGCGTAAAGACTTAGAAGTGGGTTAGTTGACAGGTAGTGTAGTTGATTAATTCATGTCTTTCCTGATGCCTGTTTCTAAATCTGCCGAGTAGTGCTATCGCCATGATTTGCATGCTCCCTGCGTGACTCTTGTATCACGTTTACATAGTTTCACTATAGATTAATTTAGTAGTTTCTCTAGCATTGGCCATCTACGTAATTAGTAGTGTTCTACCGGTGAGGGTAGATTTAGATGAGGGTTGGATTGCGTATACCTATCTCATACAGCTGAAGGTCCTGGTCTCTATGCATCATTTCATCTTCCAGTTATGAATACGTCCTACGTCTTTTCATCCTGTCCATAAATCTTACTCTCCTTTGTTCCCGTACCCGCTTACCCAGGCTTCTCTTCTCTATCACGGCCTTCAGCATCCCTTCGCCCCACATCACTCGTACCAACCTCCTACCTTGCCGTCTCCTAATCTCCCCAAGAATTCCTCTCTCCTCACCCTCCAAGCTGAGCACTTTAATGATCGTCTTCATTTCCGTCCGACACTCCATTCTCCTCAACACCCACATCTCAAGCACCTGCAATCCGTGCTCACTCTCTCTCCTCATGGTACATATTTGTCCACTATGCACCGCCAGTCTTCTTCAAAGGCCCTTCGTTAGTGTTTTCCAGACATGCTTAAGCAAGGTCCCCGTCATTAATCCCACTCATCTATATAAAGCGGCGCAAATACCTTCAGTTGTCGGCCGCCTTTGTAATTACCTACCGGTTTTGGCGAATGGCTCGAGTCTCTACTTTTTCATATCGTAGGATTACAATGAACTGAGTTTATGAAGTCCGTCAATTGTGAAATCTAGTATGGATTTTTTATCGTAAACTCATCCGAATGGTTCTTCGAGTGATATCAGATCAATTACTCTTGGCGCCAATCCAAGATATTTCGAAGCCAGTTTTACAGTTTTCGAGTATTTTCTTAATGAGGTGGAATCACGAACGTGGATCGAGGCATTCATCACCCATAGAGATGGGCGTTTCTCGTTCACTTATTGGGACGGACCACACGTTCGATAGGGCACATCTCGTCCAACGCAAGACACGGGAGAGACACTTCTCCTTCAACGATACGTGGAGGAAGATTAATTTCTACACTTTCGGTCCCTTCTCCCTCCAAATTACCCGACACATAGTGGAAAGCGTCATTTTTTTGCCGACTGATAGGGTTGAACTCGTCGTTCACTCCAGCGGCATTAACTCTACAGGTCGTGAGATAGGACGTGGTGGGTTGAAACCTTGGTCGGCGAGTGGAACATGAGCGAAAGTGATGACAGAGTTAAACAATGAATTTGGTAATTGCGAAAATCGCCAAAATTTGTAAATAATGGCGTTTGTATACAGCTATTTCAGTCCCATAGGTATTCGCGAATTCAATAAAATGCATAAATTACATTAATTGCGCATTATTACATCGTATCAAGTATGAGAATCACGACAATGATTATAATTATCAAATAAGAGATAAGCCATAAAGCTAACCTTTGGGGTTCTTTAGCATTGAATATACTTTCGAGCACAAATTAATATTTTCATAAGTAAGAATGAGTCCTCCTCCTACTAAGTTATTCGTTGTTTACATTTTAAATCTCCGTTTGCTGTCATGTGACCAAGATTCCACCGGATGTGATGCGATTTTATCGTAGAATCGATATCCTTCTTGCAGGCAGGGTAGAAACCATTCTATTTTCCTTGCAAGTAGCAACCGCGGTCGATTACCACCACTACTGCCTTGGAAGTGCGTGCTTACACATCGAAGTGTCGCTTGCAAGTGACTTCCAAGGCTACTGTCGTGGAAGTGACTACTGACATGGAAGTGAAGTAGACCCACCTTATGAAACTCCTCTAGACGACGACTCCGACGGACTAAAGGTGTACTTGCTACGTGTAAGCAGAACGATACCCTGAAAGTGGCGATACGATTCGAGATATCGCTACACTCGCTACACCCATAGAAGGCGAGTGCCATGTGTAAACCCGCCTATAGGAGTTGCAATCGATAAGTTGTCGGTCACTACAGCTGTCGACCGCTACTATTATTATAGAAGTCCGTGCTTACAGTCTGAAATGCCATCGAAGTGCCTCTTGCTTGAGATTGTAAGGAGTAAGTCGTTAGAGATAACTTCCATGGTTAAAGCCACCTTAATCTTTTTCCATCTCTCCTTTCCCAATGGATCCGGTTTGCACTTCCTGCAGCTCCGTTTTACTGTTTTACTCCCAAGTCTATATTTAAAAGAGGACGGGGAAAGCCATGAGTGGAAGGGAAGAAGCTGTGCTGCCTTCGGCGACGAGTTCTGCATGAGTATTTCATTCCTGCCTTCGGTCTTTTCGTCTTCTGGTCGAAACTCACCGCTTCTGCTAATAACGATTGCCTTTCCTCCATCGCATAAACGACAATTACGATCCCTTGAAATGGAAGCCAACCGGTGTATTTATTTATTCCTATTCAACCTTATTCCGCAATTTTCATGAAAGAGAATGGGAAACAGATCTTTTGCATTTCCTCCATCATGCCTGTACTGTAAGCACCAATAAAACTGTGGCATCTTTGAAAAAACTTGCGATACTATTCTATGAAATGTCATATTTAACACTTCCCATCATTGTTGAAGGCTTCCGCGGGGCTTTGATGGAGGTTGATTCCTTCTTTCGGGTTTTCCGCCGCGTTGGTACATGGTGGGGACGATATTTCGCCGGCTGTCCTGCTGGCTTCCTCAGGTCCATGTGAACCTCTCAGGTCCATGGTCTCTCAGGTCCATGTCACATGGACCTGAGGAAGCCAGCAGGACAGCCGGCGAAATATCGTCCCCACCATGTACCAACGCGGCGGAAAACCCGAAAGAAGGAATCAACTTCCCATCATCATTGGTGGTTCTGTCCTATGCTTGGTTGACAGTAGCCCTCAACACTTCCCATTTTAACGCTGTTTCCCTAAACTCCTGGTATCACTTCCTATGTACTTTCCTCTTTATTAGGTCCATACACTTATTCCTGGGTTTTCCTCTGGGGACTCTTCCCTCTATTTTTCCTTCAGTTATGTTCTTTACAAACCCATTGTGTCTCAGGGTGTGTCCGATCCATCTTGCTCTTCTTTTCTGAATCTGTTCCATATGGTCCTTTCCTCTTCTATTCTTCCGTACACTTCATCATTTCTTAATTTGTCCATCCATTTTATCTTCAGTATCCTTCTCCAGCTCCAGATTTCGAACGCTCGCAGTCTTTTCTAGTCAGCATTTCCAATGATCCATCCTTCCGGTCCCTAGAGTGCCACGCTCCACACGAATGTTTTCACATAGTGTTTCCTGATTTGTACTTCTATCTTCTTTGAGCACAGCAGTTGTCTTTTTCCAGTTATCGATGGCAATAACGTATGTTTTATAATTAAAATTGCATATATATTTTCAAATTTCTTGAAGAAAACCAATAATGCCTTTTTAACGGAGCATTGCGACATATAATGAAGGGGGAAAAAACACGCAACCATGCCCTGGGTGGTGAAAATCCTACTCAGGTGGGACTAAAACCCACGAACCTGGGGTCACAGGCGAGGACTATCCCACAGCCACTGGGACCGACAGTGCTTTCACTTTTATTCCGAAGGTTGGTTTGCTGCAGTCGTCCAACACTTCTCAGTATAAACGATGCATTCCTACGCAAGTCATAATTCTGACGTCCATCATATCCTGTTGGTTTTCAGGTTTCGGCAGAGCTGGAATGATGATCTCTGCATTTTTTTCCCGGAATTTCTTCCGCAAGTTTTTTTCGGGACCCCAGTTTCGCTGGCTGTCCTGCCAGTATCTTCAGGTCGAAGTGAAACATGAAATGAAGGACGAGCAAACACAGAACCATGCCTTGGGTGGTGAAAATCCTACCCAGGTGGGACTCGAACCCACGAACATGGGGACACAGGCGAGGACTATATCACTGCCACTAGGACCGACATTGCTCTCATAATTATTCTGAAGTTAGATTTACTACAGCTACCTGAAGACGCTGGCAGGACTGCCAACGCAATTGTTGTCCCAAAACAACTTACGCGGAAGAAATCCCGGTAAAATGCGAAGATCATCGTCCATCATATCCGGCCAGATTTTTTCCATCCTTGATCTTATTCGTCAACTCCTCCTATTCATCTGTCTTTCCATTTCTGTTTTTACAGGCTGCCGGTCCCAGAGTGTTTCCATTGAGTTTCTCGAAAACGCACCTCTGAAAATGGGTGGGGTGGAATGATATTCTCAAAATTGTGACCTTTCCTAACTTTTCTCCGACAGGAAGGGATGAGAAGATCCATTCCCATTAAAATTCGTTTTCCAGCGGCACTTCTCTTCCAGCCACCCGCCATGTCGTTCCGAGTGCCCTGCATCGACGGCAAAAGGCGGCGGAGATGATCGTCGCAGGTAGCGGAAACCGGAAATCATGTGACCGAATGGTGGAGGAAAAAAAGTGAAGGGGAGGACGCGTGGGCGTGGCGCCGCCTACCTATCGAGTGCCCTTTAACTACTTCCCATCCTCTCTCTTAAGGTTGTTAAAGTGGTCGCCGTGAGTCACCGTGGGCAGATTTAAATAATTTTTCAAGTTATGGCCAGTTGCAGGAACGTAACATATGTATTCCATAAAGTTATGAGACCCATAAGCCATGACAACAATTCAATAAGTGTTGCACAAACATTCAATAAATTCATTGGTCTCATAACTTATGGCATGGAGTTATGAGTTCCATAAGTAGACAAGATGGCGGATGCGCAATGAACCGCTTGGAGTCTTAGTTATTTGATTAAAGAGTTGTTTTGAGACAAGTGACCAGTTTGTTTACTTTTACTGACTAATTATAATGTGCATTATCAATTATTCATAGGCTAAACTTTAATAACTTTTATCCGGCGGTGGAAGATTAGATCAAATATTCGAGGCTAGTAACTATTGGTAAATAAGTTAAGTAACTAATAGATGTGTTCCTGCAACCCGAATATATTTATGAGTTCTATAACTTTATGGATCTCATAACTATTGGTTCCATAACTAAATTTTCTTGCAACCGGCCATTAGTCGAGAAAAATAATGGACCACAATTCATTCAATTCGTTCGGCATGTACGGTATATCTTACCGCACATACAGTAATGGAAATGATGCAGGAATGATATTTTACATTTTTTACCCAAATGAATGCATTTTTTGACAAGCTTCTGATTGAGGTTGTCGACATTTTGTCGACACCTCAATGATTTGTCGACATTTTGGCGATAACTATATTGAAGTGCGCTCTTTCGAATCTTGGACTTTTTTAGCAACCATTAGAGCGTAATGAAAATATATCATTTTGCTTTCAGAGGAAAATAGGTACCAATTTTATCGAACTGTTACAAAATATATCTCATATATGCCATTAAACTATGCATAAAAATTGCATTCAATTTAAAAAAAAACAAATCTTCAGAAGGTTGTGACGAAGTAAATATCACTTTTCATGTATTGTAATCAAATTATATACAATCTGAAAAGAGGTTGTGACGAAGTAATTATTACTTTTCATATATTGTAATCAAATTATATACAATCTACAAAAAATACTTAATAGTTCCTCCCAGAGAAGTTAATTACGTTCAATTGAAACGATAAAAAGGTTAGATGGATAACTTATGAATAAGATTAGCAAATATAAAAAAAAGTTCACTCGCCTCTGATTGGCTATCAATGGCGTTATGAGACAGAGAAGTTTATGGAATAAGTAAGTTTTGACAAGTAACTCTTGAAACATACATTTGCTACCCAGTGCTGTGGATTCTACTCGATTTTACCATAGTTTTCACCGGGGATGTGGATTGCTATTTATAAAAAATAAAAGATAATACTGACGAGGTCCGCCCATCTTCCGATAACGGCGCCGTCTAAGTCCGGCCATGGTCATGAGATCCTATACGTAGTTCACAATCAACAAGCTTCGAAAGAGTCATTGTCCTTTACCGTCTCGTCAGGAAACGTCGACCGTCATCCCACCCCAAGGGACCGTTCAAGTAGTACGTAAGACGATTTATGCCATTTTTGACCTCCCACTCTTCCCCTATGTAAGAAAATGTAAGATTTTCCTAACTCCTACCCCCCTCTCTCTCATTCGTACGTAAGATGTTAGATATTTCTATCTACTCTTCGTTAAATGCTCGCTTTCTGCTGCTTCATCTTTCCATATAAGCCATCGTACAGCTTTGAGTACTGGATATCGTATATTATGCAGTGTTGCAGTACCACATTCACTAACGTTTAGAGCGAAACAGTACCACAGCGGATGAAGTCGAGAACAATCACAAGATATTTGAAAAAAAACACAAGATAGTTGGAAACGATACAATGTTTCAAGACGAACAAAAATCTTACGTTATTTAGTTCCAGGCCCCCTCCCTTTCATATGACAACGTAAGATGAACCCAACCCCCACCACCCCCAAAAACGTCTTACGTAATACTTGAATGGCCCCTTAACGCGTGCTTGCAAAAGTACGAGCGTCGACTCAATCACATTGTTCGTATCAAATCTCTTCCCCCAACACGACGGCGGCTTGTCTCTTCCACTGGTAAACGTTACCTCATTACGCTCCGACCCCTCTAAAGACGCGAGCACCCCTCCCGCCTTCAATCAAAGCCGTCTCTTTCTTCCTCGTCTCCGCCGGGCACTTCTTGAATGGCTCCCGCGGCGAAGTCGGTCGGTAGGTATGGAAAAAATAAAAGAAGTGGGAGGGCGAGTGGCACTTGAAGGGGCAGACGTGCGGGATCGGAGAGACACGCCTTGAGCGCGTGCGCACCAGCCCCTCCCTGAGTGATACGCGCGGGACCCATTACGCGTGACGCTTGACTCCCAAGAGCTCCACGGAGCTCCAAGGGTGATTCCCATCTGTCGAGGGGGCTCCTCATCGAAGTAATGTCGACCGGGCATAGGCAGCCGTGCTCTGCATCCTACCCTTGAAACATGTATACTATACCATACCTATACCGTGGGTGGAGTAAGCATAAAATCTTCAGATGCAGTTAAAAAACTTGGAATTACCTTTACTTCTGATGTATCGTGGGGGACACACATTCGAAACATATGCGGCACAGCATGAAAGAAACTAGGTTTTGTTAAACTTGTAATAGGAAGATCCTCGATCGAAAAAGTCTAAGAGAGATGCTGCTTCGCTCTGGTTAGGCCACACCTCGAATACGCCGTGAGCATTTGGGACCCTGGTCATAGAGATTTAACCAAAAAATTAATATAATACATAGGAAAACAGCGCGTTTCGTTAAAAACTGCTACGAGCGTACATATAGTGTCTCACAACTTTTAGAGGGATTAAGGTGGGAGCCCCTAGAGACTCGGAGGCTACACGCTAGGCTTAGGTTACTTTAGAAATTCAGAACTGATATTTTTAGAGCGACACAGAGAGTATTATCATGACGCCTCACTACATATCTAGGTCTGACAGATGTGATAAAATAAGAGAGAAACACTGCCGAACAGATAGGTACAAAAACTTGCTCTTTCCGCGCACATAAAGCACATTAAAAACTGAGCTCCACTAAATACACTCCCATAATAGGTAACGTCACCATTTCTCCTCCCAAAACCTAATCCATTATATTTTTACACGGCTGTTGTCCTAACACCCCCATCCACACACCCATGCGGCGGCTCGTAGGGTAGTATGTAGATGTCCCTTTAAGTTACACTATCTACAACCATTCCTGTTATAGGATCACGCTTCCCACCTCCTCTTTGCCGTTATCCTTAACAACCACCGCTATGAATTGGCAATGCTCCAACGTTACTATCATAAGAGCGCTCTCCATTATTCAAAACTAGTAATGTTAAGTACCTGAAAAAATTCGAAGAATGAAAATCGCGTTTTCATCGCGCGAGCAAAAATGAAAAATAACTGTGACGCGAGCGCTTGCGTGATCGAACCCCGAGGTTTCGCGGAACTCTTATTAGCTTCCCTTGAAAAAACAGTGTTTCGTAGAACATTGTTTGGAAACCCCGCGATAGGGTGCAGGGCGTTTTGTTGGTATGGAAGTAGAATGAGAAGAGTTTAAGAGGAATTGAGCACTGGGAACATAGTTTTAGGTAATAAAAACTGTCGAAAAGAATTCACAGCGGTGACACGAATATTCGGTAACAGGATTCGATCACTAAGTTATACTATTATGTTAAATTACATTAATGGTCGCCTACTATGATGATGACGACTGAATCTAATACTAAGCATCCTTCAACATCGCATATTGCGACACATTGCCATGGCAACCATGATCAAAACTAAATTAGGTAAGAGAAAATGTGGATTTAGTTACAGAAAGGAAGCTGTCACAGATTATCACGAATTGAAGATGGAGAATTGGTAACTCAAGTTCTATTCGTGATGCCTTGGGGTT
Source organism: Ceriagrion tenellum (assembly GCA_963169105.1). Classification (NCBI taxonomy): domain Eukaryota; kingdom Metazoa; phylum Arthropoda; class Insecta; order Odonata; family Coenagrionidae; genus Ceriagrion; species Ceriagrion tenellum. The sequence continues at coordinate 63,072,415 of OY720637.1, forward strand.
GACACGCCCATTTCACTCATATGTACAGTCGACATTGTTGAAAATAGGTGTAAGTACAAGTCATAAAAATATCCGTCATAAAATTAACCAATGAATAACGAAAATGTAAATGCTAAGGCACATGAATTGGTTCTATCTTCTTCTGGAATTCCCCTCCCTTGGTTGCTTTTTTCAGACGTTTCTCTTCCTATCCTGCGGACATCTTTCGGTTGAAGAAGATTGTCCGCACATAGTCGCCTCTCTGATTGTAGGAAACGCAGGAAAAAGTTAACCATTTAACCCAAAATGTGAAGAAATCATTGCGAACACGTCGCGACATCCTTCAGGATGAACATAATTTTTTTCCCAGGGATGGCTTTTATTACACGTTAAATCTTAAGATTTTCTTTAATTATTAATGTAGTCGACTTGCTTCCTGCCTCTGCTCATTTCATGTCTGCTATTTGCCTGTAAGCTTGCTAGATGGGTCTAATAAAATTAAGTATCCATCATAACTTTTTATGTGTGAATTCAAGTCGAGATTACTGATACTGAAGACGCATAACTGGCCATTTTTGTACGTCATTCCAGACTTGAAGTTGTTCAGTAAATCCTTGGGAAATATTGCTTCAACGCGCGAAAGAATAGAAATGAAGAGCAATTTTAAAAGGAGGCAAGAGAAATAATTGAACATGGAAACAAAAATGTCTGTGGATTTCAGAAAATAGAATTATATATTTGTTTTTGTTCTGTGCTTTGAAATGCGAGCTTGTCTGGTTGATGAATAAACTACATTATCGTAAAAAATGCGATGATGCAATTCTCGTAAAATGAAACTTATCTGCTGATGAGTGATGAATTCACTTTGATAATGCTTTAATAATGTAACTTTGACATTGAACCATTTTGGTAAAATGTTGGCAATAAATATTAAAGAGGGTTACGCTGTGTCACTTCCCGACGCTGGCAAATAATTCGAGTGTGTCAGAACAAGGCCAATATATATTATCATTAAGCTTCTGTAAATATTACAAAATGCGTATTTTTGAGATTTCTCTAAAGAAAGAAACCACGATTGTGTTGAAACATAAGCCTATTGATAACTCCCTTTTATGGAAAATAAGATAATTATTTGAAATAAGTGAGAAATATGTGCTTAATAATTTGCATAACTTCGTAGTAATATCGGACATCAAGTACATTTTAACCTCAGAAATTTCCAGCTGAAATAATTCAATGGCTTCCTGCAGAGAAGAAGTATGACAAGTTGGCCATTGCGGAAGAGGTTTCTGTTTGGACAGCACAGCTGGTAAGTATCTCATAGATGAGTCTATTTTGCAATTCATGAAAATTATGTCCCAGAATTCTTACAGTATTGGAAGAAATATTAAAAATGAACAAACTAAATTGGAGTGGAAATATTGAATTATCGCTTGAACCAGCAGGTTAACCTCCAACATGTGTAGTGCAGGCTCATGTCCTCGTTATTGTGTTGGCAGATGTAAAATCTAACTGAATGCACTTAAGCTAATCTTGGGCCGGCTCTATTGTTACAATCCTATCTGACAAAAAGTCAAATGAAAATTCTTTGTGATAACCTGTTCGAGGGTTTTGAGGATAAGTTTTATTATGGGATTTAATGTTTACAGCATAAAGGAGACCGTTTGTTGTTTCTTCCAAGAATGACAACAGAGAGCTTGTATTTGAATGTTGATTCATAGCATTCATACTTCGTTTTCAAGGGCTCCAACTTTTAAGGATGTGTCGCAAAAATATACGAGTCACTGAACTCCAAAAATTACAACAAGAAACTCCCTAATTAAAAACCCTGTGAGGGTTTCGAACCCACGGATTTCGTCTGTCCGTCTGTCGTCTTACCAACCTGCCTACTGCGGTCGGCCCATTGCAAGGAGAATTACTCGCTAACGACGGAAGAGGGCCCCACCGTGCAAAGACGGACTGCTAGACAAAAGACTATCACGAGGAGTGATAGCGAGTGACTGCCAAGGGAATTCGAGCGTGTCGGAGAATTGTGATAAGGTTTCATCTGGATTCTTCAGACCTATGGTTTAAGTGACGGAATACTTTTTGAAGTAATCGAAGATTATGGAGGAAGTGGTGAAGGTAATGTATTCATTAGTTTATTGCTGTATTCAGTTGAGACCAGCTTTGATATGTCATTCCGTAACGGCCTAATTGTCTGAATTCAATTTGTTTTTTAATAATGGTAAAACCTCCATCGATGATATATACCAACAATAATTAATGACATGTACTTGTATACAATGATTCAGTCCGAAGGTTAGCCAATTTTTTTATACTACTGGGCAATTAATGTTCTATGAAAAGGTTGAAAGCTGAGTAAGGCATTTCCAATTGTATGTGTGTGGACATGTGGAAGGCGATCTGTGTTCTGATATTCAGTTGACGAATACGTCTCAGTTTACATCATTCTTCCTTCTTGCGACATACATTGGTTGGAAATGCTTTTTACGTCTGCTATCATTCTTAAAATTTCCAACGTATCATTATGCCAAGACTATCTTTCGTTTCCGTGCGACAACTTCGCTCTTGGAATTGTGGGTATTTGAAATTACGAAGCAACTATATGAATTTTCTATTTAAGTAATTTATTACAATATCCAAGTCAAATATTTTTCATTGTGATAATCCCGCTAATAACCTATCGTTCAGTTTAATTGGTAAATTTGACTTCGATTTGTCTTTGATTTAGCTTCAATAGTGAACTTATTCGTGGATATCTTGGTTATTGTAACCATGGCAACTAGCACCTTGGATTTGTGGGATTCTGTTGAAGGGGTAAGTGAAAGATCATTACTTTCGACAAAAACTAACTACTTGCGGGAACGGAGAATGTATCTTTTAGGCCTGTAGGTATCTGTAATTACCTGGAATTTATGTAAAACGATATCTTAAAGCATGGTGTGTTTTACTGAGGTTAGTGCTAGATAGGTTTGTGAAGTGTCTGACTCAAAGCGCTCCATTTGTACGTGTCCTATTCAAAGAGCTACAGTAGGTTATCTATGTTTCACCAGACACACGCCATGATTTACTCGACGTGGAATAGGTGGTCAGGTAAATTTGATAAATGAATCACGTTGCTATCGTTAAGTATGATTGTTGCAAGTAGTATGTTAATATAATGCTGGTGTATTCCATAAGTGACGAATCGTTATATACTCTGTTACTGTGTTTTCATGCTTTCGGCGTACTAAAGTATTCGGTCATTAATTTTGTTTCTTTGGGACTTTAATTAGTTTAAACGAATTTGATACCATGGTTTCTCGTCGCAGTTGTGATGAGTAATTTTTGTCGGATGTGCAAAACTTATCAGCTCTCATATCTATAGGCGGGCATGAGGTACAGTCGAGTTAAACGTAAATGAAGGATTAAAATATGTATCTTCCGTGGATTGGCGGTCAAGTAAACTATTATCTTAGGCAGTTTTAAACATCCTACATTTCACTACTCGTGAGGAATGGAAACATCTTTGTAGGCTTTTACGGGGGAGAATTTCATATGGCAGATTACAAAGATCCCCGTAGAAATTACCTTTGAGCTATTGAAAGATCGGATTTAATTATTGGACTGGCGCGCTGCTGGCAGTTATCCTCTCTTAATTCAAGGTAGTGTCTTCGAGGCCAATCATTGTGGTGGAGAATAATGGCCCGGAAGCATTAATCATGTAATGAGGTCTCATTATGAAAGCAATTACGGTGCGATCATTAGTAATTTTTATTGCTCGTGTCTTTCGTTATTTTTAACCTCAAGCAGGAGTGACATTTGAATCCCTTTTAATATCATTATGGTGCTCATATATCCTGTTTGAATATAAGTAAATCGAATATTCGAAGTTTATTCTTATTTGTGCGCATGACAGAAGATAGGATTTTTCTGCCTCCCTGCATTCAATCCCATTTATGATCAAACGTCATTACTATGTACCTTTAAAGTAGAAATATTTGAAGTTGTTGGTTTAAAAAAAATCGTTAGATTTGGTCGAAGTAGGATTATTTTAACGTCTATAGATTGTTGGCTTTAGTTGATCTTGTATTTTCATTATTGAATGTCCCAATTTAAGTATGTGGAATTTTGTAATTACAGAGTGTGTTGGGTAAGTATTGCAGAATGAAGGAAATGATTGGAATTTTAGACTTCATTGGTAAAAGTTACCATTAAGATGCCCGATCTGAAGAATGAATTGATGAAAGGTATACAAGCTACTCATGCCATTATTTTATATTCTTCATAGAAATTATCTTGGAAAGACTACGACCTATCTTTATATTACCTATCATATACCTATCATTATATTCTTGGAGTTTGATAAATAAATGCTGAGTAATGTTTTGATGGGACTTACTCCTCGGTATAGGAATTTGGCGTCGAATATTGCAGGAAGGGACGGCTTCACTCACCCTGAGCGGTAGGCCTGCGTGCGACGTATGGTCCCCCAATTAGTTGTTCGTGTTGTAGCCTCGCGGAGATGGCGACACCCTGATGTCTGCGGCTGCCGGCTGACTTTCACGCCACTCGGCTGAAATCGAAAGCTTTGACGCCACGTCCGAAATGATGCATTACGTTCTTAGACTTAGTGGGATTTTGATGGCAGTGGACTCCGCTGCATTTGTTGGGTTAATGTTATAAACCCCGCGATGTTTAACCTGGGATTATTTTCATAAATAATTGATCATCTTTGGAAGTTACTCCCTCGATCATTGATTTATTTGTGTATCACGTAATTTTAACGCGCTTTCTCTTTCACTTTGACTAATATTAAAAACTCTCAGGAATATGTTTGAATTAATAAAAAAATATAGTTCACTTTGATGAAAAATATCTTCGAGAGTCTCGTCGGTGGAAATATTTTGATGCATGGATAAAATCATTCCCCGTGTGTCCTGTGGAATATGTTTGTCACGATTGATTGCGACCGGGAAGCTTAAATCGAATTTGGTTGGAAATATCAAAAACAACAATAATTGGATATGTTTTGAAAAATTTGGCCATTGTATCACCGAGGTGTGTCTCGATTATATAACCCTCTATGGACAGAATTATGAAAAATCATCATGAAAAAGATACTGCTACTATATTAGTTTTTTAAAAGGGCAATTTAAGCATTAAAAATTGCAATCATTTTGATAATAACATTTATTTTGAAGTGTCACGTATTTGTATTGTTTATATTTAATTTAAAATAATGCTTTACTTAATAATACTTATACAGAGTATACTTCAGTATTACCTTCATAACGTACTTACCTTTTTTTGTAAACTCTCACAATTTTTTCTTCATATGACTGCTGAAACTATTTATTTCATAGCTCCACCAGGCACGCCATCGTCAGTAAATAACGTTACATCATTCATCTATTCAAATTAATTGAAAAACCGCTGAAAGGGACGCAACTTTCACACGCACTTAATCCGAAGCGTGAAAATTCTGTCTAGCGCAGCAACTAAATGGAAAAACCTCTTAGAAAGCAGATATTTCAATTATTTTGAAACATAACAAATTTGACTCGCTCGTTCATTGAGGGTTAAGATGCACTTATAATGGAGAATCATCTTTCCGGTAGTGATAAAGTGTTTAATGTTGAAGCTAGCCGGAGAAGTTGTTACTTATTCATTTGCTCGGCAACTGGAAGAAGTAATTCTCTCTTCACTTCGCGAAAAATACTAGGGTCAGTGGTAAATGGGTGCAGGAAGTCGTCTCAAATGGAGGCGAGTTGATTTTTGTTTCGGGAATTGTTTGCATTGTTGGATGGAATTGACGGTAAAAGCTCGTTCGCGGCAAGAGTAGAAAACGGCTCACTTGAAGAAATGGGAGGGGAAGTTGTTTTTTTTTTGTGGGGGCGTGGGCGGGGGAGAAAAGAGGGCAAGATGTAGGAGGAAAAATGGGTGGCGGGCAAATGGGAGGAGGGAGGCGGGTTTGGGGGGGCTATTCGTTACGCCACGAAACCCAGAGCAGGTGTGCCCCCATCGGCGTAGGCCAGAAGCTGAAAACGAAGAAATTTCTTCGCTCGCTGTCTTTCAAGTGTCGATGGTCACTTTTGCTTTATCCTGTTGAGGCTAATGAAGTTTTCTTCCTTCTAATTTTTTGATTGCGATTTCCTTGTCACCTCAAGCATGCAGACAAACTTTCCACATGTTAATGAATCCTCATAATAATTTCCTGTCCGGTATAAAATCGTAATGTGTAGTTTTTTTTCTGAAGAATAAGGAAAATCTTTATTAATGCTGAAACAAATACGTTATGAGGATTGATGAAATTCTTTTTTTGAGTAAATATTAATAAAAATACTTCGTGTGATGAAACTTAGTACTTATTGCATTTTATATTTCTGAAGGCTTCCGGGGAAAATATATCAAAGTTACTGTATATATGAAGCCTCTTAGTCCACTGCTACCCTATTTATCTTAGCCCATCTAGAATTTTTTTCTCCTCGAGGTGTAAGCTGCGCGTTGTAGCATTCCCCAAAAGTCACTATTCTCCCGAAAAATCTGATATTTTTAATGAGGAAAAAGTTAGCACTACATTATGTTTTTCCCCTTACTCTTTTAACCCCACGAAGTTACAAACTGTTAAACTTTCTCAGATTCTTAAGGTCTATACATTTACCCAGTGTATTTTTCAAACAAGTATGTGATTTCCTGTTCGTTATTAAAGATATAAATGTTTTATGTTTGAATGTTGGGTCCTTTTTTTGTCAGAAAATCACTTAGATTGGCGATTAGCAATTTTGCCATTTGTACAAGCAACTCTAAGTTCTCTTGGCGCATCGTCCGGCTCATTTTTTAATGCTCCTGGTCTTTTCTTACGGGACAAATTGTTGACCGGAGGCAGAGAATTTTACGGGAGAAGTTTTGCGTGGAAATAATTTTTATTTCAATTAGAGCATCGATTGGAATTAATATTTTGCCATAGCTCGGCTGAATTAAGTACTCAATAATGTGGCAAATGTAATGGGAAAATTCAAGCAAAATTACCCTATAAAAATGCGAGGAAATTAGTTTATTGAGGTGAAACAGGATTGCGTTCACCTAAACTTCTTAGAATTTACAGAGAGTATCAAATTTAGAATAAATTCTTCCCTCTTCCTCCTTTCATAACTGCGTAATAGCCTCCTTTCGGACCCTGACAGTAGGAAACGCGATAATAATTACAGTCAGCCGTCTCCTCCCCTTGAGTCTTCGTCCCTTTGTTAAAACCCCTTATTTATACGTACTTTTTTGGGGCAACAGCAAGAGCGTCCTACTCCCGCTCGTCGCGCTTCATATACCACGCAAAGGAAGCAAGAGTAAGGGCCCGACCACTTCCCCCTACGCAACAGTTTTTTAATAGTGACGTGCATCTTATTTCTGCAGTTGGTCGAGATAAGGGTGAAGGGAGAAAGGCAAGGTGGGGAATTTTTCATTGGAGGAGGGTGCCCCGGGTGAAAAATTTCAACATGTGAGGCAGCGGCCACGGCGTCTCCCCATGGTGTGCGTGGGGACGCTCGACTTTTGTCTTTTGTTCTCCTGTGCGTCGCTGCGTGACGTACCCTCCATATGCCATCTTCTTAAGGAGGGGGCGCGAATGTCTGTCTGTCTCCACCTCCTCCCCAACTACCCCTAATACTAATTTTTTTCTTCTCCCTCTCTTTCCTGAAGAACCTTTTCCTTCCGCTGCCAAACGGCCCTTTTGGATTCTCTCCTGGCGACCTGGGCGTCCTAAACTCGCCCTTCACGACACCGGTCACTCCGCAACACCCAACGCCCACTCCCTCGCCTCTGCGTGTTTGGAGTGAGCATTTTTGGGTGGTGAGGTGGTTGTTAAGCGGCAAAGAAGTTGGTTCCTGAGCGTCGGTCTTTTGCCCTTTAAAAGTGGTGGTTTCAGCGCGGGAAAAATCTGCTGGTGAGCAGCCTTCTGGTTTCGTTTCCATCGCGTTGTTATTGGCGATTAAGATGATTGACCGACTTTTGTTTATGATAAGATTTCCAAGTATATTTGTCATATGGATTAAAATAAAAAATTCATTTGCCAATTTTTGGCAATTCAGTTGTGATTAATGCTTCCGCGGGGCTTGGATGAAGGTTGAGTCTTCCGTTTTCTGGGGTTTCCGCCGCGTTGTTTTATCTTGAGGAAGATATTTCGCCGGCTATCCTGCTGGCTTCCTCAGGTCCAAGTGACGTATAGTTTGACGTAGTACAGCTTTCGCCTGAATTTAGAATGCCGGGCCGAAAACTGTATATAGCTCAGGTCACTTGGACCTGAGGAAGCCTGCAGGATAGCCAGCGAAATATCGTCCTCAAGATGAAACAGCGCGGCGGAATCCTCGGAAAACGGATAACTCAACCTTGGCTATTCAATGTTATTATAACACGTACCTTTAAGGCACGAGGAATGTAATAATTTTGATTGCATTCCTACAAATTTTCTTCAACTCAAGAGATTATACATTTCATATTACTATAGCGGTAAATCTACCGTTATAATAATATGAAATATCAAGGTTTTCTTCCAAATAAAGGTTCGTAAAATCGTATTTTAGCATAGTTTTCGCCTGAACTTCGAATGCCATACAGAAAACTGACTATAGCTCATACCGTAACATGTTTCACTTTGAAAAAGTTTGAGCTACGATTCATGTATCAATTCCATTACTGCATGTACGGTAACTTCCCCCATGTAAAAAAATGTACTGAAATTAAATATAATCCTAGGGTGTTTTTTCGACTTGAAAATTTATGAAATATACCTTAAAAGTCACGTAATTACCGCTCCAGCCACCTTTTAGTAGCGCCTCCTCATTTTATCATTTATGGAGAGCGTCGATCTAACACGTTTCCACCTCTAAGCTTATTCATATTTCTTCTCCTTTATGATTACTATATGCCTTCAAGCTAAAGTGGGAGCCTCCGTAAAATTACTTAAAGGTGATTTAGTTCATATTCTGGCCAATTCTGGAACAACGCCTCCTTTTCTTCAGATTCAAACACGCAAAACTCTACTTTTTTACGCTATTTTTTCGGGTTTAACTTGAAGGTACATGATTTCTAACGCTGGAATCGGTGAAACATGGAAAAATACTAATTATTTTTCTAAGTTGATCTCGTGATTGATATTTTTGGGAGATACATCTCAAAAGGAGAAAATTATCCCTGGGAATCGAATGAAGCTGAAATGAATGCTCCTGCCCATTGTTTTTTACAGCCATTTGCTCATAACTACTATAGCTGAAGTCAGAATACGTTGTTTGAATGGAATGAAAAAATTGTTGATAGAAAATACGTATTCTTCGACTAATATGGATATTTTTACTTAATCTTGTTTTCTACTCGCATCAGCGAAATTCGCATTTTTTTCTAGTAATGCGAACGTAAAGGTGGAATTAGGTTTTGGTATGGCTTCATATGCGGTGGAACTTTGGTGAAATTATGAAAACTAAATGAGTCGAATACTCGCATGGAGTTTAGATCTAGGATTTGGAGGCTAGTATACAAGCATTGAAGCGTATTATTAACTGTCGGACTGTATGAGCCATTGGCGTTCGCGAAATGCAAAGTTAACTGATTAAATTTTATATTCCTATATCCCCTGCACTTGCCTTTGCCGAGGTACTCTAATGGGGAGTAAGAGGTTGGACCTGAGCGTCATTCTCCTTGAGCAGTCGGTCGCTTCAGCGCGGGAACAAGTTGGTTGCGGGCTACTGGTGCACAGCTTTGGCTTAGCACTATTTCTTGGTTATGAGTTCCGCGCTCGTGTGAATTCTACGGAGAGAAAACGGAACGCGGAAGGTCCTTATATGAGAAGTATCTTAATACCTCAATTATTGCCTCTCGCCCCAAATTAGTAAGCTTACATCAACTTGCAATCTATAAATCGGGACAATGCAAATACCATTTCGTTGGCTACCGGTTTATAGTATTTTAAAAGTGGTATTAATAATTGTCATCTAGAGTAAATGAGGTTAAATTATGCCTCGACTTACGATGAATCGATTGTTTGAACATCCATCGGGGTAAGGGGTGGTTTTGGCATTTATTCGGGATTCCTGCTTAGTTGGTCGCTATAGCGCTGGAACAAGGCGCCGATGATCTTTGCGATCTTTCACTGTTATAATGAGGCGATATATTCTGCTTAATGTCACCTTCAAAAGGCAAAACGAATACCATCCCAAATTTTCATCTCAGATTTCCGTGTCGCATCAAATGTTGCAGCTGCATTTGTCTGGTTTCCCTCCGCGTGCACTTGTGTCTGGAACACAGGCCATTGACCAGATCCATCTATAGATATTACGAAATAACCATTAAATTAAAACCGGTGGGACGGATACACGCGCTGCAACATTTGAGAGAGGATTTAGACGTCCATACCTCACAATGAGTTGGTCAGTAAGATCCCAACGAGTTTGCAATCCGAGCAAGGTGAGGGTATTGCCTCTTCAGGCCTGAATAAGCCTGCAGGATGGCATGAGAAACTGTCGTTAGCCAGTTGATTTGAAGGTTTCCGCGGGTTTTGATTTGAAGTGGAGCAGCTTTCGGGCGTTCCTCCGCGTTATGTCCATGTTGGCAACTGTTTCTCCAGCCATCCTGCTGGTGTCTTCAGGTCTGATCACGCCAACACGTCCGATCACCATGGACATCATGCGGAGGAACGCCCGAAAGCTGCTCAACTTTGTCGTTCCCCAGGCACAAACAAACGTGGAGGAATACTCGGAAATACAGCATCTACCTACCAGCTAGCATTTAAACTCAGTTAAACTAAATAGTGAGAAAGCTTTCATGGATTTTAACAAGAAAGCAGGGCGGCCATGGGGTTTATAGACAGTTATGTATGCTATTTACCACTCAAAGAGGAAGAGCCAGTGAGATTCCAAGATAATTTTGAACCAAGCGAATAATGCCATCCTATTTCCGCGTCATCTGGCTTTTAAGAAGGAATGCAAGGTGAGGCGGAAGTAGGTTTTGAGCGTCAGTCTTGTGCCCAACGAAGCCCCTGGCTTGGGCCCTTTAAAGTTGGGTCGCTATTGCGCGAGAACAAGCAACCGATCAGAATCCTTGTGGTTTTTCTTCTTTCACTGACTTTTTTCAGTCAATAGAAGTGACTTCACGTAATGCCATCTATAGGAATCAAAACAAGGAAGGTTCTGTCCTATCTAATAACCTCTTTATGCTTCATATCCCCATTCGGATCCTTTACCAATTACAATAGAAAAATACAAATACTGTTGTAGAATCAAGTTTGACATCAAGGTGGCCGATTTGTGGACATTTATAAATACTTTTTAGAACTCTTGGGTAAAGTAAGTGAGGTATAAAATTACCCTTAATTGCGAAACGTGGAATAATTCAATGTCGTTTCCCACCAATGTTATCAACTCCAAGATGACATTAACCATACTCATTTAAACTTCTTCTTTCTGATAGCGCGTGACCCACTCAGACACCTTTTTTACGCTCCGAGTTTAAGAGGAATATTTGGTGTACACAATTTTCTTTTATCGCCACCAGCCACAAGTAGCATCAACATCTATATTCTACCCTGCAAGGTTTGTGGCAGTGAGTGTTAGGACATCAGCTTTGTTTAGTGTTAAGACATTTCACGTCAAAACTTTAATTACGGCAGAAGAATTGGAACAGAAATAATTTGAAAAGTGATCTAGGTCCTCTGTTTGAATTCTGTTTGAAGAATAGGTTTAGTCACCCGTTGGGTTGTCCCAGGAAATGGGCTGGTTAGCCATATGCAAATCAAAAGAATGAGAAACCGCTATGTCATAGAGTTGAGCTGGGCCGACATATGGATATTGGAACATGGCATGTACTAGAGCGGGCGAGAAGCAGTGATGCCTCAAATTTTCCCAAATTGTATGAGGCATTCGCAGCCCTCGTCAGTAAGTTTTACAGAGGAAATGCCAATATTACACACGCCTTAATATGGTGAAAACTTATTTTAGGACCAATAAAGTGCAGTGTGGTACATTAATTGTCAAAAAGGTGTACAGGGGCTATTTTTTGTTTTTCGACCGATTCTAATTCCCCTCGTGGCTCTTATCTCTACCTTCTGGTGGCCAGACATGATTTTTTCGTGTGATGAAACCATCTTCATCATAATATATCACTGATCTTTCGAAACTCTGCATCTTATTTTCGGCAACCTTTTTATTGAGTCAGCACCAACGAGTGGCCTGAAGAAATGTGACGACCTAGAAAAATACGCTGACTAACGGTTGCGGTCGTTCAACATCGCTAGCTTAGAATTGGTCCGGAATCATCGCATCGTCACGTTGTGTCGTAATTCCGTGCATCAGATAACAAACATGAGAAGACAACCCATGCGTCAGTATGAATGTAAATATAGTAATTATCAAGTCCTTGTTAGTGATGAGGTGCCAACAAGGTTTTACCAGTTAACCTGGCGAATTCTCTATGATGACATGGATCCTTTTCTTAAGGCCGCTTTACACGGTACATTTTATTGTAAAAATTCCTTCATGAAGGAAATTGACCGTGTAAAGCGGTAAATTTTATGATTGTCTGAATGACTTAACGGGAAATAGAGCCTGCTCTAATTCCATTCAGTGTCTTGTACATTCTATGATACATTCGTTTGTGCAATAAAATGTACCGTGTAAAGCGGCCTTTATAAACGTCCAAGATGTCAATGACAATAATCGAATTTTTTAATCGAATGAAAATATCATCTGTAAGACGATAAGTCAATCAAAGAAGAATGGATAGCATTTCAGAGTTTCAGTAGGTATTGAACGTTGTTTTGTGAAGGTCAACATTTTCTTGAAGGGAGTTGTGATACCTAGTTCGGATGATTTTTATAATTATGGCCCATACCAGGAGTTAGGAGCCTACACCTACAACTAACATGTATCTAAAGTTAGTCCTTCTAAAGGAACAATATTGGGTTTGTCTCCGTGGCTGTGGCGTATCATGCAGGTTGTCTCCTGTGCTGAAATGTAGCCTGGGGGCGGGAACAAGTTGTTTGTAAAAACCCGCACTGAAATTGGCATTGAAGTAATATGGGTTGATGGTGTAACTGGCTAACATACTTTACCGGGTTCGAAGCCCAGTCCAATCATTTTTCCACGGCGAATTTCACCCTCTCTGGCAAATACAAACGGGGGTTATCGTGAGGCAATTCGCGTATTTATTTTCATGTTTTGTGATGAACATGTGTGTAATTAACTTGGTGGGTACGTAAATAGCGTTCGACACTTTCAACGGCACTGTATAATGCTGACACTTTTTTTTACGTGGAGTTTTGTTACAGCGTTTAAGTGTTAACTTCTTCAGAGTCATCCAGTTTTCCAGTCTTCCAGTTTTGAGCTACATAGTAATTTGAATCTGTGGGAGATGAGAACTTGTAGTTTCAACGTGCGTGCGTATATTTTGCTAGTTTGAAGAATTATCCCTTGCCCCGACCAAACGATCAAGAACTAGAAATGCGATGGAAACATGGTTGGAACGCCCAAGCTCCTTGCAGTATTGTATTGTTCTGATATCATGCATCAAGAAATAATGATGCCTGGTACTCGGTTTGAATTGCTTGCCAAAGTAGAACTCATAAACATGTAGTCCTGCCACTTGGAGTGAGAATGGTTGAAGAGGATGGTATCTACATCTACGTAATACCCTGCAAGCCACCACGAGGGTGTGTGGCTGGGGGTGAAGATCACCAAACATGCACTATTGCCATGCACGTAGGATATTTAAGGGAGATATGCTAGAAAATAGGGTTACATGGAGCTAGATGGTTAGTATCTACATAATAAGGAAGGGATTATTGATTGTCATTACTTGCATCATGCACTATAGACTACTCTAACTATATTTCACCTACCTATCCCTTTACTACTCTGCCTATTGTTCTCTCTTATAGTATGCGGGAAAAATGACATTTTAAATATATCGGTACGACAATCTATCTCTCTAATCTTGTTAATCTGATCAAACCTAGCATAATACGCAGGGGTTCTCAATATGTATCTAACGTCATCTGTGAACAAATTGGTTTCGAATTTACTTAAAAGGTTTAACCTAAATTTTAACCTGCGTTCTGATAGTAATTCCCATCCTAGTTCTTCTATTAAGCTCGTAACACTTATACAATTATCATAACGGCCTTTAACAAACCTAGCGGATCTCCTTTGCACGCGCTCTAATTCTTTTATCATACCTTCCTCGTACGGATCCCATATACTAGCGGCATATTCTAAATGAGGCCTGACAAGTGTAAAATAGCTTCTTTCTCGTACTCTCTCATCGCATTTGTCTAGAACTCTTTTTAAGAATCCTAATCTACGGTTTGCTACACTAGTTATTTCCCTGATGCGTTTCCCCCATGACATGTCTTCAGTGATGGTAACGCCTAAGTATTTAATAGATTCTACTTTAGATATTTTCTTTTCTTTGATGCAATAATTATTCCGGGGAAAGCCATTCCTTTTCCAAAAGTTCATTATCGCGCATTTCTTCAAATTTAATTCTAGCTGCCAACTATCACACCAATCACCAATCGCATCTAAATCCTTAGCTAAAGACTGGATGTCCTCTTCGTTTCTAATTTCCTTATACACTACTGCATCATCAGCAAAAAGACGAAGCTTGCTACTTTTTACTACTGTATTCAAGTCATTTACGTACAGAATAAATAAAATTGGGCCTATCACGCTTCCCTGGGGAACACCCGATGTAACTTTTACTTCGCTTGAGCTGACACCATCTAATACCACCCTTTGAACGCGTTCATGTAAGAAGTCTCAAGTATCGGGAGGTATCGGGGATCTTATTGGGTAAACATGAACAAAAGACGAAAGTAGATAAAAGAATAAGCCGAGTATTCTCGGGTTTTCCTCCGGTTGAGTGATTCTGCAGCCGACGTTTCGTTGGCTGACTCTGATATCGTCCCTAACACCCTGAAAGCGACTATGGAGTCAGCCATCGAAACGTCGTCGGCTGCGGAGGCACTCAACCGGAGGAAAACTCGTGAAGACCTCCCTCGAATCACTCACTAAGAAGCCGCACAAATCCTTAAATAGAATAATGTGTAGGTGTTGGTTTGCTTTCATACTGCGGCAGAACTTAACAAGAAACGAATTAAATCATGAATGGGCGATATTTTCATGCATTGCACTAGAAAACTACGCTCCTGAGTTCAACGTTTCCTGGCTGGACTAGGTATAATTTTATTGTCGTGAAATAATAGAACTATTTTATATCCCACTTATTTTATTTTTCAGGTCCTACTTCGGTTTCAATGCCGCTACGTCATCCTGAGTTGCCCTAAGGATGGCGAAGTTGGATTAAAACTTGTACCTAAAAAATAAATTTTGATGGAAGATAGAAAGATAGTTCTCCTATTACATATTATATGGTGCGACCATTTCCGTCGTTCCGTAAGCGTAAGTCTCACTTGTATTTATTTGGCATGTCACTCCGAGAAGAAGTCATGTGAAATTAAGATATTAATAAGGGAAACAAACACTCAATTGGCGTAGATAAGGAGGGATTGAGAGTGTGAATAAGGAATCATTCCTGCAGAGGAGGATTCACGATAGGAAAATGGTTCGCTTCTGAAATAAATTTTTATATGAACCGTAAGTGAAAAAATGAACGTATTGCCTATCCAAGAAACAATCTATCAGTTGGTTGAAATGCAAAATAAGTCAGTTTGTAGATGCTTCGTTAGGCGTTCGTTTCACCATTAACTTTGCAATTTTACTGGTTAAGTATATCTAAATTGCCATTTGATGTCATTGATCGGCCCTAAGCGCTTCTAATTCACGAGTGGTGCGCTATGCTACAAAATGGGGCTGTGCGATGTTGCAGTGGGATATCCATTCAATGTATCGGTGGTAATTAATTGCGACATTGATCGTCCAGACAGTGCGATGTGATTCGATAAGATTCCATTAAGTAGTAAGGTCCTTGAAAGACAAAGTGAAAGAATGATGTTACCTTACTCTGGTAGGTCTACGCCTTGAGCACGCTTCGTGCATTTCATACCCTGTAGAGAAAGATGTAATAAGTCAAATAAGCAAAGAGAGAGGCCTTCAACTCGTATTTTTTAATATTCCTACGAGTGGGAAGAGGGTGCAACACAACTGACGTTAAGGGTATATTGCGATACGGGAGCCAGACGCTAGACTAAGATCAATCGAAAAGTTCAGGTTACGCGAGTTTTGGAGTGACCCGTATATTATTTATTTTAAAATTCTGCTCCATATCGCTAGAGATTGTAGGCGTGACATCATAAGAAAGATAAATTGCTGAACTTATTGGTAGAATAACTCATACTTTCCACGCAGCATCAATTACTACAACCAAGGCAGTGCAATAATCGCGCTTAGTGAGGCACTCCATAAACATAACTAAATTCATACTCTTTTTTTCCTCTTTTATTTCCATCCCCCCATTCCCTCCCTTTTCCATGGCTGGTGACCTTATATCCCCTGCCGAACGACCCTACGGCGGTTCGCTGTGTGTCGTTTAGATATGTGCGATTGGCTGGGATAAGTCGACTCTAATGCGATACCATTAGCTAGGCGGTATTGTAACGTTGTATGGAACAGAAACGTGAATCTTCAGAAAGGAGGACGAGAATAGGCACAAGCATTTCAGATGTGGGTGTGGAGAAGGATGGAGAAGGTGAGGTAGACGGAAAGGAAGACTAACAAGGAAGTGCTTGAGATGGTGGGAGACGAAAGGAAACTTTTGAATGAAACAGAGATCGGCAGAGTTGGTGGTTGGAGGATGTGATAAAGGGCGATGGGTTGCTCAAGAGTGTGATAGAGGGAAGGATGTTGGACAAGCGGGGAAAGAGAAGAAAGAGAATAGGTTTCATAGACGAGATGGAGAATGGTAGATCGTATGTTTAGGCGAAAAGGGGTGTACTAAAGGGAGATAGGCCCCGGAAAGTGTAGAAAACCGGGAGGAGATTCTCTGATATTCAACAAAACCTACCTTAACCGGTAGAACACTTGAGAAAAAAGTTGGTGGTGAAATTTGATTATTGAACAGCTCTACTGGGAGCTTTGGAAAGAATAAATGATAGTCCGCATCTACTCCACGCCAACTACTTCAGGCCCCGCCTCCCCTCCTACGCCTCCCACACCCTCCCACCCTTTCTCTCCCCCTCCCACCGTTTCTCTCCCCCTCCCACCCCACCCACCCCTCCCATCCGGAGACTCCCCCACGAAACGCCTCCCTCTCTCCCCCGCTCCCTCTATCCTCGAGACATCCTTCAAACGCTTGGCTGCCTTTTAAAAAAGAGAATGGAGAAGTCGGCGGATGGGGGAGGGGGGCCGTAGGCGAGCGGGGGATGGGGAAGGGAGTAGGAGTAAGGGTTACCAACTCTCCCGGATTCTTCGGCAGACTACCGGAATTGAACAGTAATTTTTATAATCTTTCGTCTCCCTGAGTAAGAAGGTCGGAATGATTTTTGTGCAGGTACAATTTTCGTGGAAATTTGCTCAGTATGAGTTCTTGTTAATGATATTTCTGATGATAACATCAAAAAAATGCATTTTAGCAGCTTTTGCCATTTTTTATGTGAATAAAATACGTACAGCAATATTGCCAATTTTAAAGTGTTCTTGTAACAAACTCAAATAGACATACACATATAAACAACAACAAATTTAAACGATCTTGAGATGGCGTCCAAGTCCTGTTACTGTCTAGGTTCGCTGTTTATTCAAGGAAAGATGTGTTGAGGCCAAGTTGATGAAGTTTTTTTTTGGCTATAGAGAAAATGGATCGATATCAGTAGGAAGTGAATTAGGTAGAAGACACGAAAGAAGAGCAAACGTTTAATTAGTGATAATCTTGGAGTTTTGATGTGAAGTAATGTGTTCGATGTGGTGGGACGCGAAGGCACTCTGATGATTTCAGTGATAGTTCATAACGTAGACTCATGGCACAAGGGATATATTTCATAATTATTTGAATACGTTTGTACAGATTTTCTTCTAAACACAAGACACCTAATACTTTTCATAAAATGTTAATGGTAGTTAAAGAGCATCTACGTAATTGAGTAAATGTTGTTACTAGAGAAATAGGATCACTGGCGATGGACCACGCCAGAGTGATGCTGAGGGCTGAGTAACAATGCTAAGATGGCAATATACCAGCAGGTGTTGTCCACTTATGACAGCCGCTACAATTTTCAAGGCAAGGTTGCACTAGGCTCAAATATTTCTTTGGAGTTAACTATTAATGACAACTAGATGACCCGAGCAAATATTTCGCACAGTATGCAGCTTCTTCCTGTTTCTTCCTTCTTTCTTCCTGTTCTTCTACCTGTCGAATATTTCGCACAGTATGCAGCTTCTTCCTGTTTCTTCCTTCTTTCTCCCTGTTCTTCTACCTGTTTCTTCCCATGGACAATCATATGTTATTTATGTTTGTGTTAGAGATACATAACGTAAACAGTAAATGGTCACACTGATTGCATGTAGAATGTAAACAATCTAACTAAACGATGTGTTTATAGATGGCGCCTCCTACAGTCTTCTAAGCACGTAACCATTGCCGACATATTAGTTTATTTTATTGTCAGCAGATGGCGTTGTATCATTTTTTTAACAAAAACTTTAATTTTAAACAATTTGTCTATTTTTCATCAATATTGGGTAACATAAGCTTTAAAACGATGTTTGAATCATTAATTTTGATGAATAATTATGGCAGTTATGGCAGTGCGACAAAAAAACACCTTTGAGAAATAATATATACGGATGTGTGGAGTCGATATACCTCGAGCGAGTAATCGACATGGAAAAATCGAAACTTTTAAGTCAAATTAATGGGTAAATAGTGAAATTTGAGCTTGAGATTGTATTTTTCGTCAGAAGCCGGTGATTCAACGTTTAAAATGATACCTCATTTACCACTGTAGGTGCAGTATTAACGGAGCATACTGTACGGAATGACAGAAAAAGACCTTTCTGTAATAATATATTTGATGATAGAAGAAGTACGACGGGCATTAAACGTAGAATATCCCAAGCTAAGATGGTGTTCATTGTGAAAAAGTAACTCGAAGACGACGAGAGTGCTAATGAGGAAACGGTACATGTTAACATTTGTTTGGAGCGTGGCATTTTCCGTATAGGAATCGTAGAAAATTGGAAAAACAGATCAGGAAAGATTAGGAGCTTTCAAAACCTGTTGCTGGTGATGGATACTGACGATCATGTGGACGAATAAAACATTAACTGAATAGGTATTCAGAAGAGTAGAAGGGAAAAGATCGCATGGAGCACTATATAGGAAAAATCTAATGTTTTGGAATAACTCTGAGGCTAAATCGGTCCCATGAGGAAGGCCAATGGATAAATGCATAAATCTCATAACGAGTAAGGTACATTAAATGAACTATCAGAGAGTGAACGAACTAGCATTAGACAGGCAAGGATGGCGGGCAGCAGTCAACCAATCTTAGAAACGAACGACTAATGAATGAGTAAACTAAATACCGATTTTTGAGGCTCTCTCTTATTTCTTCACCTCATACACTGTAGTAAAGTTTAATACTAAAGGTTTATTTTGGAGATGTTTGAGAAGGATTGTGGTGGTTAGTAAGCGTATTTTTAAATAGTCGAGGAAACAAGAACTAAAAATCGTTACACTTCTGATGCCATATTTCCTTCAGATCTTCATTTAGTTTGAAACTTCTCTGTGCATCGCACGGTAGCTAAACTGCCTTCGCCTACAGTTTAGCAAGGCGGGAAAACTACGAAAAATTCATAGGATGGGTCAGCAAACCTCTGGAATAAAAAGCCTTAATTATAAAAATTTGTGGTGATTTGCCGTAGTTGGACTGAAAATTCATATATTTATTGTATGCATTCACCGTCGATGGCGAGCCACCGGTAGCTCGCGATCGTCGATTTGTAGATCTTTGCCCTAGAGCATTAACTACGAAAACCCCCAAGACGTGTGTCACTGCCAGAAAAGAAATAAAACCTCCGTTCCCTTTTCTTTCAAAATTTTTATAGTGCTACGCGTGGCAACGCCTCACGTCTGTATTAGGTAAGAAGGATGCTGACGCGTTGAAGTGCATAGTTATTATTTTTTAAGGTATTCTACAGGTTTGGTTGTTTAAAATGGGGAAATGGAAGTGAGTAAATAATCATTGATTTTTACTTGTGCAGGTCACTATTTTCAAATAAATAATTTTTGTAAATAGGGCCCTGCACACTTTAAATGTAGAATATCTGCATTAGAATCTAGAATATGAGTGGAGCTTCATATTTCTATCAGCGTACGTCCTACCCTTCTTCCTTCCGTCCATAAAACCAATTATTTTTCTTCCACATCCCCGCTTAGCCCGCATCTCCCCCCCATCAATCATTACCTACTCTACCTACTCCTAATCCTCTCCACGAGTTTCCTCTCTTCACCCAGTATATCAAACTCGTCCACGTTTAATCTTCCATTACGTCCACCGAGCCTTTTCGTTCCTCCTACAACTTAAGTCTCGAACGCATGCAACCTGTCCACTTCTTCTATTTCTCCCCTGAGATTCCAAACCACGTTTAAAAAACGGTTATTACGGATAGTACGCAGTGTTTTATGTGGTGTTAGGCGTAGCAGTTATGTGGTGGAAAAATGGCACGCCTGGAGAAGAAACTTACGATATTATTCCACCCAAAGTTTTTGATTTCTTGGCCGGGCTACTGTTTAAGAGATCGTCACTCTTATGATGACATGTCAAATACGTTGCAAAGTTCTGTGAATTATAATCTTTGAGTGGTACCACAGTGTGTGGGGAGATTATTAAATCTCATTCTGTATATTGTGATTACAGTAACATACGTTCTAAGTAATATATGTATTAGGCCGTGCACTATTATTATTGCACATAATGAATACTTTCCTCTGTTGATTGCGGAGCCCGACGTTTCCCACCAAGTACTACTAATATTTACCCTCAACTGTGGAGACAAAGGTAACATCCAATCAATTTATGCATATGTGCAACAACTTTTATACAATTATTTAACTTTAAATGCAGTATTTCAGATTATTATTCTTTAAGGCCAAAATAGTGAACCCATGGCAATAAGACGCACATCGTGAGCTTTCCATTATCTGTAGTGCGCTGCTTACTGCACGAAACAACGGTGAAGTTGCTTTATATTAGTTGCAGACCCTGCGTTCTAGGCAGCGCACTTCACGATCGAGAGCAGAGTTGATGTGCACTGGAGTTCGCTAAAGATGTATTAATAGTCGGTAATCGCATCCGTGATTGCTTTTGATGTGAAGTTTGAAGCAACTTCAGAGGCAAAAATCCTACCCGTTGAATATGCTACTTGAACGTATCCGTTAACTATTCACGAAACATTCAGCCGTGAATATTGTGTGCCAACAGAATGATATTTACCGGTTGATAATCGCACTTATCCCTGCGCACGTTGTCACCTTCACCGTTAAGACCCTGAAGTGCACTGATGTGTTCCGATGTGCGCTGATTTCAACTCCTTGATGCAGTGGGAGACACCCAAAATGACAGGAACCTGAAATCAGGTTATGCACGGATTTGGTTGAATGGAAAGTTGGTTAGATTGATAATTTGGGTAACAAATTATATGTAACTTAAGATTATATATTGAAATATATCGTCATCAACGGTAATCATCGATCCGAAGATTGTTTTGCTGCAGCTCTCCACTCCGTTCTCTTAACTGCCATCACCTTCGATCATGCGTTCGTTGTTCTCTACTTTGACGTCCTCCATAATTTTCTGAGTGCATTCCATTCTCGTTCTCCCTCTCACATTCTTCCCATTCATTTCTCCTTCCACTATTGTTTCACTGGGCTATTGCCTCACAAAAAGCCTCCAATAACTTTCTCTCTATTCACTCAAGAGTTTTCATTTTAGTTTTAATCGGGTCTCTTCGTTGGCGATTCTCACTATCTATTTGCTAAACATCATTCTTCGAAAGCACTAATTCTCCATTGCCTTCAATCCTATTGCTCTGCGGTCGTTAGTTTTCAGGCCTCTCTGCCATGTAAGGTAGGTAATGCTCCGAGCAATGTATATATTTTCGTGCGGTGCTTCCTTACACGATGCTAGTGTTGCAAGCAGTTAAAAGAATCTTCATGTGGAATGCCATCTTTGGATGGTAAATATTGTGATTTTTATACTGTAGCCGAAACACAGAGGACTTTTCCGTGGATTACTGAGTTTTGCTTCTTCCAAATTATTCAACACTCCAGGAGTTGGCAACCCTAGTTGGAGGGCGCGCGCGGAATATACGACCCGACTTTCCGTTGGGTGGGTGGAAAAGTGTAAGGTGTTCGCTGCTCATTCGCAAGGCGCGGAGGGCAGGAGGAGGATGCGTGGTGGCACGGGGATGGGGGAAGGGACGCCCTCTAGGAAATAAAAGGCCTGTCGATGTAATTTTTACCTTTCTTTTTTTTTCTCCGTAGTAATTACCGCGCGTTAATTGTTTCGTGCTCATATCGTATCCAGGCGCGCGCGCGGGTTCAGGCGAGCGTGCAATAAGAGAGAAGGAGAGAGAGAGAATTGTAGTAGGCGTATGGTGAATCGCTTTGAAGGGGTGCGAGGGAGAGATTAAAACGAGAGAGTCGCCCAGTACCTGTCTGGTAACCTCCCTCTTCGAGGGTTGAGCAAGAAGGAGGAATGTCTTACAGGAGTACCTACCGTCGTCCCTTGCTCATGTTTCCCCGACTGTCTCCCCTGGCTGTATGAACTAGCCTATGTATCTTTTGTTAATTGAAATAATCCTCTTTCTTAAATATTTCGTGGTTTGATGAATCATTATGTTACGTTTAATTCCAATCAGGCGGATGTGCTAAAAATCCCGAGAAAAGTTTGCATTCTTAGCTTTTTTTCATAAAATAACTTTTCTATGGAAGTTACATTTGTAAATGTACCGCCTTTTGGTGGAATTACGGTTTTTATTCCCGATTGTTTTTAACCTAAACAAGGTACCTAGGAATTTAAAAATTGCGTGACATATCCACAAGGGTTTTGCTTCATTTTATGCGTAAAGGGGCGTGTATATACCCGCTAATCCCGTGATTAATATTATTTCTAGAATGACGTTAATGAGCATTACGCGAAAAAGAGTCATTTTTATGAACATAATCCGATATCAAATCGCTCTGTCCTTTAAATAGGCACAGATATGCGTTATGTTGTGAAAGATGAATTACTCCTAAGATTCTTTTAAGAAGTAATCAATATCTCAAGGAGTGAATAATAGCCATTATTTATTTCAACTTTTATAAAAAAAAACCAGAATTTACTATTTAAAAATGGCTAATTTTGGAGTAAAGGCTCGCAGTTTTTTTCCTTTTCGATGGATGAACTGTATAAGACTTCCATATATGTTACATACTAAGTTTTCCGGGTAATCTGCTGTGAATTTTAAGCCTTTTACAGAATTTATTACGACTCGAATATTTTATGTGACTTAGATTTGCTCGTATGCGTGACTGCTTAGAATGACAAGGAATGTATGCTATCATGATCATCATATATCAGGGTGGCGACCTCTGCTTGAAATCTTGGAAAACTCCTCATAATTGCTAACTCGATGAAAACTCCGGAAATTCCTTTTATATAGACATAAACTGGAAATTTCTCCTTGATTTTTTAATGAATTTACTCTGGCATGGAGTATCGCCGGCATTGTACCAATTAAAGCGATTACTTACCGGCCTTGTACTAAATTTTGAGAGCATCTAACTCATAAGAAATAGTTACGGGTTCTACCTAATTGGATTATTTAATAATGTGACAACGAAGAAATAACATATCTTAGAATTACCATGATTTTATTTGCACTTCCAGTTGGGTTGCAGTGTTACATCTTCAGACGCCATTATCAAGGTTTATTGAAACAGCTCCTAGCTCAGGATATTTCAGGAAGGCAGTGAAATAGGTATGAGAAAATAATAAAAATAATTGGCAAGGAACTGACCTAAATCAAACGGTATTATAACTTTGAAAAACATAATTTTCCCCTGGAGAATCCGGAATGCCCATACATTTTGCAAATGAAAATTCCATACGCAACCCTGTATTCCCTGTACATTATCATGCACATTGTTTTTGTACCTTATTTGCCGTAAAATCTGCCAAATATCTGATTAAAAACCTCGTGCTAGGCATGTCCAACTTTTAAAGGAAAGAACGGCGCTCAAATTTCTCTTCCTCTTGCATCGTATGTCGCTTGGCGGATTTTATTATTATACAGACATACATACCTATCACGTCATTCTATTTCATGGTTGGAAAAGTCTAAGAGCTTAGTAATTGCTGTCAGGCCGAGAAAATTGGCTCTCTTTGTATAATTTCCTCAATAATATTAAGTGCTACTGCTATTTTAATTATTTTTTAAACAAATCTTGGATTGGCTTGTAGTAAACTCACTCGTTATCATCAGAAGTTATCCATTTCCAGATAGATTTTCTGCAGCCTCAATATATTTTCTCTTTGCATGCCTCTTTTGCCTCTCTTACACTTTTGCATGGCTTCATGTACGCTGCACCATTTTTAATACTCCCAATATATTTTCTCTTCAGACTCTTCCACCACATTTACGATTATGTTTTGTGAACGGTATGGTTTCTTATGTGGATGTGTCTCGATTGTTCATTCTGGTCTTTCCAACTCGCTCGTGGGTTACAGATAGTGTAAGTAACGTCACTGGATACCCACCACAAAGTACATTTACTCAACTAATACCATTTAACTCGGCTTGGGGACATATCTGTGTCCACGATCCGAAACCCTATCAAACATCCTCGTGGCGACTTAAAGGATTCTTCCTAGGTGTGGTTGACTTGTACATACTTATTAGTAAGTATATATAATTTATTAGTGTTAAGATCTGTAATTTAATAAAATGGGTCATAAGAGGATAATGGCGTGTAGGGCTGCAGCAGACCTATCTGGAAATGGATAACTTCTGATGATAACGAGTGAGTTTACTACAAACCAATCCAAGATCTGATAAAAAAATAAGTAAAATAGCCTTTAAAAAATGAAGCAAAGTGCTTCGTACTGCATGTCTCAGACGGAATGATACTTAGCGTACGAAGCATTTTGCTTTATTTTTTAAAGGCTATTTTACTAATTTTTTTATCAGATCTTGGATTGGCTTGTAGTAAAATCACTCGTTATCATCAGAAGTTATCCATTTCCAGATAGGTTTGCTGCATCCCTACACGCTATAATCCTCTTATGACCCATTTTATTAAATTACAGATGTTAATACCAATAAATTGCATGACATATGACAATACCAGACTTCCTTGGTGATTCTTCACTTTAATTTCCCTCCAAATTCTGCTTCATGGAGACAGTCGTGTCTTTGAATATATCCAATAATTTTATATTTTATTCTTCTCAGAGGTGTCATCAAACTTCTATTCTCTCCAAATTTTGGTGTGATATCTTCACTGGTGATTCTTTGATTCTCTCCCTTTGTTTGATCTTAATTTTATATTCTGTTACACTAAATATCCAATGCTTTCTATTTATTTTTTGCCGAAGTTCACGAACAAGTTTTACTGCCGTATGAGCCCAAGATCCATAAATGTTTTATCGAAGCAGTTCTCCACTTCAAATTTCTTGGCCGTGAGTGGAGTCGTCTTCTGATTGAATCGTCTTCTTGGCTTGCACAACACCGATCACTATTTTATCTTGCGTCCTCCACCATTGCTGGCCTAATCTCCGATTTACCGGTGAAATAAGGTGAAATGCTTTCATTTACTCAAGGTTTGCATCACAATTTTTACGGCGACGTTTCCTGCGGTTTTTAATGCTATAGGTATTGTATTAAAATCACTTAAGCACTTCATCCAAGGAAATTAATTAACTACAATGAAAAAGCATCTGCCACGATGCTCTTATTCGACTTCTTTAAAAAGTATTGGATATAATTTTCTGCCCAACAGAATCTTGAAAGTGAAATGGACGTAGAAATGAGTAATGAAAGAATGTCGCTGGAACCCCAAAAGTGAAATACATAAAGAAATAGTAAGAAGGACGTGAAGTTGAAAACTTATTTAGCAATTAAACGACAAAATGAGAAATATTTGATGGAGAGCTCCAGCAAAACCATCTTCGGTTTGATGACTGCTGACAATGGGTTTTTTTCCTGCCAGTCACTATATCTAATTGATAATTAGGATTAGAGGGAATTTGAAAATATGTTGGTAACGATCCTCATGATTTATTAAGAAGAGAAAATTCTAGATATAGATCCATTTGAGCCAATGCTCCATTTGTTTGCAGGAAGGGATGTGTTTACTCCGTAGTGGAGAGCCTATCAGATTTCTATTATGCCATGATAAATTGATCTCGTTAGCGTCTGTTCTTTCATTGACTCTTCTTACTATCACTTATCATTAAATTCCAGAATTCAACTGCCGTCATGTTATACTGACTTTTCATTTTAGTTGAATAGCGTTTTCCATTAATTTGTGCATACATATTTACAGTTCATTTCATTAAAGCCTATGGTGAAATACAATTTTACCTAATGCCATATTACCAACATCGTGGATGAGTTTCATTCAGAGGCATAGACTATGTATTGCGCCTGATAACAACTTGACGTTCATGAAAATGTGTTTGAAACATTTTAATTTATGAATTTTTGTGCATATTCCTTACAAAATTGAAAGTAGTATCATTTTATCCTCTAAAAATGTACTTGATGCCCTGTAAATATATGCATCTAACGATAACTGAAAAATTTTCAACGAAATCGGCAAAATGTTGCAAATGGTAGTGTTTTATAACACTTTGAATGCTATGGACGTAATTGTACGTCTTCTTATATTTTCTTAGAAGGGTGATGGACGTTTAGGATGTCCATGGAATATCATTATTGAGCGGCGGCTGGATGTGATGGTATGTCTGCAGTCTTTCTGGTAGACATTCATATGACCATATAGTGGAAAAATAAATTTGAGTTGTAAATAGAAGTTCATTAGCCTTGATTTAAGAGGGTCTTCGTTCACAATCCAGGTAAGTGTGTAAAACCCGCAGTTTTTCTGAGTGGATCTTCAGTTTAAAGCCCAGCACGCAAAGTGATAATGATGTAGAACACAACTGTGTTTCGAGCCTTCATCAATTTGTCGATTGAGAAATCATAATTTCTTGGTACTTTTTTCACAGAGTTTTATTAAACAATGAAGGTTTAAAATAAAACTGTGAAAAAATTACCAAGTTAATTTGATTTTTCACAATGGATTTTCCCAGAGTAATGTATTTGATTTGATTTGTAGATTTATCTGCTTATGAATACAATTTTGGCGGCCTGCTGATAATAATCTTTGCGTTAATGGCTACTTGATGTTATCAAAATTATATGGTAAAATTATGTTTTAACCTGAAATAAAATAAAATTTGAAAGAAACTATCAGTTCCAGTGCCAAATGACGCTGAAAAGTGATTCACAACAGTGATGACGCCAAATTCAAGAGATGGGCACCGCAATAGTTTTGAAAGTTTTTGTTGCTCACCCTAAGGAAGACATCCTTGTGGGCTTGAATGAGAAATGTCTCAGAATAATAAATATGGAAATTCAGTTGAAATTTATCGCTCCCTCTGTGGCAATAAGTCCACTTATAAGTGGGTACCTCATGACCCAAATCTCGTACATACTTTGTGTAATGGACATTCGAGCCGTAATAGCTACATTTCATAACCATAATCGTATTTTATTCTTGAGGTGGAAATGGATGAGACTTGAGACGTGAAAGGGCGCGATCAATCATCCGTCCCAGCATCTTGGTTCCGATGATTAAACACCAGCTTGTTGATTGACGGTGGCATGGTGACGGGGAATTTAGTGTGCCATAGCAAGTGGTCGATACGGCATTGATTGATTGTTCGGGAGATATAATAGATACGAAGTTACGCCTTCCTTCTGGTGTGTAACATCTTTTTCTCTGCTATTAAATTAGCGCCTGATGCTGATATTACCGATTGAGAGCTTGATGCCCATTGTTAACTGTGAATGTAATTTGAGCAAGCGTGACTGATTTTAGGGGGACCTTTTTATCGCTCAAGAATCGTGCAGTCATCTCGTTGAAGTTCTCAAGATTTGCATTGCGATTGGTTTCCCTTAGAGCGCATTAAATATCTGCGCCGTTGAAGGCCGTGTGTGCTTCACGCTTCGTTTTCGTGACCCTCTAAACCGCCCCTCCAGCGAATTATACGTACATCGGAATCGTATGAAAGGCTTTGAATGCATGCATCTCTTGTGCGTAATTCTGTCGCCGTGACAACGTTGCGAAATTGTCCTCTGTTACACGAATAGTGGGGGTATATATTTGTTGAGAAGTTACACACTTCGCTCTGTTGATGCGTTATGGTTAGAACTGTGAGTGATTTGGCGTTTGAGAAGGTTTGAATAAACAAAAATGGAAGACTCTTCTAGCATTTGTGTGGGAGTTTATGTTTATTAATAACTTTTTCAATTGGCAGACTGGCCGAGTATATTCGTGTTAGTGAAATCGGGCTTAGGTTCTTCTGCATAACTAATGAATTTAATCTGTAAAAAATATGCTGTCTCCTGGTATAGCATTCAGGCTTTTAAGACAACGAAGCCCTGGGGAAAAGTTATCCCAAATGTATTTCCTCAACTACTATGTCATATAAAAATCGATCGTTAATTTTCATTGAGGTGCTTTTGGGTACATTTAGTTAATTATAAAATATTGTAGCGGTAGGCATTGGGCTCCTTCATAAAAGGATATTCATTGGCGCATATATTATACCAAGTGGTTATTCATGCCATTCCCGGGGCACAGATTGTCATAAGAGCCCTAATTAAAGTCAAGGCCTTCCTAGAAACAAGTCCTATCCTGTGGCGTGAGTTTATTTTCATTTTCATTTATCGATAATCTTTATTCCTGGGTTTGAGCAGACTATATTAACTCTTGCCTGGTTATTGATGGTCTCTGTGATGGGTCCCGGCGCTGGTTTTAACGTTGGTGTTTTAACTAGATATCGAATATTCTGTGCCTAAGGTGATTGAAATAAAGCAATTAGAATTTTGCATAGCTTTCCTTCTTCAGGGAATTGGTGAAAGTCTAAAATGTAAATCTCCTTCGGATCCCCTCTACCAAGTTCAGAACACGTCGAGGTTATAGCCTGTTAGTTAGAGAAGCCAGTTAATAGCGATGAATGTATTTTACTCGAGGTCACTAGGTATCTGATATATAATCAGCTGATAGTGATTATTCATCCTTTACACATATGCAACTAAGTATTCACCAGATGAAATGTAAAGGGGACAGGCTACCTCCCTCAAAATACTTTTGCGTATCCCCTCCTTTGATGGACTATCGGTAGGTTAAAAAATACGGTTTTAACGATTCGATGTTTTGAAGATGCATGCATAACGGAAGTTCTTTTGGGCACTATTTTGACCGTGGTCTATTCATTTGTTTTCTCCATTAGCGGTAGCCGTGAGGTGTGAATTTTCTCTACTCGATACATTCCTCGACACGTTTCTATACTCGACCTTTGCGTGGGTTGAATTGACATCTATGAGTGACCTTTGTAGTGGTCTTGTTTTCTACAAGATTTCTATACCAACTTAGTTCATCAATAGTAACAACCAACGTTATCCTATTTTTTTTAAAACAAGGAATCGTTGGTTTTTAGACGACAGTTCATGTGCCCTTGCAGTGTATCTATCCAGAAATGTAGCTTGGGAACTGGATGAGGGGTTGGCTTAATTATGCTGTTTGCCTGCCACTCTGTTTCTATCAGCAGCAATTTTTCAAGAGAGGTTCATAAGTTCAACTCTACCTAACGAATCAGGAAAGTACTTAAATCTTCGGCCTGATGGAATAACTCCAAATTACATCAAACCTAGTTTGTCCTGGAAGTTTTTCATTTGTGGTCTGATTTCCATCTATTGTTTTTATATATACTTTATGTTTTTACTTGGGATGATTTTGTTCCAGAACCCAAATTGCTAGTTCTATCATAAAATTTCGCAAATGATAAAGGATATTTTATAATTCCTGGAAAACTTGGTATTATATTCCTCGAATAATTATGGCATCTGTTATACTTTAATAGATCACAGTAATCTTTTCCTCGGAACTTTGATTTAAGCTTAATTGGACCATGCATTTTCGAGCTTTGAAATATTATGCGACATGTCAGTTATTAGTGAACATTTTTTATCATAAAATGATTCGTATTATTTGTGACCCCTAAGACTGACCTCAAAGATGCCCGACTGACTAGAACTTCCACATATCGATATCTGTAGCACGACGTTGGAGGTAGATACACATAAATGAATTCACTGCCCATTAAAACATGAACTCCGAGTTTTTAACACTGTAGGGAAAACCTTGATTTAAAAATCAAGGCCGGGGATATGCCCTTGTAAAAGGAGTGAATTATTCCCCCTCTCTCGAGTGCCTGTATGGGCAACTATTCACTGATCAGGCGACGAGTGACGATGGGATATCATAAGAAATCCGTCCACGAACTAGTTGAGATTTTGGTTTGAAATCTCGATCCTCAACTCCACTGAGCATGTAAAAAGAATCGACCCTTGAGGTTACGCTTGACAACCCTTGAATGCGCACGCCGAAAATCTTAAACGTTACGTAGGCCGACCGCGGTACTAGCACGCGGTTGGTTATTTGACGAGTCGACCGTTTGTTGAGGTCATTTGGGTCGTGAAGGTGGTTGGAGCGATGGTTGTTTATTTACAGGTTTTCGTGAAACTTTGTCCGCGAGTATTTATTAGTAATTTTATAGGCAAAAGTGAAAAATTGCATGTTAGCGATTAGGTTTCTTAGCCATTCAATGTTATTATACAAAGTAGCCCAATGGTACTTGACATACATTTCAAAATACCGCTGTTGCACGTGTGCAGACTTTCTTCAATACGAAAAATAACTTGTTTCATATTATTATAATGGTAGCTAATAAATTTCAAGGGTTATCCCGAGTTAAAACAACGAATTTACTTATGATTTTTTTGCTGAAATTACGAATTCTGCACCATAATTCCAAGTCATAACAATACTGAAATTAAGACGAAATATGACTCTTTCAACAATTGTATTACAACATGGGTGGTGATTTCCAACGGAAAGACAGATGTATACTGCCCTGCTCAGCTAAAAGACAGCAACTGACAAAATTACACATTTTGAGGTTAGAGTAGATTTTGTTATTTTCAACCGTGAGGACCTTATCTGTGTTGTTTATCAGTATCAATGTCTGCATTGGCCTGCTTTAAACGAAAGTTTCAATTGGGCCCATAGTTAAAAATTTCATCCAACTTTCTAGTTTTAAAGAAAGTTCTAGATTTAAAGAAAACATGTCATCAAAAAGAGATCCTCCTCAGAAGGCTCCATCTGAATAAAATCTCAGTGACTGTCGGGGGTCAAACGCAAGCTCTTGGGGATGGAAAGCCAGTTATCTAAAGGGTATGCAACATTTAGTGAACAGTATGAGCTCCTATGGAGATTAGTTTCCAGTGTAAATTTCCATGAGGCATTGGGTTCGATGTTGCCATCAGCCGCTGGAAAATAAACTTATTGCTACACAATATAATAACTGTAAGTGCACGAGGTATGCAAATGCTATTTTCGAAAGCAAATTTCTTCAATTTTAGCGCGGTTTCGGAAAGGTGGCATACGTGATTTGAAGTTGAGCCCACGGAGCGTAAATTTGGTATCAGCGTTCTCAATAAACTCCAAGCTATCAATCAAATATGGAACATTTGACTAAATTTCCACCATATTGTGAGTCTCTAGTACTCTGTGATTTCCGTTATTAAATCGTTAGATAGGACAGATATTCTAAGGATAATTCATTGTGTTTCCTGATTAAAAGTGAATTATTTGATGCACGTAATTTTTTTTCCAATCGAATGTTTTGGAATGTGAATTTTGTAAACGGCAGCGCGTGCAGTAAATTGGAAAAAAATGATGTTTTTCGTAGATGGTCGTCTGTGCTGTTTATATAAGTAAAGAAGGCTGAAATTGTAACGTTAATTGTATGTATTTCCTGAATATGACTCCGAAATAGGCTGGAGGGGATGAAGATGTATAATATAGATGTAAATTACACGGATATTGTCCCTATTTCTCAGTAATTCAATGTGCCATACTGGGAAAACGAGTAGATGTATGTTTAGGATTATTTCGCTCATGGTAAATCACGGACACTCAGTGAGACGGAAGCGGTTCAGCTACGCTTACGGCTAAGTATACTAATCGCCACCTATAGTACTAAAGTAACTCTATGATGGCCAGCAAACCAAACCGGTGTGTGGCGTCGGAAGTCTTTCATATATTGTGTCCCGAGAGGGTGGGTTGTGAGGGAGAGCGGGAGATTGTTGGTGTGAGGGAAGGGGTCGGGTAGGGTGAGGAGGGGAGGGGAAATGAGAGTAGGAGGAGGAGGAGGTGGGGAAGTACTTCCGCGCTGAAGCGTTCTTCCTTTCTTGCTTTCAAAGGCAAATAGGCTGCAGATAGGGAATCTTTCCGCATTGCGCGCTCCATTCAGGCTCTTGCGTATGGCGTTGCTGGCGGTGTGCGGGGGAGAGGCTCGCGGTAGGGGACGGAGTGTGGGGAGGAGATTGGGGGAAGGACGGTGAAGGGCCGGCGTTATGAAGCCAGAGATTAGTTGAAGACGGGGGATGAGGGGATAGGAATATATGTATGAAAGTAGGGAGAGAGGAGAGCCGAGGGTAGGGGAATAGATGAGGAGGGGAATTAAATGTGGGTGCCATAAAAAAATGGCCACAACCGCGTTACGGGAGGTTTGGAGGGTAAATGAGAGGGCTTCAGGGGGGTAGGAGGTATTTTAGGGAAGGGATTATGCGAAGTGGAGGGGGGATGACGAGAGATAGGAATAAGAGAGGGAGAGAGAAGGCTGTTTCGCGATGTGGACTCGCTCAATGGACGCTGGGAGGACAGCAGGTGTTGCTGACCACCACTGACGCCCTCCTACCTCTCCCCTCCGACCCATTCACTTCCACTTTTTGAGCCTTCCGATAGATGGCGGGTTTCCTAAAAAAAACCTCCAAAAACTCCATCCCTGCGGAGCGCCTAATTCTTTGATTAGTTTGC
Organism: Ceriagrion tenellum; assembly: GCA_963169105.1. Classification (NCBI taxonomy): domain Eukaryota; kingdom Metazoa; phylum Arthropoda; class Insecta; order Odonata; family Coenagrionidae; genus Ceriagrion; species Ceriagrion tenellum. The sequence goes on from OY720637.1 coordinate 63,105,526, forward strand.
TTCTGTCTGTCTGTCGTGCTCATTATGAACAACTGTTGCCAAAACCACTATTTCTCATCAATATTCACTGTTTTTTTTTATTACATCGGTTTGTAACGTCGTACAGCGTCTTAAGACTCCCAATCTCCATCGTTGTTGATTCTACAATTGCTCTTTTCTACATCTATCCTCTATCTAACAGATCTACCTAAGCCTTCTCCTTTTTCTTTTTACTGACAGCAGTCCCCATCAGGACTAAGGTACACCATATATATTGGAACCCTGCATAGAAAGGTTTAATTCGCGACGTAAAATAAACAACCAAAGCTAGCCGCAAGAGTTGTTGAAAATTGCTACGAGTGAACAGAAAGTGTCATTAAGGTGATGGAAGAAATAGGTTGGGAATTGTTAGAGACTCAGACGCTGTTATCTTGTCTTCTTCTTCTTCTAAGGTGCTCTCTAGGTTTACGTTACTTGAAACTTGGTTTTGAGTACGGAACCGAGGATATTATTTTGACCACACGCTATTTCTCTTGAACTGGCGGAAGCGACAAACTAAGAGCGGTGCACTATCAACCTAATGGGAACAAATATTCAAAATTCCTTCTTTCCCCACATCTTTTGTGGTTATAACAAAAATAGTGCGGAAGAAACATAAGACACATGGTAAAGATATGATTCAACTATCTGCCTTCCCACCTTTTCCCTATTTTTTCCCCTTCCTTGGCTGTTTTCCTATCGCCTGCCGCAAGTCTATGATGAAGCTCGTGAGGCAGCATATACATTAGAAATTTACTTCTATACAACCATTTTTGCCAGTTCCTTGGGTGCCATACTTGAAATTCTCATCGTTGTGGCAGGGTTATTTTGATAATTATCGGTCCAAAATTGTTTCGAGAGAAAAAAATGTGGAAATTGTTTAGTGAGGCTTTACATAGAACATTTATTCATGGTTAAGAATGGGAGATAACTCCGATTTTAATTTATTCTCCTGAGGAATTTACTTGTCTGGCAAGTTTTTTAAGGCTAGGCTTGATTTCGCCTGACAAAGATGGAAATGTACGGAGATTAAAAATGATATCAAACATGAACATTATTTCCGTGTTTATTCCGAAATAAAATCTATTTTTTCTCCTCGCTAGACACTGTTTAATACCGACTGGCACGAATGGAACTTACGGAGAACACGGAAAATCTCGCAAAAAATAAATTCAGCCTTAACGTCTTTGGCCTGTCTGTGTGTACTCTGCATCAATGCCCATATCAGTGTCTTGCCCAAGGCCCATCTTTAATTCTTCAATGCCGGCAATTATTGATTGAGGTATTCCACTGTAAACTCGGTGCATACTTCGTTACTGACCCAAGCTGAATTATAACAGTTGCAGTTTATACATCCTGTATCCTTCAGTTCAAGGTAAGCCGGGACATTTGTGCTCGGCGCGGCTTTGGAATTTTCCCGTAGGTTCATGCATTTTATATTATTACTATCACCAAATCACAAGGACCAACGTTTTGTGAAATCGGACTTTATTTGCTGGTTTAATGGTGTATGTACTTGCGGGTTGCGGGAATTATTTCGCTGGTAACGGGATTTGCGCAGAATATCTCAATGTACCTACTACGTTTTGGTCCTGAGAGTTTTTTCTGCTTCTTGGGATGTAATTGCACATGGCTGTTGGATATGTAAAAGAATATTATGTTAAAGAATATTTTGGAGTGATAAATATTGACTTGATTCTATAATGGCGACAAGGTGTGGCTTCAACGACTACACTCGATGTAAAAATCGCTGATTTAGAGTACATAGTAGGAAAATTTCAGTTCATGTAGCATGCTTATCATACCGATTGCTATTTCCGGGTACCTGACGATCACGCTTAACATATGTTCTAACATGTGCCTTACGACTTTTATCAGAGATGTTCAACTTATACTTTGTCTGGTATATAATTCTGTTTTTACAAGTAGCCTAAAGAAACTTAACCAAGCTAATAATGGCACTTTCATAATATTCAGACGAGAGACCTATGGAGTCAGAATGTTCTATCTGGTGTATAGCGCAGTAATTTTCCCAACGTATGCGTGAAAATTACCATATTGATGGAGAATAAATAATTAAGTTCATGAGCTCGTTAGAAAAACGTGGTGGTAATTGCATTTCTAGACAGTTTTTCTGGGACCGATATTTCTCAATGTCATCTGCATTGAAGCAAATTACAGAGAATTATTTTTCTTTTTGGCAACTAATGAAACTGAAGGAATCTAAGCTCCTAACATCTGATTTTACTTCAGTAGCCTCTGAGAGAATTGAATTATGCATTTGTGATCAGCATTCAGCTACCGACATTTCATAAAGAATACATAAGTTCTTTCCACTTCTTAAATGAGGAGAATAGGTAAGATCTTTCGGATCGTCGTAAACTGGGCTCAGTGTGCCGAAACGCCAAGTACTTTGAATGATTTCACTCTATCCAAATTCTGGAGGTAATTGAAATTCATATCCTAGAGATTCTTGGCGGTAATCGAGGACAGGGCTAAATAATTAAACAGATTCATAAAATTGCCGACGAAAATTAGTGCTTCACTGGAAACAATAAAGCGACAAAAACAAATTACAATAAAGGCGACCATAATTAAAATTTAACTCTTTGTGTAGAATCTTGGTTACAGCGCTTTCAGGTTATTTCCAATAAGTGACACTTATGACTCCGTAGATCTCTCTTCTGTGGCAATATTCTCACTATTGTTACAATCAACCCTTCAAATATTATTAAAGTGACCGACCATATTTCTTACTGAAATCTGTGTTATTCTCTCCTTTCTCGTTATTCGATTAATGCTTTCCTTCTTGCAAAACTTTCTCCATTAAAATTTACCCCCCCTCATTAGCTGTAAGATTGCGGAGGGGTAATCATTGGAAACACATTTGCTTCGCACACACATTAGCAGAAACATAATGCTGAGTTCGAGCAAAAAAAAAGACAAGGCAGGCAATTATTTTTCATTGTTCATTGATTTTGAGCCGAAGGTACGGACGACAGAATGTATTGCGCGGGGGGGTGAAAAGGTGTAGCGTTCGCTTTTTTCTAATTTCTTTCTTTTTTTGTTGTTATTTTCTGAATTTTCCGCGTGAAGGACGCGTGCGCCTTTTTTCTTCTTTCATTTTCCGACGCATTGTTCGTGACGTCGCACCTGTCTTTCCAGCCAGACCCATCCAGAAGTCTCCCTTCCGTCCCAAGGAAAAAAATAAAACGAACGCCAATTAAAAAAGGGGGTATCGCGGTTTGCGCTCGGATTTTAGACGCCTTTCAACATCTTGCATACATTTCCCAGAAGCTTATTAATTCATAATTTCGTTCGCATAATGACTTCGAGCGTCGCTGCTTAGAAACTTGCTTTTTAAGTTTGATAATTTTATTTTTATAGGAACTCTCCACGTTTGTCATGCAGAACTTTGCGAAATGTTCGCATGTTTTAGCATGGCAGTGTTGCAGTGCATTCAAGAAAAGAAACCCAGCATTTTTTCTTCACGAGTGAAGATATTGAACTTGAGAGAATAATTATATTTTTCTAAGTATTTTCACGATTACAAATACTGTGAATAACTAGCGTTATTTTAGTGTCAATGATAGCTTTTCTATCTTAAGTGTCAAACTAATTAGTTTGTTGTACCACACGTTATTGTAATGGTGTATTAGTTGTGTTAGATATTATGTGGTAGACACTTCTTAAGCGGTTTTTACTGTGAAACTCAGTTATACTTAAAAGGTTTACTAAAAAACGTTTATGCTTCGGAGTCGCTTTGTCTTTTTCTAACGTATACCGCTGTCTCCCTAAGTAGCAATGCCAATAAACGGCATTTTATTTTCCAGTTACCTTGGAGCATTAACTATTTCCGTATAATGCCTTGAGGTAAACTTATTTTTCAGGGATTTGACTCACTGAAATTGAACACCAAAGGTGAAGTGACGGACGAACCTTGTATCATTCCTCTTTATATTTTGGACATTTATCCATGCCCGTTGTTTTATTTTCCATTGTTTGCAATTTATAACAACTGAAGGTTGGTCACCTATCCTTAAGCTTCGCATTTTATAATTATAATCGCTCAAATACGCTATATATCAGTGCTTAAGGATGCAGATCTCTACTTCGACTCGCTGATTGTGTCGTCCGGATTACTTCATGTGCCTAACGGTCTCATTTTGGTGTCTAATGAAGTCATCTAGAAATTGATGATGGCCATGAAATTAGAAGATAACAGCTGGAGAAGTTGGAGCAATTCAATAACTTGTCTAGTAAGAGCCATTCGCCAACAGGAGGGAACTGAAGGGGGGGGGGGGACAGCTTGTAAGAATGTAAAGACAAGACTGGTGAAGAGTCTAAAGTGCCGTGTACCGTGGTGAGCTGCTGGAACGGTGGTTCAGAGGAAAGCGGATGAGAATAGGCTTCAGGTCTTTGAGACGTCGAATTGGAGGAGAGTGGAGAAAGTGCGGTGGACGGATAGGAAATCAAACGAGGATTTGCTTGTTATGGTGAGTGAGGAAAGGAAACTTCTGAAGGATATTAGGAAGAGGTAGAGTAGGTGGTTTAAGGAAGCAATGTGAAGAAATAGGACACTGAGGGCCGTGATGGAGGGGAGGATTATGGGTGGGCAGGGAAGTGGAAGAAAGAGAACAGGGTTTATGGACGGGATAAAGCGGGATAGAATGTGAAAACCGAGCTGAAGAATGAAGGTCGTGTTAGAATATAGGGACTTGCGGTATATAACATTAGTAGAAGTTGATATATTCCATCTAAACCAACCTTTCACAAAGGAAATGGTTGCAGGATTTACTTAGTGAAAGTTATCAGTTATGGACCAAATAAAATGTCTTCTTTGAAGTCCACTTTGTTAACTCCACAAAATGACCTATAGATGACTCGAAGTGTCGAAACCGGGATCGTGCAAATTAACCTAAATTGGAGTTAACAAAGTAATTTTATTTGGTTCACAAACCTACCATTGTCGTTAGACTGCCTCCAATCGAAATTATCGAGGAATACATTAATCGATCAGTGAATTTTTTCACTGAATCTTCGCGGAATCTTAGAATTTATTTTCTATCTTGAAATTATGTGTCGCACAGCATACTGATGCGTATTAATTATTTTTGTATGTATGATCTTCTCTACACATATTGGAGATCTTTCGGCGAGGTTGATATCCCATAATTTGTCTTAAGATTTATCTATTTTTTGAGTAGGAAAAGGAGACGGCGAGTATGATCCACGAGAGCGTCGAGTCTTCCTCACCTGCGCCACTTCCTCATGTAATTCTTTTATTTTTAATTGTATCAGATGGGCTATCGCAAGAATGAAAAGGCGGAGATTTTCGCATCTCCGCGCAAATCACGCCGCCGAAACAAGAGACACGAGCCACCTGTCCCTTATCTCCCATTCTCTCTCTCTCTCTCGCGTGCCTTTAATCCGCTCTCCGAAAAGAAAAAAAAGAAGAAATGAGAAGCGAAAATGAGCGGGCGCAGGACACAATGAGAAGTGGTGGGTGGGTGGGAGATGAAAGAGAAAAAGATGAAGTCAGTTCAGCGCGTGCTGTTTGGGGGGGGTGGGTGGGTGGGGTGCGCGGTGGCGCGAGGCCGAGGAAGGAAGGAAGGGGGGTAGGGGGGAGAGAAGGGAAGGTGGGGGAGAGGAGAGAGGAAGGGAGGAATGATGGAAGGCTCTGAAGTAAGTTCCATCGAGACGACTGTGAAAGTCAGAACAAATATCTAATCACTTTGTTTGGGGAAACCCAATAATAACTACTGCTGGGTTGATAACCTACTAAACACATTGCATAGTAAAAGTCAGCTAATATAGGTGCCGATTAGTTGACTAATGCCTAGTTGAAGAATCAATATACAGGGTGCGGCAGCTGATTTGAATTGTAGTACTGTACTGCATGCTATATGTACTGCATACATGCTCGTATGTATGTATTGTATGCTCATGTATGTATTGCTGTACTAATATGTTGCTGAATTTTGAGAAAAAATAATTACAACGATACCAATAACATCTTTTGTTTCATTGACCCTTTCAAATCAGCAAATTATGCTGCCACACCCTGTATGTGAGATCAATGGAGTAATGAAATGTGTAAGCAAGGAATTTGTTTAATATGTGTTTCAAATACATTCGATAAATTTATTTGTTTCATTAATAATCTCTTAAAAATTTGGACTGGTAGAATGTAGTTAAGTACTGATGAGTGCCGTAGTTAATCAAGATGGCGGTGGCGGTACCAGTTGGAAAATTAATCACTTAATTATTAATAATTTATCAAAATATCATGCGACGAATGACGATATGATATATTCAGGATGATTGTAAATAATGTGCACCAGTGATATGCATACATATTTTACTATGATTCATTCTTTATATTTCATTCAGGTCGAGTACTTAAATAAATTTATCGAGTGGAATAGAAGCAAACCGCCCATAATGGATAATGTTTACTAGGACATATTTTGATTCTACAACCCAAATTTAGTGGTGTGGACCATTCCTATGTGGAATCCATTAAGTATTGATCTCATGCTAAATATTGGTGCTACTGGCCATAAATACGTTTTATCAGCTGACAATTTTGTTCTTATTATGTACTCCAAAACTTTTTCTATTTACTTTTGTGTAATGTACCGAACCTTTCTTATGAAAATCTACTACTAGCTACTTCGATGAGTTTTATATAGGTATATGTAAGCCTGTAATCTTTCTGATTCGCATACTGTACGAATTTCTTGGCTTATACATCTCATTACACTATTGATTACAAGTATGAATTGTTTGCGCAAATGGCCATTGGTGAAGGAAATAACAACTACTAGTTACTTACCAGCTGCTGCGAAAGTTTACAATCTACAACAATGAAACGTATTTGCCTTTACAAGAGTGAAACGTTGTAAATTGTGAATTGCCTACGATATTGTTATCAGCATATAAATTACTTATGCTGAATTGGAAGCACTTGGTAATCTCCCACAGATTTATTTGCTGGCACGACGCGTTTCACCACTCTGTGGCATAATCGATTATGCCGCAGTGTGGTGAAACTCGTCGTGCCAGCAAATAAACCAGTGCGAGATTGCCAAGTGTTTCTAATTCTACGTGAATATAGACAACTTCCATCAAGTACGGCCTGATTCTGTTAAATTTGTATACATAAGTCATGCCAAATATAGTAGAATAATAATAATGCCCAAGTAATGACAAAAACATACCCATTAGTACATTATGATTGCTTCGTCCTATATTAAAATACAATTTTACCGTGTAGCACCACGTGGTTGTTAAAGAGCAGGAGAAGTCGGAGGTGGAGTAGACGGGTGTTTGTCGGGAGAAGAGGGGAGGAGGTAGCGAACGTATATACATGGGAGGGGCGCAGGTGGAGGAGGGAGCAGGAGGTGAGGCAGGCAAGTCTTCAAAGTCTTCTCCGGGCACACGCAACTTCCGGCCTTGATTGATGTACAAGAGTCAGGGCGAGATTTTAGAATGAGTGGGTGGAGTTGAATGAAGAAGAAGAGGAGGAGTAGTAAGTTGGAGAACCGTGCTGCTGGTTAGGGGTGTGGGGTAGAGGGGAGAAAGGGGGGGGAAAGGAGGAGAAGACTTAGGAGAAAGATATGGAGAGGGAGTCGTGGGGGAGGGGAGAGAAAGACGTGAATGGGCGAAGCGAAAGGAGGAAGTGGGGAAGGCACTTTCCTCCTCAAAGAAAAAGAAAGAGGGAGAGACAAGAGGTGGGGTTCTGAGGTGGCGGCGAGGGGGGGGGGGAGGGAATGAGTAAGATTTCAAGAATAGCCGCGGAATGGTCGGAGGAGGAAGAGGGTAATTTCCTCACAGATTTTTTTTTGTGCACGACGCTTCCTATGTACGCCCGTACGCATACATACGCGTATTCTCTGCTCTTCTTTTAGTACGTTCATTTGTCGGAGGGATGAAGGAAGGAGGGTGGGCGAGGACGCCCAGGGAATGAGGGAGGAAGTGTCTTGAGTTTCCGATCGCATCACGTAGTCATAAAGCAATTGAGTACTATGAGTTTTTCTCTCTCTTTTAGTTCCCTTTTTGATCGAGCCGCTCAGGTGTCATTTTCATGGCGTTCGACGGTGATTTATTTTTCTGGTGGAGAGTTTTCGCAGTATTCGTGGGGACATTTTGTACATGTACGTGTCCATAAATTGCATCCAGTTTATTTCCGTTACATTGCCATTACGTGAGAGATTGTGGCAGTAGTTGTGTGGCAGGTGGCTTATCAGCCTCGCTATTTTGACTCTTGTAAGATGAATATTTCATTGGAGTTTGTCCGAGTTTGGACGGTAATTTAAGACTCCAGATCGACGGATTTTCTTCTGATCAATACTCTGGTAAAAGTATTATTAACAAAGATGGCGCTTCGTAATACTCCACGCTTCATTTCAACCACATCTAGTGGTTTCGACACTACACACATCCCTTTTAAGAAGACTACCCTCAAGATTAGACTGAAGGGCATTCTACTCGAAAATGATGTTTGTAACGTTGGAAACGTGTGCAAACGAAAGGTGGAATGTTACTAAGTATTATTTTTTATATCCCTTTGGCTAAAAATGTATCCATCGATTTTCTCCCCCTAAATTACAATTTTATTCCATGGCATTCATCTTTCGGAAAATGTCATAACTTCAAAAGCTTTTTTCAGTTCTGATTAAAAATTTTCCTAATGCTCACTCCGCTGTATTGTATTATTTCTCTATGAATCTCTACTACTTACGAATTTTTTGGACAAAAATAGCAATAAATTCTTGAGCATGGAAAATTATAAACAAATTATTTCTGTAGCCAATTTTATTTGATCATAATATTTTTTTCTGTGATTAAATGAAGTGAAATGCATATTTTAACGGATAAAAGATTTCAGGGTTTACGGGTGAATAGAATGAAGAACGTCTTCGCGGGATTTCATCCGGGTTGGGAGGTCCATAACCAACGTTTCGGCCGCTTACTCTGTAGCCGGCACTGAATTCTATGGAGGCAATGCGAGAAAACCGAGCCAATCAGATGAAATAGCTGGAAAATGGCCTGGCCACTGCTCTCACGAGACAAATTTATATATCCGACTGTTCCACTCATCGGCATCTCTTCACCCTGAGGATGACTACAGTGTAAGCGGCCGAAACGTTGCTCATGGACCTCCCAACCCGGATGGAATCCAGAGAAGACTTTATTCATATATTTAACCGTTGAAAATTTCACTAAAATCCTTTCGATAGTTTTCGAGAATAAATATTGTTTACGCCACCAGTCTGAAAGGAAAATTTGACAGTCATTTGTTTTTAGTTTACTAATATCTATATCGAAGCAACCAAACTCGCCGACTTTTACCATAATTGGTTGGTTGATTTAAGCCAGATGAGATATTTAAAATGGGAAGCTACATGCATTATTACCGATAGAATAATTATTCTGGTGTGGGATCACGGCACCTTCTTTCGCGTTGTCGTTATCGTTATCCAACATGCAATCCGAGAATAGAAAGGTATTGTTCAATGTTACTGCCAAAATAACACTCTCAATCAATGTTAACCTCTTACTTGAAACATCTTTAAAAATTTGAAGAATCACGATCACAATTATGCTCTCAAGAACGCGATAACGCGAACGCATTCGTTATGTATAACCAGCGATCGCGCCCCTATTGTGTTAAAAACCGAGAAAACTGTTAGGCTATTAACAATGGACTTATAAAATGCCATACCCCCCTCCCACCAGTATTTTCTCCTGAAATAGTCCGCATTTACAGAGCCCTGTTGAGAAAAAAATACTTTAAATGACCAGGTTTTATAACGCCAAATGTTTTATCTAAAAAAATTAGCGTTAATCGAATACGTTGGAACTATCAAATAAAATTGCTGAAAAGCTCAAAACTTTTTGGTTCCAGTCACCGTCGCGATTGCTCAATCACTCCTATTTCTGCGATATTTTTCTACTTCATATCGTTAGAAACCAATAATTCTCAGGTTTATAATTTAAAATGTTTATCCGTCTATTGAGAGGAATAAATTTATTGCAAACTTTGAATAACTCCAGATTGTTATTGGCGCTTATTACTCATGCTATCTAAATAATCTTACGTTCATTCTGTGGTATTGTTCTTTTACATTCTTCTCGTAAGCATCTCGAAGATGACATTGCCCTGCTTACTGTTTAACGGGCGACAAGATAATTGTTATGTAAAAAAAACGTGGCGAACGGAATGCATCGTTTGTGCTCGCTGTTTAACGCCGCGAAATCACGGCAAATCACAGTTTCCCGGCGAGCTTAAAATTCCATTGTATTAACAGTTCCTCCAAGCATGGTTGAATACGTTAGAATTTTCCAGGGTGCTGATCGTTCAGGTCCGTAGCTAGACCGCGGAAAATATAATCCTCATCTCCAGACATGAACACCTCGCTCCGTGAAAGGAAATTCATTAATTGAATAACCAAGACATGAAAGGGTACCAGTAATTGTAAAGGGCAGTAGTAGTAATTGCGGGAGAGGCCATTTTATCAAAGATCATCCGTGAGGTAATATGCACCTTTTGCTTCCTTTGTGTGTTGATTTAATTTAAGGTTAATCAATGATTATGGTGTTTCAAACTTTTAGTCAGTAATTGAAGTCATGTTGTCTTTTCCCGAAAAGTTATCTCCTGGCATTCACGCATTTCATGAGTACCTGCTAAATTAACATAATGAAATCCTGTTCCAGAATTTCATGTTTTTGCTAGATTTTCAGGTCGAGTAATGTAAGAGTTCCATGGAAGACAACTTGGAGTTTGCTTTCCACTCACTACTCCAGACTATCCTCTTGCTCATCGTATATGTATATAACCTTATAAAGGAATGCGTATAGAATCGATGAAAATTCGGGCCATTGCTAAGCATCTCGCATCGACAGCAGGAAGAGAAGCGTTTGTTCTTAGCTTGGCTTTTCTTTTATGGAAAACGTAAAGAAAAGTTCTTCTCTTAGATTTCCCTACATTGAGGTTGTTCGAGTGAAATATCATTTCACCTAGATATCAATGAATTTGGTCTCATTTTAAAGAGAAGCATTTCACCCATCCTAAATTTCCAAAATATGGGCCCCTTACCGCACTACTTTCCGAGAAATTGGACGAAAAATACCGGCCCTTTTACATGAAAAATGGTACGTGTATAATGCACTCTGGAGAGAGACATTTAAAAAATTGAGAATTTATAACACCTAGACCTCGTCAAAAAATTAACAGTCAGTAGTTTGTATGTTTTCTCAAGTATTTCTGAAAATAAATCTCATTGTAAAAGCATTGATTTGTTCACGATCGTTGAAAACCTACCGTTTTGAAGGAGTTTTAAACGTATTGTATGAAAAAAATGAGTCGAAATAAATACTAATACAGATATTTTAATTTAATTGCTTAGAATTTAATTCATAACAAGTTACGCTATTGCGCCATTGATAATGCAATATTTAATTCATGTGTCCTACAGCTGGTGAAATTCAAATGTATTATTTATGTGATCTCCATTATGACTGGAGAACTGTCTCTCTCAAACCACCATTAAATTGTTTAATTATGCATTATAAAATGATTAGAATTGTCCTTCCGTTGTAACGAGCACGGTTTTTGAGCTCAATGTGCTTTTGATGTGTAAAACCGTACATTTCAATCAAGTTTTCTGTGTATCCCTAGAAATACGTGACAACGGATAATGAATTGAAATATGTGTTAGTACGTAAAATAGATAAGATACACTTATGCTCGCGCCAGAACCTTCCTAAGCAGTGTTGTGCAAACGGTGAATGTTCTAAGTAAACTGTTTTTCGCGTGACGTTTGGCGGAGAAGAGGGAAAAAAATGAACAAGCGAGCCATCTCATTCTCCCGACGAGTAAGGTCAAAGCGGAATTATATTAAGGAGATTGTGCGATAATGGCGGCGGTCGTGGCGTGGAGCAAGCTCGCCACTCGCGACTCAAGATGGCGTGAACACGTGCTGCCTTTCCTCAAGCGTCTCGGCCAATGGGAGACGGCCGAGATTTAGTGATTGCGTCCAAGTGTGTTATAAGGCGCGAGAGATAAAGGAGGAGTGTGAAGGAAAATCGCCGAGTTTGGAAAAAAAAGAGTACAAGATAGAAAGATGGCGGTGGGTAATTGTTGTAAGGCCATCGTAAAACTTTCAAAGCAGTCTCTATGGCGGGGCAATTAGAAAGGCCTAGAGAGGAAGATTTCTTTTTTTTTTTAAACCGATGTGCTACAGGAAGCAGTGCCATTAAAAGGGAGAACGAGAAGAAAAAGTTGCCGTGGAAGTATTAGACTTTCCTATTTATACTCCTCAAGGCCCGTGAAGTTTCTTTATGTTCCTTTTATTTCATCTTTTCAGTGCTTTTGCAAGAGCACGTACGTTTTAAATGAGTGAATTTTTTCGTAAACGTCGGCAGCCGCGGGATAGAATTTTGAACCGTGGAAATTATCTTGAAATGTTAGCTCTTGGACTAGCTTATAGTTGACTCGCCCCGTTGGCCACGGGGTGAATTCCACGCTTGATAAACCGAGGGTCGCGGGTTCGAATCCCGCCTGGGTGGAATAATCACCACTCAGGGCATGGGTGTTTGTTTGTTTTCGTCTGTTGTTGTTGTTATTCACCCGACATAAATTGGCCAAATTCGCTGTATTAGCGGTAGTGAAGATTCGATAAAAAAATAAATAAAATAATCTGGCTCCTTAAATCCTCTATATAATTAACTGGAAGGTGGAATAGCTTAACCGATTAGAGAACTCCGCCCGATATCGAGGGGTCTGTGTTCGCACCTCAGTGGGGTTGCGTTTGCACCATTGAGGTTGCATAACGCGCTAGCTTGATACAATCCAATTGCATGCACTGTGTATTTGATTCTAGTCTATTATTAGCATGCAATAAAAAGGCGAGGAAACATATGAGCAATATAATATTTTTAGATTTCCCATTGATATATATCTGTTAGGGCGAAGAGGGTCCAGGTTTTCAGGATACAACACAACTTCACATTTGCAGATGGTAAGAGGCGGTAACAGGTAAACTTTGTTTGGTGTATGATTGTTGCTACGGCTATTTCCGCTGTAAACAGGGTAGCATTCACAAATTAAACCAAACTAAACATTAATTCTGCTCCATCAATTAATTTGTGTGGTATTGCCAAAGAATGGAAATATCTAACTACATAGTTAACTCCTTTCCGTCCCTGCTATGAACTGAACAATCGGTTCTTTCCTCCATTATTCCAATCATTGAGGTAGATGGAGAGGCGGTAGAGAGGAGGTAGAGGAGAGGTAGATGGCTTGTTATTGTGTCCAATGCTAGAGGATGTAAAATGGGCTTAGCCTATTCGCCATCTTTGTAAACCCCGATTTTCCCTTAGCCTTTGGGGATTTACCCACTAATTTTGCATTTATGAGATGTTTTCCATTGGTAAATTACTATAAATCAGCACGAATTTACTTCTATATTATGGATTCTACTTATATATGTTATTTATATATTTCAATGAACAATAATCCGCATTCCCGATGAAAACTATGGTAAAATCAAGTGCAATCCATAGCACAAAGTCACCAATGTATGTTTCGTGAGTTACTAGTCAAACTGATTTAACTGAAACTAAACTTCAAGCTGATAGTGGATATTCCTGCTATTCATTCGGTCATCGTGCTATCTGAAGAAAAGTAAGGAAAGAGCCGGGATAACTAATATGATTGCTATTTTGGTTGTCTGGCTAGAGTTTGATGAAGTAATGCTCTCTCCGTCTACCTCAATGGCTTGAACCCTTCGAAATAATTCTGATCGCGTAACTAAGGAGTCACGTGGTACAACAACGAACGATTCAAGCTTTTGGTGCATACATATAATCCATTCATCAAAATCTCCCACATTCTTTTCGATCGGGTTTGAGTCACCGAGGTATTGCTGATGCAGTTGAATATCTCGCTTAGAGAACAATTAAAAGCAAAATAGCAGCCGCTCAAATTAACCATTTTGTGGGTGCATCTCACAAGAATTCGAACAGCTCGTAGTTGTCTCTCGTGACATTTAAAGTACGTAATCGGAAATTCATAACGGTTCAAAAACACAATCCCAAGAAAATGATTATTTAATTGTGAATTTCATACAATTATGTGATCATGAGAGGGCCCGTCAAAGTAAATACGTGGCCAGCAATGCAGTTCTTTGAATTTTAAGATGTTGAAATTTTGATGGTGATCCGACAAAGAAGTGCCGGCAGCTTCTTTCAAAATGAAGTGAAGGTACAGGAATATCTCGCATTTCCTTGCGTTTTCTTAGATTTAAGGATTGTGTATGATGAATTTTAGAATGACTCGAATATTCGTTCTCAAAAAGAGACGATTAGATTGTATTCTAAGCTATTGCGGGCTCAGTCATTTCTACCTGCACGGAGCATCGGGAAATGTTAACTGTTTTTAGGTTTTTAAATGGGTACTGAGTATCTTTATTAATTTATCTTAAAACCAGCAATCAAAATTCAAAGGAAAAATAATCAATGGTTAAAAATAAGGGTTGTATTGATTGTAATGATACAATTGCGGCGTCAGCATCTCCAGAACTATCATTCAAAGGTAAATATTAGAATTTAAAGCTAAAGGTAAATATTAAATTACACTACATCTTTCTGACTCGTGTAGAGGTATATGTTATTGAGCAACAGATGTTTTGAACAAATGAGTTTTTTGTTCAAAATCGTATTTTTTAACTTAATATATATTATTGATTGGCTTTTTATCGAAGTGTCTTAAGTTTTTAATTTGAATAGTAGAATGGGATTCAAAACTTTTTATGTTCAAGTTAAAATGTGTAGTCATTAGTTATGTTCATGCAGGCGGGGTTGAAGTTGAGTTCCGGTAGGCCCTTGATGTTGTGGTTTACTGGAAGTGTGGTGGCGTGCTACTTCCATTTTTTTGTTGAGTTCAGCCGGCCCCATTTAGAATAAGATTTTTAAAGGTGATTTTTTTGTGTTTGGACTCGTGCTTTCAAATTTTTTGGGTGTCGGAGGATGAGAAAGGGAGTAGGAGGCTGACGCTAGCCGGCGGTTACGCTTTGCGGGTTTTACGACGAAAAACTTTAATCCTCGTCAAATAAACGGTGTATGCAATATGTCTTCCTCCCTGGAAACTGTCCATTACGCTCTTCCGCTTTCGTCCAACTCCCCCGTTTCCGCTTTCAATCGCACAAGGATATATCTCCCCCACACAACCCTCCCTCGCCCCCTTGGAGAATATATTTTTTTCATTCACCCTCCTGCCGTTGTTTCCCTCGGAAAAAAACCCTTAAACTCGACTTTTCCATTCTTCTCATTCACCTTCCGTCGATTGACCTTTCTTGACTTTCCCGCCCTCGCGCATTGTCCTCGGTTTCTCTTCTATTTCGTTCTATCTCTCAGCTTGAACCTATTTTGTGTAGTTACTTGGACCATTCCTGGAAGCTCCTTTGTATTTCCGCAGAACTTTTGGCGGCCAAGAATTTGTATTTGTGTGTTTCTATCGAGATGTGGATGTGGAGGAGGATGAAGAAGTTGCCGTGGACGGAAAGAAAGACAAACGAGGAATTGATGGGTGGGTTGTGGCAGAGAAGAGATCCAGGGTGATACTAGGAGGAGGCAAAGTGGGTTTTTGGAAGAGTTAATGAGAGGCGAAGGGTTGGTTGAAACTGATAGAGATGAGTGTGATTGGTGGTTAGTGGGGAAGAAGAATGAAGAGAGTAGGTTTTAGGACGGAATAAAGAGATAGGGCCTATGCTGAGGTAGTTACGGTCATGTAAATGCCTAGTAAATGCCTAATGTAAAGGCCTAGAGGACTTTAATCCCTTCCATTTAAAACTACGTTAACTTGTAGATCACCATAATTGTAAATGATAGTACTTTTTTTAATGATCAAACGGTTCTTGCCTCCAAAACGGATATAGTCAGCTCCAGTTCTACATCTACATCTATTACTACCCTACGAGCCGCCGCATAAGCGTGCGGGAGGGGGCGTTAGGACACCAGCCGTGTAATGATGCAAGGGATAAGGCATTAGGAGGTGAAATGGTTATGTGTATTATGGGAGTGTATTTAGTGGAGCTCAGTTTTTATTGTGGTCGCTTACTGTGCACGGAAAGAACGAGTTCTTTTACCCATCAGTTCGGCAGTGTATCTCTCTTATTTTATCGCATCTGTCAGACCTAGAGATGTAGTGAGGAGTCATGATAATATTCTCTATGTCGCTCTGAAACATATCAGTTCTAAATTTATCAAGCAAACTAAGCCTAGCGTGTAGCCTCCAAGACTCTAGGGGCTCCCACCTTAATCCCTCTAACAGGTGTGTAACACTATATATGTGTTCGTAGCAGTTTTTAACGAAGCATGCTGCTTTCCTTTGTATTATGTTATTTTTTTTGGCTAAATCTTTATGATCAGGGTCCCAAATGCTCGCGGCGTATTCGAGGTGTGGTCTTACCAGAGCGAAGTAGCATCTCTCTTTTACTTTTTCATTCAAGGACCTTCCTATTATACGCTTAAGAGGACGCATCTTACCCTTCGGTAAGGAATAGTTCAGTAGAAATTACTCCAGATGGCGATATTCGCAACCGATCCAGCTGTATTGACGTCAGGAGTCTCTCACTCCAGAACAGCCCTTGCTCAAGGTAATAGAGGCCTGTAAGGTGCTGCTTTGTGTCCGTCGAGTAAGTTCAGGCTGTGCTGACCGGATATCTGTGAGGAAAGTCTGAACTATTTGCGTCACCATCCGCGCATACCATCGCTGAAAACCAAGGAGGTAGTTGGTCGAAAAGGATCGATTACAGATTTATCTTAAAAAAATGACGGCAAACACAGTGTTCTGATAGATGAAGGGTTGATACATCTCCCTTTGTTTAAGATTTCTCAATTCAGATAACACTTTTTTATAAAGTTGCTCCTTATCTTGCCATTTTTCCGGTATTTTCTTAATGCACCTAGATGAAATTTTAACATTTGAGAAGCAGATCTCCCTTGGCAAAGGTCTATTATATATATTCTGCAAATTTCAAGTTGATTACATAAGTATTAAACAAAAAATCTGGGGTCCCAAATCATGAAAAATTCGACCGTTCGAGAGGGTGTGATGCGTTGCCTTAACAAAACCTAGTTTCTTTAATGCTGTGCCTCATGTATGCGTTCCCCACGATATATCTCCTCTAGTTCTAACTTCTAGACGGACGCTCTTTCCCGTATCCCCTTCAGTTTAGCGTAGACCACCCTTGAAAGAAGCTGCCCCTTCCTTCGCGAACCCCTTTCCACATACCGTACCCTTTCCTTTCCCCTCCTCCCTTTTTTTACTCTCTCCCCGTTACCCTTCCCCCATCACACAATACGCTCACAAAGCGTCCGCCCACGAGAGAGCAACAGACTCACCCCTTCTTTAATGATTCCCTCACCACTCCCCTATTGCCACCCCCTTTGGTCGCCTCCCCCACTTCGAGCCCGAATATGCACCCCCTCCACCGGAAACGTTTTCTTATCCACCTGTTTCGGAGTCCAGCCACTGGAACAAAAATCCCCCACTCCCTTTAATGTCCCTCCCCCGCCGTCATATTTCCCCCTTCCTCTCTTCCTCCCCCACCACGTCCCCTCCCACCCTCTTCTTTTTAACGCGCGCGTAGTATTCCAATTTCTAGTCAACTTCCTTCCTCTCCGAAAAAAAAGAGCACTTTTAAGCTGATGTCCCACCATCAAATTTGGATACGATTTTTGTTTGCGGGTTCGATGCACCATAAATTCACCGTATGAAATATCGTGGAATCGTATGTGAAAAGTTTTAGCTACCGTGACTTATTCGGGAATATCTAGACGTCATGGATATTAATCACACTTCTGCATTTGTACTTCATATATTTTCTACGATAAGTTTCGTGTGCTATTCCTCATGGGCTGAATTTAAAGTAACATTCATTAAATAGGCGAACGAAAGTATGAAATCAAACATTGAGGGATTCAAAAAATAAGAAACATAGCTATCCGCTTTATTAGAGTGTTTCAAACTCAGATATTGGTGTTTGAGATTTGTGAACGCCTCAGGCTCTTCAACTGTGAAACATTTGGAGCTCTAGGCTCTTATTCCACGTAATGTGTACGTGGGGAAAAAAAAGATTCACGTTCAACGAATAAATGAGATGTACACAGCACCTCTGCCTTTGCTTTCTTTATCGTACATATTATTACAGAAAGGTCTTTTTCTGTCATTCCGTATATGCTCCGTTAATACTGCACCTACAGTGATAAATGAGGTATCATTTTAAACGTTGAATCACCGGCTTCTGACGAAAAGTACAATCTTAATATCAAATTTCACTATTTACCCATTAATTTGACTTAAAAGTTTCGATTTTTCCATGTCGATTACTCGCTCGAGGTATATCGACTCCACACATCCATATATATTATTTCTCAAAGGTGTTTTTTTGTCGCAACGCCATAACTGCCATAATTATTCACCAAAATTAATGATTCAAACATCGTTTTAAAGCTTATGTTACCCAATATTGATGAAAAATAGACAAATTGTTTAAAATTAAAGTTTTTGTTAAAAAAATGATACAACGCCATCTGCTGACAATATAATCAACTAATATGTCGCCATTGGTTACGTGCTTAAAAGACTGTAGGAGGCGCCATCTATTAACATATCGTTTCGTTAGATTGTTTACATTCTACATGCAATCGGTGTGACCATTTACTGTTTACGTTTACGTTATGTATCTCTAACACAAACATAAATAACATATAATTGTCCATGGGAAGAAACAGGTAAAAGAACAGGAAGAAACAGGAAGAAGCTGCACACTGTGCGAAATATTCGACAGGTAGAAGAACAGGAAGAAAGAAGGAAGAAACAGGAAGAAGCTGCATACTATGCGAAATATTCGCTCGGATCATCTAGTCATCGCTTCTTTCATTTTTTAATTATCCTGCGCCGCGTTTTCCCCTTGTTCTACAATCGCAATTATCACGGCTTTTGTACAATAATAACCTGATTATAGATACGTATTTCTGCCATACCACCCTTAATTTTTGTCCTCCTTTGGTACTAGTGTACTACGCCGTAGGGAAACACCGCGGCGTTTGAAACAAAATTTGGAAAAAAATGGGTCCGGATGAAAACATTTTATGCAAAAACTTGCATCTTGAGTTTACTGTGGGGGACCGGATTTACCAGGTAGAAATGGGAGTGAATGCCTTGTAAACGTTTTCTCAAAGTATATACCCCACCCTCTATCGTCCTTTTGGTAGCTTTGCCCATTATCCTCGTTCTTCAATCCTGGTTATTATTTTCTTATTCTAAAAGGTTCTCTGGACTTGTAAAGTTTTGCTTAATCTTTAAGAAACATTTCGGAAATTTAATTGGTTTGAAGATTATCTAATTTTGGAAAGTAAATAGTGAATGAGTAGAGAACTTCCGGCGAGTGAAGTTTGGAGTGGCTAATAAGTATCTGATGGTCCATTGACGAGGGGGAAATGATGACGAAGAGAAAATATCAGTAAAAAATTATTCGATTTAGCGTGAGATTGAATGGTTCAGATACATGGCCTTCACGGGAATAGGATGAGAATTTTGAGGGGGGAAATAGGATGAAGATGATTAGGAGGATAGTGTGATATGGTTAGAATAAAAAAAATTATTTTAGTTTGCAAGCGTATAAGAAATAAAGTTCTAGAAAAGGCATGGTGGATAATCCTGAATGCGGTGGAAAACAATGGAAATTACGACGTAATGAAAGACGGTGAGACGTTAAATAATGTGGCTATGAAAATGGGTAAGCACGGTAAAGGATGGAAAGGATAGTGGTTTCAAACTGGAGATTTTTTTCATACATGTGTATTTTTAAAGAATAGAGATAAAATAGGGACTAAATTTGGGTAGAGATCGTATAATGAGGGAAAGTTAGGAGTTAATCCGACGAATGTCAGGTGGAATGAAATGCAAGGACTATCTCTTGATCGACTAACATGGGTAGAATTCTATGATAATGGCCTGATGAAGCAAACATTTTATTATTATTTGATACTCTACCGGTTAACCTAGGTTTAGATGGAAGTGAGTAAACATTATCCAGATTTCTGCATGCTCAGGGCCCTTTCTACCAATTCTATCTCTTTCTTTATCTCAGCATACGTCCTACCCTTCTTCATCCCATCCATCAAATCTATTCTCTTTTTTCCCAGCTAACTCATCATCCTCCCCTATACCACGGTCATAAGCCACCCTTCGCCCCTCATAACATTTTCCAGCTGCCTTGCCTCATCCTGATCCTCTGCTGAAGTTTCCTCGCCTTGTTCACCGTACAAAGCACTTCCTTGTTTGTTTTACTTTCTGTCCACCGGACTTTTTCCATCCTCCTCCGAATCCACATTTGGAGCGCTTGTAGTCTCTTCACCTTTCCCATCTTAAGAGTCCACGTTTCTGTCTAATACAACGCTACACTCAATGTACATCAGCCTCTTCTCTATATGCTTACACCAGGTTTCTGGTGTGAGCTCCCTTCTACGTAATACCTCATGCTTTTTCCGATGGCGCTATTCTCTTTCCAATAATTTTGCTTCTACACCCATTTTATTTTAGTGCACCACTGCCAAGTGGTAGATATTGTAGGAAAAGAAAGTTCTTTATGCCATTTCAAATAAAAAGAAGTGAATGGGATATATTCCAATTCAGAGCAGAGGAAGGGAAACTATGTGCAAAGGTTCTTGTCAGGGTCTACCACTCTCTAATACTCTGTAGAATGTGGGAGTAAAGTTGAGACAGGAGGAGAGGAAGGAAAATGACCGGATAATTTGAAGAAAAAATAGTAGAGGGGTATGAGCAACTAAGAATCTGTGGGAGTTGACCGATAGTTTTGATAAATGATTTTTACCAATCGGTATGTTGCTTCGTCTGAACAAATCTCATCCAGCCTCTTTACCCCTTTTGAAAAACGAATGTTCTGCCCCTAATTAGTCCTCTGCGGTCGCCAGAACTTATAATTTTCTTCGTAAAATCCATTCTAGAGAAGAATAATGTTATTGAATTCACCTTGCCAAATCATCTCCCTCCTCGCCACCGTTGCAGATGCGTCGATATAATCGAAGGTCGTATCCGCCCCGCAGTTCCTGTGGGCATGATTGAATTTTTCACGGTTGCTTTGAGTCAGGGAATCTTTTAAGTCAGGCGTGGGCGTGTTACCTAATCGTAATAGGGCGTGCGAGGCATTATTTTCCGTAACCATCGATCTAAGGATGTTTGTAAATGCCTCAGTCGTTTTTTGAGAACTACTCATTTCGTTGAAATAAATTGTCGGCTTTTACAAAGAAGTCCTCGAATAAACAAATTAATTTATATGAGGAATATTGCCACTCAGGTAATCTCTCCAAGTGAACACTTATCAATAGTTTTCAGAGTACCACATTTTTTAAAAAATGAGTTGTGAGTATTATAGAGTAAGTATGTTAATCAAAGGTGTAATCCGTCGAGATTCAGTTTTGACCATATCATCCTGTTGCGATGACCACATGATGAATGATAAACATGTTTCTTGAGTAATAATTATTTCATGAAAGATACGATAATCCTATTTCTTGTAGCGATATTGGTCTCTTCGGGTATCTCAAAAAGTCAAGGAAGGTAATCACTCATTTGCAACTACGCTGCGACAGGTTCAAATAACATTTATGTGTTTTATGCTCCTTTACCTAGAATTTCGTGTGAAAATTAAAGGCATTGTATTTCTCGTTTTAGCGTGTCATATTGCAGATGTTCCGTTGCAGATGTCCCGTTGCAGATGTCAGTACCACAGTTGATTATGTATTTTAATGATTTATCACTTGTGTGCTATTAAATGGAGCATATTCTTTGTCCATTCACGCGTATCTGGTACTACATTTGCAATCACACAGGCGGACGTGGTTCATCGGTATGTAACAAATAACTATTAAGTAGAAAAAATACTGAGATTTTTATGGGAAAATCCCGTGCTGAATCAATAATTCAACTTTTTAATTTTCTCTGTACTTTTATTTGTATACGACCGGTGCCATCGCGTTGACATCGATCTCAGTTGTCCCTCAGATCGTACCTGAGGATGTCGCCTATGCGAAGAAACCGGCTGTATGAATATATAACGGTGCCGTAAATTACCAAGTGATGTTATTGATTCAGTTCTGGTGTATCATTACCAAGCTACGCCTTAAAATATCGAGTTCATTGCTTTGCTTTGAAAAACAAATATCATGGTTTTATGAGGTTTTGCCCTTTCAAGCTATCACGTGGATGATTTGTGGTTACTGGCAGTGACTTGTGTTCTCACGGCTAATGCTGGAATATGTTTACAATGAAATAGAGATTACGGCCTCTTATGCCAGGTTTAAATTACAACGGAATGATATTTCAGTAAACTGCGTTACCTTCGAGAAACGTCATTATTTCCTGTTTTTATGTCCTAATTATTTTATACTGTATCGTGGCAAAAGTTGAAAACATATCATCGTACAATGGTTTCCGTCTGGTGGGTTTTTAGTGTTAATTAATTTGAAGATTTCTTATATCGCAACTTATGGATGACCCTATGTATGCATCACCTAAAGAGATCTCAAACCGTAGAAAGTCAATTTAGTGAATAAAAATCAATGATGTTCTCCTGTGCTTTGGCGCCCCATTTCATTCGCCGTATGCTTATCTGATGCTCAGTTGGTACTCATCGAACGTGCTAAGCAAAGTGGAGCTTCTCGCTGTAGGCCGAGTCAGCAAGGATCGTACTACGTAGTCATGATCATCAATACGTTAAAATATAATGCATTACCGGGTAGTTATCAATGAAAATTATCATCAGCGGTTTTTGTCTTAGAATTGGTTAGGCTCTACATCCCTCCACTTCTCAATCGGTTGATATTAAACTAGTTTAATGTTTTCCTTCCTCACTTCTATTACTATTCCTTCCATATAACGTGTCCATGTTCTTCCTTAGTTTTTCTCCGCATTCACTCCTACATAAAATATTTCCTTCATAAGCCAGAATTTCTTGAGTTGTCTTATAATGCTCGCCGTACATTTAGCGTTCATGTAGGCTTATTTATTTTCTCATGTATCAAGAAGCTGTACATAAGCTAGGCTCTATTCGAACATCCGCTATAGTTCATTGTGTTAGCTGATATCAATCTTTTCTTCGTGACAGATACTTCACTTCCGTCCCTTTCATTGCCCAATACGGTTTGCCATCCGCTACTTGTAGGCTCTAGTAGATGCATAAAAAATCATTGCGTGAAATAATAATGGGATTAATCCCAAGAAACTACAGAAATAAGATTTTATGGCACAGAGAAAGTGGTAGGTAGTGATAAAGGCGGTAGGGCACGAACTAGAACTAGTTATACAATCGGGTTGCTTTGGCTGTACATTGGAGGATAATGGGCCCAGTAGCAAGGACACAAGAAGTATAATTATGATAGCGAAAGAACCACTCAGTAATAGGAGGGAGCTGATGACAGGGACGTCGGGTAAGGATGTGAAGAAGAGGCTTTCCGAGTGTTTGATACTGAGTGCAGCGTTGTGTGGGGCGGATACATGTAATCTAAGAAAGGAAGACGATAATGTGCTGCAGGCGATTGAATTATGGTTGAGGAGGATGAAGAAGGTGAGGTGGACGGAAATGAAGACAAACGAGGAAATGCTCACTGTGTCAAGCGTGGGTAGCGATCTGTTCGAGGAAATTCGGAGAAGGCAGAGTAGTAGTTGGAATGGAAATAGGGCGCTTGACTGCTTAAGGCCGTGATAGAAGGGAAGTTATTGGGTAAGTGGGGTAGGTGGAGTAGAGAATTGGTTTATGGACGGAGTGAAGAAAGATGGGAGGAGTATGCTCTGATGAAGGAAGCTATTTTACAGGAATATAGGTATCCTGCCTAAAAAAAGTGGAGTTTTTTTTAGGTCGAATGGAGTTCATTTTACTTTCCTCCATTCAAACTTAGCTTCATTTTTAGATTACCCCTATAATTTGTCTCTTCACGAAACAGTTTTGTAAATATTGCATTATTCGTGTCTAGTTTACACTCATGAATGCCTTCTCAAAGTCTAAGAATAATGTAAACTAATTCTAACCATATTAAATTTTTCCATTTTTTGCATGACCTTTTGACTTTGACTGCCTTTGCTTTCCTCTTATCATATTCCCATCTTAACAAAATTGGTCGTCCCCGACATATAAGTTAGCTCTGATGTCTTGTCTCTTGTGAATTTTTCTAAGAATTTCCTCGTTTTTTTAAAAATTTGAATGCGAAATAAAACTTAATACATTTTCTAAATGATTGCTAATTGATATTTGTCATATTGTTCATGTTCTCTTAAGGTCTGGTTACACGATACATTAACCTGTACGTGTTCATGTACAAGTTCATAAACGAATGCATGAACCAAATAGGACAGATTTTATTTCCCAGTTCACGCGTTCATGCATTAGTACAAGTTGGTGTGGTTACACGATGAATTTTTGCGTTCATTCACGCGTTCATGCATTCGCGCATTAACTCGTACAGGTTAATGTATCGTGTAAAGGCAGGGGCACAATCAACGTGTACGTGTGACGCGAGACGAAAACGGGACAACGGGAGACAGGGAACGCAATCGACGTTAACGCGGCCCGGAGTTACAATTGACTAACGCAGGCGCAGCTATGAGATCAGGTGTAAACAAGCGTGAAAGTAATAGAAAGTAAGTGAAGGTAAATAAGTTGTCTTCGCCAAGAGCTATATTCAGCAGTTGGGTGAATCTGCCGACAGATGGCTCCCATTCCCGGATTCTCAGGACTATTCTGATTGGTTTTCCGTGTACGTAACACGGGAAGAGATGAATGTTGCCCATCTCTCGCGTACACGTACTCCCCGTACACGTTGATTGTGTCCGTTCGCTATACTTTCCCGTCAGCCATCTTTTCGCGTATTCCCGTTAACGGCTCACGTTACACGTACACGTTGATTGTGTCCCAGCCTTAACCAGGGCTTTAGAGAGTGGAGAGATAAAGGAATACGAACCTATTTTTTCAATCGAAGAAATGACACCAATGAAATTTCCGTGAACGCTGTCAAGTGGAGTATTTTAGTCAAGGCACATTGTTAGAACAATAGAATATAGAAAAAGAACTGTGATGGTGTATTCCGAGGCGTTTCCGCCATTGGTCGAGATCAGGAGCAGGTACTGAAGGGTGAACTGCGGTAGAAGTAGACATTTCACTGTGGTGGTGGTCAATGGTTACTTTGTACGCTTAATTAGAATATAATAGATGCAGGACAAGGCAAGCAAGATTCATGAAGTAACGGGGGCCCTTTGGTATGAGGTCAACTTGACTGCGGTGCTGGGCTGCTTATCCCGTGATCCTCTTTCTGTTCTTTGAAGGCCTTAAAAATCCAAATGTCTGTTCATGCATGGATTATGGCATTTTTTGTTGCTGTGTGAAGTTATTAATATTTCAAAATGCGGTTTCTGGTAATTAGGTTTGTAATTTGTATGCGAAGTAACCTTCGTTTTTTCTATAAATTGAATACTGGAGGTTATAATGTGAGGGTAATTAATATTTCTTGCTCCACATAAATATTTCAGTGCTCTTTTTACTCACTCTCGTCACTTACTTCTTACTTCCGTTGCTCGAAGGTTTTTGTTTTCATTTGGTTCTTGCTTCTCTTAACTTTCACGATGGATCTCTTCAAACTCTCGTGATTGAGCTCAATTCATTGACCAATCTGTCTGCAATGGAATCGTTATCTATGGCGCGAATGTTTTGGCAGATGTCAGCCATGCCCACAATGTCTCAATGTATTACTTCTGTGAGTGTACACACTTCGTAAAATAATTTTATATATTTCTTTCTAAATTAAAAACTCTATCCGATTTTCGTTTACCTAAGTTTGCTTTTGGCCAGTATTTTTTCAGTCCAAAAATATAATGAAGAAACACCTTCATTAAAAATTTTGTTTTGAGGAATTACTATGGCGACACTGGTCGATGTAAACAAAACTTTCTTCTTATTTTAATTTTCTGAAGCTTATTCCTGACGCTTATTTCTGAAGCTTATTTCTGCACATTCTGAGACATAACATCATTATAACGACGGCAGTACTTACTTCCCTGAGATTCGTCCAAATTAATGCCTATGATTAATAAAACGTTTGGTCAACGCCTAAAATTCAGCATTTACAGCATGGAATATCTAGGATTATGGACAAATAACGTCACAAACCGGTGTAGGGCGACTGTAATGGGTCTTATTTTTTGGGTATTGTAACAAAATATCATTAAGAAGCTATAAAAAACGCAAATGACGCTTTGATGAAGTCCAACACACGTTTTCGTGTACGAAACATCATGAAGTTTTGGCAAAAGATCTCGATAAAAACCTTGCATACACTCGGCATTGTTTCTTAATGAACATCACAGATTTTATTTTTCATGTAAGCTTTATGTAAATCCGAATGACTATTGCGTGGATCAACGCTATATAAGGATGAGTTACCCTGTGTGGTCGGCAATCATCATGCGAAGAAATAATTCCTTAGAGCCAACGAGATGTTTTTAGTTTCTTCCGTGTTCATTACTCGAAAAAAATGAGAGCTTTCCCTCAATCATTGCTCGTTTGAATAGTTCTGTCCTCTTCGAGGATGCTTTTCAGCCATTCAAGTATTTTCTATTCGAAAGTCTTGCATTAAGAGAGAAATCACTCAAAGAGAATACATTTTTTATTCTGATGGAAAATCCTGGATAAGATGGAGAATACCAGACAGAGTGCTGTTGGCATTGTGGTGTTAGACTCTCATATATGATAGAAATAGAACACAACTAAGGTGTGTATGGATTGTAGCGCGTTAATGGATTTTCTTGGTGATCCCAAGTCTGTGGTCATTTTTTATGAACTATAGAGGTATATGAGAATTTTTTTTGCATTTGGAAACCATTTATTATGAACGGTATTCCAAGGCATTTTTATGGTTCTCTCCGAGGAATGCCTCATATGTATATCTACATCTACATAATACCCTGCGAGCCGCCGCATGGGCGTGTCGTAGGGGGTGTTAAAACACCAGCCGTGTACAGATGTAGGGGATAAGTTTTTGGAAGGTGAAGCGGTGACGCGTATTATGGGAGTGTATTTAGTGGAGCTCAGTTTTTATTGTGGTCGCCTATTGTGCGCGGAAAGATCGAGTTTTTGTACCTGTCTGTTCGGCAGTGTATCTCTCTTATTTTGTCGCATCTGTCAGACCTAGAGATGTAGTGAGGAGTCATGATAATATTCTCTGTGTCGCTCTGAAAAACACCAGTTCTGAATTTCTCAAGCAGCAATGTGGCGTTAGACTCTCATCTATGCCTGAACTATGACATCTATGTAGGTACTTTTAAATCCATTGTATGGTGCGTCGTAGAAGGATGTGATCATTATCCTGGTGGTAGTATCCCTAAAGTTGAAATAGCCATTTGCTCTTTTTAAGTTTTCACCTATTCTGGGAAATGCATGCAATAAGAGAGATAGCATTGATAAAAAATAAAAAGTTCGTTCTGATGGACAATACTTGTTAAGATGGAGAATACTGGCGAATCGGTTTTTTTATTGCTTTTTTAATGAAAATTTATCGCTCAAAGTGCCAGTTATTATTGACGAAAGGTGAATTAGTAGCAATATCCACCAGCTTCTTGTCCTTTGAGACAATATCAATCACTATAGAAAAACGGGGGAAGGCGAAACGCAAAAGATTATAATAATCTGTTGCAGTGGACGCCGTAACAATAAGTTAATGATTGACGTCGTCACTGCCACCGCGTGTGTGATTAGGTGTTTTCTCTCGCTAATGAAGACAGGAGAGCCTCGGCATATTCCACTGTTTACTCCGCATGCATGGAGGAATGCGTCTTTTTTGTTTAGGTACTGTTCGTTTTTTTTATGAGCTCCTACCCCAAAAATGTCCCTTGGCTTCCACGTGGAGCATTAGTTCCAGTATCGCGTTCAGATGACGAAGGCGCGTCTTTGAGCAAACGTTGATTGTGCTTTAGGCTCAACTCGGTGGAAGTATATGACGTGGAACCATTCGTTGTAATAGTTTTAACTTGATAAATTTGCGCTCACAACTTGACCGCTGCACAAGCAGCTTATTCTGTCCCTCCTCATACGGTTGCGGACCTTCACCCGAGTGTAAAAGCATTTGTCTCTCGAAGAGAAGTGGAGGAGAAACAGATTACGCACGGGGAAACGTATGTATGTACCGACTAGTTTAGCCTTTTCAGTCCAGGATTAAATTCCTCGGCCCACCGACTTCGCCTCCCTGGGTAGTTAGTACTAGTCAAACACGAGAGCGGAAACAAAGACTAAAGCGCTACGCATCGCACAAGGAGTGAGCCCCCTTATAATTGCCCCCACCAAGAAGAGAAGCTGCCTTTCGTGTGGGCTCCTTTAAAATATATGGAAGGCACCGGACTCCACAAGACTTTTAGCCCGTGGTCTATAATGGTCAAGGTGGGGGGTCACAAGGAGAAGCAGAGAGAGAGAGAGGGATCTCGGCCTCCCGTGAGTTACTGTATTCACCCCGGGGCCAGGGCGATTCCAAGAGGGTGGGGACGGATGACTGCAATGTGGGGAGGGGGGGAGAAGGTTACGGTCGTAAGGAACCCCGGCGCCTGCCCATCCCCTCCCCACTCCTTGCCCTCACTCCCTGCGTCTTAATCCGGATGGCCGAAGGAGGTGATTCCTAAATAATATCCCTCGTCCCCCTGCCCAGAGATTCGCCCCCTTCTCGACGCTGAATCGTTTCTCCCCTTCCTTCTCTAGCCACTGCCCATCCCTTCGCATCTTTCACGCCGCCTTGCGACGCATTATTCCTTTGTGGGAGACCGCCCTGTCGGATCATTTAAACCCTCCGGGGATGACGTTAATGACCAAAATTTGGCGATCACAATTTACATCACCAGTGAGTTATATTTTCGGCTCCTCTCAGCGATGTAAATTGAATTCTTCGTGTGCATTCCTTTCGGAGATCATCGCTATTTTTGGCAAGTGCAACAGTTCCATTTCTTCCCTTTGCCTTACGAATCTTATTGTTGGTGAAAAATTCAAGCCTACTCAGCATCAGCATTAAAGACATGAGCCTTTGTTAAACGTATAATAGGAAGGTCCTCGGATGAAAAAGTCAATGAGAGATACCACTTCGCTCAGGTTAGGCCACATCTTGAACACGCCGCGAGCATTTGAGACCCTGGTAAAATAGATTTAACCAAAAATAATTAATAAATACAAAGGAAAGCAGCGCGCTTCGCTAAAAACTGCTACGAGCGTGCATATAGCGTCTCACAACTTCTAGAGGGATTAAGGAGGGAGCCCCTAGAGACTCGGAGGCTACACGCTAGGCTTATGTTGCTTGATGAATTCAGAACTGATACTTTTCAGAGCGACATAGAGAATATTATCATGACTCCTCACTACATCGCTAGGCCTGATAGACGCGATAAAATAAGAGAGATACACTGCCGAACAGATAGGTACAAAAACTCGTTCTTTCCGTGAACAATTAAAGACCACAATAAAAACTGAGCTCCACTAAATATACTCCTATATAAATGTCACCATTTCATCTCCAAAAACTTCCGCCTTTGTACGGCTGGTGACCTAACACCCCCTGCCACACGCCCGTGTGACGGCTCGCAGGGTATTGTGTAGATGTAGAAGCGATTTAAATTGAAAACGTTATTTCTCACGTCCAATTTTTCGCTATTGTACAAGACAAACTTATGCAAAAATAATTGCCAATTGCTGTCGCTCCGTTATTTTTTTTGTATTGAGAATCTTGGTGAAAAATCAAACTTACTAAAGTGAATCTTTATTTCGCCCTACCTACTTTTCATCATGGTCCAGTATGTTCCAGTTGGCAAAATGATGCAAAATTTTTAAAAATTAGAAACGTTTACGCCTGGTTTCATCACATTTTGTTAGCGTTAACTGCAAGATGGCATTGTCTTTGCTTTAACTTGAGGTTAACTGAGGTCTCCTGTTTTGCCAATCTTATCAGTTTGTCGGTAAGTTGACGTGAGTCATATCTTTGGGTGAACTTTTTTACTTTAGTTTTCGCACCTTGACATTTACCTAAAGTCATCAAACTGGGCCTTTTACACTGTTTGAAATGAAGCAGGCCCTAAGTACTCCGCAAGATACAATCAATCTGACTTAAATGAGCTGTTTCGTATATGCGGAAGAAGATAAGAAATATTTGTGACATAAGGCGAGGCAATAGGCAGGAGGAGGTTAAGCGAGACTAAATGCCTGGCAGATAGATTTGTGAGAAAAGTTTAGAGATAATGTCAGATCATTTAAGTTCGGGCCGGTACACAAACCGGTCTGATAACTAGTTGCAAAGCAAATGAACGAATAAGGAAGACAGTTGAACTGCATTCTATGAACTTGTCATCACGCTTAAAATTTGTGCCTGCGGTGGATCGGAAAACTATCAACTCTTCCTTCGCTACACATAGTTACTTTGTGGGAGACCACACTGCGAGATCGTCAATCCCCCCGTGGATGATGTCAGTGACTATAAAATGGCGGTCACGATTTGCATCACCGATGAAACATACTTTAGGCCAATCACAGCGTAGCGTGGTGACGGGGTTAACGTCCTTGTCTGCCAACCATAAGGTCATTGGTTTGTTTCCCTCATGGGAGGTTTTTCACCATCGAAGGGACAAGTAGTCGTGTGTGCTCATTGAAAGTCAAGGATATAAATAGCTGTGATTGGCAAAAGTTGTGACCGATGTAGATATTATTATGACTTTTTACTTAATGACAAATAAGTGTCGTATTATTTACAGTGATTAATGCTTATCAGACATTCAAAATTGGGCACAATTTTCTATTTATGCTTCTCATATGTGATGTGAAAGTTTCCCTCGTATTCTATGATGTAGTATGGGGTTAATGGAGTCCCATCAGCTTCTTTTCCCCGTTCCATCTGCTATATCAGGTGCTCAAAAGGTTAGCAGTGATACTTCTTTTTGAAGAGGAAATGGGAGGGAGTCCCTTTCCATCCCATGACGGATGATCTATCGGATGAATATCCTTCCCTTCTTTCTTTCCTCTTGCGACAACAATCGTATCAATTTCCTTCCCCTTTCCCCTCTTCACTTTCTCCCCCATCCTTACAAGCTGGGTCCAATCTCGCTCCTTTTACTCTGTTTCCTCCTCCTTCTTACCCCCCCTCCAACGTAGCAACTCCTTCCAGGGGAGAATGGACCATTCCTCAGCCTCCTTCCTTCCACTAAATTCTCTTCCTCCTCCCCCCCTTGCGGACCAATTCCGGTTCTCTCCTCTTCTTCCTCGTTCGCTTCCTTGCCACCCACGCAGCGGGTAAAGCTGACCCCATACTCGGTCGAGAGGCGAGGAAACAACATATCCTGCTTACACCTTCATGAGGCTCGGTCCCTCTCCCTGCTCTTCCCTCCCCCATCTCGTAGTCAATAACTCAAAATTTGCATCGCCGCGACGGTTTCTGCCTCCTTGCCCACGAGTGAAAGTGTTCCGTAAGCACGCGCAAGGACCACCAGTGGCCACATCCCTCTTTGCGGTTGATCTGATTCATGACAGCCAGTTAATGTGATGAATATCTGGAGGCCAGTCTTCTGTCGGATTGTAATTATTGTTGACGAACTCCTGAAGAAATCGCCTGTTCTGAGTAAATTAATTTTTGGAACGTCGTTGTGAAAAACGTCATCACTATTCAACTGCGAAACTGGTGGCGCAATAACTTAAACAGTGTCAACCGCAAGTGGTCGCACATTTGCGTAAAAGTCATTGTGGAAAGTCATTTGCCTGTACTGGGATACGAACCTAGACCTATCGATTATGCGCCGAGTGCTCTTACCAATTACGCACCCAGGTGTCCTCTTCCTCTGTGACTTATTGGAGGCTATAACGAATGAGTAGTTCTCGAATCATGTTGGCCTTTGTGTTTAAAGTAAGGCTTTGCCTCGCGGATAGTAGCGCTGTGCTCTCGTATACAGGTATTTCATGGCATCGTATGCACGGTACCTGGGAGGAAAACTCATTCCTCATAGTCTCCAAAAATTCACAGCGTAAAGGACGCCAGGGTAGCTTATTTGGTTAGAGCACTCGGAGCGAAATCGAGGAATCTGGGTTTGAATCCCAGTCCAGGCGAATGATTTTCCTCAGTGCATTTTACATAGCGTAGTCACTAATTTAATGGTTACTCACTTCTCCAGTCTACTGCTGGACTGGGCTGGGCTGGTTGGGCTTGGGGTTGGATTAATAGAATTTAGAACTTAGAGGGTCGAAGGCACGACTCGAAAAAATGGTCGCAGAATTTTGTTGTTTTTAGACGAAGGCTTTGGCTTTGAGTTATACACACAAAGAAGTTTGTGACTGGTGGAATTCAAATTTGAAGGTGGATTCCATTTTATATACAAAAATGTCTCCATTTTAGGTTTCTGGAGAAACGTTCGATAATCCGAGAGCATTTTGATCTGGGTGAGGAGAAAGTGACCTTTTCTCAAAACAGAGATTTTCACTGAGGGTGGAGGAGAATAAAGTCAGAACATCCGATTCCTTCCCTTTTGCAGGGTGTGGTGTGAAGGGTTATAATTGAGCAGACTAGCGGTCCATTGGGAGACTTAAATATTCAGCATAGTAGTGACACGAGGCCTATCCAGGTGGCGAGCGAGAGGAGCGAGTCTTTGACTCTGAACCTCCCCAATGCAAGGTATGGTATTTTGAAGGAATGCAACTTTTAAATTTCCTGTTAGAATGAAACTCTTTTATTTTTTTATTGATACCCGATCTATGATTTATATGAGAATAGTGCTCCTCAAAAGCAAGAGTGATAAAATTCTTGAGAGCAAATTTTGATTTCTCTCTCTTTCAAGTTATTATAAAATATTTTTGGCATTTTAGGCCATTCAAGTGGCAATATAATCTCAAAAAGGCGCAATCAAATAAAATAGGCATTTATAGACATCTTGCTTTCTTTTCGTAATTTTTTCCCCGAAATGAATTGATAAATTCGTAAAATTTGCTCTCATAGTGAGGAAAAAATAGGTGACATGCAATCTTGACAGAAAAAAATTCGACATATTCGTCATGAAATCTCGATAGAAAAAGTAAATATAATAATCTCGTTTCCTGTATTAACTACGGTGCGAGCCAATATGCTCTTCTCAGTGGTTACGTGATTCTTTCATAGAATACTTGCAAGAAATCCTCCCTTTCTCTTACTTTCACTCACTGTGTGTTTTCAGCGAAATGCGAACTTCTTGTAAAACTGAAAGATAAGTGGTACTTCAGTATGAAAACGTAATTAGGTATCATCCGATTACTTTAACTCTTCTCCATTTTATAGCACTTGATTCACTTAAATTCAACGAAGCCGTAAATGCACCATATAATGACAGCTTCAAACGCCATCTGTCCTCTCTGTATACTCAGTTCCTGAAGCATCTCTGCTTAATCTTTCAACCGATCTCCTCTTTCCACTGCTCAAACACAGCGACCACATTTGAAACTATGGCCACAGACTCATGCAACACCCCCAACTTAGTGCTAGAATGCCCTAGTCCAACGTCCTAAAATGTAGCCATTTTCCATATTCTTCTTTTTTGAATGCATTACACCGCTGAATTTAAGGATGAAAAATCACCGATGTATGTGTGTGCAATGATGTATCCTCCTCCTTCCTAGTCCTAACCCGTCCATGAGACAAACGTTGGAAATTCGGCGATAGTTTCCTTGTAAATTCTCCGCAACCATTCCTCGATGCCTAACAATGTTGAGGGAATTATTTTCCTGTGAACTGTGAAGTAACTTCAGATAAATATACCAAGCTTTAGGCTTAACTTTGTGGAAACGCGATATATGAAATAAAATCTCGCTTTGTACATACATTCCACGCTGGTTTTTTATTTCCAAGCATTATTTCGATAAAGGATGTCTTGTCAAACGTCGCCTTGTCTGGTCATATGTCGTCTCCTTGACAATGACATCATTTGTCGAAACAATGGTCGGTATTAATAAACCAGTGTGAAATGTGCAGAGCGAGATTTTATTTCAGATAAGTGAACACATCAGAGTATTCAGTCCTTCATTATTTTATTAGGGCGTTAATCCTCTTTCCACTTCATGAAGTTGAATCAAAGATTATCGAGTGTCTTAACGCCGAACTTTAATTATCAGAAGTCAAACTAAATATTTTTTCGGCAATAAACTACATGTGCTAATTTCGAAATTTTGAGGGCCTATGTGGAAAGCCTGTATTTGAATTTTAATTGCCCATTTCTTAATTTTTAGAGTGATAACGTACTCACCTTAGTTATTAATATATTAATGGAAATCTAATTTTAGAATATTATTAGGGTTCATTTTGAATCACCTGCAGTCCATCTTCAATCAAGCATTCACTTATTGGTATTGTGGAATGATCTCCATTTTGAGCTTCCGTGAAAATTCCTACGGCACCGCTGATATTAATTTCAACAAACACATAGTTGCTATCCACTTGATTAACGAACAATGATTAAAAAACACAAAGATGCGGTCGCGAAATAACACCAATTTTTTCAAATGAAATTTTGTCATGTCATCGTTTATGAAAAATGAAAAACTTTGTAATATTCCACCAATTTAATTAATAAATTGAATTTTTATTTTTTTAAATTTATAAATTTTAGTTCGCATATAATAAATTTTAAATAATAAATATTAAATAATAAATAAAGTTTAAATAATTTTAAGTTCGCATTTAATTAATAAATTGGTGGAATATTACAAAGTTTTCCATTTTCGTTTACGATAAAATGAACTTCCACAAAGTTAAGCCTGAGACGATAGAGATAAATTTGTCATGTCAATTATTTCCTTCGTTGTGAAATATTTCACGCATTTTAAAGTCCACTAATCTCTGTAACTGGACGCTAAAGATCAATTTACTGCTTGAATTTTCAATTAATAAATGATGGAATAACTAGCCTTTCACTCATGAAATTTACGATACGAAGCCAGTGCAAATCGTTATCTGCTACTGATGTTTAACATACCTACTGTCAAGTGACGAAACTCTCATTTGTTGGGTGTGAAACTATTGGAAAGTCTTACTATTTGTTTCTGATGTGTGAAATATTTTTCGAATTTAAAATTGCGCTAAGCGCAGTAATTTAACGTTAAAGCTAAATAGATGTAATATTCAGTAAATTATTGACAGGTCCATGACCCCAATACGCGTAAAATTTACGATACAAAGTTGGCATAAATTCGTTGGCGGCTCCTGATCGTTACGTGCACCGATTCAGTTAATCTTAAGGAACTATCGCACGATTTTTAAGTACGAAAAAAGGATGGATATTATTTTTCCTTGAAAGAAGACGCCTTGTCTCTTATCCCGCAAAATATTTTGGATGTGGCGAGTGAATGTGGGTGGGCCATTGCGGTTGAGCGTGCTTCAAGTGTTTCGCCTCCGGGCCTGTTGACCCTTCCTTTTACAGACTCGATTTGTGTGCATCGGAATCATTATTTTTTTCCGGCGATCCAACTGTCATGTGAAAAATTTATCGCCCAGCCCTGCGAGGAAATGAAGCTGTGAACCAAATAGACCTGTGCTCGTGCACTTTTATTGGGTTCTTTGTTTGATAGGCAGGACATTTTTTTGTTTATTTTTGTTAAAATTCTTTACCTATTCCCGTGTCTCTCATTAAATAAGCTTACAGGAAGCTGTGGCTTGTGTGAATGTCTTTGGTAAATATTTCCCCTGTATTCTTTTGCGTTCCTATGTGCTCGTTTTATGTGTAATGAATCTTGCCCGTTGTTGGATTGGGCTTAAAAATCAGGAAACTTCAATGTATGATGATGGAGAAGGTCATTTTAAGTCCCTTTTCTTTCATTTATGTCATAATTTCTCTTCAAGAGTCCATTAGTAATCTCAATACCTTTTTATGCCATAACGGCTATCTTACAAAGAGAAAAGAGCACAAAATAAATAAGCTATTCCTCTTATGAACCGCTTATTTTGCCCACCCGAGTTTTAAGGATAAACTGACGCTCTGTAAAATATTATTATCATTGCGAGCGACACCTGGCTAAAGATGCCGTAATAATTACTCTGATCTAAAGGGAAAAAACGTTTTCCATTCCGTGGGAAATTTTTTTGGGGAAATCGTTTGTTCTTTGATTTTACAGAGAAATGGTCGATCGCGAAGCTTTACCGTTTAAAAAACCCTAGACTACAGGTTGAGGCTGTGATTATACCTATAACCTGGAAATTACCAGATCTTGATCGCACAAACTAAACAAAAGACTGTATCTGTAGAGGTTTTCCAGGTACCACGTCCAGCTTTCAGCGTATCTACAGCATAAATGTCAGTTATGTAGGCCAGATAACAATAACTACATGTTTTTCTCCCAGAAAATTTCAATACTTTTGTTCCCTTGTGATAAATCTTTATTTCTCATTGAAAATCTAAGCATCAACTAAATTGTAATCTCTTCGAAGATGGACTAGATCAAGAATTGAAAACTTGAAGGTGAAAATATTAGCATGCAATAACTCAGAAACAAATCATAATGCAGCTACTGTCTTTCAGCTT
Organism: Ceriagrion tenellum; assembly: GCA_963169105.1. Taxonomy (NCBI): domain Eukaryota; kingdom Metazoa; phylum Arthropoda; class Insecta; order Odonata; family Coenagrionidae; genus Ceriagrion; species Ceriagrion tenellum. Next base: position 63,142,172 of record OY720637.1, read on the forward strand.
AACAGGGCAGTATACCACCATCCCCTTTCTGAACAGTCAAAAAAGTTTCATTCTCAGTGATTTTCCCTTAGAGGTGATTTCATCTGTTTCAGTAATTTCCTCATTACTGCTCTATCCTGGCGTTTGGACATTTGTGGCTTCAGTTACCCCGCTTGTTAGCAATGCTCGGGGGGAGCATTGACTATTCTTAAGACTCCACCAATTCTATCTCCTTAGAATATCTTTCTTTACATTCATCCTTGAATTTCTTCCCTTTTCTTTCACGCCGTTATATTTATTTTAAACCATCGGCGTTTTTCGAGTCTGATCCCGTCTCTCGGCATATACGTGTGTGCTGAATTCGTTGTCCCCCTTTGTCCCAAAACTTTAGATCTCAATAATTGTAGTTAATGTTGAAGTAGCAAATACCTCTGGAACGAGCCCTTGAGGTGCCTTCCTGGGTAATTTATAGATGTAGATGCAAGGATGGAGATGCTACCTCAATATTACTCATTTATGTCCTAAATCCTACGAGGCAGTGGCATTCTGGTCGACTCAAATGGAGTGCGAAAGCAAAGAAGTAGAAAGCTTCGGTATCTTGAGTGCGATTTCGAATACCGAAGGGAACACACGAGAGATGGGAGGGAAAACTGATCTAGATCGACCAGTGGAAGGGAAAGGGGGAAGAAGAAGAAGAAGGAGAGACGAAAAGGAAAGAAGCAAGGAAGAACGAAAGAAAGGGGTGATACGAGAAGGAAGGGTCAAGCATTCGACCGATAGCCTACTCCTTCACACTCCTCCCTCCATTCCTATTCCTCATACCCCGTCCTTCCTCTCCCCACACTCCGCTCTTCTCTCGCACACTTCCTCGCTGGAGAGATATATATTTCTCATACCTGACAAGATGGCCCTTTGTTAGTCGGCGGCCACCCGCTGGTCGAGAGAGGGCGCAAGGGATGACCACCCGAGGCGGGGGGGTGGAGATGCTGGGCCGAGGAGAACGGCTGAGTGAGTGAGGGGTCGCTTGTGCAATGGGGTGGGAAGGAGGGCGGGCGGAAAGAGAGTATGGTGACTTTTACAGTGAAGCGCGTCTTATATGGGAAGTTGATACCGCGCCGGACTGGGCATTTTTGAGAACGCACTGAAGTTTTCACCGCCAGGGTTGCATTATTATTATTTATGTAATCTACTGGTGAAAGTAAGTGCACAAAAAGACAATTATCAGGCTTGATGTGGTGGAAAGAATTCATCATGAAGAATGAGAATAAAGGCAATTTTCCACTTAGATAAATTAAAAAAAAATTTTATTCGACCTAGGTTTCAATGTACTACCTCATCATCAGACACAAATAACCAGGTTTTGTTAATCGTTCCTGATGATGATGTAGTGCATCGAAACCTAGGTCGAATAAAGTTTATGAGTGGAAAATTGTCTTAACTCTTATTCTTTATGAAATATAATAAAGTAAGTGTATATGGAAATGAATAAAAGTCCTCTAATCGTGACATACGCAGGGATCTGCCTACCTGTAAAAATTCCTTTCATCATCCTAGTGTACGTCCTACCCTACGTCCATAAAATCTATTATTTTTCTTCACCTTCCCCGCTTACCCAACACCCACCCCACTACACGGTCTTAGTCAGCCCATTACCCCTCATTACTTTTTCCAACCACCGTCTTTGCCTTCTCCCATTTTTATCCAAAATTTCCTCCCGCACCAAGCACTTCCTCTTTTGTCTTACTTGCCGACCATCGCATCTTCTCCATCCTCCTCCACACCCACAGCGTGTGCAGCTGCTGGTAAATAAAAAGGACAGTTTTTCTCTGCTGACGACTACAATCGCCATTTTCTCAGTTTTGCGCTCAAAAACGAAACAATGAAGCAAAAGCTTGCTTGTAGAGTAGGCACAGCCAAAGAATTTACTTATGACTGCTGGCCATATTAAGTAGGATTTCATTTAACAAATTTCATCCCCAATGCCCTGTCCTCACCATAAACCATCGCTTCTTTCACACTAATGCACTACTTAATACGCCATATCTAATGCTATTCAAATATCATACCTACACTGTGGGTGAAGTAAACCTAAAATATTCAGATGCAGTAAATATCTTGGAATCACCTTAACTTCTGATGTTACCTTAACTTCGTGGGGAAACAGACAAAAAATATGCGGCACAGTATTAAAGGAGCTAGGTTATGTTAAGCGTATAATTGGTAGGTCCTCGGATGAAAAAGTCAAAGAGAGATGCTTCTTCGCTCTGGTTATGCCACACCTCGAGTACACCGCGAGAATATAGAAGCCGTAGAGATCCGGCTAAAAATGAATACTATCAAACGAGACCCTGATTTTAACCTCAGTAATTCTTGGATCCCAATTTTAAAGGAAAAGTTAAGTATTAAAAAGGAATCCTCCTTTCTGTCGTGATATTCAAATTTCACTGTCCGACCAATCAGGTGCCTCCAGGTATATATAGTCAATCCTGTTCTTCCTTACTGATGTACGTACCTACCCCTCCCAGTAGTCCGTACCTGGAGATTCGATTGGGAACTATTTTACCTCAGGAATATTTTTCTGGGGGGGAATGCCATCATGTCATGCAGAGTTAGAATGCAGGGCTGCCCCGTTGCCTTCCACATCGCCGTATCCCGGCCGATTCTGTGAACTTCTCTCTCGCCTGTAGCTGTGGTAATTGATGCCGGTCCGTTCTCCTTGATCTGCGCCATCAGTGCCTTCTACTGAGACTGCTGCCTCTCCGTAGTGGGGTCAAATTCGGGTAGCGTGTAGAAGTTAGATACCGTCAGCGGCGAAGAAAAATGTTTTATTTCGGAACTTGGACTCGAACCGGCGACCTTAGGATCCGGAGTCGTTAATGCTACCACTGGTCCAAACTGGATCCAAGAGGATCCAATTTAGATACTAAAACCTCAACGACATATACTCACCCTGATGATGATGGACGAGTCGTCCGTCGAAACGTCGGTACTGTTTACAATTTTAACCCGGTGGAATTTCCGGGAAGGATTAACACAGATTATTCGCAGGGGAAGCAGTAAATCTTTTTCCTCAATCCAATATAGCTTCTTACGGCTAACGTGGCATTAGCTGTCCGAGGCTATTCTGTGACTTTTTACTGTAACTAGAAATAGAATATGCGGGGTTACAAGACTGCATTACCCGCGCTACGTACACCTTTCCCTGCTAACGGTTTAGGGCCTCTACTGGTCATTGTTGACACATTTCTACAAGAGAATCCAAAGCCTAGTGATATTCCAGGCCCGTTTTCACTCTTCTACTCGTGACAGTATCCCTTCTGAAAGGGCTGTCTTGAGAGCAAGCATATCGTTGCCCGTGACCCACCACTTGGAGGTATATATGGTATATAAATTTGACTCGCTCGTCCATAGAGGGTTAAGTTTTTTTGGTAAATTTTTGGTCATTAATTTTCCCCATTTTTTTCCGTATGTTTGGTTGGGATTATCCAGATTTTCGGATTAGCGTGGTTCAGATTAATGGGCCTCAACTGTATGCCTATATGTTGATGGTGGGTGGCCGGCACGTGAGATCCGGAGAGAGCGGGGGAGATGAGATGGTGGGTTAAGCGGGCGATGTTGTTGTGTGTGTGTGTAGTGGGAAGGTAAGGGGAAAGTTTAGATAAGAACGACTCGCATCTCGGCGCGCATTCGTGAGTCTCGCAAAAAAAACAGCAAGAAAAGGGTGAAGAGGGGGCCCCCCCATTTTGTCCTCAAGCGCCGTTGGGCGGTGGGAGATGACCGCTCCTAAGGAGTTCCCTTGCCTCTTCTGCCCCCTGCTCCGGCCCATCGCGGCCGCGGCGTGATTTGCAATTCACTTACGCACCCACGTAGCCAGCCGTTGTTGGCATTCCACGAGATGTGCGGTGGTGCCCCTTTATCTTATCTCTTTCTTTCTCCCTCTCTGCCTCTCTTTCTATCTCTTCCTATTCTCATCTCTTCCGTCTTTCCCTCTTCGTTTCAAGGAGAGGAGCATTTTCAAGGAAATGGATGAAGTTGTCGCGGTGAAGCACTATCATGGCACTAGTACGCCTTGCTTGGAACAAATTAAAGCTTTAAGTCCCTATCGACGCCTTGTTGTGATTACACATCGTGTGTGACGCAAAAGTTCTCGGCTGAGGCGATGACATTCCCCGTGTACGTCTTATTTTTGCAGCAAGTACATTGGGAGACATTTGATCATTCAACATAATATTCTTGTATCATAAAAAATTAAATGATGTTTTAATCCCAAGCAAAGGTTAACTTCCTCAATGGCTTTCATGATTATGATAACGATAGCTTATCGAATCTCTCTGATAACGATGGAATACATTCGCCATTTATCTCTAAAATCATGCAGGCAAACAAAGATAAAAAGCTTACCTCTCCAATTAAAACCTTACCGAAGTATGGCAGGTCGTGCTTCCACTATTGGTATAGTATTGGTGTACTCATTACCTTCTCAGGTGTATAGAGTACACAAAATCAATTAAAGTTTCACTCCTATGTGTATGAAAAGTGAAAATGTGGGTATAAATACACTGTGCGTCACCAGAAATTTTTAGTGTTTTAATTTTTTTCCTATTGGTTTTGAAAACTAGAAGATCACGCATTAATCTCTGCGTTAGCTAGTAGCGTGCACTTTAATTCAAAAGAGAGCAATTTAACGGCAATGTTCACCTGTAAAGCTGTCTCTGTCTGCTCTTAGTTGTACTCTTGTGATCAAAGTTTCTTTTGGTGGCGTTTGCGCTCGTCTTGTCTCGTAAATCTTTTTTTAATGTCATTTTACGATCTAAGGGCTGGTTGTTAGTTATCCCAGGGCTCACTCATGGCCATGTTCTCTTCAAATCAAAATTAACCTGGGACTCATAACATAAAATTTTGCAACGCAACACAATTGATGAGTCGAATTAGACCTGATGGAGATATAGAAATTCGAAAACCTCCGTTAAATTGGTGTCATGAGCATTAGATCGAACGATCTTTATTGTCAAATAACATAAAATGTGTGTCAATAACACAGCAAATTCAAAAAAATTTGTCATCAATTTTCTTACAATTAAAAATGAAAATGAGCTATGAAAATAAATGTTTAGTTAGTATTTCGTTTAAAATAAGATTTTACATTAACAAATGATGTCGGCATTTTTTAAAACAAAAAATGAACAAAGTTTCTGACAGTTGGTTATTGGTTGAATATTTAGGTTTGCCGATAACTTATAAAGTACTTTTCGGTGGTTAACTACAGTATAACTGGTAGCACGAATATTTATTACACCAGTGTTAATAATTAATTATAACTGGGATATGAAGTATGTTTTATTGCCTCTGGTTTTTTATTATTTTCCCTAATATGTTACTTTTGCCTTCTTAATACAATGTTAGCCATATATTTAGTGATACTCAACTGTTCTTTGATTTCCGAGCTTGTTCCTTTTTTTATTGTACCATCATTCATTTTTTTAATTTTTTAAGTTGAAAAAGTATACTGTGTGACTTTTATTGTTGCATGAGTAATTAGTCATCAATGTAAGAGTTCTAAAATCAGGAGAGTTCAATATAAGACGGTGGGGGTGGTTATTGCCAGTAACTTTTCTTCTATGTTTGATTATCTCTGTCCGAGAATCCAGGATGCACCTCAATATTTTTCTGTAATGATGTTTTCTGTGACATCTTGATTATCCCACCCGGGACCAACGATGTATTAATGCGCCGGCACGGTCGATCTACAATATTCGGAGTGTTATGAGTTACCAGTGTATCATGATGCTGATAATCTTTCGAATCCGTTGTGAGAGAACTTTTTCAATTGCGTGAGAAACTTCCTTTGGTGAACCAGGTTTATGAAACTGGAAAATTCAGTCTACGAAGCCGTAGAAATAGCTATCTATTCTCTCCTAGTTCGAAGACTCAACCAACGTATAATGCCTGAGAATATCGTCGAAAGTGCGTCATGTTGATGGCTTGTATCGAAACCGGTCGCCAAGTAAATATCTGTGGAACCTAGCCAGTAAATTTTCGTCTGGTAAAACCCTTAAAATATCGTTTGAATGCTTAACTACATGGTAATAAGTGTTGTAGAAGCATTAAGCACGTATACCAATTAGTATTTTCTTAAATAAAGTGCGAACCCCCGAACGACCTCAGAACTATTTGCTTTTCAGTGCAACTCTCAGAAAACTGCAAGAAATCAGAAAATGGGGTGATAGCTCTCTTTGGGTAGCCTTCAAACCCAGTTTAATTATGTGTTGTACATATTAATTGCAAATGGCGTGGTATTTTCATTAATTTGAAATTAAATGAGAGTGGAGTTCGTTAATTACATCAGGCTGAAGGTTTGCAGACGAGAAGGTTATTAATGAGAGAACGTAATATAATCGTTTGCTGTAACGGAAAAATACTTAATTAGGGGTTGTAAAACCGCGCAGAAACCTCTACCGTAGAATAATTTAAAAATATTTTGTTGACAGTCAAGATTTCTACTCGTATTTGTCGTCGACCATGATAAATATAAGTTGTTGTTCGTTGTTGTAACTTAGATCGTTTTTAATAAGCAAAATCGTGAAGTAAATAATTCTGCGCCATAGAGTAAATTATTCTTTTTTTATGAGAGTACGTTATCATATAATATATTCGTCTCATTAATCACCTCTCTTAGAGATAGATTTAGTTCAATGAAGTCGTGTAGTCTCATATGAAGTTTTTCATGATTTATGATGGAGTACCCACAAAAGTTACGCCGTTAAAGATATAAAACCAATATCTCTACCTGGTGTACTCAGATTCACCCAGGGAATCCAGTGCTTGTTACCAGTGCTTTTGAAGAACCCTCAATTGAACTAGTATCTATGTCTCCGTTTATTGTATTTTAGGAGGAGTAAAGAAAAGGAGCGTGGACATTTGTCACATCAATTCGGATTTGCAGGGAAAGTACAAGGATTCAACACAGGATACCCTAAATGTGAGGGCGGACGAAGACTTCAGAGCATCGTGAATGGTGCAGAATATGGCAAGGGGAATGGAATTCTCAGCAAAAGTAAGGTTCACTCCTACGACATTTTCACACGCTGTTTCATTTGTTAATAAGCAATTCATTGCTTAAGGAGACAATTATCAAATTATTGAATCATAACATTGAAGATTTACACGCGTTTAAACGCCATAATTATCCACATGAGTTGTGTTGAAATGTGTTCGAAATAAAGTTTCGAATTTTATAGGTAGGTAGGATTTGTTTTATGAGGTGCTTCGACGGCTACGGTCATTCGCACCTTCCTCTATTTATATTTTTCTAAAAAATACTTTTATTGAAAAATAAAATTTAGCAAATCTTTATACGATGTTAGTATATATTGGAAAGGAACGTCATAATTAATTAAAAAGCTTAGAGATGTGTAGGAATCTTATAAGGGCGTCTATGTGCTTAGGGTTGTCGTCTAATACCTGTTTGATGTCTTCTGGGATGTTTAGCATCCCTCGTACTGCTCTGTATTTATCACATCCCGTCAAGATGTGCTGTACACTGAGGGATGTGTCGCAAGCCTCACAGCGGGGCGGGGATTTTATCCTCTGTGAATAGATATGAATGCGTTAGAACGCAGTGCCCTATCCTTAACCGCGTAATGGCGACCTCTTCCGCGCGGTCGAATTTTATAAACGTTACAGATTTCTTCATAGTTGATGAAGATTATCTAGTTTTAATGAAACAACATATTTGTCTGAATGAATGCTGGTTTCAATTATCGCCTATCAAAGACATCAAATTCGTTATGCTGGTTATGCCTATATATTCACTCCCCGCACTCCATTTTATAGTGTTGCCCCTATTATAGAATGTATTAGCAATTTTGACTCGTTTTCTTCTCATTGTATTCTTTTTTGCCAGTGTTTTAGGTTGTAGGCACTTGCGTTTCTAGTCGGTTAATTTGTTCCGGAGGGTCTTATTATTTTTTTTCATGACTTATCTACATTACGTTTTTTTGGTGCTGAAATTTTAATGTTTCTACGATACCTTTTGATCCTTCAAAGATCGACTGACCAACTCCTTGTTGACCGCGAATCTTACCTATTAAAACATCTGGCCTCTTATTTCTATTCCATCACTCTGCCATTCCCATGCCTCTCTTATAGTTGCCTCGGCATAAATATTAAAAAGCAAAGGGCACCCTTGCCTTACCGCGTGATCTATAAACTCACCACCCTAGTTCTTAGTTAGCCACCCTCATAACTGTTTATAAAGTTTGGATGAGTCTACTACCTCGCTCATACATTCCCAATTTCGTGGGTGTTGGCATCTTGTTTTTCCAGTTAACTCCATCAAACGGCTTTCCAAAATCCACAAAGCAAGCAATAACGTTTTAATTATACTCTTGGTTCCTTTCTATTAGCGTTGTCATCACCGCAATAAATTTGTGATTAAATGAGGAAATTGAAAAGAAAACAATCGAGAGTTCTATTTCGTCATTGGGCGTGACTTAAACCAACCTTTCGCCTACTTCTGCAAGAGATATGCGAATATTTAGGCGAAAGGGAATGGAGCACCAAAAGGAAATGACGAAGTGGTTGGAAATGTGGAGTATATATGCGGGAAGGTAAATGGGATGAGGGGTTGACTGGATGACAAAGGGCAGATCGACTGTAAACGGTCATATTGTGTTGGATTGGAGACGGCGCAGCAGAGATAGAGAGGAGAGCATGGACCCTTGTTGTGGTGTGGAGTGGACTGTTGTGGTGGTCACCATTGTGACGAAGCGTGCGTCACGGAGGACAATGGGGCCATATATATCGAACTTGGTATCACCTTCCCTGGCACACTCTAGAATGCCGGCCGCAAGTTCTTTCACTTCAGCCGCCTTTCCCTTGATCCTCTCCCGTCCCCTTTATCTCCGCTCGACTCCAGACTATCAGTTAGGCGTTCGCCCGATATTCTCTCCCGGAGCGATGCAAAGAAACGCCGTCCCTTCGGTCCGAATGAGATGCCCGCGATACTCGTGGAATGCGAGTTTATTTATTATTTTTTTTAAATCGTCCATTGAGACGATTTAGCGCATAAGTCAGGCGTGCGACAGAGTTGCATCTGTGCCTTGGAACCATTAGTTCTACATCGCAATCGATAATCCGAAGGATTTGTCGTAATTTCGCCCGGTGATTCGTGTAAAACAAGGATTTTGTTGCAGTCTTTTATCCTTTTCCCATATCTGAGCGCCTAGCGTTTTCCATTCCTAAGCTTGCACCTGTATCAAGAGTTTTGATAGCCTTGTTAAAGAGGAAAATGATTTATATTAAAATATTGAAATTCAAGCTTTTTTTTCATTCTTCAAAGAAATATTGTTGCCGTTTGAAGTTCAGTGTCGCTCAATAAATTTTTCTTAATATTTTTCTTGGAGAGAAAATGCAGGTAATATACACAGCCCTCGCAGAAACTCGCGGATGATGCGCGAACTTGGGACTGGTAGGATTTATATTCTGATTGCCAGTAGTGTGGGGGGGGGGGGGAGGGGGCAAAGAGTAGCTCTGGTACTCGTTGTAAATTAAGCCATTCTACGGGCAATGCGACTAACATTCTTCCTGCTGGGCAAATTAGACTGCTGGCGAATAGAGGTAGAGGTTTTGCTCCCTGATCCTCACCTACCTCTCCGTTCCTTCTCTTTAACTCTTCCATCGAGATAGTCTCCTGATGAAAAAATTAACGATTTCTCGGCTAATTGGTTTCAATTCTTCTCGGGCTTCCCACTGGGTAACGTTCTTCATATATGCCGACATTCCAATGGAAAACTTTTCCTTAGTCTTCAGGGCTGTCGATGCCGGGGACCGAATTTGTCGGGTTTATGTACTCCGGCATTCAGAACAGGTCTCTTGCGATTGGAGAGTAGTTGCTGAACAAGCGATCATTGGCGTAACATTCTGTGCGTTCGTCTGTCATAGGTCAATACGAGAGCTGAAACCAATCTAAAACTGAAGTTATTTCATGTACTATTTTTTGTCTACTGAGACTCAAGGATTTATTTGATATATTCATGTGGCTTCAATTTTCTCCTGTTTTAAATGCACATTTAGAGGAAAGCATTTTGGGAAATGGGAAATTTCGGCGCGGAAACTTTGGCGCGGGGACGTATTGGCGCCAGCCGTTTCGGTACGAGACCAATTGAATGTAACGGGCGACGCTTTCCTAATGCTTTTCTGCGTAACTGTGCTTTCAGCTTATACTTTCATGATTATTTTCGAATTCTATGCTTTTGAAAGGCGTCACTAGTGGAAACTAGTGGAGTTTGTTCACCCATTCATTCAAAATTCCCAGTTTTTAAAAATTCCTAATACTTAAAATTGTAATTTTTTTGTTCGCGTCAAAGTGACCGCGCAGAAATGTTCTAGGCCCATTTAAATAGTAAAATGGCGAAAGAAATATGAAAAAATCCATTTATTATTACAAGCACAATCGGTTTCGGCAGTTACGCCATCATCAGGTATACTCAAATCAGTTCAGGTATATCAGGTCTGCTGTCAGTGGTAATTATCCTGTAGAAAAACGCGTTAAATACGTTTTTGTGAAAATTAGAGATTTTTTCTATTTGGTGTATTTTATATATGTTACATTTTTTTTCTCGAACGTTTATTATATTGTGGAATGATAAAAAAATCAAACTTTCAAGAATTCCTTTATCACCAGAGTACAATTTCTTGTGAGTGGAGCGGTGAAATTATATGACAGCTCAGAAAGGAATAAAATATTTTTAAAGGCGCCACCAAGTGTGACAAAAAAAATTTATGACAGATGGTATTACGTAGCCGATGGCAACGGAACGAAACGTGTATCTATGGTGGGTATTGTGCGCGAATTGAAAAGAGCGCGCTGATAACAGATTTCACCGATCAATACTCATTCGGTCGTTGCGTGTACACACACCCCTCGGAGAACTTGATCGTAGGGTTGATTCTGACGCATTTATACCACTTTGTCTTCTTGCCCAATAAACCGTAAGGCAACGTGAACATGGGGTGGAGGATGAAAAGCGATGTTATGACTTAGGTCGTGCTGTATTCCTTCAGTCGCGAGTGAGGGAGGAGGGTGTTGGTCGGCGGGAGGAAAGTACGGTGAGAGAGTTTGTTGTTGTGTATCGGAGGGAACAGGCGGACATAAATCAGGTAAATATAAACCCCCCCATTCCCCTTCCAAAAAAATGCCTCCTCTCCTTCCTCCGTGAAGCTTTCATTAAGTGTCGCTTTTGCTCCAATGAACCAGACCAACCGATTTCATCGGAAAAGCGAGGCGTTTGGAAGGGGAAAAAAATAGGCTTCAAGTCAAGACAGCACGCGCCAGACACGACCTGTTCCATCTTCATCCTTCTCATTCGCAACCCCCACTTTTCTCTCTTCCATTCCATGGGGGTTAATTTCTCCAACTTCTTCTTCCAAGCTTCCCAATTTCGCTCTCCTCCTTCCATCCCCTTAAGGGGTTGAGAGGAGAAAAACTGATGTCCATTTTGCACCTCTAAAGCTCCCTTTAATAAAGGGAAAGAGTCGCGGAAGATCCATAAAAGGAAATCGCATATCGGATCCTCCCCATTGTCGGCATAATTACACCCCATCTCTCTTTCTCTCCTCCGTTCCAGAGCATTAACCCAACCCCTTCCCATACCCTTTTCTTGTGATCTCTCGTTTCTATTTTCTTTTATGCTCCCTTCCCTAATTGGGGTTGGGACAGGAGGGGAGTCAGGAGGGTGTGTTGTTGAAAGGCAGGTTAGTGTTCGGCCACGCCGGCCCATATGCCGCTAATTTTACTCTTAAAAATGTTATTTGCCTATTTGTTTTCATGTAAGTTAACCAAAAAAAATCAATACAATACAAAGAAAAGTAGCACGCTTCGTTAAACGCTGTTATAGGCGAACATATATTGTCTCACAACTTTTAGAGGAATTAAGGTGGGGGCCCCTAGAGATCCGGAGGCTACACGCTAGGCCTAGATTGCTTGAGATATTCAGAACTTGTGTCTTTCAGAGCGACACAGAGAATGTTATCATGACGCCTCACTACATTTCTAGGTCTGACAGGAGCGATAATATAAGAGAGATACAATCAGAACAGATAGGTACAAGAACTCGTTCTTTACGCGCACAATAAGCGACCACAATCAAAATTGAGCTCCACTAAATAAACTCCTATAATACATGTCACCATTCCATTTCCCAAAACCTCACATCTTTACACGACTGGTGAACTAACGCCCCCTGCCACACGCCCATGCGGCGGCTTGCAGGATAGTATGTAGATGTAAAAGTTTTAGGCACTCTCATCGGGACCACAGATGATATTGCCCTCCTATCTGGGGCTAAAAATCGAATCCGAACTTAAGTCCGTTCATTTGCTGGAGATCATGACTCACCAGCGAGGAAGAATTACCGGGAAAAATCTCGTTTGTTGATCCCACTGATAGCGTGACATAGAGAAGCTGGGGTGAGTCCTTATCGTCTCTTATATTACTTTTGTGTCAATTAATCGAATTATTCTACCCAATTATGTATCAGAGTGTGTTTTTTGATTCAGAAAGTGATGGAATACATTCAAAATTTCTTCCTTACAATTGCCCAAAAAACTTCGCTAAATAGATGAATTTCTTTTTAAGCGCATAAGAATTTGATTATAGATGAGGTGGCTATTACAATATAACATTCGAATAGTGGTGATTGATAGACTTTTTTAACCTCCCCATGGACTATCTGAGTGAGAGCATTTTTCGCGCTTTTAGTTGGACTCCCGAATAAAAGAATTGCGGCTTATTCATCTGTCAGTTCATGAACATAGGCTATTTATGGCTAAATTCTTAATGTTTAGTTTTTAATAGCCATTGCATCACGACGTTTAGGTACAGTGAAAGGTACCACGCTGGCGATGGGGCTGTAGAGTTTGGTTTCTAATAATGGAAAATATCTTTAACCCCATAAGAGACCAGCGATCAAGTAGAAACTCGTCATTTTAGTATTGAAAATTTCCGGGAAATAGGTCTCTTATCGTTAATAACAAATAAAACTCTGTAAAAATAAAGAAAATAAAACACAAAATACTGAGGTAAATTAAATTTCCAGTAAATATGATGCATTATGAACGTGTTAACTGGTTAGAGAAAGGTAATAAAGTACCAATAGCCTAATTTTGGCATAGTTGGTCTCTGTTAATTCTCCAATTATTTTTCTAATTTTGATGCTCCAAGAATTACTAATTTTTTTTAATGACTGCTTGATATGCAAAAGATACTGATACATAAAGAGGCACCTCCTTATGTGGACGATCTTACGCTGCCAAATGAAACCAGAAGCGTACATCGCTGGTGATAGAGGGAGATATATTGAAAGTGAGGAAAACAAGGGGTAGCTGCTCTCGGTCAGATATTTTCTCATTTTGCCCAATTAGGGGGCGGTGCTCTCAGGAAGTAAGTACAACAAAATATGGTTAGGTTGGAGCGTGTCGGCTCGAATAGTGGGGAAATTACCAATCTCTTCCCTCCTCACATGTCGTCATATCTCAATTTTTCATCCTGCGACAACGATTTTCTTTCCGAACCTAGCCATCATCGAAATCTGTTGCCCTGTTTTCCCCAGACCATCTACCGCGCTTGACTTACCGCTTGCCTTAGCTCCGTAGGTTTCATCTCCTGCTCTTGGATCCTCCCCCCCCCCTTCCCTCATTTACGCTTGTTGTGCGTCTCGCTGACTGATTGCCATCCAACCGTTTACTTCTCCTAACTTCTTAATCCAACGTCGTTTTGTCCTCCTCTCTTGGCGTCTTTTACTTTTCTCTTTTTTTTTTTAAATTTCGTCACCACTTGCTCACTGACGCAGTGTTCAATAGCCGCTTTTGATTGGTGAAGTATCTTCGCTCCGAGCCCACCGGCGTGTGAAATGCACGCATCCAGGGTAGCGGGGCTGGTTTATATTTCCCTGTGCCACTTGCGGTTTCCCACGAAGTTCTGATACCCAGAAAATCGCTGCGTTCGGATTTTTAGATGTAGGGGAAGTTCCGACAGGCATCGTTCGGTACTCTTCGTTCCGTAGCAGAACTCGCAACCGCATGTTACATGGCCGAATTTCAGCCGCGGATTCGATTCTGCGGCGAGTTCAGTCTGTGATGAAAGCAGCATGAACGATATTGTGAGTGGAATAGTTCAAGGGAAGAATCTAAGGCTAGCCTTAACCCTAACTGGGCTTCGCCTAAGTATTAATTTTCTCTGCTCCCCAAACTTATATTACTAATTATTAGAAAACTTTTTCTACATTTGAAACATCTGTTCTCCTCGCATTCTGACGCTTTATTTTCACTCCGAACAGGTGTTTAGTCTGTTTTCATGTGGCCATTTGGCTATTAATTATTCCTTAAACATCCTTAAAGCAAGTGAAAAAAATTATTTTTTTATCACCTACATTCTTCAGTACCTTTGAAGGGAATTTATCTACAACCAGAGTTTTGCCTTCATCTCTGGTTATCATTTCTCTATTTGGCTATCGCGTGTTTCTAGCTAAGGTTATCCTTCTTTATTTTCTTCTCATTCTCTGTTTTTAAATTCAGAGGTCTGTTACCACTGCCATTTAGATTTAACAAGCATTTTCTGCACCTGTCCTGGCTATCTTACTGTTCAAATAATAATAATTTCTCTGTTTTTCGCTTGACATTTGGTATCATTTATCCTCTATCACCACCCAATAATATTTTCGCTCGAGCGCATAACACATTCTCATCCCCCTCTTTCTGCAACTTTGCCATTTCATCGCATTGGTCTTTCCGCTAGTTTTATCTTCATCCTATTGTTACTCTCCAAAATTTATTATTAAATTCCTTGTACTTCCTCCTTTCAAGTTCAGAGCTGTCGTATTTCTTCATTCCACCCTCCCCTTATCTTTATTCTACTCTAACCGTACTTTCCTCATCATTTCTTCTATTGCCCATGGCTTCTCTACCCTCCTCGTTTCCACTGTTCCCATTTTTTCTTTGCCACTCTTACCCTGTCTGTTTTCTTTATTTCCCATATTTCCTCGATTGTTCCAATTCACTTTGCTTCACATATGTTAATTTCTACTTGCTTCTGATATCTCCTTTTTATCCCTTTCTATACGTCCTCCCTTCTCCTCTTTGTCTCACGACTTTAAAAAAGCTTTTTGGATATAGCTCGACTATTCTTCATTACTAAATTTAGTCTGAATCCATATCCGCCCCCCATAGTTTTTTGACAAATTTCCTGAACTTTTGCATTACCAT
The DNA here is from genome assembly GCA_963169105.1 of Ceriagrion tenellum. Classification (NCBI taxonomy): domain Eukaryota; kingdom Metazoa; phylum Arthropoda; class Insecta; order Odonata; family Coenagrionidae; genus Ceriagrion; species Ceriagrion tenellum. The sequence continues at coordinate 63,157,412 of OY720637.1, forward strand.
GAATTATTCTGTTTGATATCTCCCTGAATACCCAGGAATTTTCCATGCTTAATTGCGCCTGATGTAATGTTTAAACAAATGCAGTGATGTTTTCAATTTTAACTCCATTTTGCATTTTTGTGATAAATAATGACAGGAACATGAAACTTTCCTACGAATGCGTTTGTTTGCGGCACATTAAGTGCGAAAAATTTCCATTGAACAGGGATTAGTGTGATTTTAATGGCTTAAATATTCCGTTTTGCTATTGCACCTTATGATTCCATCTCTTCTCCTCTTCAGTCTATGGCCCTACCTGGATCGTATGCTTTCCTATTCCTAAATTCACACTGTAAACGGGTCATTGCCTTTAAATTACGTTGTGCATGTCGTTGGGGAAATTGGGGGACTTACTTAGAGCAGGTGGAATATTTTGTTGGCTTGAATAGGATGTTAGAGAAAAATGGACGCAGTAATTGATGGTCTTCGATGGTGATACGTGTTAGTAAGAGAGAAACTTAGGCAAAAGGGAGAGAATCTAGGACAGGGACCTTATGTAGTAATGCAATGAAAAGACCTGTGATGAGTGAGTTTTGGAGTGTCGAGAGTGAATGGCACAGAAACTTGGACTCTTAACGAAGAGAATGAGAATGGATGTTTGAGATTTAGATATGGAGGATAGTAAAAATTAACGGTAAGATAGACAAACGAGGTAGTTTTCGGATTGAAGGATGAGTAGGGGGATCTTCTGGAGTGGATCAGGAGGAGGCAGAACAAACCTGTGAGCGACCTGCGATGCGGGACGAGAGAATACTTAAGACCGTGATAGAGAGTAGAATGTTGGGTTGTTGGGGAAGGTGAAGGAAAATAATAGGCTTTATGAATGCAGTGAAAAGGGGTAGGATGTATAATAAGTATATAATAATAATGTTGTTCTCATATTTCTTGGGAGTTTATTGCCCTTTCTCACAATTTACTCGGATATCACAGTGAACTAATACCCATGTTCTGGGTGTTAAAAAAAACACCCAGGTTAACTAGTCATCGATGAATGAAAGGGAAATGGGGTTCGTGCCAGACCACCTCGTGGTTAGTATTGAGCTAACAATGAAGCAGCAGAGTACCTAACATGATGGGAGATGTAAACAGTCCTTTGTCCATGAAACGAAGAATTTCCACAAAGCGTTTGCTTCCTGGATGAAGGACACCGTTTATATCTCCTGGAAGAGTTGGAAATAGTTAAAAGAAAAATAAAGTGAAATTGTTAAATGAAAATGAGTTTTTTAGTCACTCCCCTATTTTGGATACCATAATTACTAAACCTTACCTTATCCCTCCATTTTCTCCCACCTCCCTTTTTTTATCCTTTCTTAGTTTGACGTAGGTCCAGTATCATGACGCACTCTGTTTGAATGAACGAAGGATCCTTTCCTAATCATGGTTTTAACCTTCTTCCCCTCCAATACTTCCTCCTGACCCCCCACCGCCTTGAGTTGGAAATATATTTATACATATGTCCGTAAATGTGGAAGAAGTGTTGTACCTAGTGATGACGGCTAGTCAGTTGAAACACGTGTTGTACGAGTTGGAGTTAAAGTAAACAGTGCGATATCCTTTGTGTGTCATTTCGAGGGGAAAAGATGTATGGTCTCTTATAGATTAAGTCTTTTGCGAAAGTCTGATGTGGACTATTTTTTGCCGGACGTTCTGCATATTTTGCTAAAACCAAACTATTATGGTAGAAAAGATCACAGGCATAGCTTAAGGAATAAGACTGCAGAACCGGTAGATTTAAAATGTCATTTTTTCCACGTACAACAAGGGACCATACTAGTACATGTTGCACGAGTTGGAATTATAGTAGATAGTACGATATCCTTAGTGTAGCAAGATGGGAGACCCTAGGAAAATGCACCACCATTCCTTCTTCTCCTCGATCCCTTATTTCTTTTACTATATCCGTCCCTTTTGAGTCCTCGCCTGCCATTCCCTCTGCGTCTGTGTCTCCCGCCCCCTTTTTGGGCCCGCGAGAGATATCGCTCTCGAGGCTATTGCCCCCTTCTTCTTCTTCTCACGGGCGACTCCGGCCAATCTTCACCTCTCTCCTTCTTTCTCCTCCACCCCCTCATCCCTCCTCTCTTCATCCCCTCCGCCCTCACCCCTCGAACACAATCAATCCTCGTCCGTTCGCCATCTCTCTCCCGACGCCTCCCAACACCGCCAAGGTTTCCGATCCATATCCTCCCCGCTGGTCACCCTCCCCCCCCCCATCTCTCCGACCATTTCTCTCCCTCTCTCAAATCCAATTAAATTCGGCTAAGGGATAACGGTTCCTTATGTTTCCGGAGAATACGAATTTCCATGCGCAGACATTATGCTGTAACCTGGAAGCGCTCGCCGATGGCCATTCGAATCGAAATAAAAGTACGGGAAGAAATAATGCGACTTATTTGTGGAGATATGGGGTATGACTTGAAGCATGTTTTCACTTGCATTATGTGTGTAGTCTTAATTTCTATGGTATAGCATTGACGGGCAGGTTGTAGGTGAACACGGAGGACTATTTCTTAACTATGCCTTTCATCTGCGCGCTAATGTGGCCTTACTCTACTTCGTTTTACTGCTCGATCTACATGTCTCCCTAATATCATCATCATCCCCTGACGTTTCCGCTTTAGCTCGTCTTCTGTCACATCCTCCTCCATTTCCGTCCGTTTCTTAATGTGTGCTCCTCCATCAGCCTCCAGTGTCTAATGCCTTTGAGTTCTCCACCATTTTTGGTCTTCCGCCATGTCTTTCCTGCCTTTCGTCTTAAATCAGTTTCATAGTATAAAGTATACTTCCCTCTATTTTCATTATATACCCAAAACATGCAATATTTCTCTTTTTATAACTTTTTTATATTTCTTCCAGCTGCGCCTCCCTAATTCTTCTTCGAATGCTCTCATTTCTCATTCTAGCCCTTTCCGTTTCTACGTTGTCTTTCTCTCATAAACTCCATCTCTGCTGCTCAATGTCCTCTGGAGCCTCTCCTCGTTCACGTCCATATCTGTATTCCTCATGTCAATATCGATACCTTCTCTCTACCTAAGTATGTATTACATAAAATTTCATCATTTGATGACATCAAGTAACGTTTTTAGTCGTAGATATTTTCTGTGAGCTACAGATAAGATAACTTATCTGCTAAATTTGTCATCCACCATCAGTGAATTTTAAAATGAAGCATCATCTGTTTTATCTTTTACTATGAATTTTCTCCACAGTTTTTTTCATACTGAAACAAAGTTTCGGGTAATGGGTAGTGGCCTGCCATGATGGATACAACGATTCCCGATTCGACTCGAATTTGGAAGGGCGATCGTCCCATTCGTCCGAGTGCTGTTGCTTCTATCTGCTAGTGGCGGGTAGTCTTGGCGAAATGGCCTAAGCCGCCGAAGCGCGTTGAACATAAATTCCTCGTCTGCACCTTACTAGGCAGTATCACGTTGTCGCGTCACATGCTGATAACATCACCTAATTACAAGCCGGTGTCGTGGACCATAGAAACTTATGGTGATATTCATGTATCCAACATTTAATTTTGGAGTTAAAATCATTAGAAATTTGGACCTTGTGAAAATGTTCCGAAAATTACACTCTCTCAAAAAGCCTTCAGAATATTGGGCCTATGTTATTCCTGAAACCACTGAATGATATTCAATAAAACCAGTGCTGATTAGCAGACTGTTTTTAAGCAAAACTTATATGCAATATCATGGCAATGGCTCTCAAACTTCGTGTAAATTTTAATAAAGATACAATGCTGAAAACTTGCTATTGAAGTGTGAGTTGGTCAATGTTATTTTCCGCTTGGATAACACGCTTTGCATGAATAACTCGCTGTTCTAGTCAATTTTCCAGGAAATTCTACTGTCATTTATTTTCTAATGACGCCATCCGTAATTGGAAGACAAAAAATTACTGTAGGACAGAAATTCAATAAATTGGTGGAAATAAATCATAATTTACCACGTGCAATGAATTTCTCTCAGACTATTCGTGGTGTGAAATTTGTTCTGGCAATCCTTTACCGTGCTCATTCTTTAAGATGACAATTCAATATTTTTTCCTCCGCTATCGGTGCTCTCCTATCTGTTCTTTCATTTTTTACCTTTTCTTAATTCGTTTTTACACTTTCTCTTGTTCTAATCTGCTTCTTGCTCTCTTGACCAGGGTTTTAAGTCTTTTTGCAATGCAGGACAGCCTAATTATCCTTGTTTCAATTTATTGAGGTTCCGTAAAATCCGGGGAGCAAAACGTATGTTGCGTTTGCTTCAATTCAGTTCATATCATTCGAAAGGACCTCAGAATTCTGCAAATGATCTTCATGCACAAGGGGATTCGCGGAGCATTTTTTCCCGTACCTTTTGCAAACTAAAACACACCACATCATGATATTTATGTCACCCTGATGGTTCGTGCATTAGCCTCCCGAAAATTCCACTTAATGATTACCTGAGTCGGTCTCAGTTCAATCCAAATTACTTCGGATAATTCGGCTGTCTAGGAATTAAAATTGATGGAAAGAAAATAATAAGTGTATATTTCTGCTATTTTATCACCACCTTGCAATAATGTCTACCTTAGGCGGCGAATTCCTTAAGTTGCTACCTGATAATCGATTAGTCAATTTTCTGCCGTAAGCATGAACGCGAAATACCACAGAGGAAAAATCAGACGCCTGCGCCTGGAGTCGACCCTGGATCCCTTGATATCATGTTTTGACAAGTGAAGTTACCGAGGCGTCCTTCCCCGCCGAAATCTTTTCTATACGAACAAATTTATGAGAACTGCTGAACACATGTTATCACAGAGGAGTACAAGGAGTGCGCTTAGCGCCACGGTCCGCGAGACTAAAGCCAAACATGGAACGAAATAACTTGTAAGCTCTTTCGACGGTTATGGAGGGTACCGGGACGTGCCACGGTATTAAATTAACTGACTTACCCGCTAGAGCTCATAAGTACGAAATTCATCAGAGTAAAAATTATTCGAATTTTCATTTTAACATTGAAAAAAAAAACTTTTTCTTTGTGGAATTTCTCTGTATGTGCAGACGGCTCTGTAAATGTAGTAATGTGGCTAGTCGTGGTACCCTCAAAGTTCGCGGAACATGGATAGTCTCTGTTTTGGGATTTATGTCTAGTCTGACATTCTAAGTACGATTTAACCTTTCTTAGTGGAACTCATAAAATCTCATGGTCCTGTTACATTTTTGCTATATGGCCATGTGATTTATTGAATCGATTTTTTTCCATCGTTTCGAACTCTCCAGTTTCTATTCCTCCATCTTTGAAATTGGTTTTAATCTCAGGTTTCGACAAATTGGTGCACGATTGCCCAAATATCAGTTTCCCACTCTTAGAATCCCACAGCCTTCTGATGGGCATCAGAATCTCGAAACCGAGATTCTGACGCACATCAACGACATTCGTCGATAATCGTAGGATGGATTCTGAAACCTGTGCGCTTTTATTGAGTCCGTGAGTTCTCCAAATATGGATAAATGCCGGAAGAGACCTCGGGAAGATGTGTTAAAGAGTATTTTTTGGGGGTATTTCTCGCTTATCCTTGTGGCGTGATAGAGATCATCGTTTTGATAGGGAAAGATTCAAGTAGGCTAGTTGAAGAATTATCCACTTGTAAGGAATCCACGCTCTTTGCTACTGGTCGATACTTGAGCTCTGATAACATGTTTTAACATCAAAACTAGTTATTTTCATTGAAAATAAAGTATGGAGACTTTCCAAGCGTTGGATTCATTAACATGTCAAATTTCACTAACAATGATACTCAAACGATATCGTACTGTTTACCTAATTTATTTCAAACTCTTACAACACGTGTTTCAACTGTCTAGTAGTCATCATCAGGTAAGACTCAGGTAAGTCTTACCTGATGATGACTGCTAGACAGTTGAAACACGTGTTGTAAGAGTTTGAAATAAATTAGGTAGACAGTACGATATCGTTTGAGTATCATTGTTCAAGATGCTGTTCTACAACATCTCGCCGGAGAAAGTGGAGTTTAAACTCCACTAAGTAGCTTTCCAACCATCACCCAAACTAAAAACAGGACGGCTAATTTTTCATTACATTTTTTATCGATTAATAATTTTCTAGCTGACCCTCTTGCTCTTCGACGCCGTCAAGTGGTTGATGCAAGTCAAATTGGAAGTGAAGGAGTAATAGCGATATGCGAGGAGCATTTAAGCTTAGGAAAAAACGGAGGGAAGAGATGGTAATGTTTTGTACGTGATGATACGAGATGGAGAGACACTCCCGAGCATTTGAATAATTGAGAATAATGAAGTAAGTCAAGAAGATAATACCGTAAGTTAGGTGGTTTCTCCATTCGTGCTCCAACTTTTCCTCTCGGGGCATGTGCTAATCTGAGGCGGAACATGAGTAGAGTAGTTACATTCTCCCTTGGTTTGTCCCGATTATCATTACTGGAGGAGAGATTTGCATGCGCGCAACGTTCTTGTTCTCTCCGCGCTTGGGATGTTTTTTCGTCTACCAAACTGCATTGCATGTGGAAGGAGGTCGGTCATCATTTTCTTTTGGAGAATGAGTTAAAACAAATTATGATAGAAATAGAATTGGTAGTCGTTCAGCTCATTGTTCAGTATTTTGTTTATTTTTCCTCCTGATTTTAAACTCTGGTTTGGTCCAATTTTTTCATTATACAAGGTGGTCTCTGCTTTACCAAAATTACCTCGAATTTATTGAGATGCCGCAGTAAATAAAATTGCAGTACAGAATATTTTGCTTTTGAGAGGTGCAATTGGTCAGCGAAAAAAATGAGCTCCTTTATATGTTCAAATTGGGGATTATGAGAAGGAAGTGAGAAGGACAAATGCGGAATCACGGCTAATGATACTGTGATAAAAGATTGAGGTGTAGCTGAGTTAATAAGGCGTCATTGTAAGAAGAGATTATATTTAATGGCTATGTAAAATATGTGATGCTAATATTCTAGTGATATTTTGTAGGAAATAACTACGTAATTCTATTGCCATATCGAATACTTTCGGGTGAAACATTTCGGGTAGATGCCAGAATGGGGTAATTGCAAACTGTTATCTGAAAGGGTAGTTTGTTAGGACATAAAAAAACGAACAAAGTAGTGGAGGGGGAAAAGTAAGAATTATTACGGGATGGATTTCGTTGGATACGGGCTGAAAATCAAAGAAATATTTATTACCCTGAAAAAATTGAGTGGTACTAAGGAGTTCGTAACTGTCATGCCGTGAGAGAGTTGACTACTGGAGGACCTTGTCGGCTCGTTGCAGAATTGGAAAAATCCGCTCAACCAGGTCAAACTGTGTCGTCTTTTTCGATTTTACACCGTAATCGATCGATTTTTCACCGGTGAACCGAGACGAGGTCGTGTTACTCGAACTTCGAAACACGCCGTGACTTTCGGGAGGCGGTAATATTGACGTAACTCGGAGCATTTCCTGCGACATGCTTTGAGGATTTGAGGGTAGCTATGCTTCGTGCGTACCCCACATATGGATCAGACTGTTCGGGTTTAGGCAGGCGCAGAAAAGTGCAAGAGGGAAGAAGAGTCGAGTTGAAAAACTAGATTACTAGAGCGACCAAGAGCTCACGGAGGCGGTAGAAATACCCATGAACAATGGAAATTGAGCAACATAAATTGGCAATAATATGAAGAATGTGTATCGTCAACTGTGATCAAAGCAAAATGCAGAATAGTGGTGCCTCATGACGAAAATTTTGGTGGGGCTCTATGATCACTATAAGAGCGTTCCACATTTAATAATTGGCTATCCAGGGTAGATCTAAAATAAAACTATCTGAAGGAAATTTCTAATGAAATTCGAGATTGGCATAGTAGGTGGCTGGAGGATGTAATGAAGGGCGATGGGTTGCTCAAGACTATGAAATAGAGGGAAGGATGTTGGGCAAGCAGGGAGGTTTAATGGACGGGATGAAGAAGGGAAGATCGTATGCTGAGGCGAAAAATAATGTAATAGAGTGAGATAGGCCCCTGAAAGTGTAGAAAACCAGGAGGAGATTCTCTGACGTTCAACAAAACCTACCTTAACCGGTAGGATACGTAACAAATTCCTTGCTGACTCTTCGGATTTAATTACTTCCGTCTTCAGGGCTACGGCAGGGCCTTTATGGAGAAAGCCAACAGCATAAAGATAAAACGACCAATCCCCATACAATTTAAATATGTAATTCTGCCATCAGTATTGCCTTCGAATGATGAAAAAAATCAACTCCAAAATTGATACATATTCTCGTCGTACAAGTTCGATAACGGAGACATCTGTATGTGCGTAGTAGAATCACAATCCATTATCTCTCTCCCCCTCTCTCTCTCTGTCTCTTCACAGAAAAAGGGTATTATATGCCTCGTTTTCGAACTACCCTCAATAAAATAATATTGTTGAATATTTGAGGTTTATATGCCAAACACTGAATTCCATATTTAGGGCGCTTTCCAATCACCTTGCCCACATATTGTTGAAATCCTCATAGGTGTGGTTCCGGGTTAGTGTTTTCATCAAGGGTGGAGTCCAGTCGAAAAACTAATTAACTAGAGTGACGATGAGCATACGTTAGGGTAGTGGTTAGACGTTTCGATATGCCACTCGCTCATCGAAACATCGTTCTATGGTTAGCCTAACCCTGTGCCACTCCCGAGAAGATTTCATCAATATCATCCAGCAGAAAAGCCGATGGTCTTTCACCTTGTGAAGATTAGCGCACATAGTAGCAGGTAGGAACACCGGAGCGCACATTGAATTCGACGAAAGGAACTACCTGAACATGAAGTGTTTACAAAATGACGACACAGCATTAGCTTTACCCCTGCCCCGGTGGTGGCGGGGTAAAGTCCTCGCCTGTTAAACAGAGGGTCGCGGCTTCGAGTCCCGCCAGGGTGGGTTTTTCACCACCCAGGGCATGGATGTATGTCAAGTTCTGTTGGTCCGGACCCTGGAATACCTGATGACAGGCTCGTCTGATCCAAGAGCCTATCGGGATTCCGGGGACATACGGGCCAACAGAATCGTCCGGCAGGAAAAAAAAAAAAAAAAAAAAAAAAAAAAATATATATATATATATATATATATATATATATATATATATATATATATATATATATATATATATATATATATATATATATATATATATATATATATATAAACGGTCACTTAAATCTCCCGAAAGACTAAAATCCGATTTAATATTTATATTTTTTCAATCAATTATCACAACTAGCTCATACATTGTGGTATTTCCGTTTCTATTACAGCATATTTCCCCGTCATCACTAGTTTCGTGTGATGTATTTCACGCTCAGTGCATGACAGTGTCATTAGAACAGGCTCTGAGCTAAACAGATAAAAACAGTTTAGCGCGGATACAAGATAGGCACAACTTGTCGAATCCATGATCGATATTAAATACTTTACATTTTCACTGGATGGAATAGTATTAACCTCTTTTTTCACTACTTCCGTGAGTCTGAGAAACTCCTCGTACTTATAGCGACGTAGTTCCCTAGTCATAATGGAGGTCACATTTGAATGTTTGTCTTAATTTCAGCAGCTGTAGGAAGCATGAACTAAATGTTGCATTATTAATGGTGCCATTAAATACTTCTATAAGTCTGAAATTCTATGTAATTAAATAAAAATATCTATAAATATCTTTAACTTGACTCATTTTTGTTACGCGGAGCATTTAAACTTCTTCAAAAGGGAAGGTTTTTTATGGTCCTGATAAAATTACTGCGGTGACAATATGATTTATTTTAAAAAATAGTCGAGAAACATACAAACTACAAACTGTTAGTTTTTTTTACGAGATCTAGGTGTTAGAAATTTCACTTTTAAAAAAATAAGGTTTCTCTGGAGTGGATACACGCACCATTTCCCGTGTATAAGGGCTGGTATTTTTTGTCAAGAATCTCGGGAAGTAGTTCGGTAAGGGGCTGATATTTTGGTATTTTTGGAAGGGTGAGATATTTTTCTCTAAAATGAGACCAAATTCATTGATTTCTAGGTGAAATGATATTTCGTTCAAACTATCTCAAGCCGGAGACCGCTCATTTCGGTGGGACTTAACTGGGTGAAAGGCGCTGATGTCTCCCCCTTATACTTTTGAAACTCCTCGCCTGTGAGCCACGAGAGCGAGCGAGCATAAGAGAGAAAGGAAAGAGGGAGAGAGATGGATAGAGATACGCGGAGGAGACTTAAAAAGAGGAAGGGAAAGGATTTGTCGGGAGGAGAGCCGAAGAGTGCAGATGGGCATTTTGCAGACTACTCGCGAGTCCGCCCCGGGCGTCGATGAAGGAGGGGCGATCTTATTCTCTCAGCGCCTCGGCGAGGGCGAAAAGGGGCTACGGAGGAGGGGGCGGGGTAATGGTTCAAGAGCTGTTGGAGGGAAAGGATGGATGGTTTTTTTCCCGAAGGGGGTTGGGAAGTCAGCACGGGGGAGGAAGATAGGAGGATTTGTATTGTTGAGATTGGCTGGGGGAAGTGAGCGAGAGAGAGAAAGAGAGAGGCAGATAGATAGGAAGAAGAGACTGTGGTCGTTACGAGGAACTCGTTCGGCGAAAGGGGGAAAAAGAGGTTAGTCTCGAGATAATTGAAATGATCCGATCGAAACGATGATGATTTGGCGAGGGAAAACTGTATCGGAGCGCCGCGGGGGATGGCATTCCACAGTAATCCGCAGATTTTTCTTCTGTCAGATATTTTTGTTAAAAAACTTATTCTCTGCCATGTGGATGCGGCGACCGTTTTTCTCGATTTCTGCGAAAAAGTGTCTTCTTTTCTACAGTTTTGATTTTTCATGAACTTACTGATTGGTATGGTGGGTGAGCAATCGGTACTTATGAAGGACATTAGGAGGAGACAGAGTAGGTGGTTGGAAAAGGTGATGAGGGGCGAAGGGATGCTGAAGGCCGCGATGGAAGGTAGGATATTGGGTGAGCGGGGAAGCGGTTGAAAGAGAATTGGTTTTATGGACGGGATGAAGAAGGTTAGGACCACCGCTGAGATGGAAATAGAAAAGCTAGATACGGCCCTGGGTATGTAAAAATCGAGAGGGTTTTTACTTACTTCCGTTAAAACAATCTTAAATGGTTGAGTGCTTTAACAATAATAATTCAACTTACTGAGACCTAGATCATAAACCTTCCAATATAAAAATCACAGAACTTGGAAATTTGCATCATTGGTCTGAAGAAAACTTTTGACCCACGAGGCTAATTCTTGCTCATGACCTTCTCCTGGGTAAAAGATCGCAAAAAAATGTTTCAGTATATCCATCACGGTTTTGAGAAAGTCATGTAACATGTAGCCTCCTGAATACGTATCTGTGTGCGTCATATTGCATTCTATTGGTGATTTTACTTTATGAGACTTAGGTCAAAGCGTAAGATCTATTAGGTGCTGATGACTGACGATTGAATGAAATTCCAGGGTTACCGGAAACTTAAACTTTGATACCAGGGGAAGGATCTTATTCGGGAAAAAAATTTTCTTGTTCTGTGACTTGACTATCACCTGGCCTAAGTGTTCCGAATTATTGCTTACAGATGTCACTCCTGAGACATTTCATGACGGGTTATCAAGCCCTATTTCGGTGGTGATGGGGTGACGTTCTCACTTGCCGATTCGGAGGTCGAGGGTTCCAATCCCGCCTGTGTTTTTTTTACCATTGGGAGACTGGTTGTTTATCTTCGTCTTTATATTATTTCAATTAGTAGTAATGCAAGTCTTCATTCTACCTTGAGAGCCGCCTCATGGGGCGTAAAGACACTAGCCATGGAATGGGGGGAGTGCAGAGTTGGTATGTGGATTTACGATGTGTCACTTATTACAGTGGCTCGCTGTTTTTGTGGCTGTCACTAATCCCTCGAGGGTGGGAGAAATTTTTGTTGCTGTCAGTTCGGCAGTGTATCTTTCTGATTTTGTCACTCCTATCAGTTTTGGAGATAAGGCGCTGGAATGAAATAATATTTTTCGTGCCTTTTTGAAACTCGTCCGACCGAATTAATCAAATAATCTAAGCCTAACTTTTAGCCTGCGGGTCTAACGATTTACTACCCGCTATTTCTTCCATTACCTTTGTGAAACTGTATTTTCTTAACGTTTTTAACAATCCGCGCGGCTTTCTGTTGTACTGTAAGTATCAAGTAAGTTAAAACTAGTGTTGTGCGAATGCTTCGAAATCGAATCGAATCTACTGGAATCAGGCTTAATTCGATTCGGTTCGCCTGCGAATCGAGATGCTGCGAAATCGTATGATTCGAAATTTTCGAATCTGATAAATTCGTCTTCGAATCGTTACATGCATTCAAACATGGAAATTATCCCCGAATTGCGCGCCGCCCGTTTAGATGGGTTTTTCCTCATGCCATACGAAAATTTAAACGACCACACGTTATTCTGTGCTATTCTTTGTGCCACTATACAGAGGTATAAGCTAATGTAAGGCCCTGAAATATAGTGAAAATCTATATTACTTTAACTACGCATAAACTTTTGCATTTTATATAGAATTCGAATTCGATTCGCAAGCGAATTGTTTTAAGATGATTTGATTCGCTAACGAATATTTACAAAAAATTCGTTTCGAATCGATTCGAAATTATTTTTGGAGATTCGATTCGGTTTGATTCGAAATGAAAATCCCTGATTCGCACAGCACTAGTTAAAACTTACCTGTGTAGGGTTCCATATGCCTGAAATATGCGGAAGCTGGTGCCAATTCAGAAATCATTTAATTCGTTACTATTCTGAGCTGCCTATCCCTAAGGTAATTTTCTAGTTGGAACGCGACACATGCTTAGCAAAATATTCTCATCAGGACAATTGCTTTAAATGGTGAGGTATAGTGAGAGAAAATGTTTCCTTAATACACGTAGGAGTAGTACAGCAGCCTATTCAAACTCTTTTCTTTTTCGTGCGTGAGTTTTGAAAGATTTTTGCTAGTGGTTATAACAAACTTCTTCCTCTAGTATTCATTTTTTTAATCAGCTCAAAAATCACACTGATACTTTTTGAAACAGTCATAAAAAATTTGCTATTTTATTTTTATATTTAGAGTGGGAAATTGTTGTTTTTGGTATCTAGAAGAATTGATTCAAGCCATGGCTTTAGACATTGACTATATTATCCGTTTGCATAATCACCAAGGCATTACCTTTAAGTGTATCTTATCTGTGTTAGAGTTCCATATGCTTACAATATGGAGAAGCTGGTACCGATTTTGAAATTATTTTAAGTCGTTGCTATTCTGAGCTACCCATCTCTATGGGAACTTTCTTTTTGGAACGCAACATATGCTTAACACAATATTCTCTCATCGGCACAGTTACTTGACTCAAGAACTCGAGGTGTACAACTTTTCGTGAGTCAGCTCGAAATCAAACACTATTTACCTGAAGTTTTCTCTCTTAGAACATAATTGGGTTGACACATTTGCATGCTGATGATACTCGGGACCAAAATAAGGCCACATGGTTATGCAGAGAAGGCATGCGGAGCACAGAGAAAAAAACTGACTGGCTGATAAAAGAAACTTCCCCAAAAGAATGGCACCCGGGAGAGAATTCGGATTGGGGGGGGGGGGGGGAGAGAAAGGCTCCTTCAGGTCGTTGCCCTTAATATATTAGCTTGGAAAATAAAAGAAATTTAGCCAACGAAGAGGAAAATATGAGGAGGCATTTTTACCGCGAAGCAGGTCGGAGCACACTTTAAGCAGAGGACGCTCCTGCCTGCCGTCAATTTTTTTTTTGAAATTACTGCTCACAATTATATCGTTAAGTGCAATAAAAAGTCGTCGAACCGTGCGTTGTTGTTTCATGAAACTGTAAACTCCTTTATCTCTCTCTCCTTAATGAGTCCGCTTTCCCCTGTAACGTTCATGAAAATCAAGCAAGGCTTCCAGCTATTGCTGAAATTTCTCTTGCGGATGGTAGCCTGAAAACCCGCAATGGGCATGGGGAGGAGTGGTATAAGCCTTGTGGGTGGTTTTTGCTTAAATTAGAAGGCCAAAAATGCCTATCTTTTTCGAAAAATGGGTGGGAAACAGTCTTTGGTAGATGTATTGAACATTTTACTTGAACGTGCACCATAGAAAAGAAGAGATATTTCTTTCATGTTCCTCCTATAATCCTCCTAGAATTTTAATTCGTCTCCTAGAATTTCATTTCTTTAGCTATGTAGCACGATTACATTTTTCCGCTCGATATAAGATTTGCCTCTCTTATGGCCGGTTGCAAGAACATGTAGTTATGGAATCAAAAGCTATGAGATTCATAAAGTCATGGATCCCATAAATATATTCGGGTTTCAGGAACACATGTACTAGTTGCTTAACTTATTTTCCAATATTAAATAGCTTCGAATATTTGATCTAATCTTCCACCGCCGGATAAAATTTATCGAAGCTAAGCGTATGAATAGTTGATAATGCAAATAATAATTAGTCAGTAAGAGTAATCAAACTGGTCATTTGTCTCAAAACAACTCTATTATCGAGTAATTTAGTCTCAAAGCTGTTCGTTGCGCATCCGCCATCTTGGCGTCTTATGGAACTTATGACTCCATGCCGTAAGTTATGAAACAAATATATTTATCGAATGTTTCTGCGGCGCTTATTGAATGGTTGCCATGGCTTATGGGTCACATAACTTTATGGAATACATTTGTGTCGTTCCTGATGCTGGCCATCAATCCCATCCATAAAACCTATTCTGTTTCTATCGCTTCCTCACTTACTCGACAGCCTCCTTGGCCCTGAGCATTCCATATTAGGTCGTCCAACCACCTACACTGCCTCCTCCTAATCTTCTCTTTCAGTTTCCTCTGCTCACCCACCACATCCAGCATTTCGCTCTTATTCCTCTCCAGTTTCTCACTTTTTCTCATCGCTCTCTACTCGAGCTTCTGCTGTCTATTTTCATTCTTTTTCCTCACAGCCTGCGTTCTGGCCCATACAGCGCTACACTTCACATTAAATCTTTCGCCAGTCTCTTCATTGCATTCGTCTATGATCTCCCCGGCATTAATTTTCTCCCACTTGTAAGGTCCTCTTTTGCTAACGCTATTCGTCTTTCGAAATTTTTACAATTATACCCATTTTTTTCCATCGTAATTACAATTCCATTTCACCGCCAGGTCCAGTCTGTTTTTTCTCTCTTTTTCACTGTCAACTTCGCTTTCTTTGCATAATAAAACGCATCAGTTTAGACTCCTTTCTCGAGGCTGATCTCAATTTCGTATTTCTCAAACTAATTCGTTTTTGCGTCTAACAATGGCTGAAATCGTATATATAATGATAACCCAATGGGAACATTCGTGTTTTGACGTAAAAACAAATTTTCGCGGAAAGTTGCTGACGTCAGTGAACTATGCCATCTTAATGATCTGCACTGTACCACTTCAGGAATCTGTGTAACTTCTGCAGGAGGAAGGGGAGGTGATTTTAAGAATTGTTTTATCTGGTAAACATGGGATCTTAACTCCTTAGTTACCGAGCTACGGCGACGCAAACATACTCTCGCAACGCAATGTCTTAAGCATTTTGCATTTCCTATGAAAACGCCGAAAAATCAGTCATTTCCACGTAAGGAATAGAAGTCAAACTTGAAAAACTTATTTTTAAGACGCATCGATCTTTCCCTGTCGAAATAAATACCAATTTTCTTGATTTTAAACGCAGATTTCAAAACATTTTTCGTGAAAAATTACGTACTCATTTGAATTTAATTGTTATTTTGAGAGATACGAAAAAGTGTTTTATCCCCGGAGAGACCCTGCTTCTCTGTTCTTGGGGTTGCGGTAATGAGTTGAAGGCGAAATGCTAGTAATAACTCGTAATACAGGAGATAAGTTTTCAATGAAATAAGTGAATAAAATAAAAAATAAAAATAATGCTTGGGAGCCCGAGTATTCCAACTAACTCATAATGCACTCACATATGATGCAATAAGTACTTCACCATTGAATTTTGATTACCATTTGTCCCCAAAATTGCAATTTATCTCTCTAGAAGACACGAAGGATATATTTTCGTAATGCGATGGAAATACCTCACCGACTGAGCGTCAAGAGAAACTGAAACGACGGAGATAAAAATCTCACTTCGATTTAATGAGATCAATATGAGAATCGGAGTAAGATTTTAGTCGGGATTTTTGTACCTCAACCTTTCCTTCGGTAGTCCTGCCTGGTATAAAAAAATTCATACCACATTAATGGAATCCTGAGCTAGTATGCTAATATTGTGTCCTCCCCGTCGAGGTACTACGTGCATCCTCACCTGTTATATATCGGCCCGGGTGGCGGCAGGGTAAGGTCCTCGCCTGCTAACTCGAGGGTCACGGGTTCGAGTCCCGCCTGGGTAGATAACTCATTGCCCAGGACATGGATGTTTGTGTTCGTCTAATAAGTAATTTGTAATAGAGGATTCTACAGTCTTGAATTCGCTCGAAAGACAAGTTATTGTTCTTATTATATATGAAAAAAGAGAGAACAATACCGCGGGCAGGCAATTTTGTGGAGGAAATGGAATTAACGGAGACGAGATGTATGAGTAAGTTAAGAGCGAGATGGAAGAGGCGAAAAAGGGACTTTAGATGAGATTTTTTTACCTCCTCACCCTACTCCTCTTCCCCGTACACTAACCCCTTCCCTTGGAAAAAAGGAGGGTGTGGGTGGAGATGGGGTAGCGGGAGAGAAAGAGGGTGATTTGGAGGGTGGAGGGGGGTGGGGGAAAAGGACTGAATATGTTTCGTCGGGGGAGGGGGTTGGGAGAGAGGGGAATTGTGGGTGGTGGGGAGAGAGGGTGAGGAAGACGCGTGCCCTAGAAAACTCCCACGCGGCACGCCCGACATGCTTCGAAACAAATGGTTGATAGAGCGGCAAGACAGTTCCTTCTTCCTGAATGTGTTCTCCTCCCTTCCCTCTGCTGCCTCCTACCTCCACCACCACCACCTTCTCTCCTCCAGAGGAGAGCGCCCTCTTCCTTCCGCCACTTGTACCCCTCCTCCCCGCCCACTTATCCCCTCCCCCCGCCTTTCTTAAGTCTCTACTCCCCATCCCCCCCCCGTCTCCCACTCTTTACCTTTCGCCGCCGACCAAGTCTGTCTCAACTCACGCCACCACTTCTCCTCCTCCCATGCCATGCCATTGCCTTCTCGGGATCTTTTCATCGCGCGTGCACCGCCGAAAAAGGAAGGCGCAACTCCCGTAGGGACTTGCTCTCCCTCTCGTATTCTTTTCTTATTTCTGTCCCTCATCCTCCCTCTCTCTCTCCCCCCCACTCTTGGTTAAAAAAATGAATAAGTAAAAAAAATGAAATAACTGCTAATTTACTCCCCCTCCTCCTCCTCCTAACCTCCCCTTTCTCCTCCTCCCTCGCGCCCCACTTGACTCGGAGCGGAGGGAGAAGGAGAGAGAGAGTTGGAAGAGAAAAATGGCCGCCCCACCTCGCCCACGGGTTTCAAAATGGCGGCCCAGGCTGCGGCGTTTGCGGGAACCACAGTGTGGGCGAGTGGGTATTATTCTCCGGGTTGCGATTCTGTTTCTTCATAACGCCATGGCGACGCGGCCATACGGAAAAACAGTGAGTAGCTTCGCGACAATGCAACTCTGTTTTTCGGATCTGGCGCCATTTTATCGTACCTAACGCTTTTTTCTCGTATTGCTGCGTTGGTTGTAACGTCAGAAGAAACAGAATCGTGCGTGGCGCTCCGCTGATTCTAGCAAACGCTGTTATATCTCCGCGTTATGATAGCGTATGTAGAAACAGAATACCCCCCCCCCCTGGATTCAGTTTTGCCTGTTGAGAATACGCAGCTGTTTCCCCAATGTGGTTCTGCGAACAATCTGCGAAGCATGACCGTGATTTGTACGCCAATTCGCTAATTTCCTTATAATATACCTTTCTTTTATTTGACATTTAAACAGTACGAATCGACTAATTTAAAAAAACCTCTATACTAATCAAGTAAACAATCTTGAAAGTGTTTAAACACCCTTCATATTTACATCTAACAGTATGACTCCATTGTCCTACCCTACCACCTGTCTGTAGCATGGGAATGCTCAATTCAGTTATCGTGCTAATGCACGTCGATGTGGTCACCCATTATGGCTGCCCGATATTAATTTTTCCGGCCTCGTTTTATAAAGTCGCAAAGCACGCTTTGTTTCGCATGATTTTGTATACCTAATTCTATCACGAATAGCTCCAACAGTCATGTTTAGTAAAGATATCGCATTAATATTCACGTGATTGGTACGTTTTAATTGTTTTAGAGAATATACTGAATCAGAAAATTAATGTTTTTTTGTTCATGTTTGCCCCATTCCTTTTCGATATGACATAAAATTATACTGTATCATACATCGTCTCTGATCTGAAAATGTTGAGAAATATAGTTACATTTATATCACGTGAGCCATTAATGTCTTTGCGTAGTAGAAGAACAGGTAGGTAGTGGTAGGTTTATCTGGTGCGTCGACAGCTAAGGTCATTTTGCACCGCTCGCAACCTAATTCATGTCAATACAACTTTATAGGAAGTTAAATTCAATATTTATTCAGTAAGAAATTTTTAAGATACCAGAGAAGGAATAAGATAAATCGTGTTGCCAATTAAAACATTAGATTTTAAAGTACCTTAAATATGTCAGTACGTTTTAAAAATTCGACTACGCGACCGAGGGCAACAGGGTTATTGCCGAGAACTTGTTCTAGCCCACCACTGATGTGATATCTTTCTCGAAGAGCTCGGTACCTTTCACAAGCCGTCAATATGTGTCTTACACTCAATGGGCAGTCGCATTCATCACAGCGAGTAGAAGAACAGATTCGGAATTTGCGCATAGTTAGTGCCAGCACTTTTTCTCCTGTAGATGATCGTATGCTAAAGTCTTCTTGCCTTAGCTAATGCAACAGATAAATTAAAATTCACAACATTGGAAATAGATGTGAGTGGCGCTTAATGATCAACTGTAGAACTTCATAACATTTTGCGGGCGTAGCATATTAGATCGAGCATCTCGCTTGCATTGTCGCAAATCCTTCGAATAAAAAAATGATAATAACAAATTTTTACACCTCGCTTTAAAATTAAATACTGCTTTACTCATCGGATTCACATCGCATTTCACATTTCAATCTACGTATATAATTAATAAGGTAAGTCCCTCAATTTATAATGCTGCGAGTCGCGCCGTGGTCGATAAATCGATTTCATTCAAAGTAAATGTCATTTTTATACAATATACGTTTATATACAATATTTTTATAAATATGCGTTATTCAAGTCATAGATCCAACCACCAAAAATTTTTTAAATTCACTCGATATATATTTTCAATCTAAATAGTTTCTGTCATTAATTTTAACAATTCAGATGAATAAATGTTCTCCCAGGTGTTTGATGGACGTTTATCTTGGTTACCATACTGCTGTAAACAAAAGCGGAATCGAAAAATAAATTCTTAATGTGTCTGTCTGCCTATGTATCTGTGTATATGTCTGTCTTTCGTGGCATTTAAATAACTGATCATACGCCAATTTTGCATAGTGGTCGATAAATAGAGTTTCACAGCTTTTAAATGGATTAAGGTGGGAGCCCCTTGAGACTCGGAGGCCACCCGCTAGGCTTAGTTTGCTTGAGAAATCCAGAACTGGTGTGTTTCAGAGCGACACATAGAATATTATCATGAGTCTTCATTACATCTCTAGGTCTAACAGAAGCAATAAAATAAGAGAGATACATTGCCGAACAGATGGGTACAAAAACTCGTTTTTTCTGCGCACAATAAGCAATCACAATAAAAAATGATCTTCACTATACACACTCCCATAATACATGTCACCATTACACCTCCCAAAACCTTACATCTTTACACGGCTGGTGTCCTAACACCCCCTGCCACATGCCCTTGCATCGGCTCGCAGGGTAGTATTATATAGTTGTAGATGCAGACATTTTTTTACGGGCTATTGCTGGTTATTGCATGATATCTCCCGGCGTTGCTACGCTTGATATCTCAGAGCTATGTATCAAAAATCATAACTGGATGTCGCCGTGCAATGTCTCAGAAATATCGCGTATCGAAGTCATTGCATCGCTTAATTGCACACGCCTACGACCTGCTGGAGAAGAGATTGAGTTTTTTAAAGCTTTTTTTTTGTTTTTACTTCGCCCTTTCCGAACTACGCACTCGAGCGCACGAAGCGCGGAGCGTGCCATGCGCGCGCGCGACGAAAATCTGTTCGTATACGGAAGGTTGGCTGCGCGGTATCTTAATTTTTGTCGGTCGGTCGGCATAGGGGTATCAACAACTGCGCGCGCGAATGTGCGTTTCTTTCTTTCTGGTCGTTTTGACTTCATTATCCGCTTGGGTGTGCCGTTGGAGTGAGGTAGAGGTGGGTACTATCTTTTGGGAGAAGGGGGTTAAGGTCCGATTGTATTCTCGCATCCGTAAAAACCTCTCATGATTAAGTGACAACGAAGTTCATCGAATCATCCTGATAAAACGTGGTTTACAAGACCCCCTCTCTTAGTTTCTGATACGCAGCTTGAATCAGCTCAAGGTCGGAGTAACTGGTGCATTGGCGTACATCAGGGCATTGAAAACGAGTTTAATTTGCTGAAGTTGTTTCAGTTGAAAGTCGATTGAGAAATTAAGTGCTTACCTCCTTTCCATATCCAAGATATTCGGGATTTTGTAAATTGTGTATTTTACTCCGATAAGTTTTTGAAACAAGGAATTTAATGCCTAAATCAACAAAATTTCAACGGAAATGTTTAGTTAATTAAACATTAAATGTTTAATGCATGTCTTTGGTTGGTCTTATCTGGCCTAAAACCATACCCATTACTCCCCTGCGTAGCACGTTGGGGGCGTCTGGACGTCATTCCTTTAAGCCCAATGTTTATAAAATAATACTAACACACACAGCACACTATGCCACTGTCGCTGCAATGTTCTTTTCAAATTAAACAATCCAAAAACTAAATCTTCCCTAGCCAGCAGGTAAAAAACTAACGTTTAAGGTCTAACCGTTACTCTATTTCAAGCAAAACTAACTCGCCAATATTTACAAATTTCATTTTATTTCATTCAAACTGTTGTACCAATAAATGTTGGAATGTTCAAGGACCATACATAACCCTCAATGTAATTGACAAATCGTCCTTGCTACTTCAGGTCCGCGAAGAATCACCACACGCGTCACTCATTGTCCGATCCTTAACTCTTGATCTCTCCCAAAGTCTCCCACGTGACGTGAAATATAAAAAAAATATTGACGTTTGCTAAAAAATACTGTTACTAATGGAAGGAGTCGGGGAAAATAGGGTTCCAAGCAACATTTTTAAAGACTCCAAGCTGTCAGTGTTACAACAAGGGTACACCAAGCTGTCAACTGTTTATTGTTATTGGGCCCATAAGAAGTCATGCCAGTGCGCTATGTGCAATCATTAAAAGGATTTTTGAGCTCTATAAATACATAATTCCCATTTTTGGTACGATTTCACGATTTAAACTAACTTTTTCACTGCTCTACTTTCAAATTAAGCTAATGTTGGTCGACACTCTTTTTCCCCGACTCCTTCAACTAGAATTCTGTGCAGTGCTCACTTAAAATTCTGTAAGGGAAATTTATGGTATCCGGGGTAGTTTAAATCAGCTTAAGGCTACCAATCTGCGGTGTTTTTCGTACTAAAGATAAAACTATATCGTGGAAATAGTTTACGAAGTCCCTGAAACCTCGATTTTCCTGTCTGAGAAGGGGTGCTAGTATCCTACTCGCACCCCATCGAGTGACTTTGAGCAGTTTCATGGTTTTGAAATCAACCTCAAATAAATATGACCGACTGTTGTTATGGTTGTCTGCTGCCATAGATTGGTTCATTTAAATTGCCGCTTCCTCGCATTTGCTAGCTCAATGATCATGTAAAGCCTTCTAGGTCAGCTCTAATCATACTCGATTACGTCCTCAATATCAGGTATCGACTAGCACCCTAGGTCCAACGACAGATTCAGGCTTGATGTAGTGGAAGGAATCTATAATAATTCACGCCGCTCAATCCCGTGGACAAAGGTGAATTGTGTTTGAGTAAATAGCATACTAGGTCTTGTTCTGGAACAAGTATCGTGTAAAACGGGCTTTAGTTGGCTGTTTTTTCGTTTAACGCCAGGTGATAATGCAAGAAAAACCCTTTGTTACCTTTGCCGTAACCAAAACGTTTTCCGGATAAGACGGCATAGCTTTGATTCCGCGTGGGATCTAAATTTTTCATTGCATTTTGGATTTGGAAAAGAATATTTAAAGCAAGGGGTGGTAACTTTAACGTTCAGTATAAGACATGTTTCTCCATTCCTGGGTGTTCGCCGTATGTGAAGTGTTTTGTAGACATCATTTTTATTTATATTCCAACGGATGCCTTCAGGTCGAAGTGCCGGTACTGCATAATGACCGCGTTGATATTAACTCCCGTGTTCTCGAATTGGCTCTCGTCTTTCCGACATATCCTCATCTATTGCCCTGCTAAGTGGTAGCCGCGTTCTCTGTTTAAATTCCCTTTTGTATTGTTTATGTCGATGGACTATGTTATCTCAATCTATGATCAGGCTTGAAAGTGACGTTTTTCATTGAATATCAATTTTGGAATGGTGTGAAATTTATTTTATGCCCGGTCTCGCTCCTTATATGTTATTAAATCGCCGAAAACTTGAATTTCTTCCGATACTTTCCTCAAGATTTCTTAGTTCAAGGCTTGAAAATTCACACTATTGGGGTTAGGTACTAGTGGTTGATGAAAGAATTCAAGTTGGATGTTCCTCCAATGGACATATATCAAAGGAGAGTGCGCGGTTGTTTTGGCACTTCGAAATAATGGAAGAGAGTTGAATAACGGAACCGATATATGTTGTAGTATAGAGCATAGTTTGAGAGGAAGACTGATAAATTCATGGGTGAATGTGGTTGATGAGGTTTAAAGGAGGAGGGCTATTAGGAGTCCAAAGAGAGTAGAGCGTGTATGGAGCAATGCATTAATGTAAGAGAAGTGGAAGTTGTTCGTAAGGATGGGGAAGTTGGCGGAAGCTATCAACCCTCTATCACGCTGAGTGACCAAGAAGTAACATACAGAAGTTTTTTTTGTCTCTTGATTAGGTTTCTTTACGTCAATATGCCTTTGTGACATCAATTGTACAGTTTGGCAGCGACAATATCTCTCATTCGTAACTTTTAGTTCCTGATTCTCCCACGAGTGTGGTAACATGGAAGTGAGACCACGTGGTGGAAGAAAAAATCGGTTTGTTGAGGGTTAATTGGGTTCCAGATTTGAAAAATCTAAGGCTTTCCCGGCGTATTGTGATGTTGAAGGTTACTCGGATTTTCCACCGGGTCAAACTCTCCATCCCAGCCGACATTTCGATTGAAGAGTCGTCTCTCGTCATCAAGGCGAGGCAAAGAGAATGGCATGATACCCTGATGACGAAGGACGTTAATGGAAACGTCGGCAGAGATGCAAAGTTTGACCCCATAGAAAACCCGAGTAACCTTCAACAGGTTCCAGATTTCTAGGGTTAACGAATAAAAACTTAATTCTTTGACTGTCCTGCCTTGAAAGGGAATGGTGTGATGGGTATAAGTATAGGTACAACAACTGCTATCAACTTTCCCATGATCCTCTCATTTCCCGTGAAAAAATTGCTTTTTCGGGCGGTGCCGTATTTTCGGTAGGCAGTGGAAAGATCTTCTGAGCGACCTCTTTCTCATTGCCATACGACAAATAAAACAGACGCTCATTGCGAGGAGGCTGAAAGGAGGAGTTTCATGCGTCAGACGGTGTGCCACAGGAAGTCGCTTGGGAGGAGTGTGGTTGGTGAATTGTGTTTAAGAAAGATTCAGTCGGAGGAGAAGGGACGATTGGGGGAGAGGGGGTGAGGTTAGGGGGAGGGGTTGGAGAGGGAGGAAAGGAAGAAAGAGGGAAGGAGAATCACAAGGATTGATGGATTGTCTCTATCTTTAATAGGGCGCGGTTGAGACAATGCTCCCTTGTCTTCTTCCATTTCACGGAAACGTTAATCATGCAGATGTATTAGACGAAGAAATTGGTGGGATCATCTGAGGGGATGAAACACGGATAAGAAACAGTACGGTTCAGTGCTAGTAACATATATATATATATGAGAGGTAAGGAACATGCGGAAGGAAATAAACAGTGGAGTCCTTCAAATCTTCGAGTAAGCACAATTAATCAGGGGAAATACGGAAGAGTCTCTGTCCATCAATCGAAGCTTGTTGTTGCCAATGACTCCTAATAAAAGTTTTGAGCGCAATTTTTCATTTGATCCCGATAACTTTGCAAGGATTCTTTCAGCAAAATATGTAATGTTTTTCCACGCTTAACGATATTCACCGTCCCCTCACAGTTATTAATTATTTTTAAAAACGAAACGGACGACATTTTCTGAACTTAGTTTTATGTTTAGTGTCCAATGAGTTGCACCTAATTCTGGGAATGCACGTGGATTAAATTTGCGAGATCTGCAAGTGTTTTAAATTTTTCTTCCAGTTTTCCTCAA
Organism: Ceriagrion tenellum; assembly: GCA_963169105.1. NCBI lineage: Eukaryota > Metazoa > Arthropoda > Insecta > Odonata > Coenagrionidae > Ceriagrion > Ceriagrion tenellum. Next base: position 63,182,051 of record OY720637.1, read on the forward strand.
GTCTAAGATCTTTTACGACCTAAGTCGATGTTATTACGCTAATATTTTAAGTATTTAACGTTACTATATCAAAACTAGTCGTACTAAATCTTCTGATCGTGGGAAACGTCAAGTGTTTCCTTCTGCCATCCAAAAAATATTGGTTATTTTAATCCTTAAGATGTGATAATACATCCAACAGTGGGGTTTTTAGGATAAATTTTCATCCAACTGGCAATGTGCAGCTTGGTTTTCGTATACTCGTCGGGACATTACCCCCGGACATACATCCATATGGACAAAACGTGCAAGGGTTTTGAGAGAAAGAGATTGAAAGGGATTTGAGAGAAAGAGAGAAAGATGTTTGTTTCCGTGAATTGGAGCGTTCAGATCTTCTAACCAATCTTCCTCTGGACTATTAAATGCATTTAGGCGGGCACGCAATGTGATGGTGGTTGGGGAAGGGAGAGGTGAGGGTGAGGGAGGGAAAGAGATTGGAAAGCCCCGTCGCTGAAAAATCGTACCTACTCTCCTTAAAGAGAGAGGAACTCCTCGGAACGTTTGGGGAGGGAGCTGGAGAGAGAGAGAGCTGATTAAAAAAAACATTCTCGAAAAAAAATGAAGAGAGGGAGTAGAAAGTGTGGAGGAGAAGGATGGGGAAACATTATGGAGGGGTGGATTGGTGAGAGGTATGGGAGAGAAATGGGGATGGGGTAGGGAGGAAGGGCCGTGTGTTGTATTGCCAACTCCTGACTGCAGTAAAATTTGGACAATCTGACTATGCTCCAAAACCGTGAGGCTTACCAACTGCGGAGAATTACTGAAATATTTGTATTTTTTGTAAGTACTCTACCGGTTAAAGGTAGGTTTTGTTGTAAGTCTAATGAACTCATGCCGATTTTCTACACTTTCACGGTCCTATCTACCTCTATTATTTCTTTTTTCGCATCAGCATAACATCTACCCTTCTTCATCTCGTCTATGAAAGCTATTCTCTTTTTCCCCTACCCCGCTTGCCCAGCATCCTTCCCTCTATCACACTCTTGAGCAACCCATCGGCCCTTTATACTTCATCCAGCTACCCTGCCTATACCGGATTTCATGCAGAAGTTTTCTTTCTTCGCCCACCATCTCAAGCACTTCCTCGCTGTCATCCTTTCCCTCCATCGCACCTTCTCCATCCTTCTCCACACCCACATCTCAAACGTCTGCAAGTCTATTCTCGTCCTCCTTTCTAAGGGTCCTCTTTTCTGCGCCATGCAGCGCCACATCCCATATGGAGCTCGTCAGCAGCCTCTTTTTAGTATCCTTGCCCAAGGTCCCCGTCATCAGCTCTATTCTGTTACTAAATACTTCCTTAGCTAATGCAATTCCCCTTATGCATTTGCTTCCATTTTCTTCTAGCGTGCTGCCCAAATAATTTAAATGTTCAACTTGCTTTAGATATTGCTCTCCTACTTTAATTACCAGCCTCGCTTTCTTTCTTTGTCCACTGGATAATTATCAGGGTAATATACCGGCTAAGGTGGGTTAAAATGTATGAGAATGAGAATCCTCCAGATTTTTATTGGCGCAGGCTCCAATGAGTCGGAAGGAATATGGATGAAATATTCCAGAAAAATCATACGCCTTTAGTGGAACTCAAATCCAGATCCCTCGATATCACCGCCGAGAGCTTTAGGTGGTGAAGCCACTAAGGCTTTATTCTCTCTTTGTTGGCTTTTTGCGGGCATTTTAGGCACTATTTTGATGTTCAAGACTGCCGGTAATATGATGCCAAAGCCTGCGCTTGGCGACCTTATTCTCGAGGGTAAAGCCAAACTTGAACACCCTTCTTCCTACTGAAACTCAGCGCACTGTACCGAGATCGGGTCCCGGTACTGACGATTAATTTTTCCTCTGTGGAATTTAGCATACATGTGCACTAGCAGGTAACTACGTGAAGAGCAGTCCCGCATTTTGTTTCGGTTTCCTCAAAATTTGCATGAAACGAATATCTAGGAATGCCAATGATAAAATTCTAGATACAAATGAGACAAACGACTACACTGACGAGTATTTGAAGGAGCAAATTGAATTAAGTACGTACAAAAAGTGTTATACCCCATTATACGTAATTATTGCGAAAGTAATGGGAAAAGTAGCAAAGACATTAGGAGGAGAATTGTGTTAGCTAAGAAGGTGTTTAGTAGTAGAAGGGAGCTGATGACGGGGACATTGGGTAAGGATGTAATGAAGAGGCTGGTGAAGAGCTTGATGGGGTGCGTAGCGTTGTATGGTGCAGAAACATGGACCCTCAGAAAGAAGGACAAGAATAGACTGCAGCCGTTTGAGATGTGGTTGTGGAGAAGGATAGAGAAGGTGAGTTGGACGGAGAAGAAGACTAACGAGGAAGTGCTTGAGATGGTGGGCGAGAAAAGAAAACTTCTTAATGAAATTCGAGATCGGCAGGGTAGGAGGGTGGAGAATGTAATAAGGGGCGATGGGTTGCTGAAGAGTGTGATAGAGGGAAGGATGTTGGGCAAGCGGGGAAGGGGAAGAAAGAGAATAGGTTTCATGGACGGGATGAAGATGAGTAGATCTCATACTGAGACGAAAAAGAATATACTAGAGCAAGATAGGCCCCTGCAAGTGTAGAAAACCAGGAGGAGATTCTCTGACTTTCATCAAAACCTGTCTTTAATCGGTGGAATACTTAAAATAATTTACCATTGAAGGTAGGTTTAAATGGAGAAAAATTGAAAGGAAACATGCCAAGCGCGCACATAATATTTTAAACATTTTCCACTAAGTCATTTTTAAATTCAATAGAAACCAGTTGAGTTGGCAACCCTAGCCGTCGAAGGCTGCAAGGGTTTTGCGAAGGTAGGGAAAGAGGAGGTGAGAGAGAGGGAAATGAAAGGGAGGGAGAGATTTGGGCGGACAGGGCAATGGTTTAGGATGTTGTTGTGGAGAAGTAGGGTGGGGAAAGTTGGGAGGAGGGTACGTTGGAAGGGGTGTGCGGGGGAGGGGTGGGGGAGAGAGGGATTCGGGTAGGAGGAGCTTATGGCTCTGAGAGGAGGAGGAGGAGGGTGGTGGGAGTTGGGGAGGAGAGGAAGAAAATGATCGGGAGGTACAGTCAGTCACCCGCAGTTCCCCTTTCGTGGCCCTCAGCTTTCTTTCTTTATTTCAACGGGGCAACATGCCTTGTAGGATGGGGGAGATGGGATAAAGGAGCCTACTCCTCCTCCTCCCCAACCCTTTTCTGCTCGCGTTTGTTCACGAATTCACCGGCGTGTTTTACCTTAACATGGTAACACGTTCTCGCACTATTCGGTCTCTTGACTAAGAGTCTCTTTTGTTTCCTCCGAAAACAAGTATCGCGTTGAGACTGTCCCAGCACTGAATGCTCTTGAAATCGCCAGCCGGTGATTTGAAGTACGTTTACTTTGTAACTTAAGCAGTGATAAATCTCTCTTGATTTATATTTGTGATCAATGTCACATGCTATGAAAAATACTCCTGATTTTACTGCCGAGATGCGTTTATTAATTTCCATAATTTTTTTGAAATCCTCTTAGAACACTAGTATTGCCGTACCCTCCAACTGCATGGTCAGAAATTCCTCATATGTCATGTGCTGTGGTGAAATATCTTTTCGATATTTAAACAGAAATTAATCGCTCTTCTGTACTACAATCACTGTACGTCTACTTACCGACAGCTGAATGTGATATCACCCAAAACCTCCTAGCATCCCGTGGACTGGGACACCAGTCAAATGTCCATAGTTTCAAGGGCCTTTAAAAGTACGTTATCTCGGGGTTTTTACAGACCAGACCCTAAAAAACCGGTCCTAAGCATACTGCACTGTGGCCTAACATAGCCAAGGGGTGCAAAATTCCATTCGACTTCACCGATTCTCGTATCCGGATCCCTCGATATCACGCCGTGCACTTTACTCCAGTTAAGTTACTTAGATTTGTCCCCTGGAAGATATTTCTGACCTTTAAAGGAACAAGTTTCTTAGAACAGCCGTACATTCCTCAATGCCATAGGCATTGTATGAGTTCGCCTGGGTATTCCCCCGGGATTCCCTGAATGTGTTTTACTTAAAATGGCTTATAACGGTTCAGTCGGTCGAAGAAGAATTTAATTTGCTCTGCCTGCATCAATCCGCGAGACGGATCTGTATGCGATTTTCACTATTGACTGTTGAATGGTTCATTAGTTGATTTGGCTGAAGTCTGCTCTATTACTCCTATAAAACGTATGTCTCCCAAGTCCTATTTCGCTGGTATTAACCAATTTAACTTGAAAAAGCTAACTTAACATAATAGTTTTATTGCTTATTAACACCTATGGATAATGTGTATCGAATAGTAAATACCAATTTACTTTGGATACCGCTCTAGAGCTTGTACCCAAGTTCCTCAATTCCTGTGTAATCTCTTAATGTTAGTATGATACGGACTTCATTCATACTACTTCCAACTTCTCCTGCAATATACGGTACAGACTACAGCTACTCTGAGAGTTAAACATTTTTAAGTTGCAATTAATTTAATACGCGAAAGTTACGTTACTATGGCGTCCATTCGGAGTTCCATTGCTTCTTACCTGCAGTAAGTTGCGTGAGGTGATGGGTAATTTATGTGACGTTAAATATGAGCGCAGGCATATGGAGAACTTGACGTTGGAATCAAAGTGAGAGGGCATCTGATAAAATCGGTTAGATTCACGGACGATCAGACATTAGTTAGTGGATCATCGAAGAGCCTACAAGCTTTGGTAGATGCTTTAGAAATAAGGTGCGGGATATTCGGAATAAAGATAAATCATAAGGAAACAGAAGTAATGAGATTCTCTGGGACGAAGAAAGCGAGGGTTGTGATTAAAGTTGGGGGACACAGACTCGAGAAAGTAGAACAATTTAATTACTTAGGTAGTACGCTAGAAGAAAACGGGCATGGTAGCAAAGACATACGTAAGAGAATAGCGCTAGCTAAGAAGGCGCTTAGTAGTAGAAGGGAGAGGATACGGGGACATTGGGTAAGGACGTAAAGAAGAGGCTGGTGAAGAGCTTGATATGGAGCGTAGGGTTGTATGGTGCGGAAAGGTGGACCCTCAGAAAGGAGGACGAGAATAGGGTGCAGGCACTTGTGATGTGGGCTTGGAGAAGGATGGAAAAAGTGAGGTGGACGGAAGGGAAGAATGGCGAGGAATTGCTTGAGATGGTGGGTGAGGATAGGAAACTTGGGAATGAAATCCGGGATTGGCAGGGTAGATGACTGAAGGATGTAATAAAGGGCGATGGGTTGCTGAAGAGTGTGATAGAAGGAAGGATGTCGGGAAAGCGAGGAAGGGAAAGAAAAAGAATATGTTTCATGGTCGGGATGAAGAAGGGTAGACCATATGCAGATGCGAAAATAGATGTACTAGAGGTAGATAGGGCCCTGAAAGTTTGGAACACCGGGAGGAGATCCTCTGACATTCAAAAGTAGAATTCATTTTTAAAAATATATGTGCGATACTTAGTCATCTTCAGTAGGCTATTTACTGCTGACTTCTTCTGAAAGAGAGAAAACCCATTTGCCCATCTTTACCTTAGCTTTCCTTTCCTAGAAATATCCCGAATGTTTTTCAAAATTGGGGCTGTTAATGAAGATTTATTGAAAAGAATAGAATTTCTTCAGTTATTCAATAATAGAAGGAAATACAAATTTCATGCTGTTTTGGTTATTCTCAGGTTTCTCAAAAAATTGTGAAGTCACTTTAATGTGAGGCATTTCTTTTTCCGCTCTAAAAATGAGGATGACTCCCAAAAAATTTCAGGAATTGGAATACCAGCAATTTTCTTCGTCTTCAAAAATGAAATTAAGGAAGCGAAATAGTGCCTCCCACGTTGATATCAGACCAATTCATATTCTGTTGGGAAGCCATTTGTTCGCGTCGTCGTGAGCGATGTTTTGTGATCGGCCAAAGAACAGGAATCCGGCTCTCAATGCCATTATTATTTAAATGAAAAAATGTAGTAATATATAAACATCAGCAAGAGACTTGTATAACGTACTGTTTTAGGTAATTTATATCCAATTCAATAAAGTGTGTAGTCACGGTTTTTTTGGTAACACTTGACTGCGTTCTCCGTTATCTTCAACTTCCTGTCGTCAATATTCATCTAGTAAGAATTAGACCAGTCTTGATTTAAATATTTTCAGCTTATAAACCACAATTTAAATAAATCTGAATGGGTGTAATCGATTTTTAGAGACTTAGGTCAAATTTATGGCTAATTTTTATGAACCTGCTACCAAAATATCGTTTCAATTACAATTTACTTCAGGGCGTATCTTTGAAATGTTGAAAAAGACATGTTCTCGTGATCAGGTCCATATAGCAGAGAGTCTCTGTACTTCCTGTACTACCTATTACCTAATTGAAAAATTTTTCGTTGTTCGAACAAAATTTTCGTAGCTGTGGTATTTTCTTAACATTTCCAATTTATTACAATAACTTATGATAATGACTAATTATTGCAGTTTTTACATTTGTTTTGATTTAAACCCCGCATACTTTTTATCAGTATTCAATGATTGAAAAATTACTCTGTACAGTATACTGAACTGGAGAAAAGTACAAAATACTATATTTAACTATGAATACCAACGTTCAAATTTTGTGCGAACGGGAGCCTACAGCAATAAGTTTATCCTTTTTTTGTCTCACCTTATCAACTAAGACGAGAAAATGATACATTCTCATACCTTCAAATATTAAACGTAAGCAACCATGTTACGACTGAGTTCTGGCGCGTGTGGCAGTACCTGTGTACTGATTGAAAACTAGGAAAGGTTTTTTAAGATGGTAGCATGTGAAAATCTGAAAACATATTGATGTTCTTACAATTTTTTCAGTGCAAGTGAAAGTTCTTTCATCTCTGATCCCGTGGAGTAAGCATCTACTATTTGAAATACCTAATTACTTTAGAAGCAATGAAAACAATAGATCGGTAATTACCCGCCGCAAATAACCTCCATAAGCTCTGGTTTCAGACGATGGTTCTGCTAATGAAAAATATCTTTTCTCTTTCCATCATGTTATTGAACAATAACTCAAATAACTAAGATTGAGTGCTTGGAAACTTTCTCACTTTTCTCTCGTTAATTGATGCAAAAAATTACTTTCACATTTTTCTCTGACGCGGAGGACTCTCATATCGAGGTCTAACTGACTCAATGCGGTGAGTAGTAATTAAAATTGAATCCAAGATGCCCCTCTGGGGTTTAATGTCTGATTAAGTGCCATGCGGCACTGGATTTCTTTCAGAATAAATTTGTTCTTAAATATTAAAGTAGGCTGGCGCTTTTAATCTTAAAGTAAGCCGGATAAAGGTTTCTCGGGTCTTCCACGGGGTGAGGAGGTCCATGGGGCCCAACGTTTCGGAGAACGAAGCTGAACGCCCCCTGATGATGGAGGACAAGTCGTTCTCCGAAACGTTGGGCCCCATGGACCTGCTCACCCGGTGGAAGACCCGAGAAACCTTTATCCATCAGATACGCCGGGAAAATCTGAGATCGTTCATTAAAGTAAGCCATTTGCATTTTTATTTGCAAAATAAATACTATTTATGCTCGTGTCCGCTGCCACTAAGGGGTGGGACGGTTGAAAGATTTGTTTGAATTAATTATGTGCCCCTGATCCTCCTACGGCCATATGCTATATTTCTCTTCATTGCTTGCCACAGTTGTGGTAGGGTAAATCGTCCTCGCATGCATAAAATAGGTCGCGGGATCAAATGATGCCCGAATAGGATTTTCATCTGTTATGCCCTGGTTATGTGTGTGTTTGTCCGTTGTTTCATGTAAATATTACGGAAGTTAAAAGCCCTTGATGCTGTTTGGTCCGTTGGATTATTTTATTATAGCTACGTCGACGGCTTAAGAAATTTGCACCTGAAGCATTCTGTATTCTGGAGGATTTAATATGATGGATTAAAGCTTTGACTGAATATCCAATATTTGCTCTATCTATTGAAGGTTTTTCTAATATAATTTTCACATTGATTTTTAAAGGCCTTTTTTTGAAACACGACTTGGACTGCATTTATCTTCAACAAGAATGGTTTCCTGGCTACCCTTCGTACCTAGTCTGTTACGCAATTTCCAATATCTGTCGTATTCTGTCTGGAGATGTTTCATACTAATCGAGAAGTTGCATTCATTGTTGCGTGAAGGACTCTCCCCTGAAGAAATATGAGTTTGTAATGGCGCAATATCGTTACTACAACCGGGAACTTCGACATTCTTCCTTAACACCATGGTTGAAATTCGCTATGAAAAAAAATCCTTCCTTAAGATTTTTTTCAGGACAGTGAGAAAAAATATCAGGTACATATTCGTTAAACCTTGCGAACCGAGGCAGGGTAGTTTGGTAATGGGCTTTTGGAAGCCGGCCGTAGTTATGTTTGTGAATAAAAACTATCCAGTTTAAACTGCTGCTTTTAACATCTCAGGTGCTTGAAAGTTCTTCTGTCATGGTCGAAAATTTTGCAAAATATTATTATTGTTTTAATCTACTACTTTTAGTGTTGCCATTACCCTTTGTCACGATTTATTTGGTGGATTTAGTTATCAGTATGATGTGACGTACGGGGCGGAAAGTAGATTACTGGCATCCCATTCCTTGGGCCCGGGTTCGAGTCTTCGCAGGGGTGGTGATTTTGCAGAAAATCTCGATTCCAATTTAAAAGCCCTGCATTGTTACTGCCGCAAGTTCAGTGTCTTGCCCATAAGATGTGACATTAAACCTAGACCCCTAGGTCCCTTTCATTAAGAAAATTCTGATACCGACGCCGGCTTTCTCACACCGTAATTCCAATGCCCATCATGCTTATAAAACCAAATTACCTTCATGTCCTCATGGGCGCTAGATACCTCAACTGTCGATCTCCTCCCCCAAATTATGGGATGATGGAATTACCTAAATGTTTCGGCAAATAGAGGTCTGCGCTTTTGAAAACCTCAGGGATTATTACTCGCTTGCATTTAAACCTACCATTAGTGGTAGATTATCCTAATTAAATTATAAAGGCCGCTTTATACGTTACATTTTATTCTACAAACGAATGTACAAATTCCTTCATGAAGGAAATGGTACCGTGTAAAGCGACAAATTATATGATTGTCTGAATGGCTTAACGGGAAATAGAACCTGCTCTAATTCCATTCAGTTTCTTGTACATTCTTTGATATATTCGTTTGTACAATAAAATGCACCGTGTAAAGCGGCCTTAATGAATAGTACAGATATTTTCTATGCTCTCTGGATGAACCGTCGAATTGTGCTTCGTGCCCTAAAGTTACCCACTGAATTCAATGGGGGTCTGCCACATAATATGCGCGCCCCTAAAATGTAAATCTGAGAGGAAGATGTTTCCCGTCCTTCTCCCCGAATTCCACCTCACTCCGCGACGAGGACCGCCGTCTGCCTGAAGGGCGTCCGGCCGGCCATCCGTCTGGCGACCTCGTACCCCTCTCCCCCTCCATCCCCAAGCGATGCAATTCGTGTCCGTGGGAGAGAAGGGGGAAGGAAGGGGGAAGGAAGGAAATAAGACATTTTCGGCGTCCTGGCGGAACGAAAAATTGCATTTCTGGCCGTGTTGAGAGGAGGAGACATGGGCAGAGGGTGCGGGGATGCCCCGTCCACCTGCAGTGGTCCCTCGTAACATTCACGAGCGTGCTTTTGACGAGGCATTTTATGTGCGGGGATGAGACGACGTGGATGCATCGCCCATCCTCTCGCAGGAGTGCTGTCTCTACCATTCTTCTAATTTCCTGTGTGTCTCCGCGCAGGTCACCCTCTGAAAAGGACTTGCGCGATATTGCGATGCACCAACTGTGTTATAATATATTCCGGGAAATTCGCCTCGCAATATTAATTGTCTGGGCTATACGATTGGCCGCATTGCAAAGTGTAGCTTTATGTATTTAATGCTTGCACATACGATAAATGTTTTCGCGAGGACTCAGAGAGGAAGAATAGGGTAGAATGTACGTGGAGATGAAGAATGAAATACTTGGGGTAGATGGGACGCAAGATGAGAAAATATATAATGGGCGTTCTCTGGCTTTCAATAAATTCTTCTTCTAGCCTTCTAGATTAATGATTCAAAGGAACCCATTTTCTAAAGAATGCAACATGAAAATATCAACCGGAAAGATAATATGCGTGAAAACCTGTAAATAATGCAAAATCGTAGTCTGCCAGATTAAGAACAACAAGATAAATTCCGATACATACAAGTAACAAGTTACCACGTAATGTCGAAGATGAGTTAGGGCTGCAAATCATTCAGAGAAGTAAGAAAGCAGAGAAATAAGTGAGAAAGAATAAGAATAAGGATTGAGAAAGCAGGGTGTCTTGATGATAAATTTTAGAGAGATAAAAACGTAAGACCTGAAATAAAATCCACTATTTATAAAAAAACTAGTTTTGGAATGATTACGTCACAAATGAATACTGAAACCTTGGTTATATCCAATTTGGTAACACTCAGTTTGGAATGTATTGTACAAATGTAAAGTTTTTCATTTATTATAATGTAAAAAGTTATAATCAATGTTTTAACTGATCAACTGATTAACTGATCTATGAAATGGAAATGTACGTGCAGTTTAACCCTTTGTTAATCGTTGGCTGATTAACTTTATTGTCCGTTGGAAAGTGCTGATAATCTCACTAAAGCGATGCCTTAAACGGGCAAATGCTATTTAACTCTTGGCCGTCCCTAGATTTTTGATCAAGTTGGACCGTATGTCGACCATTGAGTATCCTGGTTACCTATTTATATAAAAAATGGAAGCATATTTGTAAAATGCAGAGCCTCATGGTTGTAGGATGAGCAAGATGTAAGAGTAAAATTTGGAGATGTTTTCGTTACGCAGATGTTTACGTCAATTTGATTCGCTGGTGACTGGGCTTTTTCAAGTCATTTATCAAGAGAAGTGTAGAGACAAATTTATACATTAGAAAACCAATGGGTGAAATCCTGAATGAAGATAAATCATTAGAAAACCTAATTAATGACGTTTTGTAGGTCAAAGAAAGCGATGCTGACTATGAATATGCGAAGGGACAGGCAGAAGCAAGTGGAGCATTTCAGTAATCGGGAATTGCTCTGGAAGAACATGGCCAAAGTAACAAATAGAAATGGAAGGGAAAGGCGCTAGAGAAGGAAGGGTTAAGGATTAATTGGGTGAAGATGACAGGGACCTTGGGTAAGGACATAAAAAAGAGGCTAGTGAGGAGCATGATATGGAGTGAAGCGGTGTATGGGGTGGAAACGTTGACTCTTTAGAAAGGAAGATGAGAATAGGTTGTAGGTGTTATATATGACGGAAAAGAGGAAGATGGAGAAAGTCCCAAGGACGAATAGGAAGACAAACGAGGAAGTGCTCGATATGGTCGGTGAGGAGAGGAAGATTTTATTATTTTCTGTTTCAAAACTGAGCAATTTCAGCGAAAGAGCTGAGACGCCTACGCGGGAAATTTCCACACAGTAAAAGAATTGAGGTTATAATGATAGAATATTCTTCTTGAGAATCAACGAGCATTTCTGCTATTCATCATCATGATTGGTATTTCAACCCGTGTATTGGTTGACTGCAGCCCTCCACCCTTCCATATCTAGTGATAGTTCCCTTACCTCCTAGTATCCCTTCCGATGTACTCTCCTCTTTATTTGGCCCATGAAATTATTCCTCAGTCTTCCTCTGGGGAATTTTCTCTCTATTTTACCTTCAATTACGTTCTCCCCAAACCCAGAGTGTCTCAGGGTGTGTCCAATCCATGTGAATCTTCTTTTCTGCGTGGTGTTCCATAGATTCCTATTCTACTGCTATGTAAACTACATAATTTCTTATTTTGTCCGTCCATTATATCTTCAGCATCATGCTCCAGTAACAAGTTTCGAAGGCTTCTAGTAGCTTCTGCCAGTATTGGATAAAAATACATACTGGGAGTTTTTAACATTTTCCGATTTCCATACTTACACGCTATTCACATTAAGAAAAAAAAGTAATGAGATTTTATAGGACAAAGAAAGCGAGGCTGGTGATTAAAGTTGGGGAACACTAACTCGAGCAAGTAGAGCATTTTAACTTCTTCGGTAGTAAGTTAGAAGAAAACGGACTTAGTAGCAAAGACAAAGGAGAATAGCGCTAGCTAAGGAGGCGTTTAGTAATAGAAGGGAACTGATGACGGGGATACTGGGTAAGGATAACAAGAAGAGGCTGGTGGAGAGCTTGATATGGAGCGTAGCGTTGTATGGGGCAGAAACGTGGACCCTGAGAAAGGAGGACGAGAATTAGCTGCAAGAATTTGGGATGAGGAGAAGGATGGAAAAAGTTTGGTGGGCGGAAAGGAAGACTAAGTGCTGGAGATGGTGGGCGAGGATAGGAAACTTGGGAATGAAATCCGGGATAGGCAGGGTAGATGGCTGAAGGATGTGATAAGGGGCGATTGGTTGCTGAAGAGTGTGATAGAGGGAAAGATGTAGGGAAAGCGGGGAAGGGGAAGAAAGAGAATAGGTTTTATGGTCGGAATGAAGAAGGTTAGACCATATGCAGAGATGAAAGGAAAAAAAAGATGCACTAGAGGGAGATAGGCCCCTGAAAGTGTAGAAAACCGGGAGGAGATTATGTGACATTCAGCTAAAGCTACCTTAACCGATGGAAGACTTTTGTAAAATGCGATATTTAAGTTTGAATATCGCTTAACTCTGCAGCCTCCTTTCCTCGAGGCAAGGCAGAGAAAGGGGGAAGACCGTCGCTCCTTCCCCTCTCGCAGCATTGCAGTCCTCACGTCCGCTACACTCCTCCCCCTCCTGGCCCCGGTATTCTGCATTTATTCTGGACACGATGGCCACTCACTCCGTCTCTCTTCCTCTCTCTCCCTCCTTCTATTGCTATCTCTCCTTTATTGTGCTCATGCGTACGCACTTGTTCGTCGGTTGGTATTCTTTCCCATGCAAAGTTATGTTCGTGCCATCGCCAAAGTCTCTCCCCCCCTCCTCCTCCACCGTGATGCACTCAACGAAACTCCCTCCCGTGTCCTCACAATCACTCTAGCTCTGCCCTACTTCAACCCCCTTCCTCTCATAAAACCCTCTCCCCTTTTAAAATTCTCCCACTTTCTCTCAAGTCGATTATAGTTTCGGGCCAACCCAAATGATATCATCTAGGAATTTCAGGAACATGTCGCTCAACACAATTGATTATTTATTGTCATATAGTTTTCCTGCTTTAAAGAACCTCAAAACGAGCTACGGAAACATTATAATTCCTTAGATTTTTTTGGCGGTCATTTTTTCGTAGCTTCTTGAGCATCTCTTGGCGAAAATTATGGTTAGAATAAAAATGTGATATATTTTTTTACACGATGTTAACAAAATCTATAAAAAATTTTGTATTTATGAACAAGTGGTCTAAATTTTTATGGCATGCATTATTGAGCTAAGTATTGACAATAGCTAAAAGTTGAAAGCTTGAAAAATCTAACAATTGATACGAAATCCTTCTCTTCACTTCGGCAAAAACTGTATGTTTAGCACTACAATTTTCATTGAAAGAAGTAACTCGTGATTTTTTTGTAATAGTTTTTTAAAGATCTATATTCAAGCAAGGTATATAACCTGAGAATTGTATTTTTTTGAGATGGTTCGTCCAACATCGTTCCGTGGACTACAATCGCAACATTTACGTTAAATATCTTAGAAGTTACTGATCGAAAAACTGGAATTTTTGCAGAACACTAACTACCGTATAAATAAAACCGTGGCATGATTTCTATGTCTGAAGATTAGATGTTTTGAGAGCTATAGTGCCTTGAATGTGGCTTTAAAGCACTTGTTTATTATTAAGTTAAGTTTTTTTATTTGTAATATAGGGAAGTAGATGCTTCGCAAATTGGCATTTCCATAAATATACTTAAACAATGGCGACGCCATTTTAACCTTCCAGCTGGCGCTTGAGTGGAAATTTGTCCGCCTTTACCAAAAAATCCGCGCCTCACCGTCGTATGCACTATCCGTCTGACAGGACTCCAGGTATTCTCAAGCAACCTTAATTAACTTATGATTGCCTTATCATCGTGTGAGCGGAATCGTACGTTGCGAGCGCTAGTCAGTATCAAAACTGACAAGTCCGAGAAAAGCGTGCCCGCTGGCAGGTTAAAATCGTGGCTTGAATTCAAGGAATAGAATAGATTTTATAGCTCGTGTTTAGCTCCCAAAGACTGGCAAACTTAATCGCAAAAACATAAGAAAAATCGGAATGTTGAGCATCATGGCGTGCTTAATTTCTCGTGAATTGTCCCTTTACCCACTCCCTACTCCCGTTCCTGGACTAATGTAACCGTGTGTGATTTTACGACGCTAAGGTAGGTGATCTATCAATAGTTGTTTGTGAAGTACTTTTTCGCCTTTTGGGATTGCCCTCGTCTGGATAACATAATGCCAACGTCTATTTTCCTCACCTTCTGGTTGGTAAGAAAGAATTATATTGAGAATGGAGAAAGGATCTTTTATTATTGAAGTATTGAAGTTAATCGAAAAAATTAGATATCCATTTGTATTCATATTCATTTTACATATGAAACTGAATTAAAATGTGAAAATAGCTATGAATCTGATCCTGAATAAATAGTGACTTAAATTTTGAGCTCTACTTGGCGGTAGAAATATCACGGAAGTTTCACTTTTTCATTTGGCCTGCAGTTGATTTTATTAGCAAGTAAAACGGAAAGATGCATCTAGATATGGTAGTCTTTGATAAATAAACATTCGAATTTTATTTCCGGGTATATTTCGGATAAAATCATTTGTCCTTTTCATGTTCCTCCTTTACTTATGCTTCAACTCGCTGTTTACATTGCTCGGAATGTTTTTCCTTGAGGAACTTCGGCAGTTTGCATGAGTGAAATATAACAAAAAGGAGGTATTTATCCGCCAGCTACATATAGAGTGTGTAAAAGTACAATGGCATCATACTATGTAAATCATCAGTCCATAAAATTCCCACGTTGATTGCAAGTTTGTTTGACAAATATTTAATCAGGATATATATCGCGTTCATACCTAGAAATAAGTGAAGGGAAATTAATTCGTTTTTTCCTTCGCTATTTACCTTAAACTGTATAATTTATAACCAAGCAATAATTATTATTAAAGCTACTTACTGTAAACCTGTACTCTACTGTGATTTAGATCTTTAGCGATATTTTTTCTTGGTGAAATATTTTTAATACATTTTTTCCTGATATCACATTGCTTCCTGATCTCTTCATATTAATACTTGCTTGTTTATCTTTCAAATTCCTTATAATGCATGCGTTTAACATGGGCACTGTCATTTTCAATGTAAATAAACTCAAGAATTAACCTAGAGCTTCCGATTCCTTCAAACATTTTTCACTGTCTTAAAGTCCTATTGTATGCGACCGTCATCAGACCATGATATTCCTTGTTAATGGTGCGTATTAATGATCACTCTTGTCAAACCTTCGATGACGTACTTTACATTTACAGCTATTAAACCGTTTTCGATCATGTAGAATTTTCTTCCAGCTTTCTGCTCTTAACATCACCGCATTAAATATGTCTTTCTAATGCGACCTCGTTGCTCCAGAATGATCAGCAAAACTCTGTGATCGACTCGAGTTGCTCCAATTCCTAATAATATTTTTCTCGGCACTGAGCATCCGCTCTGGGCAGATCGGTAATCTTTCAGGGGAAGGCAATGAGAGCTTGAGAGGGAGAAAACGATGCGATGATAATAGAAAGTGCTAATTTGGATTTGCAGTGAAAGATGATGACATTGGAATAGATTGCTCTTACTCCCTGGTAGTTACCGCTTCAGTCTCCCCCGGCTAGCACTGTTGAGGGTACCTCCAAGCCGTAATCGCTCTCAGCGATCTCCTTTCTATCGTCTCGTTGCTCACACAGCTAATGACCGCAGCTGTTGACGCGCCACTTAACAATACGATACAAATTTCCTTTCAACCCTTCCTTCTTCTTCCTATTTACTTTTCCAATCCCTCTCCATGTAGTTGTGGAAGCTCTTTGGAGTCGGTTGCCTGAGCACGCAGGCCATGAAGAGTCATTTGAAAATCCTCTTATTTCCCTGGTGAGTAAGCGATATAATTCAAAATGATAAAAATTTCTGAGGGAATCTGAAACCCACACGTTTCCTATCGCTTGATTAAACTGGAGCTTCTCTGGCTTTTTTAGCCGAACTACAACGGATCATGTTCTTTCAATACATAAGTAAATCGGTTAAAAATATTTTTTAATTTTTCCGCCTCCGAATCCTGACCTAATTATCTAAAATCCTGACATAACTATCTAAAAGAGAATAGAACAGAAGATGGAAGATGCCTGGGTATGACCAATTCGTTTCCAGGATAGTATGGAGCATGATAAGCTACCTATTATATCCGTGAGATTTATTATAGAATAGAGCATTCAAAAGGACAAGCCTACTTATGCTTGCTATGTCGACCCGGAGGAAGATATTGACCATGTGCATTGGAACAGAAAGCTGACCGTACTGAATAACATAGGAGTGTCATTTAATAACAGAACAGCTTTATGTTGTGTATTTAAAGAGAAAATTGCTGGGGTTTAATGTAGCGAAAACGCAATGGGGCAGAAGTGAGAAAAGGAACAGGACAAGGATTCGCTTTTTCGCCCATGATCTCCTATAATCACATGGATGAAACCATAAATTAAGTAAAGGGAAAATTATTTACGAGAACGAGAGTGCAAGTAGATAAAATCAATATGTTACACTTTGCTGATGACGTAGGCATTCTTTCAGAGAGGGAGATCGAACGAGAGCTTAACTGTGCGGGAAAGAAACTGAAGAAATACAGCTTGAAGACTCATGTTTAGAACAATACGGCTAGGAGTGGTTTGTGGAATAAATCAATACGATAGAATCACTGTCAAACTTGGACATCAAAACCTTGCGTAGGTTTAAGAATTTTGTTACCTGGGAACAGAGTTACCAGTGACTAAAGAAGCAAGAAAAACATAGTAGCCGAATAGCCCATGCAAGGGAAACATGCTAACGAAAGAGGAGTCTGCTGACAACTGGCAACTTAAGTCTGGATGTAATGGAATCACTTTATTAAAATACATATTTGGATCACGCTCTTATTAGGCAGTTAAGCTTGGACAATGACAACTGCCGAGTAGAACAGATTGAAAGAAATGAATTTGTGGTGTTACCAAAGAGTGATAAAGATCAGATAGACGGAGAGGGTCAGTAATCAAGTCATACGAAGAGTTAAAGCGAAAAAAAACATAGTGAAAACTCTGCGAAGGAGGGGCAAACTTATTGGGCACATATTGCCGCACAATAGCCCACTGAAAACAATTATGGAAGGAGAAATAAATAGGATGACTCACTGAGAAAGACCAAAAATGAAATACCTCAAGCAAGTCATGGAGCACGTCAAGGTTAATGATTATGTCAAAAGGCACCGTATGCGTTTGCGGTGGCGTAGAGAGCTGCAGCATTGCAGTCTCATTATTGACGATCACTAATGATGATGACGAATCCAAAATAATCTCTAAGATTTTACCGTATCTCGGAAATTTTTACACTTTTCATATTCTCCAGTGATTTCAGCTTGATTTTCCGTATGATTGTCCGCTTCTTATGATCGTTTCTAAAGTTTTCCATAATGTAATTTATTTGCGGTAAACTTATAAAGTTTGAAATCATGCAATTTTACCTCGTTTCCAAGTCTCCGACGGCGTGAAAACACTTCCTGAGTGTCCAGAGAACTCTGAGGAGAATACTCAAGGGTTGTATGTGGGAGAAAAGTTTTACACGTGTGAGATATTCTTACCAGTTGTCGTAAACGACCTTTTAATATATTCCATCCGTCATGTCCTGTGCGAAATACTTCCAGAGAATATTCATTAAGGCGGTCCTCTTTCCACGTGCGCCGGTGACCCCGTCGTTGGCCTTCCATATTCTTCCCACTCCAGTCCATCGCCTAAAATGTTTCCCTTCGAGTCACGAGACTTCAAGTCACGTTCAGCCGCTGCATACACGGCCGTTGTCCACAAAAGTGCATTCATAAGTGCACATGGGACCCTCAAGTTGACCCGAGTCGGAATTATTTCGGACATGACTCCTCGGTGCAGATGTGCTCCGAACGTGGGAACGGCGTGAAACTAAATGAAATCAGAAAAGCATAAGTGGTATAAAACTGGGATGGCATGTTGCTCTTGAAGATTAATCCAAATAGGCGGTGGTATTAACATTATTAATCTTCCGAGGAAAGGAAAGTTGACCTTAATATTTGTTTAGCGTGAATATGAAAAATAATGATGGATAACCATAACATGGAACTGGGGTGGCACGATATTGTGGTCCTGGAAATTTGACCGCTTTACCCGGTACATTTTATTGTACAAACAATTGTATGGACTCTTGCATGAGAAAAATTGTACCGTGTGAAGTGGCAAGTGGTATGATTGTCTGAATAACTGAACGGGAAATAGAATCTGTTCTAATTCCATTCAGTTTCTTGTGCATTCTATCATGCATTCGTTTGTACAATAAAATGAACCATATAAAGCGGCCTTAACTCCGTTCATTTTCTTGTACAATTCGTGATACATTCTCTTGAGCAATGAAATGTACCATGTCAAGCGGCCTTATTAGTGGTTGGAAAGATAACTTGGTGTCAGACACAGAAGTTAAAGTTAAGTTTTATGCATTCCCTCCGTGAATATGCGGAAATAACGTTAAAAATGCATCGTTAATGTCTAAATTGGGAAATATTAATCACAACGCTTTCGTCCTCAACGGACCAAAGTTCGTGTCCCGCCTACGGTTGTGGTCAAATGTTTTAGAGATAATCTTTGGAAACCTGAGACCTGTTTCTGTGAACCATTTTTGATTCCATTTTCCGTTGAGGTTTGCCTATTCAGGACGTCAAATTATGTCGAAAAATATTTAAATCAACATATTCATTCATAAAAATATTTCAGCGAAGATGTATAAAAAATAGACTTATTGCTAAATAAAATTGGTCGTCATTCGATCAATGAACTGCTTTTCGGTTTGGTTGACTTCTTAGAATACCAGGAAATTAAGGTACATTAACTTAGATAAATCTTTAAAAAAATATCATAAAACCTTACCCTAAATTGTATCTCACCTCTCTGTATTTGTAACTGGTTATGTGGATATGTTATCAAGATTATTCAATTTTGAAACAAATTTTAATGCCTGAGAAACTATTTTATGCTAAACTTCTTCAAAGGAAAGCATTCTTTTCTGTTAAAGGTTTCTCAGTGAATTTCCCTTCGCTTTCAACAAACTTTAGAAGTTTATTCGTAAAGGTGCTATTTTCTAGTTTCAAATAAGTTGGCTGCAGCAGTTGATGAATTTCTAATACTTAAACTCTCGTCTTGCTGTAATTTACATGAAATATGTACTGTTACCTGCGATTTAGTATTCGAAAAAGGCATTGTAATCTCGAAACCATGACCGGTCATTAATCCTACGTGAAAGATTACGGAATGACCTGTTATTAAACAACGCGAGTTTACGTTGCCCAACCCTTGTGTCGCACTCAATGCCTCCGTCATGGCTCGAGTTTTCGGCTTGAATTTTCTTTTATATTTTTTTGCACTTTGCGGTACTCGGAAGCAGCCATTCAGTATATCAGGTGCAGAATTTTATTCCGTCATTCTCCGCGTATTCGATGGTATGGAGCACTGCTCCGATTCACTGATTTTCCGTATGGCGGGCATCTCTCACCCCTTCCTTGCCTCAATCGTACTTTTAGAGCCTGCTAATTCACTTCGGTTTGTCACGCGTCACGGACGCGCAATCCTGTTTTTTTTATACCCCCCCCCTTCGAAAAAATAGTTTTATGTATTTATTTCTTTGGTATCGGCGCAGGGGTGGGAGTCGAAATGGGTGAACAAGGGAAGATTTGAGGGGGTAGGACAGGTGATGGGCGAAAGACTTGCTTTTTTTCTTTTCACATTTCATTTTTTTGAAGTTTGCCTTTATTTACGCAATGAAAATCACCTTTTTTCACTGAAAGTATTGCTTCCCTATTTAATTAAGAATCAATTCAATATCTCGCGTAGCCTCATGAGAGAGTTTTCTCAACTTTTTAAGGAAGATTAAATCTGCAGTTAATATACTTAAAGCACCACCTACATTACGATTTCTTTAGTATTTCTTGAGTTGTTTTAAAGTTGTTAGTGTAAAAGTGTGTATTTTTTCAAATAGAACATGATTTTTCGCATTTTTAAGAGTTATCTGCCACAGTGCTTTCAATGAGAATTCCATTTCAATGCAAGTCTTCTAATAAATAAGATGACCTTTTCAGAATACTTCAATTTGAAGGTATGTCACAACAGTTTTTTCTGTACGTTGAGTTATCAATTAGTTTTAAAAGGTTGGTGTAATAGATTTGCCACAGCTTTTGTGAAGTTCATCCGTTATATTTTTGTCCCCGGAGTATCTCTTTTGCCAACTTTGACGGTCGACCGCTTAGTTGTGAACATCGGATATTCCTTGTGTTGTTAATCTGCTGTTCTCTTGTTTCAGTATTTAATACGTCGCTGGACTTCTAGTGTGTAGTTCGCGCATCTGTGGCAATATGTCAATTTCGAAGCCGCGGACTGATATTATTTTTATTTTTCGCAGGATTAATGGTTTGCTTCTCGTAACCATCGATGAAAATATTTTGAACGCAATTTTTTCCTCAATTGACCTATACGAGAAAATATAGAATAAGTTAAAACCCTAATAAATAGAGTAGTCTTGAGTGTGGAGAAGTGTGGATAGGTAGAACCGGTGCTTGGAGAGGTAAGCAAATGGAATAAGCGTAAGATTGAAAATGCATATAGGCTGGTGTCCACGTGGCTAAATTTTCACGAGGCAGAAATATTTGCTAAAGGAGGTGTTGGGTTGTAATGGTATGTTGGCGAGATTTAAGAGTGGAAATGATGGACGAGCGTGGTGTGGAGAGGATACAGATGGGGATAAGTGACGGTTTGGTGGAAGGCAAGTAACACGAATAGTTTAAAAGTGATGCAACGTGGGAAAAACTAGGTAGATTTTTTAGAAATATGTTATAGAAAACTCCCCTTAATGAGGAAAATAACAGGCAAGACTTATTCTTCCTCCGGTAGAATGCCTTCTCGGCTTACGCTACTTTGCACACTTGGGTCTATTCCATGATCCCTGGTTTAATATTTTTTGATTTGAGAAACAATGCTAATATGTACTGCTTTCGATGAAGATCGAACCTACTTACCGACATTCTGATGTTTTATTCAGAATCATAACTCTCAGTAAACATGAAATCGATGGTAGCCTAGCCATTTTGCGGTTACAATCACCCAGACGTTTAAAAACAGGACCTGGATCTTTTTCGTTTCCATCATTATTAGTGAACAGTATGGGATAAATTTGTTTTATGAAGGAAATTATTTTTGGTCTCAATAATTGACATAAAGAAGAACCCTTCATTCTCCGGGAATATTATATACAGGGCTGTCTATCGACCTACCATTCACATTTAAGATGATGACTTTCGTGATGCAGAACTATCAGTCTTTGATTTTCGAGTTTTCTCACTTGGTTTCGTAAAGATATTTTTATGAAAAATATCTATTGAAATTAATATATTTTGTGAAAAAGTCGTGCTTCTAAATCATTCGTTGTCCTGTAGGAATGATTGAATTAGACGGTCAATCTGTCTCATGTCTTGGATTCTCGAATAACGAAAGAGTGTCTGTGTATTATCAAAACATACCTTGAAGCGACAGAATTCCTCCAATAGTCATGGTGCTTAACAATGGAGCGATCAAGATATCGTTCAATGGAACCCAATATTTTCTAGTGAGCCATTCCTCTCAGTTAAGCTATAAAACATTGTTCCCCTGTTCAATTTATTCGGATAATGGAGGAATGCCTTTTTCTAAGAAAAGTAGAAAACCTTGTGGAAAGTGTAATTTGTCTTGAGTAAATAATACGGTGATTTTGTGTACTAAATCTTGGGAGTACAAGTACGAATCGTACATTTGCACACGCCTCTGCCCCAATCAACCTTACTTAAGGAGGCGACAGATTATCCTCTGGAGTGCGTGTATGGCGCTAAATGTTTATACGCACTTTTCCCAGTTGCAACTTGGTTTGAGTGGAACAAAAGATGCTCTACTAATTACGATCTCAGTCCGCGTCCGCCATCGGAATTTTGCTGTTTAGACGTCGTTTCTAATAAATTTGATGGCTTCATGTGTCCACTAGCATTTTTCATGTGTGTGAATGGTGGCGCTTGTGGTGATGGTTGAACCAAGTTTTTGTCATTAATCATTTATTTCTCCCACAAAATGTTGCCTCAACGCATGAACATCAGTCCAATTCAGTAGTTGGGGTCGTCCTGTGCTCTGCGTCGTGGTACTAAATATTTATACGCACTTTTCTCAGTTGTAACTTGGTTTGAGTGGAATAAAATATGTTCTATTAATTACGATCTCAGTTCGCATCCGCCATCGGATATCTGTTGTTTAGACGGCGTTTCTAATAAATTTGATGGCTCCATGTGTCCACTAGCCTTTTCCATGTGTGAATACGCATGTGATTTCAGAACCAAGTATTTGTCATTGCTCATTTATTTCTCCCACAAAATTTAAGCTCATCGCATGAACATTGGTCCGATTCAGTAGTTTGGGTCGTCCTGTGTTCTGCGTCGTAGTACTAAATATTTATACGCACTTTTCTCAGTTGTAACTTGGTTTGAGTGGAATAAAATATGTTCTATTAATTACGATCTCAGTCCGCATCCGCCATCGGAAATCTGCCGTTTTGACGGCGTTTATAATAAATTTGCGTCCACTGGTATTTTCCATGTATGAATGATGGCGCTTGTGGTGATGTTTAAACCAAGTATTTGCTAAATTCAACGAAGTCCGGCTAGATGTTGGGGGGCATTTTTGTTAAAGAGAATAAAACTGATTAAAATTTGGCAATGTCCACTTTGGTACGACGCGTTTAGACGCTTATGCGCCATACATCAGGTAACTGATGATGGCGCATAAGCGTCAAAACGCGTCGTACCAAAGTGGACATTGCCAAGTTTTAATCAGTTTTATTCTCTTCAAGTATTTGTTATGACTCATTTATTTCCCCGACAAAATTTCAGCTCAACGCGGGACCATCAGTCCAATTCAGTGGTTTGGGTCGTCCCGAGCGTCGCTACGTTCGGTGGTGATGGTGATATGTGCCTCGTCACGGGGTTTCCGTCGCTCATTAGGCAGCTGTCGGCGGCATGCGCGCGTCCCAGGTCCCGCAACTCACAGGAGCCAACCTCCCTCTCTCTCTCTCTCTCTCCCTCCTCATCCTCCCCGTCCGATAAACTCCTTCCATTAAACTGGCTATCCCACTCCCCTTCCCGCCCATCACAGAAGCTTTACCCGACGGCGGAGGAGAAGAGAGAATCTCAAATAATAGCTCGCCCATATCAAAGTGGACGGCTACCCCATTTCATGTTCAGTGATGTGTGTAAGATGAGTGATTCCGGAGGTGGTCGCTCATCTCTTTGAGCCGAGGGGTGTGAGTGCAGTGGGGGGGGGACGGAGTGGGAAGAGAAGGATTTATTTATATTTTTTCCGATTGGGGATGGATTTTTTAACAGGAGGAGGTAGCCGCCACCGCCCAGCCTGAGGAGAGTGAGAGGGAGAGAGTCGAAGGGGAAGAATGAGATTGAAATGAGGAGGTGTGGGGAGGCATGGCGTTATTGGTGCGGGGGTTGTCTCTGGGAATTGGGGGAGGCGGAGGTGTGGGAGCGGGGGATTTGGAGGGGAGATTGGTGCTCGGGTGGAGGAGGTGGTGCTGTTGTTTGGCGCGGTGGGGGTGGGGCACCAGTCCGTTCATCTCGCGGATGGCTGATCGCCACGCTGTTGTGGCCACGGTAAGCAGGCGCGGGCACGGGTTAGCGGTGCACCTGTTGTTGCAAGAGCTAAGCGGAGCGTGGGCCTTTCCCTTCCCCCCTCCACCCCCTAACTGTGCCCCACTGTATCAGCTCTCTTATAGCAGAATACTTCCACCCTCCTCCTTCTGTCTCTCTCAACCCACCCTGTACCCTCCCTATACCTCCTGGTTTTAATCCCCCCATCTACCTCCTGAGAATTCTCCTTCTCAATCCTGTCCTCGTCGTCTGCCCCGCTCGGTGGAATAGATCCCCGAGTGACGACACTGATCGCGGAGCGTGTCGTTTAAGGCATTGGTTCAAGTTATCCAAATCTTTGTCTTCCGTATGGTTCGGACCTGAAGAAAAAATGTCCGTCTGCTGGTTGGTAATTGAAAATGATTAGGCGCTTCGGGCGTTTTCAATGCGGTGGAAAAGTGCTATTTTATTCATGGTCGGTTGGTTGGATGGGCGGAAAGATGTCTGGCTTTAGCTAAAAGAAGACTCAACGAAATTTACTCTAAACGGCAAATGGTGGGGGGGGTATAATTTTGAAGTCGCACCCTACGGACAAGGCTCTGCACTTGAAGTTCGCTCCGCACATCTCCCATGTTGAGCACCAAGGGTTGAAATTCCTGCTTCATCACGTGCTATGTGCATTCGTGCCATGAAAAAATCATTTAACTTGACTGCGATTCGATCTCCCAATTGCCTGTCAGGTGTGTTAGCCAGTTATTCCACCAATTCGAGGCGAATTTCGATGGGGGTTTATTCGAAGTAGATGCTCACGCCTCCAGTCTACATTGTGGCATATAAGACGATAGTCGTGCTCACAAAGCCACTGTCGCGGTGGATAAACCCAACATTGTGGTTTATGTAACGACGAAAATTAACGAATTTCCAATCACTGCATTTACATATTTCCTCCAATTGATATTATTTATAGCTCTGTACTTGGCGTGTTATTTTCACAAGAACCCTAAATCGTATTAAGGAATAGGCTTTAACTGAAATAATTTTTAAAAATGTCCGCCCCTGCTGAGCTGTTCTCTAGAGATATCAAACCGACCCTATCCACGGTTCTACATCTACATACTACCCTGCAAGCCGCCTCATGGCCATGTGGCAGTGGGTGTAAGGACACCAGCCATGTAATGATGTAAGGGATAAGGTTTCGGGAGGTGAAATGGTAACGTGTATTATGGGAGTGTGTTTAGTGAAGCTCAGTTTTTATTGTGGTCACTTATTGTGCGCGGAAAGAACGAGTTTTTGTACCTATCTGTTTGGCAGTGTTGCTCTCTTATTTTATCGCTTCTATCAGACCTAGAGATGTAGTGAGGTGTCATGATGATATTCCAGAAATTCTTATGTCGCACTGAAACACACCAGCTCTGAATTTATTTAGCAAACTAAGTATTGCAAATAGGCTCTGAGTCTCTAGGGGCTCCCGCCTTAGTCCCTCTAAAAGTTGTGAATCGCTATATTTTCGCTCGTAGCAGATTTTAACGAATCGTGAAGCTTTTCTTTGTATTTTATTAATTTAGGTTCGACCTGTACACATCTATCTGCCATTTTGCATGATGCGGATCTACCAAATAATCCTGCCGGAATCTGCTTTTTTCCACATCGCTGATATGGAAAAATATCATAGTTATCGGTGTCACCCCTAAGTGATGTATCTACTTCTTGTTGTTTTTGTCTTCCATAGCCCGTTTGCATTTACCACAGAACAGTGGGGTATATTTGAGTCTTTTTCCTTGCTGGTTCTATTATTTCGGTCGGAAATAAATCTCAATCGCCTCGGCAATCCTTTTGTCTTTCTATTATCCCCTCTTATTGTTTAGCTGGTCGATATATCTGAATGACATCAAACTGACCCCGGAGAATGTCCGGGTGAGGGCATTCCTTTGAGGGTCCGGCCATCCAGTCCAAAGCAATCTTCCGTATGGCTTCGAACTGAATAAAAAAATTTCCGTCGTTGGAGATGGAAAATCGTTGGAGATGGATCGTCCGTAGTTGGAGATGGAAAATGAATTGGCACTATGGGGAATGATAGAGCATTGCAAACTTTCCCTCCGTTTGTGCCTGTACAACCTGTTCCGGCGATTCGTTGTTCATCGCCATAGTGAATGCATTTGGATTATGGGAGATGAGTAAGTAGTGTCGGTGATAAAGGGTAAGCGACCGACAGCTGTGATAATATGTTTGCGCAATTGGGAATAGGTGGGATTGCGAAATATATAAGAATAGGGTGCTTGAGCGTTTCAAGGAAGTCGGCTAACCCTCTGGTCGCGACCTAAAGTCCTACCTGGATGGATTTTTCACCAGTTTCGGAGGGCTCTACGCGTAGCACTTAGGTACCTATTGATTTAAACTACATCGGATTATCTCCACCGCTGTCGGTATTCAAAATTTCGCACAATTGTGCATTGCGGGTGACTTTGTAAAAGTGTAACTCCGTGGCTGGTCCCGGATAGCTTAAAACCTCCCTGACAGGCTTTAGGATTATTATGCCGCATTTTGTAAAGCGCTGGGGTCAAAAATTTCATAATATTATTTATCGTCTAGTATGAAAGATGTCCTTTAATCCCTATCCAAAAGGTAAAAGTATCTGGTCTTAAAAAAATAATACTGATGTTTGTTCTTAGCAATCCTAAGTTATTATTTTTAGGAAACTGTAAACCTCTATATCAATACTTTCTAATACGCGGTGATTGTTCCCTGAAAGCGTGCCGGAATATGCTCTATGAGAGTTATAAGTACCATCTATAGTTATGGCCCTTTTAACTTAGCAACTTATGTCAATACGTCATTTTGCTGCCTATTCCGTGTACCGAAAGTGTTGCTACTTCATTTTGATAATTAATATACAATTAGCAGTTACATAGCACCATCAGGTGCACTGTGACAACGCTGTGACCCCAATGCTTGTGTAAGTAAGGTTAATTTTTTCCAAGGATGCATATCCATACTTTTACTGCTTGGAAAAGAGTCGAAACTAGTTCTCGCTTAGCTTGTCAGCAGTGTCTGGGAAATAAAATAGAATTTGTCTAATTTTTTCGGCTCATACCTAATGAATATTATTTTAACCATAAGATTCTACTGTGGCTTCTTTGTAATCTTAAGCTGTTATCATTGTTTTTAAGAAGTTGCACTACATCGGTACTACTTTGTTCATTATAATTGCAAATTCATATGAGTTAACTTAAAATTGAAAGAAAAATATATTGAATATAGTGAATGAACACGAGGAGGATAATGAAACGGAAACGTTCTAACGGCCGCATTCACTACTTTTCTCCTTATTCTGCCCTAAACCGTATAATGAGGCAGCGGGTTTTTTTTAATGAACTTAATGTAGATACGTAAAGCGAGAGAACTCACCGTAGCACGAGGAACTCTGATAACTGCGAAGTATCGAAGCGTGTTAAAAATTCAAAATGTGGCAAAATTATCTGTGGGCTACCCATACCAGAGTAATTAATTAATTAAAAGGAAGGCTGGAACGGGAATCATCGATGGAAATTAATTACAAAAATATTTCTGGATAAGGGAAAGAAGGGATACTTATGAGTACTGTAAATTTTTCCTCTCCGATACATTATCGCGTATGAAAAATTCAATGAGATCTGACGTTAGCCGCTAAAAGGTGCCATAAAAAATAATTGCTCGAAACCTTGGTCGGGGAGACAATGCCTTGTTCGGTCCACCCATTACCTCCTTCCGTTCCATTAATGCATATCATTATGGAACAGTTTCTTTACTCTTAAGATTTATAATATGGCTCACAACCCATCTCGTTCTCCATCCTACATCCCACTTTTATCATCTAACGCCTCTTCTTCCTTTATTCTATCTTTTTTTAACTACTCCACGGTGCGTTACTCGAGGTAGAAATGGTAGTATATTTTTTTTTTACATAATTCCGCCCCGGTGTTGTCGGCGTGTTGCCGTGACCATGGATATGGGGGAGAGGGTGGACTATCAATCTAAAAAGGAGTTCCCTGACCGCGTGTGCCGGCCCAACCTTAATTGAGGGTGGGAGTGAGGGAAGTGGAAGAAACCTCTCTTAACAATTGGAGGGCAACAATCTGCCGAGGGGATCTTCTTCCTGCGCAGTGTCCCGTGGAGAAGAAGAAGAAGGGAGAGGGACCAAGTGGTCGCCCTCCGTCTTGTCTTCCTTCCTGGCTTCTCCAAAAAACCGCCCCTTTGTATTTCCCTTTCCTTCTTCGTCCTCAGAACGCCAGTGGTCACCCAGCTTGGGGGAGGTTTTGGAACGTACATGTGAACGATGGTTTTAAATGAACTTCTGAGTTAGGACAGTTTGTTTTTTTTAAAACTATTTCTCAGTCATGTTATATGTGTGATTGACTGCCTGATTATCGTATTGGAAGGTTCATTTTTCCTGCTTTCAATACAGCTGTTATTCACCCTAAACTTAAGACGGCTGTAGGTTTCATCGTCCGCATAGGAGACAGGAACCAAATGGATCATTTTCACGATTGTTAACCCTTCTATTAGCGAAAAATATTTGGTCCTAATAGCAATGAATTTTGATTGTGATTTCTATACTTAATGTGCAAAGTAAATAATTATTTTTGATATAGGTATAAATATCGCATAGTTCTCTTTTTGGAGAGAACACAGGCACAGTAAAAAGAGCTAAATTATAATGAGCTGGTTTCGTTTTAACTATTCATTCCAAAAAGTCCTATCCTTGTATTACTCTCTTGCTTCAGGTAAATTCATAAATTACTTCATGCACACACTATTATCTATAGGATTCCTAATATTCCTCCTCCCAATAGTTTACTTCACCTAATAAACTCATGACTTTCTCTGTTTAGCCCCTCTTCTTATGCCATTATCTCCAACATCATTTATAATCCTATTCATTCGACTTTCGCCACTTACAATGTTTAAATACATAATATAGACTGCAGTAAGATTAAATATTGATGCCTATCCTGGCAAATTATTTCGTCTTTTTAAGGAATCATGTAAAAAAGGCAAAAATTGTTCGAGTTGTAAATATCATCCCATATCGTTGAAATATGAAGTGCGAAGTAATAGTTTGGACTTTCGAACGGTCTCATTAATTGAAGCTAGAAAATTGGTTTAATCGATTTTTTATTTTTTCGTGTTTTGCTAATTTGTTGTTCATAAATGCCTGAAAATTTTAAATGCTCGAGTGACATAATTTTAGCAATATGAAAGTTCGTATTACTCAATGGAGCGCGGAAGAGGAGGCCTGACCTTTTTAGGTGGCATGACTGGAGGCAGTAAATATGAAGACTCGTGGGTGACCAAATTTCAGAGAAATATGTATTTATATCCACAGACGTAAGCAGATTTATATCCGGAGACGGAAAAACCACGAAAGTAGGTAGTTAGTCTAGAATCCTATAAAATACCCCTTAGTCGATCGACCTCCTAATGAAGACGATTATTCAACGCCAATGTATCAAAATATTTTTTTTGACCTTCATTATAACACCTGTGTGTATTCAGAATTCCATAAATATCTGTTGTCCACAGTACATTGGATGAGTCTTCAGGGAACCAGTAAAACATTTTTAAGTTCCACTCTCTGTGTGAAAGGATTGAAGGTAGCCAGCCTAAATTTTGGTTTGCATTTAGAGTGGTTGACCAACTTTTTAAGCTTATGTTGTAGAAATAGAAAATAAGAGTAGCTTGGCAATGATACCAGTACTTCATGGGTAAGAGAAGCTGGAGATCCAGCGATGGCCTTAGCCTACACACAATGACAGCCCATCTGGTGTCTTGAGTACTGTTCTTGAAATATTCTCCGAGTATCACCATTGAAATGTCTATACTTCTTCCTCTTTGGAACCAGAGATTTGGGATGGAAAGCCAGTAGTTTATCCGCAACACTTTCTTAATGTCCTAATTTTTTCTAGCTCAAATGAATGAAACGAAAGACGTCAACATTCTTACATTCATGCATTGTGAATAAATGAGAACAGAGGCATTGGGGGATTTAAGAGATTGATCGTTTGGTGGGGAAAATGGGATTGCGATGTGGATTGGTAGAGAATATAGTTTGGGGAGGTCCATAGCACTCTTAAGAATTGGATAATAGGTTGGTAGGGGTAGGATTATTTTAGGAATGCTGGAAGAATGGAGAGAAACTGGTTGTCGATTGTAGCCCACTCTCAACAGAAGGTTGCCAGGAGTTCGCAGTTTAACGTCACTTCCGATGGATTAAGTACTAGGCAGCGGTTTGAAATGTGCTTTCTACATTGTACCCAAGAAGATACCTCATGAAGGCTTCGAACTCGTGTCCGCGCGATGGATCAGTTTGTGTGGCGAAGAGATGCTGAAGGCCGTAATTGAGGGAGTATGCTGGGTAAGAGGAAAAGGGGAGGAAAGCGATGGATTTTATGTAGGGCGTATGCTGAGGTGAAGAAAGATATTGTGCAGATAGATAATGGTCTGGGTCTTTACGGTGACAGAGCGGTATCAAGGGTCATGAGTGCTATTATGATAATTTTTTATGTAAGCCGAAAAAATATCAGGGCCACATTTAATTTTAGAGAATCTAATTATGTATCGGAACAAACCATTTAGGGAAAAATTGAAATCATATGATAATTATATATAATATTTTTTGGTAATTAGAGCATGTTAACACTTGTGTTCCAGGAGCGGAATTAGAAATGTAGTCGAAATATACGTTTTTTGTCATTAGACTACGTGTTTTAATGATATTGAATTACCGAAAAACAAATGGGTAGGATAATTTTTTTTCAGTTTTATCTACAGATATCACCAGTGATCACACATGAGAATAGTGTTTCATTAATCTGTACAAGAAAAGAAATCGTTCCAAATGTTTTATAAATTTAGGGTGCATATTTGTTCTCTTTTCTATTAAAGAATTTTATAATCGATGGATTTTTATATTAATAATTCTGATAATTGTACCCGAGTGTCTGTTCTCTTCTTTGCCCTGCGCGTTCTATTCAGTCCTGCGTCTTAAATTTTGTTCCCTCTTTGGATTACGCGCGATCGGGGTTTCACTGTAGTATTTCAATGAATGGAAGAAGGGGGTGGGTGTGTCTCCGGGTTTTACATTCATGCATTCGGAGGAAAAATGGACTGAGAACAGAGGAAGCGGGTTGTTTGGAGAATGAAGGGGGGAGGGAGGGTGGGTGTGCGGTGGTGGTTAGTCTGGGGCGGAAGAAGGAAGGGACCGGGGAGATTGGGGGGGAGGGGTGGAAAGAGGAGGAGCAGGGGGTGGTGGACGAGTCGGCGGGTGGCGGCAGGTGCCGTGCGTGTCCAGCGGCGCAGAAAGGACTCGTGCTCGTCCTCCTCCCACCCGCCTCCCCGCACCTCCCCCTTGTGTGCCCCGTGCTCGTCTCCACGGCTCCCTGCCTCTCCTCATTATGCGTGTCGACGTAAACACAGCCCGAGAGGCCTCGCGAAGAGCTGTTCACCGTCACGCCGGAGCAGAAATGACGGAACATCATTCGGGAGTGGGGGAATTGGTGTGGGGAGAGGCGAGTGCCGCCGCCGCTGCACGCGCCTCTTTCGCCAGGGTTAGCGTGCACTGTGTACGCAGCAGCCTGTCATCGGGAGAGCAAAAGCCGATTTAGGTTCGAAAGTGATTCTGCATTTAGCCGGACGACGTGCGAGCATCGACGCGGCAAGTAGGTTTCTTAGGGTGTATCTACGAGTGATATCTCATCACTTCACGTGAAATTCAATACATATGGACTCATTATGCAATTTAAAGTATTTCTCCTTTCATGATAATACCCAAATATCAGCCGCTTTCCGTAACACTTTTCTTGATTTGTAAAATCTTCTCGGGTTTGGCTCCGGGTAAGGCTATTAAAGGCCAACGTTTCGACGAGAAACTCTCTCATCGTCATCAGTCTTAGCCCTGATGACGATGAGAGTTTCACGCCGAAACGTTGACCTTTAATAGCCTTACTCGGTACCAAACCCGAGAAGATTTTACTAATATTATTCGTCGGGAAATCCAACGATCTTTTAATTTTCTTGATGTTTTACAGTAATAAATGCCTATTTCCATGGGGTTTAGCACGGCTTAGCGCTATAGAGAGCCTTGGGGAGCTGACCATTCACTCTTGTACACTAATAAATTCACAACAAAACGGCATCTGTTTTCTATTTGCTTCAGGCTCAGTACTCAAATCGAGAGCTCTGTCAATGTGCGCTAAACAGCAAAAGAACGTCGGTCATCGAACCCGCGATATTAGTTTTTGTTAACTCTCGGTCAAATCGTAAAACATGGGTATTGTGGCTTTTAACTACTCTTTGGTTAGAAGCTTACGTTTTTAAATACGTCTCCTGAATTAATTCGGTATCTCATTGCAAAACATTCGGCAATGACTGTATTGCACCCTCGAAATGCTACCAAACAGCAGGTTACCATACATTTCCCCGATGAACATCGTTCCATCCATAGTCGTTCGTGTTCATTGAAGTGCGCTCAGATGTTCGGATCCGTGAAAACTCCAACACCTGAAATGGAAAACTTCGTTAATTAAAAATCATGAGAAATTGTGATGCATTCATCGATTTAGATATTTAAAGGTGAGAATTTAGTACATTTTTCTCTGCTATTTGAAAAACTTATATTGTACTCACCGTAATAGTTTTCATTAAATTAAAACAATATTTCAATTATGGAAGCGAATTAATCGTACGGCTTGAAACCATTGAGTAATTTAAAGCCTTATTTTCGCTGGCGTGTTTACTTAATATTGTGATTTTCTTTTGTGTGAAACAAACTTTGCGCCATATTGAATACAAGTTTGGTACTTTTCCTAAGTTCTTTATTGTAATCTTACACGTGTTTTGCAGCTTACTGCATCTTCTGGTACAATTGTCTAAAACAAATGGTAAATTTTGATTGTAAACTGTTTATACAAATGTACCTCAAGATGCAGCAAGATGCAAAACTTATTGTACGGTTGCAATTAATAATTGTGGAAAAGTACAAAACTTATTTTCAATATGGATTCGAATAAAAAATACCTTCACAAAATGATGCCTGAATGTATAAAGTTTAAATTTTGTGCCATTAATATTACAATATTAATTCAAATTTTCTTATAGCTGCTTAAATGAGAATGAACTTCGGATATTGTTGCTATTACGACTTTAGAAACATCTCACGTAAACTACGATAAAACGTAACGGTTAAGATGGGACAAACATTTAAGGAGTGATTTTCTGTGGTTGCTGGAGTACCGTCTTCCTATCTAGGGGTTTATGCTTGAGTCGCGACGACGGCGGAGATATTATAGCGGAGCCTCGTTATGGTCACTTACGCTAGGACCTGGATAATGCCGACGCTACTCCGCGTTTCTCTGAACCCTTTCTCCATTTTCCTACAATTCTACCCTTACCAAGCTACCACCACCACCCCATGGCGCAAATGACATTGGTAGTTCGTCAACTCCCCAGAATTATCAAACGATCCCAAGTTGTATGTAATATTCCGAGTTTTTCCTACTACTGCAGAAACAAAACGAAAATTGTATTTCCTTGGAGAGTCATAGCTATGTTTGTCCTAACTCGAAGAATTTTCTCTTACGCATTTAGATAGGCATGGCCACATTTAAATAATACAAGTTCCTTTGTAACTTTGTGGTATTCCATATTTCAGAGAATTCAATGATAATATTTACAATACCGCATACTTAAAACAACACACGACCCGGGTTTCAAAGCGTCATCTTCAGGTCACATGAAGATGACTCTTAAGCGTTGAATCCCAGGTCGTGTGTTTTTTAAGTATGTGGTATTGTAAATGTTATCATTAAATGGCGACATTTTCCTCTAGTCATACAAATACTATTTTCGAATATTATTTTAAAATACTAGCAGTTTCAAGAAGCATAGGGAAAATGTAGTTATATTATAGACGAAATTACTGTGGTTTAAATGACATTAAATAATTATACATAAAACTGGCCTCAAAGGTAGTTTGAGTGGGTCGTAGGGCAAACGTAATATTTTAATTTTACGTTTTTATTTCAGCATCCGTAGGAAGCATGAATTTAATGTTACATTATTAATGGCGCGATGAAATACTTTTATATGACAGAAACTCTAAATTGTTAAGTAAAAGTATCTATGCTAGTATTAAATTTGACTCATTTTAAGCATCATGACTTGGAAGTATTTTATACTTGAATCCATATCAAAACTATCCTTGTACTTTTCCACTCATATTCATTAATGTACTACTTGTTTCGCAGCTTGCTGCATCCAGGATTCAGCAAGCTGCGACACGCGTAGTACATTAATAAATATTAGTGGAAAAGTGCAAAGATTGTTTTAATAAGGATTCAAGTTGGCTCATTTTCTTTCTCGCTGTACGTTTAAAACTCCTTCACAATAGAAGGTTTTCTGTAATCACACACACAAACTACTCACAGTTAATTTTTTTAGGAAATCTAGTTGTTAGAAGTTCCTCATTTTTTATATAAGGTGTTTAAGGAGTGCATACACGTACCATTTCCCATGTAAAAGGGCTGGTATTTTTGTGAAAAATCTCGGTAAGTAGTTCGGTAAGGGGCTGATATTTTGGTATATTTTGAAGAATGAGATATTTTTCTCTAAGACGAGACAAAATTCATTAATTTGTAAGAGAAACGATGTTTCACAACCTGCTCTGTGAACGGCGTCTCTACCAGTGTTTTTTCTGTCTTTTAATCCAAGTTATTGCTCTATGTAGTAAATACATTATAAAAATTATTGAAGAATCATATAAAACATACACCACTACATTTCTGACGCAATATCGGCCTCTTGACTCCTAATTGAAAGAGATTATATCTATTTGTCCCTCATGGTCGTAGTTACAGGATCTCACGGAAAACGGGCACTGTTACTTTCCGGCAAGTATCTCGATAGATGGTGCAGTAAGTGGATGATATAAGGTGTCATTAGAAAGATGAAGCCTTTTTTTATTATAAAGGAGAGAAATGTACGTGAAATTTTAAGTGTTACCCAAGCTACCTTATATACCATAGACATCAAAATATCTGCCCTACTTATTGAGATATTTCTCAAATAACGGTAGCCGTTTACCATGGGTAATGGTACGATTATTTACACCAGAGAACCTTCATTTGTACAAAATAATACTTTTTTTACTCACATATTGTGTCAAAAAAGAGGCAATGTATAGTTTTTACGAATTCTCAACTTATACATATTTTATTAATTTATTTTTATTTATTTTCACTGCCCCGAATGCAGCACATTAGGCCATTTCACGTCGGGTGAACTACAGCAACAACGGACGAGACACGGACATCCATGTCCTGGGCAGATAATATTCTACCCAGGCGGGACTCGAACCCGCGACTTTCGCGTTAGCAGGCGAGGACTTTACCCCGCCGCCACCGGGGCCGACAACTCATAACATAAATTAACCTCTGATTTTTTGCAGAATCGCAAAAAATCTGTTTTGTGGGCGTTTTCACCGTACGTTGTAAAAGAGGAATCTCGTTAAATACTTACGCATGCATGTATAGTTAATTCCTGAGATTTTGTCTTGTAAACCAAACGTCTTGTGCCGTTAATGCTATAATGTTTACTTCATACTTCTGATAGTTTATTTTAGTTTAAAGGTAAAAAATTGAGCATGGTCTCTCTTGTGACTAAGGTATAGATTCGCTCAACCCCCAATTGACAAATATTTACATCTTAGTGAATAAATGCCTCAATGATCACTTTTTCCCGCCGTAGGAGCTGACTTCAAGGCCGTTCTCATTAAATTCTCTTACCTTTTGCTATTGCAGTAATAATTTAGTATTTAATTTATAGTAAGTTGCTAGTAAATTGAAAACTCTGATGGATTACCGCCTATATTATATGGCTATTTATTTCTTTGAAATGTGACTTTTTATATGAGACAGAAAATGCCAGTTTACATCATCGGTCCCATGTATTCAGTTTCAGCCACTTGGGTTTGGCGCTTCGGTCACAGCAGTTTCTCCTCCATTACACGAGGCATCTCCAGATCGTTGTGAATTCGCTCCACCCAGTCTACCACCCGTTACGCTGATACTCCGAGTTATCAGAATGTGATTTCATGTTCAGTTACCAATAAAATTGTTGGAAAGTTATGATTTGCTATTCGTATCAAAGGGAAAAGAAAATTTGAGTAAGTCAATATAAATTGGACAACATCTGATGTTGCATGGCGTAGTACACGATTTTAGAATATTTACTTTTCTTAGAGCTTGGTGCAATATCTAATTATGGCGTAATAACCGAAACTAGTCGTTTCAACCAAAATGAAACGGTGGAAAACGCAATGTTGTGCACGTTCAACAAAAGGAATATTCCACCAAGTTCAATGTACATCTTATGGTTAACATCATATGGTTATTTAACTTTCTTAGCTAAAGAAGTATATATTTATCTTTAAGTTCCAATTAAAAAAAAATATTTATAATTTCAGGGGATCCGCCCCCCCCCTTTTCCGTCTACGTACGCCTCTATATGTTGCCAGATGTTGATCAAAATGACAGAGAAGTCTTTTTACGGTGGAATCACCTCAAAAGCTAAAGTTAATGAATCGTTTTAACTCAAAATGCTTACGAGCCATCTTTAAAATGAGAAAATTGACGAGAGACGGAGACTTATGCATATAACGACGGGCATAACCCCATTAAAAGAAATTATGAAAAGCTTGCAGGAATCCTACTTAGAGACAATTTAAACAAACCCAAGCGGCATAATCAAAGAACTGGCAGCTTCGAA
The DNA here is from genome assembly GCA_963169105.1 of Ceriagrion tenellum. Lineage (NCBI taxonomy): Eukaryota > Metazoa > Arthropoda > Insecta > Odonata > Coenagrionidae > Ceriagrion > Ceriagrion tenellum. The sequence goes on from OY720637.1 coordinate 63,218,801, forward strand.
AGGTACGGACACAGACGTAAACGGCCGGAGTGTAGAATAACCATGCAATAATGGACTACAAAAAGCGCTAGGGCGTTTATAAATGGCATACGATAAAAGCTAGCTCAAAAGTGGCAATCCTTGAGAGAAAAAGCTGCGTCGCAGTAAACGACACCTGATGATGATATGAGTGCAAGTCCAATCTATAGGGATTTCTTTAAACGATGTTCCGTAACTTTCCTTTCATCATCGCGACTCGACGGACTTCTCATCAGTTAGTCAATGTGGTGAGATGCATTCAATCCGTTCGTCTTGGGTCGCCATACGGGAGGAAGTAGGAGGATTTTTGCGCTATGGGTGGGAGCAGGAAGGAATAGGAGGTCTTTAACTTCCACAAAAAAGCCCAAAAAGGGAACGTTACTCAAGAGATGGGAGGCGGCGATGGCACGCGTGATTCAGGTTCAAGGGCGGTGAAGTCCACCCACGCTGGTAGAAAAGAGGGAGATAGATGGAGGTGGAGATTTTTAAGAAGGGGAGCGACGAGGGGGGGGATGTGAGGGCCCTGTTCGCGGAGTCGGAACGGGGGACGGCCGGGTGGTAGGAGGAGAATTCCACCTCCCACCCCCCATCAGCCCACCTGAGATTGGACGTGGATGGGATATCCCCACATCCGATAGCCCATTTTAATATGGCAAGTTTCCTTGATAGTTCCTCTTACGCCACGGTCTTTACTATAGAGCGTATTAGTATACACTATACGGCAGAGGTATTCTCTAGAGGGTGGTATCCTTGCTATGTATTGCTGATGGGGCAAGAATGACCCGATTATAGCGACGTGAAACCAAATAAGATTGCAGCCTTTTGCGAGTTGAAGTCGCTTTACCTCGTTTCGCTGATGACATTTGAAGCTTATATAAAGTAAGAATTGAGAGGTGAACCGGTGGTATGATCCCATGATGATTGTAGAAAACAACACGTGCAATCTTTTTAAAGTAATGAGTCTATTTCACGACTACTTTCGACTTAATGTGCCATTATCAAGTGATGAGCTCTGGCTTTTGTGCATCATACATGAGTAAGGAGAGTGAGGGTGAGAGGTGAATTAAAATTCTCCTAATCCTAAAAATAGAATTGTATAGTATCCTTAAAAGCATTGAAGCTGTGGTTGTGAGGCAAATGTGCTTCAATAGGCAGCAATCGGGTGCTTAGGGTAGCGTGATTCAAAGAAGTGGACCCGGAGAAGGGAAGTCGAAAATAGGCTACCGACTTTTGAGATGGTTTGTGGGGAGAATACAAGTGCGGTGAAGGTGAAGGAAGGCAAAAGAGGAGTTACTTGGCATGGTGGGTGACGAGAGAAAACTTCTGGATGATATCAGAATTCAAATTAGGTGTTGGGAAAAGGTAGCGAGGGGCTAACGGGATGCTGGAGGCCATGATAGAGGGAAGGATGTTGGTCCAGCAGTGGAGGGGGAGCAAGAGAAAAAAAAAATTGGACGAGAATAAGAAGGTAGGACGTACGCTGAGATGAAGAAAGAAATCATGTTTGTAGATTGGGGCATGCGCGTGTGAAAATGGTGGGGCTTTTTACTGTCATTCATTTATTCCTACTATTGTATGAAAATCGCAGTGGAAAAATCATTCGCAATTGTGAGATCACTATCGGGTGACTCTCGTTACTGCGCGGCTAGTTCCGTGATGGAGGTGGAAGATGATGCCTGGGTAGTTTAACTGGTTAGAGCACTCGGCGCGAAATCGAGGGATCTGGGTTCCATTCCCAGTCCAGGTGAATGATTTTTTCCTCTGTGAATTTCATACGATTCTGTGATCACTATCGAGTGACTCAGTTGAAGTTACTGTGAGGCTAGTTCTGTAGTTCTTTGAAAACATTTATTCCTACTTAAACCGGTAGATATGCACCAAAAATTGATAATAGTCCACGTATTACGTCGCTTGGGTCCCATGTAAGAGTTTGCGCAAAAAGAACCTCCGTGTGGAACGTAAAATCTCAGACAAACCAGTGCCTTGTGCCATTGCCTTAAGGAATCCTGGGAGGAGGAGGAGGCGAAGGATGAGGGGCAGGAGAGGGGAGGAGGTGAGAGAGAAGTGGAATGGGTGGAAGAGAGGAGAGAAATGGTTCGATGGGGGGAGGGGGAATGGGTTCTTTGAGGAGCCATAATGACACATCCGTTTCTGGCCCCGAGAAGCAGGGGAGGAAGGAAGGGAGGAGGGATGTGAAGAAGTGAGCCCGCACCTGCCCTGTGCGTAATCTGGCCATTAAGGAGGAAGAATCTAGAAGGAGAGAGGGGGAGCGGGAGGGAAGTCAGAGAATCGTGAAGGAATAAAAGGGAAGGGGAGTCACCGAGCTTGAAATTTTGTGGCCATTGTGGACGTCTCTCATATGGCTAATGTGGTAGACGTATCGGATACCGGCTTCCTCCCTCCTCCGTCGGACGGGGGCGTTAAACTGTTGGACCCCGTGGCGCCTTTCGTTAAGGGTAGGCTAATGCCGGCGTAAGGGTTTCTCTGCCCTCCGTCCTGGAGTATAACTGATTATTCACTTCCCTCAGTTTCCTAAGCAACATATTTTTGATTCGCACAAGTTGAGTGATATTTATTGTCTATCATTTTCATATTTGTATATGTAATTTTGAAATTATGTTCCAATGGTTGTTCCCAACAAACTATATAACAGTATAAGCTGTTTTTGTTTGGTTATTTATGTTCTGTACTAGTTGCCCCATAGTGGCATGTATTTTAAATTTATGTTCCAAGGGACTTTGTTCCCAGAACAATAAAGTTGTTTCTATTTTATTCTCCGTCCTCCATTTTCCGAAATAATCCTCATCTTAAAGCAATCCACGCACATTTCGTCGATGGCGCAAATAACCTCCGCTGTCTCTCGCCTTTTCAGTATTACCTGCCTCTGTACTCGAATGCTGGCCTGCGAAACAGAAAATATGAGGAAATGTTATAAACATAATTGTGGTAATTTTAATAAATTGTGCATTGAAATACTTCTTTTTAACCACTCATATGAAGTTCTGAAATAAATATTGATATGAATATTTATTAATTTTACAATTTTTTTTGAAGTTCAAGAACGAATGTTATTCAATCATACTTCCATAAAACATGTCTCGATTTATTCAATTATATCCACAAAACACATTTGCCGCTGATGATCTCACTGTTGGTGGACTTTTTAGGGTGTATAAGAAATAATATATCGTCGTTATCTTGCCTAATAATTATCGTTATCATCTAAATTTGGCCCCACTCAGATACATTGAAGAAGATTTGTACTTCAATATTTTTTTCCCGGCCTTGTTCTTCAGTTCTGTGAGGCACTTCACAGTGAGGCCTCTGTACTCGAATGCCGGCCTGCGAACAGCAAATATAAGGAAATGTTATAAACATACTTACCGTAATTTAAATAAATTGTGCATTGAAATACTTCTTTTTAATCATTCATATAAAGTTCTAAAATAAATATTGATATGAATATTTATAAATATTACAATATTTTTTTTGAAGTTCAAGAACGAATGTTTTTAATCATACTTCCATAAAACATGTCTCGTTTTATTCAATTTTGTCCACAAAACATATTTTGCCGCTGATGATCTCACTGTTGGTGGACTTTTTAGGGTGTATAAGAAATAATATATCGTCGTTATTTTGCCTAATAATTATCGTTATCATCTAAATTTTGCCCCACTCAGATACATTGAACAAAAATTGTTCTTTCATATATTTTTCCCGGCCTTGTTCTTCAGTTCTGTGAGGCACTTCACAGAGCAAAAGACAGAGACCTTGATTTTTCGAATATATAATGATTTCGAATGTATAATAATATGCTAAAACTCTCCCTTCTTATCGCTCCCAATACCTGAGGGGTTTCCTTCTAGTTTTCCTGCCCACTCCCCATCACACTGTTGATCCTCGACCTCTTCCTCCCACCCTCTCTCTCCTTCCATACTGTGTATGATGTGCAAAGTTATATTATCTTTATCTTCGTTGTTATCTTGTTATCGCTTCAGCATCGCCAAACCACAGTTATTGTGCCATCCTGGTTAATCATATCGCCAAGTAAGTACATATTCTTGCTCAATAAAAAGTACGACGGTAATTCTCCATTGTGAAAACGGTAATATATGCTTGACAACTTTTTTTGTTCTCAAAACGGTATAAATGTGTCGTCAGAGGGGTGAAGATGGTAAATCAAAGTTTTATGTTTATTCCATGTTTTCGCCGCCTTAGTTTCTGTTTTTCTGGTTGCCATAGAATTATCAATAAAACTTTGAGGCCGAAGAAATAGGCGCATTTAAGGCGTAAAGGTTGCAAGGGTTCGTAGTTGCCCCCCCCCCCAATATTTTGAAAGGGAAATAATTTGGTGATGCTACAAAACTCTGACATAAAAACACTCGGAAATTTTACTTTACTTTGCTTGATTCATCTCAATGAAGTTATTACATTAAAGTGTTCAAATCGGGAAAATAGAGTGTATAATCAATAATTCTGCGGTCGCAAATTGATTTCAAAAGGCTTTAGAATCTACCTATATATCCAGAACCCCCTGGCAATCTCTGCCTCCCCAAATAAAAATGATCCATTCAAGCCCTAGGTCGGAGGTTAAGAATTTTTAATCCTGAAAACCTTGAGGAGACTATCAAGGCGATTGAAAATGCGATGAAGATAACACTGGTTTTGAGAAGTGGCCAACGCGCTTTGCTATTGAAACTCTTAATGGGCACAGTGGGTTGGTAAAGCGTTTTCCATCTGCACAGAGTTGTAGGCGGAGTCCGAGCATAGTTGGGTGCAATTGAAATAGAAGATGATGTCTACGTGTATTCAACCAAAAACTTTCAACCCAACACTTCGTGTGGTGAAGGCAGTACAATGTTAAATCCTTTTTCGGAGCTAATATTGGTTGGACAGCTAATATCCAGGTGTGAAGCGATCAGTTGATAGATTTCCTTAGATTCCTCAGTAAAAGTTAGTTTCGTTGAAAAAAGGTGAGTTCAGGAGACTTTTTACAAAATCTAAAAAATGTGCCGGTTTCACCTCGGTTTACGGTATTGCAATGATTTCCCTTGCATTCGTCTTCATCAAAAGTTTCTCTCCTGTCGTATCTAAGGCAGCTAAGCTGAGAGTAACTGGAAATGTAAGATTGTGAGTTTGGAATGTAAATAAAGATTAGAGCAAACATGCTGTGGTGCGTATTTAATGTTATGTCGGGGTAAGTTTGGATATGTCACTTCAAATGGTTGGCTGTTCGACTTTTCGTGAGAGAATAAAATTTCTTCTGGAATCATCCTATATATCGGCCAGTTCGTAATCAGAGTTCTGCCATGTCATGGTGGTTTCTCTTGTTTTGGGTAGAAGAAAAATTACGTGCTAGTTATCCCGAAAAATACGGTTGAATTAATCTCTCGCTAGCGATTTAATTTGTAACAATTAATTCCCAAATGAAGCGCCTTAAAATCCATTGAATGAGCCATAAATTTCTGGAAGCACCCTTGAGATTTCCAATCTGGAGTGAAGGAGAGAGACGAAAAAAAAAGAGCCGTCTCATTCATTATCACGGTCACGCGCATATATTTTAATATTTATGCCTTCCTTTTCAACCTCGTGGCGGTGGTTAAATCTGGAATCCAGCGTCGTGGTTTAGTTCCGTATCCGACCACGCTTTCAGCGCCGCCGCCACCGCCCGCCTAGCCCTTTCCGTTCGTCCACCTTCTTCCGCGGTTCCGTCCGTGCCTCGGCGCGTGTCCAATAATATTCCTTCCCTCCTCTTCTTTACGCTTTGATTCCTCTCCGCCTCTTTTAAAAACGGAGAACGCAACCACCTGCCTGCCTCACCGCCATCCCTTCCTCTCTCTCTCTCTCGCTTCATCACCTGTTGACACTTGAGAGCAAACGAAATGAAAAAGGAAAACGAAAAAAAACTCAGTTTCCCCCACTGAAGTGACACGAGCCGCAATGGGATCTGCCGGCTTGAGGATGTGTATCCACTCGCACGCGTCAACGAGGCACGCGAGTTTTTTTTGTTATATATTTGCCATCTTTTTCACTCGAGAAGCGTTTCTCCCTGGCTTTTTAGGGGACCAAATTTGTTTAGAGTCAGTTGGCTTATGTTTACATTTCTATTTTGGATCATACCCCGACCTTAATTTGACGGTGAAAATTAAAAATAACAAACATTTTCCTCATCTCCGTATTAGCTTACGTATATTTTCCGGTCGGTAGGCTGATGCATGTTGTCATGCTTACGTTTACTCGATAGATAATGGAAAAGATTTCAATTAGTGCTGGCACTAACATTAAGGAAGCTCTTTATATCCATTTTCAAATGGTGAAAAGATGGCAATATTTCACGGCCATATTCTTTTCATTTGCGAAGTTACTTCTACTTTTGATGTATACATTCTTGAGCAACCCATCACCCCTTATTACAACCTACAGCCATTTACCCTGCCTATCCCGAATTTAATTCAGAAGCTTCCTTTCCTCTCCCACCATCCCAAGCACTTCCTCGTTAGTCCACCTCACCTTCTCCATCCTTCTCCTCACCCACATCTCAATTGCCTACAGCATATTCTCTAAAACCTTCGATTTAAATAACCTGCAAATTTTCAAAACTATGGAAAACATTTTCGCTACTATTGAGCGTAATAAAAAATTGACGAATACGTGAGCATTTGCATTATGGAGAATCGCGATCGCGCCTCGCGATAGGAATTTCTAACCACGTTATGAACGTTTCTTATTGAAACGTCGCGGCGAATTTACTTTAGGCGTCGACAACATATTTCCGAGATTTTGCAGAATAACGTTGAAGTTTGCTTGCTTAATACTCGGATTAAGTATCTCGGTGCAAATATTTCTTAAACAGAAGATAATGACTAATGCAACTTTGCAACAGTTGCACGCAATAATCTACAAAAACCTCTGAAAATTATGCAAAGTACAGGTAAATTACCATGTAGATAGTTGATAACGTTTTTTATTTCATAAATATCCTTCCAAATCTTCACCATTTGTGTAACTTTAAAGATATTCGAAGAAAAATGAAAACGAGCGTTTTCGTGGAAAGTGTGATGTTTGAGCCTTTGTTTCTAAGTGACGGCTCATAACTAAGGAAAATGGCCTGCTTTTCCTTAATTAACTATTATTTGTGAATGTATGTACCAATTTTTAAGTTTTTACCTAAAATAAAGCCAATTTGGACCTCAGTCCGGCCCTTTTCGATTTCCGTCCACTGTTACTAGCGTGTAACCACGTCCACTGCTAGATGAGGACTTAACCGGGTGGGAAGCTTGAAAAGATCTCAACATCTAGAAAAATTCCCTACACCCATTTTACTTGGCCTTTTGTTCTTGTTGGTTATATTTGCCGGCAATATTGGTGTAATCCGAATGAAAGTTGATTCTATATCGACGAGAGTAAAGTGGACTTTGGCTTGAGGTATGTATTGTTGGAGAAAGAATATGCTCTCCACTGTGGACGACGTGGACCTATATGGTGGGCTTATTTTACAAAACTCAGATTCAAGTCAGACAAGGTTTAATATCGTCCTTGCATTTGATCCTCGATCACGCTCCTGAAGTTCTTTTGTGTAAGGGTTTTCATAAGATGTAAGTACGTTAATACGTACACAGCCACTCATTCTCTGGGTGGTTAAGAACTCAACCGGATGTAACACACTTGCTATTTTTGGTTAGCAGGATATGACTTTAGTTCACCGTCGATAATTGCATATAGTTGTACAGGTATAATCATCATTGGTCGTTCAATCCTATGATTAATAGACTGCAGCCCTCCACCATTCCCTATCTAATGCTAGTTCCCTTACCACCTGGTATCTTTCCCCATGTGCTGTCTTCTTTATTTGGTCCATGAACTTTTTCCTGGGTCTTATTCTAGGGACTTTTCCCTCCGTTTTACCTTCAATTATGTTCTTCACAAACCCATTTTGTCTCAAGATGTTTCCAATCCATCTGGTTCTTCTTTTTTGTATGGTGCTCCATAAGGTCCTTTCCTCATTTTCTCTTATGCACACTTTAACATTTCTTATTTATCAACAGCTTCCTCCTCCAGCGCCAGGTTTTGAAGGATTGAAGTCTGTTTTGGTCAGCTTTACCAATTGCCCATGCTTTCGATGCGTAGAATGCAACGCTCCACACGAATGTTTTCACATATTGCTTCCTAGTTTACAGCCCTATCCTCTTTGAGGTCAGCAGTTGTCTTTTTCCCATGAACGCCTTATTAGCTTGGACTATTCTCCGCTTGGTGTCCATTGTACTTCTTCCGCCCCACGTGATGGTACTTCCTAGATAGGTGAAGACAGGTATAATATAAAATCGTATTCGAGACTTGTAAATTGGCTTTCCGCAGTGAAGATCGTCTCTAAAATCTTACCGAAAAACTACAGGCCACCTAGGGAAAGGAAACGGATCTTCTCTGCCCTAAACGTTGACTTATACAGGTGAACTCTTTCGTTGCCCCTCGAACCGACCTTCAAGTTGACGATTGTGGTTTTGGAAAGTCTTTGGAAGTTTGAAGCCGTAAAAAGAAAGAAAGAACTTCCCGAACGCTCTCTTTGTTATCCCTGAAAAAAATGCTCGTATTGAGATTACGTTTCCGATTGGTCTTCCCAGCCGTTGCTGCAATTTAGAAAGACTTTTGTCACCTGCTTGTCGTTAGACGGATAAAACCACGAAAATCTGTGCACGGTGTGGCACCGCTGCCGCAACAACAAAGACTTTTTTTATCCTCAATTTTTTTGTGGGCGAGGCTAAATCTCATCTTGAGTGGATTGGGAATATCCAGGGAAAATGGAGCGTGGCAACCATCCTATTACGGAAAATCGGTGATTCGAACGGTTCAGCTTGTCGTCGTAAAAGACACCTGCGTCGGAGGATGCGGGGATCTTTTTTTGTGAGCAATACTTAATCCTTAATGGCGGACTCGCCGTTTTAACAAAGCATTATCAGCTATAGGATTTTATGATTCCAGTATGCATTATAAATCATCGGCTTGATAAGCGATGGTTCATGTGCATCACGGCTTCGTAATTATTGGTACAATGCTGCGGGTTATACAAGTGTTTTTTTAAGATATGGTCAAAATGGAGCATAGTGTTAGTAATGAATGAATGAAAATGCATTTATTGATGTTGGCAATATCTTCATTTATTTTTTTCAATATCTGGAGGGAGACAGTATCGATGAAAGTGACATTTGTTCGTCGTTTGTGTAAAGCATATGTTTACAGTACATTATAGTTTTTGGAAGGTCAAGTGGGTACATAGAGAAAGGCAGAGGTCCGAGTACCGATCCTTGAGGTACTCCTCAGGTTACAGCATTCCATTTCGAAATGTTGCCGTGTGAGTCTTTGACAGCTTGGCGGCGCCAAACGAGATAGTTATGGAACCAGTTCAGTACCGAGCAGGAAACATTTAGATTTTACATTCTCTGCAGCAACCTTGGGTAATTGTCCCGGTCAAATGCTTCGGTAAAATCAAATAAAACTAGCACTGTGATCATTTTCCTATCAATGGCATACCGTGCATCCTAAATGAATGTTAAAAGGGCTAATAATGAGGCGACCTTAGTATGCCTGGCCCATATTTAATTTTTATGCGTCTTCGTTACGTATCCTAACTTTTTGAAGGTTAATACTTAGTCTGCGTCGGTTTTGTGCATGACTGTTCATTTCTTTAGTGGAACTTTAAAAAAATATTTCTTTTTCTTTTTAATGATTTGAAATATTTTGTTTGATTTTTAATAATTGTAATTAGCTTATCTGTAAGTCACTTATTTGCCTCGAATTATTTCGGAAATCTGTAAAGAAGGGTAACTTAATGACTTTCGAGAATATTTTTTTCCAATTCGCTCCTCTTTGCCTGACCTTAGATTCACGCTATACTGTGGAAGGACTTTAAACTGCGATCTGGAATCTTTTTTGATGTTTATTAATCGACTTAACATTGCAAACATAATTCGTAAGGAAAGAATTTTCCTATGAATTCATAGGCATATCCGATGAAATTATTTTAGTTGCCAGAACGTGGTCTTTCTTAACCATTGCTTAAGCCTGAATCACACGATCATTTTTTCCGTCCCTTTTAAGGGATAGCTCCACTGATAGCTTTTTCAGGGACCGTGACAATGATAGCTCGAGCTATCATTTTCTGAATCACTCGGTTATTTTGGCTGTCCCTTTTTCCATCATTTTTTCCGTCCCTTTTCGCATCATTTCTAAGTTAACTACTCTCATTCCATTGAAAGCCGAACGTGGCGTTAGAGTCGCTCTTTGCGGCCGGGCACTCTGATTGGCTAAATGGTGGAGTCAGCGATGCCTCCAGGGACGGAAAAAGGGACGTGGCCAGGGATGGAAAAATCTATAGGGATCCCTATCGCTGGAGCCATCCCTGACTTTGTTCGAGTCACACGATCATTTTCTTCGTTCGATGCCATGAATTTTGTATTTTTATCAATACCGTTAAGATGAAATTAGAGACTCTTTTTTAGTGATCTCATACTTGCTCATGGATGATCCAGTTTTAGGATAAAATTTCCTAACCGTATCATCGATGAACGGGAATACATAGAAATTGCGTAGAACTGTCCACTGCAAGAGCGTACGCTGTACAAGTAGCGTGGGAACAATCCGAGGCTGGCACTCTCGGGCGAATCACTCCAATCTATGAGCGGTAGAAGGAAAATTCTGGACTCTCAATAAGACTAGTTCAAATAAATCGTATTCATTGGGACGGAAAATAGCGATGAAATCAGAGTGTTACGGGGAGTGAGAGGTTTTCCCCCACTTCACTGCAGCTAGTCACTCTTGATCTCTTCCGATCGCGTTACTGACGGTAAAGGTTATCACCATTTACGGGACTGATATAATCTCTGATGCTTTGAGTTGAAATATTTATTTTACATCCCGGATGACTTCATATTTAGATTGCAATTCCGTTGTAACCTTTTCAAGTTTGAAATTTTGTTTCCATTTTGGATATAAAATGGGTATATTTGCTGTGAATTTTTACCCCTTCAGTGTGCATCAGTCACATTCTATGACTTTTTTGCAACTTTTAAAAACCTAGACTAAGACGTATTCGCAGACCCTTTGCTTGGGACGCATGTGTCCCCACTAGTGTTTAAAGAAAGGTGCAGCACTTAGTACAGAACCTAGTTGGCTCTGAGTTTTATCCCTCGATGTCACATCATTTGTTAAACGTATAATTTATTGTTTTATTTCCATAACTAGTGATTGATATTGATTGATTGATCGCTCTTCTAGTCGTACGGACATTGTCCCTAGGACAAATATGTCCCGTTTGTATTAAAATGGAAATATGGAATGATTATACGGACTGGATATATGTTACCGTTCTCTGTGCGAAAAAAATTGCTTAATTTTTTTAATTTGTTCACAATTGCATGAGTCTCGTCAAAATGCCCTAACGCGTGCTTTATCCTTTTTTTTGTCCACTTAGGTGCAAGTATCTGTCGGTACAACTAAGGTTTCGGTTTCAGGTGCTCCCAAGTTTTTATCACTTTTTCCGATCTAATTTTTTTCTCATCAAAGACAGTACAAAACAGTATGTAAGAAGTAGAAGTAGAGCTTGCAACGTTAGGAATGTCAGCCAAAGACGTTTGCAACCTTATTTTGCATGGGTGATTCCACAAATTAGTCGGAGAGGAAACGAAAAGATATGATCTTCATACGACCGCGATTCCATTATCGCTTGAGCATGTTTTTTTAGATTAAGATAAAATAAGAATGCTCAATTTATGTTCCACCTATGGGAATTCCCCATTGAAGACGTCAACCCATGTTCTCCTAATGCTTTGCATAGAAATTGAAAATGAGTAAATAACGGAGAATTGGTGATAACATTTAGGAGACCATTTTAAATCAATTTTCGTTTCTTTTCTTATCAAATCGTTAGAATTGAGTGAGGAGACATCCATTACCCCTCTGCCAGTCGTCAAAATTAAGTTATTACCTGCAGAATTTATATTCAGAATTTGCCTTCCACGAGATCCCTCTTGACATAATGCTTGCTATTTTCAAGTTCGTGAGCTTGGCGTATTTAGAAGGTACTCATACCTCTGAGTACTAGGTGTGGCAATTAAATAACCGGACTGGTGCTGATGCCGGCAAACAGCGAGCGCGCCGCGGCAGGTTTGAACATATCTGTGCCTGTTGATGCCATCCCCCATCCTGAGCTCGATGGGCACGGCTTTATGTCGCTCAGTCTCGCTGTAGCAATCGCCCATTCAAGTCCTTGCGATAGAGTCTCGTCGAAAAAATGCAAAGTGTTCATATGAAGCGCAAATTTCTTGTGAAAATGGGAAAACTGCTACAGAAGCTCATGCCATATTAAAGGAAATGTATGGAAGTGTATGGTTATCGCGCACAATAGTTTTGGAGAGGTTTCAAAGGTTCGATGGTGCCAATAAATGCATTGGAAGAGCCCAAACTCACCCCGGAAAATATAGCGAAATTAAATTGAAAACCTTCTTTTTTGTAAACTTTATGAGACTTTAACATTCACTTTATGAGTCTCTACACATTTTACTTTGCGTGAAACTTAGTCTCCTACAGATATATGTTATATTCCACTCCGCTGAATTTCTATGAGGTTTTGCACTGGGGTTACTCCATCAATATTCCCCTTAGATACCACTAACCATGTGTTAATTTCAATCCCTATGTTCGTAGCTGTTTTTAGCTTAAATCTCTTGGCTTGACGACTTCTTCAACTCAAAAGCAGTATGAAAGATTTCAGGTTTTCCCGGTGAATAGTATGTAGAAAGGATTCTCGGGATTCCATCCGGGTTGGAGGGTTCCCTGAGGACGGCTGCAGAGTAAGCAGCCGAAACGTCGGTCATGGACCTTCCAACCCGGATGGAATCCCGAGAATCCTTTCAAAAGCAGTAGTTTTCCTCTTCTTTGGAATCCAAATGCTACCCCAGTGTTGGATGGGAGTCATAAATAATGGATAAGAACGTGTTTAATATTGATTTCTGCTTGCCCTCCTTCTCAAATATAAACTTTTACCTTATCCACAAAACGCTGTGAACTAATGCACCTACCGTATAAATACGTATAAAGCTCGTAAAAGTAGCTGAATAATATTTTATAGACGTAGGTATTTTGTTCTTATGATTAACAAGCTCTTTCTTTTGAATTTGTATTCTACAAGTGTGTGGACTTTTGACGCTACTCTTCTATGCATAAAAGCTATCATGGAACACGTCCAATCTCCCATTATCAATGTAGTAGATATGTATTCTCACGATCTTCATCTTCGTTCATCCAGGAGCGCTATTCGGCATGTCGCTTGGATACGCTCGAATATTTGCTTAAATACGGTTCTAATTGCAGTGCACGTTAACAAGAGCAGCAGTGACGATTGTACGGTGTGTGCCATCGCGCGGTAGGCGGATTAGCTGTCTTTATGAGCTTTCTTCACCAGCAGATATCGATGCTAACTTCCTTCACTTTATACATCTCGTTTTGCATTCTCATCTCGACCACCTAACTCACTTTTATCTTTTATAACTCATCAACCGTCAACGTTCCTTTCTCACACCCAAGCCTCACTCTCCAGCTCGTGCCACGCGCAGGATACCACGTGACATGTGTGTTGCCGTGAATGAGTCTCTTTGACTTGTCATACTCTTTAAATGTGGGTTTACTCTGGCAAGTTTCTTACGCGGGTTACTTGCTGCAAGGGACTTTTGACTTGCTTTAAGTGTAAAACAGGCCCTGCAAGTCCGCAAGTAGGACTTTTAAAAGTTGAGACAAGCCCATTGCTGAGGTTGAATTTACTTGTGAAAAATTTTGTCGCCGGAGTAAATTAAAACCACAAGCTCTTGCAGAAGTAACTGGCGGAGGTAGCTGGCCTGTGTTCACCAACGTGACATATAGATGGCAACAAAATTTTGACTGTATTGTTGTCATCTTGTTTGATGATCATTGCTGTATGCCACATTTAGTTGAGTAGCAGTAAGTCAAAACTACTGACTATGATTTATCTTAAAATTATCAGAGAGTTCGATAATATGTAATGTTTTGGTCACCAAATATCGGAATAAAAATTATCTTAGCAAGAATTAGAAGATCGAAAGTTAAGGGTATGAATTTATCAACTAACTTACTTGGTTGGTGTGCATGGATTTATCAAAGGTTTAAGTGCAGTTCTTTTTATTTTCAAGCTTAAAAAGTGCTTACTTATTGAGAGATGATTACATTTAGAATTTTTGCCAGCACTAAAAAGATATTTAGTCTTCCTTTGAAGAATTTGAACGTCTCGTAGGGCTATTTATAACGTGGTTCAGGAAACGGTATGCTTCCTAGACGTTTCGCTGATCGTTAATAATGGTTTGTCGGTTCTCCTTCACTTCGAGTTTAGCGTGATTGCAGAAATTAATTTTCATACAACGGAGTCCTTCGCAAATAAAATACGTTTATAATTTGGTTTTCTTAAGACAACTTGCACAAATATTTTTCGGTGGTGGCGTTGAAATAACTCTGATTATGAAACTTAAAGTGATTGCAAAGCAATTCCAGTACCGCAACTTTCAAGGGACTCTGCCAAGGTCACATTTCCCTTCGTGAATATTGGGTCAGCTAGAATGGTTTATCATATTTATCATAATAATGCCCTGTGTACTTCGCATTGGTAAATGATTTTTAGATATGTGTAAGTGAAGGGAGAATGGAGAAAGAACGGCGAATGGGAAGGCAGACGAATTGGAAAGTGCTTATTAAGGTGGATGAGGAGAGGACGCTGCTGGAGGAGATCAGGAGCAGGCAGAGTAGGTGGTTGGAAAAGGCGATGAGGGGCGAGGGAATGCTGGAAACAGTGAGAGAGGGGAGGGTGTTGAGAGATGAAGGACAAAATCGTGTAAGAATACGTGTAGAAAAAGGTCTCTTCCTGTTATGGGCTAAATGATGTGTTTGCGGAATAAAACAACTAAGTCACCTCGGCGAGAATCACATTTTGTGTTCAATTGGACAGGTTACGTCACGATGGATCTTTGCCGCTCCATCATAACCCCTTCTCGACCAAAGGTACTATTACACACCATCTGTATTAATTTAACCATGCGCCTCCAGAAGAGAGCGAGTAGATCTGGTTAGTGTGTTGGCTAGAATATTGGCTTCCCATTCGGAAGGACCCGGTTCCCATCCCTGGCAATGGGGAGATTTTTACGAAGAAATTTCTTTCCCTAATTTGGTGCCTTAAGGAGAATTTTTACGGGGGCTGGAGAGGTAATCATGGGCTATTCAGTGCATATTTATATATGATTTTCCAAGTTGAAATAATTATAGGACCACATTTATCTTTATGGAACTTCTCTTAATGCGGTGGAACTCACCAAACGTGCCCATACGCCTTTACGAATGCCTCCTTCCACTTTATTTGCTCTCCTAGTAATTAATCCATACAACTTTTTTCCTCCAATATTGTGCTAAATACTTCTTTCTTAGAGGAAAGTCGCAAGTGCCAGAAGAGGTGTCAAAAATCGTAGATACTCGAGAGTTAAGGTTTGCGAATTATTACTAAAATTCCTAGCTTTTTAATTAATTAATTTCGGACCCCATCCGTTCCAAGAGAAGAGCAAATGAAATTTACTTTGCCAATCATTATTCAAGGAACGCTTTTCTGAGTCGTGCGTTTCTGAGTTTTTTCGCCACAGTTTTTGGAAGTATTACCAATGCTTTACTTAAAATTTTTTGATTTGAAACGAACACAAATTTATGCTTCAGTGATTCCTCCTGATCATCTGCGTTGTGGGTGGTTGTGGTGGCGCTACCTTGGATAGTGACGAATCTCTCAAGTCGGGGCAGGTGAGACTTGAGAGGTGGATAAAAAACGACTGCCGTGGGGCGTTAAGGAAAAAGAGAGCAATAGATAATGCCCGCGGCCCGATACCTACCGAAATCTTCACGGTTATTTGCGGGGGAGACCAAAGTCGACGCGATTGTGAAGGAAATCTCCTTACTTACACCTTTCTTTCCACCCAACCACGTACTGCCGTCGTTTTTCTCTTCTTAGGGCCAGATCACATTGATTCTAAGACTGTAGCTTAGGATGGTTCAGCTGAAACTAGTGAGTTATATAGTGTGTGCCTTCGCAAGGCCCTTGAGAACGTAGAGCACGAGATAGCTCTCGTTCATCTCTTTAAGTTATTCCGATAATTGTCCACTCACAAAGGATAATTTAATGATACCAAGCAATATTAAAGAAAAATAGGTATATGGTCTGCAGGTCAACTGTAAAACTATCGACTAAGTATGTTAGTGAAGTTCGGGCTTTAAAAAAAATCATAGGGCACTATTCGAGTGGTCAATGGATGGTTCATTTTGGAGAAGATGTACAGGAATGGCTCGAATGTTGAACTATAAAACGTCGGAACAAGAATATCAGTTAAATTATGTGGGTCTCATACGACCTAATGAAAGATTTAAGGAGAAATTAATTTGTATGTTTACGAAGAAAGGAATGGGAGAGATCGCTCAAACATGTCCTATTGTGGACTCCTGTCGATTAGAGGAAAGCCAAGGAAGAGCTGGATTGAAGGAATTGAAATCCAGATGAGCTTTAAGAAGAGCAATGAGAAATCCCGATGATTATAGAGATCCGGAGTCCAAAGAAGCTCTAGAGGGTTATATATACCGATTGGAACGCACAAATGGCTCACGTTCAATCTAAAGGGGAAGATATATTCATCCATTGCCCGTCATTTATTGCTGCATGGCCACCTCTTCATCTTTCCGTCCGTATTCTCTCTCACCTTTTCCTTCACACTCGTCGCACTCAATACTTATCCGGCGGAATTACAGAACCAATCTCTACCGGCGGTTTAAAAAAAGCCGCCGGCGATGCCTACTCCGGACTCCTTCCCTAAGGCTATTCAAGTGGTCGAGGCAGGAAGAGATGCGGAGAAGTATAGGGAGAGGTGTTTCGGAGGGGAGCTGTGTAATGGGGTATCCGTTTGAAGAGGGATTGGAGGGGAGAGGGAATGCGATTCGGAGGAAAGATCGGAAGGAGCGGAGAGGGAGGGACGTTTTGATTGTCGATGTGTACTATCAGCAGCGCAGGAAACTGCGGGAAAATCTGCAATGTCATTTCTAGAACCATGCTTTTCAAAGAGTTGCAGAAAAGTCAAAGTTATTGTTAAAATATATGTTTGAAGTTAAAGTTATAGTTTAAAATTACTCCCTTAAAGTTATGGCCGCGCGATAACTTTAATGGAGTCATTTGGTCGTGATCACGCAGTCCTGTGAAATTCATAGAGAAAAATTACATTCATTCAGATTGGGATTCGAACTTTGACCCCTCGAATCTCCGTATCGCACCGAGTAATCTAACCGAGTACTCTGTTGCATTGAATGCACGATACCTTAGCAGCTCAAAAAACTTGTAAAATGTATATAAAAAAAACTTACTTCACACACTCCCTTTCATATGGAATTCCCCGCCACAAGCAGATTACTTACCTCCTGTGTCAATTGATTTCAAAAGTTTTTTCACGCCCACTTTTCTGTGGGTGTTTTCTTGCAGCAGTTTCAAAAATAAATACTTGGAGACATATCCCCTATATTTGTGCGCACGAGCTTGCATATTTTTTTCGCAGTTTAATATATAAAAAACAAATAAATACGCAGTGTATCAATGATGAAGTGAGCAAGTAGATCTGGTTAGTGCGCCGGATAGAATACTATTTTTCCATTCGGAAGGACCAGGGTCCGAGCCCCGGCAGTGGCAGAGGTTTTTCCGGAGGAATATCTACTCTTTAATGGGTGACATGTGGAGAGTATTAACGGTGGCTGGAGCTGTATTCATGGGCCATTAAGTGCACATTTATATCATTTTTCAAGAAAAAAAATATTAGATTAGATTTCAACCAGGGACTGCTTTTTATGCGATGGAGCTCACCAAACGTGGAATGATACAAGCCGCACCTCAATGATAATGATTGTTATTGTCATCATTGTTCAGGGTAGGGTGCGGAAATGAGCGAAGAGTTAAATGAAGGTGCCAGCCGTAATTAAGGCTAGTTATTTCTCGAATTTTTTAAAGTAGTTGTCAAAATTTTTGCGAAAATAGTATGTAATTGTTTTTCCAGTCTTGTGCTCGGCGTTTCTCCTTGATATTTAATAGCAACTCTACTTATACAATAAAATCTTCTGTTTCGCTTTTGAAGAAGATCTCTTCATATGTAATTACATCATTACAAAATATATTTCATTTGCCATAAGCCACGTATTACAATAGAGACAAGTAGCCACAATTGGGAATCGGTGGCTTTCTCTTTTTTCTTCTTTCTTTCCTTGAAGCAAGTCACCCACACGCGGTGCAACTGTCTCGGCCGTTGGAAGCTTCATCAAATAACTGGCTATCGGGTCAGCGAAAATGTTTAGCCCTTACTTTTTGAATAGCATGACGTCCTGAATAGGAAAGCAAAACAGAGGAGGTGGCAGAAATGGTCAGAGTGTTCCAGCAAAGATCCCAAAAGGATAAATTTAATATCAAATCATATTCTCCGTAATTTAGATTGAGCGATAAAAAAGTTTACCGAGTTTCAAGTCAGCTCACATCACAGTGAGTGTAATTAAAATATAGAAATACTCTTGTTATATTTTGGAAGTTAACTTAGATCACATGAACGTTAGGGTCTCGGGCGTAACTTAGTGGACATCTTTAGCATCAGAAAATGCTAAATATCATGCCTCGTTATTGAATCTTGAAAAATTACATTGATCATGGTAGGTACTTCTTGCCTAATCCATGGTCGGTTAATGAAAATAACTTTTACACTCCATTTATCAATTTATTGCAAGTAACATGTAGAGACTTTGCAATAAATTGATATGTGAACTGACCACTGGAGTGTAAAAGTTATTTTTACTAATTAACATGGTACTCCAAAAAGTTGAACCGTGACAAATTTCAAGCTATCCGGGACTAGCCATGGAGTTCCACTATTACGGTCACCCGCAATGCACATATGTGCGCATTTCCACAGAGAAAAAAATCATCCGCCTTGACCGGGATTCGAACCCGGGTCCCTCGATTTCCGTCCGAGTGCTTTAGCCAGTTAGGTTCAATTGCATTTATTTCAAAAAGTGATTTCAATTACAGTTTCAGTCAGTTCAAATATTAGTTTAACAAATTTAGAAGATAATTAATTGATTAGTCCAAATATTTCTTTAGCAAAAATTGTGTTAAGCTACCGGGGCTTCCTCTTCCCCTGTGGATTTTTGTGACCTTTACGGGACTAGATGTTTACGACTGCCGGACATACAATGTAACAATCAGTCGCTACTGAGAGCTTAGCGCCACTGCCCACGAGGAAAGATCGAACTTTGAACACAGAGAGGCGTTCACTCTTATTTGACAAGTTTCAAGCTATCCTGGACTAGCCACAGAGTTTCACTATTACGGAGTCACCCGCAATGCATAGGGGAAGAGGATGCCTCGGTAGCTTAACTGGCTAAAGCACTCCGTCGGAAATCGAGGGATCTGGGTTCGAATCTCGGTCAAGACGGATGATTTTTTCACTGTGGAAATTCGCACAGTTGGACCGTGTATTCTCACAGTTGAACCGTGTTTTATTTCATTTACCAGGGTCGATGTTTAATAAAATAAAGTGTGGAATACAACGTGTATTATTGAAGATAAAATGACTTTAGGAATTTTCAAACAGGGGAGCTTATTTATAAGACATATATGTATGTTGATAAATACGTATCGGTGTAGTGAGCGAATAAGGATATGTTTGTGACGCCCTTGAATTGCGACCCAACGAAGGTCGATGGTCAATTGCTTTCCTCTCTCCCTCTCCCCGTCCTATCTCACCCAATGCAACTGACTCACCGCCTACCTCATCCACAACAACTATTTTTTCTTCCCTATATCTTTCCCCCCTCCCCCGGATCCCTACGTTGCCTCCCTTCCCCCCCTCTGCCCCTCCCCAAGGACGCACGCATCGGCTCTCCTTGGCAAGGACGCCACAAGACGCCCGATACACACAACCCAACCACTCGATGCGTTCTGCTACCGTGCCGCCCACTATATCCATAAGGTGTTTGGAAGCCGGCGGTCGGTCACTCGACGGTGTCAAGGGGTGGCGGAACGGCCGAACCGATGAGGGACTCGACTCTTCGTGATTGACTGTGGTGGGATCAAGGTGGCTAACAGGAAATGGATGAGAAACATGGGCATACTAGTCTTCAGGTGCGGGTGAAAACTGGAACAGCGCTGCATTGTAAAGAATTTTATATTGAGCAGGATTGGCTTACAGGTTCTTTACTTCTCCCTTCTTAGACCCCACTTAGAATATGCTGCCAGTGTTTGGGATCCATATCAGGAAGGCTTAAAAACATTTAACGCGTGCAGAGAAGATCGGCGAGGTACTTGAAAGGCAGTTATGATTGTCTCGTTAGTGTTTCTGACCTCTTGCTGAAACTAGGATGGGAATCTCTTTCAGACCGTCGATTAAGAATTAGACTCAATTTTTTAAGTAAACTCAACACCGATTTATGTTCAGAAGTTATCAATATCTTACGAACTCCAACTTACAACGGTAGACCAGATTATGAGAATAAAGTAAGGGAAATTGTTTGTCGAACAAAAAGGTTTAATTTATCGTTTTTCCCGCGATCGATAAGAGACCGTAATGGCTGCGTTGAGACTTTGAATTAGGTTAGTTGATAGGTAGTGTAGCTGATTAATTCATATGCTCCGTAATGTTTCTAAATCTGCCGAGTAGTGCTAACACCATGTTTTACATGTTCCCTGGATGACTCTTGTGTCTATTTTTCATAGTTACATTATGGATTATTTTAATAGTTTCTCTAGCTTTGGTAGTATACCGATAGTGTGGTGCATGTTGGTGAAAGTAAATTTCTTTACTATAGTTCATGCTGGAGATAAGTCACCCCCTGCCAAACATCCTTATTGTGGCTTGCAGGGTAATAATTAGATGTAGATATAATATCGCGTTGCCCATGGACTTATTCTCCAAATTGATTGACATTTTAATTATTCATGTATTCTACTCTCATGTAAGATTTCATGCTCACTTCCATCTTTTGATGGGAACATTTGAGTTCTCATCCCTCCTCTAAAAAGTAAACGCAGGATTGCTATCATCGACTCTTCAAGGGTAAACTTACTAAATTATTAACCCTCTATACACCGATTTTTTTGTCCACCAAGTGTAGTCATTTCACATGTTACCTCGCTCGTGGGAGAATCAGGAACTAGAAGTTACGATTGAGAGATATTTTCGTTGCCAAGCTGTAAAATTGATGTCACTAAGGCATATAGACGTAAAGAATCCTAATCAGACACAAAAAAGAGCTCTTCTATATGTTACCTCTAGGTCACTCAGCGTGCTAGAGGGTTAATAATTAGTTAATCCGGACCGGTTAAAATGCAAGGGAAAAAATTTTTCCAACATTTTCACGGGCGCAGATCTCTCTCGATCTACACTCTTTCTTTCTGTTTTTCAGCTTACTTCCTCCGTCTCTTCATCCCGTCCATTGAGCCTATTCTCTTCCTTTCCCTTCTCCACATGTGAATATATGAGAGGAGAGGATGTTGTATAAACTTTTGTTTAACTACTAATGGTGGATTTAATAAAATTCTTACTTAGACATAATGCCTTCTTCGTGAGAGACTGACAGCATATCGTATGAAATCGTTTCAGGCTTAACTTGGAGGAAATGAGATATATCCATGATAAAATATAACAACAATAGTAATATCCACACTTTATCATGACAGTATATCGTTTAAATTGGCCCACTACGATTGAGTCATTTTCCTCCTGGAGTTTTGTAAGTTTTGGTTCACACAATTATGTGAAATTCACATCGAAAACAATCATTCGCCTGGGCTTATATTCTTATCGAACCAAGTCTCCTCGGTTTAGCGCCGAGTGGTCTATCGATACCGAGTGCTCTACCGGGCGATATTTGAAGCCCTGGATTCCAACTCCCGCCCAGGCGAATGACTATTGTCTCTGTGAATTCCCAACGATGGTAGACTGATAACTGTTGATTTGCAACGATCGAGCGGAATACTCCGTTCAAGTAATTGCGCGACCAGTTCCGCATTTCTTTGAAATCGTGCCAATTTTCCTATTTCATGCAGCCAGTAAAATCAGTCTTTTGATACTTAATAAAGTCGTCGCTATATTCATCGATCGTCCTCTGGTCAGTGAGCGGAGATTTAAAAAATAAATAAAAACAAATCAGACTGCTTCCTCCCATTCCAGTCGCCACGCCGTGCCCACTACTTTCATCGCTCATTTAAAAAAGAGGCATTTACGCGTAAAAAAAGGTGAACGAACACATATTGTCTGTCACCGAGAAAAAAGTACATTCCGAAACGTCTCGAGTCAAAGATATCAAAGACCGCAATCTGGGCCCTCGACCGATTTTAACAACTGGTCATTTCGGCTAGTAGTTCTTAACG
Source organism: Ceriagrion tenellum (assembly GCA_963169105.1). Taxonomy (NCBI): domain Eukaryota; kingdom Metazoa; phylum Arthropoda; class Insecta; order Odonata; family Coenagrionidae; genus Ceriagrion; species Ceriagrion tenellum. Next base: position 63,241,296 of record OY720637.1, read on the forward strand.
AGCACGGAATCGTAAAGTTGAGCATACATCCTGTTGAGTTGAGACTCAAGTGATCAGACATCCGCTCGGGCGACCGATCGAATCTCTCTACACCTTCAGTCGAGACAGGCGGAAGAGAAACATAAAAGGAGGAAGGTGAAACGACACACGGGATGGGAGTTCGGCAAGTCGGTACTCTTATACGTGAAGGGACGATGCCATTCCTAACAGCACCTTCTAAGTGACATATTCTATTCGCACAGTCTCCATAATGGAGGAATATACTGGTTGAATATTTTTATTATATATATTTTTTAAATTAACAGAGGGTTGGTAATTTAAGTGCTGGCGAAGTTGTCGAGTTTGGCTGCGTCTCGAGCATTTAAAGCCCGACGTTTCACCCGCGTTACAGCGAGCGTTTTCAGGGGTGAAGTGATATACTGATGAATTGTTGCCGCTTATATATTGAGGAGCTGCGTGATCTCATTTAATGTGAGGCCTAATTTTGACTCAATTGGGTATCGTGTATAGACCTTGCTGTTCCTAATTATATTAGTGGCATCAATTTCTCAGCTTCTTCTTCTTTTCTTCACCCCTGAAGACGCTCGCTGCAACGTGGGTGAAACGTTGGGACTAAAATGCTCGAGACGCAGCCAAACACAAAAAATTTGCCTGTACCTATCAACAGCTGCGGAAGCATGCACTTCAGAATAGGGTTGGTTTTTCTCTAATCCAACTGCGTTAAAGTGTTTGGCACGGTATTTTTCTATATACATAAATACATAAATTTGCATGAAACTTTGCTTGCGTGTTCGTATTAATTGATATCTATAGATTTGTGAAAATTCAGTAATAAAAATATTTTGTCGATTTTGGTTTTCGGGAATATAATGCTCTATTAGCACGTAACCTTATGGCATATGATACATATTTCGACTGCGTAATTATAGATTTTATTCCAAATGCAAAATAAAACATTTAATTTAATTATAATATTTGCCAAGAAATATCACGGTGTACGCCTAAATACGCCGTGTACGCCGAAAGTGAAGGAATGCAAAAACTTGCTTGATACTATATTAGTTGGTACTTGGTTATTCTTTTTGTCTTATCCGCAGTTAGCAAGCATTGAATTAACCTAATTGGTTTCATGTCTCAACGGAATGCCCAAATGACGAGGAACGCAGTCCCGTGCACGGGTACAAAGATGTGCTGTCTATACTCGATATACTGTATGGGATGAAATTCGCTCTGAATAATCTTAAGAATTGACCGGTATTCAAATCAGAATCACCAATCGCCGGTCAAGATCGGGAAATTCATGTGCAAATTCGGGTCAAGAGGTATGGTATTTCAATGGTGAATTTGATCGTTTTCATGAATCTTTTTGGTATTCTCCTTATTTCTACCTGTAGGCTATTCATTTTGCGAGATTTAAAACAATACCCACGGATTACCTACTATCCACATCAGTGTAAAACTAATCAACGTTGATTTCGTCGCTCTTAGCTCGTATCTCGATTTCGTCGTCGCTTAGTCTGTGAAAGCTTCCTCGTTTTACCACCACTTTCTCTGCTGGCTCATAATATATTTAAGTAACACGTTTCATTATACTCGAGCGTTCATTGTTCACGTTAGCATGCGGGTGGTACTTCCCACTTAATAATTTTCTCAAAGAGGGTGATAGCGATCTTTAAAGGGCTCTGTAACTTGGATGGGTTTGAGTGTATCGAAGCTTCGGGGGAGACCGGAATACCTTCCTGAATAATGCGTATATCCTCAAAGATGCGGTTTGTGGTCACTCATTACAACACATATTCCAATTCTGAGTTAATTTCGTTGACTTAAATTCCACTAGCACACCATTGTCCGGCTTTAGAATCTCTGGTTAAATCTTTTCTTGGTTTTAAAAACAGAAAATATTACATTCCTCTTCTCCATCAAAAATATACTGACTGACTTTGTGATGCAATATATTAAACCTTAACTCTCATTCAACTTCCAGTTAACCTTAGGCTTCGTCATCTAGCGGTTAACATTAACCATACGGTATAATAACGGCAATTAGGTTGATACATTCTTCCAATCGTAATAACTTATAATGTATATGAAACATTTATATCGTAAATATTGCATTACTAACATAAAATAAAAATAGCCTTGATCGGACTTGATAAATTCCAATTTATCTTCTCTCAACTATTTCATTGAACAGAGAATCATAAAATTATTAATTACAAACTGAATAGTGTATTGTTGACGGAAATGCCTCCCGTCAACCCTTCCTTGTGAAATAGCAATTTAACTTCACGAGGAAAATTAGAAAAAGCTTAGTAAGAAAAACATTTTCACGGAAAATTTTCTTAAATACACCGTCAAGGCAGGGGAAAATCCACGTGCTGTGATTAGCTGACAGTTGCGCAAAACTTTCTATCGGCTGTCATTGCTTAATTCCGTTCCGATGGTCGGATCATTGGAGCTTTCTCTTCCCCATTCGGCAATTAGGGAAAGGGGGAAAATTCGGTGTTAATTGAAAATTCGGTCCCGCTGAGAAAATACTCCCAATCGAATCCTCAAGGCTGGACACGAATTGGCCGAATGCGGCATTCGTATGTTACAGCACTGAGAGCCGTTGCTCTATGACTGTCGCCAGGGGAGGGTGCTTTGGAGGGATATTTAGTGTGACTCAAGATTTTAATGACAAAAACCTTGGAGTGCTAGGATATTTTGTCGCAAATTCATTTCCTTAATGTGCCTTAGAAATGAAAAATAATGAGCTGTGAAGTGAATTTTTTTAAATTTTGTCTATATTTTTGCCTAATTTTTTCCTATTATTCGGCAGAACCATCCAGTTAAAAAAACAACAGTTCGCGGCATATCCTTTTAAACTCGGAATAGATTTTGTCCTCCAGTATCAGGTTTCTTCGATCATTTCCATTATCTTCAAAGATAATTCGAAAATCAGAGCGATTTTAAGTTATTTGGTGTCAGAGTATTATGAGAGAAGTCTTTTCGTCAAGTTTATGCCAATTTGTTTATCGTCTAGTTTGTTTCAATCTGTATAAAAATGTCGAAAACGGGATAAAAAATGTTATGTACAGTTTATGGCAGGCTTTATGAGTTTCGAATAACGTAACAGATATATGAGAGTAAAATTAATGGTGCGAGAGGTAGAGGTAGGCCGAGAAAGTTGTGGTTGAATGTGATTGAGGAAATTCTTCGGAGGAGGAATATTAGGAGTCTTAAAAACAGGAGGGCGTGTATGAAGCAGTGTATTGGGGTAAATGAGGTTTGCAGGGATAGGTCAGTATGGAGGAAGTTATTGAAGCAGAGTTAGGTGTACAAATATTTATTTATGAGTGAAACTTTGCGACTGTGCCTACCCGGGGAGGGAACGGCGTAATATATATGTATGTACAGTTTATTGAAATAAATACGTCAGTGGAAAATGTTAATGGTATATTTTCATGAAAATGCTCCATATTTAATCCCCACTTTGATACTTCAGGTGGATATGAGAGAAAGAAATATTTACACCAGATTTTAAAAAGAACGGATGAAAAGGCAAAAAAAACCTAGCTGGTCTTGTTTCGAACGGATGGTAGCTATTCGGATTTGAGAAGAGCTCATTTCAATGGAATCAAACTTTACCTCTTTCTTCAAGAACAAATTTTTCTTCTGCTACTGGGAATTTAATGCGTGATGACAGCAGCGTCGCATCTTTTCCCATCCAGGAGAACGAGACAGATGAGGACGGAAAAAATTGGGCTCTCTGAGATTCCTTCCTGCCACTTTTTCATGCCGTTTCCCCTCAAATCTCGACTTGCGTTAGGTACCCAACTTTGATTCTGTGGGAAGTGTTTTAACAGACACGTAAATTAACCGATGCAAGATGCCGAAAAAATTAAACGCATAACCAACAACAGCCCAGGCAGGCAGGGCAGCCCAGGTCATCCATTTCCTCGCGGGGCAGCAGCAGCACGTGCTGGCGCTGTGGTGGGTATGGCGGGTTAATTGATGCGTATCGGAGAAAGTTGAATAAAACCTGTTTTTATTAGTTAAAAGCCTGGGCGGTATTTTTAAGGACGGCGTAATTACTCACAGCGGGAGTCCCCAAACTTTATGGTTTAGGGCACGTATTAAGAGATTGACTTAACCCTGGAAGGGCCGAGAGATAAATTATCTTTCCGGAAAACAAATTTGTAATACATTTCAGGAAAGGATGAGATTTATTCTTTCTGCGATGCATGGAATCAAGTAAGAGTCGCTGAGCCATTAATCCTTCCCTCAAGAAACAATTTACTTACATTGCATTCTTTGGAATCGATATTGTATAGTTCATGTTGCAACCTAGTAAAAAATAGAGTGGATTCCTTCCGAAAATCACTTAAGGAGGGCAGATGTAAATATTCTCTTAAATTTATCTCCTCTCCAATAAAAATATAATAAAGCTTACTTTATTTACTTTATTTTTTTTCGTTCCATTATCCTTCAATTATAATATTATCCAGCATTTCTTTTCTTTTGGTTTTAATGCGTATGAGAATGAAAGGAATCAACTTTCAACATATAAATAAAAAGAACAAACTTGATGGTTGAAGGCGTAACTTTGTGGAGTGACACTACAGACATGACGAAAAAGAAAAATCTCTTAGTATTTTCCACACTTGAAAGTTTTATTCCTGACCCAGGTTTCGATTGCCTTGCAATCATTAAAAAAAACAATTATGCAACCCTAATTGCTCTGAGGAAAGAAGCTTAGGTGGATTTCAAGGGCACGAAGACAGAAGAGGGCACAAGGGCAGAAGATTAATGAGTATTTCAAGGGCACGATTATGCAAAAATCTGAATGCCACATGATAAGGCAGGAGTTTAGCGCCAGAACTTTTTGAAATAGAATTTCGCGAAATTTCTTGAAATAGAAACATGTGAAATAAATTTGTTGTGCATTGGTTTTTTTTAAGTGTGCTGCATCGGAGTAATCTGTTGACTACTTAACACAAATGTGCGGAATTAAATTTATTCTGAGCGGGAATCTGAAGTTTTCCTGAACTTCTTGTACTGTACAATTAAACGACACTTTAATCATTCGACTAAACTGGGAATCTAACCAATACCTCCCAATGCCGGTGAGGTGTTTTATTCATTCACACCACCTAAAACACGCGAAATTCTATTGTTAACTTTGACATCACTACACTAGCACTCAAATATCATTAGTATCCGCTAAAAACAGCATACACGAATCTTTGTTCCCGAAAGCCCACGCGTTCACGTGACCTATGACGCAATCGTCGTCCTAACCGTCAATTACAGTCCAATCAAGACTCTTGTCCCTCTTCGTCCCCTTTCTCGCTCCACCTGTTTCGTCCGCGGGAAACAAAAAACGGTTGGTGCATCTATCATCCGTGCTCCGTACTTGCCATTATCCATTCAGCCGTGAGCCCCAATGCCAAATTAAATTCGCGAAAGCTGGAATTACCGAAACATGGGCTCGATAGAGAAGTCTTTTCTTTTTATTTTTTTTTAAAGCAATGCCTTCTTTGTTCCTGAACCGGAACAGGAGGCGTATTAACTGGGTGGAAAAAAAGGTGTCGTTTTGAGTCTCGCGCCCGCAATTAGTGACCGGTCTGTTGTTTTCGTAGCTTGTTATTAATTTAGCAAGGGGATCGAAGGAGATGGAGTGGAAAGGAGTAAAGTGGAGTTTTTCTCCGAGGTAATGGTAGAACGTTTGGTGCAATGCTGCGCGGAACTGGAAATGGCGCAGAATTCGAACTGCACGAATTTCCGGGCATTATATTATGGTATGGAGTGCCCGCGCTATTCATGTGTGAATTGCATTGCTCATGGTGCCAGAGCAATCTGTGTGTTGAGACATGGTACACGATCAGATTTACAGCCATGCATTAGTGTTATAAGTATCGGAATGAATTACTGAATATAATAATAACAATGTCGTCTTTATTGAGCCATATTAGGACTGTCAAGTCCTCTCTTACATATAACTCATCTTACGTCACACAAACAACAATATCCTGGATGGAGAAACATCCACCCAGGCGGGACTCGAACCCGCGACCCTGAGTTATTAGGCAAGGACTTGACCCTGCCGCCACCGGGGTCGGGGTCGAAGATAGTGACAGTATAAAAATTACATTTGCGCTCAATAAATTGAAGAAAAACTTTTCAAGATAATATGTATCGAAGCGAAATGAAAATAAATAAGACAAACACTAAAATCTTAGTATGCGGAAGAGAAGCTGAGTGTAGAAGTCACCCTGAGAGGATAGAAATTAGAGCAAGTGGATTCCTTCACCTATCACGGAAGTGCCATCAGGTGGGACGGAAGAAGTACAACGGACACCTAGAGGAGAACAGCCCAAGCTAAAAATGCGTTCATGGGAAAAAGACAACTGCTGTGCTCAAAGAAAATGGTTCTACAAAGCAGGAAACAGTTTTTGGAAATATTTGTATGGAGCGTAGCACTCTATGGACCGGAAGCATGGGCCAATGGAAATGATGACCAGAACATACTAGTAACCTTCGAAACCTGGTTCTCGAGTAGGATGCTAGAGATAAAATGAACGGACAAATTAAGAAATGATGAAGTGTACAGAAGAGAAGAAGACTGAGAGGAGAGAAATTGATTACAAAATTAGAGCAATTGGATTTCTTCACCTATTTCGGAAGTACCATCACGTTGGATGGAAGATGTGCAACCGACATCAAGAGGAGAATATCCGAAGCTAAGCACTCCATGGATCGGAAGCATTGACCATTGGAAAAGCTGACCAGAATAGACTAGAAACCTTTGAAACCTGGTGCTGGACGAGGTTGCTGAAGATAAAATGGACGGACAAAATAAGAAATGATGAAGTGTACAGAAGAGTGGAAGATGAGAGAACCATATTGGAACACGATAGAGAAAAGAAGTCCAAGATGGATTGGACACACCCTGAGACACAATGGGTTTGTGAAGAACGTAATTGAGGGTAAAATAGTAGGAAAAGTCCCCAAAGGAAGACCAAGGAATAAGTTCATGGACCAAGTAAAGAGGAAAGTTCATGGGAAGAGATACCAGGAGGTAAAGGAACTAACATTTTATAGGGAAGGGTGGATGGCTGCAGTCAACCAGTCTGAGAGTTGAACCACGACTGATGGAATATCGAATGTTTTAGGTAACTTTCGTGATAAAAGAAAAACTATATATCACTTGTATTTATCGAACCTTTTTTTACTTTGCCGACCTAGGTCTCTCTTGGGCAACCGTCATTTTCAAGGTTATGCATTGAAAAATGGAAACGTAGCACAGCGACCGCAAACATCAGAAAATAAATGCCTGATTTTAATTAATTTTTATATGACATAATGAAAAATATCTTTTAATATAGTATAAAATTTTGATGGCATCTTTTAGTTAGTGAAAATATCGTAAGCCTTTGTTATCCGATTTCTCTTCTCTCGCACTTTGTAGTTGAGAGCGTATTCAATTCTTTCGTATGGAACCAATGTTCAAAGTGTGTAAATACCCTTTTGCTTGTATAGACCATATTGATTTCATGGGTCTGGAAGTAGTCCAGTATTTTAATGGGTCAATTATCCTGGAAATCCATGGAGTATCGAAGCATGGCTTCAAGTCTTTGCGAAGAATTCCTTGGTGCCCTTCGCTGCCAGCCTGGCTGACTCTAACCTCGTATTGCTTCCTAAAATAACTACTAACATTATCAATAACTGTGTCTTGAAGTGGAATCGGAAAGGAGAGAGATGAAGAGAACCATTTTAATGAAACAAAATCAAACTCCAAAGTTTGTTGCCTCATAGTTAAAGATAACCATGAGAATGTTTCAGATATTGTTCGATACGAATATTATTAGAATAATGATTTGGGTTTTAGTTGTTAGGCAATATAAAGGTGATATAGGTTTAAATAGATGTGAATAAAAACCTTGTAGATTGTTACATGCGCATGGCCCTATACGCCTACAGTATTTCTTCCTCTTATCTTATCATACCTCCCTACGCTTCTTCATTTCGTCCATATAACCTCTTGTCTTTCTTTCTCTTCCCAACCTAGACATCGTCATCCTCTATATCACGGCCTAAAGCAATACGTCACCCTATCTTACCTCTTCCAGCCTCCTACTTTGTTTACTTCAAATCTCTTCCAGTAGTTTCTCCTTTTCACTTACCATTCCAAGCACTTCTTCGTTTGTCATCTTTTCCGTCCACTGCACCCTCTCCATTTTCCTCCATCCCCACGTCACGAACGCTCACAGTAAAAAGCTGATCTGATTTTAAGACAGAAAAGAGGTCTGATTCTCAGAGGCAACATTTTTAAGGCAGTGAATTTCACTGCCATTTCCTTGTCTAAGAATAAGGTAGATGCAGGGCTGAGTGTCAAACCAAGTGGTACTGGTTGTAAGGTAGACCCATGTTGAATTTAAGACAGCCCTGATCTGATAGTAATATAGACCCAAGTTGAATTTAAGGCAGCCCTGGCCTGACTGTGAGGTAGACCCATGTTGAATTTAAGACAGCCCTGATCTGATAGTAATATAGACCCATGTTGAATTTAAGGCAGCCCTGGCCTTACTGTGAGGTAGACCCATGTTGAATTTAAGACAGCCCCGGTCTGACAGTAATGCGGCTTGCTTCTGGAATGCAAGTGTTCTGTTATTTGTAATTCAAGCCTACATTGAGGTAGCAGGGGTAGGAGGAAGCCAAATTTTACAATCATGTACATATTACCCCGCAAGCAGCCTCAAGGGTGTATGGCTGGGGGAGAGTATTCCCAGCAAGAACTACGTTATTTTCCACTTCAGTTAATGAAACAACAAAGTAAATAAAATGAGTTTTGTATCAGCATAAACCTGTAAATACTTGTCATGATGTGAGATTTCATCAACATGCACTACCTATGGTTATGCTACCAAAGTTATAAAAACTACAAGCGTTAGAGTATTTGGCAACTACAAAAATGCTCGTAGATACAAGAGATATGTATATTTTCTCAAACTAACATTCACGAGATTTTTACAATTGTCAATGACACATTTTACTATTGGAGCAATAAAATTTTGCGCCAGAAGTGTTGGCAAAAATTGAAATCCAGCCTGCTTCTGGAAATCGTCTTGTTACCGTTCCACAAAACCCTCTCGTACATCAGCAGGTCCTTCATTAGCCACAATTCCCTTCTCAAAATTGTCACAATTTTCACCGCCATCCTCTTCTCGCTTTCGCACACAATGTTGCTTACTAAGGATGAGTCAAATCCAAATGTCGATTCTCGATTCCACCAATTCTCCGGATTAGAATCGGTATCGAGAATCGATCGCTTAAAGTCGATTTCGATTCCATCGATTCCAGATGGATAAATATTCAAATCAAATTTCATTTATCACATTCTTTTTGTCTCAGTAATTTTGGGTATAGGCTATCAATTTGTACTTTTTATCTACCTCAATAAGCTGAGGATTTATTTGCTATTTGTTAATAAATATACTTTTTGAGCGACTTAATTGTCTTTGTTATTTTATTGCAGCCAATACTTGAATTTAAATAATAGTCGTACGCTACTGGTATAATAATATCCCACCTGTTTTCAGGAATAAGACTCGACGGAATCGGAATCGAGAATCGGGAATCTATTTGAAAGAATCGGAATCGAAAAAAAGTAGAATCGACTCATCCCTAGTTCTTACTAATATGTGCTCTTCTGCTGGTAAACTTGTGAAGGTTTTCACATTCTCAGGCGATAAATTCATCGCCCGAAATGTATTCTATTTACTTACAATAATATTTATAATCGGCAACGTGGAAGCCCCCACTGAAAACCATACTCCGATATCGTCAGCAGGTGCACCGTAACGTCAGCTTGAACTTACAACCCACACTTTAGTTAAAAATAAGGGAGCTGATAAACTTTTTCCTTGTGTCACGAATTGGCGACAATGGTGAACGATGGCATGGGCACACAAACTTTAATGGCGAACCACGCATACACTGTAATGCGAAACCGGAAACGGCTCGAATCAGACAGGCAGAGGTATTTCCCCATTTGTACCGCTAGTTGCCGCCAGTGCTGCCTGCTATCCTCAACAAAGCGCACTGATTTTCAACATGGAGTCCTTGAAAATCAATGTAGGTGTGTGATTCTCACGTGAGATGCGCCGTATATGTAGACCACTACCGTAATGCCTCACCACGTTTAAATTCAGATCGCATTGAAAACCAGATTTACTTTTTACTTTGCCGCCTGCAGACTTCTCCTTATAATGTCCTACCTAGTACGCCCATTCCTTTCTATTGTAATACGGAAGTAATTAGAATGCTTCATATGCTCCAGTCTGTGACCTGCTTATTGCAAAAAATATTATTCAATACTTTGTGTAAAGTATTCGATGTACTGATAATTAATTATTATCTCTACATTGATAAATTCAACTGTTAGTGTTCAAGGTCTTTAATGGTGGAAGGTTGACATTGGAAAACTAAAAATCTTGGTTACTTCCACAAATAATAGAATATACTACCGGTTTCAGCTGTTTTGTTATCGCCAGATACCCCTGATGATGACATAATCAGCCGAATGCATGCCATCAGGTACTCACATCAGATGTCCTGATGACGGAAACCGGTACATTCTGTAATAAATTGCGGAAGTAATAAAGTTTGGTTAATTACAATCTCTACATTTCATCCCTACCTCGCGTTGTATCACGTCTTCCTCAACCCACCTCAATACACTGATCGTTACGTGTTGTCCTTTCTCACAGACTCACCAAAGGAGTTGATGGCACCGTGGACGTACGGTTTTTAGGGTTGTTTAGAATAGTAGGGGGGGGGAAGAAGAGGGGTTAGTGTGAGTAGTTGTGGAGGGAGAGGTGCTAAAAAGGGATAAAGAGAGAGAGAGGCGGTATTGGTATTGAGGTGGGTAAAAAAACGGAACGTCGTTCCACCCTTTGATTAGCGCTGAGGCCGATGACGATCTCAGGCAGGGACCGAAATAGATTCCGGTCACTCTTCGATGCCCAATTCTCTCTTTCTTTCTTTCTCCGTCTCTCTCTCTCTCTCTCTCTGGCTCTTACAACCAACCCCCTCCCATCTTTCTCAGTTGCTGGGATACGGGGGGAGAGCGTGAGGGAGGGGGAGTTAGAGAGCGGAGCCGAGAGCAGGTGCCTGTCTCCTGCGGGAGATTGCCACGGAGGCCACCCCCGCTCCTTGATGATCCTTCCCTCCCTCCCTTTCCGCCAGGGTTTCTTTTTCATCCCCAGCTTTTGTCTTCTCAGCCGTGTGTGAGAAAGAGAGGGTTACGAGGAATAGGACCACCCCTTGAGTTTTTTTATATCCCGTGCCTCTCGCCTAACAGAAGGAGCAGGATATTCTTCTTCTCATGTATATACTTGCTCTAGAGAATTCCACATTAAGTTGATAGTACGAGCATCACTGGATATGCCGATTGAGTTCATCGATTTGCGCAAGTTTTTTGCTGTCCAAGTTTCTCGGCGACTTACAACAGCATCAAAATTTACAGATTTTGCAGTCGTATTAAGCTATAAGTAGTAATAGTATTTAGACCAAGCTAAATTGAGTTATCGAATAAATTTTGCTAAAAGCAGCAATTGCCAAAACATTCTTATTACCTTATTTGATGTTTGTAAAAATTTTGGACACATTTTACGACGCAACAGCCTCTCAAAACAATAATGGAAGGAGAAATTAACTATTAATAAATTAATGAGGGAGACCAACGTAATCTCCCTCAAAATTCATTTAAATCCCTCAATGCGTTTGGAAAATTAGGACTTTTGTCAAAGTGAGGCTTACGCAGGAATGAATTGGTTGCGTGAGAGGAGAATGGTATGGAGAGCCTCAGTAAACCAATCTTCGGATTGATGACTGACTATTGAGGTATATTTTTTTATCTTGCCAGTTACTGCATCAAATTAATTATTTTTTTGAATCATAAATTCAACGCTTTAGCTATAAATCCCTCATCATAAAATAGCCGTAGGCATTTCTTATAAAAAATTTAAGAAAAGTGTCTAATAAAATACTGGATATTGTATATATAATTCTATATTCCACATATAAGATATTCTCGTTTGCTTTTTTATGCAAAAAGACGATACACTGAAAAATACCCGAATGCTCTGCAGTTTCGGATCACTAAAGAGCTCATAAAAGTCAAATGTAATGCAAATTTTTGGAGTTAAAAAATGCTTCCGAAGTGAAGAAATCCCAATATTGTTGAGTAAAAGCCGGTAGTAATTCATTTTAGGTGATTATTATTTCAGCGGGTCTCTCGTAGAAAACTTGTTAGTCTATAGAAAAACCACAATAAAAGTTTATTGAGATTCCGCCAGCCTCTTTATTGATCGATTTAATTAAAATTCTCCGTTACCCTCTTCTGATGTGGATCGATTGAGTGCCTTGGCATTTCACTTTTTTTCTCATTGGACCTTTTCGCTCGGAACGTCGAAGGGCGGAGAATTATCAACCAAATTATTCCGTCAGTGCGAATGCATTGGTACAATGTAAAGTGAGCCTTGGAGCCATTCTAATAGATACTTGTGTATGTCCTGAGGGTACAGCAATTACGTCTGCTATTTTTTGTGTGTCGCACAAAGATAATACACGACAAATATGTCTAAATTTTAATCAACTTTCCACAAATATCCTCGAAGGGACTTGTAAATGTAGAATGTGGGGCTATTTATTCAATGTTTATTAAATGCGTAAAGCTTCATGGATAAAGTCAGTTAATGGAGCTGCCGCTCTGATAATACAAGTGTTGTAAATTATGCAAATTCACATGTATGGTAGTGAAAATTCAATTACAAAAATGTTATATGCACCAGATATAACTTGTATGCATATTAAGTACCTTTTAATTATGATTATAGTTTAATACTAAAGCTTTCTTGCACAGTCCTACGTTCGATGACAGAAGTAGGCGTTACCGTTGGCCGATATCACGAATGAACTCGATAGTTTTCTAAAAATTATTTTTATTTCAATGGGTAACTCGTATGAAGTATTTTCATGACACAAACGGATCTCCAAAAAAAATCGGTCGATAACCTCATTGAGATTCCGTCAGCCTCTTTGTTTGATTGCTGTTTAAAATTCTCCGTGGCCCCTTCAGATGTGGATGAAGCGAGCGTCATCACGCTTATAGCATTTGAATTTTTTTCCTCCCCTCATCGAAGACCCTTTCGCCAGGAACGCTTTCTAGAGGGTAGAGTATGAGCAATCTTACGCCAATGCTAAAGAGTCAGTCTCTGCTCGGAGCAATCTCAAAAGTTCATGTTTTTCTTTCGGAAAACCCTTTTCATCTCGTAATTGCTCTGGGTTCGCATGCGCAATCCGTCGATTCGATTCCGTGCCTCTTTGCGTGAGCGTGCGAGAACGCGTCTTTACGTGTGTGTGTGTGTGTGTGACTGCGATAACTTATACGGTCACGATTACTTCTTAGGGGGAGGAGAGGGTGAGGGAGAGGGGATTAGAGGGAAGAGGAGGGAGAGCATTGCCACGAGTCTATCGCGTGCCCGTTCTTCTCTTCCCTTCCTTCCTTCCGGGGCTAATTGCTCCTCCTCCTCCGGCCGAGAAGGAAATACGGGAGGAGGCGGCGAACCATTTCATACGCCAGTGCACGCATTTTTCCACCCCACTCTGTAACCTCCCCACGATCCGTCTCTTCCCGCGTTCACTTCGGCCAAGTCGCATAACGTGAACGTCTTCATCATTCATTTCGTACTCTCTAAAGTTGGCTATGACCGGACTACGTGAGTCAAAACAATTGTTGATTTAAAAAAAGTCATCTACCGGTTAAGGTAGGCTTTGTTGAATGTCAGAGAATCTCCTCCCGGTTTTCTACACTTTCAGGGGCCTAACTACCTCTAGTATATCCTTTTTCGCCTCGGCATACGATCTACCCTTCTTTATCCCGTCCATGAAACCTATTCTCTTTCTTCCCCTTCCCCGCTTGCCCAATATCCTTCTCTTTATCACATTCTTCAGCAACCCACATTATACCATCCCTTTATCACATCCTCCAACCACCTACTCTGCCGATCTAGAATTTCATAAATAGTTTCCTTTCCTCGCCCACCATCTTAAACACTTCCTCGTTAGTCTTCCTCTCCGTCCACCCACACAAATGTTCAATAACACATTTTTATTTATTTGGCTAAAGAACCATCCCTTCGTGGGTGAAATGTGTTACCTATTGAATACCAAAATTAAGGTATAATATATGCCGATTTTTCCACAAGGAGTGACTCAATTTGGTGACAAACTGGTGTCAGGAGAGGGAGCTAGAATTAAATATTAGTAATTGCTCCCATATACACTTCTTGCGAAAGTCATCTCACAATTATTGTATCTACACTGTTGGTCGAGTAAACATAAAATCTTCAGATAAAGTTTAATATCTTGGAATTATCTTAACTTCTCATATATCACGGGGAACACACGAATCTGCGGCACAGCATTAAGGAAACTAGAATTTGTTAAGCGTATAATAGGAAGGCTCTCGTATAAAACAGTAAAAGAGAGATTCTACTTTGCTCTGGTTAGGCCAAACCTTGAATATGCCGCGTGCATTTGGTAGTATGTAGATATAGATGAAACTTTATTTTTTTAATGTACATTTGTGCCATGTGTGTGGTGCTACAATGAGTACAAGGCTACAAAAATGCCCCGATAGTTAATGGCAGTCAAGTAAATGGACTGATTCGTACTGGATTTCATCATGCTTTTCGCTAATTCTTCTCGGGGAACCCCGCAATATGTTGTTGATTTATTGAGTTTAGTATTTTTTCATTTTAAATGAGTGAACTCGAGTGCATTAAAATGAAAGAAAAGCAATAATCCAAGTCATGCATCGTAGTGATTTCCCAACCTTGTCCAATTTTTTCCCTGTTCTCTTCCATCGTGGTTTATTACTGTATCTAGATATCTCACCGGTCAGGGAATTAGCGTCGATTGATTCTTTTTGCTTCAACCTTTCCGCCGCGTGATTTTTCTTGCGACATTTTTATCCATTGCTCTGGAGCATGATGAACGTTTTTTTAAAGAGATATTTATGTCGAAAGAAATCACCGATTATATTCCCACGACCGCTTAGTGATTAACACTGAGCCAGTAATGCACAGATCTTCAATGTCCAGTCAGATTTAAAGCTTAAATTGACGTGGGCGTCGATTAAACATGCCAGCTCCCTGAATTCGGAATTGGTGAAATCTCCTCCTCTATCCATTGGATGCGGTCAATGTTGATGACAAAAGAGAATATTTTGAATTCATTTCGGTGAAAAACGTGTAATCAGCCTCTCTATGCTGAATTTTTTATAATTTTACTTCATTAAGTATGTTTCGCCGATTAGAGCGCAAAAAGAAATACTGTAATCCACCTCGCGGGTCAATTAGTGTATAAACCTTGCTTTTGGTAATGGCCTGAATTACGCATTTAAAACCAGAAGTGAGGTATAATTTATATTCAGTTAATTCTAAGAGTGTATTTGTGATGAAGATTTTTCGAGTATATCGACCATGGCCATAGATGCCGATGTTGCGTCATGTATATGGAATTACCAGCATTTACCCTCAAATATCGCAGTGATCGGATAATAACTCATAAAAGAAGGTGGTAAGATGACTATATCCATTTTATTCCATTTCTCGGAATTTATTTCTTCTCTACAAACAGGTTTGCACAGAAGTATGATATATTTTATGTTGAAACATGCAATCGTTCTCCCTGTCTCCAATTCTCCCATCTAAAGTCATAGGTTTTCAAGTTTTATTTGCGAGAAAAGTTGCGTGAAAAGACAATTTTATTTGTTCGTATCATTTGGAAGACTAGTTTCTCAACAAGGATCCAAGATATAAATAAAATTTTATGTGAGTTTTTTTCAGTAGATCCACCTTAACCAGAGGGCTGTGCCCCCTGACTCTATCCTACGGTCCAATCCCTAGACTACTATCGCCTCCCTAGTTCCGCCGCCTCTCATGCTGAGGAAAAAAAATAATTTTTTGAAGTAGCGTAAACTGCTTCAATTATATATCCTTAAAACAAAGAAATAAATATGGAAGAACTTGTGAAGTAATTTTTACCCACTAATCGGAACCTGAATAGAATTTTCCCTGTAGGATCTTTATTTTTCCCTGTGTGTCTGCTTCTAAAAAGTTTTCTCGGCTTTTCAACCTAGTGAGAAGGTCCATTATGGTTGGCGCTTCGATGCCAGAGTCGAGTATCGAAACCTCGTCCATCATGGAACCTCTCACCCGGTTGGAAAGCCGAGGAAACCTAAAGGAGTGAAATATCTTTCTTTGCTATCCCAAATGACCATTCCTTCCAAATTGATTTTCCTATGACATCTAGGCTGCAATCAATAAAATTGATTTTTCAGTCGATTTCTTTTGTGTGTTACCCCACTTGCATTCTTCAACAATGACACGGTTTGAAGAAATGGAAAGAGTGTACGATGATATTAATAAGAATACTCTTTGAATGTCTTCTCTTTAGACACTTCTCGCGAGTGACCATAATTTCCAATTTTTAATTTGGCAAAATAAATATAACTCGCTAGCGATAAAATCGACTCTACTTTTGTTTCTTATAAAGAATGATTTGCATCACCTGAAATCGAATGTGATACATGATGTGTAAATTAGCCAATTATGGGTGAGTTGAAGACAAATAACGATCTGCAGAGTTTGATAGCTGTCCAAATTCTGGTTCTTAAAAAACAATGTTGTAGAAATGTGATGCATGAAACAATTACAGTTTCAGGCTAAAATTTCACGTACAATTATGCACGTACGGTCCACGGTATACTAAACCGGTAGATATTTCGTATTTTGTTGAAAGTTTTTCCTTTGTATAAATTGAATTAAATGCGCATATTATTTGACAAAGAAGCAGAATTAAGGGCTGTTTTGCTAGTGGTAGCTGGGTTCTTTCTCACATTGAGAGAGGAGCATTGTAGTGTAATTCAAACTATTCCCCTATTAGTATTATCGTCATGTTCACAGCTAATTGCATTATATTACTCGCGGGTCGGTCTAGGGTAATTATTGGTTTAGAAATACCGTTACGGCATGCATAAGGTCAATCCAGAGCATCATGTTTCATCGTTCTTGAACTTTCTCCGTCAAGAAAAGCTTAGTTACGAGTATTTTCAGCGTTAAATTGTGATGATTTTTTTTCCTATCTACACGTTATTTAATATGCCCTTACAATTTTGCTGGCGTTGCTTGCCATGATGAAGAAAGTATGGGTTATGGTTTAAAACGACTTTCCACGCCTTTAGGCTTGAGTCAGGAAATATTGCTCCCTTCTGAGTTGAAGATTGTGCATTTAATTCCCACGTTAAATTGTTAACTTTCAATTTTTCACGCTGTCAATTGCCCCTTGGCTCATCTTTTGCACCGCGGAGTGGCAGTGCTTAGTTTATGGAGACTTCTCACCCCGCGGTCAGATCAACTGGGGTCTCGGTGAGGCCGCAGATCTTTCCCTAGATTTTTTTATTTTAAATTTCAATTAGCAGTTATTTAGTTTTGACCTTTACTTCAACTAACTTTCACGCTTTGTGTCGCTCATAATTAGTCAGCGCAGGCTTTAATCATTCGTCACTAGTTTTTTAAGCACTTTGGTTTCTATTTGAATCTAAATTAAATTTTTTTGCTTATTTTTATTGTTTGACCTAGCATCCTGTTGCTGTCTATGCTAGTAAGTGGGATAAATGCGAGTGGTTTGTATTCTGCTCACGCTCATGTAATTTATACACCGGCAGAAGTCAATAATCAGTGGCCATCAATCCGAAAATTGGTTTGAGGTAGGTCCCCATTCCACTCTCCCCTCTGCCAACCGCTCATTGCCTAAATAATTATTTACTTAGACGCCCTGCATGATTTTCTTGATGTATTCCGTTCTTGGTCTCATGGTATAGTTTTACCGATTTATTTCTCCTTCTAATATTACTTTCATTTAGCTGTAGCGTCTCAAAAACTGTCAATTAAGTTTGTCTCTCGGCTGAGTTTATATAATGCATCCTTCCCCTCCAGCACTACCTAGGACTTTTTCGTTAGTTATACTCCATCCATCCAATCATAATAACTATTCGGTAACAGTACATCGCCTCTGTTTCCAATCGTTGTCGCTCTTCTGTTGCTTCTATCGCTTGACTGTCATATATATGCAAGCTCTGAATATACGTCTTAATGAAGTGCTTTTTACTTCCAGGTTTTTGATATCAGCTGTCAGCAGACTACTCTCCTGTCAGAGTGCCCCTTTGCTTGGGAACTCTCGCTCACAAAGCCTTTCTTGCTTCTTCCTTCGGTGCTGATCCTGCCTCTCATTTACTAAAACTTCTACACTTACCCAAGATTTTGCTGCCCTAGTTGAATGGTGAGTCTATCCTCTTGAATTCTTCCATAAGCCATAACCGTTATTTTTTAACATTAATCTTCAAGTTATATCTCTTCAGAGTTTCATACTTACAGTTCATCCTTCTCGTTCATTTCTCTATCTCCTCAGCTACAATTTCTATTTTATCAACAAAGCGTTACAAGCTGATATTTTCTCTATGTTTTATACCCCCATTTTTAATTTTTGCTTTATTTATGACTTTTTCCGTGCATACTTTGAAGATCCTTGGTGACAACGAGCAACCTTGAGGTATTCCTTTCCTATCTATTTCCGTTACATTTAGTGGACAAATATTTTTTGGCAGCTTAAGGGGGCAAAACACATTTGGTTGACGTAAGCATTATTCATTGCACCATTTTCTACATATTTTTCTTTTGAGATAGTGTAATTTTTATTGCTGTTGACCGTTATCTGTATTGTCGTTTAATGATATTTTATTTTTGGACTACAATGCTCCTTTGAATGGTGCGAGAAATGGATAAGTTAGGTTAAATGATTACACTCGGCTCATTACACCTGTTTGAAAGTAACCGCCAGATATTGCAGTCTATTCGTCAATTTACTGTTAAGTAAAAGCTCTGGTTATATTCTACATTAGCCAGTAAAACGGTAAGTTAGTTGGCGGCAGTGTTATCAGAAGGAGAAAGTCGTAAATAGTTTTCATATCGATAAAATATCTTAACAGATATTATAAAAGCTGATCTTAGCATTATTTTTCTATCCCCCTGATGCATACAGAGATCTTTTTAAACTTAGTCTTGCCACCAGCTGGTTCTCGATAGGAAATCCTCAATGCTCACGTTTGGCCCCTGGCGCTGTTGAGATGGAGAAACACACCTCGACCATTGTCATTTCGCGCGTTCCTTCGGGGATCTGCCGTTTTTGTACCAGATGGTCATTTCACCGCATTCTCCGAGTAAAAATTTCTTTGGCAGGATGCCGCTCTCATCCGGGCACTTTTAACCCTTCGCACCCCCTGCGGGGAAACGGCGAACCTCGTCCGTCAAATGCTTCAAACGACGCCCTGCGCCGCCAACAATGGTCGTTCCACGACAATGGCCCCTCTCACAACAATCCCTGCTTCCCTGTTTGTTGGGAGGAGGCCATCCTTCCCCAGCCGGCAGCCCTCAGGCCGGTGATGGGCGGGCGTGGAATAGCACGGACGCAACAATAATGGGCCGTAAAGGTTTTTTGACGTCACTGGGTCAAGCTAGGTCAAGCTCACTTATCCTCATAGCCTTACCTCAAGCTCCTTAGCTGCATGATTCCTCCACCCAGTATTTTCGTATTGTTGGCTATATTTTCAATATGATCAATGGGTCTTATTTTTGGAAACGAGTCTATGAGACTTACAAATGAAAGCCATGGTTTTTATTGTAGTTTATTCTCGACAATTTATGTCTATTTGGTACTCATGCCATTATTATCGTTAAAACATTGAGGGATATTGAGCTAATGTTGCCCTCTCTCTTTACGCGAAGGTTTTCACCTACTTCCATTCCAACCTATTTTAACCTGCGGATTACCTGTACATATAATGATTCCTGATATTCCACGTCTTTAAAAACGGGTTCCGATATTTATTGACGTCACTTGGCAGAATGGCTTTTAAGAGTTTATTTACATCATCAACAACGAAGATACCGAGACTTGCCCTCACGCTCAAAATGACTCATGATTTATGAGGTGGATTCAATAAGTGAACTGTGTTTGGAACAGAGCCAATTCCGAAAACACTCTATTTTTGAGGCATGGTTACGGAGTTCCTTATACAATGCGAAAGAACGTTGCCGATATGAGTGGATGAAGGCTATCTCGTAAGGAATCTATATGCTACCCTGCGAGCTGCCGCATGGGCGTGTGGCAGGGGGGTTTAGAACACCAACCGTGTAAAGATGTAAGGGATGAGGTTTTAGGAGGTGGAAGAGTGACAGGTGTTAGGGTAGTGTATTTAGTGGAGCTCAGTATTTATTGTGGTCGCTTATGGTGCGTGGAAAAAACCAGTTTTTGTACCTAGCTGTTTGGAAATGTCTCTCTTATTTTATCGCTTCTGTCAGACTTAGAGATGTAGTGTGACGTCATTATTATATTCTCTGTGTCGCTCTGCAAAACACCAGTTCAGAATATCTCAAGGAAGCTAAGCCTAGCGTGTAGTCTCTGAGTCTCTATGGGCTCCCACCTTAATCCCTCTAAAAGTTGTGAAACTCCTCGTTCGTAGCAATTTTTAACGAAGCGCGCCTTTCTTTGTATTTTATTCTTTTTTGTTAAATCTTTATGACCAGGTTCCCTAATGTACAATGGAATGAACAGTAGAAACATATTGTCAAGGTGAACATTAAAATAACTAGGAGTTAAATATCTTAAGAGACAGGTGGAAGCATGTATTTAGCTGAATAGTGATATCTAAATCAAAGGAAACAAGGCGGTGTGCCTTATTCATCGCATCGTCAAAATAAGCCCTCTTAAAGCGTTCGATGGCTAACTCGACAACGTGCAAATTACCATTCATTTTTCTTCTTTGGCATCGAGCAACTACGTACACGTTGGTTGAACTGTTTTTCTTCCTCGTATCCTTGTTTCTCTTCCAATACCCCTTCATATTCTTGCGGTGTTCTCTATTCCTTTATCCTGCCCATTTCTGCCCCTTCCTTGATTTTCCCCCCTCAAAGATTCGGAGACCTGCATTTTCGCACCTGAGTACTTTATATTCCTAAATATTCTCTCAAATCCTATGTATTTCACAAACCTCTTTCCTTTCCTGTTTATTTCACAAACGTTCACTCCCACTCCTCACAACACCATAAACGTTCACTCTCCCTCTCCCACTCTAGTCGTACTTGTTAATGACGTTTTTTGAATCATTCTTCAATTCTTACCCATTGTTCACAAAATAATGCTCTCATTTTCCGCATTGTACCCGTATTTTTTTTTAAATCCAGGCACAACAGGGTATCGATATATCACAAGGGCATATTACCCTTTCCCATCGTTAAGAACTTTCCCCACTCTTATGATGGGAGATGATGCTGAAAAGTGACAATAAATGAGAAATATTCGCCGGTAACCACTACTTAACGCTGATGATAACAGATTATGGAAGTTAATCGTCAGTGTTTCTATATTAACGTGAAATTCTGATTGCTAAAATTAAGGAAGCTTTTTAGAGTTAGCACAGATGGGAACTCATTAGCGCACTAAAGCGGGCACGGACAGCGCTGGATGGAACGATGTGCGCTCCAGAAACGTTTGGTAACCTGCCAGTCGGTGGCTTTCCGTGGATGCATAATTTTCACGGCCGCTTGATTTGTGTGTAATTAACCGAGTACATATTAAAATGTTTTGAACTTCCCCGTGATAACAAGCTTGCGTTTGAAATTACGTATTTTTGACGAACTCTACAATTTTAGGCTGATCATTCGGCCGTGATTGTTGTTTAACCACAAAATGATACCTCCTGGTGGGTTATGTAACATTTCGTCAGCGCAATCGAGCCATTCGACGTCGTTTGTGTGTGCTTAAATGCGCTGATGTGCTGCGGCATGCGCTGACTTCAAAGCCTTGAATTGAGAGTTATCATCACTATCTGAGCTATTTTCTAACTTTCTCAGAACCTTATTATCTCCCTGTGGTGAATGGCCAAGCTCGCGATTTTGGCATCCACCTACTCTCATGTCGCCTCCGAAGCGGATCCACCCGTTGCCTCGGCGATTCTGGTCCATTCCCAACCTCTCTGATCCTCTCACCGATGTCTCTCATCAGGGAGCACGCGCAGAAGCTCGTGGGTACGACCAGTGTGTCCCTTGCTCCAACACTTTGAATGGAAAGATCCCGAAATTAGTACGCCAAACCATTTCCTTTCTCTCGGGGAAGCGTAGAAGGAATAGTTCGTGGTGAAGGAAAGAAAGTGGAAAACGTACCTCTGCATGCGCGGACTCTATGTGAACGAGATGCGATTATTTATCCCTTTTCTTTTATGGCGTCCTCATAGCGAGGTGGATGGATGATCCGCATTCGCGATGAAGTACTTCACGATCGGAAGGAAACCTCCGCGAGACGGCGCTAACGGAGGTCAGGGGAGAGAATGCACTGAGCATTGCTTCTACTCACTACCGCATATTCGAATCACATAATATTTTGATCGAAAGGAGAGTAACGATAAGCATGCTACCCCCTTTAGCATTTCTTAAGCGATGTTGCGGAGTTGTCAACGTGGGTGGTCTATTTGCTACATGAATAATCATTTAACAGTCCTGTTTTTTTACTTCTCTCGTTGCGGTGAACTTAGTAGGGTTACGAACCAGTTATTCAGTTTCTCGAAAATAATACTGTAAATTTCATGTAAAACATTTCAAGAAAAGCATGGCATGTGATCACTTTGTCGAGCATGTCATCTAATACTTGAAGCTTTATGAACGACGGAAAAATAGCCCAACTCTCCACAAATTTCCGCATCTTAGAAAGTGGGCTAAACGTTGCCAAAATTATAGGTGTGAAGGCAAACTCTTAACTAACATACAGATAATATTGGTTAATAGTTTAATGGTTAAAGTATGTGTCCAAAATGAAACACTGTAATATTTTAAATTAAGGATACATTTTTTGCTGTCTCTTTAAGTAAAAATGAAAGCCAACATGATGGCTTGCGTTTTCCAGCGGAGCGTCAAAATACTTCTCTTTAATGCGTTTCAAATCCAACAAAACGTATTCAGTATCAATACTGATTCTCATCAGAAAGAGAGGCTTTAGACGTGTTAATGCCTTAAAAGGTATTTGATATAAGAAATACGGAGTTTTGCGCGCCTGTATCTCACTCTGCGGGCCGCCTCAAGAGTATGTCAGAGGGTGCTTGGATCCCATTCATGAAGATATGAAAGAAGTGCAATAAGAGAAAAATATGCTCGAATACGTTACGAGCACGGCCTTGAGTCCGCGACGTTCGTGCTCGAGGGACAGACTGGAGGTTCGAGTTCACATCCGCACATTTTGGATAAGAGCGGAAATTTCTGTGCTTTACAAGTCGGGCGACTACGATGTGCCGGCAGCTCGCAGCGACTGTCTGGTGACTCACGAAATATATTGCTCAGACTTGTTGATTTAAGCGCTGCACAGAAAGCGCTGACTTCTACAATATTTCTCATTTAATTAATGAAAACTAAGGGCCGTACTTAGAGTCATTAACCAGCAAGCCCCTTATCAACTCATACTAATGGGCTGCATGGAGTCTCCTCGCAATGTGAGTCCTATAGTCGAAATTAAAAGAGAAACACTGGATAGGGGATGGTTGGGGGTTGCTAGGGACAGAAAACGGCGGGAAATATTATTCGTTGCTCAATTTTTTGGCGATTTCATGAGTTGAAGCTATAGTTACGGGTAAATAAATAGTCGGAATAATCGTAATATCAGTAAAATATTCTCGGGTTTGGCACCGGGTAAGGCTATTAAAGGCCAACGTTTCGACGAGAAACTCTCTGATCGTCATCAGGGCTAAGACTGATTATTATTCGCCGGGAAAGCCTACGATCTTTTAATCGTAATATCCATTGATAAGTTACATTATGGCAATATATATGCCGTCTCTCTGTCGTTGCCTTAGTTTTTGTATTCGCTGTGGAGTAAAAAACTGTCAACCTCAACATGCTGAAGATTCTATTCGGGAGAATATAAAGTTTGCAATATTGCGAAGGAATTTAAGTATTCAACGAAGATCAAAATAATTGCTCATAGGCTCTGGAAGAAACAAAATCGAGATGAATCAACGGAATCTGAGTCAACGGTGACGGGAATGCTGACGCGATGGCCAAGGTTCAACTATTAAGGTAAAAAAGCATGTAAATTGTTGTTTATACCTCTTTGAAAGCTGTGATATCGTTTTAAACTAAAAAGGCCAGCTACCCTTTTATATTCCTATAGTCCAGAATATATTCCTTTGAAAAAACCAATCGTCTGTGCTTCTTGTTGTTGCTATTGTACCTTCTGAATATCTGATTAAGAAAATGAATTTAATGGATAAATATTTAGTTAAGAATATATTACACTCTCTGGTCATTTAGTAAGGAATTATGGATCGTCATGGTTATAATTGACTTCATATAATTAATATGTGCTATAAGTTGTTTAGGCGTGCGTTTCAATTCAATTAGCTGCCGAATTTACCCATTCATCACACAATGTGGCACAGTATGTGATTACCTGAAACACCAGCTAGTTTCTTTCATTGTGTAATAAGGTAAAGCGCAAATTTACCGTCTTGTAATTGCATTAAATATGTGTTAATATTGGTAATTTATTATGTACGCTAATAGATTTTAATAAGCGAAGTGGTAATTAGCCAAGAAGAATAAATCAATATCACCGTAATTATTGTTCATTACATTTCATTTTAGGTGCAGGAAAATGACAACGGCCAACTCGGAGGAGGCTGCCAAATGTGCTACAGGATAGGTTATGACAGAAGAGGTTCCTCAAATGTATCCATACTAATGAAAATCACGATACTATGTTTAATATGTGAATATGAGAACTGAATAAAACTGAAATTAGTTATATTTGTTGGTTTTCACATGAATCGATGCCAATTCAAGTACAAATCAGTGAAAGATGTCCATTAATGTTCTACTGAAGCATTGAAAGTCTAATACTTGCGTTTCCTAAGCCATTTGGGATATGAAAAACCATTGAATATATTTTCTGTGAAAAATATTTCGTTAATATAAAGTTATTTTCCTGGAGATTGTTGGTCATTAATTCATGTTTAAACTGTTACTCTTTTGCTAACGTTTCGCATATTTATGTATGCTTCATCAGGGCTCAGAGAGAGTTCCTTTTGAATTCTCTCTGAGCCCTGATAGCCTAAATAAATATGCGAAACGTTGGCAGAAGAGTAACAGTTTAAACATGAATTAATGACCTACAATCTCCAGGAAAAAATCTTTATATTAGGAAAAAAGAGGTCACGAAGAAGAATCATCTAAATAATATTTCGTTGAAACCTAATGCTTCCAGCAGCTACGCGATCGGAGAGACTGGAATCGATTGGTGGCTGATGTGTTACGAGATAAGGACCCAATCATGCGGTTGAAATCTGTCAGTGCATGGATAGAATTGAGGTAATGGGCCAAAAAATCATTACCTAAATAAATCCGAAGGGATTTTTCCCATTCCAAGGGTATTAATGCGGTAACCTTCGCAAAGCATCTAATATAACCTATCATCTCCAACAGTAGGAAAAGGTAATGGAAAATGGTACTTACGTGAAGGGGAGGTAATTCATTATATGAGAACTGAACATTTATCATTATAATTATGGGACCTGACCAATAACAACCTAATTCAGAGACTATAAAGATTTCTATTTACAAAAATCACTGTGTAAATCTAATCATAGATAATAACAAGTAAAGTTTTGTTTTGATTCCTGGTCACCCTAGTAACAGTGTACGAATATACGTGGAAAGCGTTAGGCATAACATCAAAATTTTATCGATTGACATAAAATCATGCAATAGTTATATTAACACCAAAACTTCAATTTAATCAATGTACTATGTATATTGGTTTGAAACAGTCATGTTTCACTGATGGCGTTATTTATAAGCTGGGGGAGCATGCGTTCGCTGGCAGACGCTTCGGGGACCACTTGGGGGTAAAATTTGACTTTAAATAGTTTTTGACGAGGGGGTCTGCTAAGGGCTGGCGGATCCCTTATATACGACTTTAAATACGGCCCAGAGAGTTAAAATTTCATGCTTCATTGCATATATTAGCCCATACTTACCTAAATTACATGTATACATGACCTATCAGGAATGTACCATGAGGTAGGGCTGATGTAGTACACCAGACATCAAGCGCAGAATTTCCTAAGCTAAGAAATCGTTCATAATGAAAAAGCAGCATCTGTGTTCAAAGGACCACGAATGAGGAGACAGCGTATGAAAGCATTCGTGTGGAACGTGGCACTCCATGGATCGGAAGCAAGGAGAATTGAAAAAGCAGATCAGGAAAGATTAGAAGCAATCGAAATCTAGTGTTAGAGGAGCATGATGAAGCTCAAGTGGGCGGATTAAATAAGAAATGAACAAATTAACGACTAATAAAAGAGCAATGAGTAATCTTCCACAGGTTTAGATAGCATGGCATGTTTCACTGCACTGTGGCAAGTGAATATGCTACGTCCAACCTTATAACGTTATAGTTAAAAGTGTATGGAAGAGAAGAAGAAATGACCATATGGAACACTGGACAGAAAAAAAAGAACCAGATGGTTTGGGCACACATGGGCACAATAACTTTGTCAATAATATGATCGAAGGAAATTAGAGAGAAATTTCCCTAGGGGAAGATGAAAGTGTAAATTGACCAACCAAAGCAGGACCATTTGTATTTAAGGACCATTTGTATTAAACGACCATTGATGACGATTACTAAGGCTATTGTGGTGATATTCTGTTAGATACTTTTCACGTTTCCAGCCCCCCTTGTGGTAGTTAAAAATTGATTGTATCTACCTCCTTTTCCGCTATTAACCCCACATTCCCTTCATCACTCTTGTCAAGTACCCTCTTTGCAGAGTGGCTGAACGAATAAATGAAACGGTCTCAGAAATCTTCACTTCCTAGATGATAATTCTGTTTTATCTTAACAAGGTGGCAGCCGGAGTTATTGTCATTGCTGCACCCATGTTCAATACTTGCACTAAGTTTTCTATTTCCTTCGTTCCCTTTTTCTTTTATTCTTGACGCAATAAAGCGTACGTATAATTAAAAAGGGGAAAGAAAAAAATCTCGGGGTACAGACACGCAGCAGTGAAAAGTTGTGGAATGGACTCTAGGGAAACAGATATATATGTAAGGAGCGTGTTTCTTTGGTTGGCTGGTCGATGTAATGCAAGAGAGTCAAGTCAGTCCATTCATGACAGAGGAGCAAATCTGAGGGTGAATAAGTGAAAACCAAGAGAGTAAATGGTTGAAGGCACTCGTTAGGAGGAGTGAGGGATTTTTAAGAGATGGAATGTTCTGCGTTGCCTTTTACTTGTAAAAATCTGGACAATTTTTACTCTCTTCCCTTTAAACCTATCTTAACTAGTAGATTTTTTTATTATAATAATATTTTTATACAGGTAAATAGTTTATTTCCCTAAGGAGGGGTCCCATATGAATGGGGAGGCATAGAAATAATACTCTCACTGCCGCTGTGCCGACCCAATGTCTCCGACCGTCGGACCCCTGCATGCAAGCGCAACGAAAAAGCTGTGCCACGTGAGACTCTTGCCAAAGAGGTTGCGATGGAAGGTTTTTTTTTGGGAGGTGGTTTTGCTGAACGGACTGGAAGGATTACGTTTAAGACTCATGATGGAAGGCGGGTTTTTGAGACTGTACGGCCGCGAAGAATTCAGCGCACGGAGCAGAGGCCGTGCATGTTACAATATCCTCGGCGCATCTCGTGGAAGTTGAGGCGAATGAGGCACGCATTGGGAGTTTGTGGGCGTGGTGGAACGCACGAACAGGGCGACATTTAAGCGCAGCTGCCATTGTTTCATTGTCATGAGAGTAATCACGAGGGGAAAAAATATCACTGGTATTTTTTCATTTAAGATTGCAAGTGAAGGAGGACGAGAATAGTGAAATTTAACCAGGCATAGCCGAAGACAGGAAATAAATAGGGAAGGACAACATTGATGCGGTCTTTATTTGGAATGAGAGCTGAATGCGGAGGAACTCGTGGAATCCGGAAGAGGGTTTTTTTTAACCTCAATGCGGTTTTAATTACGCATGTATTCATTATATTTTTCACGGACTATTTTAATCGTTAACTGGCGTCTTTAAGTTCGGGCACATCGTATTTATTGAGTTCAGTTTTAATGGATTGCGCATTTGGAATGAACACAGAATGTTAAAGATTCTCATGAGGTTTTTTATTATCTTACGAAAACCTTTGTATTTTTCCTACGTCCAAAAATTTGCTACTTCTTTTAAGGGTAAACTCCAATTTTTAAGTTTTTGTAATAATATTATCACCGATTAAGTAATAACGTCTTATAATATCAATCTTGTGTAGGAACTGTGCAGTGTTCTCTAGTACCATACATTAAGAGTGCACAATAATATCCTGTTGTTCTGCATACTCTAGGAATACATTTTTATCACTATTGGACTTATGAAATATTTTCGGATTTTACTAAAATGTATGTTTTTTGGCCGCATCTATCAATCTGTAAGTCTGTTCACTAGGCTATAAGATAAGGGGAGTTATTTTTAGGGTCATGAAAGATGAGTTGGACAAGGATTAAGAAAATTCAAGCTTGGGAATCGAGATGGTGGTAGCAGGTTCTGGCACATTTCATTGTCAGTAATTGCATTTTTAGTGATTGCGTAGACAAGCATTGATGAAATATCTCACCTATTGTAATTACTTTTTACCCTTTGATGTGCCGGAAAGAAAAATTATCCCCTGAAACTGGGATGGATTTCCACCGTCTTAATGCGGGTAATCGAAATCCATGGCGTTATAGGAACGGTATCTGCATAATTCGATTCGGGCCCGAGGAGTGAAAATAAATTAGTCCCATCCAGAGTCCCATTCCCTATCCGAACCGGCCGCCGCGCCGTCCACCACTTGTCACTCTCCTCGCACTGTCACGAGCAGACGTCACGACCCCCAGACGCCGTCAACTACTCTTCTGCCTCGATTCTATGACCTCACGTATGAACCGCCGCCCGCCCGGGCAAAATAAAATGTTTCGGCTTCCATTCCCTTTTCCCTCCGCACAACGTGATGTGTAGAAGGAAGGTAGGGTGGGGAAGGGCGGTGGAATGAACCGGAGGGGAGGAGGAGGTATGGAGGATGGCCGTGCAGAAACCCGGATGGATGCATGCGATCCATCAAAAAACATTCATGCGGGGCCGGACGCAAGGAGTGACCGTGTGCAGGCCTGGGGGTCAACGTCATGTTGCTGCACTCCGCGCTTTCTCTCCTCCTGTTTACGGAATGGGGGAAGGAAGAATGGAGGCATGGGCGGCAGCGGTCTGCGGAGAAGTCTGGTCGTTCTCTCTTTCCCTTCCTTTGAGGGGAGGAGGGAGAAGAGGTGGCATGCATAAAACGTAACACGCCCTCCCGTGTATCTATCCTATCCTTCTCTTCTTTCTCGGTTAGTCTCTCTCTTATGGGGCAGGGGCGGTGCAAGTATGAATCCATCGAGATTTTTGCGGAAGGAATACATGAGGTGCCTCGTTGCGGGTAGAGGGTAGGAAGAATGGGCCGTGCATTTATAATGGAGTGACTAGTTTGTTACGAAAAGCTCCCCAAGGCTATAGCGAATAGCTGGATTGAGTAAATTGGTAAAGATGGAGAACGGATGGTAAATTATCTTCATCTGCTCGTAATTTATATCATTCATGTTCGATCCTCAGTAGAAGGATGACATAGAAATTTTTAATGGATGCAAGAGGCATTCAAAAGAACTTATTACTGTGTACATACTTTCTGCCCGCCGGGACTTTGAATAAAGCCCTTAAAATCACTATCCACAATGAATTTAAGTACAGGACGGTATGTGAAAAGAAATTTTCTTCACAACTCCGATTTTATTAACTTCGACCCAATCGAAGTGAGTGCCTTATGATTTTTGTGGGTGATGTGAAGTGTAGAATATGTGATTTTTGTCAAGGGTGTGATACTGGATTCCCTTGAGTAATGGAATTGGTGAAAGGTTTGAGCGGATGGTAACTACGTGCATGAGTTCGTTATGACGTTGATTATGACCTTCAGTTGGATGATACGAAGATTTTTAAATTAATGCAGGAGAATTTAAAAAACGTTAAGACTTGAAACACATACATTGTTTCCTGGAAGTTTATTTACGCAACACATCTTGACTATGGATGAAATTTGATGGGAATGTTTATCATGGAAATTTATAATAGTTCGAGCTTCAACATTAATTAAAGAAAAAATTAATTTACACTGAAAAATGCCTGATTTGGGCTAAGTTGTTCTCTTAATTTTCATTTCATATTATTTCTTTCCTTTATTTACGCAACGCATCTTGACTACGGATCAAATTTGATGAGAATGTTTATCATGGAACTCATGGAAATGAAATTTATAACTGTGCAAACTTCAACCTAATATAAGAAAAAATATATTAAACTGGAAAAATGCCTGATTTGGGCTAAGTTGTTCTCTTGATTTTCATTTCATATCATTTCTTTCCTTTATTTACGCAAAGCATCTTGACTACGGATCAAATTTGATGGGAATGTTTATCATGGAAATCATGGAAATGAAATTTATAACTGTTCCAACTTCATCATTAACTAAAGAAAAAATATTTTACACTGAAAAATGCCTTGTTTGGGCTGATTTTTCTCTTAATTTTCATTCCATCCTTTGAAACGGATATTAACGGTGAAGTTGATATTTTTCTCTGCATAGGAACCTTGACAACAGCGTCTTTATTTACCACCATTGTTTCGGAGATAACAAACACAACATGGCATCGTTCACTCTCTAAAGCGCTTCGTCCGATCAAATTCCAACAAAATTCCAGTCGTAACCCGTCTAAAAGGCTTTAGCAAGGATGATAACGAAACGGGAAAAGCTACTCGACAAAGTGGTGGACGCCATAAGCAATATCGGCTCCGGAGTCACCCGAAAAGAATTGATCAAGTTCCTCGAGAAGGATGGCGGCCTGGATGAGGTCAAGACTCAGCACTACGAGTTGGCCCTGAGGAACGCGATGGAATGCGGCCTTGTAAAGAAGCTGAAATCCGGCGGCTACTCATTGGTGCACGCGGAAGATGGATGCCGCCGACGTTCGCGGAGCCGCAGGAGGAGGAGTGGCAGCTGCAAAAAGAAGTGTAAGATTTGCAGAAACAAGCTGGGCCAGATAACCAAGTGCCGGAGGAAGAGGAGCAAAGGGAGGTGTGGTAAGCGGCGAGCCCGCTCAGCGAGTAGGTGCGGAAAGAGGAGGCGCCGTAGGAGCCGCAGGAGGAGGAGCCGGGGCCGGTGCGGAAAAAGGAGGAGGAGGTAGAGACTGCGAGGAACAATTGAGAACACATCCAGACGTGGGACTTTTCCGAATATGCTCATATTAATGAAAATTCTGTAACCTTGATTCTAAATATAACGAACGCTTACTCGATTGTCAGAGAGAGTATTTGAACAATATTCCGGAATGAAAATTGTACAAGTGTTATATTTTACATATTATCCTTCAATAAATGAAATGAAAACTTGAGCTATTGGCTGTTGTTTGGCGCTTTATTTAAAATTGAAGTGAAAAATATATTTAAATCTAATTTTACTAATCTTTTTCTGTGTTTGGTAACTTGATATTTATAGCAACCATAACAATGGTAGGAATTGTTTATTTCGCGTTAAGATGAAATGTGTTCCCATATAATCGAATTATTATTAAAAATACCCTGCGTCCCACAAGGATTCGTGTTAAAAAGGTATATGATTGGCAAAAACATCATGTAAACTCATTTTTTTCACTTTTATCAATTGATATATCAAATGAGAATACGTGCCCGAAGTTTCACGCAAATCTGTACCAAGACAATTTGCTTGCGTTATCTTAACTGCTTTTCATATATGCTCTGAGATTTGCGTAAGGAATGAGAAGAGTTGTACAAGGGAGAAGATAGGACGCTGTGTTCAATGGGTTTTCTTGCTGAGTTATAGTTAAATAAAGTACTTGGGTATCAGGGAAAAAATTAAGCATGAATTTGAAAACATAGGAATTTCTTGGAACTTAGAAAAAAATAATTAGGTGAACACCGTAACTCGTTGAGAAACCTCAGAAGTAAACATTGATATTGATCGAACGTTCTGATGAGATTTTTTTCAGTTTTAATGGAAGTCGGTTCTTAGGGAATACCATTCTGGCTTACAAAAAATTAATAAAGCCATAGGTAGAGCCATGTGACCGTTGTGGTATTTAACCGAAGGTGTGCCAACTAGAGTGTTACATAATCATGTTTTCTTTCGCTTTTTTGTTTCTCTGTGAGTTCCTTCTTCCATTCTCTGATACTCATCTCTCAATTCACCCAGCGTAATTTCTCCTGTCTTTATTCGCTGCAACTTCGGCTCGAAGAAGGGTTCGGGCTTTCAATAGTTCTCAAGGTTTTTTAAGTTCTGACCTTTTCCAATGAACTTTATGTATCTGTTTTCAACGTGCATACATTAAAGTAGAGAGTAGATGACATTGTAACGTAAGAATATGAATCCTGTTGTTTTCCTATTCCAAAAAATCATCTATGTTATGTGGATATAATTCTGGACACAGTCCTTTTCCCCAGCATCGCTGTGAATATCCCCGATCGAGTTTTTGTTTCTTAAGCTTCCTTCATGAAACTTTCTACTTTTCTAGGTTAATAGTGAATTACGATATAAGTGACTTAAGTGGCTCAATTACACGCCGTGTGATGAAAGCTACTAACTTATAGCTCGCGTGACTTAAATTCCCAGTAAGAATGGTAAAAGAATGTTATTAGTGAATTTTATGAATAAAAATTTTCAATCAGCTCTGCATAGTTACCGTTGTTTACCTTTCATTTTCAGATTTTTTGAGAGCTTTATGAGTACTATTCTATTAATAGGAGAATTTCAGGTATTGATTTGTTTTTTTTTGGTAAAAGATTGTCTTACTATTAATGAGAGAATTGGAGCGATGTATTGTGAGGAGGCAGATGAGAGGGAACCTTTGAAAAGAGAGGGAAAGTTTAGGTGGGGCAATCTAGATTGATCCTAAAAAATATTGCGTTATCAAATTTTAAAGTATAGACAGTACTGATCTTCCCACAAGTTTGATATAGTTTTAAATAAACAAGCCAAAATTACAATGTTGTTTATGATATGGTAGAAAATACAGTTAATCCATGGTCAACTTCATCTACATTTGGTCATATTCATCGAGTCCAATTACATGAGCCGAATAAAAATGTTGCCCATACTAGGAATTCCTTCGTCAAAACTTCAGTTAAATTTTATTAAATTCAACAAGTATTATCACCAAAGCCAAGATAAGCAGTTTTTTGTGATCCAATGGTTTATAAGTAATAGATACAATAGGTGTGTATTCAAATTAGTCTATAGTGTGCTATGATTATAGTGCTACGGTAGATGGTGTTTAGCATAAGTCAATATTTAATTATTCTAATATTACTAATAAAGCTGTGTAGACTGAAGATAAGGAATGAGTTCATGAATAAGAAGTTTACAGGTTCTCTATCTAGTAACTAGCTATAATTCAAGTACGCTAAGAGTCAGTTTATATTCAGGGTCATAAATATTACATGCACTTAACATTTAACGGTGATTTTAATAAATTATGCTTTTGATAACCTATAGTTATTAATTACTCGTGCATGACTTAAGTGAAGTCATGTGTAATTGTGAAATTATCTTCAGCACAGTGTAATTATGGGATACTAATGCCACGAAAATGCGTGACTTTAGTGCGAATTTAGGTCGCGGTGCTATAAATATCTTATTTTCCTCATCCCTGAACT
Organism: Ceriagrion tenellum; assembly: GCA_963169105.1. Taxonomy (NCBI): domain Eukaryota; kingdom Metazoa; phylum Arthropoda; class Insecta; order Odonata; family Coenagrionidae; genus Ceriagrion; species Ceriagrion tenellum. Next base: position 63,275,225 of record OY720637.1, read on the forward strand.
TTTTCCTGGATGATTGAGAAAACACCTAGATTCCAAGCATTTTTAGTGGAATGCTAAGGGAAAAGTTTTTATAATGAAGCTCTGGGTGATTTTATAGAAAAATCCTGGCCGAGACCTGACCAAAGATCGACCAATACGTTGTTAGAAGACTTAAGGCCGCTTTACACGGTACACGGTACATTTTATTGTACAAACGAATGTATGAACTATTACAAGAGGAAACTTGTACCGTGTAAATCGGCTAATTGTATGATTGTCTGAATGGATTAACTCTAATTCTAATTATCTAACTCTAATTAAGCTCTAATTCCATTCAGTTTCTTGTACATTCTGTGATACATTCGTTTGTACAATAAAATGTACCGTGTAAAGCGGCCGTTTTCGCCGCTTTACACGGTACATTTTTCAAAAATTCGCGGGAGATCTCAAGTTCGAATGCAGCTCGCATATGAGGCCCGAATACTAGTCCATTGGTTCATGTTTCCATTCGGAGGATGTATTTGAAACGCTTTGAAATAGTTTTGAGCGGAAGTAATTTCGCCCGATTGAGAAAATGAACGAAATTGTCGCCATTGGAAGAGACGGATGTGCTTCCTTTTTGTGATTCAGCTCTTTCCCCTTAAGGATGAATATTATAATTACTGTTTCGCTTTACGTCGACCTAAAACAGTTTGAAATTATCCATAAATAGTATTTTGATTCAAATACTCCTGCGTCCTGTGAAGGGCCCTGCTGTTTCTTCCTTTCTGACCCTTCGTTGGTCCGACCTCCTACCCCCTCCCACTCTCAGACGGATGGCTGGATATACTGGATAATTTTAAATTTAAAAATATTTCATACACGACTAGATTGAGGGGGAATGCATAATAAAATGAAGGTGGTGAAAGTTGTGGTATAAATTATAAGAATTAATGTAGTTGCAGATACTACCCCGGGATTTTTAGCTAGAAAATTGATGGTATTGTATTATAGTACCAGATGGAGTCTTGTTCCTGGAAATTTGATTTTTACCTTGGCAATGAAACCTAATTTTGATAAAGCTTTCGGAATCATATTAATTGATTTATTTAACTCACTCATAATTTATTTAACTCACTCATTTATTAAACGTGGTATTACTTTGACAGTCTGGCCATTAAATTTCGCTCTTCAAGTGATCCCCATTATAGACATTTATTCAACCATACAATGACGGACGATCATGGTTTTAAAATTTGTTCATGACACTAAATAGGCCAATTTAATGAAACCCAAAGATTTTGGGCATCGTATTCATAGTCAATGCTTTCACGTTTAAGGGAGATCTCTCTCGAAATTCTCTCCATGAAATAAACTCCGCGGAAGCCTTCGCGGAAAATTTACCTCTGTTTTCGCTATTTGCTAGTATACTTGATCTTTTGCGTTAATTAGTGAAATAAGTATTTAATTTTTTTGTCCAACGATTGGGCAACCATTCTCATCCCATAATAACTTAGTTTTAAGAATTTTATAAATATTCCAAAAAAACTCCCAATTCCTTAATCCTACTTGTGCTTCATAAAAATAGTGACGACTGCTCGTAAGTCTGAGAATTGCGAGGATAAAGTAAAATAAAATGAGTTTTAGAAACTGAGTTGTATTGATCAAACCTTTCAAAGTTAGAAAAACAAATATCCGATTATAGGGTTGGAATTTTCGGAGAAATAGGTTGAAATATTTTTGGCAACAGTGCTTTAAAAGTTATTTACCATCAACTAGGATTCTCTGGCACCTACCCCAGCCATTAGAGTGTCATGCGGTTTGGAAAAGAGGGTGATCAGTGTCGGTCGGTGTAGCCAGTCTTAAATCTCCTGCGCAGGTCTAGTGGAAGTCAAAAGAGACTGATTTACCCGTGTCGCTTGGGGTTCAGTCCACTGTCTACATCTATATCTACATACTACCCTGCGAGCCGCCGCTTGTACTTGGTAGGGGGTATAAGGACACCACCCGTGTAAGGATGTAATGGATAAGCTTTTGGAAGGTGAAATGGTGACATGTATTATGGGAGTGTATTTAGTGGAGCTCAGTTTTTATTGTGCTCGCTTATTGTGCGCGGAGTTTTTCTACTTATCTGTTCGGCTTTGTACCTATCTCTCTTATTTTATCGCTTCTGTCAGACCTAGAGATGTAGTGAGGCGTCATGATAATATTCTCTGTGTCGCTCTGACAGGCACCAGTTCTGAATCTCTCCAGCAAGCTAAGCCTAGTGAATATCCCCCGAGTCTCTAGGGACTCGCACCTCCCAAACTTCCACCTAGGGGTCGTGCTGGCAAGGAGAGGCAAAAAAACGCACTGTGCGACATCAGGAAACATTGAAAAAAAAGGATGATTCACTCGGAGGAAGTGATATGTTGGGCGGGGTTTCGATCGAAGGGGGAGAAGGGTTTTATAATTGAGGGGGGATGTTTTAAGTTAATGCTAAAATAAGAGGAAACGGAAGGGGAGTGTGGATGTGTGAATGTGGAGAAAGTAGTGGCGATGAGAAAGGGAAGTCGGAAAATAAATAGTGGGGAAGGAGGAGGCTAGATGGCCGAGTAAGGTTCGGGGGAAGGGGCGAAATAAAAAGAAGGGAAAGGAGCGGGGAGCTTTTGCGTGGGCGAGCGGAGGGGTGGGATGGGAAAGGACAGGTTAGCAAGAGGGGAAGTTGGCCACAAAAGATCACTTGGGCATGTCGCTCCTTCCGGTGGCGCGTCTCCGTTGCATTCGCCTCTATTAATGCTCCCATTCGACGAAAACCTCGTGTCTCATTCACCGCAAGCCATACCATGCTCCTCTTCTTTGAGCCCTATGTGAGTGAGGCGTTTAGGAAACATTCTCGTTTTTCCTAGAATCAAACAAACTATGAGTGTGGGGGTGAAACTCGATAAAATAATCCCTGACAAATATCCATTATGCCTCGTTCAGACTACTATCGTACGGACATTGTTCGTTGAATTCGTTATATGAATGCATGTTCGTACCATGGTAATTTGTAGTTCCTAGCGTTGTCATTTTACAGTGGTATTGCTGGTGTCACGAGCAGAATCCGAAAATTATGAATCACGATATTTGAAAAAGACAACCATTATAGCATAGCAGACGATGTTACTTTAATGAAAAAGCGTAGAAATGTGTCATTTGCTTAATGAACATTTCTAAAACCGCAAAATGCCATAGAAAAAAAGTATTTGTTATTTCGTTTGCAATCTCTGTACTTTCGTTCGTTGCGATGCCCTGGTGCGAGGGAGGTGAGAGCGACACTGTGCCCCGTTCACACTACAGTTGCACTTGCATTTTGGGAGTCACGAGATACAATCGGAAATGGTCCGAGATTTTCGAATGAAAAAAAGGGACAAAAACCCTTCCTCGCCTTCCTATATCCCAAATACCCTTCCCATATCCTTGACATAAAGTTCATCAGTTAAATCCATTAAAACCAAATCATACAAACATCTAATGCAAAAACATAACACTTGCAGTTGGGTTTGTTGGGTATGTTATTTCGTTATCACAGCTAAATATTAGTTATCAATGTAAAACAGTTATGAAAAAAATTTGCACTAAAGTCAATCAAAATTTATTTGTAATCAATAAACCCAAAATATGTATGTTAAATGGCATTGACGAATATGTACCTGTAATTTTGTACTTAATTTATGTAACAACTTTTGTAAAAACCGAGAAAATTTTTTCACTAAATGTACTTGGTTTTACAGGGCATACCTTGATCAATTATCTTCCTCTTTGAATGGAGAATTTTCAGTTCGAATATCTCATATATCTTCCGCGATGTAACATATTTCACACGCTCCATTTTTGTCCATCACCGCCATCCTTGGGTACCATCATCCGTACCAATTTTATCAGACGTTTTATCAGAAATTTATCAGCAAATATACATTATATCCTGCCTTGCTTGCCGCCGTTGGAACATGTGGCAGTGATTGTCAGAACACAAGCCATTGAAGATGGGGAGTGAGCAGGAATAGGATAAAGGAGAGAATATAAGTGAACTTTATGTCAACAGAATGTACTAGTGTCTCGTTCTATTTTTTAAAATGTTACTGGTTGTGGTGGTGGAAATATAGAACTTTCGTACCAATTGATTGGGCGGTGTATTGTTGTTGTTAATTTTATTAACATTCCCGACCGAGCCCTCTGCAATTATCATGGTTTTATTGCCGTCGTAATGGCCGGAGAGTTGGTAAGGGTGTGTGGATTACGCTGCTTTCAGTTCATGCGTACGGAGTGACTCCAGGATGATGGCCTTCTGCATGCGAGCCTCAAGTGATTTCGTCTGCGCCCCGCGGGACGGAATGCACTTGATGCTATTTACCAGCGAGCCCTAAACTGTCACAACGTTTACCAATCGAACTCAGATCGATTTGGCCGGTTTAGCTCGGTATGGTAAATGCAACGGGATAGCGAGATTGATATGAGAAGTGGGCAAACTCGGCCCGCTTTCTCTGCCAGGCTGAGATTTCAAATCGATATTTCATGGGATTTCACATTAGCAATTATCGTACACAAATGTCATGAGAACTACCAGTTTCATGGAGTATCCGAGGTATATTTGACGGAGTTAAAAAACAGGTATTGATATTTAACCCGTTTTTCCATCCCTTTCACATCCTCCATTGATTGGTCGCCTCCAACTGCTCTGTGATTGAGCCCGAGTTTTCCTGGTGCAGTACTAATAAAGTAATAGAGAGTCAAGATATATCTAAATGGAGGAAGGTTAATATCCCCAAGAATTTAACTGGCGCAAACCTCTATCTTTCATCTAGGCATTCTTTATACCTCTCTTTATCACTTCCATAAAACCTATTCCTATTCCTCCTCGTCCCGCTTAGTCGAATTTCCTCCCGTCTGTCACGGCCCTTAATAAATGTCTCTAATATATTACTACGATACCCATTCTCTTACGACCAACTTACCAAGTAAATCTGAGTATATCTCTCGTATTTTGCCGTTTTTTTTCAATTTTGAAAATACTCGTAGATATATCACGCGAGGTTCAGGGGAGACAAGAAGGGTATCATTTTACCTCAAATTTTAATCACATTTCTCCTTATACCATGGAGAATGGTTTATTCTGTTCGGCACAATGACTCGAAAAATTGCAACGTAAGTAAATGATATTTTGGTACAATTAGAAATATGAATCCATGCTGAAAATAAGTATTGTACTTTTCCAAAGTTATTTATTGTCCTATTTCCTATTTCGGAGCTTGCGACATATTCAGGTACAACTTTTTATCTTTTATTTATTGGTTTTTACAAAGAATTTAGTCCACTTAGTTTGGATTGTAGCCATAGCTAGTGGCTATGAACTTGATTATCCAAAGTTCAGTTTTAAATTTCGTGAGAATGAGTGGAATTTGAAGGAGGCGATGAACCATAAAATTAAAAGCAGTATATTTGTGGGAAACATGGTAAATCGAATCGCTAGATATGATATAATCATTGTAAGATGGTTTCCTGTAGATTGAAAATTCATATTTTATCATTGGAATCATTTAAAATGGATGGATCTAAGAAATTCAGTGAGCCGTTCACGTCTTTTTCAATTGTGAAGGAAATCTTAGGATGAAGTGAGTTCAGATGGTTGAGGAAAGAATCCACTTGGCGGTTAGTACGAGACCATAGACAGAGGATGTCGTTCACGTTTCTAAACCATTATTTAACAAAGCAAATTTTCCGGTTGCCAAATTTGAATAATTTTTCCTCCAAGGAGTTGAGAACCCTTTCGAAAATTTTAGTAAACAGAAAAGACAAAGTGGATAGATTATTCTGGTGGGGTATTTACGAAATCAAATGCAATAGTTGTAATATATCTCCATAGGTAAAAGTGGACGAAATTTCAGGACACGTATTAAATACACTCACAAAGTTACTTTAATATGAATTCCAACTGTCAATTTTCCATGCATATGCTGCATTATAATTACATAAGCGATCTATCCCCGAAAGTTTACATATTTTACCAAAAGGCTTAAAGATGTATGCTTTGGAACAGCTGAAAATTATCTGACAGTCAAGCAAACTTTTCTACGAGCTACTTTTTCTTCACCCTTCCCCATTCTATTCCGAAAGAATTTCCCTTATCGCAAGCCCCTAATTATACCCCTGCCTTCTCTCCCAAATATTCGTTTGTTTTCCAAATTACCCAATCTTAGAGTAAGTTTACTATCGTAACAATCAATAAATAAAAGATAAAAAATTGGACATTGAAGATGCCGCAAGCTAAGAAACGCGTTGTACAATTACAATAAATCACTATGGAAAAGTACAATACTGTTTTTCAATATGGATTCGAATATAAAATACTTAAACGAAGTGACGCCTGAAGGTGTAAAGTTAAGAAATATGAGATCTTTTTCTTTATAAAGTAGCTAAAGTCTCTAAATTCTGGCCGAAGTGATATCACGATGAAAATAGAGCGAGATACTATTTCACTTTTTTTATTTTTTTTATTTTTTTTATTTCTTTTTTTTATTTAATTTTTTATTTTTTTTTTCGGAAAATTTAATGAAATGGGATGCACCATGGAGAAAATATCTTATCTTTCCAGTAATAACAAAATATCAGCCACCTACCGCTATATCTGTCGAGTTTAATTGAGTAATCTACCAGCGATTGGTAGTCTTTTGGACAATCCTTATTGGTATGTTTTTGGACTGTCCCAGTTTTTGGAACTTCGTTTCGTTTTCCTAACTGTGGACGATCCGCCATTAGAGACCTCATAAATTCCTTATATCGTCTTCCTCTTCGTATTTCGTCCAGAATTCCTATCCTCTCTCTTCCTTTTTATCGTATTCCAAGTGTTCTCCCATCTCTTCAATATCCTTCCCCTTTCAGAATATACTTCATCTACCACTTCTGCCTTTTCCGAACCTCCACCGCCAGGTTATTATTCTTTCCAACCATTAACGTAACCTCCTTTTTCGTGTTCCTCACCACCCAGCTCATCCTTCCCATCCTACTCCAAATCCGCATCTCAAGTCTATTTACATCTTCCCTTCGCAATGACCAGGTCTCCGCCCCATACATCATCACGCTCCATATTAGAGTTTCCACCAGCCTCTTATGTACATCTCCACTCGGACACCCCCTCATCAATTCCCTCCTCTTTGAAAATGCTTCTTTAGCCAGGGAAAATTTTAAATATTATATCCCTACCACTTATCTCATTCTCCTCCAAAATACTACCCGGATATGTAAACTGCTCGACTTGCTCTACTTTTTGCCCTTATACTCTTTTATTCAGGCCAACCTTCTTACTAGAGAATCTCACTCTCTTCGTCTTCTTATTGTTTATCTTCATACCATGTCTCTCCGGTATATTTTTCAAAAAAATACCAGCAATTTTCCACATAAAATAGAATGAGAATTCGTTCCTGGGACTTTATTTTAAAAATGAGGGATTTCTACTGCCAGGAACACGTCAGAAATATAACTGTGTGTAGGTAGTATTAATTTTGGGTTTAAAAATGAGGCAATTTCTCTCCGCAGTATTTTACACAGAATTTTAAAAAAATCTCCTCTTGTGAAGGCATTTTCAGCGACCGATGTCAGAAAAATGAGTCAATTCTAAAATAGTCGGCTCCGGTGGCGGCGGGGTAAAGTCGTCGCCTGCTAAACCGAGGGTCGCGGGTTCGAGTCCCGCCTGTGTGGGTTTTTCACCACCCAGGGTATGGATGTATGTCAAGTTCTGTTCGTTCGATCCCTGGAAAACCTGATGACAGGCTCAGCAGCCTTTCGGGATACCGGGGACATACGGGCCAACAGAATCGTCCGGCAGCAAAATAAAATATGTATCTGTGCATATTTTGTTCATCCTTGAGATTTCCAGGAGCACAAAATAATATTTTTTGCCAATAAAATTGCTCTATTTACTTCCTTTATTCGGATCCATATTGAAAAGCATTGTACTTTTCAACAGTTATTTATTGTAATCGTACAACACGTTTCGCAGCTTGCTGCTTCTTCATGTACAATTATTTAGCTTTTATTTTTCGCACTCCTCCCCACTCCTTTCCGAAAAAATTTCCCTCCCAACAAGCTCCCAATCTATGTTCTCCTGCCTTCCCTCCAAAAAATGAGTTTTTTCTCCAAGTCTCCAAGTTCTCCCGCCTCCTTCTTAACGAAAAGTTACTATCGTAACAATCAGTAAATAAAAGATAAATAATTGTACCTAAAGGTGCAGCAAGCTGCGAAACACGTTGTACTATTACAATAAACTAGCTTAAGCTGCCACTTTTGGTGGCAGTTTGTATTTTACTTTGCCCGCGTTTGAATGTTACTCTCAAATAATGGTTCGCTTTCTTTACCCTTTTTATTACTTCTTCGCTTTCGAGTAACCTGATTGCAAGTTGCCTAATGGAAACAGTTTCCCAATTTACATCTTCCGCCATCGTTACTCAGCAAGCATTTTTGATCTATACCACAAACATTCTTTTCCGAATAGCCTTTATGCAACATCTTCATTTAAACACCAGAACGCAAATTCAGTCGTTCGGTCTCCACTTTTCCAAACTTCTTACCCCGCGAAACAGCAATCCGGGCCGTTAAATGCTGTTTATATAACTACTTACACTACACAACAACGGGTTTACTTTCAGTTTAAACAGCAACAGATTAGAACGGGTGTAAAAATCACTGTCTATACGCGGCTCGAACAATAAGTGTCCTTCAAGCACACAATTTTAAAGAGGCGATCTCCATTGGTCTACAGGTAGCTCTGGTGCTTGGGCTAGTCTTGATTGACTTCTAATTCTCCATGCATAAATCAGGCATTACTATATATCGGCTACTTTGTATGTGAAATTCCAAAAATCGTCCATCCTACGGCTCAAAACTAACACATCTATAAAAAAATTTCCATAAATATTGACTCATTCGCTATATCTCAACTCTGCTCACAGCCAACGCCCGAGTTCAATTAAGGTAGATAACTGTAGAAAATACGATACTTATTTTCAATATTGATTCAAGCATAAAATATATACACAAAGTGACGCCTGAAGGTGTAAAGTTTACTTATTTCATTGTACGTCTGCTGAAATTAAAACATTAAATTCGTTATGGTCTCCCTTATGGATAAGGAGAAATCTAGCTCAAAATAACTAAATTCGATTACCTAGGTAGTCTGTTGGTTACGTACCGTGATAGGTTATACTTCGCGATATAAAACGAGCTGTTGGAACACCTGCAAAAACACAAGTCTGCTATTACTGTAATATGCGGTGGAAAGAAGGGAGCGGAGGAGCGAGAGGGGAAAACCCCTTTCACGTGGCTCCAAGCTGAGTCGGAGATCACATGGCGACTCCCCTCCTGCATCAGGCGGCTCTCTGGCTCCCATTAGTCATCTTGTGTGTTTGAGAGAGGAGTGGATGAATAGTCACCACAAGGTCGCCCCCTAGTGGAGTGAAGGGAAGAAAGTGCGACTAATTCGACTCCGACCGCAAAAGGAGTAGTGCCAAATTTCTGCAGTTTGTGAAGGGCGATCGGTGTCATTTGCCCCGCAGCGATCTCCACACGGCACTGTGCCTTCAAGGTTGAAAACGGATGAATCTCTTCGTCATTTCCGAGCACAACGCCGGGAGGCCGGCTGTGTTTGCCGCAAAACCCACGGGAAATTCGAACAGATCGCTTCGTATTTTTTTCAGGCTAATGTGGGGGCTCATACGTGGATCTTAGACTTTGGATAATCTATGCAAAACGTATATATTGTAATAGGTATAGAAATCTGCTCGAGTCTTACAGTTTATTATATATTTTACTCTTCATTAAGTAAGACGAGACAAGAAATCAAAGGTAATTTGTCTGTGAAATAAGGTGTTGCCGGCCCCGGTGGCGGCGGGGTAAAGTCCTCGCCTGCTAAACAGACGGTCGCGGGTTCGAGTCCCGCCTGGGTGGGTTTTTCATCACCCAGGGCGTGGATGAGTTTCAAGTTCTGTTGGTCCGGTCCATGGAAAACCTGATGAATGGCTGAGCAGCCTTTCGGGATACCGGGGACATACGGGCCAACAGAATCATCCGGCAAGCAAAAAAAAAATAATTAGAATTCTCAAAATTCAAATCATAGTATGAATAATGATTGGATAACTAATTTTTAAAAATGCGGCCGTAAAAGTATTAATCCACATGGAATAAACAAGCACCGGTTATCGAATTATATATTTTATTTTATTGAAAAATCAAGCTAATACAATGATGTAGAATATCTTTATAAATGTGCTAAAGCGTTAACTCTAATAACATTAAAATAGATTCCTCAAAAAGAGGCATGGTTAAGTCAATCATTCAGTGTACACGTGTGAAAAAAAGTTGTTATTAACCCTGGATGAATGTACCTCCTCGAGTATCGTTTTAATTTTGTAATCCTTGAATTTTCGCTTAACTCATCAGTCAGAATGCATTCCATTGACTGGTAAAAAAGTTTCCTGCCGCTGCTTAAGTTATACTTAGTTTCCAAAATTACTGACGGGTTCGAGCAGTATAACTTTATACATTCCTTTTGTGTTAAGGAATTTGTATTTTATATTAGCTTTCAAAATTTGTATTTTCCCTTAACCCATCGCCCGTCGTCTTTTATAGCATAGCTATAAATGTAGCCTCAAATGGTTCGTTTGCTAGTGTTCCTATATTAAGATTAATTCTAATATTTGCTTATAGCTTCGACAGTAAACTTCTAATAAAGTTGAGAGGTTTCTTTCAACGGAACAGTGACGGATTGTTCGTCAAATAACCTAAGTTCTTGATTTAATCGACGGAGTGTATGCATAACATTTACGATGGAGGTATATGTTCGAGAAATTTGTAATTATTTATGATCAAAATAATAAACTATGGTTAGTAATTCCATATTTATGTATTTTGGTAGGATTTAAATTTTAACTCTTTATCTTCATTCTCATTCTCGTACATACCCTTCAGGATCTTATCCGAAGGAGATCATATTTCTATCTGGTTTCCCGTGTCGTTTCTTGGAAATGTTATTTTATTGTTCTAAGAAATTCTTGAATTGACGCCTTATTGAGCTTATCATACTGGGCTACGAAGTATTGGATGTCAAATACCCGACCTTCTAGGGAATATAGGTGCTCTTTATCTATCCTTAATAGTGAGAATGTATGCATATAATTTCTGACAATACCACCATGTCTGCATAGTGTCCGTTTTTTGGGGTGGGTAGGAGTATAATAATAATCACCTTCTAAGGAATTTGTTGCCGCTTGATTATTTAATTTTTTGCCTAAAAAAAGAATGTCCTAGTTACAGTAGTTGGCTATACCTTTATACACAATGTAAGCATGTAGCATTTAATTTGTGGTCTGACCGTACGTTTAATGTGTAATCTATCCGTAAAATAAATGTCAGTTCCATGCATAGGAAGAGTTGTCAATCAATAGGCATTGGGTCAGTATCACTAAATAGGCTATAACTGCTAAAAAGTGTAGTGAGATAGTAATATTTCCCGGAGTAGCGAAAGAATAAAGTTTGCTTATTTATTGAAATCCTCCATTTTTGTCTTATTCCTTAACAAAAAAGTAATTCACATTAATTAATATTGAAAAGTGGAAAATTTTTGCCAATTCCGGTTATCACCATGAAATTTGGGAATGATAATTTACCCGCCGCAGAAAGATAACATGAGAATAGTGTGCTAAAGAATCACATCAGGAAAGGAAAGATTCGATTCTCAAGTACAGTTACGACAAGTTTTACTACATGAATATTTGTGTAATAACTGATTTTTTTCTCTTTTCATGGAAATTATGGTAACGGCAACGGTAAAGCTGTTAATATAAGGTTTTCGATAAGCTCGGTACTTGAGGAGTTGCGACTCCATATTTGTGGGAAAAAAATCAAAACTATCTCCTTTACCGCCTCCTAAGGTATTTCATTTTTCGTGAATCGCCCCGTGTAAATGATAAGCCTGCATAAGGTTTGTTATCTTTATGTTGCACATGGTGGAAGACAGGGTAAATTCTTGAAGCTTCGAGTATAATGAAGATAGAACACATGCTTTTTGAGAAACTAGTATATTTAAGAGAATATAGCGAAAACGCCTGATCACTCGTTCCCCGCGTCAATGCGGGCCAACGTCTTCTATGGCGATATCGCAAGTAGAGATATATATACATGAACAGGCATCAAATAGCCCTTCACAATTAGACGACCAAGGTGGACGAACTCTTGTTTCCGCTTGTTATTGCACATGAAAATCCATTTAAATTATAGGGCTCCTTCCATCACCCGCACCTCAAATGGCAACGTAATGGCTGTTTATGTCTCTATGCTGGTATTTTTAGAAAAAAATAATTTCTCTTGTCTCCCAGCCGTCACGTTGAAAAGCAGTGCTTAATTCAGATAAAGCAACCTTAAATCCAGTTACTGCTGCATTCTCCATTTTTAACTTTCTGCATTTAGCGATCATTGGAATACCTACTTCCTTTTGACTGACTATATATAGGTAATGGTTGTCGAATTTCTCACGTATGTACTCGGCCATTTGAGCGCGTCTTCTTGATCTTGTCTTAATCGATGGGGTGTATACATAACATTTCCGACGAGACCGCATGTCTGCAGAGCATCGGGATCAAAGGGATCGCGTTCACTCATTTGAATCGACGCGGAGAGCGCTCACTGCGTATGCGGCGATCGACACGTGGTGTGCGGGGCGAGGCGAGACGGATGGCAATACAGACGACCTTCCTCCCTCCCTCCCCCTCCAAATATATCTCTCCCCGTCCCTTTCCCTCCTCCTCTTCCTCTGCTCTTGCTTCCTCCCCCTATCCATTCCTCTCTAATTCCCACCACTACCGGCTCACACCACCTTGCCTCGACATGGTTTTTTTTCCTGACCACTTCCTGCCCGCCGTAGAAAGAAAATCACGTCCTCTATTTGGAGACTTCAGGCGTCCACAACCCTCTCCCACCCGTTCCTTCTCTCCCTTTTGCCCTTGCCCTTCTTCAAATCTTCTTGTATCTTCTCCCTCGATCACAGTAAAAAAAGGTCCCTCATGTCCCATAGTCTTGCTACGATTCTCCTGAGACCTTCTTTTCTCTTTCATGGACCTGTTTTCTAAGCCCCTACCATCTTTCACAAGGGATACGCGGTGCATTATGTGACTGGTACAATGGTGGAGAAGTATATATGTATGGTTTCAAAAGTCAGGTGGGCGATAACCGAAGTTTTGCTCTGGTTGTCGCACGCAAAAATGGCGAAATGCCGTATGATTTAGTTGAAGCATCGCCTTCTACGCAATAAGTCAACTCTATCCAATAGATAATGTAGTGATTCTACACATATTTTATTTGAATTTTTCTTATTTGCATTTTTATTAAATTAATTTGTATCTGTTCCATTGTTGTTATTTTCCTGGATTTTGGTTCCGAAGGAAAAAAATCAATTATAGCATGCTGAAAAAATCTGGCAACTCGATTATGCTATCAGTCGATGAAACCTTGCGATAAAAAAATTATTGTCGCCTTCGATCTTTATCACGAAGTTTCGATAGCAGTTCCCCAGTTCTTGTTATTGGCTCTTTCAATTGAGGAGGTATAAATATATTTTTGGTTCTGCTGTTTGTTTCGCACTTTGGGGTTCTTGGCTAGCTCAGCCGAGACTGGGCCCGAGGACTCAGGAATAAATTCAATGATCTTTGGACTCTTAAGCTGGTAAGTTACCAGCGTGATGCAAGACGCAAAATATTCTGACATAGAGATTTGGATTAAATAAATACATTCAAACCCGGTTTTACAAACTCGTAAAATATTTTTTGGTATCAAAACAGAATTTCATGCGTTCCCCCATCAATGGCGTTCACGGTCACAAACCGAGAGTCTGATGTCTCAATTAACGAAAACTGAAGTCTTAGCTAACTTCCATTTAGCAAAAAGCTGTGTCATCTTGCGGTTGACGTCAGTCCCACATTGTAAAATTGGGCCCTTATCACTTTTGGAATGTCTAAACGCGTCAAGACCAACTTTCTAAAGCATTTAAAATTATTAATTATGATAACCATAGAGTTAACCATACTATTAACCATATCTAACAAATGTAACCAAACGGAGACCTAAAACAGAAATTTTGAACCATAGTTACGTATTCTTATGGCCCGAAATATACAGTACGTTACCTGAATTTATTGCTAACTCAAAAAAGAATGTAAATATTGCAGAAGTATAAAAAATAGTTGTTAACTCTTGGTAATTTATCAACTTTATTTTAACTATGTGCGAAATGGTATAGTTCACAGCAGTGTTAATTATTTGCTGGGTATGTTTTTTACTAATGATATGAAAATTTTTACTAAGTTTAATCATCTATGCTTCTTCGTTTACTAGCAGTTTTGTACCTATACCAGACAAAATACAATGTTATTGTTACTCATGTTGGAACACATTCAAATAGTTTTTGTTAATAACGAGTCGGTAACGCGAAAACGGAGTTTATCCAGAGGGGTACCTATATGCCCTATAGTTAGGATCAATGTCACTATAAAATGTATTTGGTGTTGTGGAATATACTTTATTATTATTATTATTATTATTATTTTTCTCGAGTATTTCGTCACATTGGATTTTGGCAAATGAACTGAGATGACTCCTTAGGTACGTGCCGAATACGAAAAAATGCATTCACATTTAAAATCAGCTGAGATATATTTATATTACCTCAAGGATATCTAGAGGAGGTAATGTTTGAAATAAATGTAACCACCTCTTATTTTAAAAGGTTAATCGAGCATTTCCATCGTTTTTCTAATAGTCGGATTACTCGAGCAAGACGGATGCTTGCGGCGCGGCGCCCAGAAACAATATTTGCTATCCTCTTGCGCTCCGTGTAATAGAATCCCCCCTCTCCTCCCTGTTCCTTTCTCAGATCTTAAAAATTTTCCCTTGATCGCCTTAATGGATTTTTTTCAGCCCCTCACCCTCTTTTTCGAAGGTTTTCCGGAGTTAATTTAAGGTCGCCGCATGAGCATTTACCCATCTTGAAGGGGGAGGAAGGTGTGTAGGAATAAACTCCGCATTTTGCGAAGGCCGAAGGGGATTTCAACGACCGAAGCGAAGGCTATTTACGGACGCCTTGATATCGTGTAGACAAACGCTTTGGCGGTGGTGTTCTATTATGTGATCACCTGAGATAGAGACAGAGGGAGTGAAACACCCTCTCCTCCACGTATTGCACGGTAGGTTTAACCTTGCCGGATGATGTCGTCCGCGAGCGGGATGAGCAGGACCTCCCTCAACCATAAATGGAGTCACCTACATATATCTGGACGCACACACACTCACAGGAGGTTGCTTGGTGCCCGTGGCCGTCTCTTTTTAAAACCGCAACCGGCTAATAGCACACTCGCTGGATTTCCAATCTAATCATCGCTCCTGCTACCCTTTTCCCTTCCATTATGTGGAGAATCAGGATTGCCTCTGGCAATCTGTGAAGGGAAATGGAGCGGTTTTAAGCCGCCGCGGCAGCGACTAGTGGCCTTAAGAGTTTTCATTGTTGGGTGTGGGGAAGAGAGAGAGAGAGACAACAATCGTTCCTGCTTCCTCTCTCTCCCTCTTCCTCCCCCTTCGCGCCCCATTTCAAAAACCACCCCCGCACTACTGTCCCTCATCACACCTATTCCACAAACCAACCGCCACCTCCTCTTTTCAGACCGAAGCCAATTAACTGGAAACTAACTGCGGCCGGCATCAAAGGGATCTACGTATTCGCGGCAGGTGGGCAGTGGTTTCCTCGGATTCTTTGATGGACTCGCACAGCGCACCAGCGGCGATGACATCATGCTGGGAAGGAATTTTCCCCCCACAAAACCCTTCGAGACGAGACGCGTAAGTGATCAACAATTGACGTTTTCCTACTCGGTTCAAATATATGTAAGTTGCTGTTGATGGAGCCAAAGCGATGCGTTTAGGATTCACGGCATTTGAATCTATCCAATTAACGAAGTGTTAGCTTGGTTCGTCGCTTCATCCCGACGGCTATGTGACGTAGTATTCCAGAAAGAGGCATTTTACTCAAATGTGAATTCTCGAATTTATTGCGCCCAGGTTTTCCGTTTCATTCAGGCTCCTGTATATTTTATCAATTATAACTTTTTCAACCAATATCTAATAGATAATAACAAGATTCTTGAGTATTTGGTCATTCATGTATTCATGCGCCCAGGTTTTCCGTTTCATTCAGGCTCCTGTATATTTTATCAATTATAACTTTTTCAACCAATATCTAATAGATAATAACAAGATTCTTGAGTATTTGGTCATTCATGTATTTCACTCGCATCTAACGTTTTTCCAAATATATTGGCATCCTCAGGACATTACGTATAATTTAGCTGGCTATTGTTCAATATTAAGCTCTATGACATGAGGATGCCAATATATATGGCAAAATATTGGATGTGAGTGAAACACATGAATGACTAAGTACTCAATAATCTTGTTATTTTCTGAATATTTTAGTAAATCGGTTTAGACAATCAGTCCTGGCGGTTGAAATGTAAAAGATGCGAGTGGTTGTTTTATTTTACGTTGTATTTTAATGACACAGGTTTTATTCAATATCCGTAGCATCTTCATAAATGTAGTTGCTGCATCAAGAGCAAGCAAATTTGAATGCATGTATAAAATTCTTTGTATTTTACCGAAGGACCAATTTGTTTTGTGAATCAAGGCGAGAAATGTGAGAGAAAGTACAATGACAGTTAACCGAAGTTGCTGGAATCTGCATGGAACAAAATGGTTATTTCAGTACCAGAGGTGACGCTGCCTATACTCAGTCATGAGCGGAGGTGGAGCCGCTCCCACCGTATTCATTATCCATTAGCGTAATAAGCATAAATACACAAGTCTGCACGTTTTCTGTAGGTAAAATTTGAATGACTGAGAAACTTGGATTATATTTGTTTAAGTTGATAAGGCTGGATTAAATCCTCCAATCCTTCTCAAAAGGAAACAGGCAAGAAGGAGCAATGAAAAGCATATCGCTCTTAGGTATTCATTCGAAAGTTTTTTTGCCACCTAGTTATAGAAAGAAATAATCGTGATACGGTTTGCGCGTTGAAAATGTTTGAGCGGCTTTGTAGACGTTTGGTATTAACCTGTAAGTCCAGTCCAAATTATACTAATAAATACTAAGTTGTCTTAGGCCTGAATTCGTGGAATTTACTCAAAAGTGTAAATGAAAGTAACTCTTTTATTTCACATAACATTTATTTTAGACGACCCGAGTTTTGACGTGACACGTTTTCATATGGTGATGATGGTGTGCAACGTTGAAACCCGGGTCGTCTTAAATATATTTTATTTGGAATGACAAAGTTACTTTCATTTACAATATAATAATACATCTGAAATCTCCTTGCAGACACGTTGGTTTGATTTTCACTGCTGTTCTTATCTGGCCATCGCCAGATAGGCTCAGCAGGGTATTAACTTTTGTCTTTTACCTCTTCACCTTTACCAGTACGTTCACGAACTTCCAGTGCCCTGAGGATAGGGGGATGTGATTCCTCGTTGAAATTTCACAATATCCAGCGGCTGATATGCGATATTACAGTAGTTTTTTTCAGGTGCATAAATGAAGAAATCAAATGCGCTTAGCGAAAATTTATTGAAAACACGTCGCGAGTCCACCTGCCCTTCTCTGGCTACGGCATGTGTCGTCCTCTTCCGTAAGTCACTATTTACACGTTACAGTTTCCTTTCCATTCCTGTCCTATGACGCGTCCTGCGCATGCGCTCTGATCTAGGTGGCGAGGCCCGGAATAGATTAGAGCGCATGCGCAGGACGCGTCATAGGACAGGAATGGAAAGGAAACTGGAACGTGTAAATAGTGACTAACTAATCAAACAACGGCGGGAACCATGGACTTTATTTTGAAAACGACAATGATTAAAGCAAAATATATCCAAGTTCGATCTTGATTATCAAATTTTTTACGTTAGTAGTTCCATATTGAATGCCAGAAAAATAACATTTTAACTATCTCCCGCAGTTTAATCTTAGTTTAGCAGAAAAGTTTCATGGTATATTATGAATGCATCTCATTTTAAAGTCTTAAATGAATACTCATCCGTATAATAGTTACCATGATTTTTATGTATTCGCCTGGCAATCTTTTCTTGGTTCAAACTGGGCGCCATCAATGAAAAATCCAGAAAATCAATTCTTGCCCACTGAATTTCTCGCATCAGATCCTGCATGCAAGATACCTTCTTAAAATGTTTTAGAGTCACTTTCGAAGTAAACGTTACGTACATTAGGGCATGGCATTGTCATTAGTTTCAGAGATTAAGATAAAATATTTCTTAATGCGGCATGATATCGATTAAAAGCAGATAAAGATAACCTCTAACAGAAAAAACGCGTCTACTTGAAGATAAATGGAGATTATAGATGAAATTCCCGGCCATCCCGACCAATACTGCTACTCCCATTTGTTGCGATCACAGAAGTTTCTAACAAGCCGCGTATTACTCCGGCTAAAATTTTAAGATCATAAGTCATTCATTTTCCCTACTTACACAGTCTACTGCCATCAAGCAGTCCATTACATAGCCTTTTAAGTCGAAATTCTTTTTTTCTAATTTCAACTTCTTTTTCTTTTATCTAATTTAAACAATTGGTGAGTAGGAAAAAAAGGTCATGAAAGTTGTAGGGAACAAACTCGAGCATGTATAACATTTTATTTACTTAGGCTGTACGCTTGAAGAAGATCTGTATAGGAGCAAAGGCATAAGGAGGAGAATAGCGTTAGCTAAGGAGGCGTTTAGCAATAGAAGGGAATTGATGATGAGGACCTTGGGTAAGGATGTGCAGAAAAAGCTGGTGAAGACCTTGATATGAAGCATAGCGTTGTATTGGGCAGAAACGTAGACCCTCAGAAAGAAGGGTGAGAATTGGCTGCAACCATTCGAGATGTGGGTGTGGAGAAGGATGGAGAAGGTCAGATGGACGGAAAGAAAGACTAACGAGGAAGTAATTGAGATGGTGGGCGAGAAAAGGAAACTTCTGAATGAAATCCTGGATTAGGCATAGTAGGTGGCTGGAGGATATAATAAAGGATGATGGGTTGCTTAAGAATGTGATACAGGGATGATATGGACAGGAAATTATTGGGCAAGTGGGGAAGGGGAAGAATGAGAATAGGTTTCATGGACGGGATAAAGAAGGGTATATCGTATGCTGAGGCGAAAAAGGATATACGAGGTGTGTTCAAAAAATACCCGGAATGTTTAAATTTCGCGCGTTTGGAGAGTCCGATTGTCAAACCATTTTTTTAATGTGTTGGTATACATGCCCCTGAAGTATGACACAATTTTCAGCTGTATTCATTGTTTACTTTATCTGTGGCAACCGCTAAGGTTAGACGTGTTTTCATGAGCTCGGCGATTTTCGATTGTTAAAAAAAATGGATCAAAGAATTTCTATTAAGTTTTGCGTAAAAAATGAAATAAAGTGTAACAAAGTGTGCGAAATGTTAACAAAGGCCTATGGTGAGTCTGCTATGAAAAAAACAAGTGTTTACGAGTGGTATAAGCGTTTCCAAGATGGCCGTGAAGACGTTGAAGATGACGAACGCCCCGGACGCCCCAGCACATCAACAACCGATGAAAACGTGGAAAAAGTGAAAACAGTGGTTATGAATGATCGCCGAATGACAATCAGAGAAGTCGCTGATGATGTTGGCATATCGATTGGCTCATGCCATGACATTTTTGCGAACAATTTGGGTATGAAACGCGTAGCAGCAAAATTTGTCCCAAAATTGTTGAATTTTGAACAAAAACAGCGGCGAATGGAAGTTGCTCAGGAATCACTAAATGAAGTCAACGTCGACTCAGAATTGCTCAAAAGAGTTATAACAGGTGACGAAACAAGGGTTTACGGATATGACGTCGAAACAAAGGCTCAATCGTCCCAATGGAGGCATTCTGGCTCTCCAAGACTGAAAAAGGCTCGGCAAGTGCGGTCGAACGTCAAGGTTATGCTTACTGTGTTCTTTGATTTTAATGGCATAGTGCATCATGAATTCTTGCCACAAGGTCAAACGATCAATAAAGAGTACTATCTACAAGTTCAACGCCGTTTGCGTGAAGCAGTGCGAAGAAAACGTCCGGATTTGTGGCAAAACAATTCATGGCTTTTGCATCACGATAATGCACCTGCTCACACATCGTTGCTTGTTCGTGATTTTTTGGCGTAAAATAACACTGTAATGATGCCCCAACCTCCATATTTGCCGGACATGGCCCCTTGTGACTTTTTACTTTTTCCAAAAATAAAAAAAACCTTAAAGGGTCGTCGTTTCACAAGCATAGATGACATTAAAAGTGCATCGCTGAAAGAGCTCAAAGCTATCCCAAAGATCGAGTTCCAGAAGTGTTTTGAGGATTGGAAAAAGCGCTGGCATAAGTGCATAATATCTAGTGGGGACTACTTTGAAGGGAACAACATCGATGTAGATGAATAAATAAATATTTTTTTCAAAAAACGAAAATTCCGGGTATTTTTTGAACACACCTCGTACTAGAGTTTGTTAAACCCCTGAAAGAGAAGAGAACCGGTAGGATTTCTCTGATTTTCATCCAAACCTACCTTTGCCGGTAGAATACTTGAAAACAAAGTTTTGGCTTCCCGTCTCGATTGATCGAGTTCAAATCTTAGTAGCTGCAGAGATGTTAAGTAAACTCAGCGGAATCCCGATTTCGCCTGGGTGTATTAATGCCTGTGCATGCGGGATATATTTCTGGCGCCTGGCATGACTCACCAGACTGCCGAAAACAGATGTTGTTGACTGTGCATTTCTTAATATGTCACCTGATGGAATGCAGTTAAATCGTAGGTATATGGCAAGTAATGGAACGTGTGCTATTTTCCCTGCCGTAGAGGCATTAGTGCTGATCTGATGAAGAGAAAATTATGCAAATAAGGGTTAGGAATTTTAATTAGACTGATAAATAGATAATACCTTTATGATTGCACAGGTAGCTTCAATAGAACTGTGGAAGTGTACATGGTCGTTCAACTACTAAGTCCATTAAAAGAACGGGAAATATATTTACTGTTTAATGCACCAGTCTGGCTCCTTGTGAATATAAAGGTGAAGTTTGTCGCTGTTATAGATGTCACCGTCTGAATATTTCCGACCTGGCACCAGAATGTCTGCCGTTTATCCTTCGATATAAGGCGTCGCGTGTTTTGGCAAAACTTTCAAGCTTTTTTATATCCATGGCGTGAAATCATCTACATTTATTTTAAGGAGAAACTTTTATTTGGCTAAAATAGGAAAGGCAAAATACTGGTGTCGGATAAACAGTTTACTTAGTCAGCCAATTGGAGCCCATCGACTCCTTTTATAGGGAATGCCGGGAAGGGCGAATGCCGACGCCAGGTTTCTCTCCTTCATTCATTCTTTTCCCTGACTATTTTATCCACTATCCATCTCTTACCTTTCCACCACCTCTGTCCTCTACATCACAAGCGATCTCAATTCTTATATCGCCTCCTAAAAATAATTTACTCATGGCTGGAAAATATCAGTTGTTAGCTTATTTCGAGGGTTTAGGTAAAATAATAACGTTAGTTATCCTTTGCCGAAACTTCGGAATACAATGTTATTGTTACTGTCTTTATTATTGTCAATCAAACATACGTGCATGAAGAGTGCTGTATATGCGAAATGGTGGCTTTTTTATTGAATGAGGCCACAAAAATATATGTCCTTAGTAATTAATTTTGTAAATATCTGTTTCCGAGGTAACATATGCGAGGATATGTGTGTTGGGTATTTGGTATGAAATGGACATTATTGAGAATGACCTTCATGTTCTGTATTTTAACATTCCAGCCCTTAAGATGGAATGAATGGGCATAGCTCTTGTCCGACAGGTTTGTCCAGAAAGGGTTTCCGGTGTGTTGCGGCGGTTTCTTATAAAATTCTGTAAATACTTTGAATTTAAATTTTTTTAATGTCCTCTATTTGTGGAATCTTAAAATATTTTTCAACATCGTTATCTTATGAGCCATGAAGCATTTCAAATTGATCACTGTGCTTTTTTTTTGGTTACAGCTTGAGAGGGTAATGGTTTGGTAGAATAGACTCAGGCTGGTACTGCGCTTGCTATTATTAGCTGGTAATGATGCTGCAGACCATTTCTTTAGTCCGCAGAGTAAATGAAAGAGGGGAATTTGGACGAGGTAGGAGGGGGTAAGGAAGGATGATACTTGAGATGTGGGATTAACTGGGTTGGCGCATCAGGATAGGCAGGTCAGAGAAAAAACTGGGAGTACAAGGCGAAAGCCGCGGATTCGGCCTCAAGTTTCCGGGGAAATGATTATTTCGTAAGATTTAAAGGAGTTTGTAATACTCGTACGTGCCAAAATCATCCAATTCACGATTTTGACGCAGATTTTGTTGGGTATGCGACTAAAACCTAACTCGAGTATGTTGTTGGTACTATAAAAGAACTAAGTACCTACTGTAAAAGAAAATAAGAAGAAACTTTTCAGAGCTCTCGAGTTATGAGTGAATACAAACTTCAAGAGAAATTCTTCATTCGTTTATTATGTGTTATTTATTATGTATTTTATAATACAAATATGTATAATACAAATTATGTATTCGAAAAATTGTATTGTAATGAAGAAATACCCTCTAGAAATTTTTTGGATATTTGTTCAAAATTGTACGTTCTCCCGAATTTAATTCATTGAAATATCCTCAAATCTGTTGCAAAATAACTGATAGAAATCAAGAACGGGCCTGGAAAAACGGGAATTTATTTATTTAACTGATTGACCTACCTTTTGTTGTTAGAGCACATAAATCAGCCTGTTAAGCCTCCATAACTTCATTCTATTGGATTCATGGTGTAGTTTTAGAGGAGAAAGTTTGTTAGATGGCTATGCGATTTTCAATGTGCTCGGTATTCAGCTCTTGCCAGTGACACTAATAATATTCTCATTCTTGCAATTCTCTGTTCCATTGGCAGAGTGCAATAAGATCTTAATTAACCTGATGGAAAATATTATCCCCACGACATTGCCAAGTTTTTAAACTTCTACATACTACCCTGCGGGCCGACATATGGACATGTGGCAGGGGGTGTTAGGATATCAGCCGCGTAAAGATAGGTTTATTATAGGAAAGGATGTGGTTTTTGGATAGGGATAGGAAAGGGATATGGTTTTTGGAGGTGAAATGGTGATGTATATTATGGGAGTATATTTAGCGGAGCTCAGTTGTTATTGTGGTCACTTATTGTGCGCGGAAAGAACGAGGTTTTGTAGTATTCCGTTCGGCGATGTATCTTTCTTAAAATATCGCTTCAGTCAGACCTAGAGAGTAGTGAGGCGTCGTGATTACATTCTCTGTGGTGCTCTGAAACACGCCAGTTCTGGATTTCTCAAGCAAGCTAAGCCTAGCGTGTAGCCTCCGAGTCTCTAGGGGCTCCCACCTTAATCCCCCTAAAATTTGTGAGACAATATATGTTCACTCGTAGCAGTTTATAACGAAGCATCCAGCTTTTATTTGTATTTTATTAATTTTTTGGTTAAATCTTTATGACCAGGGTCCGAATACTCTAGGCGTATTCGAGGTGTGGCCTAACCAGAGCGAAGTAACATCTCTGTTTGACTTTTTCATCCGAGGACCTTCCAATTATACGCTTAGCAGAACCTAGTTTCTGTAATGCTGTGCCGCATATGTTTTGTATTTGTGTACGGTATGGTAACAAAATAGTTTAACAAAATGAGAGAGACGTTATCGATGGGACGAGAGGGGGAGGAAGGAGGACACTTGAGTCGTGTGGGTTTTGCGTTGTAGTGGAGAGAAGAAGGATTCAGGGGAAGGGAAGATGTGAAAAATGCTGGTAAGAGTAGTGCGTGATTGGTTTTTGAAGGCGTCGCTCGGCTGGAATGGAAAATGGAGGGAAGTGACGTGTT
The DNA here is from genome assembly GCA_963169105.1 of Ceriagrion tenellum. Taxonomy (NCBI): domain Eukaryota; kingdom Metazoa; phylum Arthropoda; class Insecta; order Odonata; family Coenagrionidae; genus Ceriagrion; species Ceriagrion tenellum. The sequence continues at coordinate 63,299,196 of OY720637.1, forward strand.
CTTTCTTTCCTTCTTGGCCTTTTTCCGTTTGATTCGCCTTCCTCCCCCACACTTCCACCGACCTCCTCCCTTTTCCCAACAACACTTTCTCAAACTATATCTTTCCTTTCGCACGTAGGCGTGGGAGGCGCCGAAAAAAAATTGAGGAGAGACAAAACGTTTTGGAAAGGGTTGGAGTGGAAAATTCCAGGGGGAGGAGGGTTTGTGGAAGGAGAGCAAAGATAGGGAAGGGGCGGAGAAAAGAGGATTGCGAAATGAAACGTCTCCTGAGGGGACAGTGGCTGTTTTAAGGAGTCGGCGGGAAGAGTCATGGAACGGTCAAAAAATTTTACGCTCGACTGAGAAGTGGAAGACACTATGGCCGTCCTGGATCTTTCTTTTTCTCTCAGTTCCTAGTCCTTTCTGAAAATTGCGAAACAATACACCATGCCCTAACTATTTAGATTGCCACGTTGCGATACATCGCTGCATGCCAACTTTTACTCCTATTGCTGTTAGCGAATTTATCCTTTTCTTGAATGGACGGGAACAAAGTGTACTGGTCAACCATGCGAACGGCCAGGGTTAAAATCCCTGCAGAGGAGGATGTTTTTCAGAGAAAACCCGATCCCTACTTGCATGTCTTGTGGAGGGCACTTCAAGGGCAGTACTCCATCTCTCGGATAAGACATTAAACCGTGGTCCCCCTGGTGCCTTTCATCAGGAGGGTTTCGACGCTGGGTTTCTATCCACCCTTCCTCCCTGACCTGTCCCCTGCAGCGCAAATGACCTTATCTGTCGGTCGCCTCCCCAAATATCTAATCTAATCCTGGATCGAAGTTTATGTAGTCTTCATCTACATCTACAGAACTACCTTGCAAGTCGTCAAGTATCCTCCATGTCGTCCTGATACACCCCTGATCGTAATCTTTTAAGTAATGTAAGCTTAGCATGTAATCTAACCACTCTCAAACGGCACCCATTCTCACATGGAACGAAAATACAATCAACGAAAAAAATCTTTAAATCTTTGGATTTTGATTAATAGGAGGAGATAGCAGGTATTACGGTCTGCGTAGTTGAGAATCTCTTGTAAACTTTTGAACAAATTCTATAGCCACCCACATTGAGACCAAAAAATTTACTTATATTAGGTACTTATATTTTAAAGTTATAATATAAATTCTGCCCTGGGTCTAATTCTAAATAAGCGTTTGGAATTTTTAGAAGTATTTATATTTTAAGTACTTATATTATTATATATTTCTAAGTACCTATATTATATTATTATATTTAAGTATATATATTATATTTCGAAGTACTTATACTTTAAACTTATAATATAAATCCTTTCATGGGTCTAATTTTTAATAAGCGATTGGGATTTTTCGAAGTAAAATTTCTAAGTGAAGTTCATTTTTAAAAATTGTGTATGCTTAATTGGAAGTATATTTATCCGTTTTATGCAAAATGTGAAGTAAAAAACTGATGAAAAATTCCATGAACGTAGTGGTACTTGGCTCACCCTCATTAAAAAGTTTGTTAAACTTATCGGGCTAATCGGCTGTTTCTAGTGTAGCGTGGAATTTTTAATTACGGCAGGGTAATGCTGCTCCTCAAATTAATGTTGTTAATGTCCATGTTACACAAGGTCTTTTTGTGTCCTCGGACTTAATTATGGCTAAGGAACGCCACGAGGCAAGAGGACTACACTTAGGTTCTTGGTCCAAGATCTCTAGATATAACATTTAGAGACTTTTCATATTACAAAGTGTAAAACAATAAACTTCCGCAACCGTTACCTTAATTAATAATCGGTGGCAAGCCTAAAAAAAGTCTGACCACAACAAACTCTGTAAAGCGAACCTCAAACTCAATAAAACGAGGTCAGCCTTCGTATTCGTTTAACTTCTACCTCGTGGTGAAGCATGTGTAAAACTTTGACTGAAACTGGAAAACTTGAACGATATTTGTTAATTTTTTGAAACAGTATCGCATTTTCATTGCTAAATACAAATGCTTGAATTCTGGAGCTTCATTTAGTTGCATTCGAAATACTGAGTGATTGAGGCCCCAAGAGTGATAAAAATCTTCTCTGATCGGATGCCTTCTGAATCCCTTAGACTTTCTCTGAAATAATGAAATGTTCCTTAAAATGTAGTATTTTTCATTGGGGATTCTAAGAAGTGATGCGTAACTTATAATAGTTTTTCAAAACCAGAAGCCATTTTATTACAGTTACACCATGAAACATTTAAAAACACTTTTCTCGTATGAGTATCTACTTCAAGCCATTTTATTACAGTTACACCATGAAACATTTACAAACACTTTTCTCGTATGAGTATCTACTTCGAGCAATACCATTTAAAATTCCTGCGTGCAGCAAATAATTTATTTTAACACTTTATGAACATGCTCTGTAAATAATTGGAATATAATGAGATCCTATGATTAACCAATACCAGTAAATACTTGGTGAATCATTGGAAAGGCTTAGCTCATTTCGAGGGAGCTTGATATGACGTTAGCAATTCATTAATGTCATTTTTGTATCCAAGCCGTTGAAAAAATCATTAAATTCCAAAATACTCCTGTAAGAGTCATGAGACAAATATTATTCGGAGATAAATATTATTCGGAGGAACTTGAATTTATTAGAAAATGGCAATGTAGCTCATTTCTTAAGTATGTTCTCAGAAATTCTTCAGAAAAGCTCTAGTTTTTTGCAGCAAGCGTCTGTATCATGCCATTAATGATTCGTTGATTATCTGAGGGGGACGACATGAGGAGTGAGGTCATTTGCGCCAGTTTGTACAGGTTTATAACTTTTTCAGCGAAAGATTACTTTGAAGAGGAGGAAGGAGAGAGAAAACGCAAGTCGGGATAAGTCCTCCTTTTATGAGAGGCGCGAAAAGGTTACCTGTTTTAACTTCTCATCCGACGGAAAGTGTGCTGCAATCGATGTGCTCTCCACCAAGCACCCAAGTGGAAATCGGGATCCCCTTGGAAATATCTCTGTCAATCATTACGTTTTCCAATCGAACTTAGACCGATATAAACATTCTAAGCCAGCCGACTCAGATCGCTTGGGTCTCCAATGGGAAATCGATTGAAATATAGATTGGAAATCTCAGACTGGCTGAGATAGCGGGCCGAGTTAGCCCGCTTCTCATACCGATCCCACTAGCCCGTTGCGTTTACCGTACCGCTCTGAATCGGCCAATTCGATCTGAGTTCGATTGGTCAACGTAGTGAATGCCTCCGAGGTTCGAACTAGAGCCTGCGGTATGGTAAGCCAGTACTCCAGCCAACTCTATCCCCGTGATTAATTCCATAAGAGGATCTTGTGGAGTGGGGCTGAGTAAACCCGGCAAAGGGAGCGGGGGGGGGGGAGGATGAAGAGGAATGTAAGGACAGGAAGATGAAAAAATGCGGGACTTCGGTGAGAGAGGAAGGAAGATGCAAAAAACGAACGCGGGTAAATGGGTGGGAGCGGAGAGAAGGGAGGCAGGCAGGGAACATTAGATTCAAGGCGTTCAGGTGGATTGGGTGGGAAAATGGGGAAAATCAAAAGGCTGCGATTGACAGTTAACAACGGGTGAAACGCGGGGAGGAGAAATAAAACAAGCGGCAAGGGATGGAATCTGAGGATGAGGCTCAAGCGCCAATATGGCAGGAATTGGCGAAGAGGGAAAATATTCAGATATTTCAGATAAATAGACAAGTAATGATGAAAACTATGGTGAAAGCTTGTTTAAATTAAATCACTTTTTGTCATTAATATTAACTTTCATGTCTATTGTTGTTCCAATAAACTCTTTATCATGCTTGATACTTCTCTCCATTCTCTAAGCCCAAAACATAGTAAACAACCATATCTTAGGTAGCATATTAATTAAAGTAACATAGGATTTGTTAAACGTTTGGTTTGCCATGTGACCATTGAGCACTTATAGCAGAAATGAAATGAAACTGATATGAATACTAATTCTGTGCGTCTTTAAGCATAACCGTGAGGGACAGCGTATATATTCTACATCAAAGTAATCGAAGAAGCCAAAAGTCGTCTTATGGAGGGGTCGTGTATGCTAAGTATGTACAAACTAGATAAAATTATTTCCCAAACTAGAGACCTGATTAAGTTATGCCGAATACAGAATTTCTTTGAATACCGTTGATAGGGGGGAACGAAGTTATTAAATATTAATGAAAACCAAAAGATATCGATCGCATTACAGGCGAATACGAACTGCTTTATAAATATGAATCCCAAGTTGCAGATTTCCTTTTCCTTGAATATTTGTTGATTTATGGAGACAAAATATTTACCTTTTACGTCCTCTTTGAATGAAGAACAAGGCGGAATAATATCAAGGAATTTAAAAAAATATTTTTTCTAGATGGCAATGAGTGTATGGGAATGAAAACCCCTATAGCTAGCTATTCTCAATTAGCAGACATGGCTCACCCGCTGGCACTTCAGCGCCGAGTGCATCCTTAGGCTTATTATAGTTACGCATATTTAATGGTTTAGAATAGAATAATTCTTTTTTGCGTTGATAGCGTCGACTTATGTGTTTATGTATACCGTCCCGAATTTCTCCCTGGAGGTCTGCTAAGTCAATTTTATCAACGGCTTATTCTCCCACTTTAAAAAATCCTGGAACCTATTCTCATCTTTATTTCTTAAGAGTCACCGCTTCCGCGCTGCACGCGTTTATACATTTCAATTTACGCTCTTCGCCAACCTTTCCGTAAATTCCAACTCAAGGTCCCCATCATCATTCCTCTATTGACTGTGAACGCTGTCTTTGCTAACTTAATTCTCCTTCTGATATCTTTACTGCTACAACCTTTTTCTTACAACTTTCCACGCAAGCCATTTAAATGTTTCTATTTGTGCCCTCTTATATGTATGGCCAGCCTCATTTCCTTTTTCCATGATAGATTTCCTCTGGGTTCTTCCTCTTGGCCTATTTCTCGCCCTGATTTCATGTCTACCAAAGCCTGCAATCCTCTGGATGATTAATTAACCTTCGCCTGGTAGTCAGCAAATTTTACTTAGTTTGTCGGCTGCCCACCAACTTTTAGTTTTACATCTAGTTCTGTACCGCACTACCATCTCCTAAGCATGATGAGGTGTAAGGACAAAGGTGACAATGGCAATCCTTGTCTCATCCCGCAGCCAATAACTGCCCACATTTTCACCGTTAGCCTCTTTCACTTGTGTCCTCTGAGCCATTTCAACGCTAGTTTCAAGTGTGCCTTTCATATTTTCTATACACTTCTATTTGCAAAGGTTTAGGTATACATTGCCACCAAAAATAAAAATCACTTTATAAGCGATGCTGATGACTATATATGAGAAAATTATTAATTAAAGCCACAGAAGTGGCGCAATTTAAGATTACGATGGAATATTTGTAGGAGTTCACAATATTGCCCAGGACAGATTTAAACTGAAGCCATCTCTGATCATGTTGGGAAACAATTCAAAGAGAACCTTTCAGTAAAAAATTTCCGTTAATAGGTAGAAGACACAACTGGGTGGGAAACCATCGACAATTAAACAGGATTGCATCAAGAAATAGCTAGAAAAATTTCAAGAGAGCATAATCATTCACGAAGGTACGAGGTGACATAAATTTATATCGTGTATTTAGTTGAAGTATAGTTCTTTTCTGTGGAAATAAATTAGTTGCCATTAGAAGAAAAGTTGTAATATATGTCGAGATTTAGGAAAGTATTTTATGATTTTTGGCGCAAAATGTTTTACGCTTACCGGAGAATGTGAAATAATGAAATGGCCGGAAATAATGAATGGAAGTGACTAATGGTAATGAAATTGGGGATGATATTATTGGATATTTTTTCTAAGTTTTAAGAGAAATTCGGGTTATTCTATACTACCGAAACCTCTGATTTGAGGAGGAGCGCAGCTGGCGACCATAGGGACTTTGGTGTAGGAAATAATAGAGAAAGTTAATCGAACTTATTTCAGAGGAATCAGTGAGAAAAATGTAGGAATTGGGAAAATTTTAACAAAGAAAAGAAATTGTGATGGAAGGAGGGGATGCAAGAGAAACGTTTTTTCCAGTGTTTCGCGGAGCTCATGTAATACTTAAAGCTATACGGTACTTGTTTAAGGATAGCATAAAATATAATTGTGAATTAAAGGACGATTATAATATGAATATTTTGCCCCGAAAACAAAAACAAAAATTCTGGTAAGAAAGGGTATTGCCTTGGGAAAAAATGCCTTTTCATTATTAGAGAATTTGGATTGGTGCAATATCCTTTTGTATTTTTTATTCCCTTTTTCTTCGTATCATTTCGAGCGACGCCCAGGTACAAGTGATGTTGACGTTTTATTTTATGGCTAAAGTAGGAGAAGGAAGGGCGTCGGTATTGATGTCGGGATAGGGTGAACGTCGGAAAAAGTGTAAGATTAAAATGTAATTCAAATGTATGTTGCTGAATTTTCCAAAAATTTTACGAAAATTCTGAAAATGGTCTGCTTTCACCAATTTCAAACTTGGAACCGGCAAGTATTCTAGCGTTATGTATCAATAATTAACACAAGTTTTCTTTTGTCTACAAATTGAGCCGATTTAGTACTAAGTACTGGTTTTCACTACGGATAAAAACGTAAAAAATATTCTAAAACGTGACGCCTGACGCAATCAAGTTTATCTAGCAATGTACTATTTCAGTTTCATGCATGCGAAAGAAAATATCCCCAACCTAGGAAATATTTTGGCCCACGGGTTTGTACCAAAGTGTGCATAGGGAAGGTGTTACCTCAGTTATTCATTTTATTCCGCTTAATAGTGCTTAAAACGTAATCATCTTTAGCAATCCAAAAATAAATGGTTTAATATGGACGGAAGAGCGGAAATCAGCCTTGTCGGCCAAAATCAAAGAGTGCTGAATGATCAGGAAGGCTTAAAAGGCTACCTGATTTTCTTTGTCCTAAACGAATTATAAAAGTAAACGATGCAAAAAATAAACTACGACTTCAAATAATGTCTACTTTTAGGATTTTTCTAAATGATTTTTACATTAAATTTATTGTAGCTGGATTTCAAGGGGATGAGCATAGAAATTATTATTTGACCTTTAAAATCCGTCCAATATATTACAGGGTTGTTGAAATATTATGATTTCGCTTAGAAAGGGATGAATCGTAAGCAATTTTTTCACCATCATATGGTTTCAAGAAAGGCCAACATCATCTTCGGCCACGTGATACATTTCCTCCAACGGTATTGGACGTTTGTACTGATTGGCTGCATTTCTGCCAACTGCGCTATAATCTTGGACAAGGAACAAACTGCTTTCTTCATCAGAGTGCCTTATATTGCTTACTTTTTTTACTCGGTCGCTCTTTTAAATGACTTCAATAATGTTCTTCTTTCCCGCTGTTTTCACATTGAATGTTCAGGTAAGACTGGAGTAATATGAGAGGGGCAGTTTGCCTATATTTCACCCTGCGAATTACGCGTCAATTCAGTACTTTCTAGGATTGTGATGGAGTTGTCGTCGGGAAAGCATACATAATTGTTCTGATTTATGATAGTGTTGAATAAATAGCATTACTTTCCTGTTTCTAAACGATTATATTTTTTTATTTGATTTAATTCCTCAGCGGTGATTGGACCTAGAGGTAATAATAGTTCTTTATTACTCCCTCAGTTTCTTACCCGTCCGAGAGTCAGGCGAGCCTGCGGAATCTGCTACGGTCCGGGGATAGTTTACAATAGTAAAACCTATAACTCGGTGCGAAAAATTTGAAAAAAATAATGGAACAGGGAAAGCGTGCTGAAGCGAAAAAGGTGGTGTTGAAATTTGGAGCCGTGAGAATGGCTTTCAAGTTGTGGGATTTGACGCGAGGGTGAGAGACGGTGAGGATTTAAAATCTCTATCGGTAGGGAGTTAGGCTGTTGACTTCTTTTGCCAATTTTTTCTTTAAAAGGGTGGAATGCAGTTCCACCATCGATCTGAAGCTGATTTCTTAACTTATAATGGACAGAAGAAACAGAAACGAAGATGAACTCAGCGGGGTAGAAGTGGAGAAAACCATATGACGAACGTTTATTAGGGCATTCTACCGGTAAAGGTTGGTTAAAATGTATGTGAGTAGAAATTCTGTGGAGGTTTACATGCGTAGGGCCCTATCTACCGGGAATGCATGTATAAAACCCTTCTTCATCCGGTTTATTAAATATAATCTCTCTCTCCGCGTTCACCGCTGACTCAACATCCGTCCCTGTTTTCACGACGTTCAGTATCCCTTTGCCCCTCATTACCTCTTCCAACCAACTTCCTCTGTCTCCTTTTGATCACCTCTGGTAATATCTCTCCTTAGCAACTATATCAAACACTTCCTCATTTTTCTTCCCTTCTGTTCACCTAATCCATGGAACATCTAATTTTATGGCCTTATCCTGTGACGCTAGGTACATACATTGGCCAAACTGAACGGAAATTCGAAATTAGGATTAAGGAGCATAGAAAATGTTTTTTAACAGGTGACGTTTCTTTTATGATTGACAAACATTTATTAGATTGTAATAATTCAAGTTATTTTAAGCCTGAAAGTTTACATATACAGGATAAGGGGATAAAATTGCGTTCTCTTGGACAAAATAAAATTGTAAATGCTGTTAAACAAAATTTAAATCTGGTAAATGACCTTGCTTTTGACGTGCATTTGCCACTGATGTCAATCAACTTTTATTGTTCGTTCTTAGTTTACGTCATATACTCAACCTGGCTATTGTGTGTTTACCCCTTCCCCCTCCCCATTGATGTCATTCTCCTTTCAACCAGCCTTTTCTTCCCCTCCCCCCTTTTTTCCCCACCCTCTGTCCGTCGTCTCCCCCACCCACCCTCGGTTCGGTATATATGTACAACTGAAATAGTTATATTGAACCTTGACGATGAAAAAATTATCGAAACCATGGTCGGAAAAAATAAAACTGTGGAAAGTACGAAGTGAGCTCCCTTTTCATGTGTCTCTATACGACAAAGTAAAGCCTGAAACTTTAACTTGTCACTCTTAACTCCTTATGAACTACTTCATCACTCTCTTCTTTACATCCTTACTCAAAGTCCTAGTCATCAGCTTCTTCCTATTGCCGAAGGATTCTTTCGCTTGCGCAGTCCTCTCGATACCTTGCTTATTTTTCCACCGTACAACTGAAATATAAAATTTTCTATACTTGCTCCATTTTGTGCCTCCCTTTTATGATCAGCCTAGAACTTTTCTCTTAGAGTACAGAGGAGTAGAAATAAAGAAAGACATATGGTGCACCTTAAGGATGATAGAGTGCAGATGAATTGGTAGAACAGTATGTTTGTCAACAAGTCAATGGATTCAAAAATGAGAAGTCCCAAATGGAAGACCAATAGTTGATTACTTTAATTAGATGAAAAGGGATACGAAGTTGAGGGGCCGTCAGGGCATGAGGGGTTTAGCACGGGGCAAAGATAAATAAATGGCTGTGCTCTTGTTCCAGCTCTTCAGCATTCTCAGTTATCGTGCTGGAAGAATTAAGTTAATTGCCCCGAAATATAATTTAGCCAAATCACAATTACTTTCTTTAAAAAGTTATCAATTATATGTTATGATTACTTTCCAAAATGTAATCAGTCACAATGATAATTAGATTACAATTACTTTTTATGTAAACTATATGATTACCTGATGCTCCAACGTCGTATCACCCTCGTTATCAACAAGATCTTCTTTCCCTAATGAATTTTCTTTGATGTTTACTGAATATATTTCCTTGCACGCAACGGAATGTTAAGATGCAGAATGATTGCAGGTCTTAAATATCGTGGAAAATGTTTCTGTTGGAGGTCCTGATTGTGAGTGCATTGATGAGGTGATGATCGAAACAAATAGAAGAAACAAACGCTTTTCAACAACTTATCTTGCAGTAGAGACTTATCGAAAATTGGAGTTAGCGGCGTTGCCATCGACCGATTACAGGCCTACTGCAAAATACCCTGGGTGCAATAATTACACAAATCATTTCTGCGTATTGGTGTGCTGGCTTCCAGTGCGGAAAGTCAAGTGTGTGTCTTGTCAGGGGAGGAGTTTTGTTTCTTTGTAATTCGGAGCCCCATTTGATGCCACCATGCGTAAGAATGTTTAGAAAAGTTTAGTTTAGGCCAGGATAAATAAACTCTCAACTCAACGAGAAAATAAAAATTTTCTCCATGTGAAAACCAATGCTACTACATTCGACCATTGATAATGATGATAAATTGATCGCTATGCTAGCTTGAACTAACGCGTCATATTAACGTGAATTTGCAAAATCTAAATTTTGTATTAACATCAAATTAACCAAAAGGCAACATCATCTTGTGGTTAAAGTTAACCAGACGTAACTGGGTCCATGAAATAGGAACTAAGAAGCTAAATGTGGATTGTAGCGTTGGACAGAAACAGGGATTCTGAGGAGAAAGACTTAAAAAAGGGCGTTTAACATGTGGCTGTCGAGTAGAATGGAGAAAGGGCTGCGGATGCAAAAGAAGGAAAACAGGGAACTGCAATGGCGAGGAGGGTGAGGAGAGGGAACTTCTAGGTGAGATTAGGAGGTAGCAGAGTAAGTGAAATGAAGACGTGATTTGGGGCTGAGGTTTGCTAGAGACCGTGATTTAGAGGAGGGTGTTGAGTTAGCGGGAAAAGGCAAGATAGAGAATTGGTTTAATGCACGGGTCGAAGAGAGAGGGAGGGCATATCCCTTGCTGAAGAATTGTGATGTCGTGGTCTTTTTTCAATAAATCATTTATATTCCACAAGTTCCATACACTTGAACACTTTCAGATAATTTTCTTTATTGAGACCACGACCACGAAGAAAACCAAGGAGTTCGCCTATAAGACATTTGTTAGGCCCATTTTAGAGTATGGGGCGTCAGTCTGGGACCCTTATTTGGGAGGGGAGATAAAGCAATTAGAAAAAGTTCAGCGTTTAGCCGCAAGATTTGTGATGCGAAATTTTAAAAGGAAGGCTAGTGTAACGGAGATGATGAGGGTATTGGGCTGGACATCACTAGAATCGAGGAGGAGGAAAGCACGTCTCAAGTGCATGCATAAGGCATACATTGGCGATCCTGGGTGGAGGGACATATCTGAAAGATTAAAAAAACCTAGTTTTCTGGCGAGAAGAGATCACAAATATAAGATAGAGCCTCCAAGGTAGCTCTAAAACACATTGAAATATTCCTTCCTGCATCGGGGGATAAGGGATTGGAATGAGTTACCCAAAGAAGTATTAGAGCCCTTCCCAAATAAGACACTGACGTTAATGATGAGATTGAGGGGAGTTGTACTGTGAGGGTTTTCCCCCCATATTTTTCTAAGGTAATAACTTTGCTTTTTTTTGTATTTTGGCAATGTCTTTGTTTTAATTTTTACATGTATGTATATTGGTATTTTCTCGGTATCTGTGTTACCACCGGACCATATGGTCTACTTGTTGCAATTTCTTAATAATAATAATATATCTCCGATCCTCTCTCTATAATGTTTCTCCCAACAATCCCCTTTCCTTTCTTTAATCAACAACATCATAGCAACCTCTTCCAAAAAACAAACATTCAGCAATGAACAAAAGAGCATTTCTTTTAGAACATCAAGTAAATTATGATTGGTAACTAAAGAAACTAAACAGCTTTAAACATTTACATGCCTTTATCAACGTATTAAAGAGCAACTAAGAATAACGAAGCCTCAACTTTTATAAAATCAATGCGATCATTTTTTTATTAGGGCATGGAACGACGTGACGTTACATGCATAGTTACATGAAATAGTGCATGAGGTAATGGACCATCACCTGCAAAAGATTAATACAGGTATTCCTACTCCCATCGAAACCTATTTATGATGAAAGATAACCTCAAATGAAAATAGCAATTTAAATGGGTGCAATGCGAGAAGCACTTCGAGGGTAATGCTCCGTTCGTCGGAGGATTAGTGGAACCGTATATCGCTTTGCGCTTTTCGTTAATAGTGAGTCAATGCCAACACTAGATTTTTCTCCGCCCTTCCTCCATCTTACCGTAATATCTGTTCTTGCCAGATTATTCTTCTGCTCTTTTAATAATGATATTCATTCTAGTGCGCCAATCACTTCGTGACACAACAGCGTATTTATTTCCATTCGTTTTAGATCCTGCGCACGAGGTTGCGCAATTTAAAACAGATCTGGGGAAGAGTTGACATTTGCTACACAATATAAAAAAACTAGAATAATCGCAACCGCGAATGTTGTTCCTACCCTTAGTAGTAAAGCCGTCAATCATGGGTAGTGTAAAATTTGTAGTTACTCTGTGGTAAAAAGCTCAAATAAAAAAAACTTATTTTCAACTAACCTTATCGCTGAAACAAAAAATTCTGTCTTGATTATTGAGTATTCTGTAGTACATTCGCCAAAAAAATGTGGCACAGAGTGTTTCGGTGGTGTAGTTCAGCACATTCCCCGGTCCTCCACTGCGAACAGATAGTATTGCAGTGCGAACACAGACTCTAAAGTAGGTATCTATTTTGATTTAGGTTCCCGATTTGGTTGCGAATTTTCGGTAATTTTCTCATTTCTGATTCCAGAGCTGGTCTGAGTGTTGTGTTAATGATCCTTAATTCAGTTAGAAATAGAAAATTCATTCAGAATTTGGAGTCGTTTTAGTAGACAAGGGTTTGTAGATGTGAAAGATAATATAGGCACCCCTTTGATATGAAACTGGGTTTACCGGTTAATCTCCGCCGAAAATAATAAAATAGAATACCAAAGCATTAAGCATTAACCAATACTGTCATAGCCTATGGAGTCTTTCCTATACAGCAAAGAAGTGACGTGACTGCAAACAATAGAGATGCCATCTCAAAGCGCAGGATTTTTTTTTTCAAATTTGCTGATTAAAAATGCCAGCTGTGGGCTTACAAACTCGAGCGACTATATATCAAGGTTACTGTAGGATTAGAAAATCTGGAATTCCGGGAAAAGTCTTGGAAATTAAAAACGGGCAGGTAAAACCTTTAAAACGTAATGGAAAATGAAATATTAGTTCGGAAAGCTGCTTTTCAAAGACGAAATGTGATTGTTTACAATACGTTGGGATCACTGCCTGTTGGTGCGTGGACTAAAGGCTTTTATTGCCTTGCCTGCTTGTGTCTTTGGATTTCACATTTGGGGTTTACTAATTATTATAAAATAATAAATAAAAATAAAATAAAATCCAGCTAATAAGTCGCACTCGTCAGCTTTTCATCATCAGTATCTGTCTTAAGCATTTCATTGGGAACACTTGGAGCATTCATCATACAGTCCCGGCTTAAAATCCTTAAAATAATCATTAAGGTGACTGAATTTTTGAAAATGCTGATGCAGTAGTCCATGATGTTACTCGTTGGCTGCGACAGCAAACAAAAGACTTCTTTGTTGTCGACTATCATGGACTCCTAATGAGATGGGATAAGTGTCTGAATGTATAGGGTGAATGTGTAGAAAAGTGAACTAAATTTCAGTGAGCTGATTGTTATTGTCTGTATCCAGTTATGCGAGTAATTTATCGATTTACTCTCGTAATCTCCTAAAAATGGAGTTTTCATTCGGAAAAAAATTAAAATTTCGCTCATAAAAACGTGAAAATGTCCTGGAATTTTATAATCTTCGGTATTTATCAACGCTGATCTAGGGTTCGCTGCAACGTTTCTGTCGTTAAAGCGCACTTCTTAAAATTTTGGGAGTAACTTTAATGCATGTTCTGTGAAAGCTGGCAGCCCTAAAAAAATAGAGAGTTGAGAACAGAGCAAAATCGACGGGCGGCCATTTTGTTTGAGTCGGCGAGTGGGAGAAGGGCGAAGTAGTGAAGGGGAGGGAAGAGGGAGGAGAACGGTGGAGTAGGGCGGTAGGGGGCTTCATGAGGAGGGGTGGGGTCGTCCGATTGCGGGAGGGTGAGTGGGGCGGTTGGAGGGGATGGGGAGGCATAGAGAGATATATAGAAGAACGAGAGCATTGACTTCCTCTTTCCGTGAAATGTATGTTTTTACTTTCACGATTTTTTTCTCATTCGGTTCGTTAACTTTTTGCGTTTTTTTTTTGTTTGTCGCGCGGCTTAAAGCGACGGACGGATGGTATGGGAAAAGGGCGGAGGGTGGGGTGAGGGGCAGGGAGACGGATGTTGTGTGGCGTCGCCGGTAGGGGGAAAAGTGTGGGAGGGAGTCGATTCGGAGATGGGAGTGGCGGCGTGAGGCGAGGAAAGGACAATGGAAGGAAAGGCGTAATAAAGAGGAGGTGAAAAAGAGAGGGAAATTGAGGGGATAAACAGTGTAGGATGGACTGACTTCTTCATTTTTTTAGCGGTGGTCTACCGCTTTGGGTAGATTCAAACGTAAGTAGGAAAGACTCATCATCATTGGTCGTCCAATCCTAAGATTGGTAGACTATAGCCCTCCACCCTTTCCTATCTAATTCTACTTCCCTTACCTCCTGGTAGCTCTTCCTATGTACTTTACTCTTTATTTGGTCCATGGACTTATTACTCAAAACATATATAGATCTGACAGAAGCGATAAAATAAGAGAGATACATTGCCAAACAGATAGGTACAACTCATACTTTCCACACTCAATAAACGACCATAACAAAAACTGAGCTCCACTGAATTCACTCTCAGTACACGTCACCATTTCACCTCCCAAAACCATACATATTTATACGGCTGGTGACCTAACACCCCCTGCCACACACTCATGTGGCGGCTCTCAGTGTAGTATGTAGACGTAGATAGATTTAGATTACTGGGTTTTCCTCTGGGGAATTTTCCCTCTATTTCACCTTCCATTATGTTCTTCACAAATCCATTGTCTCCGAGTGTCTCCAATCCATCTGGTTCTATTTTTATGTATGGTTCTCCTTATCGTCCTTTCCTCTTCTACACTTTTCTACACTTTATCATTACTTATATTGTGGGTCTATGTAATCTTCAGCATCCTCCTCCAGCACCAGGTTTCGAAGGCTTTTAGTGTGTTCTGATCGGCTTTTCGAATGGTCCATGGTTCCGATCCCTAGACTACCATACTGCACACGAATTTTTTCGAATAATGTTTCCTGGTTTGTAGTCTTATCTCCTTTGAGCGCAGCAGTAGTCTTAATTCCATGAACGCCTTCTTAGCTTGGGATATTCTCCGCTTGATGGTATGGTAGGGTATACTAATTTTTCATTTCCGCTGACCCGCTTCTCATTATATAGTTATACTCTTCATCTCGGCAACCTCTCTTCATGGCATCCACTTTGCGTATTTCCTTTCCACCCCTTCCCCGATTATCGATCATACGTTGGCGCTGATCATGATTTTCCATGGTATTCATCAAGGTTGTGGGAAAGTCATGTCATATGTAGCCTGCCGAATGCTATCTGAGAGCGTAGTAATGTATTCTATTGGTAATTTAACTTTATGAGAGTTAGCTCAAAGTATATGATTTTTCGGTACTGATTAGTGGCGATTGAATGAAATACCAGGTTTACTGGAAACTTCAACTTTCATATCAGGTAACGCCCTCACTCGCCGATTCGGAGGTCGATAGTTCCAGGGGATCGGGTTGGTGTGGTTTCTAAAATACTGGCTAACCATACGGACGGCCAGGATTTAAATCCCTGCAGAGGATGATTTTTTCAGAGAAAACCCGATCCCTACTTGAGTGTCTTGTTGAGGGTGCTTAAGTTCAGTACTTCGTCTGTCGGATGAGTCGTTAAGCCATGGTCCCCTTGGCGCCTTTCGTTAAGAGCGAGCGACCCCGGGTTTCTCTCCACCTTTCCTCCCCTACCTGTCCCCTATGGCGAAACGACCATACCTGTCGGTCGCCTCCCCAAATATCCAATCCAATCCGCTGATCATAGTGATGCTGAAGTCATTTCGTACTGCCAAAACCAGGGCCTTCATTCAAAGAAAAATGCAGCGTGCGTCCTGGAGATGGGACACAAACACACGACCTCTGGATTGCCAGCAAGACAAGCTACCGACCTGGCTACCTTGAGCAGCTCCCATCTGGAGCCTTGTGGGCTATGTGTCATGATTCTCTGTTCTCAGCATTATTGCCATCTCGTGAGGAGAGGAGAACGAGAGGGAATTGGATTTATGAGGAGAATAAAGAGACAAAGGACGTATTCTGTGATGAACAAAGAAATCGAATGCGGAGTCAGGGGCCAGTGCCTTTAAAAATCTGCAAGGTTTTTACTATCATTCGATTTTGCATACCTCAACCGACAGATTACCTTAATCATGATACTATTAAATTTCACCATTTCATCTTTCACTTATCTCATTAATTCCTGGTGTACCTACCGTACACTCTACATAATACACGCTAACTTGGGAGAAATGTACTCAAAAGTCACTCATATTTTGTGAAAAGTGTAGAGTTAACCTGTGCATAAACAGAGGGTACAGTTTATTTGCAAATTTCCACGATCGTTCATAGAATCAAGCTATGGAACATTATACCATTGTTCAGGTACTGCAGCCTTATATATATCACCAGAATGACCAACAATAATTCATTTAAAAAATATCCAAGTATTTATAAATCCGTAATTACCCAATACTGTGGATTAATAACATTCTTTCGATAAGTAAAAATTCCATTATATCGTGCATAACTATTTTTTATTTTGATATATTTTGTTTCCATCTTAATGTATCCAAAAAAATGCAACACGTGATTCCGCATGTACTGTATACTGTACATCCTGTAACTTGGTTATTTGTGATCGAAAATTTATTGGAATTTCTGTAAATCTTGCTGAGAGACCAAATGTGAATAGAAAAAAGTTTTTTACTCTCCTCAAATTATTCAGGCCTGAAGGGATTAATCCATGCTTAACGGGAAGTTAACCCTTACAATTATACAACTCTCGTTAATGCCCCGAGTTTGTTTTGCAGTCTTGTTAATTTATCACATGTTTATTTCCATTTTCGGTAGATTAATTTTATGTCCACGGAATCTCTATTACTGTCTTCTGCATCCCTTCATGACTTCTTCCAATCGCGTATGGTGAAACCTGCCACCGCGGTCACCTCCATTAAGGTAATTTGAGCGAAATATCATGTCACGTAGAAATAAAAAATTTGGTCTCATTTTAAAGAAAAACATCTGCCCTTCTCAAAGATATCAAAATACCAGCCCAATACTGGACTACTTTCCGAGATTATTGACGAAAAATACCAGCCATTGTACATGGGAAATGATATGTGGATTCACTACAGAGAAATCTTATTGAAAAAATGGGGAATTTTTAACGCCTAGGTCTCGTCAAAAATAAACGATGTGTTGTATGTTTGTTTTCTCAAACATTGTTGAAAACAAATCATATAGTTACCGGAGTAACTTTTACAGAATATTAAAAAAGCTCCCGCAGTGAAGGAGCTTTAAACGTACCGCGCCAAAAAAATGAGTCACGTTTAAGACTAATATAGATATTTTATTTTAATTTCTTATAATTTTATTTGTATAATAGTTCATTATTCATGCTTCCTACAGCTGCTGAAATTTAAATAAAATTTGAATATAGTCTCCTTTATGATTAGAGAACTATCTCGCTCAAACTACCTTAAGTACTTACCTCTCAAAGCGGCCGGTTTGTTCAGGAACTGAATGAATTTCCCTTACATACAAGCAATGTGAATTTTCCCTCCCTTCAGCGGTCACCTCCTTAAGCGGCCATCATCCCATTGGTCGGATGGTGGTCGCTAAATACAGGCGCCAGAGTACTATGCCTCTTAATTTCATTCTTGAAGTTTTTTCTCATACATGTCGTGCTGTAATCATTTCATCTCTGCCAGAATTCCTGCATTTACGAAGAGTATAACCCGGTTTTTTCAGCTGGAATCAATCAAATCTGGTACTCGGGCACTCAAAATATAGTCATTTGAGTGGATCGTGCCATATGTTGATATGGCCACGATCGGATACCTTTTATGCATAAAAAAATGACGACTATATAACTTTGAGTACTTCAAAAAGGAATTGAAAATGCGATTACCTTGCATCATTTTCCAAGGTTATCCGGAGAAGGACCCCTCATTAGGCCCGGTCCAGATCCCCCGGTACAACACCCATACTGAGCCCCCCGCCATAGATCCAAATTCTGGATACGCCACTGTATCTAATTGGTTTTGAAATCACCGATGGGATTTTTTTCGCCCGTGTGCTGTTGCTGCGTGGAGAAGCAAAGGACAGAGTAAGAAAATGAAGGAACCATGTCGTGAAGTCGTAGATTAATAGTAGAGAACAGGTGGAGCCATATGGGATAATAGTACTGGTGAACTCTGTAGTAATAAAAATGCGCAGTCGGCCATATTGAATGGATCAGTCGCGCCGTTAGTACACAGGAAACATTAGGACAGTAAAGGCCTTACAGGCCGCAATCGCTTCCTTTAGCGGCCGATTTTTTTGGGAAAGAAATGTATCTCCCATGCATATAAGCAATGTAAATTTTCCCTTCCTTCGGCGGCCTCCTACTTAAGCGGCCATTATCTCATGGGTACGGTGGTGGCCGCATAATGCAGGTTTCACTGTTTTAGTAGCTGGATTTCCACACTACCGTAATATTTCCTACGAAAAAATTTAAAAAATTGAAAACATCCAAAATATGATTGATTTATTCTTGGACAACTTGCGCGCGATAGCCATGTTTGGAGGTCAATTTTTATGCGAAAATTCTAGCTTCACATTCATGCGTCGAGGCTGCGGGTGACTCGTTAAAGTTACTACGCTTGCAGTTGCGAAGTTATTCGAAGCACTACCTACTCTGTATTCTACAAATAAATTTCTAGTTTAAGAGGATGCAAACCATACACGGGAGAGAAAAAAATCCGTATCCTTGGGAGGAATAGAATTGAAAAGGGTTGAGATTGCGCCCGGGGTAGAGTCCATTGAGCGCGGACAAAGAGGAGAGGAGTCGTTGGATGGCCTGGGCCCCGGATAATGGGAGAGGGCCGTGGATATGGGAATCGGCAGGACAGGCATAAAAATCAGGGATAAGTAATTGTGAGTACATCACAGGCAGAATTGTTTGAGATCGGCTTGAAAGTGGCGACCTTGGACGCGGCGGCGGGAAGAATGGGAAACAGAAGAAAAGAATCACGTTTGGCGTGATTCGGCTATTTTTCCGTGACGCAACAATCAGTTGTATTCACACTTTTTCGGAATGGATGTGCATGAAATGGGCTCAGTGTGGTGCATGGTACACAAACATGCTTCCATGGGAAAGGGCTAGATTTGATTCTTGGTGGCATTGTTCGGTGAAAGTACGGTTTTCACTGAGATGTCCCAGTGAGTGAACTTGAAATACGCCACCGCTTCCCAAATCAAATGCTTCGTAGAAATTTATGGGTGACTGGCGAAACGGTGTTTCTCTAGAGCTCATCTGATCAATGGACCACTTTTGCCGTGTCAATCTATTAATTTGTTGTTTTCATAATTTATTTTTTGGCAGTCTAATGTAAAAACTTTATTGTAAACAAATTATAAACGGAAAGTAAAGATGAAAAATTTAACTGAACAGGGAGATTTTGGTGACCTTGAAGGAGAAGCCTTTAGCAAAGTTTCCATAATATAAACAAAGCCAACGACAGAGAGTTAGTAATATTCAAAGCATAATAACATAAAGATTAGATTCCTATTATCTCAGTTTGTGTATTATATCGATGCGTAAGGAACAAATATTTTTCATATTTTTTAAAAGTAAGAAGTTAGAATCAATGCCTTTTTACTAATAGAATAGGAAATTTATTTGGCATATCCAACAAGAAACATCGCCTGAACAGGGTCTGTTTTGGCTTTGGCAAAGTTACGTATTCATTTCTTTGGTCTTTTTACCAAGGCTTTTCCCCGCTCTCATTCTTCAAGAGTTAGAATTGAGGGAGTATTTGTGTGTAAATTCTTCGGGTATAATTTTAACCTACTGACATGTATCTTCTAATATATTCAGAAATGTAATCTGAAAGAGCGGACTTCGGGCAATTGCTCGTTTTGCTGCTGCGCTGGCGTAATCTTATGTTAAATGTCCAAGACCTCGCTCATATAAATATTTTGTCGAATTTTCAACTTTGCTATGGTATCTCGAACGCATGCCATGCCCGAAACACTTGCGTCAAATATTTGAGTATATTTGGTACACTCAACTGTGGAATCTGCCGCCAGTCTTCAGTAATACGCATTGCTTGTTTCTTCAAGGATTTACGGCATTCAACTTTAAACATTGTAATATGAAACAAGCCTAAGGAGTTTTGAAACTTCTTCCTCGTTATTTTTTCGAGAATTAATTCCTGGATCACGTTACCAATGGTTTTTCGGTGGGATAGCCCTGCAGAATTGTTTTGTCTCAGCACACAATTTCAAAAAGCATACGACCTCGTCGCTGTTCAACAACTTATCAATATTGCTCTAGCATTTTATTTTAACTTTTTATGTAAATAATCAAAATAGGCGTGAAAACTTTTCCAATCAAAGCTTATCCTGTCTCTTTAGAGCAAAGAGCAAGGTGTAATATTATACAATCTTGATTTATTCTTTGTTCATGCAATTTGAAGCTTCTCTTTATCCAGCGTTATTAACCCTTTCAGTAATAGAGGTACATTTATGTACCTCTCGATCTATTTTCTGTGTACCCAAGCCCTTCTTTTGTGTATGAGATAAAAATCCAGAGGTACTTTCCTGGCACATATTACTAGCTGTCTAGTTAGAAGTCTCCTCAAAGAATGCGCTGGGCGCAAAAATTTACGTATCACATTCCGAAGATAATTTTAAAATTTTGGTCGAAAGCAACCTGTTTTCATAATATTGCGGTCGACTTAGTGTTTGAAAATATGTTCTCTTTTTCACATATCATTTATTATGCATTAATATTTATTATAAATTACAAATACATACATTACTGTCATTTTCATTGCATAACATACATTTCCGTCAATTATTTTAAAAAATGTGTAAATGTGTATGTGAGTGTAGCAAATGATTTCTTTGAATACTATCGGTGTTACGAGACGTAAGTAGTTAAAGTGAAACGAATTCCAGCAAATTATCTTGAAATTAAAATAGGTTAAGACGTAAGTAGTTAAAGTGAAACGAATTCCAGCAAATTATCTTGAAATTAAAATAGGTTGGGACTGAATGAGTTAAATTTTGTTCGCTCAAAATTACGATGAAAAATTGTATTTGCTGACATTTTTTAAACTTATAAATATAATTAATTTTGCTCAATTATTTTATGAATACTTATTTTGCCAATTTTTCAACGAATATTCAACTAAATTTCACTCTTTTATTCTCCTGACCGCTCCAAGATGCTCAGACCTCTTCGGTCAAATTTTTGGGAAAACGTTACACGGTGGTACATCGGCTAAAGTAATCGGCCATCTCAGTTGGGATAATCTACTGGAGACAACTGGTTGCAATTAAACTGAGGACGTTGTTGGAAGTCAATGCACGGGGATAGATCATTTTGGTGACTATTTTGTTCGTCCGAGTCTCTAGTTTGGTAAGCGTTGGTGCATTAGTTGTTAAATGTCGGAGAAAGGTTTATATGCAGCTTGAGGATTGTCATGTTTAAAAAAAATTAATAGGGTGCAATGGTAATGATAAGCATGTTCAATATGATGATTAATTAATATATGCTTGAATGCTAGATGAGGTTTCGAATCCCGGCTGGGTTATTTGTAACCATCAGGGTATTGTTGCATCCACATACTTCCCTATTAGCCTCCCTCTTGCAACAACTTGCATAGGAATCGCTTTCAGACCGCCGATTGAAAATTAGACTCAATATTTTGTGTAAATTTAAAGCCGGTTAATTTTTAGATGGAGTTTTCAGTATCATATGAACTCCAACATACTACAATAGATCAGATCATGAAAATAAAATAAGGGAAATAGATTGTAGAACAGAAAGGTTTAAAATGTTGATTTTCCCGCGATCGATATGAGGCCATGATGGCTGCGTTAAGACTTAGAAGTAGGTCTGTTTTTATGAATACTATGAATGGTAGTGTAGCTGATTAATTCATATGCACCCTAATGCATGTTTTCAAATCTGCCTAGTAGTGCTGAAAACATATTTCGTATGTTCCCTGCTTGCCTGTTGTGTCACGTTTTTATAGTTACGTCATAAAATTTTTAGAATACCTATAGTTTGGTGCTTGTCGATGAAAGTAAATTTCTTCACCATAGTTCATGTTCGTGATAGGTCGGCCCCTGACAAATACCCTGAGGCGGCTTGCAGGGTAGGAAGTAGATGCAGATGTAGCCGCTGCAGGGTTATTTGGAAGGGAATAGTAGGGCGTCAGCCATTTAGAGGAAGAGAATAGGGAAATAGGGAATGAAATGAGAGTGGACAGTGGCGAATTGCATGCTAACGGGTTTATTGTGTCCGTCTAAATTTACTTAATTGACCGCTAGTGTCGAAAGATATGGCCGACAAATAAGGTGATATTAAATCATGATATTTGAGGGGGCCCCGAGTTTAAAAAGTTGTAACGTGACTTTATTTTAACATTTTAAGAAAAATGAAAAATACCTCCAACTTCTGTACTGTTGTGGTTAAAAAGGTCAAATTTGGGCAACTGTTATCCTTAATCTCTATGAGTATCTATAGCATTGGGTGATCTGAAGCAATTGTTGCCAAGAATTTTCAGTATTTTATTTGCTCCATGTCCGTTTTGAATCTCAAATTTTAGGGAACGATGATAATAATAATACTGTATTTTTATAATTACTGTAGTTTTTTTCGAGTGCATACTACTTTCATAATTAATACAATAGTACTTTATATCTGATCAAGCAATGTGAAAGAGCAAGTGATTATGGAATTTTAGGAATCTATTTTGTATATGTTTAATAGGTTTCATTATTGAATGGGTACTTTTTTTTACACGGATTCAATGTGACGAATGAATTCTGCGGGCCTGATTCATACATTTCATCACCTTAATCCGTGGTTACAATCTAATTTATTTTGTTGTTTTCAATTATCATTTGGCGATGCAAGTTGAAAGTTTAGAAGGTAAGGACGAAATTGTTTTATTCACGTAGCAGGCTTTGAAACTCACTTCAGTATTCCAATCCTTATATTATAGTGACTGGTTGACTAATTCTAGATCACTCTTCAGCTCATGATAGGAGTTACATATTGTTAAGTGGGTTGCATGCTTTTCTCAATATCGTTGAAGTTGTCACGAGGCTGGCTTTGATACTCACCAACTCATTTAGTGATCGAGTTCAAAGTTTTTATACTAAATTGTATTTAAGAATTGAATTGAATTTATTGAGTTTAACGTTCACCCAACATATAAATATAATTATAGGTTGAACAATAACAAATACAAATATTTACAATTTCTATAAAGACAAGGAGTCAAGCTGGCCAATAAAATACATATACATATATATTATCATTTACAATTTACGATTTTACAATGGATGCCAACAGCTTATTACAGGCTTTTCTGTAGTAGGTTTTCTTATCTTCAAATAAATCCATGTCATTACATAGTGCATTAAATGTAGCAAACATTCTACTTATGGGAGCATTTTTACAATAGTTACTACTTACATTCATTATATAAAATGTCCTTTTGTGTCTACATTCATTATTTGGAACAAGTATATTTAGTTTGTACAACAAGTTAGAGCTCTCACCTTCATTTATTATATTATGTAGGAACAACAAATCATTGAGTATTCTTATATCACTAAGCTTATAAAAATTAAACATTGACAATAATTCTTCATATGAAACATGATTTTCAAAAGTGGGGTAAACATGGTATCGAACGTAATAAAGAAACCTCAAAAATCTTTTCTGGACTCTCAATTATTCCACTATTATTTGTGGTAGATGGGTTCCATATCACCGAGCAATAAACTAATTTGCTTCTTACAAGAGAATAATGCAACGTTTTTAACACACTTTCATTTTTGAAATACTTGACATACGGCATAAAAAACCAAGTAATTTACCTGCGGCAATTGATGCATGTAAAATGTGACCAATGAAAGTCATATTGGAATCAAAAAGAATGCCCAGGTCTTTTTTTGTTTGTTTTCCTTTTAAAAACGTGATCTTTCATTGAATAGCCAAACATTAAATCATCTTTCTAATTTGAATAAGTAATAACAAAGCACTTATCAACGTTAAAGTAAAACTGGTTTTTTAGTGACCAAAGAATGAGATTGTTTAAATCACTCGGTAATCTTGATTAGTCATTAAGGTTATTCACTCTTCCATATATCTTGATATCATCAGCAATCATTAAACAGTTACTATGCTGACCATATCTTGGCATGTCATTTATAAATATTAAAAAAAGGAGTGGGCCTAAATTTGACCTTGAGGCACTCCCGATGGTACAAGATATTCACTTGATGAGGAATTTTCTGGTACTGCGTGTTGCTTTCTTTCAAGCAAAAATGATGACGATAACTTTAGGAGCGAACCTGCTACCCCAATGCAAAGAATGACTAAGTTATTCCATAAACTCATTTTTTGCATTAAATGAACATGACGCCAGGGGAATGTTCAATGAATACGTCCAACATTTTGCGTAAGTTAATCTTCAACTCGGAAATGACGGCTGGTGTTTGTATTTTCTCCTCTCTTCACGGGGAAGAAATTTTGAGCGGAGTTGAGGGAAGGAACTGGGAATGAGTTGTGCTTTTCAATCAGCACTCAGGGAATTCAATCATCTCGTCTCTATTCACGACGGTTCTCATCCCACCCTCCAAAACGTTATCCGTGTTTTTTTTCCCTATCGCTCTCTCTTTTCCATTCTTCCTCTTTTTATCCCGTGATCGCCTCTCGCCCTCTTCTCCTTTATCCCTCGCCACTGAATCTCTTCGCCATTCGCCTTACTGCTACTAACTACTACTGCAGCAGCTACTTGATTCATTCGCTCGACCACCGCTCTCAGCGTCTCATCTTTCTGACTCGAATTCGTTTCCTTTCAACCTTACTTCCCGTCCCCCCTCTCCCTCCTCCTCACATTCTGCTCCTGTCCTTTTGACTTTAAAGCTTTCGCTCCCACACCGATTCGATTTGTTTGGTCGTTAACGTGAACGCTACTTAACCTGAAGGCCACCAGATAAACCTTTATTCCCCCTTTCCTCTGCACTGGTTGTGCTCCAAGTTTGTGATGTGCTTTTCGTGAATTGTGGTCCCAAAAAAAATACTTTGTGTCATCGCTAGAAAAAACTCAATGGCTACGACCACGGCACCTAACATACGTGAAAGCGAATTAACTCTTGGAAGTTGACTTCAAAGAACAATGAGAGCTTTCCATTCGCTCCAGAGCGCAACTCACTCCGCAACGCAACAACGCAATTGATTTTAATTCTTTCCGTTCATTCGTATTTGGCAGCGCTCTTGAAAAAAAATCGAGAGCAAGGTTGATGAGCAATGGACAAGAAATAACTTCGGTGATCCCATCTACGATGGTTATTTGAGAATTGACTTTTAGTGAAGACGTAAAATATGGAATATATAACGAGTTTTATTACTCTCCTGTGGCCTCGTCATTAGTTGCCATCAATCCGAAGATAGGTTTTCAGCAGCTCTCCATTTTGCTCTCCTCTCTGCCAACAGCTTCGCATTTGCGAAGTTATTGACTACTTTTGGTCTTACTAAGCTCATTTAAAATACCCTAAATTCTTACATTAACAGTTCGAAACTGATCTCATTTATCAATATCAGAATGACTTTGCGTTCTGCCAGAGCTAACTCATTATTCCATATCCCAACTCCAAGATTATTACTAGTTAAACGTTCGCTCTTCTTCCGTCTCTACTCCCTATTATAGTCACTTCTTATTGATTACAACTCTTTCTCTCTATCTCCAAAAATCTTTTCCACTTTGGCCACGACAAATCTTCCCGTAAATTAACAGAGAACCTAGACATAGGCGAACTTCGCTTCGAACCCCCTTCGTATCTGCGTAGTTATTTACTTTGATGGTCTTCAATATTTACTAAATTTATCCTATTTTTAGTCTCTCCTCCCTATTATAGTCACTTCCAATTGATGTCAATTCCTTCTCTCTATGGCCATAAATCTTCACCATTTTGGCCACAACAAGTCTTCCCGTGAATAAACAGTGAACCTAGACATTGATGAACTAAATTCACACCTCCAGGTCATCTAAGTTAGATTTTTTTGTTTTTATTGTTTAAATGTTTGTCTTTTTGTGTTTATTGTGTTCAAGTACATTTAGAGCAGCAATGTTGCTGTATGTTGACTATTTTCTTTAAAATAAAATACTCTGTCAGTATTTCCAATCCCCACAATATCGCTTTCACTTGGTTGTTGTGTCGCAAACTTTGTTCGATCAGTTTGTCTCAATTTCTTCGTAGAATTTCTATTATGCTTCTTTCATCTCTAGCTCTTCGTAGGTCTTCTTTGTCAGTGATAATCTCCGTCATTTAATCTCCATCATCCTTCGGTAACACCACATCTCCATTGCTACCAATCTCCTTTACCCCGGTACTATTTTTCCCCAAGTTTTACCATCGTAGAAAAGGAGGCAAAAGCTCATGTTTCTCAATAAATGTTTCAACGAATTATATACTTTTCAACAAAAAATAATAACACTTTAACTATGAATCTAAGAACTCCGTGAAAGAACATCAGTCGACGATAAATATCATTCATCAAAGATGTACTAATGCATCTTAATTTGAAGTTAATAGATTACATCAGTCCATCGCTAGTGAAGTGGTAGAAGTATATGCAGTCAATGAGTCCGACTCCTAAAATATGTTGCCAAATGTATGTTTGAATCACTCGGATCGTTTCCTGTTGTTTATTTCTGCCAGAGTTTAATGCTATAAAATTCATTGGTCCTTGTATATAAGCTGTCAGCGAATGATAGAAATTTCTTCGAAGGAAATTGGTTATTTTCCGATTTGGTAGTACAGCTCATGGTTAACAAATCTAAAAAACACTCCAATCGGTGTGGTATTTTACACGGCCGTAATTGAGACTTCTTAGTGGCTTGATATTTTTTTCCCCAACATTTTGCTGTAGAGCATCTAAATTGGTATATATATTTTTATTGTACTTCTCCCATGGCACCATTATTCCAGGGCAAATTTTAACATAACTGAAACCTTTAGATGTGCATTGAAATACATGAATACAAGTATTTTTCTCCAAGGCAAACAACCCTCTTTGTGAGAAATTATAGCTACTTTAAGACACATTAAAGGTATTTTAATTATGAGGTTGATGGAAGTTTAATGAGCGTTTTTCCATAAAATTTTGCTTAATACCTTTTATGTACGCGCCGCGTAGAGAAACAAATCCAATCAATGTTGCATCATATTAACATGTACTGTTGCATTAACGGCGTAAAGCCTTCACCATTTCCTGGGAAAAAGAGGAGTGAAGAGACAAATGGAGGGAACTGTTGTCTGGTCGGAAATACGCGTCGTATTAAATTGGATTTTGATTGAATTAAAATCGGTAAGGCACGGTGTTGCTGGGTATATTAATCAACAGATGTCGCCGCTAGTTAATGAAGCTCATTAGAGCACCAAGTTGGGAATCAACCGTTCAAACATCGTCTAAATCCTTGGCCGCTATGACTTACGGCGAGTGACACTGATTCGAGAAAAAAATACCCTCAAGATAGGTTTATGGTTGCGGAAAGCACGGTACTGGGTCTATTTCGTTAATTGGAGCTATACAGTGGGTACACCCTCTCTTAGAGGTGCTTCAAGGTCTTCCCTATCTTTATAAAGAGTCTCCTGTTCCTCGCTCGACTCGCGAAGCGCTAATTACTTCCTTATGGAGATTGTTGAGCAACAACCGTTTGGCGCATGCTCATGTCACGCTTTGCGAAGCTCACTTTTTAGTTTTTATTATTTTTCTCAATCCTACCACCACCTCGGGAAGAGATTAGCGGTGGTGAAAATGGAAATGAGAGGGAACGAAAAAAATTTTAAAAATAAAGCCGTGCGCCGTTGACAAATTACCGTTGATGGAATTATTAAGAGTAGCAGAGTATGAATATACCCAGGCTCTGTTCTATTCGAGGTACAGAACCTTATGTTGTGGGTGCTCCAGTACACAAATTTAGGTTGTGCAAATTAACGTCAGAATCCATCAAACAGTCCGATGGCCAAATAAGATGCGGTGTAGAGAAATGTTTGATATCTACCAAATCAAAAAATGAAGTGCAGCAAAGTATAGGTGAAACCTTTGTCGCGAATTACTTTCAATCATAAGCCATCCGTATATTCTTTAGAATTTTTGTAATCCGAGGTGGCATCCCAACACGTTGACTCGGAAAATTAAGACCAGTTTTTTTCCAAATATTTTCGTGCCACCACCTTTTTTCCACTAACTTTTACCTAGCGCCCCCAACCATAAGCTATAAAGTCATAGACTACATAAACAAAGCATGATGTTTATAAAGATAGAGCAAAAACAATTGTGATTATATTGTTTATTTAAAATCCAACAGAGAGATAGTTTACTCATCACTGGACATGTACATTCGGTATGGGTCAAGTCTCCCGCGTCCCGTCTGCATCCCTATTAGATGAAAGCACTGGGGGCGGTGGCGCCCATTTTGGGAACCACTGATTTAGACTCCGTGTTTAACGAATCCCACTCAAAGAAATCTAGGGTGTAAATGAGGCTATTAAAATTGGAAATTTTTTTCTATAGAACCGATATTCAGGCTTAGGTAGCCATATTAAACAGCACATTTTTTAAAATATGTACAGATTTTGGAATAACTTTTTGGAACAAGTCATTTCAATAAAAATGATAGCTTAGCGCTCCGCTCTTACTCTCTATTTTCGACCATAATTTCTGCAATTGATTGTCATCTTCAAGATTCAAGTAACCTACGTGCGTCGGAGCTAGTATGCATAGCTTGGCCTTAAAGGAGAGAGGAATGTGAGGCGTCCTAACTTTTTACAAATCTCATCTTCAACCTGACCTTACCCCTTCTTTTTTGCTCAGGTAGTTCCCTCAGACGTTCATCACTGGCTCGAATATCAGTCAACAGCTGTTTTTGACAGTCATGTCGCTACTATCTGGACCGGTTTTATTAGAAATCTCCGATCCACCATTGTCTCCCCATGATGACCAAAGCCATAAACCTCTCCCATAAACATCGTTCACGTCATCTGACAGTCTGATCTACTTGACAAACTCCTAACTCGCAGTTTGCATTTCATCAATGTTAATTCTATGTTTATTAAACGGTTAAAGCTTAGCCTGGTGTTAAGTCATGGGCCCCAGCCCCGATTTAACACTTCCAGTTAAGTATATTCTGCGTAAGAATGCCGATGTTTAATGTATCTCCCATCGACTGTTTTAGTGTTTAATAACTTAGATTCATATGTAGTACGCAGAAACCGAAAGTTTGAGCCCGGTGATATAATTTACGATTAAGTTTCTGGTAGGAAAACAAAAGTTCTTCCATTAATAACTCTCACGTCCACCAACAGATAGTCTGATCTTTTGTACCTACTGAATCCGAACACTCAGCCAACATTAAATTTGCGTAAGGGATACGTCAAGCTGCATTATACGTTAACTAGGCGTTATAAAACTGAACATTAGCTAGTATAGAAGTAACGGACAGGCTTCTTTGTTTTGCGTTAACCAGACATAATAAACCCAGGCCTTCTTCTGTGCCGATTAAGGTAAACTCGTATATGTAACCATTTTTTATTAAGTAGGTTCTACTGCGAATGTATGAGTCAGCAATAATACTACTTGCATCTTTCTGTTATATTTCTTCGTCTGAAAACCCTAATTTTGGTGATTTAATGTGCTACTTATTCGGAAATAAAATCAAGACTGAAATATGCAGATTTTCCACTGGTGTATTTTGAATTGGCGCTTTTTTTAGCCATTGCAGCCGACAAGAGCACCATTTTTACGGATTTACCGCAATGTGGCTTCAAATTTCGTAGTCAATGGCTTACAATTGACAAAATAAGGTACTAGGACACCAATATTATATTTGAATCAATTTTTTGGGATTCTTACTACTTATAAACAATTTTCCTCAAAAATGGCATTTATGTAGTGTGATCATTAAAGATTCATCGGGTCTCATATAGTTCAAAATGTATCACATGCGCAAGGGTGAATGTCACATCATAACAAACCAAAAGTCTGCTAGTTTAGAACATTACTTTTACAAATGTTCTACGTGTCTTTTTGTCCCACGACCCACATCTATGCGGTAATCCAGTTCGGCCCAAACACGCAACGCAACAGCACGTCCCCAGCAGTGGTCATTTGAGCGGCGCGCAGTGGTCTGAGAACCCATTTCAGCGGTCAAAAATCGGTTTTTCCAAAAAATTGAATTGACATCTTAGATGTTCTTACATTAAAAATAAATGATTACTTCATGGTAAACAAAATGAAATTTCATCGTTGGACGACCCGTGTCATACTAGTTATACTGGTACCGACTGACATCTGGGGGTTTTGCGCTACCCCTTGAAAATCGTTTTCTCAAGCGCGAAAAACAAGCCAGTCACAACTCGTTGGAATATCTCCTCCATAAAATCAGAAAATTTAATCATTTTGAAACCTATACTATATTTCTGCATTGCCAAATTGTCTCTTTGCTCACTTGCAAGTGTCAACGACTAGATATTCTTCAACGACGGTATGTCAGTCTCTTTACCGGAATCAGTGAGGCGTTTAAAAAAACATACATTACCCTGAGTTGAGACAATAAGCTAGGGCTAGTGAAAGCCTTTAGCTAAAAGAAGGAATAAGCTATATTTGCTTTTCAGTGCTATTTTTACGCTATTGGTGCTTTAGTCCTGAGGTGCGGACAGTGGTTGCTGCTGCCCGCGCTGCCGCTGGTTTCCCATTCTCACGTTTCGTGTGAGCTGTCCGTGCTGAGAAATAGTGGTTTCCTATCAATCTCAAAGAGGATAAACGGCTTAGAATAAAGTTAATTCATAAAAAGTCCCATTGTCTAAATTCATACGAATCCTTAAAGAATAGGAGTCACTCACTGTCAGATCCTGAGACCTGGGGGTGCCTTCTTGAGAGTGCCCAGTCAACATAATTACAATTGATTCACTCATCTCACCCTCTAAAACACCAAATTCTTTCTCTCGCTAAGTCGTTATTTTGCGTTCTGATGCCGTCCTGCCAAATCGTGAGCCACTATTGAATTGGCGTCACAAGAGGTACACGCACGAATTAAAAAGAACTGAGATAACCTTTCGATCCATTACAACAAAAAATGGGTGAAGATTTGCACCCTTGTTGTTAGACGAATATAAAACGAGATGAATATTTAATAATTACCCTGTAACATATGGAAATATTCTGTTTTACCCCGTGTGTCTCCCATTCGCCTAACTTCTCCTCCTTAACTGGTGAATCTCCTAAAACATCTCAAATTAGGCTAAACTCCGATATGGGATACTTACATAAGGTAAATAGGTATAACTGCATGACTCCATATCATGTTGTTGAACCGCTTGAAATTGATCATTGAAGTATCATAATGGTGAATACTCTTAAACTCTCTTTTTAGATATAAATATTACTTTGTAATATCAATTAGTATATTGGTCGTCAACAATTAATTGATTGAAGGGTTTGGATGATATTCTAGACCACAAGAAATTTAAATTTCATTAATAATGTTCTTGTATTCTCGTGCTTATTATAGTAACTTGATAATATTTTGTTAAATTGCCTTTATATTTGTTTTCAGATTATTTTGTATTGCAAATATATCTGGAATGGCTTTAAATTTCATGTTGTTAAAGCAAGATACTCGTAAATTTTTCCATACCACAGAGCTTCTTTTTCTGTATCAACTGCATGTTCCATAGGATATTCTGTCTTAGGACAATCAATTTATATTCGACTGTCTTCTATTTTATTCTCCCAGCGAATACCTATTGATATCAATGTTAATTAGTGAGTAGAAAAGAGTGGTAAAGGTAACTTTTTGTTGCTAATATCAGATTGAGGACAAGTTTTTCTGCAATCAGACGAAAATGAATAAAATGATGTACGAGTCATTTTACGGTGTAGCCACCCACCTTAGTACCCACTGCGGTGCAATAAACCTCTCTCTCAAATCCTTATGGCGAGAAATAACGCTTGGAGAAAAAGGGTAGGGTGAATAAAAAAGAAGTCCATGGGAGTGTTGAGGTGAGGGATTGCGGAAAGGAGGGAATGGGAGAGAAAGAGAAAGAGAAAGAGGCAGGATATAATGGTACGGAGCGAACAGAAACCAAGACTCAGGACGCGTGTCCACGCAGCTGTTGGCGACGCTCGTTGCCAGCGGGGACGCCCGAAAGCCACATAGCTCTGCACCTGCGCGCATCCCCATTTCCTGTCGCCACATCTCAACTGGCGTGAATCAAGGGAAGGATGTGCTGTCATTATGGTCCACGGTCGGAACTTTGGTTCAAGAGATTTAACTTTCTGAGATTTTTGGGCTCCCCAGGTAGTTCTATTTTAGGTGGTAACGATGGAATGCTTACATTGCCTCAGTATTGCAATCTATTGATCCATCCATTATAGTATATGGGCGTTGGCTGTGCGCAGACTTGAAGTGTAGGAAATGAGTAATAGTGAGTTTATAGTAATTTTTTTGGATAGGTGTGTCAGTTTTGAGCCGTAAGGTGGACGATTTTCGGTATTTCACATGCAAGTTGCAGGTGACCGAGATCTAGCAACACCTGATTTATGCATATATGAGAATTAGAAGTCGAGCAAGAGTGAGATGGCCAGGGCGTGGGTGGCGGAGTGGTTAGTGAGATTGCGCTAGAGCATGAGCATCGAGGGTTCGCTTTAGGGATTGGAAAATCGATTTCGATTTTAATCGAAAAACGATAATCACACTCCGATTTTCGATTTAATCGTAGTCGACTTTTTGTTTTGAAAAATCGTTCACATTCGATTGTAGCCGATCGATTTTCGATTTTTAGCTTGCTACAGCATTTGAATTTTGCCGCCTCGCTTTACTCCGCTCCGCGCTATTTCACCCTGCATCGCTGGTGGGGGAACCTCGGTGGGGAGGCAAAGTGCTTCGGACAACGGCAGGTTGGAGTTGCCGACTGTGGGGCTGCGGATTTTTATTACAATAATTCTAGTCTAGGCGGGGACTCACGCTCGGATGTAATACAGTGTAGACCGCGAGACGAAGATTAGAAATGATAATACGCGTTGACTTTGTGCCTTTTTTGTAAACGTTTTCTCAATAAATCGCTTCAGAGCACTCGTCTTCAAAATAGATTCGCCCAGTCGGAATATCGTCATCTGCGCATGGGCTACTAAATTGTATATAATTTGCTTGTTATATTACCTATATGTATATAAGTATCTGGTATGGATTATTACTTTCCTGTATACCTTATTAATATCTTTAAAATAATAAATTGTATTAATAAATTTAACCGTATTCAGTTCTTATCCCTAGTGCTTCCATTAACCCATATTTCGCATTTTGTTAGAACAGCACATCCGTATTTCAGCAGACAATTACTTTACTATTGAAAAATTTCGATTTCAATTTTTCGATTATTTTGGACAAAAAAAATCGAATTTTTAGACAATCGATTTTTTAAAACGAAATCGAAAGTCGATTAATCGAAAATTGATTCTGGATTTAAATTTCCAATCCCTAGTTCGCTTCCCGCCCGATTGCTCTTAACTCTCCAGGTTTAGGATATGGGCCTAGCCCGTTTTTTAGTAGTTCAAAGCTAAAGATTACGCATTTTGAGTAGAATTAGAAGTCTTAATGTGTTCGATTTTTAGGAGTTAAATCGAGGAAATTCGACTTTTTACACTATTTCTTAAAAGAAAGGCCATTAGAAGTTTGAATACTTTGTTTTTTAACTTCCGTTTTGCTTTAAAAAGAGCAGATGCATTTTCTCAGAATTTGAATGAGAAATTCTTGTTTCTCTTCGAGTGCTGTTACCGATATTCGTACAGGTCCCTGCCCCGAAAATTGGAGAAACTACCGTTAAGCGGAAGCGCCAGGGCTACCTGTGGACCATTGGAGATCGTCTCTATACTATTGTGTGCACGAAGGGCTCTTATTGTTCCAACCGCGTATATACAGTTACTTTTTACACCCGTTCGAATCTGTTTTTGTTTTAACTGAAAGTAAACCCGTTGTGTTCTGTAAGTTGTTATATAAACACCATTTATGAGCCCATTATTGATGTTACACGGAAAGAAGTTTGGATAAGTGGAGACCGAACGACTGAAATTGGGTTCTGGTGTTTAAATGAAGATGTGGCATAAAAGGTATTAGGAAAAGAATGTTTGTGGTATAGTTCAAATAATACTTGCTGAATTATGATGACGGAAGATAAAAATTGGGCAACTGTTCCAATTAGGCAACTTACAATCAGGTTATTCAAAAGCAAAGATCGAAATCAAAGCGAACCTTTACTTCAGAGTAAAATACTTAAGCTAGTATTGTTGCAATTCTTGATTGGTTTTTGGGTTTGCGGCTATGAATACGTGGCTTCATTGATTTCAGCATGAGTTAAACAAGAAATTTCATGGGAGAGATGCAGAATATCAACCGGTGGAAAACCCGAGAAACCTTCCTGCAACTGATACACCGGGAAAACCTGAGATCATACAAGAAATTTCATGTGTACGTCTCATCATTGGGGGTTCAATCCTGAGATTGGTGGACTGCAGCCCTCCATCCTTCCCTATCTAATGCTAAGTCTCTTACTTCCTGATCGCTCTTCCTTTGCATTTTCCTCTTTATTTGGTCCATGAAGTCATTTCTGGGTCTTTCTTATGAGACTTTTCCTTCTATTTTTTCCTTCTATTCAATTTTGTTCATCACAAACTCATTGTGTCTCAGGATGTGTCGAATCCATCTGGTTCTTCTTTTCTGTATGGTGTTACATATTGTCCTTTCCTCGTCTACTCTTCTGTACACTTCATCATTTCTTATTTTTTTCGTCCATTTTGTCTTCAGCATCCTTCACCAGTACCAGGCTTTGAAGGCTTGTAGTCTATTCTTGTCAGCTTTTCCAATGGTCAATTCTTCCGATCCAAAACGTGCATCCATGCAGATCCATAAAGATATACATTTATGGATATCAAAAATGACCAAATAATTCACAAGTTCCCAGTGATGTAATAACTGGATTGAAAGATAAATGCTGCGTTAAAGTTTTGTCATAGAAATCACCTATTGTTTCAGAATTGTAGTTTCACCTTCGATATCCTTATTTGGTCAAATTTCAGCACAAATATCAATATTTTTTCTATAGCCACATGCGATCATCGGTTCGACAATTGGTTTGCTTTAGCCAACCATTACTGTCCTCTACTGGAATGCTCCTAGCCGTTTTATTCTGACATAAATCTTCATCTTTAAAGTCAGCAAAATGCGTGAAGTCTTTCATGCTTTTACATGCTTGGTTATGAAATCCTCTTCATCGTGCGCGGCCGCTTCTTCACATCTCCCTCGTTATTATAGTCTAATTTTATTTGCTTTGCGAGTCCTTGCGTGAGAGGATTTCCATTATCTGAATAGGAAAGGTGAGAACTTTATTTTTCACGCATTTTATCGCGACCATTCATCGCCACGGCATACCTTGGAAATGCAGACTATGCTCTCTCGAATGGGTGGGCGTGAATAGTGTTGATATATGAGGACGCGAAGAAATAGATGGGCTTTGGCGGGCTTAACTATGTCCCGCAGGTCTAAAATCGGAGTCCCATCTTTCTACAATTCTTCTCCATTGCATTCTACCCAATGGAGATGTTTTCTATCGTTTCCACACCGTCCCTCTGCGTTCCCGGTTTTATCTCTCCCTCCACAAGATGGAGAAAGGCGTTGGAAATGGGCGTGCTGCTGGAAGAAAAAAATCAAAATGCTGATAAAGAACATGCGAGGAATATTAATGGTACGGCTCAAGAGCTGCCGAACGGGATAGTATCTTTTAATACCTTGGCGGGTTGAGAGGAGTGCGTTTTGAGAGCCGGGATCGATGGCGGATTAAGAGCCATGCCCGTTGTCCGAGCGGCCTGCAATACCGCTCAATCTCTTTCACGCCACCACCCTCTTTGCAGGTTACCAAGCTTGTAGATCGGAACAGGTTTTCACACTATTGACTAATTTAGCTGACAGTTAACAAGTAAATAAATCAGCGGCCAATTGTTGGTTCTCGTGTGTGGGAAAGCTGCAGTCGATGATTAAACGATTCTCTGTTTTTTTTTCAATACTCAACCTATCGTAGTGAGTTTGCAGGAACGCTAATGGAGGGAGACTTTCCCATGCAATCTGGAAAATCTATCTGGAACTCGCAACTTCCCCAAGTTTCTCGATCCTCTCCTCGCGCTGGTCTTTTCATGACCAGTTCAATTCACATTAGATATCTCTCAATCAGGAACGTGAAGATTTGTTGAAAAAAATCATGATTAATCTTACTATGTGTATGCCATTGTACAGACCATATATTCCATCTACTTTGTCAATGATTAAAGCCTACTATCCTATTTCTAATACCCCTTATTGAATTGTTGGCCCTTAGACAGTCATTGAGGTGAATCAAGGTCCCTTCTTCCGCGTTTTCGTTATCGTTACCCAAAACTATAATCTCTCTAGCTGGGCGATGCTCTCAGACGTTGTCCCCATGTAACACTTCATCATTTAAAACTAGATATTGAAAGAACCCGACTAAATTGGAAGAATGATGATTACATTTTAACTCTCGCATGCGCAATTGAAAAATAGCAGTGACACGTGAGTACGCGTAATGGGAATCCGTTATGCCACCTCTAACTACAGTTTTCCCTACCATTTGGGATACACAGTTACGTTGTTTATAATAAAAACTAACTTTACCACGTTTAATCCTTATGGAGACCATTATATCTTCCTTCTCAGTCAATATTTTCAATCTGAAAAGATATAACATCTTTAATATGGCGCTAGTACCATGGATCAGGAATATCGAATTTTCCTTCATAAAATTTAATCTATGT
Source organism: Ceriagrion tenellum (assembly GCA_963169105.1). NCBI lineage: Eukaryota > Metazoa > Arthropoda > Insecta > Odonata > Coenagrionidae > Ceriagrion > Ceriagrion tenellum. The sequence continues at coordinate 63,336,224 of OY720637.1, forward strand.
TGTTCTTCTAAAAGTGGGCTTGCACGGGAAAGTTTATTACGCAGGTTTATTACAGCTAGCGACTTTAGACGTGCATCGCAATTGTAAAACGGCTTGCAAGTCCGATTACTTGAGATTTTAAGTTTAGGCAACACGCTTACGGAAGCGTTTCGTTGTCAGTGTAAAATGGTAACCTATCAGTCTCTGTAATACCTTGTGGAAAAATTTTCATCGAAGTGAAAATCTTCCAAAGGCTACAGAGGAAACTTGTCAGTGTAAACTCGATCTAAAACATTGTTTTCCTAATTGTTTCCAGCTGAGTTCTTGAGATCCTTGGGTTCTAAGAGATTAGTATGACGCGACTTTGACAACATACCATTCTTAGGGAGGGAACGCTATCTGGGATACTTACGAAGTTAGTTTAATTGAGCTATGATTTGATATTCCTAAGATAGGTATATTTTTTCTTGTTTTGCTACAGACTTAAAGGTAATGCATAGTTTACTTTTTATGCAGTAGAAGTTTAAATACGAACTTAAACCACAGTTTTATATGTAACACTTGAGCTAAAAACATGTCAATGCTTTTCGGAGATTCCATTTTGATGAATTATATTTCCTGCATACAATACCGACAGAGATTCTCTGCTTAGAGGAGTGGGACTTGGCCATTGACCGCTGGAGGCCTGATACAATTTGCTTTTATAACTAATGAGTTTTTCATTCTTCCGAATAATCTTTTATTTGATGTTTTTATTTTAACGGTGAATTGGTTCATGTATTTTCTAGATAATTACACTTGACCATTTTATCTTGCTGTTTTTTACCGAAAAACTTTCCCATTTCTATCTAATCGCCTGCAAAACCACCGCTGGAAAATTTGTGAATTTTATGGAGTTTTATTACTAATGGGTGGAATAACACAAACTAAACAAAGAGATCCGAGGAAAAAGCCTTAGTAGGCCTTTTTACTTAATACACAATGCATTTATGATTCCTATTCCATAGCAGGCTCGCTATAGGAATACCACATGCAGCGCTATCGACTTGCTATAAATTTATGATTTCATTTCTGATTCCTATTCCATGGCAGGCTGGTTATAGGAACGCCACATGCAGCGTTATCGACTTGCTATTAATTATATTTGGCTAGTTTTTTTAGACAATTACTATTATTTATAATACCTGGATTTTTATCAAAATACCTCAAAGCTAAACAAATGTTAACGGTATCAATCTAAATAAGACCCTCAATCAATCATAAAATGTATAAAAATAAAAATTTTTCATTACATTACGTGATACTTCAGTTTCATGACCATATGTAGTGCCTTTACTCAGTGAATAGTGAAGCAATCAATATTGGAAAAGGAATACGTGGGTATTCAATATCCATCACCCCTGTCATCCTTACGCTCTTGTTTCTGTGGAATATGCTTATTGCTTCATCTAATGTTTTGTATTTCTCGCTTCATCAAGCACAAGTCGTTTAATACTTCCCTGTTTCGTTTATAATGTTTTATTGAAAAATGTTATGATGATGCGGTTATTTTTTGTTATTTAAAAATTTCGTACTATTTTAATTGATTGTGGAATTTTTATTTTTTGTTAGGGAGTTAAGGGGTTGTTGATTGGAAGTGATTGTTGAGAATTTGAGAGAGCAGGTCGGAGGTGAAAATGCGATCGCTTCGGAAGAAGTTGTGTTAAAAAGAATGTATCATTGCAAAAATAATGAATTAATTGAGAAAACCAAGGTTCGACGTTACGTTATCTACTCATTGATGCATCAATTTTCAAAAGAGGAGAAAGAGGAGAAAAATAAGATGCTTATGTTATTGAGGTAGGCGTTTGGACGTATGTTTTAGTATTTAAAGACAAGAGTGGGGACTATTCATTTGTTCGAGTTCGAGCCAAAGATGAATAACAATGAGTTTGGTACAGTTGGTTTTTTCAATAGGTTTCCATACTTAATCTACTGTCCATAGAATTTGCAAAAGGGAAACTGAATGAATAAAACAACACTATACGTAATAATATCAACAGATGTGTATTATTTTTCAAAGAACTACGGAACTAGCCGCGCAGTAACTTTTACGGAGTCACTTGCTAGTGTTGCACTTGGTTGTATGAAATTCATAGCGGAAAAATTATTCGACTGGATTGGGAATGGAATCAAGATCCCTCGATTTCGCGCCGAGTTCTCTGACCAATTATTCGTGGTGGATGAGATTCACAGCGGAAGAGGACGCCTAAGGTATCCTTATTGGTTAGTGCACTCGGCGTCAAACCGAGGGATCTGGGTGCAATTCGCAGTCCAGGAGAATGATTTTTTCCACTGTAAATTTCACACAAGATGTGTACTATTTTTTTAGTGCTGGAAAGAAGGATGCGTGGAAATTAGGAGGACGGAGAAGTCATTAGCAGACTAAATTAGAACCAAAGCAATGTTACCGTGGTAGGTGAAGGAAGAATCCAACTGGGCGAGTAAAATGAAGGAAGTACTGCCTTTATATATGCGGCCATAAGTTTTGGGCTCATTAATTATAGCGTGGTCAGAGACGTTGCTCCCAAACCAAAAAAAATACTCCATTTTTCGCGTACAACGCACAGTTTTGGCTTCTGGCATTCTTCCCTCCACTTCAACGCCTTTTGCTGATCAAATAAAAACGCCAAAAAGAAAACAAGTTTTGGTTATTTAATCCATGGGCATCCTAAAATTACACTATTTCGTTTATAAATCCAAAAAATGGCAAAAGATTTGGAGTTTGGCCAGCTTTTTTCGATGTTCGTCCACTGTACGTCGGTTGTTGAGATGGTTGGCTGTTTTGGGAAGGCAATCGGCAACTGTGCTCATTTGCTCAACTGAGGAGAGGTGGGTAGGTTCGTCCGGGTAAGTATTGTCCAGGGCATGGTGGAAGAACGGAGAGAAACCCGGCGTCATGATTCTCATAAAGAAAGGTTAGTCCTAGAAGGACCACAGTTTTTACGCGCAATCCGACGATGGTATCGCGCTTGAGGCGCTCTCCTCGTAGCTCCCAGCTACGGGTCGGAATTCCTCTAAAAATCTGTATTATAGCCTGAATTCTCACGCGGGCCCTCGGAATTGGGAGACAATACCCTATCCCTGAAAAGAGACGTTGGAAGACATAATAGCAGAAAATGAATGATTCATCCCTGCCTGTCCTGCCGGTATAAAAGCCAATATTAAAACAATAATAACGCCTGATTGCTAATTTAGTCGCTGGCCTTGGTTGTTGGGACGGAGAAGATCACATATTGCGCGGAGAAAATTATAGCCGGTCCGTATTTGAATATATATCACTGGGTGATGGGGAAAGGAAGGGGGAGATTTGGTTCGTCAATGGAATGAGAGTTCCACAGGAAAAGAGGGGGGTTGATATTTCATTCGGGGGTGGGAGAGAGGGGTGGTTTGTGGGAGGGAGGAAAGAGAGGCGTGGCCACTTGGACACGAAGGGCGCGCGAGGGAGCGTGGGCGTAGTGGGGAAGTGGGCGTGGATGTAAGGAAATGCTCGCATATGTGTGTGCATGCTTCCGGCCCCCGCAGGGATTTTTCCGTGCTGGGAAGTGGGCAATCACACGACTGGCATCTCGGGAAGGGAGGGAGGGAGGGCGGAAGAGAAGGGGAAGTCAGTCAACTCTCTTGTTTGAACTGTCGCTTTTGAGTTGGGGTCGTCGATAAGGGGTGAGCGTGAATTGGTTTTATCTACGTGAATGTTGACGAGGTAATCTACCGCAACCTAATAATTTACATCTACTTATTACCCTGCATGCCACCACAAGGGTGTTTGGCTGGGGGTGACCTATCACCAACATGAACTGCAGTGAAGGAATTTACTTTCACCAACAAACACCACACTATCGGAATACTACAAATGCTACAGATGATACAAATGCTGAAAAACTACTAAAATGATCTATAATTATAATAATATATGAAAACGTGACCAAGAGTCATGCAGGGAACATACAAAACATGTTGTAAGCACTACTCGGCAGATTTAGAAACATGCGTTAGGGTGCATATGAATTAATCAGCTACGCTACCTGTCAACTAACCTAATTCAAAGTCTTAAGGCAGCCATTATGGTGTCTTATTGATCGCGGGAAAAACGACATTTTAACAATTTCTTTTCTAAAATATACTTCTCTTATTTTATTCTCATAATACCCTGTAAGCCATCTCAGGAATGTATAGCAAGGTTGAGTTTTCACCTACATGCGATACAACATATTTCCAACTAAAATTAATGAACCTAAAATGCATTACAAAATATCAATCAGGGGTGAAATTTCACGTACATGCACTGCATGTTATTATAACTTTCAATCCATAAATCTTTCATATTCACTTTTGAGTGTACGGAATATTATCCGCTTGCAACCAAGTTCGTTTTTTTGTATCATATCCGTAGATTTTCACATCAAATCCCCAGGAAAATGGTGATCGGGTTTTGATTGTCGTGACTGCATGTACCTACTGGCCTCTCTCGCCGAAGAACACCCACTTAAATTACCACTAGGCATGTCTCATTGTTTTCCCTTACAACGCCAATCCGTTCGACTTGTTCATTGTGATTCAATTACGTCGACATATTGTAAGCATTCATAAAAATCCATTTTAAATATAAACCAGAGGTTGAAGAAATAATAATTTATAGTAAAGTTACATGCAATATTTTGTGTAGTTTCTAGTATTTAACTTTTTCCGTAAATTACGAATTCATGTCTCTCTATTAATCGACTACCCGATCATTTTGAGCCTTAATTACTTTTTAATATTAACTTGTATTGGTGGCCTAGAGGCTGCGGCACTAGCTTCTATGAGGAAAGTGACAGAGATATTTCAGTATATTCCCCATTATGGCTGTGCGTATTATGAGGAGCACTTTGACGTATTATTGCTAATATTTCATATTAGACGTTAAGCTGTGGCCCCATTAGCACTTGTCGTTGAAGGTTTGGTTAAGAAGTAGGCTAATCAGCATTAAACACCGGGTTTCGCTGCACCCTTCCATGAATTCCTCAAATAATCTTCCGCTTGTCGAACTACCCACCTATATTTAAGGCGCAAATTGCTTCAGTTGTCAGTCGCCTCCCTCATGCAAACGACCAACCAGCCAATCTTTGCTGGAGAGGTCGGAGGACGGAGAGGATAAAGGGGGTTAAGGTAGTTGAAGGGCGGGGATGGTTGACTTAGCAGACGAGCGAATTCAGGGTGGGGCCATTTCCAAGTCCCGGAAGGACCTCCGGAGCGGTGGGTCAAGGGTGGAGGACGGCGAGGTCGTGGGAGTTAGAGGAGCTAAGTTCACTTCAACCAGCCGATAGAAGAGGGGACAAGGTGTTGCTTTAACCAAGCGGTAAAGAGATGGGATTAATTGAAAAGCAAGATACTAGCCGCGTGACGTCGAAACGCTACAGCAAAAGACTATAGTTTCTAAGTCACGGGCGCATCAATGGGATTGTTTTTTTTCGGTTCAATTCCATTCCACAATGCCATGTTCAAGTTAATATTTGGAAACGGGCATGGACATAAGCGTAGCCTCTTCAGGTCTTATGTAGGCTATGTGCTACATTGTGTAGTTATTTTTTTGGTGTCTGAAGAATTGGGTCTCAGTGCCGGCGGTTTTCTACATTATTTACATTAGGTGCATTATATTAGTATTTTTGTTTTAAAATCTTTTTTATTTTGCATTAAACATCTTATTTATGCCCCAAGAGGTCCCTTTAAATCATTGAAACAAAAATTTTTGAGGACAGAGAGTGGAAAGACAGATGAGGGCGAAACAAATAGATTCAGGATTGTCTTCGTGGAATATTCGTTATTTTCACAGTAAAAGAAATCGAATTGTCAATTGTATACGTACTTGCCAATTTTTATTTTACCCACCAAAGTCAAGGCCGACCGTAACCAAGTAAACATCATTTTCAAGACTACTCATGATGTAAAGGTGCCCAATTAATAGTACCTTAGTTGCCTGGAATGGAAAGGTATGCTTTTGTTTGACTGAATTGCAGGAGCATAAATCGCGTCAGAAATGAAACACGCATACCTATCACGCCTTATCCGTTTGGGGTACTCTTAAGTAAAAGATTTTAGTTATTAATGTTACGCTTAGGAAACTGTTCCTTTCAAAATACATGCGACCATACTTCCCTATCATTACATACGTATTTCGCTTGACTTACACATATTAATTGTTTCATAAACCCTGCCCTATTATAAAGGTTCCTAATATTGCTCCTCTTTAGAGTCTCTCCCACCTCATTCATCCATGACTTTCGCGGACTGACCCTTTCTCTCACACTTTTCACTCTTCTGTCATAACTTTTTAGGTGTTTGACTCGGATAAAGTTTATATATTTGTTATCTTATTTATTCTCTCGACATGGCCATAAGCACTCTTCTTCCATATACATCCGTAACTGGAGCATCCAACCGACGTCCTTTCATCGCCTACCGGTCTATCCACCTTTCTACCCCACTACATCTATCCACCCTACTGTTCCCCATAACAAATTTTTGATACCCATTCCCCACTGTATTTAGCCGACTCTTACACTTCATTTTCTCGTCATGACCAGGCGAACAAATACCCTTCTTCCATAAACATCCGTTACTGGAGCATCCAACCCACATCATTTCATCACCTACCATTCATAACCCTATTCGCCCTACCTTTCCCCAAAACACTCTTCCCCGCTGACTTAGCAGACTTATACTAATCATGATATAATCAGGTTTCTGTGTCATAATATAGCGTTGGGAGAAGGACAATATTGTGTATCTCGATTTTCGATTTTCCTGACCAACACTCTTTTCTGTAAAAGATCCACATGCTACCAACGACTTTCTTTCCGACATTCGCTCGCGTTAAAAATGTCATCTGTCATACTATTTTTTTGCAAGCATTCAGCCAATATTATGCCCACAGCCCATACCGGAACAATATATCTATTAAGTTATCCATCTCTTTTCTTAACGTGGCCCAACCTACGAGGGACGCCCTTTTTTGTTGTTTATAATGGCTAGACAAAAGACTCGAAAACATTATACACTTTAAGATAGTGCCACCTTGAAGGGACGCAAATGTCATTTTATTTATCTTCTTCTGAGATGAATCTGTCCTCGGACAGGTTTCAATTGCACTGCTCTCTCCATGCTCCTCCATCCTGTGCTGCCTCCCTCAGCTCTTCGTAACTACTTCCATTCATAATATCAATTAAAATAATTTATTTGTCTTACTGTCCCTCTCTTTCCCTCAATCTGTGCTTCTAATATTTTTTTCAGCATGCAATCTTTACTCAGGACGTGTCCAATCAAGTTCGCCTTCCTCTTTCTTATTGATCTATTTTATTCATCTAATGAATATTTATAGTAAAATATGGTCTATATCTGATGTTCAAAACAAAATGTTACTTTTTTGCGCTATGTTTTTGCAAATTTAACTTGAAATTATATGATGTTCAGTGGAAGAAAGGTGAAATATGTAAAAATGGTATTTTTCTATCAGACATAAATGCTTTTATATTGGAAAAATATTTTCAAGAAGCCAAATATTGTGGGAAATTGATTGAAATAATATAGATACGACTTACTGCTTTACTTTTTGACTAATTACCTGGTTCCTGCGACCCAAGATGTCAAAATGGAGCTTAAGTCGCGTCTGTGGTTACGAAAAAGCGCGCAAATAAAATGTATTCGTGGAGTATTTACCATTTTTGTGCCTGAATTTTTGCTTTCGATAGCCAACTCATTCGATCATCGAATGCAGGAATTAAAAAACCATTAAAAAAGGAATTTATTATTTGCTTTGACTCACACAGTCTCCCTTAAACAACCTTCAAGGATTGGGGTTAGCTGATCGTCTTGATGCCCATCTCATCGAAATTTTTCGGCCCCACATCCAGCTTTGGAAACACATTTACCTCGCACTTATTCGTCACCCCTTCCCCGGTTCCATCCTCCCCCCCCCCTTGAATATTCACTCCCCTCCATCACCCTCCTTCTGCCCCTCATCACCCTCCCCCCCACCGAACTACGCGCCCTCCCCCCTTCACCCCCACCCTTCCGCTTCCTTTTCCTGTTTAATCTGCTCATCGTTGCGTATCTATCTTGGAGTGCGCATTCTCATTATTCCCATTCTCATTATTCCACACACGGAGTGAAAACGCCCAGGCGAATTCGTGGAGAGCGAGGGAGGATTCAGGGGGGGGGGGCAGGGGAGACCTGTTGGATAAAATAAAAGCCGAGAGTTTTTGTTGTTTCCGATTCGGTTCAATTTACATAATAATTCCGTATCTCGGTGTTCCCCATCAGTCCTTCAAACTAGTTTGCACGTTTGGACAAGGGCCGCTGTCGCCTTTTCTCACGGTTTCGGGAATATTTTGGTCCCAACACCCCCTCCGTCCCCCCAATCATTTCGGTACATGTCACCAGCGCCATTGTGTCCATAAGGTTAGGCAATCAACACAAAGTGGGCTGAAATTAAATAAATGCTGGCCGTAATTAATGTCTTATATCCTTATTTTAATTTTTGAATCACGACTACTTTCCCATTATATTTTCGACACCTTTCCAATTCGTGGCTCAGAAATATAAAGTTGTTGCCTATGGATCAGTCGGTAATCTAATATTGGTTCTTTTTCATAACGAAAGGACGAAAACAGAGAAATCCAAAAAGCTTTTCTTCGTATAAAATTGTGGCTATAGTTTCAAATACTTAACTTTGTTTTTTGGGTATGGAATTCGTTGAAAGAGGTGTTTATTAACGTAATTTTAAATATTTCGGTGCATGATTTTTAATGGTTTATTATTAATATTATGAACGAAAAATGGACATTTTATCATTAAAAAATGAGTACTGATTTGATTAGCTTATTAAATTTTAGGCATTGCTCTTTTATAATCGCCTACCCATATGACTTAATCCGTCTGGAACGATAAGATCATTTATGCCATCTAGTGTGTAAAACGGAAAGGAATATCTTGGGCAATGAAGAGTTAGAGGTGGGAAATCCGGCATCTTAATTGCTGACTATTAGGAAAAGGCGCCAAGGTGTTCTCAGTTTTACTTTATGTTCGACGAAGGGAGTACACCGCATTCTTAGTCCCTAACGCATGAGCAGGGATTAGTTGTAGTTTTCCTCCTTTCCGCTCCCGAGAATTGAACCTGGGGCTTCTGCATGCGAAGCCTGTAGTTTCATTGCGCCATAATTTGAACTCCCTTGGGTATTCAGTCTAAAATTTTACGAGAATTCTTTGCGATTGATGGAACGCTGGAACAAAAAGGTACCCTATATCCACATATATACGAGAAAAAGTCTGATGTTAAAAATGAAACACCTAAACTTGGTGATTCCTGAAGCCTTCGTCAAAATAAAAATAAATTGGGTTCCGACGTCGGACTTCATCCTCAGGCTATCCAGCATCAGGTCACCTGATGACATCTTCAACTAAATGAACGATGGACGAATGAACTAATAATGACGAAAAAACGATGTTTAAAATTGTCCCGGGAGGAGAGCAATGGAAATTTATTCTTAGAAATTATTCTAAAATCCGCTAGTATTAATGAGAAGCTATTATGAGGCGAAAAAATGTTTTATATAATTACAAATTGCGTTCATCTCTTTTTCCCGAGTATTTTCATGTATGGTCCATTAAAAGAGTAACCGCAAAAGAGGTATAAGGAGAGGCAAATGTATAGGAGTGTGTAGTTTATTTAGAAAATAAACAGGCTTTATTTTATTAATGACGAAAATTTATCATTAATTTTATAAAGACATTTAAATTTCGCAATAAATAACATGTTGTGACCATTTACACTTCCAAGTATAAGAATTCTTACTTTAGCGATTGGTTTCGCTATAAGATCAACTATGATTTTTCTTAAACTTAGTTATCTTTGGCACATGGCCTTCCTTTTATCTTTCTTCGCGATTATTATCGCCATTTGTTGGTCACTTCAGTAAGCAAAGCGTTATAGGCAACATTTATTCCTTAATAGCCGTGAAATTAAACTGCAAACTCTTTTCCAGTTCTTTTGAGTGGAGGCAAAAAGCTTGTTCAGGCTAAAGTCAGTCAGCCAATGGGTGCACTTGTTATCGTAGATTCCGTTCTTATTCGTTTCGCTGTGAGAATTTCGATCTTCTTTCTACCGTTTTCATACTCTGCGTCTCTGAAAGATCGAGGCGTTACATTTATGTGTTCATTCCACCCCTTTGAAAAGCTTGATTACTCAACTATAAAACTGTACACGCTCAAATCTTGACCCTGACCTGCACTGTGGATATTAACCTGCTTGAATCATGCAACTCGGAAAAGTGCAATGTGTTATATTGGTAATTCATAAGAATTTACGTTAAGCCGTGGTCCTCTTGGCGCCTTTCGTTAAGAGCAGGCTAATGCCGACGCCGGGTTTCTATCCACCCTTCCTCCCTTACCTATCCCCTATGGCGCAAATGACCTTAGCCGTCGGTCGCCTCCCCAAAAATCCAATCCAATCCATAAGAATTTCATATTCTGTATTAACAAGAGGGATGAGGCTTTAGTTTTTTAATACATTATGTCTAATTACTCCAAGACATACGTCCTTTATGGAGTAAAATATTTATTTTTTTAAATGTTCGTTGTTTGTGTGCATTTTATTTTTTTCTATTTCCATTGAATACTGTCAAAACCATCACGAATTCGCCATTGGTTATCATACTTTATGTTCTATTAGTGAATGTCTTGACCTTTTTAGCTAGCTAATTCTAGAATGGACAGAGCGATCCTTTTGGATAATTTTTAATCGAATTATACTCTCACTCAAATTATGGAATATAATTTGTATTTTTGCTATGACTATGTAGTTTTCAGTCTATTCTCAGAAATCTATTTATTGAAAAATCTTTTGCTGGTGATATATTTTACGTAAAAGCGTCCAAACATTAGATTTCCAAATGGTGCGCTACTGCTATCGTCCAATATTGCATTGCGCAGGCGTTAAAAATTTATGGTGAGTGGACAATGTGCAACCCACGCTTTTGACTCATAATCGTCAGGACTAATTACTGCACGATGTGTAAACGATTATTAAGACATAATGCCATAAAACTAGCAGACTTAACCATCTGATGCCTAGAGCGGTCATATGATACTAGAAAATTAAATTTCCAATTTTTTCTCTAAAACGTTCTAGTTCTGAATTGCCACCCATCCTGCATTTTTCTCCACAATGCATGAGGATGGTCGGGTTGGCCTAGTGGTGGCGTGTTCGAGTCCCATTCGGAGGACGTAACGTTTAATATTCTCCCTAATGCAAAGCAGCTTTTACATGCCGGCAATGGGATATCCTCAAATATATCCAAAATCTTTGTGGCGCTTATTTTAAATTTGATTTATTAGTGTAAGCGCAGTGATGGCGCACATCAAGACGATCGGTCTGGTATTTACTGCCGCAACCGAGCGATATTAATTTCACGGAATCAGGTGAGGTATCGGAATGTGGAAGGCAACAGGATTAGCCTCCCTAGAAGGTGCAGCCCTGAATTCAAACTGTATGTGACATGATGGTTGTCCTCTGGTAAAATATTCTGGGGGTAAAATAGTACTCCAATTGGGTCTCCGAGTGGTGACTGGGAATGGTACCTCAGTCAGAATAGAAAAATATTATACAGGGAAGGATGGAGGGTTGCAGTCAACCAATCATAGAATTGAACGGCCTATGATGACTGAATTTTTTAAATTTACGTTCTGCGGCTTTTGTTATTTTCTCACCTGAAAGTCTAAATATTTGGTCCATGCAATCGGATATTTATATTATATGGCTCTCCCGAGTTGATCGCCTTACATAGACTGAATCAAAATAAACGCAAATAAATGATGCTCTTTTAGAGAGCTGCTTTGCGTGAAAATGCGTAGAATGGCCCTTCATCGTTTTCCAAATGAAAAAATTTAAATATTCCTAGAAAACGGCCATCAGTTGATAGGTTATATATTCAAGTGAGGGTTTGTGGCCTTCAATTTGTGATACAAAATTCAAAGCATTCCCGACAGTTGTTGATTAAAGATATCACGATGAATAAAAGCTTAATCTTATCGATGTTTCCAATTTAAAGTGTCTCTTATCATTCTTGTCATCCGCTAACAATTAAGTGTCCTCCAAATAAAGTTTTTAAGAGACTCACATGACGGTCAAGGATTATACCTAAGGCCAAAAACGAAGGACTGACTGACCTCCAAATTTTAACCCTGAATAAAAAGCAAAAATGACATGTGCTCGATAAAAAGGGATTCATGGGGTTGAACTTGGATCAAATTCCAGATAGCATTGTAAATTATTTTATTATTAGCTCAGTAAAAAACGGCTTTGTAACTGAATAGTTAGATTAGAGATAAAATAGAAAATAGCTTGGGCTATTTCGTGTTTAAATATTTACCCTCTGAATTTTTTATGCTTATCCCATTATCGTAAGATGTCAAAATACAAATGAATTTAAACTATAAAGGTTTTGCCCATCGTGAGTTTTGTTTTGCGGCTAAATTGCGAAGCGTATGATTGTTTATAAGTTTTTCTTTGCCAAGATAAACCGAGACTTTTGAATGGCCATTTCCAAAGAAAACACTCCTGTCCACGTATATACATAAATTAATTAAGATGAAGAACTAAAGCTGATTAAGTGATTGCTGAATAATCTGTAAACATTCAGAAGATATAATTCAATTCAATCGGAATCGTTTAAAATACCGCAATCTGTGGCTTACCTTTACCATTTCACATCGGTTTAATAGATAATGGTATTCTTGTTTTTCATTTATTAAATTTAAAAAAAAACTTGAAAATATTTTAATATATTATCAGGCCTACGTGCATGAGCCGATTCATATTTTGTCGCGGCATATTTTTGCTGAGTAACTGAAGCCGTTATGTGTATCGGCACCTGAGGCGGAAAGGGTTCCAAACAAGAAAGAATCAGAATAGTCTTTTGTGCGAATATTATTAAATTTGGTAATCGAATGTTCACGCCGAACTAGAACTTAAAATATTCAGTGGCAATATTTACAACAAAAGCACGCGTGGAGCGCTTAATTCGCGGCGGTGCAACACTAGCACACTTGCATTCAACCTGGCACCCCCGTGCCGTGAATATGCCATCACACCAATCCGATCACTTTGCTTGTACTGGGGATGCCATGATGAGGCGAAACCGGCCGTGGAAATGTACACTATACATTGTTCAGCTGCTTTTCTTTCTTTTTTAGAAGCTATCAATATTGGATCAAAATTTCCCACCTCAAATTGTCCTTTGCCCTTTTGTCATCCAAATCACGACCGAGTTTCCGATCCATATCCCGATAAAATGGAATAAAAACCCTAGACTGACATTCCCTTTCTCTTGCTCCTCGCCGCTCTCAATGTAAATTTTAGTCAAGCGACGGCGATGCTAGTTGAGATAGCTTCCGTGGGAGCGCTGTCGTTTGCGGGGAGAGGTCCGGGGGCGGAGTGACGCAGCGTTTCTCTCGACGCGGCGCCGGCCGCCGCCTCAACCGCCCGGCCGGGGAGGCCATCGTCAACTCCCGGCATTGTTCCTGCGTCCGGTGCCGTCACGTCCGGGTAAAGGGAGAGGAGAGGGGGATTGTGGAAAGGGGAATATGGAGAGAGGGGGGGGGAGCGGTCAGGAATGGGAGGGAATCGATGTCGTATGTGGATGGGGGGGGGGGGGGGGGTGGGAGTGGGGATGTCTGGCGACGCCGCGCAAAGTGTTGTTCCGCGGCACCTTCGCCGGCTCAAATTCTCCCAGTCTAGCCCGGGGTTCTCTAATCAGATGGCCATCGCCACAAAAGAGTTTGTGTCATTAATCCGATTCGAAGCGGTCAGCGTGTCGCCTACCCTTCCGAGAGATAGGTGGCGTGGCGAGATCATTGTTGGGAGGAAGAGAAGGGAGTGGGGGGTGTAGGTTTTTTGGAGGTTTTCCGGAATTTCCGCCTCGTGTCAATTCCGCTTCTCCCGTGATGCTTCCCGCAATGCCACCTTTACCGTTCTCCCTCTTTCTCTCCCTACCTCACTTGCTACCCTTCTGTCTATTGTTGGATTTTTTGGGGAGCAATGCTGGCTGCCGGAGTAAACAAAATCGCTCGGCGTGCAAGTAATATACCTATTCTGTAGAATAACAGTTTTTACGCCCTAAGAATTTGGGTATATATGTAATGTGGTAATGAATGTAACATGATGTGCTCTTATGAATGCTCTCAAGAGCAGAAACATTCGATCGAAAATTCAATGAAGCAAGGTGTGCGAGTAACTAGGTCAATCATATCGTGATATTCCAAAACAAAGACATTTCTAGTTATTTAATGACTAAAACCTGAGCAAAATTGGGACGTTGTTTGCAAAAGTTAAGCTATTGGAGTAGTTATGTTATTCTTCTATTGCAGTAACCCAAAATAATGTTATAACTTGCGCCTGAAACGACTTTTTCAATTAAGCATGAAACTCTGTCATACCGTGTTCGAATCTCATTATATTTGGGGTGTCTAATATCCCTTATGACGCCAAATGCCTAAAACGCCCAAGCCTGCTTAGTACCTCGATGATAGAGCAAGGGGGATTACTTTGGCTTTTTTTATTACTCAGGGCGCCAGGTAATTTTGGAAAAATTACGACCTAAGTCCACAGGACTCTTAGGATGATAAAAAGATTATTAAACTCAACGTAAAGATAACACAATGACCTTGTAATACTCAAAATTCTCTCAGAATCAAAAGAAGTCTCATCGGAACGAAGAAGACAATTACTCCCGAAAAATTCTTATTTATTAACAACCGTTCCTAAGTGAAAAACCCAGCCGATTCCTTCATAAATTTTATTTATTAAATTAAATGTACAATTAAAATGTGGCATTTATCGTTACACTATGCCTCCTAACTCCTCTGGTAACCCCGTGAACAGTTAAAGAATAACGGTTCACAATTCGGCGTCTATCACAGAAAGTCATCCCTACCATCACGTGATAAACAATCCATAAACAGTCAAGAGTCATTGAGGATGAGATTTAGAATTTCTTACGATGTTGTCAATTTACACATTTCTCACCATACATTTGTTTCTGCGCATTTCTCCGTGCAGTAGCCACGGAGTGTATTCGAGATATTTCGGGACATTTAATATCAGCCGGGATAAATTTGCCAACCGGCGGTATACCGGGGGACCCTTCAACATTGTACTATCCCGGGAAAAATGTTTAGCCGATGAGTAACTGAAGAAAATATAGGTATACAGGGATGGGGCTGCATGGAGGAAATCATGGAGGGAATCAGTCTTAGCCCTGATGACGATGAGAGAGTTTCTCGTTGAAACGTTGGCCTTTAATACCCTTACCCGGGGCCAAACCCGAGAAGATTTTACCAATATTATTCGCCGGGAAAGCCTACGATCTTTTATCAGTGTCAGCTTTACTGGCCTATCACCGAGAATTTTAATTTTTTCATTGTATCTTTCCCGGAAGGAATAGACGTGCAACTGTATTGTTATGCACTGTTTGTAAGTATGTACTAGTTGAATTATGAATCAAAACCTCTTGGCAGTCATTGAATGAAGATTGTATGAGTCGAGGATATACCTACTGCTAACCAAGCAGCCCCTTGAGGTAGTGGTGGTGAAATACGCTGAAAATTGACGTGGAAATAACTCCACCTGGATTCGAAATCAAGCTACGTACTGTAGAAAGACAAGCAATTGGGTGACCAATGCACACCCTTCCTGATTCTCAATTCTTTTCAAGGCAATGGAGGGTCAGACACGAATTCTAAAAAGGACGTGGAGGCACAATTAGTAGAATTACTTGTAATAGAATTACCCGCCATACCGAGCACTTCCTTGTTTGTTTTTCGTTTTGTCTACCACTCTTTCTTCATCCGTTATCTTCAGAATTATGCTGAAATAATATCCTTGAAGAATCCTCGCCCGTGATGACCCTGAATAAGACACCCAAGCGACGAACTTGACCCAAAATATATTATCGACCTTGCTAATGGTGTGCCTTGGTGGATTTCTCTCATTCGCTAGAATGTTGGCGATTTAGGCGATAATAAATAACATTTGACATTGAAAGGAAATCATCGTGTATTAATTTAGTATTCTATATGATGTGGCAGGTTAAAATGGAAGAGGGTAAATAGTCCGCCAGTACAGCGCAGGGGCTTATCATTTGATACAATTTCTTTCAGCAAACTTCCTATCCCTTTTAATCCCGTCCATACAACGTATTCTCTTTTATCATAGGCGATAATGTAATACGAATTCACCAATTTTGCTTGTGTCACATATGCTCATAAAAAACTGCTCCAGGATCACGTACTCAAATATGTTTTTGCAGTTTAAATATATGTCCCCTTGGGAAGCAGTTATACTGAAAATTCATTATATTGGTTTCCAGTAGCTTTCCTCCGATGAAGTTTCCTTGCTGAAAACTTTCGTTTTTTTCGATTCTAAGAGCTTAGGCTTTCAGTGTTATTACCTAAACAAATAATAGAATCAATATTGGGTCAGTATCAACGAAAAAAGGCATTGAAGGAGGCACATAAACCACGTAAACTAAGTATGAAATACACTTTCTGAGGCATGAATTGCATTGCATAATTTCCCTTCACCGCAAAGTTTTGAACAAAGAAAGCTCCAAATATGTGAAAAAACTCACTATTATTAGCATTGAGAGCATCGTCGCACTGATACATATCGAGAGACAAAAGATATAATTCCACATTGGAACTTTAATTTTGCTGAAATAAGCGAAAATAACACGCGGCTACGCCTAGGGAAGTGATATCGTATACATGGAATGTGATCGACAGGTCTTGTTGCCGCGTTGAGACGTGATGCACACTCGAATGGCTCAATGAGCAATTTCTTTCCCCGGCGTTACCGCGCTTTCTTGACCGCCATGAGCCCGTAATGATTGATGAAAAACATCTCAGTAACACAGCATATGTAGATCCATAACATTCATTAAAAGCACCCAGGTCCTGTGTATTAAATAACATATAATTCACATTGGAAATCGCGACGACCTTCAAAGGTCACTTAACGTAATGGACCAAGTTCTCCAAGAATACAACTTGAAAACAAGTAAGATGAAGACCAAAATCCTAATATGTTGAAGAGAGATGCTGAATGCAGAAGTCACCCTTGTGGGGAGAAATTAGAGCAAGTCGATTCCTTCATTTATCTCGGAAGTACCATCACGTGGGACGGAAGAAGTACAACGGATACCAAGCGGAGAATAGCCCAAGCTAACTAGTCGTTCATGGGAAAATCATAACTGCTGTGCTAAAAGAAAATAAGACTACACACTAGGAAACAGTATGTGAAAACATTCGTGTGGAGTGTGGCTCTCTATGAATGGAAAAGATGGACCATTGAAAAAGCTGACCAGGAAAGACTACAAGCCTTCGAAACCTTGAGCTGGAGGAGAATGCTGAAGATCAAATGGACGGACGGAATAATAAATGATGGAGTGTACAGAAGAGTAAAAGAGGAAAGGACAACATGGAACACCATAGAGAAAATAAGAACCAGATGGATTGGACACACCCTGAGACACAGTGGGTTTGTGAAGAACATAACTGAAGGTAAAATGGAGGGAAAAGTCCCCAGAGGAAGACCCAGGAAAAAGTTCATGAACCAAAATAAGAAGACAGTACATTGAGAAACATGCCAGGAGGTAAGAGAACTAGCATTAGATAGGGAAGGATGGAGAGCTGCAGTCAACAAATCTTAGGGTTGAACGACCAACGATGATGATTCAAGTAATAATAATAAAAATAATGCGTGTACCCCATGTTGCACAGATTTTTATCCCTCCATTATCTCGCATTCGCCTTCTCCTCCTGTATAGCCAGTGACTCGATTTACCATGCCAGTACTGTGAATTTGTCAATAACGGGAAATGCCCCGGCATCGAAAAGGAGCTTATTCATTGTGAATTGAGGCAAAAGGCGCGCGAGGACGAATACTGCGTGGAATCGTGTGCTTGGTACCTGGGAAGACAGGCTCTTTCATATGAAGCCTTGAATTGTGTCGGAGGTATTCGTAACCGGAAAGCTCGCGTACATGACACGTGCCATCCATGCCATTTCCGTAGTTATATATTTATAAATGTCTGTTTGTTGTTAAACTCTGGAAACGGAAACTCTGGAAAACATTTGTGTTGACTGTTGGACTGGACGACTCCATGAGGTTCACCATTGGAATGCTGGAGCATGGAAGAATATAGCATGTAAGCTTTCAACAAAAGGTTCTGAGGGTGGATGCTGATGATTAAATGATTGACTAGGATCATGAACAGGGTAATAGAAGTGGAGAAAACTACAATGAGCTCTCCTAGGATGGCTAGGTCCAGACGGATAGGCCACACTTTTGAGACAACGAATTTTTAAAGAATATAATACGGGAGGAAGCCCAATGAGGAAGACTGAGGGAAGAATATATTGGCCAGTAGAAACGGGATATGAAACCAAAGAATTGCAAGGGCGTTAAGGAGTTATCAGGGTGTAGTGTAGTCAACTAGCCTTAAAAATGAAAAATTAGTGATGATGAAATACCTGATAATTTGAGCATAACACATCATCGTCCATACCCAAAGTGTGAAAAGGTGTAATAATGTCAAAATTTGGAACTCGATCCCGAGACCTCAGCATTAGAAGGCGAGTATATCATTCTACCTTCGCCGAATATTCCGAGGTTGGCTTCGTGTGAAGTGTGAATTCACTGAAAAAGAATAATGTTCGTTTTTAAAGTTTATATTTTGAAGTACGCAGGACAAACATTATCTATATAGCGGCCAATTTTGTTTAGTGGAAGTATTTTCGTTGAAATAACACTCGCTTTTCAGTATTGAAACATTACTGTATCCAGGATCCAGTATCTCGTGGAAATTTGCTGCTTTCAGTGTTAAGGCTCATTTCCGGGAAAAGTTCCGACGGATTATCCTAAATTGGCGAAAATAATCGTTTCTACTCCTGTTGCAAAAGATTTTGTAATAGTTTGATGTGATCGTTGGAAATTGAAATAGACGCATAGCAGAAAGGTGATTCCATTGGGACGCGTCAACCCAAAGGGCGACTATTTTGGGTCGCGTGACTTTTGAAAATGTTGCGCACTTTTTAATGGCAATATAGAATGTTTGCGGTTGACGAATACATCATTAATACTACGGTGATATACCAGTTGAGGTAGGTTAAACGACTCATTGGCGCTACAGTCCTTGTAGGGCCTTCCGTCAATGTTAGCCTAGTCATCACGATCTCTTGCATGCATTCTCCATCTTCTTTTTCTCATCTTTCTAAAATCATCCTCTACATCATCCAAACATCTTCTCCGAGGTCTTTCTCTATGTTCTGCCACCTGCATGTCCTAGTTATATCTTTTTGACCATCCTATCTTCAGGCATTTTCCTTACATACCCTAACCATCTTAACCTATTACATACTTTCAATTTCTGTCACTATACTAAGATTTTTTAGGTATAACAAATACAGATTTATTTTCAATTTTTTAATTACAGGATACACGAAATGAACTGAGAATGATACATTTTGAGAAAAATACAATTGTCAACAAGGGGAAAGAAAGAAACAGGAGTACATAAATGAAATAGAAAAGAACAATAAGAAACTCCTTAAGGTCCTCCTGAGTTCGCAAGCGGAACTCATCAGAAGGTGCCTAAAATACATATTCTATCGATCATACCCCACATAGCACAAAATATCTACAAAATATCTAATACGTCTTTTGCTAATATCTAGAAAACATCTTGTAATAACTTGTAGACATCTTCTAGACATATTTTAGATATCTGAATGTCCGCTTTTCCTATATATACAAGATATCTGGAGAAGATATTTTCTAAACATTCATACTCAAATTGGACCCACTGGGAAAATTCAGGATAAATGACTTAAGGCCTGGTTACACGATACATTAACCCGTACGTGTTCATGTACAAGTTCATGAACGAACAAATATAACAGTAGAAGTAATAGTTGCTAGTAGCAACATGTAGTTTATACAGAGTTGCAAAATTATCAAAAATACATACAAATAAACAATTTAAATATCTCCGGTTATTTTAAAAATTAAGAAACTTTTAAAAATGAATCTATAATTTTAAACCTTTACCTTCATTGTAATATCTATTAAAACAAAGCAGCTGCCCTATGGCCATCGATAGAGGTGCTTAAACATTTATCTTTTAACCCATTATATTGTTCAAACTATTCAACTTTGATATCCAGAATTTTGGGATCTCATAGCTATTACGTAGGTCTATCATTTTTCATTGTTTCAAGATGCTGAGGTTTAAACCTGCTGAATAATTAAATAATGAAAAATGAGCGATTTATTTGTTTAAATCGACCTTCTGGGTTAACTAATAGTTGGGTTTTGATCGGGTTACTACCAATTCGTAGAATTTTTTATCTTCTACAACTTTTGTTGGAAAAGTTATTGCCTTAACTTCGCATTTTTCATTGTATCATTTAAAAAACGACTTTTCTTAACTTTAAATCACTTTTATAATCATTTACCAGAAGAATTTCCCTTGCTTTTTTGGTGCACATGTGTACATTGACTTCATCTATCCATCCACCAAAAAGCATAGCAGTTACATTTCTTTTAGATTCCGGTGTTTTATGGCTAATTGCACTAGACATATAATAAGAGTCGTCGCTCAAAATAGACATATTCTAGACATCTAGTAGATATTTAAAATATCCAAGACATTGAAGACATGCTGTAGATATCTAGTAGATATTTGTGCTATGTGGGACAAAATCACAAAATATTTTTTCACTATTCCATATTTCAATATTATTATTGATCAAACATTATAGTCACTCATTAGATACAAAATATTCTTTTAGCTTCCTTTTCACTTGTGCTATGGAATTTAAGTTTCTTAGCGAAAGGGGCAACTTATTGAAGAAGTATGGTACTATATATGCCATGGCGTTTTTCCCTTAGTTATTATTCCATTATGGAATTTTATATGTTGATGTTTGGAGAGTACCTCTAGTTCGTTATTCCTCCGTATTCTCCCCTGTCCGCTCTCCTTTGTTGCGCCAAAAATCTTTCTTGATATTTTCCCATCTTTTTAGTAGCTCTTCTTCCGCAGCAGTCATGTTCAGTGTTTCTGAGCCATACATTACCAGAACTGGGTCTATTTTCAGTTCGATAAATCTTTGTTTTCAAGAGGTTTAAAAGCCAAAATACTTCACGACTTAAAGCGGCGCAAGCCCATCAGCCCTTCCATACAAAATATTCTCTTCCTTCCCCTTCCTCCGATTACCTTACCCTCTCCTTTATATTGGCATTACTTATTCTTTCACTCATCATTATCGCTTCTACCAACATAACCACCTCCTTTCTCCTCCAAAGATTTCTCACCCCAACCACCATATAAACACTCCATCTTCCTTTCCGCTGACCGCACTTATTACCAACTCGACCGCTTACATATCTCAACCTCCTCAAGCATACACTCGTCTCCCTTTCTCCGAGCCCACGTTTCTACCCCACTCATCGCTTCTCTCCACGTTGAAGCTAACCGAACTAACCTTCACATTCGTGCAAAACATGTATAGGTGCGGACGGGATATTTTATTTTGTGAACATAATTTTGGTCATATTAGTTTTTCCTTACACTACACACAACTGTTGTTTTTCCCATTGGATGGATCGCTCAACGCGGATTCGGGTAATCTGGGTACATGTGTCCACTATCAACAAGCACCGATCCCGAGGAAAACCTTGGCCTGGACGATGGCACCGAATGTGATATGGTACCCAGATGATTTGTTCACCCTGGGTCTGTATTTTAATGATCGTCATTCTATATTTCATTGCCGTTCTTTCCTGCCTGGAAATAGGGAGGGAGCAACGGCAGTTTTCACTCGAATCATGGGACGCCTCAGTTCAGAATAACTCCAGGTCACTGCAGAAAAAATGACTGGCGGAATGGCCTCATTTGGAGGACCAAAGCGGGCGGAAAAAATTTAAAAAAATGAAAACAGGAGGTCAGGAGGTGGGTGGAGCGACGCAAAAAAAGTCTCTTCTCCGCCCTCTCAACGGCCCTTTCCCTCGTGGCGAACTCCGCCCCTTCCCTCCCTTTGCCGCCTCCCCCCCTCAGGATGCTCCACAGGCACTGATTGGTCACGAAAACTACTGAACTCAATATTTTCATTTGTATTGCTTTAAAATTACAGTTTACGTTGACTGACTGCCTTGGCTATTTGGAAACTAAATTATAGTGCTAAGTAGATCGATTATTCGATCAATATATTGGTATTGGACCCATCTTTTAGGCATTGAAGCCGAATGCACAGCGATTTTATTTTGATTAATGTATTTTTACTCATTGCATTGCAGTACTTTGCTGATATATTATGACCAGGGGCTTATTTTTTAAAAAGTATTATACCGGTTAAGATAGTTTTTGTTAAATGCAAGAGAATCTCCTCCCGGTTTTCTACTACACTTTCAGGGGCCTAACTACCTCTAGTATATCCTTTTTTGCCCCGGAATAGGATCTACCCTTCTTTATCCCGTCCATGAAACCTGTTCTCTCTCTTCCTCTTCCCCGCTTGTCATACATTTTTCCCCTCTATCACTCTCTTGAGCAACCCATCATCACCCTTATTACATCCTCCAGCCACCTAATCTGCCGATTTCGAATTTCATCCAGATGTTTCCTTTCCTCGCCCATTATCTCTAGTACTTCCTCGTTAGTCTTTCTTTCCGTCCACCTCGCCTTCTCCATCCTTCTCCGCATCCACTTCTCAAATGCCTGCAGCCTATTCTCGTCCTTCTTTCTGAGGGTCCCAGTTACTATTTCCATGCTATAACATCATAAAATTTCTAGAAAAAACTTATTATTAAATCATTTTTAAATAGCTTGCTAATTGTTTGCTAAATACCTTGAAGCTTCCAGTTTTAAGCAATAAGCAATAAGAGGCTTAATACTTGATTAAAATCACTACTCCCACGATATAAATTTATTAAATATCTTAAAAATGCATTGTAAAATCAGTTTTTTAAAATGACTTTGTTCCAATCGTCTACAAAACACCTTAAAATATTTTGACAGCTTAAAAATATACTATATTGGAGATATTTAATACAATTTTTATGCTCCAGACAATTTTTTAAATAAGTTCGTTTTCCCCAATTCTCGTATTTAACGCCCAATAATTATCCGTTTGTTCGGCGTTAATGAGGGCGTGTAGAAGATTGATTCTCTTGCTCATTTAAGATATTGAACACCATTTTTTTTTCAAATGGCCAGCATATGAATCTAAGGACACATAAGTCACACGGCGGAACCTTGATGACAGGAAGTGAGACATATGTCCTCTTCTCTATTTTGCATTATCACTCTACATTAGATGAGAGATTCTGAAGTTTTAGGGGTCGTGTTCTTTATAGTATTGGACTACGAGTCTCGAACCCGGACACCTTAATATCGATCTGAGTGCTTTAGCCGCCTCAAGCCACCGAGGCATCCTTCACCAGTGTGGACCGTAGTTGGCTTCAAAAGAACAAGATGTTGAGGACTGCCGCGTATGTGATGTCACAGAAGCAGTGTAAAGCATGCGCTTGGCGCAACTGTCTACGAGTAATTTGGAAAGTAATGAGGTGTTCTCTCTGTTGACAAAGCTTGAGAACACCGGGACCAATACTTGTACGTAAGTTTTACCTGTACGGAGAGGATTGCTGACGACTTTTAACGCTGAACTAGGATTGATACTCACCGGAGCTAAAGGAGCCGTCAACAATGCAAGCCTGGGCTTACCCAGGTTTACCATGTATATTCGTTCCCGACTTTCATTTTAAATTCTCCTAATCTTTTTGTCTCGAGCCAGGCACCGACTCGGAGCAAACGGGGCATACTAAAGGGCCCGCGGCACACCGCAGAATGACAATCTGGGTCGCGAAAATGTATACCTACCTCCCCATTAGTATATATTTATGTATGTTTACCCATTATTTCCTTTCCCCCTCCCTCATTCTCTTTTTCCTTCACTTCTCACTTTCCTTTCCGAGACAGAACGACCTTCCCCTCCTACCCGTTACTCATAAACACACAAACGTTGCCTCAACCCCCTCTTTTTTCTTTTTTAGGTTTCCCCTGCTGGCTTTTCCGCTCTCCTTACTACTTACTTAGGGCCTCACCCCCATTCCTCTGCTCAGGAGTCATAGCTCGGTTCACCTAACGCTTTCCTTACCCCACCGTTTGTGACGGACCCAAAAAAATTGAATCCTATTGAAATATTTTATATTCGTCAAGTAAAAGTGGTTTCCAGCCAAAAGAACGCTTTGATTCCCTTACTATTTCTCGCTCTAATGCATACCTGCGGCATTGAAAACAAGTGAGAAACAAGCAAACGGTCATAGTAGGTAAAAGACGTGATTTTTCATGAACTCTGTGACAAAAAATTTATGACTTCATTTTCCCCTCATTTGTTTCAAAAGATAAGAAGTCAGAACACGTCTCTCTCCTAACTCGAATCGTAAATAAGTGACTCGCAAAAGAAAAGTGTAAACGGTCAATTGACAGCTGCCGATCTTCCTAGTATTGATAGAACAACGAAGGGGGTTTCAGGGCCTCTGTTATAAGTATTTTTTTAAAATAAGATTTTCACACATTGATTTATCAGCGTATAACTCGTTTTGTTTTTCATATCTTATGCATCGTATGCTTTTAAACTGTTAGTTGAAAAATTTCCCGAATACCCAGCCTTGATTCGGTTTTACTCACGCTTCCCACTCCTCCCTGTAACTGTGTTTGCCCCACTGTTTCTTGCGGGCCAGTAAAAAATCATTATGTTCTATTTAATGCATTAATTTATCTAAAACTAAAATAATTTGAAGTCAGTATAATGTTTTCATCCCATTGCTAATCGCAGAAATCCTTAGCTTTTGTACTATTTTCTACGAAAAACCGCCGAAAGTGTTGAAAGGCCTCCTCAAAGGAGTACCATATTCTTAAACCTTTAACTTACTGTAATTTAACGTGCCAACGTTATCTTTGATTTTGGCATTGAATATTGATTGCTTTAAATTGTTAGAGACCGAATATTTCCCACAAAATAGCCTAACCCCCGGTTTCACAAATACATGAATACCTCTATCCTTTCTTTGCCCTTTCTCTGGTATGAGAAGAGAGGCATTAATTTCAGATTTGATTTTTTAAATCTATCGATTGTAACTGGTAGTTAAGACAAAATACCATTCGTATAATGTTTTCGCTGGAATGCGTAACTTTTTCGCTGTTTACTATGTAAATCGGAACTCAAAGGCGTTTAAAGAGGAAAAAAGGAAATAATACCAGAGATATTGGAGACGAACATAGGCAAAACCAATGAAATAGAAACGATCGAGGAAAAATGGGAGAATATAAAAATAGGCATTCTAGGAGCGGCTGAGAAAACAATAGGAGCGGCGGAAACTGTGAAGGTAAAGAATCAATGGGTTACGGAAGAAAAGATTAGGAAAATGGAGGAGAGAAGGAATTGGGAAAAAGTCAACACCGACATAGGTAAGGCGAAAAACAAGGAGTTAAATAATCAACTGCGGCGAATAACCAAACGGGCGAAGGAAAATTGGTGGAAAAGGCAAGGTAAAATTGCTATCGGGAGGTAAGCGAGGGCAAACGGTACCAAAGAGTAAGAACAAGAGAGGTAGAATAGTAATCGAGCAGGAAGATAGTCATGAAAGATGGAGAGAATATGTGGAGGAGCTATATAACATCGATAGTAGACCAACTAATTTAGATATAGAGGAGGAGGGAAGCCTAGATGAAGTTAACCTCTGACCACTGATTCTCGGCAGTGAAATTGAGAAAGCATTGAAAGGGATGAAGGCAAGCAAAGCTGTAGGTGTAGTTAACATGCCTTCGAAGCGGCTAAAGAATTTGGGAAAGAAAGATAGGCAACCTTTTTCGGATCTCATGCGTAGCACCTTTAAGGAAGGAGTATGGCCAGAGGACTTCGTGAAAACAGTACTGATTTCTATCCCGAAAAATAAGAATGCATCAAAATGCGAAGATTATAGACCAGTCAGTTTGATTTCACACGCAGTTTTACTTCGAGTAATCAATATAAGGTTGGAGAGCAAGGTCAATAGTTTCTTGGGCAACGCCCAGTTTGGATACCGGAGGGGAAAGCCAACTCGGGATTCGATAGCGGTGATAAGAACACTTATAGAAAGAAACATAGAGTATAATCAAGACTTTAAGCTTGATTTATTGATTTTTAAAAGTTTTTCGACCGGGTAAATTAGCGAAGGTATTCTTTAACGAAGATATTCGGAAAAATAGGAATAGATTGGTGAGACAGGAGACTAATCCAAAACATATACATGACGCAAAGGGCGCAAGTGAGGGTGGCTGATGG
The DNA here is from genome assembly GCA_963169105.1 of Ceriagrion tenellum. Classification (NCBI taxonomy): domain Eukaryota; kingdom Metazoa; phylum Arthropoda; class Insecta; order Odonata; family Coenagrionidae; genus Ceriagrion; species Ceriagrion tenellum. The sequence continues at coordinate 63,362,654 of OY720637.1, forward strand.
TGAATCAAGGTGGGTAAAAATAGGTCGCGGGGTAAGGCAAGGGTTCTTGTTTTCACCATTGCTTTTAAATATTTATGCTGAGGAAATAGTAAGACAGGCATGGGAAGAACTTGAGGTCGGAATCAAAGTAGGAGGGCATCTGACAAAATGGGTTAGATTCGCGGACGATCAGGCATTGGTTAGTGCATCTTCGAAGGGACTGCAAGCTTTGGTAGATGCTTTGAAAATGTAGTGCGGGATATGCGGAATGAAGATAAACCATATGAAAACAAAAGCAATGAGATTCTCTGGGGACAAAGAAAGCGAGGCTTGCGATTAAAGTTGGAGGAGACAAACTTGAGCAAGCAGAGCAATTTAATTCCTTAGCTAGCAGGTAGAGGAAAATTGACATAGTAAAAAGGACATACGGAAGAGAATAGCGCTAGATAAGGAGGAGTTTGGCAATAGAAGGGAGCTTATGACGGGGACATTGGGAAAGGATGTGAAGAAGAGGCTGGTAAAGAGCTTGATATGGAGCGTAGGGTTGTATGGTGCAGAAACGTGGACCCTCAGAAAGGAGAACGAGAATAGGCTGCAGGCATTTGAGATGTGGGTGAGGTGAAGGATGGAGTAGGTTAGGTGGATGGAAAGAAAGACTAACGAGGAAGTGCTTGAGTTGGTAAGCGAGGAAAGGAAGCTTCTGAATGAAATTCGGGATAGGCAGAGTAGATGGCTGAAGGATGTGAAAAAGGGTGATGGGTAGCTGAAGAGTGTGATAGAGGGAAGGATGCTGGGCAAGCGAGGAAGGGGAAGAAAGAGAATAGGTTTCATGGACGAGATGAAGGAGGGTAGATTGTATACTGAGGCAAAAAAGGATATACTGGTGGGGGAGGGGCCCCGGAAAGTGTAGAAAACCGGGAGGAGATTCTCTGACACGATGCTCTCCCTCCGCTCTTCGTAACTCCTTTCATTCATAATATCAGTCGACACATTATATGTTCGTCTTCCTCTCCCTCTCTTTCCCTCGATCTTTCCTTCTAATTTTCTTTTCAGCAGGAAATCTCTCCTTAGGAAGTGTACCATCCAGTTCGCCTTCTTCTTCCATACTGATCTTAAATTATTTCTTTTCTCATTCGTCCTTGCTAGCACTTCCTCGTTTCTCGGTGTATCACTCCATTTTGATCTTTCTATTCTTCTCGATTGCCACATTTATAAACTCTCTAGATATGTCTCCTCTTTCCTCCGGACTCTCCATGTTTCTGCTCCTTCCAAATAAAACATTTAGCAAATATTTTCCTTAAGCCTATGTTTATTGCTTTGGCTGTAAAAGGCTACCTTTCCCTGTGATATTCTACTTCTTATTTCTTCTGTACAGAGTTTTCTTTATTTTATTTATTTATTGAACCTTATTTTATTTGTTCATTTAGATAATTTTTATTTTATTTATTTATTTTAGCTTTATTATTATTTATTTATTCTTATTCTCTTCTTACTTATTTAGTTTTTTTTAACCTTGCAGTTATGTATAAATTACTCTTTTGTTATAATTATCATTTCATGTGTATTTCATGCACTCTTTTTTTGTTTGTGTTAAATTAGCTTAATCTGTCCGTAGGTTTTCGCAGGTTTTTCACGCTCCCCTTCATTTGCGGGTGTTTTCCTGCAGTGGGTTTTTTCGTCAAGGATATCACCTCCTTACCTCCTTACGTTTTCCCTAAAATGTATATACCTTTCTTCACTCTTATTTCATTTATTTTTCTGGCGAGCGGTTAGATGGAAGAAGGGACTGCGTTAGTCTTAATCTCGCCCCAATAAAGTCGCCTTATTATTATTATCATTATTACAGATTGCATTCCATGTTGTAACACTTCCGAGATATCTAGTACTATTTTAATACCCTCAACCAAAAAATCCCTCACCTTTCTTCTTTCCGCCGCTCCCTTCTCTGACTGTCCTTCTGCAATCGTCAGCCCATCCATACTCCTTCGCTGGTAGAGTGGAGCGAGGCATGGAGGGAGAAAGGCAGGGAAAGGGGAGGACAGTTCTCCTTTTTACGGGCCAGCGATCGCTAATGAGCGCTCTCTCTCTATCTTTCTCCCGAGGAGAAATAGAACACCTCAGGGCACCAAACAAAACCCCCTTGTTATTTGAAGCCCTTGAACCAGTCCCTCATAGTCTTGTGAACCCCGGCCTTATTAGGGCTCTTTTATCCCTCCACCCCCCATGCCGTTACCAAAAGTGTCTTCTCTTTACTATCGCTCTCGAAGACTCATTCAAAATTTAATTTTTGCGTTTCTCACAAGGAGACATCATGAAGAGTTTACTTCCAGGAAAGAGATGAAAACAGGTGTCCGAACAGGAAAAATTGAGTAAAATGTATCCGCCTTGGAGCACAATTTCGATGAAATGTGAAATTATCACATCGCTTTGCGATAGATATTTACACCTTTTTTACCGTTAATGGTCTCCAGAATGTCCCTCGACGGATCGGAGTCATTTTTATCCCAAAAAGTATTCCACGATATCAAATTCAGAAAATGTTCGGTCCTTCCGCCCGTGAGTCTTTTTCCGGGAAAAGCATAGAATTTCACAATTGTTTACAACACCTTTCCTAAAAAGTCAGCGGGAAATAGGTTAAAAATGATATAAAAGCCATAGTTACTATTTTACACGAGCGAGATCAGGCATCTTTTTCTGTTTCCGAATCATATTTCACCGAAAAAAACGTCATCGGCAGAGTGCCGCGAACCCTCGGCATCATGTTTAAACAGCTTTCAGACAAGCGCATTAATGACCATAATCATGCGTAATGTAAAGTATTAGAATAGGAAGAAATACTATAATGGAAATTTCTCTCGAACCCGGGACTTACGGGCAGAAAGCCGTGACACTTCTACGGCATTTTGACTCCAGTTTCAAATGAAGATTGCTTCGTCAGCACCCTTAAATCCGTCACGCGATGTCGCCTTGTCAGACTACTAAGGTTAGGGTTGCCGAGGGAGAATTATGGTCGACACTCGTAAGCTGTTGGGTGATATGAAGTCACTCGTAGTCACCTTCGCTTTTTGACGTCTATGCGGAGTCACAAGGATAACATAGTCTATGGTTAAAGATTTTCATCAAATGATTTTGACGTGGGAATTAAAGTAGGAACACACCGAAGACAGAGAAGAAGATAAAGTTGAATAAGTAGCTATCAACTAAGCATTGAATGGTTAGTTAACCGCAGAGTTTCAGTCATTGGGTGGTAGGTGGAAAATCAACTGAAGGGGATCGGATTGAAGATCGACCATTGGAAATCTATAGCAATGATGATTTTTTCGGACATTGAATAGGATTGCCATGCAAATGGAAGGGAAAAAACAGAGCAGGTAGAACAATTCAGTTACTTGGTTAGTTATTTGGAGTAAACTTTGTATTGTTTCACAGCAATATCAAAGAAACTAGCGTTAAGGTAGTTTAAGCGAAATATCATTTCACCTAGAAATCATTGAATTTGATCTCATTTTAAAGAAAAATCTCTCACCCTTTCACCAAAATATTAGCCCCTTACTGAACTAATTTCCGAGATTTTCGACAAGTAATAACATCCATTTTACATGGGAAATGGTAGGTGTACATACTCCAGAGAGACCAAATTTAGAAAATGAGGCATCCCTAACACTTCGAGCTCATAAAAAAATCAGTCTGTACTTAATATGTTTTCAGCACTATTTTTTAAAATGAATCGTATCGTCACCGCGGTAATTTTTTTCAAAATCGCGGAAAACCTTCCGTTGTGAAGACGTTTTTAAAGTACCGCGTGAAAAAATGAGTCAAATCGATTACTTATGTAGATATTTTTATTTATTGCCTAGAAGTTAGTCATTTAAATGTGTATTAATGCACAATTAATAATGTAGTATTCTATTCATTATTTCCTACTGCTGTTGAAATCATAACGTATAATTCGAAAATGGTCTCCAATATGACTGGGAAAATATCTCACTCAGACTACCTTAACAAAGGAGGCGTTTAGAAGTAGGAGAGAATTAATGTCGAGAAACTTGTTTCAGAATGTAGAGGAAAGTCTTGCCACGAGTCTATAATGGGGTGAAACTACGTAAGACGTAGAAACGCGGACTCTGAGAAAAGAGAATGACGTTGTGGATCTGATGGTTGTTGAGATGTCGTTGTAGAGCAGATAGGAGGTAAGATGGAGGTTGGGGAAGCGGAAGGAAGGAAAAAGGCGTTATGAATGGAATGAAGAAAGGTAAGACTTAGTCTTGAGCTGATTAATAAAATCGTGTCAGGAAGAAATTACTGGCTGATTTTAAAGATTATTTTTTGTTATTCCCACATCAAACTAAGGCTACCTTTATTGATAGACATGCTGTAGCAATAAAACTCTGATAATGAATCACATTATTGAATTAAAGCTCCATCAACAGTAAAAGGCTCAAACAATGTCCCTTATCTATGGTAGTTCCTTGAGTGAACTCTCGCTTCTTCTATCTCCCATCAGAGTTCGGGAATTTGACTGTTTTACTGATTCCTTTTCCGTTTTTTCTCTGAATTTATCTACATCAAACGAGGGAAAGGTTATTTGAATCACCCATGCAATTTTATGAGCTCTGAGAGCATCAATCACGAACTACGTTTCCACTGGAAGCATAATGGTAACAGCACGACTTCCGCGAAACAGCTGTATTTCTTTAACAAGTGATTAGATAGCTGATCTTGTCACCGTTTTAAAGAACAAAAATTCACTCAATAGCAAATACCAGTGTGTCAGTACTTGAGATGTATCTTTACTTCCAAATAGTTAAAAATTAACTCTGTTCGTCAAATTCTTTTCGACTCGTTGCTATGTCAATCCGCGTGCATTTTCATATTTTTTTCTCTCTTGTCTCGTGAGTGTATTCTCTACCCTTGGAATGACTGATGAAAGTTTAATTTTAATGTCTCCTAATACGCTTGCGTCTTTAATGAGGAATACCCGTGATCAGGAGTGTACTTAAGACTTTTTAATTATTATATAAAATTCGTAAAAAAGATTAAAAATTCCGTCTGATACGGTATGTCAAATGATAAGTATTTATCGAGTTTATTATGAGTTCCTTTGTGAAAAACTTAGAAAGAAAACTGTTTGCAAACCTTCTTTCAATCATTTTTAACTCAATTTCCTCTAATTAACGTATTCTCTACGAGTCACTGCTAGAGATTTTTACGTTGGCTTTAAGTATTACATTCATGGGAAAGGTGCGTCAGTTTGTATTTTAAATTTTTTGTGCCAATGAGGTGTCGGTGATTGAAAAAATTGTCAAACAAAGTCATGAGAATTTAATCTGTTGTCGCTACTTGTGAATTAATATGCCCTTGACCACTTTGATTGGAATTTTTTTTCAAATTTTGCCATACTTTCCTCTCAATCCTCAATCCTTGGTGAATGGTCGAAAGAAAAAAATTTATTTATTTTTAGTTTTTCTTCGCTGTGAATATATATCGGGTGAATTAACAAAAATCGGGTAAAAATATCATAGGAATACAAAAACCAATGCCCTGAGTGATGATATTCCCTCCCAGGCGGTATTAGAGCCCGCGACCCTCGGTTTAGTGGACTTTACCCCGTCGCCACCGGGGCCGGAAAATTTCCTGAGATTAGGCATGGTGTATCATTACTACACCGTTTTTTTGTATCTTCAAAAATACGCAAGCTGTGGACGATGAAGATTTAAATCAATGAGAATAAATTGAAATATTTACGTAAGAAGAATCACCCAAAAGCCGATTTACTATTACAGAACATCATTAATTCCATCAGCCCGTGCTTCGTATTCATTTCCTTGATAAGATGGGTGACTGATTCGGTGCATTTGAGAAAAAAATGGCCAGTGATATGGAGATTTGCGAGGAGTTTCTCTTTGACTCAGGAAAGGGAAAACGTTCTTACTCAGCTTCACTTTCCAATCCTAGCCTTTGTCTCGCACCATTATTTTCGTTGCAAGAGGAGAGAAGAACCTTTCTTCTAAAATTATATTTTTAGTAAAATATTTCATTCAAAATCAGTCACTCTTTTTGGCTCACAAACGCAAGATCATTAGGTGGATAATAAATGCAACGCTATAAAGTACACATTCCAGGGAGGGAAGTACATAAATACCCTTTTCCTCCAAAGCCAGGGTGTGGTGTCAATTTAGGATAAATATGAATATTGAGCAAATAAGTTTTTAATTTGCCTTGCTGACGCATAAGACATACTTCTCCGTAGGAGGTCAGATACTATAGATGGATGGAAAAATATGTTTATACACATTCACATATAAAAACACAGGGCTTGGCAGTAATACGAAATACGAAAATACAAAATACGAAAAAATACGGATACAAAAAACTTTAAGTATTTGTATTTCAAATTCACTTCGAAAAATAATTTGTATTCTTTATGACAAATACGTATTTGAGGTATTTTAAGTATTTAAAAATACTTTTGATAAATTTATCCTTGAGTGAAAATTATAGTTCGTGAATTTAAACCTTCATCCAATCCCCGCGGAAGCCTGAATCGCAACTTATTGTAGTATATTTTCATAATGACACGAAATGGGGTGGGGGATCGGGTTGGTGTGGTGGCTAGAGTACTCGCCTACCACACGGGCGGCCAGGGTTCAAATCCCATCAGAGGAGGTTTTTCAGAGGAACCCGAAACCTACTTGAGTGTCTTGTGGAGGGCACTTCAAGTGGAGTACTCCGTCTGTCGGATGAGACGTTAAGCCGTGCTCCCCGTGGCGTTTTCGTTAAGAGCAGGCTAATGCCGACGCCGGCTTTCTACCCACCCTTCCTCCCTTACCTATCCCCTATGGCGCAAACGACCTTAGCCGTCGGTTGCCTCCCCAAATATCCATCCATGAATTGTGGAGAGGGGGAAAGAGGGCCGAGGAAATTGAATGAAATGATGCGCCTTCTGTTCATATCACTTTGTTTTTATATATTCGTTAATAGTGCTTTGGAAGAGTGAAAGTATTGTTAAATGGATCAATTGCATTCGAGTCATTTGCATTCGATCCTGTCTAGTGACGCCATCTTACATGAAAATTCGTATTTTTAGACGTGGGTGTTTGGATAGCTCTGCTAATTTTGTTTGAACTACCAAAATTGCCACGCATTTGGAATTACGTTTAACTGAGTAATTTTGACGTCAAAATTCAATTGAAAGCCTTAGTGTCCAGGGATTTGATCATTCCTCTTACTTCAATTTCCTTGTTTTTTGCCACGAAGTCATTGTAAACTTTGGGCAGGATTACGATCAACGTTTCCTTGCGTGACGAAAACGGACGGTGACGTCCGCGAAGTCTGTTAATTGTTATTTAGTGGAGCCATTTACAATGGCCGTCCGTTGACGTCACCATAAACGGACGATGAGCAGTCGTTGTCAAGGTCTTCTTTCGTAACTTTACGTCTGCGTCAGGCAATCAGAGGAGAAGTGTTTGTTCACTTCTCACAAATTTTCATTTCCAAACTGTACAATTTCCATTTTAAATTCAAATTGAAGCATGTGCATCGATTAATACTGCTTCATGAACCCTAATGAAGCGGTATTAGTGGGTATTTTATTTTTTTGAATTATCTATATTTTGCTTTAAAATTATAAAAATAAACAGCTGCCTCGTAAGAGTTTCGAACTCCATTCTCAAAAACGGACAAAAATGGGCGCTGATACTCCCGTCAATGGTGACAAACTCTTTTTTTGACGGTGAAAAGACAGATAACTGAACGTCACCGTCCGTTTCCGTCACGTTCAGAAACGTCGATCTAAATCCCACCTTCAGAGAGTAGTTCTATTATCGAAACTGTCACAACATATCAGTTTTCTTAACCGTCCTTGATGCACATTTCATATCTTCCCCCAATCTTGTCTCTCCTCGTATCCCAAGAAAGCTTTTTTCTCAATCCTTTCCTATCTTCTTGCCTCTTTTACCTTCTACACTTTCACCTCCTCCTCCTCCTCCTCCTCCCCGGTCTCAAAGAGAAGGAGAGAAAGGAAGGCACATCATCTCCCCCGTCGCTTCCTTGTATTAGTCTTCATTACGCCTGATGATGCAGCAGGGCCCCACCGGGGACAGGAAGCCTGGATTAGGCACGCTTTTTCTCCTCCCCTCCCGTGCATCCCTCTCTCTATACCAGCCTTCTCACTCCTCCTGCTCCCTCCTCCACCTCCAACCCCTCCTTTACCTTTTCGGTCTCCTCTTCTGAAGTCGGTTCATCGATAAAACTTTTCTTGCTTAGTACGCGATAATGAGAGTTTTTTTTTACTAGCAAGGCGACATCCCTTAATTCTAGTAGGCACCTATGAGGTCAAAATTTGCTGGTGTCACTCTCTTCGAGACTTTCGTGTAGTCTAAAAGTCCACCGTCTTCGTTTTTCCTAAGTTTTATCTCGTTACTTCGGGTATATTTTCCTCAGAAATTGTTGTTTTAGGCTTGATAAAATTGTGGTGACGAATAGTTAATCAAATACAGTTGTACGTTAACTTGCGAAAAAACTGTGCGAGGGTAGTATTTTCTAAGAGTTTTAATCACGATATCCAGTCTTATATTTACAGCGAATTCTATATAAATACGTTTCATGGTTCAGAAATTTAAAAAAATAACAAATTAACGTGGATCAGCGCAGCTAAAAGTGCGCTTCTTGGAGCAAATCAAACCACATTATTCTCACGTTATGTAGTCCATGATATGTTGCATTATGAAAGCACCGCCTTTTGTACGTAAGGTCATAACAGCATAAGAAAGGTTCGTATCTCGAAGTGTTCGAAGTTTTCCGTTTGGTTCGTAATTCGGGGTGCCACAGTTTCTGCGAGGATTCCGACAATTTATATACCAATTTTCTCTATCTTTTTCCTGAAAATCTAAAATTTTTCCCGCCGGATATCTCAAGGAGTTACAGTGAATGCCAAAAGGTTTCCTCATCATCGTATATCAGATCACAACTTCCTATGGGTGCCGTGAATTACCAATGAGTAATAAAATACGTAAGACGCGATTTTTACTATTAAATGAAATTTCTGTCTTACATTTCACTTGATATCACCTATTGAATAAACATAAAAACCCACCGGGTTTTGTATGTTTTGACCAAAGTATGCGTGGCTCTCCTATCCCAAGGCCCCCCTATGCTTGCCTCGTTTCCGCTTCTTGCATGGTCCCGAAAGTGCAGTGCATTTCAACTTCCTTATCAACCTGTGTTCTTCATCTATATACTGCCATGCGAGCCGCCGCATGGGCGTGTGGCAGAGGGTGTTAGGACACCAGCCGTGTAAAGATGTAAGGGATAAGGCTTTGGGAGGAGAAATGGTGACGTGTATTATGGAAATGTATTTAGTGGAGCTCAGTTTTTATTGTGAACGCTTATGGTGCGCAGAAAGAAAGAGTTTTTTTACCTATCTGTTTGGCATTGTATCTCTCTTATTTTATCTGATTGTACATGCCAACACAAATGGAAAATACTTGGAGGAAAAATCATAACTTATTTGCTGAGAAAGTATTTTTCTAATGATCTATATGCCCAGCTGAAGAGTTGTGTGGTTAGTATTTTTAGAGAGAACTAATGAAAAATATAATTATCCTTCATTCTGATGATTAAATTTTTTTCGCTTAGACTTATTATGAAATGCTGAGCTGAAGGAGAAACTTGCCAACTGCTGCAGTCAGTACTTCGAATTATTGTGAAGGAATAGCCCTTGTAAAATTCAATAATTGCGGAATGTTTCTTGATTTATGCTTAGCCCTAAATTCGTCTGTTACTGGTATTAATTCCTTAATAGTGTCATCTTTGAAAGGTTTAAGCTTCTAGAGATCTAGAAACCTCACTGATGTGTTATGTAGGTTGTACAAATGAAAGAAGTTATACGGTACTACTATATTCAGTCACTCCAAATTAATTATATATAAATTGCTTAAAAACTGTGCAGTGGGCGGAAAGGAAGACGAGCGAAAAAGTGCTTGACGAGAGTGTGGAGGGGGAAACTTTCCCAAAGTTCGTGAAAACGTGTAAGGGGCTAGGGGCCTACCCTTTTCAAAATCTGAGGGATTTTTACGCGCTTCATTTTAAACAGCTTTAAGTTTTTAAGTTAACGGAATGCTGTAGCGTGTAGGGTGTAGTAGCCTTCATAATCATTTTCTTTTAGTTCTTACCCTGGATAGTTCATGTGGAAGAAGAAATACTTGAAAAATTAAGAGATAAGAGAAGGAATCAGTGGCGTCATTTAAAATCTCAAGTCAGCCATGAAACACTTACTGAGGGCATACTTAGCGCTGCGCTGGAAAAGGCATATGACCATGCTGGATTTTGCTTTGACGTCACTAGGCAGTGAGCATCGCACCGTATCTTGCATAAAATTAAACTACCTCTGCATGTTTTATAAGCGCGTAGATTTTGTTATTAATTATTTACTGCTTGCGGAATTGCTTATTCACCTCCAATCTCTGGAATTTTCAATCTCTCGCCTTATTTTAAGAGTGACTGTTATGCATCTAAATGTTTCGAACGGTCATTATTAACCTTTTACTTTCCAGATTTCAATTCTATACGGGCCAACATCTCTATCCCTGAAGAAATAATCGACAATATGTGGGTTTTTGAATGTCCCGGTAGTTCCGTTGTGAATATCTCTTATAATAGAAACAAAGGCGCGATAGTACCAAATGGCTTTTATACGGAGAAAGTTATGCTAAGATTTTCTGGCGAACGAATTGTTTCGCGTATCTGGAATCACTCTCAATTAAGTAATGAAGCTAAAATATAATTGTAACCTTTATATTAAGTATTAATGTTTAGTTCAAAATCGTACATTCTTAAATTTTACCATAAATAAACATTTTTTCTTGGTATTTTGCTAGGGGATGAAAAGGATACAACATTGATTTTGTAGAATTGACTTTCCATAGCTCAAATTCTCACTTGATTTTTCCATATTTTATTCTTTTCCCTCGGTTATTTATATGAACATTTATTTTTACGCTCTGTTCCTTATTTTCTTTTTTCGCGCCGATGTAAAAAAATCTGCTTTATTGAAAATAATGGAATGGTCCCTTTTATCTGTCTAACAGAAAAACCTTGCATCAACGCAGATCTTGTCACTGCATTCAAATGAAGGTAATAGTTGACGTAAGGAACGCGAAATTTGGTTGTCACTCAACTGTTGTTTGGCGTACTGAAAGGATGAAATAAAATTTGGTTCAACTTTGTGGAGTTCCATGTTGATTAGTACAAATAAATTCTAAACTCCATTAGTCAGGTCACAGGACAATACTTTATTGCACAATCCGGATTTCGATGTCTGGCACCTTCTTTAGGTGCTCCCTGATTGCTGTGAGCACCTGAGGATGATGCCGAAAATCCGGATTGTGCAATACATTAGACCCGTGAACTGACCAGTGGAATGTAAAAGTTAGTCTTATTAATTGTACTGAAAAAAGTTACGTTGCAAAATATTGATATTCCTCCTAGCTATGCCCTCAACTTAATTAAGTTCAGAAATCTTCGGCTATTTTTCCTCTTCAAATGTGTTGACGCTGATAGCTTTTAAAACGTAAACATTTTGAATCTAAGCACGGTTAAGTATTTGCCAGATAAAGTGAATGGAACAAATTCAAATTCGTTTTCTCGAATCAGATAACCTAGATTTATGTCCAACAATTGAAATACACTAAATGTAAATCACGAAAAATATCTGTAAATTTGTAACTTTAAAACTGAAAAAACCGTTGTCAGCTAAAAACTATAGTTCGTCTGCGTGCTATTTCAGTTGAAACATAAAACAGAATTTAAAAAAAAGTGGACCACACATTCGGTGGCAGCTTCCAACTTGAAAGATGCTGTAACGCTCACATCTTTAAGCTATGCGTAGATTTCGAGGATTCCATTTTTTTGCCCCTCATAACGTGAAAATAAGTGGCGGTTCTGCCCCAAAAATCTTCCCAACCCTTTGGAAAAAAGAAAGATGGGAGGTCTCTCGGATTTGATTAAATGGTCATCTTTCCCCTGAAGATTTCCAAAGACCTAATATCTTCACATTGTCGTCTTCCGATGGGTAGCAGCAGCGATGGCGGCGTCGGCAGCCTATCCTAGGATGGCTATCCCTTTCATCCCAGTGTCCTTACCTCTCCATCATTCCTTCGCCTCACACCCCTCGTTCGTACGAAAATTCCTCCTCATCGTCTCTCCCATCCCACCTACGCCTCGAGGGCCCAAACCCTTTCTTTCTATTTACCCCAAGGGAAGACGCCGTGGGTGGCGATACATATAGACAAGGGATGGCCGAAGAGCCGGCCGAAAAAAAAAGTCACACTCAAACAAGTGAGTCAGTTCGTGGAAGAAAGGGGTGGACACGGGAGAAGTAGGTGGTCGTGACATTGAAAACGATATATTTATTTTTAGCGGTGGTCTGACGCGTTGGTTTCCATATATCGCCATACCGTTGACATTACTCCTACGTAAGACATAAGAAAATTACATTTCATATTATTTAAGTATTCTACCAGCTAATTGGTAGGTTTTTGGTGAGAACCTTTACTGATCCGTTTTCACTGTAGTGGATGTCCCACCATTAGACCCCTCTTGAATTCTTCATATCGTCTCCCTCTTCTTATTTCCGCCAGAATCCCTATCCTCTTCCACGCTTCCCCAGTGTTCTTTCCTCCATTACTCTCTTCACCATTCCTTTTCTCTTTACGTCCTCCATCCATTTCTTCTGTCTCCCCCTAAACCTCGGGTACTAGCTTCCTCTCCTCTTCTACTACATCTAATACCTCGTCGTTCAAATTTCCCGCCACCCAGCTCACTTTCTTCATTCTTCTCCGTACCGACGTCTCAAACGTCTCAAGTCTACGTACATCCTCCCTTCATAATGACCAAGTCTCCGACCTATACAGCGCCTCGCTCAATGGAAAATACATTATATTAATAATGATGAAAATTCATGCTTCTGTAAACATTTTTGTATATGTAATCACTTGAGAAATTTTGTCGCCAAAGCCCTAACATTGTCTGGAATAGGGGTATACATTAGACTTCTTTGAACAGTTCGAAATGTATAATAGCAAGGCAAAATTATGTAATAATTTCATTTGCCAATCAGTCCTATTTAATCAAATTGAGGGTTCCTCAACCTAAATTCCGTCTCCTCACTCTCTCGTACTCAAATGTATCATCTAGATAGAAGAACGGTTAGCCTACCCAACCTCCCTCTCCCCATCGTAAACACCCTCTATCCCTACCCCCAAATTCATGTGTATATTCAATTCAATTAATTTATTATCGTGGGCCTTACTGGCCCATGAGATATTTTACATTGTTATTACAGAAGTAAGAAAAGCATAGTAATAAAAAGTAAAGAAGAAATGTAGTAATAGTTACAAAAAATATACATTTCAGTCCCATTAATTCGCCGGTTTTCAGTTTCACTATATATATATTCATATCAGGAATGTTGAAAACATCCATGTTCAGTACATGTTATTACATTCATAACCAAAGTAGAAATCACTGTTCGAAAATTTGGCAAAGAACAAAATTAAAAATATACATTCTTTTCCACTTCATGTAAGTTAATAGAACAACGTTATCAGATTATGCGGGGAACTGCCATGCGTAATTTAGAAGTAACTTGTACAATTTTGAGTTGAACACATGTATTGATTGTGAGTTTCTTATTTCTAATGGTAATGAGTTCCATATTTTAGCAGCAGTCACTATAAAAGATTTATTGAGGTGAGGAGTTCTATGCTGGGGGATATGAATGGGGTAAATGGACTTATAATGTGAAAACATATAATCTCATGATAGCATAACGTGGAGTCAGAAGTAAAAAAAGGGTGAAAGTGTAAATATGTATTTTTTTCTTCTGGATATGTAGGCATTTTTCCCGCTCAAAGAAAGGGGAACGTACATTGTATTTTAATTCAAAAATGAGTAAGGATAGTCGAATAAACATCAGTATTTCTGGTCTATTGTGTGACTTTATTTTCTATTTGTGGAAACCATAAGCCTGGAATCTAATGAAACATCAATTTTATTTAGGTATATCTTGAATTCATATTTCGTCCAGAATCCCTATCACCTTCCTTCCACGCTTCCCCAGTGTTCTCCCATCTGTTACTCTCTTCAGCATTCTCTCTCCTTTCAATACGTCCTCCATCCATACATCCTTAGAGCCTCACTTCGCGTTGCAAAGATTTTTTGTCATTCAGCGGTCAAGGTGTACAGGGTAGTACAGGGAAGTATCACTGATGGAGATGGAAGGGGAATTGTAACTTCTTTCAATTATTCAAATGAGAAGTTTTAGTTGTATTTCAGTTTTTCAAAGCACCTAAGAATATATTATTTGATTTGTGCTGTGAGTTTATGATGAGTTGTTACCTGATTACAGCCATACTACTGCGTTCTATCAAAATTGTGCCTTTGTATTCATCATCGTATGTCATCAACCCTTGGGCCGTAGATCTTAAATGGAAAAATTACTCAAATTGATTGACGCTCGAACCCTAATCCTTTGATATCTCACAGATTCCATTTAACTAGCTATGCCACTTAGTTGTCCTTATCTACCGTGGAATATTGACAGCTTTAGAGAAAATACATGTTAACGACTCTTAGATACTCGATTTAATGGAGCACACAAAGCGCTATTGTCCTTAAGGTATCACGATACCGGGAGTGTTCACTTCTTTGGCAACTTTTGAGGTTATCTAGCTAGCTTTAGCGAGCTAACTGTGGTATTTCCTTCATGAGATCTCCTGCAAGTACACATAAGTGTGATAGTTCCACATAGGAAAAAATTCTATGGTACACTCCTTCCTCAGAGACTGTCCACATTAACCACTCTTGTCTTGAAATATGCTCAATCGGTGAACCGGTGGCACCTTCTTATATTCAGAGTTCCATGATACTTCTTTCATTTTAATGCTCTCCTTAGTATCTTGGGAAAAGTGGGATAACCGATTGATTCACTTGATCTCTTAATTCTTCTGCCGCACTACTTTTCCAATTACACCAATCTCCTCTTTTTTGCTGCATTTATTTCCCGTGTACTAATGCCTTCCAGAAGTATAATCTTGGTCTATGTATCTCCCAATTAAATTCCACGTTACATTAAGGATTTGGCTCCCATCTGTCAAGAATTTTCTCGCAATAGAATGCCTTTTTCATCTGTGCTATCCTATTATACTTTTTGGCTCTTCCGTTGCTGGTGATTCCACTCCCCATGGCAGAATTCTTCCTCTGCTTCCCACTCCTGATTTCCCATAAAATACCTAAGTATCCTTCCAGTTTTTATCTCCAACTATGATCTTCGTTTTATCTTTTGGACGCACCATATCTTTGACATTTATAATTTACGAAGTTCCATCTTAAGATGGCCTTCTGTCTCCGTTGCCACGGTGTTGTCTTCAGTCAAACACATTATACTACTTCTTGCTGCGTGCATACTCTTCTTCGACTTTCTCATTGAGGACTAATATATCCAGGAGATAAATCTGCTTCCTTATTTCATTCCTTTCCTACTATTGCTTCTTCAAAAATAGGTCTTTAATTGATAACTACCACCTAGTCTATCTTGTGGCTATAGATGTCTCTATTTCCATTTTAAGTTTCTCTTACATCGTTCAAGATACAAAATATTTCAATCCAGTCCTTAATGTCTGATACCTACTTTATATTGCTCAAAGGCATTAAACATTAATTGATCATAATAACCCGTTCCTACGGTGGGACAAAAAAACCAGAAGTCATCCGAACGAAAACGGGTAAGTCAAAAGTTCCCTTGCTGTTTGAGACAAATAATGTGAAATATTTAACCAGAAAAATATTCTTCAGCCTTGCCCATACGGCCTAAATTTGAATTTTAACGAAAAAACCGAAATTTTATAAAATTTCTGGTGATTGTAGAAAGACCGGACCCCAACATAAACACTGTTATTGCGTAAATTCATCTTTATAGTATTCATCATCAGTCTGCGTTAAAGGTCTAAAAATATGAATTTTTACGGATAACCCAGTATACTCTAGGTTGACCCACCATATGCCACCCTGCGGACACCCTGGATAGTTGAAGCGTAGCTCCGGGTGTGCCTTTGCTCTGATAGAAATTCGACCCAATGATATGAGTGTCATGTACGAAAGAGAATTTGGTGATATGTTGCCACATTGCAAAGGTGACACCCAACTATTTAGTGATACTGAATGAATGTATTGTCGTCGTCATATGGTATGATGCGTTAATAAGTTGCGCAGCTTTTTTCGTGACTTCTTAAAAATACACAATTACGTAAGAACGAATGTTTCACCTAGAAAAACGATAGTTTTTTCCTGTAAAAGTCATGGTACTTCATAAATTATGGTCAGTAGCAACCCTGATCTTTGTTTCTTAATCCAACTTTTTTGTAACTGATCACATGAAGGGAAGATTATGCGAACGCTGAGGGCTTTACTTTCACATTTCCCTCAATAGAAACGGACAAATCATTAGTGTTAAGGGACTATTTTTTTAAAGGTTATATTTTTACTTTTTCGTAGGGAGCTATTGGCTTTACACCGAGTTTTTATCACTTAATTAGATATTACTTCGGAAAGTACCGCGTGAAATTAGATCTCCAATCTAAATTTGCGATAGTCAGTGTTGACAGTAATGTTTGTAGTAAATATAAATATCATTAATTAAAAAAAGACCCCTTTTTACAGTAAACAGTTAGATGATTGTACTGTCTATTCGGTCATCAATGACTGCGGACTTTCATATTTCCCTTCTTTTAGTCAGCGGTGTAGTGAAACGTAATCCATAGTTTTTCCAGCTCGGTTTCACATTCATTAAGCTCTGGTACGAGGTGGACTCACGACGTATTCCCGGCCCGTAAAAAAGTTGCGGAAGCCTTTAGGGAAGCTGAGAATTTTTTGGGGGAATGACTCATCGAAAGAGAAGCCAACGGTTCATACTATGAGTAGAAATTGGATTGATGGCAGCGTAACAGAAGCGGATCCCTCGCTGATGGCGCAAAAGAAATCAGAAGAGTATTATGAAGATTCACGCATTGAAAAGAGCCAAGTGAGATTTTTATTACCCCGGTCATGCTTTCTACTCGAAGCGAGCGAAGGGTTAATTGGTTTTGCGACCCCTGCTCCTAACTTTTGTGGTTTGCGGGTATCGCATTTTCGACTAAATGTTGTTGCCGAGCATTGCCAATTTGTGTCTATATTCATATCCTCTCATATTTCGTTGTGGGGAGTATAAAACAATATTATTGATGTCTTCATTCGTTTGTTAGGTAACTTACTATTCGCAGCTAAAGAATATACTCACGTATGTTAATGAGCAGTGTCACCATGTAAAGACATCAAATCTACCAAGCAAGAGTTCATTTTGAAAAAGGGTAGGAATATGCTATAGGCTTTTGGGATGTGGGTTTGGTGGAGAATGGAGGGTGTGTAAGGAACGGAAAGAAAGATGAAAGAGGAAGTGCTTGGTATAGTGTTATGTTGTATATAAACATGCAAATGTACTATAATCTTACGGAATGGTTTGCACTTAGAAAATGGCTTTTTCTACAGAGTTAGTTTCCTCATCCCATTTAGACTCTGATTTTTATGTGTGCCATAAATCATTTAAAAAACTCTTATAGTAATAGAAAAGGTCCCGAGTCTTCCCAATCAATCAGCTCTTTTATTAAATTTCTCATCTTTACATGTGTACATTAATTAGTTATTAATTTACACAAGTAGAAATGAGAAATTAAGTCCCAGCCCCTCCCCCTCGCTTCCCCTCTTACCCCATAAGCACCTGGATATCTGTATATATACTGATGTGAAAATGATCAGTGTACCTGAAGATATCACCACGTGATGAAACCCGGGTCGTAAGAAATAAATCAATTTAGTGGGCCATTATGACATGTAATTTTTATTTTCCGATATGGAGAGGTTCTACATAGTTAAACCAGAAGTGATTTCTACCATTTTATGACGTTTATTCCGCGAAGTAGCATTTCATGACTTTTTGGCAAAAACCGACCATTTCATGATAAAAACCTATGACTATGACGTTTATGACTTTTTCCTATCTCTGTTAATAACAGTCAACGCATTAAAATATCTCGCAATGAAATCTCTTGCACAGTTTCAATCCTGATTTCATGCTAGAATCATCATATATCAGTATATCAGTGGCAGAATGGCTTCCATGCATTTTGAGAATGGTTAATTAATGTGCCACTTTGTAATCTGTACCAACTTTTTAATCTCTAATTTTTAATATGAGAATGTGCGTATATTTTAACCATTGTTCGCTCTCCATCTCTCTTTGTTTTTTGAATCTCCTGGATAAATTATTTTACGATAGATTGTCTGTTAATTTATTCAGGTTTATCTCACCAATGGCTTATTTTCTTTTAAACTCTTTGAATTTTTTAATAGATTTTCCCTTTCCTTATAGAAAGAATATTTAAGTGATTGCCACTTACCTATCCCCTATTTGCTTTTGAATATGTTTTCGACAGTCAAGTGGAGATGGCTTCGTGCAACATTTGGCGGCCGAAGAATTGCTAGTTTTAATTGAGGCGGTTGGAGCAATTTTTATTTACGCATAGATTTGAGTGAAAATTTGCATACGTGTAATTATTAGTCATATTTATGGATAAAATTGAAACAAATTAGGTCGTTACCGATATTGTGTTCGGGCAGTTGAATACTATTTTAACACGTATGGTGTTACTACTATTACGAATACTATTTTAACACGTACTCAGATTTTTAACACGTATTTTAACACATATCATTTTCATTTAAAATTATAAAAAAATAATCCGATTACATACGTACAGTTTTCTCATAAACGCGAAATAATACCTTTTATTTTATCATCATGGCGGCTAACAAATATCAAAGTATCCTGCCGAGTGAAAAGCATGTATTTACCCATGAATTTTGTTTAAACTTCAAATTCCACGCCGTAAACACAAGTCATAACAATGCGCTAAAGCGAAATTTAAAAAATATCACTTTTATCATTTATATTACTGCATACATGGTGATTTACGCCAAATAATTATATGCCCGTATGTGAATTGTGGTCCAAGTTTATTTTTATTGGAAAGGTTGTCAATGTACTTACTAGAAAAGTTATTAAACCGTGTACTCTATGGCTCACAATTTCCGCTCCGGCCACCTTAGGACAGTATAGGTCTGCGTAAATTATATATAATGTGTTACCTAATGGATGAGTGGTAAAATGGTGCATCGTAAATCAGCTAAGTAGAAACATCTTTAATTATTACCTAGTCGGGGGGCGTATTCCAGAAAATCCGAAGCGCGTTTGGTATTCGAGATACTGTATACCTGTGAACGAAAGATAAGCCTTGTCGAAGACGGGTGGTGTCTTTCTTTGAGTTCCTCTTCGCTGTTCTGTAGTAAAATCACATTTGCGGATGCAGTTCTGGTTGCCCATCGAGATGGCTGAACGAAAACAACCTCACTTGCCCTACCGTCTGTCCTACGTGATCTCGGTGCGGAGTTATTTTGGACTACCTTCTGAAGATATATTCTGAAACGACGCTTAAATAAATCACGAACGAACACTGACGTATTTTTATTTTAATGGTGCTGCTGTAAAAGGAATTAGGTGTTCGATCACCTAATTTTATCTCTCTGGTGAATAACTAACGATGAAAATTGTTGATGTTCATTTGCAGTGAAAGAACCTTTTGATATATTCGTTTGCAAGATTAATGATAATATACATAACTAAAATCATAAACACTTAATATCATCAATACCTTTTAGATATGGCTTTTACTAGAGAGTGCTATTGTTGTGATTATACTTCCGTGCAATTATTGAAGAAAAATGCGGGCCTCGATAGTTCGTGAAAATGCAGAGAGCGGAGGACAAGTAATCTTGCAAGCACTCTCAGTCATCATGGCTCATTCATCGCTTAGAAACATTTTCATAACCATGAAACATTAGAATTTTAAAGTGATTAGTGGTCATGTGAGTGTAAGATTGTGTTCAACAATTTTTTTGTTATTGTTATGGGGCCCGCCTAAAATATAAAAAAAGATATCCGAAATCGTCGAAATATTCCTGCTCCCATTTTCAAAGACTTTGAGATTGCCTGGAATCATATAATAATTAGCCGTTTCAGATTTGGTTCGGTGGAGTTCTTATGTTTTAAAGATACTGTGTGAAACAAAAACACTACATTTTTACATTCAGCTTTATCTATTCGTATGGATAAAGTTTAGCGTGGAATCAGAGTGATTTTTTTATCCTCTTTTCCTTACGAATTTTCTCACGATCAAAGCTGGGATTTTCCATTTTTTTACGAATTTTTTTTGCCCCTAAAAACGTTGATTTAAGCAACAGTATAGGACTTGCCCACACTCCTAAGCAATCGGTTTTATTATTAACATGTAATGCTACCGCAAAATCTGGCCGTACTCATGAGAAAAAAAGTATTTTTAGCATCCGGGAAATGTTCGCGTTAAAAATTTGGATGAAATACACCGCTCGAACGCTCGCAATATATCGGTCACAAGGACGACGGGTGAAAGATATCCGGGCGTCTCGAGCGCAAAACGATCCAAACAACTTTTTCCCGGAGCCTTTCTAGCGGCGTAAGTAATGGAAACGTGTGTCACGACGGTGGCACCCAGAGATCAAAGATATGATTCAAATCTTTCACTTGCGCCAAGCGAGCGGTTCACTCGAGTCAATTGAAGAACTGCAGCTGTCAACCAAAAAATATATATGTGTGTGTACCTCCTACCCCCCTCTCCCTCTCTTTCTGCCTCTCTTCCCTTCTCTGGAAGCTGGGACGAGGAGGCTGGGACGGAAACGGGAGAAAGGATTTTGAAAAGTCAAGAGAGGGGAGGAGGCTGCAGAGTCGTGAAAAGAAAAGAATAGGAATCAGATTGAACGGAAGAGATGAAGACGTAAAAAACATAGTCTCGACTATCGTTCGCATTGCAGCTAGCTAACCTTTCAACCGTTGAAATTTTTATTCCACCTTCTGCTGTATGTCTATATGAAAACAAATAGCTTTCTTTTATGATTTTCCAAGTGTGTATTTTTTTTAATTCTCTCACTTAAAAATAAGCTTTTACTGTCCTAGATAATGCCATATTAGACGAACACAATTGCAACTGAATAAATAACTTGTGTGGAAAGAGTTTTCTGACAGTGTTTTTTTCAAAGATGTAGGGAGAAAGTATTCAAATTTTATTGAGTTTGTTTGAACTGAATTTTGGAAAGCAGCGATGTGGTGACTGTGGTAATAAATAAGATTTGGATTCGATCGTGTGAAGTAAATAACGTTCGTGTTTTTTTATTGAACATAATAAGCAGGTAATGTGGATTTTCCCGGTCCAAATGTTTGTAACACGTGCAGTAAATATTTTTTTCAAATTCTGCATCTTTAACCGCCTTAGTTGTTTGAGGACAGGAGTAACGTTCGTCCTTAAGCAGGTTGTCTAGAAATGTGGTGCAGGAATTTTATATTCCTTTAATTTTACGTAGTCAATACATTAGGTGCATCTAGTCAAATCATTGAGGTACATGGAGAGGGCACTGCGACATCAATCTGCCGACAACCGAAATAACAAGCATATTGTTTAACCCTGCTCTCTCCTTGCTTTTATTTGGATATCACGACGGAATGGACGAATTAGCGAATGAAAACAAGAATATCAACCATCATTTTGAAATTTAATGCAAGTAACTCTTTAAACATATATTGGCAGCCTAGTGTTATGGATTCTAATCTATTTTACCCAAGTTTTTACTGGGAATGCGGATTATTAATGATTTGAATTAATAAACAATTTATTTCGGGAAAGTACACATGAAAGAAGTAAATGCATGCAGGTTTATAGTGAGTTATCAATGGAAAACATCGTTAAATTGCCAAAACTAGTGCGTTAGTCCGCAAGCGCTATTGGAAAATGAGGGTCAACGAAGATGGCGGACTGGCTTCAGCTTCTAGCATTGGCCAGCATAGCCGGTGCCCTCTCCATATACCTCAATGGATCACACTAACTATAATCAAAATGATCAATCAGAGGGAACACCGAAGTGTATTAGTATATTGATCTAAATTTCTAAAATAAGTTCCCTTTGACATTCAATTAGCACAGAACATGAGGTTTGGTTGGAAACATGGGACTAAGGAGCATGAGTGTTAGGAACAATGAACTAGAAAATTTCAAGATAGTTCAACCCCACACGTTATTGAAATCAATGCATATAGACACTGGAGTATTCCCAATCGTGACTTTCTAAGTATTGTTGAAGTCAGTGTTTTCGGATTACACTTCAAATTCTCTCAGTTCAAAAGTTTTAATGATCAGATGATCACTTCCTAAAATGAGATATTTATTCAAAACCGTACTTCACTTAACTTCTAACGGTTAACGATTTCTGCTACAAAATCGAAAAAAATGGCATTATGAGGTTAAAACCCCCATGAGACCAAAATAAGTAGGACATATAATGATATATTAGAACAAGTTGACATCAGAACAAGTTGACAAGACAAGTTGACTTAAACTACCCAAGATGTAGACTTTCGTATTATCAAGAGATTCACTGGAACATGTAATAATCGAAGTTAGGAAACATGTGCGACACAATCTCTGGGACTCTAGGGAAAAAAATAATGGTACACTTTTGAAATTTCACATACCAGCACTTGTTTCCACGTTGTTGCATGCCAGCGAAACCTAGGTCCTGGGAAGTAGGGAGGAGGATAGGATTCTGGCTCCGAGGATAAGGTTTCGTAGATGTGTCTGCATGTTCTCCCTCATGAATGATAGAAGAAATGAAGACGTCAGAAAAGAACTTTAAGACCAATGATTAGATAAGTAAAGCTCCAGTAAATAAAAGGAGCTGATGCGAGCATTCAAAACGGGTGGCAGAAAACAAACCGACCGCAGCCGCTCGAAAGTATGTTCCCAAAATAAAACGAGACTTACAAGGATCAAGGAATTGCTGGGATGGTGGACTACTAGGATTTAATGTCTGAGTGCAGAAGAAGTTTTATTGTATTGGCCATCACCAGGCTGAAACACAAGAACCGGTGTTATTACCAACTTAGTCAGGTTCTAGAGTGTTTCCCAACTTAGTGGGTGGCAGCCATTTCGGCTGGATATCACGTGAAACATATGTCGTTACGAATGAATGAAAGATTCTAGAGGTTGAAATTATCGATAACGACGTTTGACCGCTCTGGGGTACAATGTTGAAACAATATCGTATCGGATCACGCATCGAACACACCTCTACTGCTGCGCCAGTGGTTAGAAATCATATCCTTAACATGGAAAGTGAAATTATTTATAATTGGTAAATATAAAGAGTATTTTTAATCTTTGATTGCTGTCTATTGCTCTGCCAAAATAAAAATTATGTTCTGCATTATGGATCAGATTTGGCTTGGTAAGGATGCGCATACTATTAGCGGCTTCACCGAAACAGTAATCAACATTTTCTTTGTATAATTTACCTCCTTAGCTCGGAGTGTTTTCTATTTCTTTATCGCTATCCTAAGAGGTCATCTCTTTCCACCCTCTAAACTAAAGTGGGTGAAATTTGCCGCGTGACTTGTTTGAGATTCGAGTCAAGCTAAATATATCCATGTTGGGGTACTAACTGAAGAAATTGCCATGAGAAAAAATCATATTATCATCCGCCATGTTTGAATTGAATCCTAATCACCCGCCATGTTTGAATTTCAAATGGCTAAGCACGGCATATGTGCTGGTGAAGGATACTGACTCTTGGTTGTGGCTTCTTTGAAGTCCTTTCCTCCTTTGCGTTGCCATCTTTGATGGACCGCAAGGGCATAAGATCTAGTTGCCCTGTATCCACCGAAATTGCCATGGGAATTAGGAAGCATGGATAGCGTAGTGGTCTGCGCATCGGTCCGGCAGACTCAAGGTCCGTGGTTCCATTCCCGGTCCTGGCCGAATTTTTCTCATGGCAATTTCTTCGAAATATTCTCCCGCTATGTTTGAATTTCAGGGGTACGAATTATTGTACTCCTGTGACTTCATATGTTATCATTTGCGCTTCCACTGCGATAAGAAAATATTCCCAACCTCTTCGCTGGCCTGAACTTTTTCCTCCCTATCCTCTTTCTGAAGGTGTCTTTAAGTCTGAAATTAAGAATCGTGATTTTCCGTTGCCATATAAACAACCAACGCGATGAATCCCGAAATAATTTTAAGAAACCATTGACGCCTGCCAATTGTATGACTGGATAATGCAGCGATAACCAATTATCTCTTTTATGTAGTTATTTGGTAATTTTTTGATTTATTTGTCTAAAAGTGAATGTAATTTTGTTATTTTATTAATATGTTATCATCATATTGGGTTGATTGTCATAGTGAAATAAAAAATAAAGGAGATTGTTAACAGAGAGGACATCTTGCTAGAAGATTGATGTGTACGAATCGAATTGAACTGTTGATTTAGATACTGAATGCAAAAAAATTTTAAAAGTGCAA
The DNA here is from genome assembly GCA_963169105.1 of Ceriagrion tenellum. Classification (NCBI taxonomy): domain Eukaryota; kingdom Metazoa; phylum Arthropoda; class Insecta; order Odonata; family Coenagrionidae; genus Ceriagrion; species Ceriagrion tenellum. Next base: position 63,387,163 of record OY720637.1, read on the forward strand.
AGGGATATAATGAATTTCATTTCAAGCGCTTTGGATAGATACAATTTCCGTCCGAATTTTCCACTTCCTCAACAAATTTTGAGTTTTTTGACTTATTGTTTGTTGAAACACAGCTTGGAGAAGAGCGAATCCGGCGCATGTCTCCGTAAACGCGAAGCAGAAGCTGATCAAGTGGATGTTGCAATAAAACTCATCTACAGGTCGCGTAACGAGACCTCGAGTGTCATAAAAGGAAAGGAAGCCGCGCCACGTTAATACGAAGCGGTTATTATATTGGTAACAAGGACGCCGCCACAGGCGTCGGCATTCAACTGTTTTTCGTTCTTCTTTCTTTTTTGTTGTCGCTCGGCTTCCGGTGATTCCCAAGCGAGCGGTTGTTCGCGGAACTCGGCAGCGCCCCCCCCCCCCCGTCAACCCCCCCTCTTGCTCGCGTCGTTTACTTTCGGTCGGGGCCCGTCGAAGAGCTGTGAGGGAGGAAAGGGGAGGAAGGATGGGGGCTCCGCCACCACATCGGATCTGGATGAAGGAGGAAGGAGGGGCTGTGGGAATCACTAAAATAGTTTGCTTTTTCTATGTCTCGAGTCACAATGGAAAGTTGCTGAGTAATTTGATCGCATTGAGTGAGAATCTCCGGGGTTCGGGTGAGGGAATCCTTTGGGAGGTGTGGTGAGGGAGAGGAGGAAGACGGTCTGGGGCTAAGAGCGGGAGTAAGATGATGCCAGGAGAGGTTGTCGGGAAAGAAGAAGAAGAACGAGATACCCAATCCGGGAGCGTGGAAAAATCTGACGAGAAAATCCCAATTACACACTTGACTCTCGACATGAATATGCATCCGTCTCAGTCTGTAGACGTTTCTGGTGTTGGCGATGAGAAGGATGGAGAATATTCCATAGATATAAAAGGAAGACAAACTAAGAAGTACTTGATTAGCTTAAAAGGTAAAGAATCGGACGTTCGATGGGAATTAGAAGTTGTCTAGGTGGATGAAACAACATCGGTTTTTTGGTGAAGCTTGGTGGGAAATAGGTATTTTAAATTGAAATGGGATATATAATGAGAACAGTTAGTCTGAGTTTGTATACGTTTCTGGTGTTGGCGATGAGAGGGATGGAGAAGATTCAAGGGATATAAAAGGAAGACAAACTAAGAAGTACTGATTAGCTTAAAAAGGCAAAGAATCGGAAGTTCGGTGGGAATTAGAAGCTTTGGATGAACATAGGTAGGTATTCCAAGTTGAAATGAGGTAAAGATTTAGGATATTAACGCTCTTGCATGGATTATAATCACGGTAGTGGTCAGTTAAAAATTTTCCTAACTATTATTATATTGCTAATTTTGCATTCACCCTTAGCTTGCTACTCAGCGACTCTCCTGTTTGGCAGAAAGTCCGTTTCCGTCCATAAATTCACAATGTGCTATGATTTTTTCATTATTGATTGACGTGAACACGAAAACACAGGTAATGAGAGCGGGATTTTACAGTTTATTGGTTTTCTACCATGCATTATCCGTGAAAATATTTTTATTCTCATTCAAATTTCCTTCACCTTGGATGATGAAGAGAGCTAGGACGTATGCCTATCTGAAGAAAGAATAAAATTGTCTGTAGCGATGATGACTTTCAGCTGTGAAAAACTATTTGAGTGTCTACATCAACTTTAATCTACGGTTACCGATATTTCGGCTCTAACAATATAAAGTCCCATTGATGGGGTAGTGGGTGAATGCGAGATAAGCTAAGCGTTCGTTAGAATTAGGAATGCTAGAGGAAGGAGGAAGCTAGTGAAACAGAACAAGTTCTGTAGCTTTGCATAGACCCGAAAAAATAAGAACTTGCATTATACATCAAGATCAGTTGAAAGCTTAGTGGATTCTCGGTGGTATTGTTAACCATAGAATAGCTTCTGACTTTATTTCGAGGCAGCTTGGAAAGTGTGGGTTTTACTCTCCTTGTAAGATGACCGAAAGCGTGTGAAATTCACCCAATTCAGAGCAGAGGATCCACGCCGTCCTGCCGTGCCTTTAAAGAAAATTTCCCTTCCCAGAAAAATGCGGAGCTAGGGGTACCGGGATCAACCGGATTTTAGCACAAGACTCTCCCGTCAACTGCTAAATTTCGCTCAGATGCGTAGCCAGCGCGTGTTCTAACGTAACGCCTCAAAGAGTTTAGGAATTTTGTTAATTCATGGTACCATAACTTTCCTCATCAAGGCCAATACTAATTTAAGTATCATAAATTTACTACATTACTTAAAAACCTGAAATATTTTATTACAATGACTCGAAGACTAAAATCCAAGATAAGTTAATTGTAGAGGTGTCAGTTCTGCGATGATATTGACGTCACTCCGGACATATTCCGGACTCCATCTGCAGGTCTAATTGTAACTGAAGAGTGACTCATTATTCGTGGTAGTCTACCGATTGAGGGAGGTTCTGATATATAAGAGGTTACCATTCCTTCAAATATAAGCTGTACTCCACTACTTTACACTGTTTATATACTAATATTAGCATTCATCCTAAAAATATTCAAACAGCCGGTGAAATACGATGAAATTGCACTCAGAAAAAAAATTGCCACAAAAACTGCCCTGGGTAGCGTAGTGTTAAGCGCATTGGTCCGGAAAATCAATGGGCTGTGGTTCTATTCCCGGTCCAGTCCCAATTGTTTTTTCTCGCGGCAGTTTCATAGCATTCATCCTAGATTCATAGTTCACTTCATTTCAAACATTAGGCCTTTTCTTCCTTTCCTTCTCTTACCCGACACCCGTCTTTACCTGTTCGCCCCACAGCACCTGTTCCAACCACCTACTCTGCCTTCTCGTAATTTCATCATGCACTTCCTTGTTTGTCATCCTTTAGTCCATTTACTTCATTCCCCGGTCGTTACACTCCATGCGAGACTGTTCTCCTGTTTTGCCTTAATATTCTTACTCGAGATTTCGGTCGGAAGTTTTCTCCAATCAATAATAACTTCTTTAACCAACACAATTCTCCTTATAATATTCTTGTTACTTTGCATCATCCCTCCCAGACTCCATCCTTGGGTGGGATCCCGGTTTTTTCTTCCACAATGTCGGCATCGTTATTAAAAATGCATAGTGTCTAGAAGAGCAGAGCTCATTGTCTCTGTTTTAGGAATGCAATTAATCAGTTAAAGCTATTTATTAACACACCCGACACAAGACAAAAGATTTGAAGAATGAAAATCACGTTTTTATTCTCGTTAGCGCAATTGAAAAACTGCGATAATGCGAATGTAGGTGTTACTGAGAATCGTCATCTTTCCCTAGGTTACTTCTTGTTCTGTATTCTCTAGTTTAAGTCTTTCTCTTATTATTGAACCAATATTTGAAAGAAATCACTTTAATGTGTAAGCATTCATGACCATAGCACAAACATCGGAAAGCCAGTCATCGAACCACGTCTCCCTTCATAATCTATTCTTTTTCTTTCTCCTAATCGGACTACTGTAAATGCTTACCAGAAAGTCTTAGAAACCTGGTGCTAGAGACAAAATGGACGGTCAAAACAAGAAATGATGAAGTGTACAGAAAAATAGAGGAGGAAAGGACTATATGGAACACCACACAGAAAAGAAGAATCAGATGGATTGGACACACTCTGAGACACAATGGGTTTGTGAAGAACATAACTGAAGGGAAAATAAAGGGAAAAGTCCCCAGAGGAAGATCCAGGAATACGTTTATGGACCAAAGAAAAAGGAAAGTACATAGGAAGAGATACCAGGAGGTTAGGGAACTAGCATTAGATAGGGAAGAGTGGAGGGCTGCAGTCAACCAATCTTAGGATTAAAAGACCTATGAATGATCCTATTTTCTGTACTTATGGCTTGTCACCGATCGCTATCAATCATTCCTCCATGAATTCACTTGCATGGTTATTTATGCAGACATATAATGGACTTACCTTCTTTAATTTGGAGAGGTAGAATAAAATAGGTTTATTTTCTTCTCTTCATTTGGAAGATTAACTATTCGTAATTTACTGATTTCAATTCTCATGTTCGATCATGGTTTTGACTTGAAATCTGTCATTTAAACCCATGCAACTGTTTTTGATCTACAAAATTAAGTGCGAAAGAAGATAGAATAGATGTTTTTTGTTCTCATCACATTATTTTCTCTTCTATTCGTCACTTATTCAGTCTAGACATCGGATGTACATGTGAGTGTGTGATGACGCAGGAGTAAACACCTGATGGAGGATATTTATTGAATCGAGAGATTCTAGAGATTTTGTGAGAACCAACGAAGCGTTGAGTCAGTTTTTGAAGGGCTCATTATGTCTCTCGCTATGGGCTTAGTAAATTAAACATAGGTTGGGATGACGATCCCTTCTCTTGCGTTATTTTTATCCAAATCATTAACCGTTCTGAAAGAGTAATGCTCACAGTTACAGTCCATCTAACACTCTGTCGACTTAGAATAGTGTTTTAAAGTGCCTCACAAAATTTGGCGAACCGCGATTTTGTCATCGCTCTCACGAGCGCATTTGAAAACTAACGATAACGATGGCATCCGCATTATGTAGAACCTTAATCGTGTTCATGTTTGAACCGCTCAAGATAATCTGGACCGCGTCACTAAGGAGTCACGAGGGACAACAACGAACGGTCGAAAATTTTTATGAGTTTTACCCTCATGATACTTTGGGACCCTCGTAATTAAGATTTAGCCAAAAAATTAATAAATTTTTATAAGAGCTGCATGCTTCGTTAAAAACTGCTCCAAGCGAACACATAGTGTTTCACAACTTGTCGAGGAATTAAGTTGGGAGCCCCTAGAGACTCGGAGGCTGCACGCTAGGCTTAGCTTGCTTGAGAAATTGAGAACTGATGTGTTTCAGAGCGACACAAAGAATATTATCATGACACTTCACTACATCTCTAGGTCTGACAGGAGCGATAATATAAGAGAGATACAATCCGAACAGATAGGTAAAAAACTCTGTCTTTCCGCGCACAATAAAAACTGATGTCCTTTAAAAACACTCCCATAATACACGTCACCATTTCTCCTCCAAAAACCTTATCCCTTACATCTTTACTCGGCTAGTTTCCCAACACCCCATGCCACACGCCTAAGTGGCAGCTCGCAAGGTAGTATGTAGATGTATCCTCTCGTATGAATAACTTCAGAGTCTGACATGCTGTTTATTGCGTTCCCTAAACGCTATAACATACTCCGTAAAGGATATTTCCGCGAGAAAAACTCCGTCTAAAAGGCTGCGTGAGATTTTATGAGCGGTATAACTACACTGAAGTCTCGAACCCTTTGTTATTGACCCCGTGACCCCTTAGTTACGTGATCGGCATTATCCAGAACGGATGAAACGCGACCCCCCTGGTCTGTGAGTCAACGATCAGCTTCGCGAGTTTCCATTAGGGCTTGAGGACTTAGGTTTAAGAGAAGTACAGATGTCGGCGGTAATTTTTTTGGCGGAAAAATTTTTGGGCCATGGGAACTCTGAAGACGGTTTCGTACGACACAATGCTGATTTTTCACTCTCGTCTGGGGCACTAAAATTCAATTGAGAATTTTCCCACACGAGTAGTAGGTACACCCTCGGGCGAAAGTCACCTTTGAATCCCTTTTGTGTGCTTATTATTACGTTCATCCGCTCTGCTTCGCTTCGGAATCGCTTTACTCAAGATCTTTCCTCTCCCCGTCCGATTGAGTGAATCTTGCTGACTTTCTCCCTCTCTCTATCTCTCCTCCTCCTCCCCCTCTCATGCCTCGCCTTTCTTCATATCCTCCTTTCACTCCCTCCTCCTCCTCTTCTGTATCATCGTATCCTCCATCCTCCGCCTCCCCCGCCTCCTCTCATTCTACACCTCATTACTGTTCTGATGGGTTCCTTTCCTCCGAACCGACCCGCCAACCTCATCCTCCTCGTCCACCAACACGCTCCCGACCCAACAAATCCGTCATTCGTCGCTTTAATACGTGACTCTTCCCTCCCCCCCCCGTAGAATCCCCCCATCCACTCCCGGAGGTCCCTCGGTTGGTCTTGTGTGTGTGTATATGTATGTGTGGGTGGCCTACGTCACCCACGCACTCCGATTAGCACCGCGGTGATCATCTGTGAAATGGGAATCTCTCCAACCCCCTCTCCTTCTCCCCTTTCCCCCATCCCTAGCCACTGGTCCGCCCATCCCTCGCTTCTCACCGGCTTTTCCATGCGTTCCTCCCCTTCTTCTTCCACGGTTTGCCCGGGCGAGGGAAGAGGGTGGAGTACCCAGTTTCTCCCTATCTCTTACATATCTACCAACTGCGTTATTTAGGTGGTGCGAGCGAGATTTTTTCCATTATTTTTTATTTAACTATTCTACCGGTAGAGGTAGGTTTTGCTGAATGTCGAAGAACCTCCTCCCGGCTTTCTACACTTTCAGATGCTTATCTCCCTCTAGTATATCATTCCTCGCCTCAGAATACGATCTACCCTTCTTCATCCCGTCCACGAAACCTATTCTCTTTCTTCCTCTTCCCCGCTTGCCCAACGTCCGTCCCTCTATCACACTCTTGAGAAACCCATCGCCCTTTATAACACCCTTCAGCCACCTACTCTGCCTATCCCGGATTTCATTCAGAAGTGTCCTATCCTTGCCCATCATCTCAAGCACTTACTCGTTAGTCTTCCTTTCCGTCCACATCACCTTATCAATCCTTCTCCACACCCACATCTGAAATTCCTGCGGTCTATTCTCGTTCTCCTTTCTGAGGATCCACGTTTCTGCACCATACAACCCTACGCTCCATATCAAGCTCTTTACCAGCCTCTTCTTCACATTCTTACCCAATGTCCCCGTCATCAGCTCCTTTCTATTGCTAAACTCCTCCTTATCTAGCGCTATTCTCTTCCGTATGTCTTTGCTACTATGTCCTTCGCTACTATGTCCATTTTCCTCCACCGTACTAGCTTAGGAATTAAATTACTCTACTTGCTGAAGTTTGTGTCCACCAACTTTAATCGCAAGCCTCGCTTTCTTTTTTTTCTAAAGTAGCTACCAAAGCTTGCATTCCCTTCGAAGTTCTACTAACCACTGCCTGGTCGTCCGCGAATTTAACCGACTTCATCAGATTCCCACCTATCTCTTACATATCTAACAACTGAGTTATTCTAAATTTTGAGCTTTGGAGTTTGTCCAAAACATGTCAAAGACTATTATTGTAATTTATGGCCTGAAAAGAAAAAAATTTCAGAATATGCAACAGTTTATTACAAATTTAAAGAAGAATACACCATAAAAGTAAAAGAGGGTTTTGCACCATTGGCAAAGCCTGCTCAAAGGGTACTATATTCACTATCGCCTAAGCTAAAAAAAGACAATAGATGATTTAGTAAATCAACAAATTATTGGCAGAGTTGAAAAGCCTACTGGATGTATAATCAATTTAGTTTTGGTAGAACAACCTGATGGTTCTTTTTGAGTTTGTATTGATCCTCAAGAGCTAAATAATTATTTATGTAACGAGTCCTATCTAATACTGACACTTGAGAAAATTAATTAAAATTGAATGGTAACTCCTACTTCAGTGTAATAGATATACGATATGGGTTTTTTTACGGGTAGTTTGAGCTAGATTTTTTCATAATCATCATCATTTGGTTCATGATCAGGTTGGTAGTTAGGTTTGTCTTCTGTAGGATACGTCGACGACACGGTCATTTCGTACCACTACGTTATATTTATGGAAAACGTAAGAGTTACAGAACTTTGTAATAAAATAAAATTATTGGCATAAATCATAACTAAAATATTTTACCTCCTTTAAAGACTATTGCAAAAACTAATTTCTTTTAAAAATGCTATAACGCGGCTAAGGGCATTGGAGTCATCGCCTAGGATGGAGCATATGTCTCCACCTAGCTGCATGCAGTTACGCGCGCACCGTTTTTTCTCGCACTCCGTCAGGAAATGCTGCTGAGAGGGCTATTGAGGCAATCACACCGTGGTGGTATTTTCTCCTCGGTGAAGAGAAAGGAGTTATAGGTAGTTCAATCCTAAGATTGGTTGACTGCATCCCACCATCCTTCTCTATCCATTTCTAGTTCCCTTCCGTCCTCGTTGCTCTTCCTTTGTACTTTCTATATTTACCCCATGAACTTATTCCTGGGTCTTCTTCTAGGGAATTTCCCTCTATTTTATCTTCAATGAAGTTCATCGCAAACCTATTGTCTCAAGGTGTGTCCAATCCACCTGGTTCTTATTTTGTATATTGTGTTCCATATGGTCCTTTTCCCCTACTATTCTGTAAAATTCATCATTTCTTATTTTTCCGTCCAGTTTGTCTTCAACATCCTCCTCCATCACCAGGATTCGAAGGCTTCTAGTCTGTTATGGTCAGCTCTTCCAATGGTCCATGGTTTCGATCCATTGAGTGCCACGCTCCGCACCAATGTTTTCACGAATGTTGTCCCTAATCATAATAGAGAGCACATTCAGAATTAAGTAGTCAACTGCAAGAAGCGTGAAGAATGTATAGTGTTCTATTAATGGCGCAGAAATTTTCCTTGTACAGCCGGATTTCTTAGTAATTTACTAAATATGCATGACTGAGTCTTTAACTTGACTATTTTTTTCACGCCTTACGCTGAAAACGCCTTCAAATCAGAAGATATTTTCACGATTCTGTAAAAATTACTGCGATTAGTATTTGATGTATCTAATAATATTTGCACATTAACCACATTTAATTCACAGGCATGATTTATGGGTAATATTTCTTATTTTTTAAATGAAGTCTCTCTGCAGAGCATAATTCACATATACCGGTTCGGTATCTTGACTGAATATGACGGGTGCAGATGTAACTGTGCGGGATTATGTCGATTTCACCATACTGATGAGTAGAAGGTGTCTTATGGCGTCATTTCTAGGTTTTTCTTCTTGAGTTACCTTGAAAATGTCGCTGTAAGCTCCAACTCATTGAGGAATGCATAAGTGACAGAGTTCGCGGCTACTCGCGCGGGTGCAAAGACTGGATAAAGATCGACTTTGATGAGTCATTTCACTTGACCGGGATTTGAACACGGATCTCCTTGCTCGTCAGATGTGTCAGTCATACTCTCACCTGTACCAGCGTAGCTGGCCATCACTCCAATCATGCTAGTCGGAGATACTGGTTCAAACCCGGTTCAGGCAAATAGCTTATTCAAGGCAAATTTCATCCCTTAGGTGTTTATTGTTGTAAGTCTTCAAATATATTGGCTGGAAAGAAAGTGTGTGGAAAAGAACATGCTTCATTTTCTTTGTCAATGCAGTATCTTAGTTGTTGGTTCTAGAATTCATTTTAAAAGAGTGGTATAGGACATTTTTGGTGATTAAAAAGGAAAATGGTAGCAAACTGTTCCGCATAAGGTCCTTAGCCTGTAATTTGTGGTATGGAAGGAAAGCAAAATGATGAAGTGGTGGTTGAAACAAGGAAGTATAATTAAAAGCTAAGCGGAGGTCAGTGAGCAGAAGAGAAAAGGGTTTATGGGATATTGAAGATGTTCATGGACGAGAGGTTGTTGTTGCAGGGGATGGAGGAGATAAATAATAAGCTTTTGGGATGGCATAAGGAGAACAGGAGGAGGAGTCTGCTTACAGTTAGTTACACAAACCTGGAAGAAAGGAATTACTTTATTGAAATATATATTTGAAGTATGCTCTAATATGGCCGTGAAATCAAAAGGATGACAGCTGCAAAGCAGAAGAGATTGCTAGCAATGGAGATGCGTTGTCAGCGCAAAATGATGAAGGCCAAATGGATGAAGACCAAGGAAGAAGTCTTGCCTATAGAAAGAGTCAAAATAACTTGAATTAAAACTTTGTGAAGACTTGAACTTGAAGAAAGAAACTCATGGGACTTATTGGTGCGAATAAAGAGGAAAGTACATATGAGATACCAGGAAGTAAAAGACCTAGTATTAGATAGGGAAGGATGGAGGGCTACAGTCAACCAATCTTGGGATTATACGGCCATTGATGATGAATTTTATATGGTATTTATTCAATCATATGGTTTAAAAATGAAGTATTTACTATGTGTGACATCTCTTACTGTTTCGTCGTTGGTAAAATTAATATATGCTTGCGTGGCTGCGGCATGGCAGAAGGATACTTCCGCTGTTTGGCACAGTTCACTGGACCGCCGTGGATATAACCGTTTAGATATGTTGTTGCAGATGGCAGGTTGTTGTGCACGCGGAGTGTAAATTGGGCCACTGAATACTCCGTATGACCCGCACTCATTTTATTTGAACACTCCATTGTAGACGCTCCGAAAATCCAAGTCTTGGGTATTGGCGTTCTTGTGACGTGTGCTGAGATGAAGGATAACATTGTTTAAGGAGATATGGGCCTCCGCCTGTAAATATTTAGAAAATTTTGCTCCTTTCAATTCTAATCTACCTTCTTCAATAATTTACTCAAGCAATAACAGATACTCGAATGCTTTTGGTCATTTACTCTTTTCTTGCCAACTCAGAGCCATGATTCCCCTCGTGTAACGTCCTTCCGTGTAAATCTCTCGCGTCCACTCCGCTTCAGCTTTTATCATCCCCCATTCCTCACATCTCATCCCTTTCTTCACTCCTCAAACTAACTCTTTTCCCATCCCATTCCGCCTTTTTCTCACCGTGGGAGAGGTGAGAACCTTTTAAAAACCGTTCCCGACTTCTTGAGTGGCGTGTGATGAGTCTGGTGTGTGGCCGGCGCATGAAAAAACCGTCGGATGGTGTAAAAAAGGCAAACAAATGACGATCGGGGAGGGCCTCAAACAAAAACAAAAGATTCGGGGCGTGAAGCGGAGAAGAATAGGGTGACTCGTAGGACACAAAAATGTTTAGTATCCCCCTACCCCCACCCTCATCTCTACACGTAGGGATAACCTTTATCTGCGTTCAACCCTCGCTCGCTCTGGAATTCCCGGCTGCCAATTTTGTATTTTCCGTCGGGAGGCTTTTAAGATTTGTTCATTTGCGTGGACTGGGGAAATCAAAGATAAAACGAAACTGTTTCAGGCGTGACTTTGTTGAAGTTTTTAATATTCATAATGAAAAGATAAAACTGGGTTTATTCCACACTAATTTATTTAAACCGACCCAGGTTTCAGTAACTGAGTGCCAGTTTCAAGGTACAACTGACGTGAGTGGCAGAGTATAGTATATACATTAAAGGTGGAGGGAGGGTACTGTATATATACTCGTCCACTCATGTCAGCTGTACCTTGAAAATGGCACTCAGTTGCTGAAACATGGGTCAGTTTTAATAAATTAGTGTGGAATTAACCAAGTTTTATCTTTTCATTATGATAATCAAAGATCATTCAAATGATCGAGGAATCGTATCCAAGACAGTATGAAGCACATGAGCAAATTTTCTTTGATTGACTTATCGACTTTTGCCCCAAATTTAATAAATTTACTTTTTTAAGTGCTTCCCCAAAATGAATAATACAGGGTGCCAATTTCTCGAACGCCCAGATAGTTATCGTATGCAAAAGTAACAATTTTATCTCGTGTTTTCATCGATTGAGCATTGTTTAGTAGTCCCACCGCATCCGAATGTGATGTTTTTTAAAATAAAAATAGCAAGTTTGGTGTATTATGCGATGCTTCAACGAAATCGTGAGTTAAATCGTCAGTATTGTATTTGATAATTTCGACTTTTCAGTTTTTATAATTTATCGAGTTAGCCTTCAGGTGGATTTACACTGGTAAGTTACCTCCGCAAGTTTCTTCTACCAGAGGAGCTTGCCGGGGACTTTGACGAAACGTTTTCCGCGAGTTGTAGTTGACTGAGTAGCTACTGTTCACATTCAAAATATTCATTGAATATTCATTGAAACGAGTAGCTACTGTTCACATTCAAAAAAAAAACACATAGCAAAAATATGATTCACCAAGCGTCTCGACGAAATTTTTAAAAGTCTTACCTGCGGACTTGCTGAGCCGATTAAACATGGAATGACACCAAAAGTCGCTCGCTGCAAGTAACTTGCGCAGTACACTTGCCAGTGTAAGCCCACCTTTCGAAAGTTTAAGAGGAGATTATAATTTTTTAGTCTTATAATTTACCATTTTCTTTCCATCATGTACCATTTTCTGCTGCAGTTTTTCTGTTTGACTGGACTATTTTATGGTCAAGTAAATTTTAACCAACGATTTATATTCGTTTATCTGCTTTTCATACACTAGTTGAGGATTATTGCCAGTGATTAATGCTTCCTTATTTTGTAATGGCATTGTGGTAGCACGAATATGCATCGTTTGAGAATGCTAGTTGTAATGGCGGCGAAAAATACGAGGAGGTTCAATCATGTTGACAATTTCCGAGCTAGGACTTCAAATGACTCCACAGACCTATCTACTAATCAATACCGAAGTGCAAACTTACTTCATAACTTTACCAATATAACGATTCAATGTTAATTTTTCCATTAGATGTTGGTGTATGGGATTGCATAAAGTTTGACCTGTGTCGAGTTAGTCACGACATGACCTCATGATTATGATTTGTACTTATTAGAAGGCAGCAGTAAATACATGTGTAATTTCGCGAGGGCATCGTTTCCATCCCTTATAATATTCTACGAAGGAACGCTATCTTTGAGTAATATTATGGAATCGTCACTTTTTGGTCGCTATATTGCAATAGCGCTAAGCTATACTTGTGGATTTTATTGGTTGCTGAAATTGAACATCTTTATGGAGAATTTGAGGATAATGGCCCCCGTTTTTGATTCCTCTTATTAATGTTCATCATCTAGATAACGTTGCCTTGACGCTAACGTGATGTAAACTGAGAGTATAGGTATAGTAAATTACATCTGACTATCGATAAAGATCGTAAAGGCCATTCCGAAAGTATTCAGTTTGAATTGGATTAACTATTGAGTCTCTCGACCATCAAATACAAACGTATTCTATCTTCCCCCAAAATTGTAATGATCATTTGGGTAAACTACTGGTTTTGGTAGGTTTAAATAGTAGAGGATAGAGTGGCTTTAGATTATGACAGGTTATACCTTTTTTTACCCGCACATGTGTTTTTTTAATCCCGTTATACGTTCTACCTCTCTTCGTCCCATCCATAAAATCTCCTTCCCTTCCACGCTAACCCAACATCCTCCCCTCTAAATCCCTTCTGAATTGAATCCCTTCGCCCCTCACTACCGACGCTGCAGCCACCGACTATGCCTCCAGAAGTTGCCCCCTCAACCACCACGCTAAGTACTTCCTCGTTTGTGCGGAGTTATTATTTTCTTTGCCAAGAGGAAGTATAGAGCTACGTCTTTACCACCACCCTCTAAATGACCAAACAGGAGTGCATGGTGGGGAACGATTGGTATTCTTAGTATTAGATGGATTAGGATTTATATTCTCTCTCTCACAGTTTTGTGTGTGGCAGGCGTGCGTCAAATTTTTTCATTAAATCCTTTTCTTAGATTCCAACAAATACAGTAAATCCCTACGGAAGTTTTTATGTGGTGGAACTCAATAAACTGCGGATGGCAAGTAGCTCTGTGCTCAATATTTCTAATCATAAAAATTCTATATCTAACTTTATTACTGAAGATAACGGTATGTAATATTCAGATCGTTATTTTGACGCTAGGTGACTTAACACTCGTTTTTTGCGTGAAATATTTAACAAGTCTGGCTATTTTTATTTTGTCGTACAAAATGTTTCATGCATTTTAAATGACACGAAACTAAGTAATTGTACGTAAAACTTCAATTAATAGCCTTAAAACTCATATAATGATTCTGACAAACCCAGACCTGGCAGGGGTTGCCAGAGTCATCGTATATCGGTTTTTACCTCTTCAACAGTTGACGCCCATCTATTTTACTGGCTCATTCTGGTTAGTATCACTTTTTTGTAATTCATCTGTGACATTGACTCTTCACACGTACAGAATCCTTGATTTCTATTATTTTATTCTCTACAATTTTCTTGATCTCTTTGTAGGTCAATGTATTCAGTTTTTATCATATACATTTCCATTTATAACCATCCTATTTTCCTACTAGTCTGGAATGTATAACAGTTCTGAAAGGACTTCAATGTTTCTTCACCAAAAACTGTCGTACGGATGGTTTAATGTTATATATCCATAGTACCTAACCCTTAGTGAAAGGCTGTGATGTTTCGTGAAAACATTGAGAGAAGTGCATTCTTTCTTATTTTTCTTAACAGAATGAAATGCCTGAAGATGATTTTATGTATGGACCCGAGTCCTTCTTCATTGCTCTATCAGCCGTTGAAGAAGACCTTTTTGTGGGGCATTTTCTGTCACCTGCCTGTACGACGAAAATATAAGTTTTCTGCTCACTGGTGAGTCTTATTTCAGTTCTTTTGGCTTTTAAAATTCTTATTCAAGCAAGAATTAATGCGGAAATGGCCTGCCACGATGAAATCACTACTTTCCGAGCAGTCACTGAAGTTAGTACTTTGGTCTCCGCTCGAATCCGTGGGGGTGATCATTCTATATGTCTGTAGTGCTATTGCCCCTCTCATCTTCAAGTAGCAGGCTGGAAGTGTAAGGTGACGTAAGCCGTTGAAGCTCACTAATCTTAAGTACTTCAAACATTTCAATTTTTAATAATTCTTGTGAAGGTAAATTGAAAGCTGTTAGAATGATAGCTTGCGTATTGGTCGGTGATGGAAATTTGGATGGATTTCGATTAAAGTGGAAATTTTGCATAGCCTAATTGTAAATCCCAAATGGCTTCCATTTCTTATTTGTCAAGGTTTCTTTTTAATAGCCAAAGTGTATTATTGAGGACTCCATTTCCAATCATTGCATACACAAATGCTAATTCACGTCACAAATGCTAAGTAAATGGTACGAAGTCACTGGCACAGGTAATTATACACCAAAGGTTGAAGTTAACCATGAAAAAATCATTTGACTTGACCGGGATCCCGGACTTGATCGCAGTCAAGTCTAATGTTTTTTTTGATGGCGAATTTCAAGGAATCCATATTTATCTGTATCTATAAGCTGAAATAACGAAAGTGTTTAAGGAATATGCGTGCATGCTAAGTAGCGTAATTCCCTTTCCTTAATCTAAAATCAAATGTGCTACCTTAAAGTATACTCTTCTGCTTATAAATATTAGATGCAAACCTCCTATATTAAAGGTTAAAAATTCTAGAGAGTTTATCTCTCTCTGGAACCTCAGCTAAAATGAGGATGTTATTGTTTTTGTAGTTATACAATTGAGTATATTGCGCTTATTCAGGTTACATGGCCTTCAGAGCTTTCTATTAGAATGCCTCTGAACAAAACTTCTTTATGCGTGTGTTTTAATCTCCAAGGTTTTCAGTCCTCCGCCTCGCCACGGTCATCATCTCTCATTTATCTGTTTAAAAATACTCAGAGCCAAAATGCGTCTGAAGTTATGAAAAAAATGATCTCGATGCATTCAATCGTCTCTTTTGGTGACTTCCCATTAGCAGAGCTAAAAAACGTATCAATTTATCATAATGATCTTTATCGTCATGTAAAGATATCAAAGCTATCAATCTCGTAATACATATTGGAAGAGGATAAGAATTGGTTGCAGACTCATGAGATGTGGATGTGAAGGAGAAATGAGAAAATGCCAGGGACGGTGGGAAGGATGAACGAGGAAGTGTCCAGAGCTCAAGTCCAAATCTTCTTATATCTCATTAAGTATTTTGTACTAAAAGCTATGCATTTCTCCAGAGCTATTATCCTCATCTCATGTTGACTTGCGACACCGTGCATCCAAGAGTATATACTTTGGCTTCAATCTTTTTAATAGTCCGTCTTCTGGGAACACCTCCTTCCTCCTTATATATCCATTACATCCAAAAAGCCAAGTTACTGGGTGGCTAGGCCTCATTGAAAACCTAGAAAACATGGAAAAAAGCATAAACTTTGCAATTTTCTCGGATAAAATGAACACTCGCCATCATATTGTATTAATATATAAGGATATTATTCTCCATTATTACAGTTTTCTCATTTTCTAGGCTTTGGGCCTAGAAAAGGCCCATTTAGGCCAATGGGTCGGAATGTTGAGGAATTAATTTTTCAAAACCACTCTATTGATCTCGGGTAAAGTGTTTTAGTGCCTAATTCAGCTTCTGATTGATTTATGATATCGTTCAATGGGTCAGTATTTCATCACTTTTACGTTAATCCTATTCACTTAAAATTGCTTGTGATACACGTAAACTATCTCAAGTGTTCGTTTTATAAACAAATTGGTGAAGTTTTTCATAGAGGCCCTGGTTTCTCCTGGGCCTGGTGTCTCCTGGTTTCAAAAATTGTTACAACTGCGTACAAAATTTACCGGAATAAGGTGAAAATTCATTCCAATTTTCTGTGTAGAGATATACAAACAATATAATCTCTTTTGTCTAAAAATCTCATAGCTATTTTTACTTGAATTGAAGTAGATAACTCTATTTCGGATGATTTCTGGTGATAGCGAAGGTAATATGAATATAGTTTAGACTCAGCGGCAAGAAATTCCTTCATGCATTATAACCTTCCTGGAATTAGTGATTCTTCACCTGTGTACTCTTCATTGTACCCTACTATCCACCGCAAGATCATCTTCATTACTCTGATGACGATGGAAGAGTTATCCATCGAAATGCTGGCAGCAGCCAAAAACGTAACCCGGTGTGAATCCCGAGAGAATTTCACACATAATATTTGCCGGGAAAGTACTAAATCATTTAGATCTCATGAAGCTCCATTTATTCCTAGCGGTCCGTCCTTTACCCTTGGAGTGGGACGTTTTTTGGATGGAGCAACCACAATGATGGTGACCATCACCCGGTTGGAAACCCGAGAGCTTTACATTTAAGCATTCCCCGGGAAAGCGTGAAATATTGCGTGTATCTCCTTTATTTTTCCATTTCTATCATTTCAACAACTATAATGCCAAGTTAAAATAATATTCACCGTGAAATTGATACTCTAATTGTATGACTTTTTTTTGCCAAGTGCAACCTGAAAC
Organism: Ceriagrion tenellum; assembly: GCA_963169105.1. Classification (NCBI taxonomy): domain Eukaryota; kingdom Metazoa; phylum Arthropoda; class Insecta; order Odonata; family Coenagrionidae; genus Ceriagrion; species Ceriagrion tenellum. The sequence continues at coordinate 63,404,182 of OY720637.1, forward strand.
AGTGAGGCTCACATGGAAAGTTCGAATTTTGGTCGATGAACTCGTGTCGTATATGCTCTTACAGTTCTATCACATTGGCTACATTTCCCGCTGTTTCACATTTTTTTAAATCCTTTCTCGCAGTTGTTCCTCCCCGGTGTGGTTTTGCGTGGGTTCATTCTCCCCGCATTTCTTCCACAAAGAGCCGAGGAGTATCCCATTTCCGTACCTCTCTCCTTTTACCGTTCCTTTCGCACAAAACACACATTTCCCCGTCGCCCCATCTTTCCTCTCACTCACCACTCCCCCTCTACCTTGGTCATTCCCCTCCAACCTCCCTCTACTTTCAACTCTCTCCAATAGTCCCGGAGGAGTCCCTTCATTTTTCCCCGTTCTCGCCCCATCCCGATAAGAGCGCTATCCTTACCCTTCCTCTCGTTTCTCCGGTGAAAATTCGAACCGCCCAGCGGCTAAATTCTGCCTTTTCTGTCTCTCCCCCTCCCCCCCCTCGTTCTCCGCTTCCCTTTAAACTCATCTTCATCGCTTGTAACTCTCCATCCTTTCCCCGTTCCCTCCTTCCCAGGGTCGTCATTAAGTGAAAAATTTCACACCGCGGAGTTACATCGGGCTCTGCGATCGGTGCAAATTGCTCGTAAATCTTTTAAACCCTCTCCGGGTTTTAATGTCTGGAGTCCTCTCCGGCCCCTTCTTCTTCTATCCTCTTCTTCCGCGGACCTCCTCCTTCTGTGTATCTTGCCTCTTCCCCTCCATTGTTATCCTACGTCGCCCTTCCTTACCTCCTGCTCTTTTATCTTTACCTCTCTTCGCTTGTGCCACGTTGCAGGTGGGCTTTTTTATCCTCTTCTTTAATTGAAGGGGGCGTGCTAATAAATCGTTTATAAATGGGGTCCTAGTTCGCGATTCTCCTCCGCCTCCTTCTCCTCTTCCTTTACTCAAACTCCTTTGCATTTTTTCCCGGCTTGCGCCACGCCGTGTGACTAAAACTTCCATAAAGCATCATCTGTTTTCTCAACTCTTGAGTTTGAAGAGGAAATGTATTTGAAGAAGGTTGGAGAGGGTGAGCTAATTTGTGAGGAAGAGAGACAAGGTAGCATCACATACTTAAATATCCTTCACGGTATTCCCTTTCGGTATAGGCAAAGTGATAGAACTCATCTTTTGCCTTGAATGCCTTGAACTCTGGCTTTCTTTCCAAATTTTTCTCCACAGTGCACGCTTCTTGCATAACGTTTTTACTTCTTTCACTCTCGTGCATTTATTCATCCACGCTCAATTATATTTCCCAGAATGATTATAATCTTCCTTTTTAAAGTCTCTTCCACCACATTCACCCATAAGTTTCGGGCTCAATCTCTTCCTCTCACAACATTTAATCTAGTCCCGTACACCTGTTTTGTCGTTCGACTCTCACCATTTTTTAACGCTACCAAAACAATGAAGCGCATTCTTTATCTTCATGTCCATTACTGCAGTATCCAGCCCACATTTTTTCCTCACCTACTCATCATTCCTAACCTTTTTGCCCTCTTTCCCCCTGTGATATTTGCTTCAGTGATGTAGCAGAATCTCAGAAATCAACGTTGATGCTAAAATATATGCCACGAAACTATGATGATATAAATAACCGATCTTGAACCGAACCGATCCAAAAATATTCCTAAAATCCGTACTCGTTTGTTGCATTGTTTGCGGTAAATGCTCCACCTAAGGAGAAGTTTTCAAAGAGGAGGAAATTGATGAGACAATATGTTAAATAAAGAATGGGGGAAACTCGAATTTGATGTGTGCTGCTATACGAGTGGCTAGAGAGGGCATTGCAGGAAGGGGATTCGCGTGGACTGGACGTGTTTCAGATGTGGAACGGATGTGGGAGAAGAATGGAACGGATAAGTTGGGGGGCGAGGAAGTGTTGGATCCGGTGGGAAAGAAAAGGAAATTAGTGAAGCACAGAGGGCGCAGACTTGATGCTTTGGATTTATGTAGTGAGGTTGTATCCCGTTTGTTCCAATAGTCGAAAAACTATTACTGGAGATAATACTGAAAAATAAAGAGAAGGTATTTAAGGATACATGCGGTGTTAAAAGGGTGCCATTTTATTTTTCGAATTTTTAATATGCTTAAATCGTTGAGACTTGGACGAAATTGCGCGGGTTAGCTTCAATTTTTATTTTTCTTGCGTCCAATTTGTTGTAACTGTTATAAGACACTAGATAATAAAAATAAATGCACTATTTTGCGGTGTTTATACCATTATTTTCAAGATTCTCCTTATGACTACTTCCGTCGATGTTTTTTATGTTTACGGGAAAGAGTGAGACATACTGCTGTCGGATAAGTGAGGAATTGGTACGATTCACTTGCGTCGTGTTTTCAATGACTTTTCAAAACAATTATATTCCCAGCTCGTCTGGTTTCATCAAGAATTCAGAATAAAGGAAAATTACGTTTTGAGCGATTTATTCTTATCTTATGCTATTATACGATGAATGATTTTACGAATGGGTGTAAATTTTATCTCGGAAAAGATTCTAGCGATACCATATACTCCAAAGAGGGTACAAAGTTGCCTAGTAAAAATCATTTGCCTTGACCAAGATACGAACCGGGGTCTGAAATTCGTCTGGTATTAAGACGGTGAAACTGTCTAAAACCGCTATGCGCAGTATGGACAGTGGAGGGAGGAGGACTGTCCCCCTCTCCCTACTCTCCCTCAAGTTAGTGCTGAGGCTAAACAGAGATTCATAGCAGAGATAAACGACAACGACCTAGATAGAATAAAAGATATGTTGAAGAAAGGTAAGGCACCAGGGAACGACGGTCTCCCATATGAATTTTACCTAACGTACTGGGATAGCATTGAACCTACTCTTGCGTTAGTCTTCAATAAAGTCACGAAAAAAGGTAGGATGGCGGATAACATGAAATCGGTGATAATAACCCTCGTCCCCAAAGTGAAAAGCCCAATGAAAATTTAAGACTTTAGACCAATCTCCTTACTGAACGCCGATTATAAGATTTGTACCGTGTACCTACTGTATAACGTTAAAAATATAAGAATTGGCCAGGCCTATTGCCCATGAAAGTCAATATGGAGGGGCAGGTAGGAAAAGTGCTATGGATGCAAATATATTAATAAGGGATATTGTGCTCTCTCCACTTCCAAAAAAAATCTGAAAAGACGCTAGCTCTACTAGCAATGGATTTAGAAAAGGCATTTGATTATATTAAAACGAAATGGATTAGTCTAGCACTGGAAAACATGAACTTTCCGAACGAAGTAATTCAAATCATTCAAACTGTATTCAAAGTGTATAAAGGAATAAACTCAATCGTCAAAATCGGGAGAAGCATTCCTAATTAAAAACTCGGTTCGACAGGGATGTCCTATGTCAATTTTGTTGTATACATTGGCTTTAGAACCAATCCTTAAAGCAATAGAAAATTACGGAATAGGGGTCCATCGATGTGGGAAAAAATATACAGGTGTAGCATATGCCGACGACATAACTTAATTTATTTAGAACGAGAAGGAGTTAAACACAATAAATGAAATTTTTAAACACTTTGCAGCAGCTGGGGTAAAAATAAATAGAAAGAAATCTAAACTTCTACACATACATGGGGAGGAAATAAAAAATACTCACGGATGGACCCAAACGAGTGAAATAAAAATTTTAGGCCTGTGGTGGCAAAGTATTTATTTTCAGATGGTAGAAAAAAACTGGGATAAGGCAATAAATATAATAAAATGGAATCTGACAAACTTCCCCGATCACCGAATGCCATTAATAGCTAAAATAGCCTTTATAAATCAAATGTTATTCCCTCTACTGTGGTATGTGGCCCATGTGTGGCCACTCCCGAAGAATAAAAATGCTCATATAATTAAAGTAACAAATAGATTTATCTGGAATGCATTTATAAAGAAAGTGGAGAGAAATAAGTTGTATGCTCCTCCTAAACTGGGTTGCCTCAGCCTAATTAATTCAAAAATGAAAGCGAATATTATAAACAGAAAAAAAGTTGCTGAAATTTAGCAAGATGGACACAATAGGAAAACAAACACTAATGGTGAGCGCTCTGGGGACAGCGAAAATAATGAGGTATTTTAGGAATGTACTGACTGAGGCAATCGATTTGAAAAATAAATATGCAACCGGTGAAAAACTTCACTCGACAAAAAAATCTATGAAGAGGAAATGAAAAAAACAATAAAAACAACTTAAAAACCCGAGAAAAAACCATTTGGAAAACATGTAAAGTTGAAACATTAATCGAGGAAAAAAGTATAATGTACGAAATTTGCAGTGATTGTATGGTAACGGGAGAAATGAAATTCAAACTTGGACTTTGCGATAGCCCAGTATGTCCTAAATGCAGAACGATAGACAGTGTAGTTAACAAAATAATAGGTTGTAAAGGACCAAACAGGGAATGGGAAATAATTAAAAACCTTTTTAGAGACTTCGACACATTCGGAGATGGAAATATTGGAGAAAATAGTCTGTTAACTAATTTTAAATTATTTACTGCCAAGAAAAGTATAATCTTAACAGAACTAATAGCAACTTTTGTGGAAAGTCAAACAGGTCAGAAAAATATAAGATCGGCTTTAATCGATAAAATTAAAATAGTAAATAAACAGTTACCCTCCTCAGAGCATGTTAAAAGCATGGCTGCTAAACGTCTTTTAATGGTATTTTATGTAAAAAAGAGATAAAAAACTAAAGTATGTAAAATATATTCATGTATATGTCTAAAAAATACTTTAAACTGAAATGTATTATAAATGTATGTGTTTTGGAGCGGATCTTTGTTTGCCCTGTATGTAAATGAATGTGATGTAATATGATATTGTTATAAAATAAAATCAATGGAACAACACCCCACAGATCAGCAATTTGGAGGTCAACATTCAAGTCGAGTTAATTGAAAAAGATACTATAACGCAATTTATAGAATGAGATAAATATTTTTATAGAATCCGATTTGAACTCTCTGATCTATAACGTCTGATAATGAAGATCAAACAAACTGTTTATTTTGTTATCGCCATTTTCAAGGTTATATGGTTATGGTTATATTCCCATGGTTATAGCCGTTTTTTTTCATTTATTTCCGGTCAGCGATGACACATGCCGTTGTCGGAGAAGTTGGCGTTTGTTAGATTGACGACATGTTTTCCACGACATTCCAGGAAAATTTATTTCCTCAGCTCATGTGATATCTTCGGGAATTTACCAAGAGTAAAATTACAAAATGATTCGGTATCCTGATATTTGTTTAATACTTAATCGGTTTTTTTCCGGATTTATTTCAAAATGCCTGTGCTCCTAGGCTTCAGTTGTTACCAACGAGAATTCACGAGAAATTGCGACTCTTTGGTCATTGGAAACCTAATGTTGGATGTTTATTTGGTGAAAAACGCGTATTAATGTGGAGTGTTGACAGCACAACCAAGTTAAGGTGGCTGGTACAAGCTAAGGTAATTGTGGGCCATTTAGTGCACTTTTTAATATTTTTTTGCATGTGGAAAAAAGTTCTTGGACCATATTTAACTTAGGTTAATTTAACCTTACTCTAAATGCATAAATAGAAATGCCGTCTCTTCATTGGCCATTTCCGGCTTGTGAAAAGACGACATTACATAGTTCCTGCATGCCACCTCAAGGGTTTGTGACATTGGATTAGTTATCACCAAAAGCCACTCTACTGCACACTAATAACGTTACGTAGCTACAACCATTGGAGTACAAACAAAAACCTGTCAGTAGGTGAAACCTCACCAGTTTGCATCACCAATGCCACCATATTCCGCCTATGCAAGAGGAACTATGGGTACCAATGCATTTTACAACCACATGCATTCACAGAGATAAAATAGTTGTTATTACCAAGCAGCAGATGAGAGTACAAGCATTAGGGAGAAAATGAAGTAATCAGCTACACAATCTATCGACAAACCCAGTTATAAAAGTCTCATTGGCAGCTATTACGGTATCTATCGTTCGCGGAAAAAAAGACATTTCAAACCTGTTCCTTCTGCAGTCTCACCCAATTTTATTCCCATGACCTGATACTTCGTAGTATTTTGGGTTTCATATGATGTGAATGATTTAGTACTTTCCGGCGAATATTATGTGTGAAATTCTCTCGGGATTCACACCGGGTTAAAGTTTTGGCTGCTGCCAACGTTTCGATGGATAACACTTCATTACCCTGATGACGATGGAAGTGTTATTCGTCGAAACGTTGGCAGCAGCCAAAAATTTATCCCGGTGTGAATCCCGAGAGAATTTCAAAAGATGTTATTGACGCCGTCGGTATGGTCTTGAGCACGCCTAAAAGTTTAGTGAAAATTTAATCGGACACTTTGTTGGCTATTCCCTTCCCAGTTGTTGCGGAAGGCTTGTAGCTCTAACGAGATAATCATAGGGGCCTTAAAAATATCATGCTAATATTTGATACGCTCCATCTAACTTGGCTTTCAGCTTATCTCTTGAGGATCCCGAATACTAGCAGGGTATTGCCAGTGGGCTTTAACTGGGGAGAAGTTTCTAATTTCCTCAACTTTATGGTCTCATTTTCCAAGCACTCTGCTCGACTACTATGTCGTCCAGATTTCCTTATTCTTACTGCAATTTTAGTAGGGTGTAAGGGAACTCGCTGACTCGATGATCTGACTTTACGGTCTATGAAAGATTGCAACGCTGGGAGACAGGGAATTCAAAAGAGCGAAAATGAATCTTAGGAGTTACATACGTTCTGGCTCCTCATCAGCTCTCTTTCCACTAGATTTGAAAAAGTCACCTTTCTATTGTTTCTACTTGCTTGAATTTTCGGCGTTAAGAATTGCTTAAATTATATCAGCATTCTCCAATTTTCCAATGTTTTTCAATTACTCTGTACACATTCGTCATCATCTTAGTCTTTTGGGCTACCTTAATCTATATTTTTCAATGGAATTATTACAGACTTCCTAACTAATTTTCCCTGCTAAACCGAGGAGCCTCGGGAAATATTGAGAAAATTACTTGCCTTACTTAAGAAATTTATTAAGGTTTTTCTCTGTCTTCATTTCTATGTATACCTATGATGCATAAGTTCCAATTCCTCCTGAATGTTTATAAAAGATATTACATGATCTCAGGCAAGGGTTATCTCTTAGAATAGACTCATTACTTGTACCAAATACCTTTTGAGAGATAATGCACCGTATTTGCTTGCATTTTGTCTCTAATTTTAGTGAAGTATTTATCTCCTTTGACCGAAAGTTGCAGTCTCTTTTCAAATACAGAAGTCTGCAGATGTGTGTGCTGTCCAATATTCTAAATCACTATCGTGTAGCGCACTAGAATCTTGATTGATTTTATCTCTTACTTTGATGAGAGGAGACACTCAGGATAAATAGCCTTCGAGTTACCTCTCCATCAAATATCGGGTGAAAGCAAGCTATTGTAATTGAAGGGTTGCTACCTTTTTCTACCTTCCTCCACTGAAATCGTGCTAATTTTTCCGCGAGTTTGCAATTGGCAGGTGGCTAGATACCCGCTCTCGCATTCACGCTCACACCTAGTTCCCGATGTGATTCTATCTCTTCGGTGATTAAAATGTATGCATGTTTTCCCTAGTCATCTGTCAGAAAGTCGTCCTCAGTGCTTTGAAATATGCGTGTCATTAAAGTAGCGTAGTGTGCAACTAGATAAATGTTGCGGGAAAATGTTAAAGTGGATAAATTACGCGGAAAATGGTCAGTTTCATTCGAAGTGAATTTTCTTCGTAAGCTGTTCATGCTGGGAAAACAACCGATAAAGCATAATCATTGGTATTTGCTCTAAGGCATTGCCCAATACTATTGCATCGCCTTTCTGTAGAGAAATAACAAACGAAAAAAAGAATGGCATGGAAACTCGCGCATTTCTCTGAAAATTGATAACGTCGAACAGAAAGTTTAAAATAAACTCATTGACGTTCCGGTGTGGGAGTTGCCAGAGATATGGAGGTTAGTCTAGGAAGTGCAAATATTACTCGGGAAATCTTGACCAATGAATAATGAAATATCGCTAGCAGTAAGTTTCGACATACTGCAGAATTATGAGCACAGAGATCTAGCTCGAAATATCCGTGTTATGCACAGTTTATTCTTTAATTCGTTGTATTTTGTTGCTACATCCCATCAAAATGTTTTTTAACTTCCTTATTGAACCCTCTCCCTCTATTACATATTTACCTCATCTTTTATTAGCATTTTATATTTCTCTGTCTTCGGGACATGATTTTTCAACCTTTCATTCTTCCTATGAGTTTATTTACTCCAAGAAATTTCTTTCCCCTGCTAAAAGTCAGCGGGGCCTCATCTCATTAAATTGACAATCTTTTCTAACCGTCAAACTTATTTTTTTACACAAATTTGCTCACCACCTGCTCCGTAGCCATCATCTCCAAGAAATTATCTGGAAAACCTCTAATTCATTCTTATCATTGAAAGAATGCATAAAAGAAATTGGCCCATTAGTCAAGTTTGCTAACACGCAGGCTCACGTTTTATTAGCCAAAGGCGTCGCTACTGCTGTTTAAAAGATTTGGTTCAACCTGTTAACGAGAAATTGTCGTTAAAATTCTCACCTCCTTCACGGACTGGGGTTATAGAATGGGGTCTCAATCGCATCCGAATCCAAGGCCTCGGGGCAGCACGCTATCCTGCACGTCAAGAATTTTATCGCACCCGGCGCGAATAGCTGTCAAATCAGTTCCCGAACAACCTGAAGTGTATGGTAGACTCGTGTTTGCCTCGAACCCTTTACACATACATCCCTCCCAGGTGTGGAATGAGACATTCCTCTGGCCATCGTTAGACTTCATCTTGAGGAGTTCTCAAGCATTTAGGTATCAGCGCATAATGCTTTTCAAGAGAGAACTATCGAAAGTACTAGGGTAACATCCTCTTTTTTGCTAAAAACTACAGTAGACGAATGGAAAAGTGAAATACTAGCTTCAAGCCCAGGGATGGGGCTGCTAGAAACTCGGGGGCTAGTACACGCAATGGAAGGATTACTCACTGGAAAATTTTCTATCATTTGAGTTTTAAGTTTAGTCATAGTCGCTAATCACCTCCAATACCACGTCTGCTGAGCGTGCAAAGCTGACTAGATGAGAGAGATTTTCATTTAAACAGACACACATGAGAATATTTTCCTCGAATGGTTTTTTAGGTGATGTAACTAAGATCGAAGACCGCTCGCTTGGCATGCGAGAAGTGCGGTGATTAATAGTATCTATTAGATATACGATGGCTTCAACTATTTTTCACGAGGAAGTGTCATTGGTCATCTTCTATTCGTCCTGTACTGTAGCGACACCCGTTTCATGACTGACTTGACAACTTGGAACTTTTTACCTTACTTTCTTATTTTATTTACGTACCCCATCAGCTGTCGACGCAGTTGTATTAGAAGAAATTTGGAAACGGAACTAAGTAACAAAGCATCTCTTAGCAATCTTAGCCCGGTGATAAAAATGGCGGTGGTAATTAAATCTGAAGAAACGGGTAATAGTACGTATTCAAAGAAAAAAATGCACCAGAACGGTCTTACAAAATTTAAAAAAAAAAACAGAAATCGTCATCATTGGGTCCGATTTTTAAAGTAAAATAATTAGGTCTCATGACTCTCAAGGATTGAAAAAATACGCCGTCAACTTTACTGATGCCTAGGACTTATTGAAAGAATACTCGGAAAATACGATGAGAAAATTATGAGCTCAAGTGCGGTGGTATTTTTCTCTAGTTGAGCCACATTTAGCTTACGCATCTAGCATTTCGGGCTCTTACGAAGAAGTCACGGTATTAATGAATTGAATAATTTATATCGCATGCTGCGACGGTCAGCTAGGCTTGTAAGAAGATTTTAAGAAAAGTCTAGAAGTGATGATAACTTGTAATTTTGTTATTCCATATAGGTATTTTTATTTGAAACGACCCGGGTTTTGACGTTCAGCGTCATCATCTGGTCACGTCGAATTTCTATGAACGTCGATACCCGGGTCGTTTCAAATAAAAATATGTGGAATAACAAAGTTACAAGTTATCATCATTATGCTAACATATTCCATGAAGTTCCGCCTGAAACCACCAATTATGTCTAGTATTGAGTCGAGGATATTAAAAGAATCACGATAGGATCGCTCTCATAGTGTAATTCAAAGAATAGACTTTACCCTCTGAGAAAATTGGAGGTGATATTTTTCTCTTATTCGTAAAATAACGTATTCAAAACTACCTGCTTCTATTGCAGGCTTTATAACGTGCAGTAGACATAGGGACATAGGTAACAGGACCGACAGGTTTGAATGTATTTTTTTCAACGAAAGATGAGGGACCACGATAGCTATAATCGAAATCTCTAATAATGATATTGGTATGGATGGCTACCTTCATTTTTTTAAGCGTTATTTGTTTGTGTTCGTCAATTTTTAAGAAACGAATGTTTTTTATTGGGAAAAAAATATTTTACCTCTTTCTTTCCTCTAGCTCATCTAAGCTTCGTAACTTGAGATTGCATTTGGATCACTGTTAAAATCCATTTAATTATATTCGTGTCATCACGGTATTTCCCTCCGTTTGCTGCATATAGCTCATACTGGACCCTACACAACACTAATCTCTCCCTTTTTCATTGCCCACAATGGTACAACAATAGATGTACTGCCGGTCTAGTTTGTGTCATGAAAGGTCCTAGTCAAGGCTCTTTTTTACCTTTGATAATGAATTTGTCCAGTAAACTTCAAGCTTTGGCAGAGTAACGTTGTATGCTAACATTAACATCAATACACTGCCAACATATTTCTAGTGCTTGGCATCGATTGAGCATCATTTCGTTCCTTCCACGGTGTTTATCAATGCTAAAGCAATGGTTGCTCTTTTGGGGTCAACTTTCACCTATGACTCACTTGTTGGTTGGTTAAGAATGTTTGGTGATCGTGGGTACTTGAATGATGTAGAAGGCTCATCATACTCAAGGAGGCTAATTTCTACCCCTTATGTGACTTTATTCACATCTAGAAAAACCAAAGTTCCAAGGTTCTCACGCATAGAAAAAACAATAATGCTCTCCTATTCTCCATAAATATTTTTTTGGTCCGCAACACACAAAAGTTTTAAGTATTTATGGGCAACCTCTTTCTACCAATATAAAATAAAACGACGTAGCTTCTGGGAGCCGCTAAATTTCTTAGCGAAAGACATGAGACTCTACAGTTGAGATGCCTCTATCATATTATTATCGTTGGCCGAAAATTTTAATCTGAAAGAAGTGATTAACTAGATTTGGTCCAATTATAGAGTGATCCATATATATAGAGGTCCAATCCATATAAATAGAGGTCCAATTATAAAGTGAACTAGATTTGGTCCAATTATAGAGTGGAAGTGATGTCATGATTCGGTTCGTTTAATCCATGATTCGTTGATTGAGTGAAAATTAAATGATTCGTGGAATACCATGGCAGACTTTCCTGGGTTTTTAAATTTTCTCTCTGCCCCAAACTATTTGGTGCATTTTTGTTAAAGGAAGCGGCAAAGAAGTGCTCGGGTAAATTTACGTTAAGGAGTGTTCATTGATATTTTGACCCTCCTATCACTGGTATTGTAGAACATCCAACGGTGATAATTAATCTATACAGCCAATAAAAGGAATCGCTAATACATCATAACCAAGGTAGCTTAATATCGATTGTATTCTTCATTTGATATAAGTCTTCGAAACACAAACAAGTTCGCCATTAATGTGCTTGTTTTATTGTATTCTCTTTAAGCATAGCATAGGATATTTAACGTTTTTTATGATTTGTCAGTGCATTTTTGTTCGAAATGGTGGCTGGCGCCGCATATTCGCAGGTTTTCTCGGGTGTTTAATGGAGGTAAATGCTATATAAGCAGATTAATGGCGGCCGTGTGGTGGAAATGGTTGCGGAGACCCATATCGATGGAGGTACGAATGTATCGAACCGAACGACGCTGATCATAACTCGCCTAATCCAATTTCCTGTTCCAATTCTCATTTGCGAATTCAAGACGGCGGTCCCAACGCAATTCCCTGCCGCATGCCTTTCCGGTGGTTCGCTGAGTATTTCGGACATGTAAATTGGATTGGATATTTGGGAAGGCGACCGACAGCTAAGGTCATTTGCGCCATAAGGGACAGGTAAGGGAGGAAGGGTGGATAGAAACCCGGCGTCGACATTACCTTGCTCTTAACAATAGGCGCCAAGGGAGACTTAACGTCTCATCCGACGGACGGAGTACTGCACTTGAAGTGCCCTCCACAAGACAGGTAGGGATTGGGTTTCCTGCGTAAAACAGCCTTCTCTGCAGGGATTTGAACCCTGGCCGCCCATATGGTTAGCCAGTACTCTAGCCACCACACCAACCCGATCCCCGACATGTAAATTCCTAGCTCTCCTTTTTATTCTTTAACATCTCTTTTCCCTTCCTCCATAACAACTCTTTCTCTCCTTCTCTACATTTCCCTCTTTCCTCTTCGCACGCCCTTTCCGTCTGGGAGAGGGATGTGGGGAAAGAAGAGGGGGAACAGGGGAGAAGAGGCGGGGGGGAGGGGCGGGGGGGAGAGGCGGGGGGGTAGGAGATTGGGAACGAACTTGCGGCCCGTCACGTTTTTATTCTTTCACGTCGGGAAAATCCACGCCCCCTACAGACCTCCCCACTCCTCCTCCACACTCACACTCTCGCACCCAAAAAACTATCTCTACCGTCCCATCTCATATCAACACCCCCGCGAAAAACCCATACACACCACTCCACACCTTTTTCCACGGCAAACGAACGGACTCCTCCCTCCTCGCTCAAAAGCTTCAACTCCCCGCTCTTCCACCACCACCCCCACCCCTCTCTATTTAATCTCGTCGTCCCTCCCCCATCCCCACCCCCCCTTCCCAACGTCCAGCCTCCCAATCCACCGCACCACGTACCAACGCGTCCATTTCCTTTTATCACCGTTTTGAAGGGGGCCGATAAGAAGCCTATTCCTCGGCAGTCTCCTTCTCACGAGCTCGCACGCGCACACGCTCACAAGACTCCACGGGGAAGAAGAAGAAGGGGCAGGGGAGTTTGTTGAGGGGGACGGAACCAACGCATAGAGAGAGAATCCTGAATTAATTGCAGGCATCTCGCCCCGATTGAGGATAAATTCTTTTTCCTCGGCTTTTTTCGAGAGGGCGGTCAGGTTGACGGCGATTAGTGGGAAAAAGGAAGGGTTAATAGTCGGTGATGGTGGCGGAAAAGGCGGGTGAATTCCAGCAAGGCCAGGGACTGGAGCTTTACCGAATCGATGCGTGAAGTGTAGGCTTTGAAAATACCCTAAGAAATCAAAATTTATAACATTTTAAGAGAAAAATAATTATAGTTCGGTTTCATTGAGGTGGGAATGAGACACAGAAGTCCCTTCTTGTACCTAACCCCTCATCAGGGTACACATGGAATAAAATAATGGACTTTTTAGCATTAATGAAACAAAGTAACGAGTACATTACTGCATCTCTAGGTCTGCCAGAAGCGATAAAATAAGACAGGTATATTGCCAAAAAGATAGGTATAAAAACTCGTTTTTTCCGCGCACAATAAGCGACCACAATGAAAACCTAGCTCCACTAAATGCACTCCCGTAATACACGTCACCATTTCATCTCCCGGAACCTTACATCTTTTCACGGCTGGTGTCGTCACACCCCCTGCCACAAGCCCATGCGGCGGCTAACATGGTAGTATGTAAATAAATATGTGCTCATAGTTAAAATAAATGACATTATGCGTTCTTACAGTTTTTTCTCTTAATTTATCGGTTCGTTTTGCCGACTTTCTGATGTTCCGCTTACAATTTCCTTCATTTTCAAATTCCCTCTTACTGAGTGACCTGACTTTTTTTTACTTTTTCCGCCCTACTTTACAATATGGACCATGCCTGCCTTTGGATTGCTCAGTAGAGTGTGTATTTGAAGGAAGAACTCAAATAGTGGCTGTAAAAATTGTGTTTGATTGTTTAGGATGCTGTTAGGGAAAGCAATTTGAGCTAGATGAAGAAATGTATGAGGTGTACTGAAACGAGGAGAAGAAAGGAGTGACAGAGTTTTTTAAAACCGTTTCAGAATAATTACAAGGTTTTATTGATACATACCCTAATCGGTTTAATAACAAATCCGATTGGGTAGGATATTTAGGGATGCGACGTGGTTTAAGATCATTTGCGCCATGGGGGACTGGTAAGGGAGGGAGGGTGGATAGAAACCCCGCGTCGGCACTAGCCTGCTCTTACTGAAAGGCGCGAAGAGGACTACGGTTTTATGTCTCATCCGACTGACGGAGTACTGTACTTGAAGTGCTTTCAACAAGATACTCAAGTAGGGATTGGGTTATCTCTGAAAAACGTCTTCCTCTGCAGGGATTTGAACTCTGGCCGTCCGTATGGTTAGCCAGTACTCTAGCCACCACACCAACCCAATCCCCACAAATCCGACATTACACTCAATGTTTCAGGAGGAACCTGCGTAACCTCTGAAGGTGATGGCGATGCTGATTTTGAGCATTTCTTTGCCCAGTAAACGTGGGATCGCAGCTGCTTGGTTACCGAGCTGTATCGAGGCAAACATTTTTTCAATCCCATTTTGCAGTAGCCATGAAAACTCCAAAAAACAGTGGCGTCCAATGGTAATGGAATGAGGAAAACGATGTTGGATGTGCTTCTCTCTCAATTTGTCTAAATAAATTCCGCAGATAGTGTGTGGGGCTGAAATATTATCCTACAGATGATCTGGACCTTTACCAAACACAATCTGATTGGTTGCAATTTTCTTATAGTTCGATGTTTTCGAAATCCGACTCTTTCGAGTCTTTTCTGAATGAGCTATCTATGGGAGAACAATAAGTTAGAGAGTGGCGAATGAGGGAATCGAACGACTGAAAGATAAGAACCTTAGGGCAAATTAAAAGATATGCCAACACTAAAACTAGTGCTTTCAACAAATATTGAATGAAACTTAAAACAATGCCTCCTCCCGTGAAGGTGCGCTTACACTGACAAGTTTACTGTGCAAATTACTTTCAGAGAGCGACTGTCGACATAAGTTGCAGGTTGAGACAACTCCGCGATTCCACTTGCAGATCCTCTGAAAACTTCGGCAAGTGGCTTGTAGAAGAGTTTTGTTACCAGTTTTTTTACAGCAGCCAATCTTGCTCTACCGTAACTTGTAAAAATATTTGGCCGGAGTTATCTCCTTCGCATGCCCTTTCAGAGATAACTTGCCTGCATAAACCCATCTCGGCGATATGACCCTAGCCGTCGATGCACCCCAAAAATCAACCCGTCTCGACAACATGTAGAAGATCTCCCCAAATAATTATCATTTAATTGAATGCTATTTAAAAATTAAATATTGAATATTATCACGCTTAATAATTATACATGGGAAGGTGCTATCCTTAAATCTATACTGAAACAATACTATAAAATACTTAGAATACTATAAAATACTATAGAATTCTATAAAATACTATAAAATACTTTAAAATAGGATAAAATACTACACATACTATAAAATACTAATACTCCGTGAGGGAATCGAACGACTGAAAGGAAAGAACGTTAGTGAAAAGAAAGGAAGGATGCTGAAGGTAAGGATTGGCGGTGTTTGGGGGAGTAAAGGATGGGAATAGGAGCGGCTGTTTACCTTTTATACAATTCCTTTCCCTTGTCTCACATCTGAGGGGGCGTGTCCCGGACGCTTTGGCGAATGAAAAGGGAACCGACGCAGGGCCCGGGGAGTGGGAGGGAAAGATAGAGCGATGTGCAAGGGTGGCGGTGGAATGAAGAGGAGACGATAGGCGGTTGTGGGCCGAGAGTTATGGATGGGTTGGGGGATGAGTCGCCGTAGAAAGAAGGGGAGGGGTGCCGGGAAGTGGAGGGGGAAGGATGGGTTATCTATATACTTATTTCGGTACCGGTCGAGGAGGGTTGGAGGAGGGCGAAACGGTGTTAAAAGTGGGAGGGTTGTCGATGGGTAAAATCTCAACCTAGGTATGATGTGAGTGGAGAGAAGATGATTGATTGCCTGGGCTGTACGTAATAGACCATGAGGGATAGATGGCCCAGACAGAAATGGAGCAAGTCTTGAGAGGAGAAGGAGACGAAAGTTTGACCATATGCCAAGTGTTGAATAATCTACCTGTCACCAATTATCACCACTCCAAGGATGTTTTCGATCTTGTGTGTCGATAGCCGGCTGCTAACACCAGCGATTGTTGCTCGCCCGGCGACAAAATGAGATGAAACGTCACAAAGCGGCCATTCACGTATGCACAATCCGTCTCGCGTGCACGTAAGCAGTAGCGGATAGCTGTGAAGAAAAGCGAAGAGTAGGAAAAAAATATTAACATATGCGAATGAAAGGGAATGCAATGTGGAGAGAGAGAACAGAAGGTGAGGTGGCGCGTTAGGAAAGCGGCATTATGTTTTTACAGTCACGCGTACTCCAATATATTGCGAACATGGCTCTCAAATGTTTCCGTCGGAGAAAACAAGCCTCGCACTACATCCCGGCTCATCGTTTTAAGCAGTCATCAATTAAAATTATGGTTTGCAGCCACTCTCACCACTCAATTCCTCTCTGCCAACCGCTTCATTCTGACATTGTTCTTCACTTTGACATTTTCCGTAATTTGCTGAATGCATTCAGTTCTCGATCTATATTTGTACTTCTTCCTATTCACTTTAAAAATATGTTCTACCGGCTACGGCAGGTTTTGATGGAAGTCAGAGAATTTCCTCCCGGTTTTCTACACTTTCTTGCGCCTTACTACCTTTAGCGGTCCCTTTTTTGCTTCGGCATACGATCTACCCTTCTTCATCCCGTCCGTGAAACCTATTCTCTTTCATCCCCTTCCCAAATTGCCGAACATTCTTCCCTCTATCACACTCTTAAGCAACCCATCGCCCCTTATTAAATCCTCCAGCCACCTTCACTGCCTATCCCGGATTTCATTCATAAGTTTCCTTTCCTCACCCACCATCTCAAGCACTTCCTCTTTCCTCTTACTTTCCATCCACCTCACCTTCTCCATCCTTCTCCACTCCCTCATCTCAAATGCCTCTAGCCTTCTCTCGTTCTCATTTCTGAGGGTCCACGTTTCTGCCCCATACAACGCTACACTCCATATCAAGCTCTTCACCAGCCTCCTCTTCAAATACTTACCCAAGCTCCCTTCAACAGCTCCCTTCCATTCGTCAACAGCTCCCTTCCATTACCAAAGGCTTCCTTAGTTAAAGATATTCTCCGTCTCGTATCTTTGCTACTTGACCCATTTTCTTCAAGCGTACTGCCCAAGCAAATAAAATGTTCTTCTTGCTCGAGTTTCTGCCCTCCGACTTCAATGACTAGCCTCGCTTGCTTTGTCCTGGAGAACCTCATCACTTTCGTCTTCTTGTGATTTATCTTTATTCCGAGTATCACGCACTGAATTTCGAAAGCATCTCCTTTAGCTTGCAGCCCCTTTGAAGATCACCTATTCAGCTATCCTTCCAATATTGTTTTCTAATGTCGCAAACTGTCAGATAAGTTTGCACCTCCTGCTATGCAGAGTTTTACTTTCTTTCTCCTCAACGCTTCCTACGTCTATGTTTGGACTAATTTGGTACCGAAACTTTGAGGATAGTGAAAGATTTCCACGATGGCGGAGGGACATATGGGAATGAAAGGGAAATGCGAAGGGGCTTGCTTATGGCGATGAAGCGTGGACGGGTATGGGCGGAGGAGGAAGGGAAGTGGATGAGAAAAGGTGTTTGGAGAGTCAGGAATGCCGGTGAATGGGACGGGGAGGTGGAAGGTCGGGAGGAGAGTGGGAGGCGGCCGGGGAGAGATTTATAGTGGGCCGAGATCATAGATTAATAAGCCGTGGCGATCATGTTGAGAGGGGAATGACGTGGATCTGGGGGGAGGGAAATGAAAATGGATTTTAAATGGAGGGAAAAGGGATTTAAGGAGAAACTATTGGCGCTGGGGAAGAATGTGCTCGGCCGTCTCTCCCTTTCTCTCTCTCTCTCTCGCACTCACTCTCTTCGTCCGTTGAGGGAAAGTATAAGTGATTCGATGTCGTGCTTCCTTAGGTTTATTGGAAAATCCCGCGTTAATGTGTCTTTTCTTTCCTCAAGGAAAAAGCACCTCCAGCGGCGAATTCCACGACTCGTGCCTTCAGATATGGTTACCAGTCCCGCGAGGGTTGTCGAAAGAATATAAAAATGTGGTTTGGTCCGCAGGTTCAGACGCTCATTAAAATTAAACCCGTGACTTTCAGTTCCTGTTCGTAGTGTTTATTGATTGTAGTTGTTAATTAAAGTGTGTTTTGTGATTCGGTAAATGAAGGATGACATGCCTTCCGAAAAACATTTTCTCGATCTGAAGTGCGACCGTATATTCTGGTCATGTAATTTCATCGAGTTGCTGAAGTGGCGTTGCCATGACTTACCCTACTCCTAGAATATAATCTGAGGATTGATTTATGAACTTCGAGACCAATTGACGACAAATGTTTTCCTGATTTTGGAAAAAAATATTTTTTCCTGCCCTTAGCGTTGTTCTAATATTACATATGCCCACTCGGATTTCTGCGTTGCTCCTCTGCATCTTCTTCTCCTCTGCTTCAGTATTTCCTTCTCCTTCAATACAAGGATTTCGGGTGATGACGACCGCAGGGGCCTTGCTCACTATGCTGCCGGGCACGACACCCGGCCTAAGTGTCTCTTAGTTTCCAGGATTCATTTCCGTATATGTTCTGTCCTTGATTTCAACATTTTCTTTTAATTGAGTCAGTATTCCGCGGACTTCTTTATAGTGTTTTTTGCGTGACACCTTCACGTAAGAGACCCCCTGGGGTCAAGCGCCTTACGCAGCCGTCTCACTGAGTAATAGACGCTGCGCGGACTACGAAATATGCATACGCATAAAAAGAATATTTACCCCAAAGATATATTTTTTACCAAAAACTATGTGTAAGAACTCTGGCTCTGTGGGACCCAGTTTTCCTGAACACGCGGCCCAATTCCCCTTATCTCTAAACTTGACAGAGTGACTGAACCACCCCTGACAGAAAAACTATATCAGGTTTAGGAAAGATAGCAACCATGTTTATAGTTAAAATCAATCCTAACGTTCTTACAGAAATAGTTGACTTTAAAAAGTTACTTGCCATCTAATGGTGAAAGTCCTTATTTAACGTGGAAACTCAAAGTTGCTTGAAAAAACTTCTTAAAAATGCAGCAACCACTAGAAATAACAAAATCGCATAAAAAGAATATTTACCCCAAAGATATATTTTTTACCAAAAACTATGTGTAAGAACTCTGGCTCTGTGGGACCCAGTTTTCCTGAACACGCGGCCCAGTTCCCCTTATCTCTAAACTTGACAGAGTGACTGAACCACCCCTGACAGAAAAACTATATCAGGTTTAGGAAAGATAGCAACCATGTTTATAGTTAAAATCAATCCTAACGTTCTTACAGAAATAGTTGACTTTAAAAAGTTACTTGCCATCTAATGGTGAAAGTCCTTATTTAACGTGGAAACTCAAAGTTGCTTGAAAATACTTCTTAAAAATGCAGCAACCACTAGAAATAACAAAATCGCATAAAAAGAATATTTACCCCAAAGATATATTTTTTACCAAAAACTATGTGTAAGAACTCTGGCTCTGTGGGACCCAGTTTTCCTGAACACGCGGCCCAATTCCCCTTATCTCTAAACTTGACAGAGTGACTGAACCACCCCTGACAGAAAAACTATATCAGGTTTAGGAAAGATAGCAGCCATGTTTATAGTTAAAATCAATCCTAACGTTCTTACAGAAATAGTTGACTTTAAAAAGTTACTTGCCATCTAATGGTGAAAGTCCTTATTTAACGTGGAAACTCAAAGTTGCTTGAAAAAACTTCTTAAAAATGCAGCAACCACTAGAAATAACAAAATCGCATAAAAAGAATATTTACCCCAAAGATATATTTTTTACCAAAAACTATGTGTAAGAACTATGGCTCTGTGGGACCCAGTTTTCCTGAACACGCGGCCCAGTTCCCCTTATCTCTAAACTTGACAGAGTGACTGAACCACCCCTGACAGAAAAACTATATCAGGTTTAGGAAAGATAGCAACCATGTTTATAGTTAAAATCAATCCTAACGTTCTTACAGAAATAGTTGACTTTAAAAAGTTACTTGCCATCTAATGGTGAAAGTCCTTATTTAACGTGGAAACTCAAAGTTGCTTGAAAATACTTCTTAAAAATGCAGCAACCACTAGAAATAACAAAATCGCATAAAAAGAATATTTACCCCAAAGATATATTTTTTACCAAAAACTATGTGTAAGAACTCTGGCTCTGTGGGACCCAGTTTTCCTGAACACGCGGCCCAATTCCCCTTATCTCTAAACTTGACAGAGTGACTGAACCACCCCTGACAGAAAAACTATATCAGGTTTAGGAAAGATAGCAACCATGTTTATAGTTAAAATCAATCCTAACGTTCTTACAGAAATAGTTGACTTTAAAAAGTTACTTGCCATCTAATGGTGAAAGTCCTTATTTAACGTGGAAACTCAAAGTTGCTTGAAAATACTTCTTAAAAATGCAGCAACCACTAGAAATAACAAAATCGCATAAAAAGAATATTTACCCCAAAGATATATTTTTTACCAAAAACTATGTGTAAGAACTATGGCTCTGTGGGACCCAGTTTTCCTGAACACGCGGCCCAATTCCCCTTATCTCTAAACTTGACAGAGTGACTGAACCACCCCTGACAGAAAAACTATATCAGGTTTAGGAAAGATAGCAACCATGTTTATAGTTAAAATCAATCCTAACGTTCTTACAGAAGTAGTTGACATTAAGAAGTTACTTGCCATCTAATGGTGAAAGTCCTTATTTAACGTTGAAACTCAAAGTTGCTTGAAAAAACTTCTTAAAAATGCAGCAACCACTAGAAATAACAAAATGGCTATAAATGTGGTGAGAGCTATTTTTAAAGACAAATGGCAATCGGAAGGAGGAGAACTAACCGAGTAAGGTTGAAATTCCCGTATATATATGGATATGTATTACCTATGGCCCAGTTACCCCTGGGCCCTGAAACTCCGCAGTACCTTCCTGTTTTTATCTGGAACGAGACAACGAGGCCTCGTGAAATTTCTGCCCCTTGCAAGATACATCCGGCCCGGCCTAGCAGGCATTGATGGCGGATATCAAGATCGGTTCAATAACAACAAAAAACAATATCCAGCAACACGGCGAAAGTGAACTTGGGGGGGGAGGAGTGAAGTTAATAGAATCGCCCGGAGTAATGCGATGCGGAAGATTACGGGAAAACATCTTATTAGCCATCCGGTAGTGCAACCTTGCACTCATTAGCTTATGACATGATGGCATTCCTCCGTGGAAAGTATTCTGGAGGTAAAATAACCCTTCAATCGGATCTCCTGGTGGAAAATTCTGGAAGGGGAACATCACTCAGAGAGAAAAAATCGCAAATGCTTCGATAGGCTTCGCAGGTCTAAGTACATTTTTGAGTCCGAACGAGTAATAAGATACTTATGGTTTCAGTTAAGGTACGATTCTTTTGATAAATTTATCACGTATCACCTGACAATATTTTGTCCTCAACTCAATCCGTGGCGAATCGTATTATTCATTTGATGTGGGCGACCTGCTTGGTTTTATTGTGTTTTTACCCAAAAATGTATGAATCGCTGTCCAGATTGAATCCACCTCCTTTCAGCTCAACAGGCAATGCTTTATCACCCGACCAGACAAGCAATTGTTTTTTATTTCCGCGGATCTCCTCAAGTTTTTCGGCCAAATTCCCCGCAGTATGACTTGGACTCCATTTTTCATGGTTCATTTGAAAGACATTTGTACAGTGGTTTCATGATAAACTTGGTGAAATTTTAAGGTTATCTGGTGAAGGAACTACGTATAGGTATTTGATCTGGTGTTCTTGAATGTGTATAATTATGCCGTCACTGCGACGAAACCTGAGTTATCTTGCCAAGCAAACTATTTGCTAATTCGAAGTAAACTAATTCCTTGACGCAATCGTCATGAGTAATTCTACTTCGTATTTTCAAGTTAAAAAAACAGTGTTTATGAGGCTTCTCTCTGAAGAAACCATTTGCATTACGTAGAGATTTTGAAATTCTACGAGCTAATAATTCTACCCACCTACTAACTGGACGTTTGTTTGTTAGCCGCCCCATTTTATATTTGATATATATCATCACATCTGCTCTTCTTGTTCACCTTCAGAAATTTGAAGAGAGACCTGATTGCGAATTAATTGTGTTCAGATGTTTGACAAGATGTCCCCGTGATTGGAAAGTTAGGGTAAGGTCTGTCCGAAAACCTACCAAGCTCCTGGTAAAACATAAGATGATGAATGAAGGTGAAAAATATTATTATCCTTCTGATACAGTAATCACTATAGCGATGGTACCGTTGAGGTCATGAAACCAGACTGCGGTAAAATGATAAGTGACAGAGATATAACATGAAAATTGGCGAAGTCGGAGACATTTTTTTGAAGTTCTCTCTCAGTGTTTCAAATCAGAAGCATTAGCTTCATTTTAACTTCTTATGGCTTTAACAGTCCCTTAAGCCTGCTATACTTCGTGTTCCTTGTCAATCCAAGAATATATTTTTCTCGTAGCGTTCAAGTTTCTATTACTAGTCCCTTCTTCGAGTTGTCCCGGATCATCATCCTCTATTACTAATCATAGCTGAAATTATCAACTAGTTTCCTTTACTCACTCCGTCTTATTTTATCCACCATTTTCTCATTGCACCCGTCATTTATTATGCTCTTTTTTGACGCTGAATTTTTGTAAAGTTTTGGTGCCATCTTATGCTTGGCCTCATATCTGGTTTCTCTTTTCTCACATCTTGGAGCAATGTCGATGCCTTCCGATCCTTATCCCTTGCAAATGCATCTTTTAGAAGCCTTCTAACGACGCTTTTAAGTGCCGAGTTCACTCTAAATATCCACCCGAGACCAATTAAGGCTGCTGTAGCTTGATCGTTTTGGCATTTAATCCTACTATTTAGAATTTGGCTAGGACCTCATACTCTGAGACGTTGTCACAAAATAACGCTTGTCAACGCCACCGGAGGATGGACCAAAACACAAGTCTTGTTCACCCCTTGGATGTATCGCGAGATGTACTCTAGGATCAGGTCAGGATGGGGAGGGTTTATTTATCTTTCGTACCTGTCGTTTCTCCTTGTAGTTTGTACGTCGGAATTGACGGGACATTCAATCAGATGGTTCCAGCCGTGCTTGTATGTAACTTATCAACCGTGCACTTTGCATGGGATTATGTCCAAATTTTAGAAAACCTATTAGCAACTGAGTCGATCTCTTAATTTCTCAAAGAGGTACACAAACATTTCATATTTCAGTAATTTTAGAGCGATTTATTGTTTCGTAATGCCGGAAACCTAGTCTAGCACTTACGCTAACATACGCATATAGTGCGCCAAATTTGTTATCCCACCTCTTAGATGCATTAACCAAAAGTAGTGTCTCCAAAAAATGTTTATTAAACTTATAACAATAGCACCTCCTCTGGAGGTGTGTTCATTTGGACAAATTTATTGTGCAAATTACTTACAGAGCGACTGTCGACATTAGTTGCAGGTTTAGACGGCTCCGAAATTCAATTTGCAGATCTTCTGTAAGTTTCGGCTAGTGGCTTGTAGAAGAGTATTGTTGCCAGTTTTAACGGCAACCAATCTTCTTCAGCTTTCCGCTTCAATCTTTCAGAAGTCACTTACCTGTGTAAGACCATCACGAAAATATGTCGAAGACCTCACCTGCAAATTATTTTATTTAATTGAATGTCACTTAAATTTATTAAATGAGAAGTTGTTATCCATAAATGTATCTGATCACCGAATGAAGTGAAATAGTCAATTTATTTTATTTAGGTACTGCTGTAAATAATGACCAATTTTCCGTAGGAAATGGTGTGGGTATGCACTTTGCTGTATTTTAAAACTTGGGATTTTTTTAACGCATAAATTATTTTCGTCGAAAATTCAACAATATTTATTTTGTATGCCTGGATAACTTTTTAAAAAATTGCTACTCACCGAGGTAATTTTTACAGAATAGAGAAAAATCCTTATGGTCAAGCGTTTTCAGAGTGCGTCGTGAAAAGAAACATCAAGTTAGCTCCATATACAGGTATATTTGCTCAATTATTGAGGATTAATTGAGTAATATACAACAAATTTTTGCATCATTAGCGTTACGGTGCTCACTTCTTTATTTCTCACATGGTAATTTTCTATAGACAATATTGAAAAATATTTCTAAATATTGAACAACAAAGTGAAGGGATTAATGTATATTTTGTAATTTTTTTTGTATATTAATACTCTGGTTGATGACCATTGGTAATTAATGTTTTTTTTTGTTCTTGTAATGAACACATGATTTAAAAAAATACTGTTTCTTGACTTTATAAAAAATCAAAGTTGTAATGTTCTGCTTTGGCCGCAACATCCAGCTGTTTCTTTTTTTTCCTTCTCGTCAAGACAACTTTATATGATGGCAACTCCAACACTGCACTCCAACACTGGTACCACAAGGGTGCCTATATCCCACCATATGTTAATTCTATTGTCAAAATTATTTGTAGTGAAATTTAGTGGAATAAATATTATCTATGTCTTTCTTTGACAGCTTTGGTTCAAAATGAAATTTAAATTTGGTATCCATTATGACGACGAAGAAATCGCACTCAAACTGAAATTAATGAAAAGAAAAAAAAATAAATTTCAGTCTAAGGTGACTTCGAAAGGTCGCGAAAGAGGCAAGTGAAAAACAAAAAACGGAGGGGAAGGGAAAAGATTTAATAACTCAAAAAGGGAAGGGGTCGGCGAACTCTGCCGTCCAGGAAATCCGGAATGGGGTACTGTGTGGTGCGGTCGGGATTTTTAAAGAAGAAGGAGAGTGGAGCGGAATCTGTGGGGGGGGGCCGAAGGAGGAGGAGGGAGAAGAGAGGGGAGGAAGGTTGGGGGATTTGGGAAAACGGAGGAAAGAGGTATGAAAAGAGAGAGAGAGGAGACGGTCGGAAGAGGGAGGGAGAGAGGACGCCTTTAAAACGTGGAGAGTGAGGTAAGGGGGCGTGGGACGGGGTCTGGGTTTTTGGACCACAGAAAAGGTAAGGTGGGTGGGATGCGGTGGGGTATCGTGGAGGGAAAGACGGTTTTATGCGGCTTGAAGGGGGGGAATTGTCACCGTCTCGAGAGGAATCCGCGTAAGAAACGCCTTTGGCTGGTGGAACAAAAGCGACTCTTTTGTGAAAAATGGCTGTCGGACAAAAAAATCGAAACTGGCGAATGAAAGCAACTCTTCTCTCTCGCTCCACCATCTCCCTCTCTGTTTCTGTATCCATCTTCCGACATCCCAATTTTTTTTATTCGACGAGTATCCGATGATCCAAAACGCCTTAAAAATGTCATGTGAGACACCACTTGCTGTGCACTCACTCCGCAATAATTGCGTTTGTTCGAGCGGCGGCGGTGCGATTTGGCCGAAAGGTGTGGCGTGTCAGATTTCTAAGCGACTTGCCGGAAACGGCCGGTGGTATCATTTTTTTCCAACCATTTCCCGATTCCAGGAACGACCATTAGTCCAAGGTTTCTGATGTTGAGTCAGTGATTTTCGCACGATGCTGGAAAAGCGATGTGACAAATATGCGATCGTTTCTGTTTGTTGGTGCCTCCTTTATGCATCCGATATCTTACCGATAGGTGACGTGCATACTACCGTCAGAGTGTGTTCCACACCAGGCACGCTAAAAGGTCGTTCGATATCGATTGCATTCTTCCGTCGATATAGGTTTTCGCCACCATTTCCACCAAATGTCCGCCATTTATGTGCTATTTGAGCATTTTCTGCCATAACACACACTAGAAAATTTGTCAATATGCGGCACAAATTGTAATTTCGAATACAAATCCCTTACCAAATCAACAAAAACGTCGAAAAACCTATGCTATGCTTATGGAGAATACAGAAAAATAAGCTCATTAATCCCAAATTCATCTACGTTGCGAAGACCTATATCGAAGGAGGAACACAATCGATATTGAACGGCCTTGAGCACGCAGTCCTCACCCCAGTGTTTGGTCTTCCCAAACACCCCTGACCGCCGGTTGTGGACCAGAAATGTGTCAGGAAAACAATGCTCGACTAAATTTGAAGCATATGACGTACCAGAAAGTTTTCCACGGGACATTATACAGCAATCTGATTAATGGGAAGTTGTGCTGCGTAAACTGTGTTGAGTAAAACCTTCGCAAGCCATGCCAGAATGTCTTCGCAAATGCATGAACGAAAGACAGCACTATAGTCCCTGCCCTCATTCTGTACCCGCAACCTCGCAATTTTTTTCAGTCAAACTGCGCAATCAAATTCCTCGAGTATAACGTCCTTAAGAGAGAGCTACTTTTTTTTAAGATCCTAACGGGCAATACATGGGCTTAGATACACTGATTAGTGTCTAGTACTGATACTACTAGCTCATAGATACGACATGAGATAGGTACTAAGTAAAAGAGAAAACGGAATCATGCGGGGTGATGTGACAGCAATAATAATAAGTTAATAAACAAAAGTAAGTACCAAATGTAGTCTATCTAAAGAGAGTGGCCATTTCATAGATAATATATATCGCAATTATCATGGTCCCTCAACGTCCGCGAAAAATTATGACTTTAAGGTAATTCATATTTTTCCTCATTTTATCTATTACTACTGGATGGTAGAAAGGAGTGTGAATGGTATGGTGGTTAAAAGTACAGGATGACAGTCTTGAGAGGCTATGGCTGTAATCCTGACAGCGGTGGATATTGTTCGTCGGAATTCCGATTCCTAGCTGTTGTGCAATGCCTCGGAATTATTCATAACTGCCAAAAAGAATTATATTTTGCCCAAGCCGTCATCTTCTCAGCCAGTTTTATCCTGGTCAGTCGATAGTTGTTATAGCTGAACGGTAAGAGAAACACAAGTTCAGCGAAGGAATAAATAGTGCTTTTGGGATCCAAATTGGTGCTTTGGTGTGGACCGGTGAAATAATCTCACTATACTTCATTCACATTCCCCTCACGCGAACGAGGAAAACGAGAAACTTATGATGAAACTAATATAAACCTCTATGGCCGCAATTGCGGGAGAGGCTGGGCAGTTTTCGCGGCCACGTACGACGCACAGCGCAATGTTGGCTACGCTAAGTTCGGGTCTTGTGGACGTGGTGACGATCCCAGGAATACGGTCCTCTGCATGCGAGCTACAAGTGATTCCATCGGTGCCAGGTAGGACGAAATGGCCTCACTACTAAAAGCAGCGATCTCACCTTTATTGAGGACTACTAGTGTCACTTAGTCAGGGGATGTATAAGATGATGTTATAAAAGTTAACATCGTTGGCTGTTCAACCCTAAGATTGGTTGACTGCTGACCTTCCCAATCTAATTATAGTTCCCTTAGTTCCTAGTATCCTTTCCTATGCATATACTTTCCTCTTTATTTGGTCCATGAACTTATTCATGGGACTTCCTCTGGGGACTTTTTCCTCTGTTTTGCCTTCAATTATGTTCTTCACAAACCCATTGTGGCTCAAAGTGTGTCCAATCCATCTGTTTCTTCTTTTATGCATGGTGTTCTATATGGTCTTTTCCTCTTCTACTCTTCTGTACACTTCAACATTTCTTATTTTGTCTGTCCATTTTATCTTCAGCATCCTCCTCCAGCACCAGGTTTCTAAGGCTTCGAGTTTGTTCTGGTCAGCTTTTTCAATTGTCCATCCTTCCGATTCATAGAGAGCCACGATCCACACGAATCTTTTCCCATACTGTTTCCTGTTTTTTTAGTCCTATCTTCTTTGGGCACAGCAGTTGACTTTTTCCCATGGATACCATCTTAGCTTGGGCTATTCTACGCTTGATGTCCGTTGTACTTCTTCCGCCCCACGTGATGGTACTTCCGAGATAGGTGAAGGAATCCAAGTTAGTTATAAAAGTAGGTGTTAATATTTAGCCCGTTTTTCCAACTACAAAATTTTGCAATCTACGTCAATGTTCGTTTCATCCGCGACCAAAATCTCTATCACTAGCATGGAGCGTGTAAGGTGTTCAACTGTGTGTGAGGGGAGAAAGATATCAGCCGTGGTCGACTCTTACTGCCTGGTAGTGGAGAATGATGATAACAGTATATGATGATTACTGCTGGCGTGCACCCTGTGGGCTAAGAAACTTCTTCTCATACCCAGATAGTTTAGTTAGGGTAAACTTATTGGCCGCTTAACGAAAATTTCCCGTTTCAAGTGCAAAAAATAATAAAAAATTGAAATGAGAGCAATTCGACTCATTTGAAAATCTCAGTTATTTCATTTTTGACTACCGTAACGTAAATGTAGAAAGATCAATACATGGAAATAATTTTGGACTTAAGAGCCAAATATTGCATTTCGATATAGTTATTGGCCACCTCGCACAATAATTGGCCAGGTGACTGATAGTTGTTGGCCAAGTTAGTTTTTCTTTCTCAAACATGACAAATTATCATATTACTTTTTCACAAATCATTGTTCATTATACAACTTTGACCATGACTCGTCATATTTTTCCGATCAATTGTTAACTGCAAGGATAAGCAGTTCATTTATCTTATCATAATTTTGTTGTTCTGACTATTCTTTAGATTATTTTCTATCGCCTCCCTTCTTCACTCACATCTGTAGGAATTTCGTTGTTACAGTTGTGACAGGGGAGTCATTACCGTCTTCGATGCTTAATAAATTATATGTTCATTGTTATCTTTTGGTGCGAATAACTCACAAAACGGCTTCTGAAACTTTAAATACTTGTATTTAAGTATTGAGTCCGGTCCGGTTTGCTACCGGCATATGCCTCAGATTGAAATAACCATCATTTTACACATATCTATGCCGAAATATAATCTATCCCTTTGATTTTCCTATCTCTCTGTGGTACAAAATCACTTTTATAACATTTTGAGGGTTCAGTTTAGGGTACTGCCTAGTAGGAAAATCTCTCATAATGATATAAACGTAGTGTTGTATCTGAGAGAGCCTTAGTAATGCTTAAATGCTTCTCCTTTCCTTAAAGAAAATTAGATAAAACCACTACATAGAAGCACCTGCTCGGAAAAATAATGTCTCACTGAATTATGTGACAAATGGTGGTTATTTCAAGGAATCTGCGAACAAAAATCATCTGCTGAATCACATACAGCATGCGTTCTAAAATTTTGATCCGTCGGTGGTTTTATTATGCTTTACAAAACACTAAATGGACAATAACTGTTGGTTGGCAAAAAATGTACGGTTTACTCTATGCATAATGTCCTTGCACTCGCTTTCTCAATTGTTTCTCAGAGCTCCATGTCTACCATTGCATCGTACATTCATACGGTAGTACTAGGTGCTCTGCAAGCCTCCATCTAACGCACATGACACATCTATGCCTCTTTTATTACGAGTTCATTACTTTCAGTTGGGTGTTGGCTCTTATTTATTAAGTGAAATGGGATTATAGCGTACAGATGAGTCTACAAGATCAACAATGGTAAAACAATGTAATGCTGAATTCACACCTTGATGTGGATAAAACGGTAACTTTCCAGCAAAATGAGTTTTGTCTACGACGTGCGACCTTCTGATCGCATACGAGAATTCTGTAGAGATAGGGAGTAGTCTTACCATAATCTGTCTTTATGAATTCCGATTGTTTTGAACATATTTACGTTAAAGAGAGAAAACTTTTTGGCACTATTACTTCACGCATGGTTATCCATTATCTGACTTAACTACCCTGTAAATTTCGAGCAGTGGCCTGTCACATCAATTTAAGAGAGCAGAAGCCTAAGTTAACGCTAGTGACGCCGTTAGTGGTAGTTTTCATATAAAAGTTTATCATCCCGTCAATTATTATGTATGTTTGAGTTGTCTAGAGCAGTCCTATCCCTTAGCGTGTGTTCAAGTGAAAGGAGGGATGTGCGGACAGGAATGGAAGACAGCGCCAGTCTTTACCGGCCATCGACCTAAGGGCCCTAGAGTCGAAAGCACGGGGACATTGAAGAAAGACAGCAGTAATTGAAATGGGAAAATTGACTTGGTTCTAATCAGTTTACAATTGTAATTACTGCGCATTATCGTGGAAGTCACACACGCAATTCAAATTTCTTATTCCGTAAAATTTCATAAAATAGTTCGATAAACCGCTCGAATGTTAAAAAAATATGTGTGGAATTTGTCGAAGTGACCAGTGTGTTATATTGTGAATTGGTATCCAAATCTTACGTCTGATAGTGTTTCATTCACATCTAGTTGTTTTAAAGCTTACGAGCCATCGCCAGGCGTACTGGTAAGACTAATTAAACATGTACCTTTCCTAAATAAACGCAAAACTGGATAAATAATAGAAAGACGCTGTTTGAAAAACGCTGTTCCATCAAGTATCTCCTTTTACAGTCGCGTTTAAAAGATTTTTTGGAAATTTGATGTACCAAAATGAATCCTAATTTATATTTGGAAAAATAATAGTCTTCGTGGATATCGCGTTAAATTCGACCTGCTGAGTTCTATCAGAAGGGTTATGGACCATCTATAACCAAATTTTCCGGTTCTGGTTCATATTTCTACTTTCTTGCACAGAAACTTATTTGTCGTCAAAGGTGCGTTGAGGGTTCTCCATAACACGTGCGCTTTCTTCATTGGGACTTTTTACATGAGAGCGGAAACGTGATCGTCAGTCTTCAAATTGTTTCAGGTGATTTGAATCGCTAGTTTTTATTGCTGGAGTGCATTCTCAGGACAGTTACTGTGATTATCTCTCTTCTACAGTGGTTTGAGATTAGCATAACTGCTTGACTTGACTTATTCCTTTGCTCCTCCATCCTCTTCTTCGTTTTCCCTTCTAGCAACCTCTTCGTCATGTCCTTGACTCTAAACATGTCCTCCATCCATCTTTCCTGTCCTCAACGAATCTCTATCAACTACATCATTTCCTCTCCCAGCCCTTCCTGTTTGACTTCCTCGCTACTCAACCCACCCTTTCCATTATTTTCCCAATCGAAATCTCCATCTAATACCTCCAGTGTACGCGAATACTTTTTCCATAATGCCCAAGTTTTCAACCGATGTTTACCATAAAAATATATCGAATAAGTAATTAATGAAATAATAAATAAAACGTAGATAACCTCGTAAAACATGATTTTTCGTTCTACTATGTACATAATGGTTTATTTGGCTGTTAAGAACGTTACTGACATCTGAGATGAGTTTAGCCGTTGAGGATAGTGGGGTAAGTTGGTAAAGATAATTTGAGCCATGGAGAAAGGGTGAGGAGAATTCCGCCATCGGAGATAAAATGTATTAGGTACATTGTCGCTGTTGTCATGATAATCTTTTTCTCTTATAGCCATGCTAAGACGTTAAATGGCTCTTTTAGTATAAATTGGCTAAGGTGACTCTCAATTTTATCTCTGAGTGAAGATTAAAAAATAGGCTCATATCGGTTGTTTAGCTGGCGAAGTAACCGCTAAAAAAAATAATATCAGAATAATATACTGAGAGCAAATTTTACCAAACATACAGGGGAAGGGCTGATGACCAGGATAGGAGGCCGAGAACTGTTATGCATTCAACTCACAATGAAAGCTTGAAATATTTATCATTCAGGGGTAAACTCATTCCTGTAGTTATTTTGACTTTGAGACTTGAGAACTTTTCCTGAGTGAAATGTTTGCAAACCGGGTGAGACCCTAAAAATCCTCCTCACTCTACATCTAGGCATGGGCGAAGCCAGTTGGGGGCAAGTGGGAGGTAGGGGCTGCCGCCCCCTGTAGCAGCTAAAATAAATCTTGTGGTGTAAACCTAATATACTTTATAGTTAAAAATGGTGTCAAATCGTTTTTCGTGTTGGTGTAGGCACGGCTGCCCAGCAGAAAACAAAATCGTAGCCTAGCCCGGAGTGCTCACAGCAGAAAGAACACCCAAACAGAAGAATTTTGCCCCCGCGAATCCCATTTATAATTAGCGTCCGCTCTCTAGTTTCAATCCTGGGAACGCTCTTGTTTTTTGGGCTACAGTTTGTGTGCTCCTTTAGTTCGTGTGCGAGGAACAGTGACGAGCTCCTTGAGCGGTGACAGCTAGTGGCCACTAGAGCATAAAGGTGAGAAGTGCATGAGTAAGGAAGATTATCAGAGCCGAATTTTAGAGAATAGTGAATTTTCCCGCGGCGTGGGTCCCATCCAATTGCAAGGAGGGGGTATTTTACATGCTTTCGTTTTGGAACATTAGAATACAGTAGTTTTCAGAGAATTATTGACCATGCCGAAGACGGAAGTCGTAATTGAGGTCCGGTCGGGTACTGGAATATACCTGGTAACTTTGATAAAAGAGAGGGATAGCCATTCCG
This sequence comes from Ceriagrion tenellum, assembly GCA_963169105.1. Lineage (NCBI taxonomy): Eukaryota > Metazoa > Arthropoda > Insecta > Odonata > Coenagrionidae > Ceriagrion > Ceriagrion tenellum. The sequence goes on from OY720637.1 coordinate 63,436,739, forward strand.
TAAATGTTCTCTCGTAGAAGCGGTTAAGGAACAGTGGAATTAAATATTTGACTTGCGAAAGTAGCTTTGAGATTAGTGTGATGGTGATCATATGCATATCTTTTCACTTGATCCGGTGGTTTGAGTGTAAAAAGACGGATTATTTTCGATTTATTCTTTCAGAATTCACCATAAATATTATTCTGATCGCTAGATATTTTAGCTGCCGAAACGATAAGGCTCAATCATACTCATGCAACTTGTAGTACCGGGCAGCACTTCGTGGAACGGACTCGCTTGAAATGATCTCTCACCGTGGACATTCTGCCCTTGGTTATTCTTTCCTACCATGGTCTTGACATCTATGTCATTATCAAGGTCCACGATTTATTTGATTATCACATTATCCTTAATATTGCCGCTATAAATGTCGACACTATCGTCAGAAAGAGTCATCATCATCAGTCAACAATCCTGAGATTTGTTGTACGCAGCCCTCCACTCAGTTCTCATATCAGCTAATCTCTTCATATTTACTTATTTCTCGTCTTTCATATCTTTCATCACTTGCTCTATGTATCTCAAACGGGTATATTTCCTCTACCATTCTTCCCATTGACCTGTCCCTCGACGATTGTCTTCATCAGGCCATCTTGCCTCATGATGTGGCCGATTGAGTTGTTCGGTCTTCTTCTTAGGGTTTTCAGAAGACTTCTCTTTTCTCCGACTCTCATGATGACTTCCTCATTACTCACTAGGTCTACCGATATCATTTTCATCATTCTTCTGTAACTTTTAAATTCTTCCATCCTTTTCTTCTCTGCAGCAGTCATCGTCCATGTCTCACTGTCATAAAGAAACATGTTTCAGATGTAAGTTCTGATAAATTGTTTCCCTACTTCCACGCTGATATTTCTAGCTGTTAGTAGATTCTTCTTATGATAGAATGCCCTCGTCGCCTGGGCTATTCCACTCACTATTTCTTTCTTGCTTCGTTCATCGCTGGCTACTCGGCTTCCCAGGTAACACTACTCTTTCACCTCCTCAAGTTTTTTTTCCTATTATAATATTGGTCATGGTCTATTCTCTCCTGCTACATACTAATATATTTGTTTTTTTTTATTGATCTTCGGCTGATATCTGGCCAATGTCCTTTCCATGGTTACTAGAATCTTCTTCAAACTCCCTGTCTCTGATATGACTGTGAGTTAGTGCATTACACACTAATTACTCAAAAAAGGATTAGTGTGTAATATTACTCTTTCTGAGTAATTAGTGTGTAATGTACAAAATGTCTGATCATTTCAAGTCAGTCATATTTTCTTGTTGAGCATAGTTCATGAAAGACTTTTTTATGCCAGAAAAGCACACTAGGAGCTGGAAATATAGTTGAAAGGAAGGGAGAGCTATCTCTTGGAGTCAGAAGAGGAAAAGGGATGTGGGGATGAGCTACAAAAATGTGAGGGGAAGTGATTTTCCACCCACACAGGATGAAGAGGGTTTGAGAGTGTACAAAAAAGGAGGGATGTAGAGTGTGAGGAGAAAAAAAGTGGACGTATAGGTAGAGCGGTAAAGGGGAAAGGAGCTGAGGAGTCGGGGAAATAACACGAGGGATGAATGGGAGGGAAAAGGAAAAGAGGAGGAAAGATGTCGAGTTCTGGGAGAAAAAAGTAAGAAAGTCATATCCTGTCGGTTATTTGTCAATCGCGCCCCGAAAGAAACACGCATCGGCGAGAGAGATTGGGACTCGAATCGAGGAATGGGATTGGAGATAATGTGCGATAGTTGTCTCGATGGGAGAGTGACATTAAGGGTTTTATATGAGGAGGACAAGGGGAGAATTGTGATGGTAGGGCGGAATCTATGCGGGAGGCGGGTGTGGCAGAAGGAAGGGGAGAGGAGGGGGTAGGAGGGAGGAGGAAGTGGAAAGCATGAGGCGGGAGGAAATGTCTTGGCCACGGAAGCGATTGGTAAAGGAAATGGCGTAATATGAGAAGCATTATGGTTCGCCCTCGAGTCTAAAAAAAATCAGTTTTCGTGGGCAAAGATCTGCGGGAGGCCGGAGACGCTCAGTCAATTATACGCTCCTATGCTGAGGATTGTTCGGCGAAGACGCGTGCTTTAAAATATGCGATGAAAGCCTCTCCCTTTTCATTGACTACTTACAGCGTACACCAGAACCTCAAATTTCGATTATCACGACAACTTACCCACTTCGCATATTTCGTGCGCATGGAAAAGAAGTATTAAACAAAATGAGTACATTTTTTTTCGGAATTTATTTACATCGTCTTGCAAGACAATGGTGGAGGACTGAAGGAAGTGGCTGGTGAGATGCATAAGTTCTGACGCTTTCCAAGCACGTGCGTTTGATAATTTATAATTTTTATAGTTTTATCAAATTATCCGCATTAGTTACTCACAGACACGGTAGTGTTCGGCGATAAGGTCCGAGAATACGAATAAAATTAAATAAAGGGCATCTTCAGATTTAGCTAAATTGAACCATTTTTTTTAAACTTGGCTGTGAAGCAGCAGTTTTATTCGAAAAAGAGTAATATATGATGGCAAAAGTGTAAACCTAGGTTATGCGGAGAGCAGAAAAACATGAAAATAAAAATAAAGCGCACTAGGAGGAAGAAGAGGAGAAAAATTCCTCGGTGAATTGATATTGTAAACCCAACAAGATGTAGAAAACCGATATAGAATATGAAAACAGAAGAAGCGCAACCGGAAATGAAGGAGAACAAAGAAATATGAATGTATGCAATCATGGAAAAATAGCCACAAATTATAGGAAAATTTAAATCATGCCCTTTTACCGTCTGATGGATAGGATCCATGGGATTAATGGCTTTAAGCGGAAAGATTCGCTAAACACCATTTCATTGAGCCCCAGAAATTACTCATTTTCACCTGAAGCTCAAGAAACCATAAACAGTAGCTATCAGGACATTACAGGATTGCTTAGGTGAAAGTCATGTAATTTCGGATGAGTAGATGTGTAGTTATGTTCAGCTCTTAGAATTTGGAAGTGCCTCAGTAAATTGCGAGAGTGTATTTTACTTTAATCGTCACTTTTAGAAAAAAGTTCAACGAAGTGTGGTGGGCGCTTCATTGGGATGTTACGAAAGCACGGTTGACTGACGTAAAGCCGCCATTTGGATGCGGAACGAAAGATATAAAAATTATAAAGGAATATTGTTTATTTACCTGACGCAATATTTTATGATGTTGAATGCAAGAATTTTTATGAATTATCGTGTGTGCATTGGAAACATTTTTGAACGCTTGGTTGTCGGAATCAACTATTGTACAAATTATCACAAAGTAATGCATGTGCAATCCGCTAACACTACTTTTTTATTGTAATTTCTTAAGTTCCGGCAACCAGATGGCTTCTATCATATGAAGTAAAAAATTGACCTCTATGAACTGCAATTATTAAATTGCGAAGACTGGGAAACTCAAAAACAAATCTATTTTCCCCTCGAGGTGTGTGTTACTAGTATTTTTGCACTTGGGAAATTTTTTAGTCGATGAAATGTAACATAAGTAAGTCTTTAAATCGGGCTCTAGACCCATTTTAGAAAAACAAAAATAATTAAAAATTAATGTTTAAAGGATGATAATTGAGTAATATAAAATAAACAAGGGGAATTGGAAAATGAAAATGATATACAAGTTGTATTTACGCAAACATTATTTATGGATCAATGCACAATATTTTCATATATTATATTTTTATATTTTGTCAATGATAGACTGAAGTCAATCTCATTCTTTGTCTTCATTTAAAAACCTCCGTATTCTCTAAATTGAGTCTATAATTTCTACAAAATTTTATCAACAAAGTCAATCAAAATAATCAATAAGGATTGAAATTATTATTATTTTCCAGAAGTGATTTTTCAGGAGGAATTTGGCACATTCCATTTTTCTCTTTTGAACTTGAGTGGACTATACGAAATGTTTGTTTAATGTAGTTATCCGGATGGATTGTACAACGTTAACTTCTTGACTAACTTCCATTCTTTTTCCTCTATATTTTGGGCTTAATTTTGTACTCCAAGACCTCCCTCATCCCTTGGGAACTACTCCCCCCTCCCCCACTTGCTTCTTTCGTTCGTCATTTTTTCTCTCCCCCTTCCATATATCTCTCTTTTCTTCATCTCCACCCACTCCCTATTTCCTCCATGATTCCCCCCCGCCCCCCCCCCCCGCCTCCTATCCCCCTTCTCCCTTCTCTCCGCCCCCGTTCCGCCCCCCCCCCACACCACCGCCTCCCCGCGGCCACCTTGTAATTCCAAGAGGAAGTCTTAAAAACTTTTTCATCTCACCACATGCCTTTTATTCTTCCTTCCCGTTGCCTCGATCTATCCCCTCAAGGTCGAATCGCTCTTTTTTTCTTTCTTCATCCTCCATCATCTTTATCTCTCTTTCCCCTCTCTCTCTCTTCTTCCCCGCTCCCTTTCTCCCATTCACACTCAAACAGAGTGGGTCGTCCTCATGCTCCAGCCGCTGATGTGAATGCCTAGGAAACACATTTTTGTGGAATGCTTTCGCGGACTCGATGGAAGAAATGGAATTTTACCTTGGAGATGTTGAAGTTGGCGCTGATCGGGACGTACAGGGTGCGGCAGCATAATTTACTGCTTTGAATTGTAGTATTGCAGTGTACACTGTATTTATGTATGTGTTTCTGTACTAATAAGCTGTAGAATATGGAGAAAAATAATTACAACAATACCTTTAACATCTTTAGTTTTATTGTCCATTTCAAATCAGAAAATTATGCTGCCGCACCCTGCATTAGATTGCTTCAGCTCACACGAATGACGATTACCTAATGGAACGTTGCTCGCAGGCGAAAAGTTAGTTAACTTTCCCCGTAGGTATACAGCATTTCAAGGTATCTACATGTACGAAATACCGTGCAAGCCACCCCTAGGGTGTGTGGCTCGGGGCGATTTCACACCAGGCGTTCAGCACTCATCCCTGTTCAAATCAGAACCGCGCACCTTCACCATGCCTCTAGGCGCAGGCCAAAAGCAGTCAATGTAACAATGCGCGGTACTCCAGAGACCGGGAGAGCATTACACAGACGGAAATACCACCATGCAACACTAGTTATGATACAGCTAATGGTTAGTATTATTAATGCTACTGATAAATAGTCCAACAAGGTTCTAGACTATGCAAAAGCTTAATAATGCCGGAAATTTCATGTGGGGTGATCTGTTAGTAATGTTGGTAAGATATTAAGTATATACCTACCAGTACAAAAACTACTACACCTAGCGAGGGTTAAAGTTTCATCGATCTGATCCATCGCAGCAATTACATTATAATAATGACGTACTAAGCCTATCGGTTTTGCTGTCTTTCTTATATTTATGCCTGTGATCGTTTATACTCTAGTTGTTTGACTCTAGCAAAATATTGTGGACATCCGGCATTAAAATAGTCTGCTTCAAGCTTTCGTAAAAGATTTAACGTATATTTCTCCCTCCGATCGGATAGAGGTTCCGACCCTAATTATTCTACAATTTTGTAACACTACTATGTTTATCATAATAATTTTTAACAAATCTATCTGCTCTTCTCTGTATTCGCTCTATATCTGAATCTAGTCCTACCTCGTAAGGGTCCCATGTGTTAGCGGCGTACTCCAAGTGAAATCTCGCGAGAGAGAAATACCATCGCTCCTTTACTTTCTCGTCTCGTTTTCTTGGTAAATGGGTCTAAGATGAATACTGTTGCCAAACTTACCCTTTGTGTTCTCGCCTCCAGGCATCGTTGGTAAATATTTTCTAAATTTTATGAGGTTACTTTATGGAATGGAATTTGCTCATTGGAAGACTCCTATATGTACAGTGAGTTTACGGAGGAAGTACCACATTTATTTCCTCGCTGCTAATGTCAATATTTCACCTCCGCCTTTACGGAGATTATCACAGGAAGAGGTTTTCCACAAGAGCCCGCACTGTCAACTAAATGTGGAATGGAATATAATATTGTGCAGATTCACTACAGTTGCGACTGAGTATTTTGTTTTTTGTTTATGAATTCGCTTGAAGTACATACCTATAAGGATAAGCTTTTACTTCAATATAATTTAAGGCTTAATATTGGCTATTTTAGACGGTTATTATAGAAATAAATACATCAGCAAACAATCGCAGGTGCGATTAATAAAGCTCTTCCATTTTCTTGTGCTTATTCACTCAGCCCCCGAACTGATGCGCTACCCAGGGCGCTGATTCTGAAACATCTGCGTTAATTTTCTTCTTGGATGTTAATTAACGTTAATTTTGCACGGTAATTTGTTCTCTTAACTAATCCTCAACGTAAGGGACTCGGAGAGAAATTTGTTTTGGAAAACATATCCTAATGCCATGGCAGAACTTGAAACTTCTATGTGAACGAAACGGGTTTATTGTCTCAGCGAAATATACTTTCGCCATATTCCTACAACATTGCAGGTTTGAAATATGTAACGTTAGTTTCGATTGACTCCAATCTTTTCAGTACCTACGGAGCTCTTTACATTGTGAGGATCTTTGTATTTTGGGCCTCTTAATGAGATAACAATCACTCAGTTTTTAACAACAGTGAGTGGTGGTAAGACTGAGGGAATTCCAATAGTGCCTTCCTTGACTTTCCATATTCAGTGTCCTCGTTAACCTTACTCCTGATAATTCTACTTACCCACTATCTATTCTCCTGAAGGGAATTACACCGTGACTGCACTATTCAAATAAATACTGAATTTTACCTCTTCGTGTGTGTTGTTTAAATTACATCGACTTCACCGATTTTTGATGTTTTACATAAGGAAACAATATTAATCCACACTGTGTCCATTATTCGACGACTGTATTTCCATTTAACCTTTTTGCAGGTCGTATCAACCGATTGCAGTGCCATTAATGTCGAACTAACTTATCTTAATTTCAGTTCCTGAAGTTATTAGCTGCTAACACACAGACTAAAATAATTTTACTACAATTCAATTCACTGAAAAATCCATTTCTTTTAAAACAGTTTTAATTCTTAATTCATTCACGTAGATATCATTCCACATTATAATTCCAAGTTCAATTTTCAGGGTAGCATGCTGTTGTACTTTATTAAAAGAGGTCACATATTTTTTCAAAGTATTCAGTTAATGAATTTTAAGGATATCTTTCATTCCGAAAGGAAAGTCTTTTACCGTTGGAACCAAATTAAGTTTCTCATACCTTCTGCTCAGACGTCGTCCAAAACTGCATTTCTATATTTTTCTCTTCCTTGCCTACCAAACGTTCTCCCCCTTCATGTCCTTCTACAGCATTACAGCGCCTCTTTATTTGTCCTCTGTCTACTTTTGCTAACATTTCCGATTATCCAGCTCTAAAGTTCTTCCTACCCGTTGTTCAACTTTTCGATCAGAAGATTTAGGGGATATTTAATGAAATTTGAATACTATAGATGGATAAAAATATAATTTTCCACAAATAATAACTGAAGAATTGACTTTCCTTGCTGTTGATGATGTAGTACATCGATGCCCGGGTCGTAGTTCTAATTTTTGGGTGGTTGGGTATCTTTTTAGCTATCCATTATTTTCTACGTTCTTTTACTACGCTACCAAGCTGACCCACTAGTTCATAAAAATGAGGTAGTGTATAAATTTTGAAAGTAGCATTGATGATAAAGAACGAAACTAGCAATCACTAAAAGATAAATTATATGACCAAGAGAAAGGGTTAGCTCATCATCATTGGTCGTTCAATCCTAGGGTTGGTTGACTGCCGTCCTCCACCCTTTCCTATCTAATGCTCGTTTCTTTACCTCCTGGTATCTCTTCCTTTGTACTTTTTCTTTATTTGGTCCATGAACTTATTCCTGAGTCTTCCTCTGGGGACTTTTCCCTCTGTTTTACCTTCATTTATGTTCTTCACTAACCCATTGTGTCTCAGGGTGTGTCCAATCCATCTTGTTTTTTCTTTTCTGCATGGTATTCCATATGGTCCTTTCTTCATCTACTCTTATGAACACTTCATCATACCTTATTTTGTCCGTCCATTTAGTCTTCAACATCCTCCTTCAGCACCAGGTTTCGAAGGATTCTTGTCTTTTCTGGTTAGCTTTTCCGAGCTGAGAAGAAGTTGTAGTCCGTTCAGCTATGCATTACGATATTTAACCTTCCCATGGTAACACTTCAGATCGCTTTTTTTCCTCCATGATCTCAATTAATTTCACAATCATTGCGCGTAATGACCAACGAGAAGACAAAGGAAATCTTATTATGGTAATTTGTATCGCTGTTCGAGGTTGAGCCTTCGATGAAAAGATTTGTCACGATTGAAGGTGTGAATCCTTGAGGCGGTGCGTTTGAACTAAGCAGGCTAACACCTTTTAATCTTTTGCCTTTCTTAATTACCAGAGACCTAATTATTTCCATTTCCGCCCGGAGAGAACGATTGGATTGCTCCTTCGATAGGACGACGGTTTACAGTATCGGCGGAGAGGGAGAGTCAAAGCAATGGCGATGAAAAAATCGGCCGACATGAACGGGCAACAGGTGGCAAGAAGATATCAGCTTTGCTCATAAGGGGGTGCTCTTGTGATCGGGTGTGAGAAAAACTGCATTATTGCCTAGGAGAAGGCTGCAAGAAATGGATGCATTCGTCCTTATATAACAATCACTCCTTTTCCTTTCGGGGTTCAAACAGTCAAAAGAGTTAAATTTCTCCTTATTACCCGATACCCTTCCGATAGGATGCTGTAGATAAAATGGGCGGACAAAATAAAAAAAATGATAGTGTACTTACAGAAGAGTAGAAGAGGAAAGAACCACATGGAACACCATACAGAAAAGAAGAGCCAGATGAATTGGACACACCCTGAGACGACACAATGGGTTTGTGAAGAACGTAATTGAAGATAAAATAGAGGGAAAATTCCACAGAGGAAGACCCAGATATAAAATAAAGAAGGCAGTGTATTGGGGAAAGATACCAGGAGGTAAGGGAACTAGCGTTTGATAGGGAAGGGTTGAAGGCTGCAGTCAACCAATCGAAGGATTGAACGACCAATGATGACCCGATCCTTGCATCATTACCTCTTTTATTGTAACTGTATTAATATATTTTTGTATCTTCATTGATTCATGCAAACTCTCCTGTTCTTATAACTTATAACATTAAGTTAAACAGTTTCAGTCGTTATGTGGTGGAAGTCCATCATAATAAGAACAGGAATCGCACTTTTCCACAGATTTTCATTTATAATGAAACGCATTTCGATTCATGGAGTCATCATCAGGCACTACTATAGTAGTTCAAGTACCTAATGACGACTCCGTGAGTCTAAACGTGTTGTACTTATAAGGAAAATATTTACAACTGCGATTGTTGCTATTATTACTTTTTAAATTACTATTATAAATTCCCATTCATAAGAGTGTCTTCAACTATATTCACCCATGATCCACTTTCTCGATTCACCCTGTCCTCTCTCATCATAGTTCCTCCCATGTGCATGTTTCGTTATTTGGCTCTCATTCATCCTCTGAACATGGACCCACCGACGAAGCTTACACATGTCCATTACGGAAGCAATATGTTCTCATAACTTTCCGAAATCTATAGATCCTTCCCTTGCCGCTAGTACGTCTCAGGTACCCTATTCCTGCTGCGTTTAGCCCACGCTTTTACTTATCCCGGCGTAACCCGGTCTCGCTGCCGTATATATTTTTTTTAGTATTCTACCGCTAAATGGAGGTTTAATGAAAGTCAGAGAATCTCCTCCCGGTTGTCTACACTTTCAGGGACCTAGCTACCTCTAGTATATCCTTTTTTGCCTCAGCATACGATATACCCTGCTTTATCCCGTCCATGGAATCAATTCTCTTTCTCCGCCATCTCTGCTTGTCCAACATCCTTCTCTCTATCACACTCTTGAGCAACCCATCGCCCTTAATTTCTTCCTCCAGTCACCTACTCTGCCTATCCCAGATTCCATTCAGTAGTTTCCTTTCTTCGCCCATCATCTCAAGTACTTCCTCGTTAGTCTTCCGTCCACCTCACCTTCTCCATCCTATAATGACGACGGGAAAAGAACACTTATAAAATACGATTCACACATTCATTCCGTAAAAATATGCTCCTGATGTTTCCGGGAAATGGTGATTGTTGGCCTCCTTCACCGTATATCAGTTTGTGCTGAGTATGAACGCACTTCAGCAAGAATTTAAAATTTATCTGACTATTGGTCTTTGAGGAAAGACTATCTGCGCTGTATCGGTTGGAAACTTGGACATTGCAGATGGGCGTATGATGGAGTTGTCTGGGTCTAGACAAGGGGAAAAGAATATATATGAAGTTGTCTAAAATGGCATGGGAGGGAGGACGTGAATATTCCGTTGGAGTCAGAAAAGGTAGATGGATAATATATAAGGGTAGCTATGATGAAATTGCCATTTGAAAAATTTGGCCTGGACCAGGAATCGAACCACGGGTCTAAGATTAGTACCCTTGTATCCACCAAAATTGCCACGAGAATTAGGAAGCCTGAAGTGGTCTGCGAATTGATCCGGCTAACCAAAAGTCTGTGGTTTGATTCCCGGTCCAGGCAGAATTTTTCCCATGGCAATTTCATCATATTTCACCTGCTATGTTTGAATATTTTTAGGGTAGGTATGTTGAAGAGTTCTCTATACCTGGTGTAGAATAGGCCCGTTCCAAACACCCCAGCGGTGGCTTGCACAGTACTTCGTAAATGTGGAAGAGACTGGCTTAAAGGATAACGCATGTCAAGCGTGGTAGAGTAAAGAAAAAGAATTTTGGAATAAGGCCATTGGTAGAGGCAAAAATAAGGACATTTAGAGGGTCTTAGTGGTGAGAAATCTGTGTTATATGTATTAGAGATGGGTCGTTTATAAACGAACGGGTCCGAAGGTACGGGTCCATGGATTGAACGGGAGGACCGAGGACCGAATTCTATGGAAGGACCGTTCCTTTCGGCCCTTCGTTCCTTTCCGTCCGTCGGTCCTTTCATTCCCTCGTTCTTTTCGGTGAGTCGGTCCTTTCGGTCCGCCGTTCCTTTCGGTCAGTCTTGCCAATTGGTCCATAATTACTTTCGCTACTTAGCTCCTATCTTTATGAGATAGGATGTTCTTTAGAACACCCCAAAAATTCATCTGCTGATGCTAGCGGTGTATTTATCAGTATTTTTTTTATTTCTATGAATAAAAACTATTAACGAAACTATATAAAAAGTTGGGAATATTATCTTCCACATTTTACTTCATCCAGCATTTTTAAACGCCGTCATTACGGTATACCAGGTTTCTTTACATTCTTTAAACACCAAAAACATGTTAAAATATAAATACATGACCACCAATAAAAAAGGAACGGTGAACGAGTGAAAAGGAACGAGTTCCGATATGGACCGGTCCAGAGTGAACGAGTTCCCGAAAAATAAACAGGTTTGCCCATCACTAACATGTAGGGCAGTTGAAGATACCTATATATTGGGAAGTTATCGACTTTGTAAAAGTAATCAATCTATGGGTAGAACACCAATTGAATAACGCTCGATTCTTATGCCAGACCTAATGCCAAGGCATGTTTTCCCTGAATCCATTTTCATTTCCATTTCGCCTAATTTAAGCTTTTCCTGTTGGAATTATTGCTCCTAGAAAGAATATATATTTGGCCGCGTATAACATTTAATTTGGCCCATTCGCTCGTTTGAAGCTTTCACGGGTCATAGCTACTGCTGTCGCTAGTGAATCTGCCGTTTCTCGGCGAGGCTATCGTTTTGTCAATGCAGAGTCATGATTTTTATAATTCTGGTCTGCAAGTTTCCGGTTAGCCGCCATTGTAGATTATTAATGTAGCCTGGTTGTCTTATTTTCATTATGCCATTTCTGTTGCCAGATTATTAAACATAATTGATCGTTTTTCTGTCTACACGAAACTATGCTATCTACATTCAGCTGATATGATCGTTGATGATGATTTTCATGCCCATATTAATGATTGGGGATTTTTTTTAATCTGACCAATCAGCCTTATTTAATTCACGGCCTTCTCTCCATGTTGGCGCTTATTTGTGCGTAGCGTCTGCGCTCTAAAAATCCAAAGCAAATCTGCTAGTCTCCACTCCCTTCATGAATGAAGCATTTTATTTTTGCAATTGAAGACTCATACTCTCCCACCTCAGTAAAATTTACACCGCTACTATCACCGGTGGAGGAGGATCGGGTCGAAGAAGTAATTAGAGAGAAGAGATGGGATAGAAATACCAGTCGCCTGTGTTATCACACTCTTAATGGAGGGCGCGTTCGAGAAGATTGCCTGAGCTAAAAGCTTTCCCCCGCGATGAGAGGAACGGGACGAAAAATAGAAACATCGTCCCACCCTGAAGAATCGATTTCAGTCCTCTGCTTTGGATGTGGGTGGTGTTGTCTCAAGCGCTAATAGGCTTTTCAGGCCGAGAAGAGAAGTAGATATGAGAATGGTGGTTGAAGATTGGAAAGGAGATCGCCGCGAGCTTCAGGCTTCAATTTCATGTATCCATTTTTGCGTTGTCGGACACTGCGTGGCCAATTAGAGGCCATTGCGACCTCAGCTGACTGCGTTGCCGTCTTTCAACTTACGACGCAGTCAACATTGCCGGAGCTGCGGCTGGGAGGGAAGACCGATTCTTTTAGGTTTTCATTTCTTGATCGTGTTTTTCGTTCTCGAGGAGTTAGCCCTTTTAGTACCACTGAATTTCAGCGGTACTACTGAGAAGTGCCAAGGGGATTTTCAGTAAAGTGTGGCATATTTGAAAAAACATTATTTTTAAAAATTTCAACCGACTCAAGATTATTTGTGCATTATATTGTTTAAAGGTTTAACATAATTTATAAGCATAATTACTTCAAAGCTGTAATTTAGTTAAAAGGAGTGTATACGCATGACCCGATATATTGGCTCGCGGTACTTTTCGCCTGAGAGGCAACAGCCCATATATCGGCTCGCGGCTCAAAAGGGGTTAAGGATATATTTTGATAGTGGTATGAGTTTTTACTGTATGAATCATGGTTTCGACATTGATTCCAGTGGAAAATAAAAAAATAATTGAGTTGATTCGGGCTAATAATCCTCATTAGTAGAGCATCTGGGAAGTGAAGTTTAGGGATCCGCATTTACCCCAGTCGTTGTCTTCGTGAACTTACCACAAACTCTACCACCGCAGCTCCAATTGAAAAACTCCGAGGATACTTTCCAATCTCTGCGGAAAGCACAATTATATAGATCGCAGTCTCGCGAGCGTGTGCTAAGGTACACGTCAAAAAGGGCGAGATTCGTCGGGGTTACTGCACTTGTTCCGCGTCATTGTACTCATACGCTTATCGTATGTTTTTATTTTACCCTTACCATTCTGCTCTGACGCTAACCCTGGCCTGAGTGTCTTTGAAAAATGCTGAACTGTAAACGCAGTTTGGACAATATATTTTTTTAATGGCACACTATGCACAGCATGGAGACATTGATGCTCATTATTACTGAAATGATAAGTATATTTAAACAGCCTCCCGGGGACAGATTTCTTTTCTAGTTGCAGATGTATACTCTGGAGTGTTGGGAAAGTAAAATGTGCCATATCGCTTGATTGATACAAAGGAGGACAAGGGTTCTCAGAATCATGTTTAAATGCGAAAAAGATTTGCTGCGGTATTTTTAGGTCATAATTGTCTGGGGAAATTCACGGTAGGAAACCTCGCTGGGAAGGCCGCGTGGCGTAATGACCGTTGAGCATGCCATAATTGTCGACCGCAAGCGATATGACCTCTGAATATGAATAAAAAGAACCATTGAAGAAATCTCGAATGATTGAGGAAGCGAAGGGCGAAATTACCGGTAGAGGGGGTGCCGTGAGTTTAAGTGAGCGAATAAGAACGACGGAGGAATGCTGAGCTGACAGTCGAGAAAAGAGTAGGCAACTCGCATCTTCGCAGTCAATGGATGTGTCACGATTGATTTGAGAAGTGAGTATACATTGCGTATTGATGATGGAAATGGAAGCTTTTTAATTGCAGAAAATGATACTCCAAGCAAGATTATCGCGCGAAATTTGCCCATAAATTTATAATAGTAATTTTCCATCAACACCATTTCGTTACCCCGACAATTCATTTTCTATTACTAATGTTTCTCTGGTGTATTAATTTCGCAATCGATCCACTCAACATGGCCCTAACGCTGCCGATTGCGCGCTTCAATGGCTTTAATTTTAACCTGAACCCTTTGGTATCAGGTATTCTCATCTTTCATCAATGGTTTATCAATCGAAAACGTGAAATAGAGCTTGCGCGAGGTACCCATTAAATATGTTTCTTGAGAATCCATAGGAGGTTCATATATAATTTTTTTCCGACATTTAGGAGACATGGACACGACAGGTAATTTGAGCGAAATATCATTTCACCTATAAATCAATGAATTTGGTCTCATTTTAAATAAAAATATCTCACCTTTCCAATGAAACCAAAATTTCAACCTCTTACCGAACTACTTTTCGAAATATTTGCCAAAAAGTACCTGCCTTTTTACATGGGAATTGGGCGTGTATGCACTCCAGAGAGAGCTCAATGAAATAATGAGGAATTTATAACACCTACATCTCGTGAAATAAATAACAGTGCATAATTTGTATGTTTTCTCATCTACTTGTGAAAATTAATCATATTGTTACCGCAGTAAACTCTTCGGGATCACAGAAAACCTTCCATTTCGTAGGAGTTTCAAACGTACCGCGCGAAAATATGAGTCACATTAAAGACTTATTTAGATATTTTCATCTAACTACTAACAGTTTCTGACGTAGAAAACTATATTATTGAACCATTAATAATGCAGTATTTAATGCATGTTTCCTACAACCGGTGAAATTTAAACGTGTAATTCGAAAATGGTCACTATTATTACTAAAGAACTGTCTCGCTCTAACTACCTTTAGGCACGAATTTCATGGAACCTAAATTGTAAGAATACTGGGACGAGCCTCGGTGTATTATTTACTGAGTTATCCGCAAGTACACGGAAATTTCTCGGGAGAAAAATCTTTCACCCTGACCGGGACTCGTACCCGGATTCCTAGATATCTCGCCGAGTTCTTTAGCCAAGTTAGCTACCGCAGCGTCATTCTCCCTAGTGGACTTTCTAGGGTTTGAAGGCACGCTTTGGACTGCTTCTAACGCATCATATGTCCGGCAGTACGATCATTTTGTTCCTTGAAATCCCTGGAAAATCCTCCGGGGTCAAGGATACCTCGGTAGCTTAAGGTAGTGCGAGCGAGATAGTTCCCTAATCATTATGAAGACCTTACAGGAATTGTACATTTCAATTTTAGCAGCTGTAGGAAGCATAAAATAATTTCATTATTAATGGTACAATAATATACTTTTATATGACTGAAATGAAAAGTAATTTGAATAAAATATCTACATAAGCCTCACACGACTCATTTTTTCACGCGGTACGTTTAAAACTCCTTCAAAACGGAAGGTTTTTTTTGGCCCTGAACAAATTACTGCAGCGACAATAGTATTAATTTTCAAAAATGGTGTAGAAAATATTAAAACTACACAATGTTAATTTTTTGACTAGATTTAGTTGCTGGATATTACTCATTTTTTAAATAAGGTCTCTTTGGAATGCATATGCGTACTGTTTAAGTCTTGATCATATGCCAAACCGTCTCATATAAAAGACTTGATATTGTTCGTCAAAAATCTCGGAAAGTAGTTCAGTAGGGGCTAGTATTTTGGTTTCTTTGGAATAGTGAGATGTATTTCTTTATAATGAGACCAAATTCATTGATTTATAAGTGAAATTTTATTTCGCTCACACTACCTTAACTGGTGATAGACCTCGAGGCGGCATGAAGGAATTTAGGTTCGATTCTCGGTCGTGGTAAATGATTTTCTTCTGTGTAGTTTCGACTACGTGAGTTGCAGCCATTCCCAGGAAATGATGTGCACGACTTTCCTTGAA
The DNA here is from genome assembly GCA_963169105.1 of Ceriagrion tenellum. Taxonomy (NCBI): domain Eukaryota; kingdom Metazoa; phylum Arthropoda; class Insecta; order Odonata; family Coenagrionidae; genus Ceriagrion; species Ceriagrion tenellum. The sequence continues at coordinate 63,452,758 of OY720637.1, forward strand.
GGCATGACATTATGCCACTCACATGACGAAGGGAATGTTTCACTCATTTCAATAGGAGTAACTGTCTATTCACTCCTTAATCGGTGTCCACTGTATTTATCCACTTGGCGCATTTCAAAGAATCATACACTACGTTTACCAATCGAGGCCAGATCGACCTGATCGGATCAGCTCGGTATGGTAAACGCAACAGGCTAATGGGATCGATCTGAGAAGCGGGTCAACTCGTCATTCTTGAGTAGAGTAGAATACTTGTCAATCTACTAAGCCAGTCTGAGATTTCAGATCGCGCTGAGCAAGCGGATCTGTGGCGCACCTCGTTATTATTTTGGTTGTCGTTGGGAGACAAGGCATAAATGTTATTAATCAAAGCGTACATTGTAACAAGAGTGCAATATTGGCGAATGATATGGCGTCGAACACATCGTAGCACATCGAAATCTACCTCCACTGGGCAAATTTTCACTCGGAATGCGACTGAAAACTTCCAACTCCGCATTTATTTTCACACCGGGTCTGTCGTGTTTCAACTAATTGATTCGATTGTTCACTATCGATATTTTTAGTCCCAGTTGGTAAATCTAGCGATCTGAGTCGGCTCGCTTGGAATTTTTATATCGGTCCGAGTTCAGATCGATCTGAGATCGATTCGTAAACTAAACTCGTAAAAAAATGTCTTCATCCGATGAACCTATGCAACTTCAATGAAAGCGGAGCGAAATATTGATATTTCACGTGCAGACGTGTAGCGTGCCTTCGCCCTTCTAAAACCTTTGTTGTTTTCTCCCTTTGCCATGGCTAATGCCTCCACTTATAGAGTGATGAATCTGTATCCATTTTCGACGACGAATTCCTATTTTATAGCAATTGTGCATATAAGCTCGCGTAAGTTAGTCCTAAGAAATTTTCACGCGAGTTATCGAAACAGCCTAAAGAAATTTATATCTAAGAAAAAGTCCGTTTGTTTATGCTACGCTTGCTCAGAATGAACGTCTCAACTGAATTTTTCTCCGACATGGAGGGGAGGTTTAATTTTGATTTCGTCGGTAGAATGCATTGATCGCATTATCCAGCATGAGAGTCACATTAGACAGTTTTCTATGATATAAATTAGTTCTATATATTACTAACGTGTTTCCAAGATAAAAAAATAACAACAAAATTTTATAGGTAAGTAAGTAATTTATGTAAAAATTAATATAAATTTCGTCTTGAACAAATAAAAAATTTCAACCGGGGATTCAGAGTGTGGTCTTCAGGCGGCTCGTCGGGACGGAGGGTCGTGGGCAGCGGTAAAACTTACTCTATCATGCTGTCAACTAAATGCGGAATGTACTCAGGATATTCTGTATAACCTCGGTAATTCATAGATCGATAGTGACAAAATTTTGACATTCCAGCCTCAAAAATTTCAAACAGGATTATTTAAGAGGAGAGATGTTATTGAGGGCTTGCACGCCACATCCACAGATTTTCCGAGTTTCGACCGTGTGAAGTACTAACTGAATAAGACTCGAGGAGGTCTGAATGGACTGAGAGAAAAGAAAAGAGAGTAACACTCCTGTGGGACGTAAGGTGTAAGTGAAAGAAAGAAAAGAAGCGCGAGACGACAGAAAAAAAGATCACTTTTCGACCCAGCTCAAGGCCGCGTTTGCAGCGAGGAAACAATTAAACGAGGAGACGACGGATTAGATTGAAGTGGAAATTTTTTGCTTATCGGAGGATGGCGGGGGACCCTCTTCTTCTCCTCCTTCCTGCGCCGATAGCAGAGAGCCATGCGCATTTTTTCCCTCCTCCCCTAAAGCCTTGCATCCGCCCCCTCATCCCATTCTGCCTCATCTCCCACCCTGATACCTTTTTCCAAGTCGTCGTCTCCTCCTCCATTTTAGTATCTCGCTCCCTCTCCTACTCTGAGCTATGAGCCCATACACTTTTTGAACTATGTGAAGCAATAAACATTACACGGCTGTGAATCCCCCTTGCCTCCCCTCTCCATGTCGCGTCTCCCCTCCCGTTCACCCCTCATTGCACCCCTCCCCCGTTGCACTTTATAGGGGACGTTTTCATTTCTCCCTTCCAAACGGGAAGAAATCCATTCCGAACAATTTTCCGTGATCGTAGAAAGCCATATAATGAGGCCGTCTTCATCAATTCCGAGCTTATCCACGGTCTTCATCAGGGTCCCCTCCTCCCACTCTCAATCCTCATTAGACTCATAAATCTTTTGAGGAGAGCTCTCTTTCTCTCTCGCTGGCGACTATTTTCTCGTACCCACCTTTTTTTTCGTTCTTTTTCTGTCGCTCCGGTTATACCTTTCGTTGGCGTAAATCTTCCCCTGCTTTCCTCCTCCTTTGGCGGAGAGAATGAGTCTCGAGTTTAGCATGTGTTCGCTTCCTTTGAAGGAAATATTTTTACGAGTCGCTTAGAGCTCTTTGCTGTTTACCCAAGAGGGTTATTTGACGATTTCGTAAAGTCCCTGATTGAGCTCTCAAATGCCACGTAAAAATCAATCTATCATACATGGAGAAAACTTTTTTATACCTTTACTTTCGTGAAGATGGGCAAGTAAAGTTGTATGCCGTCTCTCCATTGAGTAGCAGAAGCAGCAACTTTGCCTTATTATCCATTCAGTTTCACGAATCGGGAAGACTGATTCATACTAATTTTTTTGCCTGGTCTTTGAGTTTTTTTGTGATGGAAATGAACAGAGGTCGTATTTGTTTCATTGTGATTTTTTTCTCAGAAATTAGTAAAATGCTTATTTCCTGTACATATTTGGCAGTCTATCTCTTTGCAGTCAATCGCCCAGCAGCAATGGCGAATGATTTACTCCCAAAGAAATAAATATACCTACTATGTCGGTGACTTTGAATATCTTTAGTTGCAGTAGAATGATTAATGTGTCTTGTGGAAGATGGTATTTGGGTGCTTAGTTTTACATGGGTACTTATTTACTTGAAATGATAAAATCTATTGTATAATTATAATATTACCATATTTTTAGGGCTTTGGTCAAATATATAACTTTAATTTTCTTTTATGACTTTTCGATGTATGATTTGTTCCATGTTCAGGGCTAAAAGTGTTTACACACAGGACGTAAGGTCATTATAATAAAGCTAGTAAGTATGATTAAATAACTGAGGTCAAGCTTTGAGATGAACACATCTGTTACCTATATCTTTATTATTCTTAGATTTGAATTAAGTTTTAGGGTCTTAGCAATCATCCATTTTGAGATAACGGTGTAGTATTAATAATAATGATTTGGTTACAACTTGTTATTTGATTAATTCCATTTTCTTAGGCGAGATGTTGTAGAACAGCATTTTTAAATAATACACGGAGGATATTGTTCTGACTCTACTTTCTTTTCAACTCGTACTACACGTGGTACAATTAATAAATTAGTTGTAACTGATGATGACTGCTGGTAAGTTGAAACACGTGTTGTAAGAGTTGAAAATAAAGGAGACAGTACGATATCCTTGCTGTATCATTTTCTATTTAATGATGCCTTACTGGCTACTTTAAAATGCATACATTACTTTAAAAGAGAAATATTTACTCTGTCTTCAAAGTGAGCTGCATTTCTTGTAGGCATTACGTTAATTATGCCTGGGTATTTTCCTTTGGATAGTTCCATTTCAAAACCTAATTTCTTTCAATTCTATGTGGAGAAAGACGAATGTGTTCAATCTCGAATTTCGATTCCAATTACCTGCTTAATTTTCTTTATGGCATGTTTCTTGTAGTGAATGATCAGTCTATTACTCCTTATCCGCCTTTTACAGGATGTGCTCAAGGTAAAATCACGCGGTAGGCAAAATATTTTTATAGCTCACAATTTCCGCAAAATTTCTCTCACTAGTATTTAAATTGAAACGGTGTTAAGCCTCTGCGTGACTACTTCACCTATCATCAAGTTTCAATAATTCGCTTCAATTGTTATTTTAGTCGGAGGTTGTGTCTTGTTAGTACTATGTGAGGAATAGTGTCAAAATCATTGAGTAATAAGAGTTTTCATGGTCCGAATATTTGAGTCTCATGATAGGTGAAGTGTGTCAACTGCCTTGCTGCATGCTTTGAAATTTTAAATTTTTGATTCCACTACTTCTCCTGTAGCTCAAGATTATGCTACCTGTGTCAGTAAAATTAATAATCCAGGAATTAACTTGTATAGGAAAGCATATCTGTCCTATTTTCGAATGAGTTTGTTGCAGGGCAGTGGAAAACGTACTCATATGTTATGGTTAAATCACTGCGACCCGTTAAAAGTCTGTAGCTTTCATAATACGCTCGATGCGAGAAAATACATTGCTATTCTCTCTCGGAGTAGACAATACCAAAGAACTTACATATTGTTGTTTAGCCTTGAAAACTTGCTCTCATATTATAGTCTCAATAATTCTCTATTCTTGAATACCTCTTTCGTTTATGTTACATTCAGGCCTTGTTTCATCCACGCTCACCTATTCGTTAGACTCATTTATTTCTCCTGTATAGAGTTTCTTTTTCCAGAGCCACCACATTTACCCATGACTTAAGCGGTGTATCCCTTCCTCTCCCACCATTCACTCCACTATAATTTATCTGTTTGTTAATCAAATTTCATCCATTATCTCGACATGGGGAAACCGACGAAGCTTATTAATTTAATTTGTATCCATTGATGGGGCACTCTATTCCCTCAGATGATGCATTGCAACATTCCAGCCATAGATTTTTATAGAATAGTCCTATTTCCAGTGCAACGAGGAGGTTGAGGGAGCAAATCTTATGTAATGCCCAGTTGCAGAAACAATACGTACGTATCCAATAGAATTGTTGGTTCTGTAAGCCAACTCATTCGTTCAGTATACGTTACATTAACATTCGGTACATTTATTGCACTCGTATTTTTTGGATCTGATATTTGGTGCTCAATTGTGAACACTATAGATTACCGAAATGGCTAAATTGCAATCAACCTGTTGCAGGAGTAATTTTTTTATCTTCAATCATTTAATATTTACTGGGCATTCCAAAGTTGTACTTTTTATAATGAAGCCATTTATTTTTAATGACCAAATGTACAAAATATGTACAAATTCAATACCAAAAATATAAAAGCAGTATAATATTAATCATGTAAAATGCACACTTTTTAATCAACTTTACTTATATTATCAGCAGGTGCCTTTTATCTTTTTTCAGTCGTGATTGATAGGCGGTTAATTATACGACTGCGAACGATTGTATCAATTTATACCGAATGATTTCACTGCACATATGCAACGCTATGCTTGGATTTTACCCATTGGAATGAGATTGAGCGAAATTGTCGAAGTATTCAATGAGCGGATTTGTTACGAAACCGACTATCCTAATAATCCGAATCAGGTTACGATTTCAGGTACGTTAAAAATCCCATAACCAATGATTCTATGACCAATGTGTAATCAGCAATAAGAAAGAGATTACTTTTTAAGAGATTTGTTTAATGTTTTAGTTCGAGATTGAAAAGAGGTAGGGGAGACCATCGAAGGCAAATAATCTGAGATCTAGTTGTCAGATTGAGGTTTACTGAATAAAATTCTTTGTTTAGTCTTTACAGAAAGGGAATTTAGAATTATATATCTCCATCAATATCTTGATGAGTTTCACATACCATTCCATCTCGGCATGCTTGCAAGTGGTTTGTTTGAAATTGAATTAGTTTTTAACTGGTTGTAGATTATTTCATCCCTAATCTTAATAATACTACGTATTGGTTGAATTAAGTCGTAAAGAATAGTTAGGATTGATCTTTTGAAACCAACTAATGAAAATAAATTTCTACTTATCCCTTTTATTGTAAGCAAAATTTGTATGACAGTTCGTCAGTGAAAGCACGTATTCTCCCATTAGTCTTCATTCATGACATTCTTATGACCCTTGAGTTTGTAATCAAATTTATTTGTCTTCAAAACTAAATATCGTAATATTTGTTTATGAATTCAAATTACAAAGACCATATGAGATGACGAAATAATATTTTGTTTCATTTCCCTTTTGAGATATTTAAAAGACGTTCACATCGGAATGGCCTGCGGTACTCACTCGAACAATAATGCGGCTATAAAAAAATTTTTATTCAGCCATCAGTTGGACGATGACTGTAGTGGAGAATGGTTTTAGCTTAGTCTATTTTTACATGTAAGCTCGGCTCTCAGTTTGTAGGATGATTATGCCTCATTGAATGACTTGATAATTTGCAACGGTAACAAGATTAGAAACGTTTATTCACCATCGATGAATTTAGAAAAAACGGTAAATTGAAATATTTTGAACTGAGTTCAGTCTTTGGTGATAATAAGTGAATTGTTGGCAAAATCAAAAAGCGATAGGAAGGCACAGTGAGGAAGGAGCAGATAAGCTGTTGATGGGAAGGAATATTGAGGACTAGCAGAAACTCAAATTCATGCAATCGACTGTTATCCCCTCAATATGAATTCGATCCACCCATTACCTTGAACAAAAATTGAGCTTGGCAGTATATGACGTTTTGTCGATGGAATTGGGGGCGATGCACTTGTCATTCAATCTCAAAATTGATGGGTAACTAGAATGAAAAATAGATTTGCGTAACTTCAGCTTTTTTGTTTTTATTATACCTTCGGCAGCGTCAATCCTGTTTTTCACCTGCGCACTTGAACCGCATTAAGGTTTCATACGTTCACTACCCATCATAAATAAACGTCACATATATCGCCGTGCACGCACACGGGAAATAATTAACCATCTCCGTCCCGAACGACACCTTCGTTCAACATAAATGATAATCACGATTTTGCGTTAGTGGCCGGGTGCAATTAGCGATCTCTCTCTTTCCACGAGAGCGGGGCCCTCGGTGGATGTCTTATGAACTAATCCTCCTCCCTACTCTCACTCCCTCTCTCCCTACCGCAACCACTACTGCGCCACAACCCCCAACAACATCCCTAATAGATCGACCCCCTTTGCTTAATCGAGTGGTTAAGACGCTGTCCATTGTTTAATTGGGTAATTAATTAATCTTATCTATGTGCGCGAGTCAACTTAATTTCGCTCTTCGCTCTCTCCTCCCCGCACCCTCTCACTCCCCTTCCCGGTCTTAGTCGTCCGACGGGAGGACTCCGCCTCGAACTCCGGACGGGAGTCGTTTCTTCTTTGTCTTTCCTCCCCTCCTCCCATTTCCCTCTTCCTCTCCGGCAAAGGAATCCGTCCACATCCCGACCTCTTTGCTGCCTCGGTCGCCCCCTGATCCTCGCGTAACCCCGACGCACGCTGGCCGCGAGCTTCACAGAGGGCAGCCCACATCTCTCTCCCTCTCGTTCGTCTCCCATAGTACAAGGTGCTTTCCTTCACTTCACTGGAGAAACATGCGATGTTAAATACAGCGTTTACATAAGTTAATGCGCGAAACGTTTTTCGCGGGTCATCGAAATAGCCGAAAGAATTTTATTTCTAAGAAAAATTCCGTATTTTTATGCCACGCTTGCTCGGAATGAACGTCTCACCTTTATTTTTCTCCAGCATGTTAGGGATGTTTAATTTTGATTTCATCGGCAGAATGCGTTGATTTCATTATCTACCATGAGAGTCACATGAAGCAATTTTCTATTCTATGAATTAGGTCTACAACAAATATAATACTACATATTTTTTTTTTCTATTCGGTCCAATTTCTGTTCAATTTTACTCTCGAATGCAGGGGTAAGTCATTAAGAATATTGAGAATTGTCAGCGGCCTTGTAGACAGCCTTGTCAATTGTCTTACTTGCGGCCATGTTTATTCACTTGAATCTCAAATGTGAGGGCCTGATATCTTCATACTTTCCTGAAGCAAGTTCGACAGTCATGGGATGGAATAGTTCTCTATTTGGTCAAATTATCTGTCAATATCGCTATATCAGGGAAATTCTTCAGCTATTGCATATGAATTTGGCGTGTTACCAAAGTAACTTAACAATTTTTCGTGGCCGAGTATTTTAGCGGATTCAGTGACCTCTTTAGGTATTGTGCCGGATTTTTCAATATTTTCATCTTTATTGATTTTTCGGTTGATCCCCGCTTTAAAAAATGCGCTGCAGACATGCATCCAAAATCGTCAATAAAACATTACCAAAGAATGCGGAGGAATATGCGAATATCTCACCCTCTTTACGTTGCTGTGCGCGAGTAATCATCCCATCCTGTCTTTTTTCAGCTTTCCTTCCTCGAATGTATTGATTTTATATTACCACTCGTGACATTTTACTCTCCTACGGAGCCCGGGAAACGTATGCGTTTTGTTGATATAAAAATACGTTATTTTTGAAGCAATAAAATATCTCACTCCATGCTTGTTCGTGGAAGTTCTGAGACACCCTTGTCTCTCCTTCAATACTATTCTCCCCAACCGCAAAGGGCAGGCCACCAGCAGCTGAGTACATTCGCGGAAAGCTGAATTTGGGAATTGAAGAAGTGCGGAGAGAAAACCAGCGGTAGCATTAGCCTGCTCTGAAGGAAAGAAGCCAAGTTTTTACGGCCTATCCCAAGCACGGATTGAAAATATTTTTCCCAAGCACGGTTTTCTCCATTCAGCACTCATGTGGAGATCGGAATTATTTTTGAAAAATCTCTGAAACTGCTGTGATTCGAACCGTAGTCCTCGGAATTGGAAGGCAGTATGCCAGTCACATCACCAAATTTTACCATCGTTAATATTATATGTTGATATAGTGCCAGCCAAAGCTGATTATGGTGCAGGAAAGAGCATTGCGATAACTCGATAAAAATGACAGATTGGCGTGTGTTGTAGCTGTGGAGTGATGTATCGGGCATCCGTAAGTTGCCAAGATGCAAATCGCGCAAATTGTAGCTGCGAAACCAACCTGATGCCTCCCACCTCAACAGGTTTGTTTTACGATCAATCCATGAAACACCCCCTCAGAAGCATTTAAGGTTATTTAAAGTACGAAAAAAGAATGCCATTTTGGCGAACGAATATAACTTCGGAATAAAATGTCTTAGAGCAAATCCGCGGTCGTCCCGAGATTTTCTTCAACCCTCGAACTTTCCCTTACAAACAAGAGAAATTTCTGTTAACGATCGCGTCCAAAAAATTTTCACTTAAATTTGAAGCATACGAAAAGAGTAAAAAAAAGTTTTTATATGGCTCTCGAGGACTATGACGAAATGAAATGTCGAAATTATCCGTGTTTCTGCAAGTGCACGGCCGACTCTATATTTCTTTGTCTCGCCAATTTACCCGACAGCTTTGCTAAACGAACGTATCTAAAAAATTGCACCGCGCTCTTAAGCACCTGAAAAAGTGTAAAAAAAACTTTTTCTTTTGCTTAAAAAAATCATTTTAGAGTGAAATGTATAACCCAAACTTTGTTAATGCTAGTTCATGGCCGCCCCTGTATTTACTTTCCCTGTTCGTCATGACAACTTAGACATACGGCAGCTTCCCAGAAAATTCAGTCTACTCTGAAGCATGTGAAAAAGTGTGAAATAAATATCTGCATCACCACCCTACGAGCCGTTGCATGAGCGTGTGGCTGGAGGTGTTAGGTCACCAGCCGTGTAAAGATGTAAGGTTTTGGGAGGTGAAATGGTGTGTTGTATTATGGAAGTGTATTTAGTGGAGCGCAGTTTTTACTGTGGTCGCTTATTGTGCGCGGAAAGAACGAGTTTTTGTACCTATCCGTTCGGCAGTGTATCTCTTATATTTTATCGCTTCTGTCGGACTTAGAGATGTAGTGAGGCGTCATGATGATATTCTCTGTGTTGCTCTTAAACACACCAGTTCTGAATTTCTCAAGTAACCTAAGCCTAGCGCGTAGCCTCCGAGTCTCTAGGGGCTCCCATCTTAATCCCTCTAAAAGTTGTGAGACTATATGTTCGCTCGTAGAGGTTTTTAACGAAGCATGCTGCTTTTCTTTGTCTTTAAAAAATATTTTTGGTTAAATGTTTATGACCAGGGTCGCAAATGCTCGTGTAGCGATCGAGGTGTGGTCTAACCAGAGCGAACCAGTGCTAAAGAGAATCTGTATTTCACTTTTTCAGCCGAGAACCTTCCTATGATACGCATAGCAAATCTTAGTTTCTTTAATACTGTGCCGTATATGTTGTTATACCTACGTGTGTTCCTCACGATATATCAGAAGTTAAGGAAATTCCAAGATATGTAACTGTATCTAAAGATTTTATGTTTACTCCACCCGCAGCGTAGGTATGGCGTTTGTGTGATGACTTTCGCAGGCAGTGAACTGTGCATTTAATTCTAACCCCCACTCCTGGCACCACGAATGAATGTTGCTAAGGTCAGATGACAGAGCTTCAAAGTCCGAGTCTTCGCTTATTTCTCGGTAGATATCTGTACCGTCTACAAATAATCTTCATTTACTGCTAACTCGAGAACTTAGGTCATTAATGTATATTATGAATGAAAGAGGGCCGAACACACTTCCTTGAGGAACACCGAATGTGATGGAGGCACTCTGAAGAATGTGAAAAATTGTGATAAGAAAGGTTCTTTTGGCTGACAAATAATTAATTTGGAAAGAGTACTCTCCCCTTATACTTGCTGCTGCAAGTGCGCGGCCACTCCTTTTATTTCCTTTAGTCCGACTCTCCTCCTCTTTTCCCCTACCGCCTAGGTTTGACGCCCAGGCATTTCACTCTCAGTCTCTCCCTCTCCTCCGAAGCACGCATCACCCCCACGTTGGAACACAATCTCCGCGGGTGGCTCTCTTCGATTAATTTGCATTCTACACTCGCATTCATCCCCCCACCTTCAACTCTTTCCTCCCCCTGTTCTGTCCCACCGTTCCAACCTCTCCATTCCGCAGTCCACCCTTCTCCGTTCACCTCTCTCTCGTACAACCTTGCTATGCAATCCCGGTCTCTCCCACTGCCCTTCTTGCCTCCCCCCCCCGTGCACCTTCATCTGTCTCTTCTCCCATTTCCCCCACGCCGGTCTTGCTCCTTCATCGCTGTTGTTCTTCTCCTCCCGTCGGGACGCTGGGACCACCGTGCAACATCAGCATGAGCCCCCTCTCTTCTCATCGCCACCTCGGCCATCCCCCGCAGGACGGGGTCTTAACTTTACTCTTTCTTCCCTTTCTCGCCGTTTTTGACCTCTCGTTTCCGTTCCTTTCATCTGAAGGTTATTACCTTACGAGGCATTTTATTTTTCTAACTTTTGCATATGAGAAAAATATAGTGAGCCGAATATCCTAAGCAAAGAAGTCTCTATTCCAAAAGAGGGGCCTGCTCACTGAACGCAACTTGGACCTGACACGACAACAAGGGATGAAATTCACCATGAAAAAACTATTTGACTTGACCGGGATACGAACTCCAATCCACCAATTGCTGGACACCGCCAAGTTCCTTCTTCAAGTCACATTTCAATGGGGGTTAATGCGAACTAGGTGCAGGTATCTTGAGTCCATAGCAAAGGAGACGATGACCCCGCTTACTAAGCCACTGTTGTGGTGAATAAACCCAACATTGTCGTTTTATAACGACTAAATTGACATTTTTCCAATCGTTGCATGCACAAATGCTGCCTCGGCATGTTAGTAGTCACTCGCATTACTGCATATGTTGAAAAATATAGCGAGCAGAGTGGCCTGAGCAAAAAAGACTCTATTCCAACGGAGGGAACTGCTTACAGATAGAAACTTAGGCATAGCATGACCACAAGGGATGAATTTCGCCATGGAAAAATAATTTGACTTGCTCGGGATACGAAACTGGATTCCCCAATTGCTCGTCAGGTTTGTTAGCCAGTAACACCACCAAGTTCTCTTGCTTCGGGTCAAATTTTGTCGGGGGTTAATTCGAGCAAAGTGCTGGCGTATTGAGTCCATATCGTGGCAAAGGAGACGATGACCGTACTTATTAAGCACAAGTCGTGGTGGATAAATCCAAAATTGTCGTTTTATAACGACTAACTCAACAATTGTCCAATTAGTGCTTGCACAAATGATGGTAAATCGTCACTCGTACGAGTGCATATGTACTCAAGGAAACATTACATGGAAGGACATGATCGTTTGTAAACACAGTGAATGGCAAGTTGCATGACAAACTGAAATTCTGTGATTTAACATTATTTTTTGGATACGACCCAGGTTTCGATGTGAAATATCATATTCAGGTATAAAATGACGTTGAGCGATGTAACCCGAGTCGTATCTAAAAAATTAATGTGGAATCACAAATTTAGCATTCCATTCTCACATGGTTCCATAAAGTTACGCCTGAATCCACCTCTTATAGATTGAAACTCAAGCCGAAAAGTAATCAATCACTTAATTAGCATTATCTGTGGAGGACGCTCTCATATTGTATTAAATCGGAGACGGTAAGTGCTGCAGATTAAAAGAGTATAAAAGCAACTGAGATATTGTGTTATCAAAGAGTGACAAAAATTAAATGGTCGGAAGAATTGCCACTTAAGAGTTCTACGAAGAGTCGGAGGGAAACTAAGTATGATGAAAAGTCTGGGAAGAAGAAAAACTTAGTTTTAAAAAATTTCACGACAAAAAACAGTGATAATCTTTAATGGGAGGAGAAATCAATTGTAAGAATTCCAGAGGAAGATCAAGAATGAAATTTAATCAGCAGCGGAGGACAGTGAAGACAGCGGGAATGGGACATTTCGGCGCAACCCCTTTGGCCGTTGGCTCCGCCGTGTTGGAGACGGCCGTATCGGCGCCAGACCGGTCGGAAAGCGGCCGTTATGGATAAAAATCCCAGAAACATCTTCGGTTTGCAATGAAAATTTTCTACTCATCTTCTTGGTCTTATCTACAGCGTGTATGATGTGTAGAAAGGCTTCTCGGGATTCCATCCGGGTTGGAAGGTCCATGACCGACGTTTCGGCTGCTTACTCTGCAGCCGACCTCAGGGAAGTGAGATGCCGATGGTTGGAAGTGTCCCTTTATATATTGTGTATGTAAAGGGTCTAAGAGTGGATAAACACTATATATAAAGGGACACTTCCAACCATCGGCATCTCACTTCCCTGAGGACGGCTGCAGAGTAAGCAGCCGAAACGTCGGTCATGGACCTTCCAACCCGGATGGAATCCCGAGAAGCCTTTCTACATTCTATTCACCGGGAAAACCTAAAATCTTTCGTGTATGATGTGAATTAATGGCCTGTTTATCAGTTTCATAGTTCCGGTATAATGAGAGAAGTATTTAATGATTTCACCGGTCTTAATGGATATGTCATCCCATGTTTATTATTAGTGATTCATTACAGTAAATGTCATTTTTAGAGCAAAAAGCAATAACTAATTACCATTCCAATCAGTGTGTGGCTAGTGTGATAAAACGGCAGAAGGCCCCCAACAGAAGGTGATGTGTCTAGTATTCAATGATGACTAAAGCGAGTATTCTTACAGGTAGACCGTGTGGGGATAAAAAGCGCATTCGCATCTTTAACTGAGTTCTGTGTTGTCCAATAAACCTCTCCAATTCAGTTCATTTAGAGCTTTTTACTGAACTCCGCTGGTTATTACGAAACGAAAACGGATGGCTCATAAAATCTCGTTATTACGTCCGGAGATCATCAGATTAATTAGTCTAAGGACTTGGTCCTTCAGCTTTTACCTGCACTTTAACGAACTAAGTTTCAAGTTCTTCTTAATTATGGCTCGTAGTTTATTCACGGCTCATCATTTCCTCGGGCTCGCCGTTAATTGCAATGATGGCCGATGAATACTTCGTTCCAAACTACAGGCAAGTTTAAGTAGAAATTTGGTTAATTTGAAGAGGTCATGGAGAAAATTTTTTTTTCATGCTTCCCTTTAGTATCTCAGTTAATTTGAAGAGGTAGTTAATTTTTGCCATTTGTATTTCAAAATGTACGGAGTAAAAGAAATGCTTTCGACTTTTCTCCTTATAAAATAATGTTCCCTTTTACCGAGCTCTCCTCTCGTTCTTGGTACTTTAACCTTCCAGTGAATGGTTTAACTATTGTACCTCAAATTGAGAGAAAAGCCTCGAAAAGAGCAAGTAAGATGGATGCAGAAACTTTGCTTGAAAAATGTTTAGCCCATAGCGGTCAGATTTAGCTACATTGGTTGAAAGTTGTGACTTGAACCAGGAAAAGAATGAATTGTGTATGATTGACCTGACCGTATGTTTTTATGTTACTGATTCCGTCTTTGCACACTCAGTGACAGTGTATAGCGGTTTCGGTATTGCTTGTTTACACGACAAGTAAATACCATTATGATGAGAAATATGTTTACGTTTCCCACTTTCTCTTTTTTATCTCAATCCCCAATGAATGGAAGAGAGAAATGAATAACAAGCCAGACAAAATAGTCTGCTTTGGCTTGCAATTACATGCTTTAGAATGACCAATCTTTGCTTCATTGGACGAGCAAGATATCAGACAGAAGGGACGAGAATAATGCTGGCCAGAAAAGAGTAAATTTTGGCGACTCTCTTAGGGAGACTAACTGAGAAGCACGCCCAATATTGTGAAAGATTTGCTGTCATTACACTTGCCTCCCGGAGATCCAGGTGGTTAATATTTAAGTTAATGGCACTTTATCAACTTTTATTTTTTAACAAATTACACTTTATCAACTACTCCTCAAATCGTATTGGTGATTCACGTTTAAGTTTCACGAAATTATTCAATGGATCTTTGCCGTTTCCCTCAAATATTTCTTGATGCAATGTCACTGTTGTCTGTTATTGCTGATTTATCATTTCTTTCACCTATGTTTGATGTCGTTATGCTAGTTTTTAGAACTGGAACCCTTAAGATGAAATACCACCGGTCCGTATCTCGTTTGATATTACATTGTTTAATACAAACGTTAAGCTTGCGTTAAATGTCTTTTCTGGGAGAAGTTCTGTTGCCATATGTGCCCTCACGTCACATACGTTACAAGCGCAAACGTAGGCACAAAAAGAATCAGTCACTCACGTAAAATTTCCAAGTTTCAGTAGCACAACCACCTTCTTTGGAAGGGGATCATAAGCATATCATATAGAAGAATAAACAGAAACGTATATTTTTCATTAGCTCAAATAAATATCTGGGCGAAAGACAAGGCTTTCCATTGGGACCATAATGGAGGTCCACTAAGTGACACCTCATACTATAACCAGTGTAGTTTCCATTCCTATTTTTTCCTGCTGGGTCAATGCTGTTACAAGTCGCCATTAACCCAGTATATATTGAAAATCATTTGAATATTATTGCCCACTGTTATGTGCGTAAGTTTTTCTGTGGTCTCAGCACGTATGATATCAGTTAGTCTACTGACTTTCAGCAACACTAGCCATTCAGTCCATAGAATGGTTGACTGCAGTCCTCGATAATATCGAACCCTCCCTCGATCACTTGCTTATTCCGCCATTTCGTCGTAGCTCTTTTTTACTGTTTCATATTTGGTTTTGGTTGGTGTATGTCGGCAACCAAATCCTACGACCTATTATGAGACCTATTATGTCCTTACATATTCATATCGTCTGTGTGGGGAATATCCATTTTGGCCTTGTCTCTTTGGTAATGCCCCGTATATCTTTGTTCTCTTCTACCCTGCTTGTCCACGTTTAAACGTAATTCCCTCGCACCCAATCCCATCCATTTATTTAGACATGTACGACTCGCATCATCGCATCCAGAACTAAATTTCAACATCCTCTGATGTCCTCTCTTCCAACTTTCCGTTATTCCCTATCTCTGCCTAAAAGTCCAAAACTCCACACAAATGTAACGAGGTTTTCTGTTTCCTTATTGCTACCTTACTCTCCGTCAACCCAAACGTTGCTTTTTCATCGTGAATGTCTTCTTGGCTTTAGTGGTGCTTCACATAATTCCGCTGAACTCCTTCCATCCCATGTAGGGTAGCTTCTTAGGCAGGTAAAGGATTTTAACCTGACCTATCACTTCTCCTTAATTGTCTAATACCTGCCTGCAGCTTTTCTTTTCCATACCCTTTGGGTTTTTGTTTCTTCCGGTTTATTTTTATATTGTATCATTTCAATACTCGGTCAGATGCGTTCAAGGATGCCTTAGGTCTTCACTCGAAAGTGTGTGATGTGTTCCCGCTTTCCAAGGGCCTTGGGCCGCATAGCTTCTTTCTTTATTCCCTTTCGTTTAACTAATTTTTGCTTTCATATATCGAGATCACAGGATGAGCATAAGAGGAGGTTATATGTAGCTGGAATGAGATATTTGATAAGTGTATACCGTAAATGTGGATGGATATGGGTAGAAATGAGTGGGTCATGAAAGAATATGAGTTTGATGATCCATTAATGGGCATATATATATATGAAAAGTGCAACGTTGTCTTGGCTATGCCGGGAGAACGAATGGGAGTCGAATAAAGTGACAGATATATGATATTAAGCATGCTGAGAGAGCTGGAGGCAGCCAGTAACCTATACTATATAACATCAAAGGAGAAAAGACAAAGATCCTTGTCATGGGCAGAATGGGACCTGATTGCAAAATCATGCTAAATGGTCAAAGACTCGATACAGTACAGGTGTTCCAGTACCTTGGAAGCAAAATCACATTAGATAGAGGTAGTGCCAAAGAGCTCATCCGCAGGATTAATCAGGCCAAGGCAGCTTTTAATAAAAAGAAAAGGGTCTTAACTTCGATCAACATTAATTTGCGTTTAAGAAAACTCCTACTCAAGACATTAGTGTGGAGTGTTTTGCTTTATGGAAATGAGATATGGACACTTGGCATGTATATAAGAAAGAGAATAGAGGCCTTTGAGAAGTGGTGCTACCGGAGAATCCTCAAAATATCTTGGATGGAGAGGGTGACTAATGAAGCGGTACTACGGAGAGCTGATGAAGTGCCATGTGGAACACAATGAGCAAGAGACGAGACAGCGGGATAGGCCACACTATTATACATGAGGGACTATTAGGACCATTATAGAGGGCTCGTTCTGGTAGAAATGCGAGAAGCAGACTCAGAAAGGAATACGTCAAACAGATTGTAGAGGATATGGGCTACCATTCCTACTTGGAGTTGAAGAGACTGGCTCAAGATTGGGCGGAATGGAGACGGAAAACGACTGCTGCAAAGCGATCTATTGTTTGTTCACCAGAGAAGATATGATGGTAGAGTGAATAGTGTGAGAGAAGGAGATTAACAGTGAAAGTCATGGGTGAAACCAGGGGGACAGACTCTAAAGAGAAAAATTATTAGGAATCTTAAGAACAGAGAAGTGTGCATGAAGCAATGCATGACTATCCGAGAAGCGAAATAGGTATGCAAGGGTAGGACATTACGGAGGAATTTCTTAAAAGAGAGCCATGGTTCTGGACCAAACAGCAATGACAGGTTCTTTTAGTTTTCCTGTACCTTAAAGGGAATGTAAGCGTGATAGGAATATATGTACGTATTTATCCGGAACTCTCGTGCGGTGGCAATATTCCCTTTGTCTAACCCATCCCTTTTTCTCATTTTGCATCTTCCAGCTCCACTCCTAACGCCCGCCGTCTTGACTCTAGTCATCCACTCCTTGGGCGGTTGAGGTAGAAAAAAATCTCTCCTTATTCCAAGAGTAGAGACGACAAGGCACGGGCTAAGGAAACACTTCCCACTTCATTAACCAAACATCACCGCGATTCAATTCCCTTCCGCCGACGCGGTACACGTACGATGAATGTCGTGGAAGCAACGAGATCTCCCCGGGAGAACTGCGCTCCTCGTGCGTATTTTGTCTCCGCGATGCAATCTCATCAATTGACGAGATTTAAGCGCTGCTTAACATGCCTCGGATCCGTTATTCTTCAGAGGGGTGGGGAAGGTGTTTCCCTCTCATTTGATCCTTGAAGGGGTGAGCATGCATGCACGGCCTGATGCTTTAAATAGAATGGATGAAAAAGTAAACATGCATGTCTCTCGATAATTACCCTGTAAGTGAATTTCCTCATCAAATTTAATGCCGCTATAGGAATGAATGCAAAAAATAGTGATATATCTCATCTGAGGCTTGACAGAATTTACTTTATCAAGATCTGCCTCCTCGGAACGTTGTGCAAAGCAAGCATGTGCGCCATTTACCTTTGGGTAAATCGTGCAGCGTGACAAAATTGAAATTGAATGTCACTTCTTTTAATTTTGCGAGTTCTGAAGCATTTTGGCAGGTACTTCTGGAAAACTGTTTCCCGGATTGACTGGATAATTTAAATCAATCGTTCTTGTTTTCTCGGCTTTTCTTTCTGAAATAGTGTAACTATATATCGATAAAAAGGTTTTTTTCCGCGAGCTTGCCTGTCTTGGATGGTAAAAATTCATTAATCGTCCTAAGGGGTTTTTCAATGATGTAAAATGTATTTCAGTTCCAATAAGTTCGTAGTACCCTGTTATATGTATTGAAAAAATAATTGCTCTTGAAGTCAATTGATTATGAGGATTACTACGGAAAATATCCACATTAGTCATTTCGGAACTCATACTAGATTTCATAAAGATATCTAGTGAAATATGGGAAAATTGATGGGGTACGACGAATTCTTCGTTCAAGTTTGTAAAACTCTCTAGAAATTAGTATAAAACAAACAAACCGTCTGGATTTTAACCTAGATTGAGTCTGAGTATGTTTTTCAAACTTTATTTCTAGAAAGTATTGAATAAATTTCATTGTTTCATCACTTTGTGGTTTTTGCTTGTGAAAATAAGGGGAGAGAAAATCGTTTCGGGTGTATTCTCAATGCAGTGGCAAAATTATAGGAATATTTCGACTTAGGCGTTGCAAGTGTTTCATCACTTTGAAGAGGATTTTTCTTCTGAACGGTATAAAGGGTGTGCTGATAAATTTATGTAAATTTCAACTTGAATATAGCGCGGAAACGAAACGAAAAACTTCTAAAAATTGCTAAATCAATTTTGCATTAAATATCTTAATTATCACCGTAGATAGATGAAAGAAAAGAGATTATCAAGCCCTCAGGGAGTCCGCATCCACAATCTATATGTGCTGTACGTTTAATTCTTACCATGGAGAATGTACATGCATTGAAGAGATGTGCGTCTGAAAGTGGCGTGACGTATGTGAAATGAGTCGATTCTTTTTCAGGAGTGACGGAAAGTGGTGGTGTTGATCAAATTGTGGCTGGAAATAAATTAATGAAATGTCTGTATCTGCCTCTTCATATAACCGTCTAGTATCAATCAAATCAACGCTTTCGTGTAACCCAGTCGTACCCTGCCCGATTAGAAATACTTTCCCGAGTCTCAGCAATGCACTTGTTTTTCAGCTGGAAAATATATTTAAGACTTTTCGTACCAAGCCTAATTATGGACACTTGTTTTTCGTCTTCTTATTTTTCACGAAGGCTTTATCGTTATTTAATTTCAAGCGAATTCTCAGAAATGACCCCTCTTCAGAAATGCGCCTTAATCTCATCGCGTCAGAAAAACAACGACGCGGCCGAAACCCCGAAGAAGAAATGAAAAGAATACCTGCTCACCGCGGAAACCTTAAACAGAACAGCATTTGGTAGAATTTGTTTGCTATAGTCAAAAATACCAAGTTAGGATTTACGTGCAAATTTTTGCATGATTAAGGGGATCTGGTCGAGAAGTCAGTGAATTGACCAAATCACCTTCCTGTCTCTTTGTCTGTTAAAATGTAGGTACATACATACTGAGATCTACTCATAGATAACCTAAAGATAAACGTGCCGTAGAATAAATTGGGATATGACCTGCACAATATCCTCCAAATCTAGTCGTAAATCATAAAAATGGTGAATTAGGGTCTATTCAGGGTGAATAAAACAGAAATAGCACTTTTTGTTTTGCTAGGAAATATTTTAATAGCATTCCGCAACATGCATAATAATGGACGCTTGTCTCTTGGTGTATTATTCCTAATATGGCCTTTGATTTGTATTAGGTATATCCCTTACAAGTTCTCAAAATTGAACCCATGCGCAAACGTGCCATGTTCGTTGTTATTGGTCGGTATCTTCTTAAGGATCCTTCTTGTGCTGGCGTTATTTTGAGTCTGAGTTATTGCGGCTGTGAACTCCATAACGATGATCTTATGAGTCGCATAATCGCTCTAGGAGTAGATATGATAATGCCTATCTCCTTATAACGCTGTAGTCATGAGTCAAGCTCCCTGTGTGAATAAAAGAAACCATTGGAAATCTTATGTTATTATCTTAGTGGAAGGAGTAAGATATAGGAGCCCTGAAAGTCTTAAAGCTTAACTGACTTTTTTCAAATTTTTGTCTCTCAGTTTTGGATTTTTTATTTTTTATTATTCTTTAAATTTTTTGAGACGAGAGGCTTATAAATAGTAGGTACCTTAGAACAGATTCAGGACTACAGAATACAAAAAGTACATTGCTAAGAAATCAGCTTAAGGAGGGAGTTACAACCTTCTATCAATGAACTCTGCGTTCTCACTCTTTTGTTGTAGAAAAAACTGGTCAGTTACAGAAACATTGGTGTTCCCGATGGAAGTTCTCCACTTCATTCTTATTCCATTCTTATTTTTCTTATTCCATGTTTCAAGCTTTCACGGATGACATTTCTATTTGCTTAAGAAACTTTTGGTTTTTACAGTTAATATGTATGAATGTGTCACACCATTGTCTTTGCATGACTCTTCGGATAGGTTTTTTAGAACCAGTTGAGGCACACCTGCGGATAAATTCTATATTGCTGTTGATGAAAATGGTCGTCATGCATTTTCCATTCATAAAAATTTAAGGACATCCACAGGTTCACCTAATATATTGAGGAAGGCATTGGCGAGTTAAGCTTGATGTATTTTTCAAATGCCTTTGCGAACTAAATCACATCTGAAAATTTTTTCATAGCGCATTTTATCTATAAATAAATGTGTCTTAATATTTCAAACAAGATTATTCCTTATAATGACCCGCGCAATAATCGAGCAAATGCCCTTGCAAAATATTATTTCTTCTTCCTACGCCTGTAGTTTAGATTTTAGTGACAGTTTCTTCTTAAAAACGGCACTTAAGTAGAATTCAATGGCTTCTCTTGAGCCTCGTATTGTCAATACAACTATAAGGAACACAACATGCAGCCTGGTAATCATTTTCCCCTTTAATCGCGAAAATTGAGATATGTTGCGACCGAGTTCTGAAAATCCATAAAGTTTCCGTTGCAATAAGTGGTGGGAAGTATTTTCCTAGTGTCAAATCGAATGCCTTCTCGGAAAAGGTGGAGTATTCTTTTTTTGCGGAGAGGGACTGCTAGGAAATGAGGACAAGGAGGTTCGCAGTTCTTGCCCGCAATTAGCGTCCTCGATTGGTACCGGAAAGCGCTGGAAAAGCTAACTTTTGTAAGAGGGAGAGCCAGGTATTGTGGTCGAGGAATCCCAGGATTAGAGCAATGAACACTTCCATTTATATGTTCTGAATAATTACTTCTTCTGGCCTCCCCGTATGTGATAGTAAAAGTTTTGGTGGAAAGAGTGTATCTATGAACCATAAGGTAGATCTTTGCGTGCCCAATACCCGATGGAATTGTGCCCTAAGTAAAACAATTTGCGTTATGACAACAAGATTTCTGATTTTCGGAATACTATTTTCAACCTTTGATACATACACTCTAATAATTACCTTCTATTTGCCCGGGTTGCTGCCGTTGAACTGAATACATTGCTTGCATGTAAGGCATGTTCAATCAGAGTTTTGGGAATATACTGAATGTGTGCCTCTTGGAGCATATGCGACTCTTTGCTTACGTTTATTAATAAGGCTCCCAAGTTAAAAGAAAAATAAGAATGATCAGAAATACTCAATAATTACACTATCTCATAATAAATGGATTTTACGAACATTATTGGGATCATAGAAGATTTGCTATTTTCCCGGCGGTTAAAATGTGTGGTTATTCGGTTTTCACTCCTGGTCAAATACTTGCCCGCCTCCAACATTTCGACAGAATACCCGTCCACCTGAATTAGGGCAATGATCATCATTCCGTATTCATTTCCCTGATGATGACGGAAGAGTATTTTGTCGAAACGTTGGCAGTAGCAAACCCGGTGTGAAACCCGAGAAACCTCCGCAAATAATGGTGATTATTCTCTATTAATAAAAGGCGTATATGATACTTTGTAATCTCAATATTTTTCCCTGAATTATCTCTTTTGTAATAATATACAAACGTGTCTCAGATGACTTTAATTGTAATTTTTCACGGGACAGCTTCGGAATTTCCCACGGATATTGGGACATTTTTAATTTCATATTCTATGGTGATTTTTACGGGTTCGGACGCAATAAAACTAATTGAATATCTGTGCTATTTAGGAATCCATTATTCTTCGGAAGCAGGCCTGCAATATAACGTAACTATTAGGGTGAATATATCTGAGGTTGAGTGTAGGATATTGACTCTCCGATAGCTAATTGCCGTACCGTAATTTTTTTAAATTTGTTCGCAATTGTATCTGGTAGGACTCGAACGGACTGATGATTTGGATAAAGGGAGTTTGGTAGGAACTGTCTTAAATCCTACCAATATTGATGGAACTCCTCTGACGATGGTGATAGTTAAAACCGAGAGAGATATGTCTCGTATTCACAACATGGAAACGTTGCTGACACCGATTGTGATGAATAATTAAATAGCTTTCAGATCGGTGCGTCAGTGTCCCACGTTTTCCTAATTTATTTGACATATTTTCGAATGCAGAGAGTGAAAACCGACGAATGCTGGACGAATGCCTTCCGAGCCTTTGAGATTCCGTTCCCACTATGGTGAGACCGCACCCCTCGCCCCTTTCTGCTGTCCGCACGTGAATGACAATAGCCGGCTACCGTGGACCATGGTTAAGGTCCTTTGCGAACGTGTCTCCCTCCTGCATTACGAACGCCTCAAGTGCCAATGATATGCGCGCCCTTAAGGGATGCTAACGCACCGGCGTGCGGGAGAATTAAAGCGCAGTTTTAACTTATATTTTGTCTGACTGGGACGGGTGACATCTTTCTTATTGAAGGCGCTAGCAGGATGGCTGGGGAAAACTGTCGTTTTCAAAATGACCAAACGCGGTGTGACTCCCGAAAGGAGACACCCATCATGCTAATCGCCGTGGAAACCTTCGTATCGGCGTATATATTTTTCTTGAATTTGTTTTTTTTTTTTAAAGACCCGGGTTTAGGCGTCCAACATTGTCCTCATCAACTGAAGCTGACGTTGAACGCCAAAACCCGGATCTTTTCTAATAAAAACATGGAAAAAGAAAGTTAAGAGTTATTATCTTTATGTTAACAAATTTCATAAAGTTACGCCTCAAACCACCACTTTTTTTGCTCATTTAATGGTGGGTATCAAAATTTCAAGCGAAGTTCTTCAAGACTCCAACCAAAGGTCTTAGTATTCTCATTTGAGCAGTTTCGATTCGTTGATTGTCCCCTCAGTTTAAGATCCAAGATTAATTGCCATGTAGGAGTACTGGTCAACTTACTACAGTATAAAATCTTATCAACACCTCTCTTCTCTTTTGTTTCCGGAAACCGATTATTAGAACTCGATAAGTACGGGTAGATTTTTGAATTGGCTCTTCTCTTCCTTGTTGCCACCTATTTGTTATCAAACCGCGCTGATATTGGAACAGTTTTCTAATAGTATTTTGGCTAGTAGTGCGATTCTAATATTTAAATGTATTTCCCTCATTTAGAAATAGTCATCATGCAGGACTAAATGTAACTCTCTTCCAAAGTACCTTTCAAATTTAGTAAACATATTTTAATGAAAAAATAAGCTCGTAAAGAGGTGACTAATTTTGCTTACTATCGAGATTAAGTCATGTGTGTTACTAACCGACTGGAACGTAGTCATTTTATTTGAAAAGTCTCTCTCGCCAGATCGCACCAAGGGATTTCCCATTAGCTCCAGATATAATGTGACTTGCAGATTTTTGTGTTGACACTTTCGTAATTTAAAATACCGTGATTTTAATGCCGTAAATTTTTTTAGATAGGGCTATGAGTTAAAAAGTATATTTATAATTAAACGATGACTTTCCAGCACGCGGATAAATGTTGACTCAGAAGTTGGAAATCCACAGGAAATCACACCAATTTCATTTATAAAGTTGATGCATTATTCACTCTTGGCCATGGACTGCTGCCTGTACGTGGTGAAAGGACCTCTGCGTCATGAAGTGAATGGAAAAGGTGAGGTTGTTTGAAGATGAACAAGAAATTGTAATGTAAAGTGGAGGAGAAAAGTCTGTTGATCGAGGAGTTGATCAGTAGTGGAAGAAGGACCTACTTAGAGGGTGCATTGAAGTGGATAACCAAGGGAAGCATTTTTGTTATTCGCGAAAGAGAAGGGAAGAAAATTGGTGCTGTAGACGAACTAGAGAACGAAAGAAGAATAGAAAGCTTAATAGATGGAGAGTTTTAGATTATGGAAAAAATATTTCAATAGTTGAAACGTATTTATAATTTACCTAACTTTCCACTCCTACCCATTAGTACCGACATTTTAAAAATTGTCTTCCATCGCCCTTTTTCCAGTCCGTAAAGAAAAGCTAACTATATTGTATTTTTTACGAATGCTTCACGGTTTTCTTTTACAATGCAATTTTTCGGTTTCTTCCCGCGTTTCAGCATTTTTGTGGACAACCGTTTCGCAGGCATTCCAGTCGGTTTCATCAGGTCCTCATGAACAGGAGAATTGTCTGTCAATTCTATTGTTCATCAAGACCTTAGATGCTGACTAGAATTCAGGTGAAACGGTCATCCACAAAAATGCTGCAACGCGGGGAGAACCCGAAAAATTGCAATATATATTGAAATTGATTTTGAAAATAGGCGTCGAGAAGCATGACAGTAGTGAGTACCCGGTACCAGTTTATTTGTTGACATTATTTGAATGCGATTTAGGGGAAGCCAGCTATTCATCGCCAGCTATATATACATCGTCAGTAAAGGATCTTGGTGTATAAATAGATAACAAGCTTAATTTCTCCGATCATATTCAGACAGAGAAATCAAAAGCTATGTCTCTCCTAAGCCTGCTATAACGCTGCACAGAAATTAAAGACCCCCAGGCTCTTCAGTCATATTTTTCAAAGATTGTCCTTCCAGTGGTTATTCCATGTCATTCTGTCTTCTCTCTCTATTTACAACTTTCCTCGTCTCCGCGTTAAAACTGACCTAAATATTATTTACAACATCCTTAAACCCATCACAGACTGTCCTGAACTCCTTTCTTTTATAAATTTCCGGCCTACGCGCACCCACTCTCTATTCCATTTACCAGTTCCCAGATTATCGCTTACTCAATGCTCACTTTTCTCCGCCTCCCCTTTTATCTTACTTCACTTCTCGACGGCGCTGATCCGTTTTCTCTATCCCCTAACGCATTTTAAAACCTATCTTTCCCTCTCATCTCTCTGTAAATAATTAGCGCTGCCTCCTTATTCACTTTCCGAGATTTTGTTATGTTTTTGTGTATTCGTTTCTTATATATGTTCTGTTATTTGGACCCCAATAAATTGGCAATTCTGCTCTATGTGGACATTTTCAAATTAATAAATAAATATTCACTTTCCTGTACATGGCTTGCTCGTCATTAAATCTCTTTTATTTCTTTGTATCCTCTGACGCTCCTTGAGTCATTACAAATCTCCTAGCTCTTTCGCGCTTCCCCAGAGTTCTCCCCTAAAGTCTCATCATCAACATGCCCTCGCCCTTCAGAAGGTCCTCCATTCACCTTTTTTGCCCTTTCCTAATTTCTGCTATCGGATGCTTTCCTTCCCTCACCATATTCATTAACTACTCCCCACTTGCTCGTCCTCCTCAGTACACAGCCCACCCTCTGCATCCTATAAACCCACAACTCAAATGCCCTCAGTCTATGCACATCTTCTTTCTGCATAGACGATGGTTCCAAGCCATACATCAGGCTTGTCTTCAGAGTTTTCTCTACGTCGTAAGTAGCATTGTAAGATGGAGAAATAAATAGCTTGGCAAATAATATGGCGGGATTTTGAATGACAACACGCTGTGCAAATACGAGGGTAAGTCAATGAACAAGTCGCAAACGTCAGCGTATTATCTTTGAAACCTGTCGTAAACATTTCATAGGGAACTCTTGAAACATCCATCGTACGGTGCCGACTTAGCCACCAGTGATTCCCATCTTCTCGGGCCCCTAAAAAAAACATTTGAGTTGTCGACGTTTTGAAAACGAAGATCCGTAATCCAAGAGGCTACTCGTTGGCTGCGACAGCAAACAAAAGACTTCTTTGCTGCCGGCTATCAAGGACTTTTAAAGAGATGGGTGAAGTGCCTGAATGTCATGGGTAAATATGTTGAAAAGTGACATGAATTTCAGGAAGTCGCTTAGATTCTTATCGCCTCTATCCAGTTAGAGATATTTATTGACTTACCCTCGTATATTGGTTTTCAGTTTAGTTTGGGATAATTCTGAAATGAAGTAAATTGAAGGCATAGTGCACCCAGAAACTTCCCAATCAACTTTTAGTGGATTAAGACTCTAACTGGATGAATGTGTGGTTAATGTTTACTGCATTATGACGTAGTCCTCGCGTTTACTTGATGTTAAGGGAGAGTTGGGATTTTATTATTCACATATCGGCCTTTTGGTAAGATGTCTTGAGCGATATCGATTGGAGAATGTTTTTCCTTACTTTTTCATGCCATGATAATAATTAACGAGAGATAGCGGTACTGGACTGAATGAAGACGTATGATATGTCAATGCCGTATTAACTGGAGAGAAGGAGAGAAGAGGATTCTCTTTTGGAGACCACCGAAAACCACCTATTCATTGCTCAAATTTTTCCTTCGGTTGGTAACGGAGGGGTGAGTACACACAGAACCACGTAGCCGGGGAGAAAAAGTGAATTCAAAAGTTGAAAAGACTAGCAATTGGTCGATCGTCCATGTCTTCCGAATCCCAGTCTTATCCGTAAAACTCATCACGTATGTAAACGGTTCCAATGATTTTATTGCGGGCCATCTCACCCTTACACTCAGTCCCACTTTACTGCACATAGAAAATTCTATTTCCTTCCTCTAATGATCTACCTAGTAAGCCAGTACCTAGTACCTAGTACACAGTACCTAGTAAGCCGCCGCATTGGCATGTGGCGGTAAGTGTTTGGATACCAGCCATGGAAAAAGGGGAGACTCGGGAAAAGGAAGGGATGAAGACAGAGGCGAATTGTGTTTTAACGATGAGCCTTAAGAGAGTGTCACTCTGCTTTTGTTACAATCAATGCTAATGGTTCACGGAAAGGTGGAATTTTTGCTCTCATTAGACGCAGTGTATCTCTTTTTTATCGCTCCTATCAATTATAGAGGTCAAAATAAAACCCTACGTGTCGTTCTGAAACTCACCTGATCGGTGTTTTTCGAATCAAAACGTATTGTATTGTATCCGAGTCTTTAATGACTCTCAACCTAGTCTTACCATAAGCAGTTTGACACTGTCTGTTCGCTCGTTGCACATTTTAAGGCTACTACAACTCTTCCTCTATAATCTCACATCTCTGCGTTGCTGGTAGCTTGTTTAGACTTCGAAGAAACTCATTCATGATCTCTTTTTCGTGGTTTATTAGTCTTCATTCGAGATATGTTTGCTGGGGACGGTCAGTGGTGGAGTTATCATTTTTCGGCCATCTGCTAATCCCGAGAGTTCGGGTTGAAAGTGATTCTGCTGGTGAAGACCTCGGCTCTCCCTACTGAATTTCAATAATTTCCCCGATCTCCTATGTGAGTAAACTAAAGTGTATCTCCTCATCAATAAATATTTAAAATACTTTTCCATTTCTCAGACAATTTTCACAACCCATAAAATTTCTACGTTTCATTGAAAATTGAAACGACCGTTTTCCCACCGCTCTTTCCACTTAATTTAAGTTTTATCTTCTTTTTTTGTGGTCACACAGTAGAGGGAATTTTCACTCTTTGACAACCTATTGTAGTGAGTTACAACTTAAGTTTCGAGCTCGGCAAAGTAATGGAAGATTTTGTCGGTCATGACAAGTATTGACATTCTATGGCTTCCCTTAATAACCTAAAGTTGAAAAATAAAATCAGGAAATTGGTGTTCTAGAGACCACTTTACACGGTACGCTTTATTGTACAAACGAATGCATTCTTTGAAAAAATTGTTCTGTATAAAGCGGCAAATTTTACGAATGTCTGAATGACTGAAAGGGAAATAGAACCTGCTCTTATTCCATTAATTTTCATGTACATTCTATGATACATTCGATTGTACAATAAAATGTACCACTTTTAGTGGCTTAAAATGGATTTATTACGCCTTGTATTTGGAAAACATGTTTAATTGAACACAAAATAACCGAGATGAAGTCTAAGTGAAGGATTCCCCGGAGATCACTGGAAATGTAAAACAGCTAAAATTCAACCGGAAGCCTGGCGGAAACGGATTGGTACTCGAATCTCTGACTGAGGACTCAAGTCAACTCGGCGGTCGGATCTTTCTGTCACTCTCTCGGTCGAAATTTAATATGCAATTCTTTCCCTTTAACACGAACCTGTTTCCAAATTCCCGGCTTTATTGTTTTATTTCCTCTGTGTAGAACAATAAAAATGAGTGAGGTAGGATCAAAAACCCTGGCGGATCGACTTCACTGGACAACGAAAAATTACAGCTACAGAAGAGCTCTTTTGTGGAGTGATAAAAATATTCATTAACACTAGAAGTACCGAAGGGGTCATTTTGACCCCATTTTATTTTCATAATCCATCACTTCTGATGGATTCGTCCCAACTCTTGCATACTTCTTGAATTTTTTCTAACCGGTAGAATATTATGTGAAAATAAGAGCCTCATAGCAGCAATAGTTTGAATACACATTTCCTTCTACCTATTAGCGCCAGAGGGGTCATTTTGACCACAGGCTATCTCTCCCCTGTTTTATTCGAGTTCTGTCATTATAGAATGGAGTTTATTTGCTTTTCGTTGAAATATTATCGACATTTCGGCAGCCGAACATGAATACCCAAGGGTGAATTGTTCAGCCGATTAGCTGACCACCTGATCTAATCAATATGTCTAATTGAGAATTTTAATGAATTTATTACTTGAGAAAGTGTAGTAGACGGACAGGAAATTAAACTAGGAAGTGCCTCGTTTGGTAAGTTAGCATGGGGAACGTCTGTAGGTGATTCCGTGAAGGTGGAGTAGGTCGTTGGAGGAGGCATTAACAAGCAAACGGATGCTGAAATCCGCGAACGATGGGAGTATATTGGATAAGCGGGGAAGGGAAAAAAAAGATAATAGGTTTTATCTACGCGATGGAGAGATGTGGGTTATATACTGACAATAAGTAAGAAATCGTTTTGGAAGATAGGGCCCTGCGAGTGTTAACATTTTGAGGATTTTACTCATTTCCTTTTTTAAATAATTATTATAATACATTTATTTCTTCACAAATTTAAGTACAAAAAATTTAGCAATGTTTCAGGAGCTTTGGGCAGCCTCAAAGGTCTCAGACCTGTGAGGAGGCTGCCTTCCATCAATTGCATGCATTGCCGTTTGCTAAATTTAAAAAAATTCTTGTAAAGTATACATGTATTACAGATTATAGCATTTCAAATGCGCCGCAAAAAGAACACAACAAACCAATTACAAATTTTTCTCATCGAGCTTACATTGCAATTGTATACAGCGATATAATACAATAGTACTGTAATAACCATAAGATTGCATAGCTGCGGAATTATCATAATGCAGCAATATTTAAATACCAGATATAAATATTTCCATATTGATATCTGGTATCAATATATCAAAAATATGGAAAATCCATATTTTTGGGATAAACATTTTAAGTAAATAGTCTTACATATTATATGAGAATTTGGACCAATATGTCCGGCAGATTACTCGAATTGAAATAATAGCGATTCTCCTTCGCTACAGTACAGTATGCCTTCGTGCATGGCTCTATTCTTTAATCTATGGCATCTTCGAAGCACAAGGTTGGCAGAAATGACGTGGCCTTCCGTAGGGAAGACCATCGAAACGTCTCCCCCTCAGTGCACTACCGGGACGGGACGTCTGTCCAGTCTGTTTCGCGGGAGAGAGAGAGAGGGAGGGATGTGAACGCCAAGAACATCAGAGCTGGTGGGGAGAGAAAAAAAGAGAGGGGTAAAAGGAGATAAAAAGACATAGACACTCGCTTGAGTGGGGGAGGACGGGCGTGATTGGGTCGGGTGGGTGGATGGGAGGAGGAGAGGAAGGCGACGGCGAGCGGAGAAAGGGATGGAAGGAGGAGAGGAGTCTTTTTGCGGGGCGGAGGGAGAGGGAGCGGGTGGGGCGCATGGAATGGGGGTTTGAGCGTATCGTCGCCGCCGCCACCGTCTCGCACGGGAGCTGAGCCGAGGAAAGAGGCGCCTTGCGATTCCACGGCTGTTTTGTTTCCCTCCCGGCGTCCTTACGCTTCGTCTGGAATAAAATGCTAAATCGTGGAAAAGGCCGCTTCCGAATGTGGCGCTGAATAAGCCAAAACACTGGCAGCTGAATACAAATCTCCCACGACGGCGGAGGGAGAGGATTGGGGAGAAGAAAGAGTGGAGACTTGGAGGCGTGGGTAAAAAGGGGAGGCGCGGGGAACTCCGGGGAGAGGGGGGGTGAGTTTGGCTGCCCACCCCGGAGGATGGAAAAGAAAGTGAGAATGGGTTGGTCAGGAGAGACTGAGGGGGATGGGGGAGAGCTCCAGTCGGTTGCGCTGGGTGGTGTGGAAAAAAGAAAGGAAAAGGTGGGAATGGTTGCAGGTAGGTATGAATGTCTCCTGTCTGGCTGCCCACACCCTTCGACTTTTGGGACGGTGCTTTCAAAAAATACTTCAGTCGTCTTTCGGAGATTTTATTTCTCGGGCACGGGGGAGTGGAAGAGAATGACTAAGGCAGTGGTGCCAATGAAGTGACGAAATCTTTGCTTTGCAAATGTTTTCACACTTTCAGTGTCGCAAGGCTCGGAAACCTGGTCGGCGTGGACCAGCATTATCATCAGCATTAGTTTTCCGCATTTTCGGGTTCTCCATCCGCGTTCGTTGACTTTGGCGGACAACAATTTCCATAGCCATCTTGCTACCGTCTTCAGGTCAAAGGTGGAAAGAAGCTGTTTTGGCCGCCTTTTATAGTGCTGGTTATCCTGGTGCTGCGCTGTGATTGGTTGGAGCGGATGATCCTTCTCCATTAGCTGCTGAGGGGACGGCCATTGTCTCCGTTGTCAGCCAAAGTCAACGAACGCGAATAGAGAACCCGAAAATGCGGAACACTGATGAGCAACGCCGTGAAAATCTTCGCAAGAATCATCATCAGTACTCAAAAATCTGAAGAGTTATTCGCTGCAACTTACCTCTTCCTGCCTCTATCACCTAGCTATTTCACTCCTACATAACTCTTGGAGAGAACACCCTTCATAATTTGCCTAATGTAGTCCATCCTTGGTCTTCCCCATTCATTTTCCCCATTCATTGCTCTTTTTATCATTTTTTTCAATAGACTGCTTTGACACAAAATGGGACCAATATGTCTTCTCATCTTCTCAGTTTCATCGTGCATTCTCTCTCCCCAACTCTTCATAGTACAATTGATACTCTGTCATCTTCAATATACTTACTGTACTGTCTGTACTTCTTCACCAGTGGGACTGTCCATTTGATGTTCATTATTCCTTGATATCACCTTATTTCCATTACTTCTATACATCTTTGCTCTCCTGCTGTTCTTGTTCAAAGCTCACTGTCCTGCAAGAGAATACTGGTATTTTATGTTTTAATGAAGTGTTTCCTTCCGAGGTTGTGTTGCTGGCTGTTTGTCGACTCTTCTGGTACAATTTCTCCTTGCCTGTCCCATTGTGCTCACTATGCCTTTCCTACTTTTTTCATAACTGGTGATCCTATTTATCAAAGAGCAACATTTTTCCTCTTGTACAAGTTTTTGCTGCCCAAATCTGATGTGAATGTTCATTCTTGATTTCTTCCACGTTTCATAATTGTGGTCTTCTTAACATTAATTTACACGTAGCATGTCTTCATAATTTTCACCATACGTTTCAGCATTATCGTCAGATATTTCTTCTCTGCTGGAATTACTATTCATCAGCAAAACCCATAATGCTTATCTCTCCATGCTGTCGTACTATTGCGTCGAATTCTTTCTTTATTTTACTTCTTGTATTTTCCTTTAAAATATTCTGATTAGAAGATGAAATGAGATTAAAGTACCTCGAAGTGTAGAACTTGAGATTCATTTTTACTACTGTGCCATTAATGGTAGATTTCGAAAAAGTTTAGCTTCTTTAATTCTGATTACAACAGCTTTCCATCATTTTTCTCTTTACGACTAATATGATACCCTACTTTACTTCATCCCGTCAGACATGACATACCATTGCTATACCTTTCTCCTCTTGTTTTTACCTTCAAATTCCGCCTTTAACTACCAAAGGGCAAATAGAGAGATGGTTGAGAGAAACCTGGCGTGGACATTGGCCTACTCTTAACGAATTGTTCCAAAGGAACTGTAGTTTAACTTTCCATTGGGTGTATGTGCGCTGAACTGTAAGTTACCCTCTGATTAATAAGCAAGAAGAGATTGGAAAGCCCTTGAAAAAATTTTACCACTGCCGGAATACAAACCCAGGTCCTCGGAATGGGAACAAAGGGCTCTGGCCTCCTCATCAAATCGATCCTCTTACTATCGTCATGTTGATTCAAGTGGACTGTCTTAGGCGATGGGTATCCATGTTATTAGTATGAAATAATACATTTCCTCGTAAAAAAATAACGGTCACGACGCGTTGCAGCTTATTTAGGTTAGGATTGCTATATACGTGTCCTATTTTTCGAACGTGTGTCTTTGCTTTACTTTTCCCAGTGATGCATATAGATAAAAGTGAAAATAAATTCTTGCCGATTCGTCTTCTAAGGGAATCCAAGTAATTTCAACGCGTATCCAAACGGAATATGACTTCTTATCTGTAATTACTCGTCCATCGTAGAAAGTACGTCCACATTTCATAAAACTCGAAGAAGTTCATTTAAAACTATTTTAATTGTTGCTGACAAAAATAAGGGTGTCTTTCCGAGTCAAATATTCGAAAATAAACGTTTTAATATAATAGCTTTGTAATAACGAATACCGAGCCGAAAACTGTAGTCATCAGACGGTTTAACTGAGGAAAAACTCTATTACAATTTTTGGGCCTTTTCAAATACTGCCAGTGCGGTGAGTTCGGCGCATAAACAGATGCGGTTTTATGATGATGAAAGGTAGATATTTCTCCATAACTATTGCAAAAAATATCATTGACCCACGATATACACTCTTGCAACCGTAAGGAGATGCATATTACGACTGATGGGAGTATCAGCGTCATCTGTGGAACGTTTTTGCAAACGAGCTTCGAAACGGTTGCTGAGTAAGTTTATTTTCATATTGAATCATACATCACACAAAAATATATAACCCGGAAAAGTACTGATATATAATGCTTCAAGAAGGTTAATCATGCTTCACTGTGAAGTTTAAAGATAAGTTGAATAATCTGGAAATGTAATTCTGTTTAAATCAAAACTCTCTCCTGATTGGCTGACGTTGACTTAGCGCACTGGAAAAGTTAAAATGTTGATGAGACTCGATCATCGTCCGTTGAAATTGCCACGATAAAAATTCAGCCTGGTCACGGAATCGAATTACGGACTTAAGGCTTTCCGGGTCAACACGCCGACCAGTTTCTCTTCCCGATTCCCGTGACAATTTTCCACGATGGAACTAAATCTTAATCACTTGCGGAACCTCAAAGATGGCAACGCGAGGCTAAAGAAGGCTTCGAAGATGCCACAACCAAGCGACTGTATCCTTAACCGGTAACAAATTCCGTGCTTGGCTAATAAAGACAGTATTCGTACCGAAAATGCATATTCCTATCGATTTAGTTCCACAGGGTGGCAATCATCAGGGAAAACCTGGAATTGTCAGGGAATTTTGAATTTCTGGAAATGTCAGGGAATAGTCAGGGAATACTCGTAGCAGTCGGGGAGAAACTGGTATAGGAATCCTCCTTAATTTTCTACCATTACGTTTAGCGGCCAGTCTTTCCCGTCCTTTATTTCTCCTACTAAAACTAACGTCCGTCACCGACGTACATGGAATAAGCGCCGACGTGCATGTAAGCAATTCGTGGAGTATTCATTTGTGAATCTTATTAGTCGTGAATCTTAGTTAATTATTTGTGAATCAGACGTACACTGTATCCTTTGTGTATACCCTCATTGCGATATTTGCCTAGTAGTGTTAAAATTCATGATCACAATGTATTTCGCTCATCATAAGGAATCCGAGGCTATGTTGTTCGGAAAATTTTACCTCGCGTTTTTTTTTTTTTAACTTCCGAGACTCAGGTCGAGAGGTTGCTGGAGCACACTAGCTTATAGTAAATACATGCTTGCAGTGTTTAATATACAAGGCGATGATTAGAAAATTTAAAGCTGCTGTAGAAAATTCAATTCAGCAGAAAAAAATATTCCAATAATAGGTGACCTTTTGGCGATCGGTCTGGGAAATTGGTAAATCCATCAGGGAAAGGTCAGGTAATTTGAAAATTGGATATCAGTAGCCACCCTGGTTCCATCGCTTCCTCCAAAATTCCCACGGAAAGTAGGTAGCCCAGGTATCGTAGAGGTCTGCGCATTAGCCAGGAGAGCCGAAGTTTCGTGGTTCGATTCCCGGTCTCGATGTTTTTTCGTGGCAATTTAGACAGATTTCACCGTCGTATTTGCGGCCGCTATGGATAACGTCTCGATCAACGCCTGTCGACGGCGCCACTAACGTGCGACTATCGTAATAGGCTCCACCACGATCATTGACAAGGGCTCCTCTACAGCACCACATATGGCGAGGGCCTTCGTCAGTTTCCGTCGCGTAAGGAAACTGAACGTAATCCTACCGTTAGCCATCACCAGGCGAATGTCTAAAACTTTCTATAATTCAATTTTTACAGGAAGGGGAAACGGACAGATATTGGATCGAGAAGGAAATGGGGTTGGGCCGGTAGGGGTGTAGTGCTGCGGATTTTATTTGGGGGAGGTTTTTCGTAGAAAAGTGCCGTTTCATTTTAGCCGTAACTTTCACGTTGATAAATACTTGTACGGAGGGAGTGCGCTTCGTTGGTTTGGCCATGTTGAGAAGAGGGATTAGACTGGAACGACGAAGCATGGTACTGTGAATTGTGTGAGAGTAAGGGACAGACCGCAAAAAACTTGGTTGAAGGTGAAGAAGAGTCTTAAGTAAGGAATATAAGGAGTCTTAAAGTGACTCTGGTTTGACCATGTGAGTCACGAAAAATATTTAGTCACTCATTTTTATTTAATCAGTTTAAAAAAATCCTCATTTATTTGATGAAAAAGGTTACCCTTGAAAACCATAATCAAGACAAAATATACATTCGTACAGTAAAGCGTCGATAATCCGGATCAATTGTTACCGGACCCAATCCGGATTATCAAAAAGTCCGGATTTTCAAACAGAACTAAAGAAAAGCCGTATGATGCCTAAAACATTAAGAAACTTTGCTAAAAACAGTATTTCACTTCAGCACTACAGTTACATAATTAGATCAGATAAATAAAACCATGCATAAATATGAACTTATTACGTAGTACTATAATTAAATATATTGTTATATGTCTTTCATCAACGCTGTTGACAAATATGTACATTGTATTGACTTCAACTTATTTTTCGCCGGATGTGAATCCGGATTATCGACGGTCCGGATTTTTGACGTTCGGATTATTGACGCTCTACTGACTACATATATTTATTTAAGATCTGGGACATTCTGTCCCCTGGAACATTTACAGAATAGAAAACAAACAGTTATCAACAGTCTCGTTTGTACTGATATATTTAACAGCAGAGGGTTGCCAAGACATTGTTTTACCATTAGTGGTAAACATAATCACCAGCTGATAAGGGCAGCATTCTGGGGTTTTCCACCGCGTTGTTGTTTTAAAGAACAACAAACGAACTAACATAAATGAGGCCTCATGATATTCAAATATTGAATACATTTAAGTATCATATGGTGGTTTATTATATTATATGTGTGTACAGGCGTTTCTTGAACAAATTTATATTCGTTGATGCCCTTATTTCTTTCGGTAAGGCATTCCATAGCCTAAAAGAAGTTACATAAAAAGATCTACCGTACACAGTAGTACAAAAATTCGGGATTAACAATAATTCTGTGTTTCTCGTCAACCTTTTCCGCGTATCAATGTTCAAAATAACTTTATTACACAAGTATCTGCGACACTTTGTATTGATATTCCCGTCGCTTATCTACCTTCAACCACCTGAGTACGTCATAGTATGGCGTATTGTGTTTATAAACGGGAATATTAAATATGAACCTTATTCCATAGTTTTGTAACCTTTGTAGTTTTTGATTTATTTCACCGGTAATATCGGAAAAGATGAGAGAACAGTAGTCAATATGAGACTTTATGAGGGTTTTCACCAATTTCATTCTTATAGAAGTTGGAATTAGATCCTTGAATTGCTTTATCGAGTATAATATTGTATGTACTTTATTGGAAATGTATTTAATGTGTTCAGGCCAGGTTAGAGTGCGATTTAGAGTTATACCATGTTATTACTGAGTTGAGATAATGGATTTCAACACCGTTTACGCATAGTTTTGGTAACAGATCAATGCCCATTGAGTTCATTTACTGTGAGCTACCAACCTTAGTTTTTTAAGCATTTAGTGTAAGAAACTTTTCAGAACACCAATTGCATATTGCTTATATATCTTTGTCAACTACTTCTATTCCAAACTGTATTTCATGAGGATACAAACTGTAATAAATTTGCAGATCGTCTGCATAAAAGTGGTACTGGCAGTTAGAAATCACGCGAGGCAAAGATCTTATGAAAATTGTAAATAACAAAGGTCCGAGAATCGAGCCCTGTGGTACACTACAAACAACTGAGACGAAGGAGGATTTCTTTCCATCAGGACATTTTACTGTTTGCTGGCCTTGGGAGAGATATGATTCAAACCGTAACAAAGCAGACTGTGAGAGTCACAAACTGCCTAATCGAGAGAGTAGTGTGCCGTAATTTACCGAATCAAATGCCTTAGAAAAGTCAAAAAATACCATTAGAGTAACTCTTTTTTGTCAATTGATGACCTTATGTCATCAGTAATTTTAATGGCTGCCGTATAGGTATATACAGATCATACCGCGAACATATTTTTAGTGATCACATTTTTCCAGCCATACTGGCCTACTGCAGCGCCATTTGCATGGAACTACCTCATTTTTACAACAATTACTCTAGTAAATCGCTAATCACTTATGAAAAGTGGAGGATTTGATGCCTAGATATTATTTTATTTCCAAGAACATTTCGCTTCTTATGAAGAGTTTCAATGAAAAGCTTGAATGTGCTTTTTCGTTCAAATTGGCATTTTTCTACAGTAATGTGAGCATCTCCTTAAGAGCTCATGTAAAAATCTCCTCTTCCAAGATAATATCCTGGAAATCCTATATTATTTTCATCTCAGTTTATAAAAGGCACTTCAAAGATGCAATATTTAACTCTTTTGAGTGCTAGAGACGTAAATTACGCATCAGTAAATCTTCTGAGACCTACTGGCATCGTAATGTTACTATCCCTTTAGTTTAAACAAATATTGGGAGTATATTCTCTAAGCATCTTAAAAAAAGTTTCTCCTCCCATTCGAGGAATCATTCAACGATGATGAAGTTGTACACATTTGGCGAAAGATACCAGCTCTTAAATGTGGTAATTGGAACATGTATGCTTCCGGAGAGACCTTATTCAAAAATCAGAAATTTATAACCCCTAGATGTCGTCAAAAATGAACAGTGTGTATTTTGTATGTTTTCTCAATAATTTTTTATATTTATTCATCTTGTTCCTGCAGTAGTTTTTACAGGGTCACCAAAAACCTACCGTTGTGAAGGAATTTTAAATGTTCCGCGAAAGAAATGAGTAGTTAAAGACTTATACGGGTAGGAGCGTCTGAAGAAATTACAACTTGGCTGTTTCCACATGAGGTTTTATTGTTACCGACCATGGTTTCGTTACAGAGTAACATTATCAAGGATAATGTTACTCTGATAATCTTGGATAATGTTACTCTGATCCACCTTGATAATGTTACTCTGTAACGAAACCATGGTCGGTAACAATAAAACCTCATGTGGAAACAGCCAAGTTGTAATTTCTTCAGACGCTCCTACTATGAAGGATTTCCACGAAGTCACGCCCGCTACCATTACTTACTTATACGGGTGTTTTTATTTAGCTGTTTAGGATTTCAGTCACGAAAAAGAATATTTTTGCGCCATTAATTGTACAAAATTTAATCCATACTTCCTGTAGCGGCTGAAATTAAAACGTACAATCCGCTTACGGTCTCCATTGTGACTAGAGAAATATCTCGCTCAAACTACCTTAAGTCCATTACTAAGCCCACCCCGAAATGGAATGTATGTTGCGTCTGAATGTACGTTGACATTGAGCCAGCCGAGGTTGTGAGTAATTCTAGAGAGAGTATAGCGATAACATGATAAAATTGACGGATTTATGTGAGTTGTGGCTGCAAAGTGACGGATCGGGCCTCCGTATGTTGCCAAGAAGGAGATCCTGCAGCAGTCTCTGGCGGAGCATATTAAGGCGACATGCAGCAGCACCTAGCGGGAGTAACGGGAATATACCCTCGAGCCGAACCTTGTTTCGTTTTGCCTCTGAGCGAGCATAACACACGTGTTGATAATAAAAATGACCCGAGGAAAACAGATCCACATGTTTGGATGGGCTGCGCTTGTTCACGCATTACTTACGGGATTCATGGTGAATGCCGGCTCAAACAGGTATTTGAGATTTCAATTCTTTCGCGTGAAAATATATGACTGCATTTCAAAAGAGCGCCGCTGGGTAAATTCATTCTTCACGAGGAAAAGCTTTTGAGGTTTATTTCAATCTCTGTACTCATTCCTTTAAGTCTTTCCATATTCCGTTTATGAAGTGAATGCGTATTTAAATCGAGACGGACTCTGAGGCACCAAAGCAGTAAGGAAGGTACAAAGCTTGCGGGCGATGGATTCTGACACTGTTTTATATTGATAATACATTCTATTTATTACGCCTTCAATTGATTGGCTATTCGTACAAATTTGTACACAAAGAATAATATTTGTACGAATTTTTGTCTTTTTTACTGATCCACTGCTTTATTTCAATCGCGATAACATTTTAACGTTAAAAGATGAAAAAAGACTGGAAGCCTTTGAAACCTGGTGCTGGAGGAGGATGCTGAAGATAAAATGGACGGATAAAATTAGAAATGATGAAGTCACTATACAGAAAAGAAAAAACCAGATGGATTGTACACACCCTGAGAGACAATGGGTTAGTGAAGAACATATTTGAAGGCAAAATAGAGGGAAAAGTCCCCAGCGGAAGACCCAGGAATAAGTTCATGGACCAAATAAAGAGGAAAGTACATTGGAAGATATACGAGGAGGTATGGGAACTAGAATTATATTGGGAAGGGTGGAGGACTGCAGTCAACCAATCTTAGGATTGCACAGCCAATGGTGACATAAAAAAGAGGAATCTTGTCATTTACATTTCATTTTGATAAACTACCCCATCCCATAGAGCTATATTTTACGTGTAGATTTCTGTTTTTTTTTCGAATATATCGAAAACGATGAAGAAATTGACTGAAAAGTTGGGAGATACTCTTATAGCTTCCAACCCTGTATGACCTCCTCCTCTGGCCTTAAGATAGCAAGTTGTGAAACATAAGATCTCTTATAAGTCGAAGGCGACTGACCGATATTTTACTTTACTGTCGTCACATCTCCGGATGGACACCTTTTCGAGCCGTCACTTCGTCGTACTTCTTCCCTTTCTCATTTGAGTCTCCCGACGTCTCGTGACTGCCGATGATCTCACCTCAATGGGAACCAAGTGCATGCCATCGTTATTGGAGGTCCAAGCCATTTTGGTCCTCTGGTCATGACTCTGAGCGAGACAAACGCTTGGGAATTCGTCTGCTGTGCCTTAGAGGTTTTTCCGTGGCTTTAACTTCTTATCGCCTCTGCACCCAGCTAAAATTGCCGTAGGTTTTTAATAAGAGGAGAAGAAAGATTATGAAATAGTTTTTAAAAATCTCTTTCTTTTTGATGATGTGCTTAATATAATTATAATTTATTTACTTTCAAGAATAAAATTTTCAAATCACAATTTCTTGGTACATAATTTAGGAAAGCTTTAGGTAGCCTCTAAGAAAAAACTGAGTTGAGACTATCTTCACAGTTATAATGGGCCATTACTGAAATGACTTTATAGGAGTATCCTTCTATTCATTCAATACATAATTTACCATGCGATTTTTTTAGCCCTCAAAATCCTCATGGCGCTTCAAATTATCATTGAAAGCAACAATGTTCATGTTTTCTTATATTTTTTACATTAAATTCAATGTGGATAATTTTATCATTTTGAGTTTGGCTGTGAAATACGTTAGTAGTTCGAAATCATATATGCCTTTACTAGAAATGAACTGGGTAGAAGAAAGATAACTGGATAAAAGAGCATTTTAAAAAAGTTAACCCAAAATAAGTCAAAAATAAAAAAAATACAATGACATTTTATTTTTACTTTTTTATGGCTGTACCTTCGAGCTTGGAGCTTAATTTATGCACTTTTTACGACCTTTTTCATCGCTTACAGTTTTTAAAACGTCTCGCTTTTATTTCGATTGATTGTAGACTCTCTCTCAACTCGATTGTCATTCGTGGTTGTATAGATTCCGCATTCCTCGACTTCCCGACATCCTTCGCAATTTTCGAGGTGAAGTGCACCTTATCGGCGGGATGAGAATGACCTCCGATCACCACAAACAGCCAACGGGGCAACAGGATTCGGTGCCATCGCCATCGCTTACGTTGCAATTTCATTGAGGTCTCGCCATGACGAGATTTTTACGTTTCCATTGTTTAAAAGTGACCGCTGAAAAGTCGTCCAGGCAATGGAATTCGCGTTAACCAAGATCCAGCACGCGTTTATCGAGGGGCATCGATATTTTTTTACAGCCTCTATCGAAAGACTTGCCAATGCGGTTGCCTCCTTTAGATGAGTGTTCCCTCGGATGGGTCATCTTTGTTCTTGAGTGTGTATTCATTACCGCTTTCTTTAACCATCGACCTTTGTGGAAATCGCAACGGTGAATTTTCTTCGCCCATCGACTCGAACCACATTCGTTCTGACGAATGTAATTGTGGGTGATAAAATTCTGGTACGAGATGATTAGAAGACATAGCGCAGCATCCACGTGCATTGTTTTGTCCGCTTTTTTTCTTTAAAAACATATCGTTCTTGTGAAATGACAGAATTGAGATTATTCGTACCCGAGCATTGAAATCTCATGTTCGATTTGCTCTCTCACGAAGCGTAATTAAAGAAGTGCTTCTTTCTAGCAAACTCATCCATTTGAGATGTATTTGTGCCATGTTTTTGAAAAATAAAGTAGCTACTTATCTTGGTTACTTACTCGATGTTTCCTTACCTACTTTTTTAGTAGTGGGTGTAAACTGATATCAGGTGACGTACAAGAGAGGCGAATATCACTGACCCACCGGCTGACCATGATATCTCTGGGTCAGTTGGAAGTATTACAATAAAATTTGCCTCACAGCTCCCTTCGAGGACCTCAGCCAGCCGTCGCTTCTTATCTAACGGCTTTATTTTCCCAATGACCCTTACTTAATTTCATAGACAGCTAGGATTTGGAGAACTGAAAACGTGAAATTTTGGCGGCGCCAGTCGTTTATTGCTGTTCAATAAAAAGCACATGCCTGTGAACTGAGTCGCAGTCATCTTCTTTCCATCGTAACCTATCTGAATTAGAATAGTAGAACGGCTATACTTCGTTAGTTATCGTCGAATGTCTTAAACTAAAGCATTTTTTGAAGGCCATTGAAAAGATAGAGTTGTAATCAACAGAATCGAGCTGGGAAATCCTGAACTACCTATCGAAAACGACGTGGTTGTGTTTTTCAAAGTCGATTTATCCGATTCAATCATTTCAATCAATTATTCAAATAATTATTCTTTCCATTTCTTATTTCCGGATTCGGCCGCGTCGTTGGTTTTCCGATAACGTTTCTCCTCCTTTCCTGGTGGCATCTTCAGGTCAAGTTATAGTCAAGTTCTAGTCAAGGCTCTTTTTTGCTGTATTTATATAGTAGAGTCAGTCGCTTCTGATTGGCTGCCATTATTGGGGCCAAAACCACTTTTGGAGCGATTTTTCATTTATCTTTCTCCGATTTGTGCTAGCACTTTTCCACCAAGTCGCTAGGTGGTAGCCATTTTCTCTGTTCGTGTTGTTAGGGCATTTTGTTATTTCCATAGCTTCCCTGATCAATCGTGGGAAGTATCCATTTTCCCCGCTTTGGACTTCGGTTTCTTTGAAACGGACGGATTGGCCAGACCACTCATGCTCGGCCACTGCTGATAGGTGGAACTGTTTCTTTTTTGTCACCTTTTGGTGTTCCTTCACTCTGCATGCGATCGCCCTCCCAGTCTGGCCCATGTATGATTTTCCACAGGTGCTGCTTATCTTGTAAACTCCCTCCTTCATGGTAAACTCCCTCCCTCCTTCAAATGATTAGTTGGTGTCAATCGTAGATTTAGAAGGGAAATGTAATACTTCTGTGACTCTTTCACCCGGAGAAATTTTGTGAAGTATTCTTTAAGATGAGTGGTTGCCAAAAATATGGCTTTCAATGTTCATCTCAAACTCCAATTTTCAGTTTTCTTGCTTTACATATTTCTACGGTGGTCGTATTTAGTTATCCATTTGCACGTGAATCCCTATTCAAAAGAAATACCTTATAACTCACTCGCTCAATAGTTCACTTTTCTCGGGACAAAGTAGCACAGACAGTCTTAAAATCTCATTTTTTCATGAAAGTGACCTCTATTGTCTCCGCAGAAAAATTCTAGCTATAGATTTGCAGTTTTGGACCGGAGTAGCATCTTGGGTGCACTTTTTGGCACTTGTCCCTTAACGTCTGAGCGCATCATCATTCTGGAACGTGATTGGACAGCAAAATATAAGAAGCTATTCGTTCAACGTCTCGAGAAAATATTTGTCACACATCGACCCTATCGAATTCAAGTTATATCAGATAGCTGAATTGTACTAAATTGAAGCTTATTAGTGAGTATCAGTCGATGATAAACGGACTCTGATCAACTGCTGATTCTAATATGCCGCCGAGTATGATGGCGTATGGTAAGGGACGTATCTGGACGCGTGGGAAACTTCCAAGTCTCCTTCACGCGCTGCACGCGGACTCGGAGAACGGAATGCATACGCGAGTTGTATTGAAAAAAAAAATAAATGCACCCAAATATTGTTCCTTCAGACCTTCGCGCGAACACACGGGATGATTCCAGTCAATAGGTTTGGTCCCCACACAATGCTGCGGTATTCCTTCAATGTCCTTTGAATGCATAATCAATCAAAACATAATTTTTTTTCAGCGTGTGTGCGCTTCGGTCCGAGCTGACGTAAAAAGAATACTCAGCCTCCTCGCATCGTAAATAAATTGCCATACGTGAAAGAAAAAAAAAGCGTCGTCTCTTTTTTTCTTCCTTGCTCGCCACTCCCGACGCTGTCCAGAGGAGCTGCATGTTCATTAAATCG
Source organism: Ceriagrion tenellum (assembly GCA_963169105.1). Lineage (NCBI taxonomy): Eukaryota > Metazoa > Arthropoda > Insecta > Odonata > Coenagrionidae > Ceriagrion > Ceriagrion tenellum. Next base: position 63,496,531 of record OY720637.1, read on the forward strand.
ATGGACATGCGAGGAGGAGGACGAGAAGGCGGAATTATCTAGTCTTCTCTTTCAAAGCTCTTTCTTTTCTCTCATTCTCGTCACGTCCCAACTCTTAAAAGGGCATTTACGGGAGCCCAATCCAACCTCCCCGTCCCACCGACCCCACCCCACTCATCATGTTCTTCTCCTACGCTCGAGGCAGGCACGGGTTCCCATACTGCGCCGTTCTCCAGCGCGATCGACGTGAATATGATACAACAACACAACACTTGGGGGCTCAACCGATGATGCCTCTCCCGCCCCCCCCCTCCAATCCCACACCTGCATCTGTATTCAAAGTGCAACGCGAGACAAGAGAGAAGAGAAGATGGAATAGGTGGGGGAGACATCTCGTATTCATGCGCAGGGACATTCATCACGCGTAAATAGACAAATGCAGTGGTCGCTCGATGGGATTGGTTGGGTGGGATGGGGCTTGGGTTGGTGCTGATGGGAGAGACATGGGTGTGTTGCCTTCTCGCGCGGACTTAAGGTAGTTTGAGCGAAATACCATTTTACCTAGAAATCAATGAATTTGGTCTCATTTTAAAGATAAATATTTCACCCTTCTAATGGCACAAAAAATATAACCTCTTACTACATTACTTTCGAAGATATTTGCCAAAAATTACCAGCCCTTTTACATGGGAAATAGTACGTGTATGCACTCCGGAGAGACATTATTTACAAAATGAGGAATTTCTAACACTAAGATGGCGTAAATAAAACTAACAACGTGAAGTTTGTATGTTTTCTCAACTATATTTGAAAATTAATCATATTGTCACCGCAGTAGGTTCTTGGGTATCACAAAAAACCTTCCGTTTTGAAGGAGTTTCAAACGCTCCGCGCGAAAAAAATGAGTCATGTTAAAGGCTTAATCCTTAAAAGGAAATAAATGTCATTCTATTCATTTCCTGGGTACTTATCGAAAAAAATAATTCTGTATTCTGTTGGTGGTTTCCGGCGTGACTTTTTTGAACTTGCTATACATTTTAAAAGAAGGCGTTCATGGGAAAAATATAACTGCTGTGGTCCAAGATGACATGATTACAAACCAAGAAACATTTTGTAAAAACATTCCTGTGGAGTGTAGCACCCTATGGATCGGAAGCATGACTTATTAGAAAATCTAATCAGAAAAGTCTTGGTGCAATTCTGTCGGAAGAGGCATCAAATGAAGTAGAAATAAAAGCGAGAATTCAAGCTGGCAATAAGGCATTCTATGCTCAGAGCAATATAATAATAAGTCCCAGAATGTATCAAGAGAGCTTAAGGTAAGATTATACAAGACATTAATTCTCCCTGTGGTTCTCTATGGGTGCCAAAACTGGAACACACGAAAACAAGATCTAAGCAAACTCTTAATATTTGAGAGGCGGGTGCTTAGAAAAATATATGGGCCAGTCCAAGACGAATTAAGAGGGGAACGGAGAAGACGACGTAATCAGGAACTATATGACCTTTATCGAGACAACACCATAGTAGGGTTACAAAAGACCAAGGGGAAGACCAAAAAAGATGGATGGATAATATAAGAGAGGATCTACAGCAAATAGAAGCCTGGGAAGATTGGAGGGAAATTGCCAAAAGAAGAGAAGAGTAGAGAGCCTTGGTCCAGACATCGCACGGTCCACTGAGCCTGATCGTATAAAGTAAGTAAAGAAATCAGAAAAGTCTAGAAGCCTTCAAAAGCTGGTGCTGGAGGAGAACGCTGAAGATCAAATGTACAGACAAAACAAGAAATGATGCAGTGCACACAAGAGTAGAAGAGAGGACCATATGGAACACCATAATGGAAAGAAGAACAAGATGGATTCAAACGCCCTTAAGCCTCCTAATACACCTATTTCGAGTCTCATCTATGACTTTCGCGGAGTATCCGATCCTCTTACATCAATCAACCTCACGTCATATCTCTGTTTCGTTATCCGACTATGATTTCTCTCAAAATATCCAAACCAACCAAGTGCACTCCTTTCATGAACATATTATGCCAATAATTCTTTCATTCAACCCACATTCTTTTCTGACCCTCTCACTGCTAACCCTGTTCATATTACTCTTTCCACAAACACTTCTCAGATACTCCATTCTCATATATTATACTGTATTCCTAATGCTTCTCATCAGATGCTCACGTTTTGAAATAAATTTTGGAAATGGTCTTTATTATGACTGGAGAAAAACTCTGCTCAGAGTAGCTGAAAGAGGGGAGAAGAAGAGAGTCTGAGGGTGCGTTTCTGTTTGAAAGCGTTTTGTTCTCCGATGACGATGAGCCTTTTCGGTCGATCTGAAAGACGGGATGGATGTAAGTCGAATTCACGCTGTGACCATCAAACGTCAAATCGGCGGCGGCGAGCGAGACAAAGTGCTGGAACAGGTGTTTATGAGCGTGGAGCGGGCTTAGTGGACGATGGGGAGGGAACTCTCGTGGGGTGGGAAAAGAATGGGCTGGGGTGGATTTGGGAAGGTGTTTGACCGGGGGAATTAATACTTAATAAGGTGGAGAGTGTTGCTGGACTGTTAGCAGGGATACAGTAGCAACATTTAAAGGATCTGGTGATTGATAATTGGAGGGAAAACAACGGGGACGCCCATCGAGTTTTGATATCTGTGATCCCGTCTTGTCCTTTGATGATTTAGCAACAAAATGCGTCAAATGCACCCAAGAGTTTTGGAAAAACTAGGAATTTGGATAGATGAAAAGTATTCAATAAATAATAAAATTAATGGTTGAAGGCGTAACTTTGTGGAAAATTGTCACATACATGAAAAAAATATCATAGTATATTCCACACTTAAAAGTTAATTGCCGGTTGAAGGGAGATCCTTAATCATCGTTTGCAAAACATGTAATCGAGGAGGACCACGAAAGTGATTTAGTGCCTGAAGTGCTCCACATTGAGAGAAAAGGGGCCAAATTGGACTTCCTTGAACAATTTGAAACCGTGAATGCTGCTACCAGCAAAAATGTCAAACTTCTCAAAGAATGTGTTTTTCCCTCCTTTTCTCCTCTATTATCCATACCATCCCCCCAACCACCCTCTCCCATTGACCGAAACCTGACCGTTACGCAAGTCTATGATGTCAATCGACCACCTTTACTTCTCCCCCCCCACGTCTCTTCTCCATATACTGACTCGCATATGATGTAAACGTACCTTGATAATGATTGCTGTGCATTTGAAATCTGGGTCGGCAATTTTACAATACTACAAATAAATCTATTCTTGATGAAATACCACCTAGTTACGAAAGAGAGTGTTTAGTATTTTGGGGGTTCTTGGCGATATGCCATGAAATGACCGTAATGCAATAAGCTGGGTAGTATGTCGCTTATCTTTAGAATCTGATACGTCACACATTTTGGGTCATTTTCTTTTACCGTTTACATTTATGCAAATTTCTGATGATAAACGGATTCGTGCTGGTTATTCTAAGATTACTTGTTCTCTTAACGGTGTAACAAGCAGAGTGTACTGCAGTGTGCACGACCTTAACAATCGGCTTACCTTAATGCTAACTCTACCACGAGGAGTGAAGAGGAAAGCCTGGTGTACTAGCCCTTAACTTAGCAAATTCTGGTAAACGACTTATTCCTGCAGTAACAATCCACAAACAATGTGAAAACTATCCAGGTCCCATAAAACAAAGACTTCCATGCAATATTTAGAAATGGACCGTTTTAGAAATCACACTTGTCTGAAGCATTGAAATTCTGTCTGACATTAGCGTAACGATAGAGTATCAGTTTGTTTGCTACGTTGATATTTACAATGATCGCAAACGATGACAGAAGAGTAGATACCTATATGCTTTAAGTGTAGCAAATGTGAAGCATTTTTTTAGTTTAGTTTTGTACTGGGAATGGAGGTATCGGAAGGAATTTTCGTCAAAGAAGTTATTTGACGAAATACCTAATGGTAGAGTTCACTGGCCAGTGTAAAAAAATTTTATTTATTTTATTTGACTTAAATAGTAGCATAAGACCCAATAAGTGGATGAGGTGGAATAAAAGTAATACCTAGGATTACTGTTGTAGTTGTTAATCAAAGTAAGCAGGTGGAATTGGAGGACTTCTTAAGTTTATTTGAAATCAACAACTCAGTGTTTCACATATAAGGGTGTTATCAACGACTTGCAGTTATCATGCTCACTATGGTTTGGAAAGTTCGTTTCAGTTTTTGAAATGCTATTCTATTTTACTCGCTTATAACAGAAATGCTCATTACTTGCATTTATGAATTCACTGTTTACCACTACTGGATTAATTCATTGTATCATCTCCTATCCCCAAATATCACCAAAATAGGAGGGGCCACCTGAGGAAAATTAATCTTGGCCCTTTGAGTATGTTTAAAAAATATAAATTTCATTATTATTAGAGGTGAGTTTCCGATAAAAGTAAGATTGAATGAAATAGGGTGAACATCTAGATATTTCAAGTACATATCCAGTATTTTCACGTCTCCTTACGATATATCTTTCTTCAACTCGCTGAATTTCTTCGGAACTCGGCATAAGTCTTGTAAGTTTTCACGTTTTCCCGGCAAGTGATAACGATAAATTCTTCTCGGGCTCCCCACCATGGTAAATTCACCATAATAGCCGTCGTTTCGACAGGAAACTTTCCTGCCATCTTAGAGGGTGTGAATATACATGCTTGAGGATGGTAGGAAAGTCTTCAGTCGAAACGTCGGCCATTAGGGAGAATCTAATCCGGTGGGAAGCCCGAGAAGAATTCATCGACATACGTCTTACATCTGCATCTACATACTACCCTGCGAGTCGCCGCATGGGCGTGTGGCAGGGGGCATTGGGACACCAGCCGTGTAAATGTGTAAGGGGAAAGGTCTTGGGAAGTGAAATGGTGACGTATATTATGGGATTGTATTTAATATAGCTCAGTTTTTATTGTAATCACTTATTGTGCGCAGAAAGAACGAGGTTTTGTACCTGTCTGTTCGGCAATGTAGCAATCTTATTTTATCGCTTCTGTCAGACCTAGAGATGTAGTGAGGCGTCATGATAATATTTTCTCTGTCGCTGTAAAACACACCAGACATGAATTCTTAAGCATACTAAGCCTAGCGAGTAGCCTCCGAGTCGCTAGGGGCTCCCGCCTTAATCCCTTTAAAAGTTATGAGACACTATAGGTTCGCTCGTACCAGTTTTCAAAGAAGCGTGCAGATTTGCTTTGTATTTTGCTAATTTTTTTGGTTAAATTTTTATGACCAGGGTCTAAAATCCTCGCTGCGCATTCGAGGCGTGGTCTAACCAGAGCGAAGTAGCATCTCTCTTATATTTTTTCAGCCGAGGACCTTTCTATCATACACTTAACAAAACGTAGATTATTTAATGCTGTTCCTACTTATATTCTACTCATTTTTATTCCCCTCCCCTGCTAAGCCAACCACCCTCTCCATCTCGTCCGCCAGCACTCACTCGCCCCTCATTATCTCTTCCAACCATTTATTCTGTCTCCTACTCATCAGTTTCCTCCAGCAGTTTCTTTTCCTTTCCTCAACATCGAGAGCACTTCCTTGTTCGTCCTGCTTCACGCCCATCACTATACCCAGTTATTTCTTTGCCGTACTACTTTTGCTCTCTTTTAATTCTCCTCGCTCACTCAATCATTCGCATCTCAAATGCCAGTAGCCTATTCTCGTACTTTTTCCTCAGAGTCCCCACAATTTGCACCAAATAACGCCTTTTCTCCATGATAGACTCTTGCATGATGTATGCAATTTTCAAATCACCCCAAAGTGCGCGATTAATGTGATACGCTTTCACGCGCACAGTGCGAAGATATCTAAGGGATAATGTAATTGACAAAGAAAAGAAACTCACATTATCTAAAAAAGGTGGCAGTATCGCATGCTGTACTTGTTCTGTCGCAGGCTTGATTTCTTCACGGTGATAGATAGGCGAGGTGGACGTTGTATTTGTGTTTAGTTTTTTTGTATTTGTGTTGTATTGTTTCATTTATTATTTTGTAAAAAAACATAAAAGGGGAAGATGTTGTATATTTTGATTTATGTCATGAGATGGCCATGGTGACGACCAGAGAGGTAAATATTTAGAGGACAACAAGGAGCATTGTTGAGAGAGAGACTGAGATGAAAGATTGGAATGAATCTAATTAAGAAAACTGTATTAAAATAATTGACTCGAAAAAACAGAGGAAACTCAGAAATTCCAAAAGAGTATGTGGGGAAGCACCAGCATGCTTTCGACGAAAGGAATCATCATCACGTGACCCTTACCCTTTACCCGTCCCCAAGGTAACCTTTTGTCATTGAATTAGCACTGCAAATCCGTGTACAAAAATGGTTGTGTAATTATAGCCCGATTCCTGTCATGGAGCTACTCCCAAAGGAGAATCAGGTGGATCGAAAGCAGGTGTTGCGGAGCCAATAGGATGAGAGTCCTTTTGTTGCTCGGGGATTGGGGCAAAAAGAATAACTCACGTACTCCAACCTCGGCTCGTCAAATCGATTAGTTCTCATCCGGTGGCGCTGGCGTAAGGCGGTCCTTTTCCACCCCACAACAAAAGCCGCGCACGTCATTAAATCTACGGCAATCACGACTCCTGCGACGCCCCCTCCGAGGGCATAAAACAGGCCGATATGCCGTCCGTCGTTTGCCAGGCGACCTCACACTATCCTCTCCACACCTCTCGCTCACACCACGGCCAACGCGGAGGCGATTTCGCCCCTCTCCCCTCTTTTTCTTCTTTGCCCGACAAAGACGTTTACCGGCCCAAAAGACCTTTTGAAGAGGAGCCGAGGAGATTTTTGACGAGTCGGAAGCCCGGGACGGAATACAAGGGTGGGAAGGGACCGAGGGGGGGGGGGGAGGAGAGGAGGCGGCGGCGGCGTCCCGGGCACTCCAATTTGTGGGAATTGATGAAGGGGGTCCGGGATCGAGAGGAGGAAGAAAAAAAAACAACGGTTTGAAGGAGGCCGAGACACGCTCTTCAAATCTCCTCCTCCCTTTCTCGCTGATGGACGAAAAATCACAGCCTGTATCCATGCCACCGTGCCTTCGAGGAACCCTTTACTTCCCCTGCTCTTTCCGGCGTGGACCGGGAGGTGTTCCCGTGCGTTCCTCCCTGTGTCGAGCCCAGCGTGACGTCTTGGGGATCAGTTGTGCGTCTCATCGCAAGGATGAACAAAAGGAATGATGAAGCCAGGGCCGGATCTACAAATTCTAGGCCCCCCAGGAAGAATTAGTGAAGGCCCATTATAATTGTTGTCAGATAATCTACCGGTTATAATTGGTTTAAATGGAATTGAGAAAAAATCTCAAAATAAATCTGATGTTGTGCCCTTTCCAACCAATGACATTTCTTTCTTCATCTCAGCATATGTCTCTAGCATCCTCATCCCGTCCATTAGACCTATCCTTTTACTTCCCTTTCTCCTCTTACCCAATATCCCCTTTCCTTAACAGCCATAATTCTTATTTGTCTTCCGTAAAAGACTTAATAAGCCGAAAATTAACCACATAACCTTTGAAAACAATATAATACATTAATTTGAAGAATTTCAAGAAAACGATGAAATACACGCACAGATTGTAAAAGCACGGGGCCACGGGGGCCACCCTATCAACGCTCCCAGGATTTGCGAAATTAACCTGTGGTCCCCTTGTCATCTTTTTTTTTAAGGTAAGTTAATTCCGGCGCTAGGTTATTCTACATCCCTCCTAACTTATAAGCACGATCTCATCCTGACCCCAACGTGTCCTCGAAAGCCCCCTGGCTGACTAATGACGTTAAGCAAAAAATGAAGGAGCGCGATGTGTCACGAAGAATTTTCACAAAAAGCCAGACTGCTTACACTGAGTTTATCGTTTTGCTTAATCAGGTAAAGCATCTTGTCATGGAGGCCAAGAAAAAATATTATGTAACCACCTTTTCCAATTTGACTAAGCCAAACCAGGTCTGGAGGGAACTTAGAAGTCTTGGACTCGTGCAGCGGCGAGACAAACAGCCCATGCATGAATTCTCTCTAAACGAACTTAACAAGCATTTCACTCCCACCTTAACCTCTGAGGGAAATAGCATAGCAGATATATTCAGTCTCTCTAACCTTGAATCACTTATACCCTATAACGAGGGTAGTTTCTTCTTCCAACACGTAACTCCTCACACCCTACGTAATACGTTATCTTTCTCTAAATCCAACTCAATTGGGGTCGATGGAATCTCACTTAAATTTATTAAGGCCTCGTCAACTGTACTTCTACCTGTAATACTTGATGTCTTTAATTTTTCCTTGATGTCATCTGAATTTCCGATTATACGGAAATCATCACTTGTTACACCAATTCAAAAGGTTAAAAATCCAACTACTCCCCGTGATTATCGGCCAATCTCTATTTTGTGCTCTCTTTCTAAATGCTTAGAAAGGATTGTATTTCAGCAGGTTACGGATTATCTGAACCAGAACAACTTGCATGATCCATATCAATCTGGATTTCGGAAAAACTTCTCTACGCACACGGCGCTACTAAAATTAACGGATGATGTACGTCGGGCAATTGATAAACGTATGGTCACAATTCTGGTCCTATTTGATTTCACCACTGCTTTTGGTCTTGTTAATCACGCCAAACTTCTCCTTAAGATGAAAAATCTTAACTTTTCCTGTTCCTCACTTAACTGGTTTTACTCCTACCTAAAAGATCGTCAACAGGCAGTCAAGGACGTGAATGGGAATACATCGCAATGGACCACTGTTCATTGCGGGGTCCCACAAGGCTCAGTTCTTGGCCCTCTCTTATTTTCCTTGCATGTCCTTGATCTGCCTAAGTGTATCATGAATTGTAAATACTTGTTATATGCTGATGACCTACAGATTTATTATCACTGCCATTTGCATGAGCTGAATTATGCAGTTTCCGAAGTGAATCAGGATGTTCAAGCCATCAATTCATGGGCTGTAGACAATAACTTTGTACTTAACTCTAGCAAAACAAAGTCAATATTACTCGGTACCTCAAAACTACTCTGACATGTTGACTTTAATGTTATGCCAAAGATTATTGTTGGTGATGCGGAAATGTCATAAGCAAACTCTGTTAAAAACCTTGGGGTCACATTGATGCCCAACTTGTCTTGGCAAAACCATGTTCAAGACATCTGCAATAAGATTAATATGATCCTGTTTCAGCTAAAAACCCATAAAAAACCTTTTACCCTCTCATACCCGCAAGCAACTTGTATCCACGCTAATATTCCCCCATATTGATTATTGCTGCCTTGTTTATCATGACCTAACTGAAGGGATTAATACTATGATTCAACGGCAATTAAATATGTGTGTCAGGTTCATTTATGATCTAAAAAAAGATGTACATATATCTCCTTATTTTACTAGATTGGAATGGCTTAAAGTAAAAAATGGAGGGAATACATGCTTGCCTCTTTTTTATATAAACTCTTCAAATGTAAACAGCCTGATTATATTGTGCAATTTTTCCAGCCTAAGGAGAAAAACCGAAATGTAGCAACCCGAATGTCACCTGACTTTTTAATGGTCCCACTTCATCGAACCACTACATTCATTAAATCTTTTTCTGTTGTAGGGACAAGGATATGGAACAGTACTCCTGAATCAATCAAAAACTCTAATTCGCTGATGGCTTTCAAAAACAGACTGTTTAACAAAATACTATTGCAGGAAAAAATTTAATTCACCTATATGCTTGTTATTTGCTTTCTTTGTTGCCATCATTATTTCATTTATTGCTTGTACCCACGTTTTCTGTCTTGTTTATTTCTGTCTAATAGCAGAATTTTAAAAAAGCCTTCTTTTAACGAGCTTTGTACTCGAGCTCTAATATTAATTTATACTTTTTGTATGTTCTTAGTGGACCAAGTGGTCCAAGAACAATAAATATTTCTTTATCTTTATCTTTACAATAAGGGACCATATAATAGTTGCGATTGATCAGTTCTAGGATAATTTAACCCTGACTTGGTAAAATAGTTTTTTCACTTGTGCTAAATATCCTAACATCATTATTAGTTAATAGCCTTGCATGCAATTTTCGGTATGAAATAACTCTTGCATGATTTAGTACCTTGTAGTACTCTTTATCTGCCGCAGTGATTATAACCAGTAGTCGTATCTTTAATAGTGTACTGCATGGTAGTATTTTCGTCCATGTAGCACTCTCCTGGTTTCTGGTCTGACTGAGCACTGTTATCCTGACTGCTTTTTGCCTGCGCCTGCCAGGGAAACGTGCGCGGTTCGAATTTCAGCTGGGATGAGGGCTTCATGGCTGATGTGGAATCACCCCTTGCCACACATCCTAGTGGTGGCTTGAACGGTATTTCTTGGATGTAGATGAATAGACTATTGGCTTCACATCCAGAGGATCCGGTCTCAAACTTCAACTAAGCCTGAGATATTTCTGTGTAATCACATTCCCTGCATGGGTGCAATGCGGAGAGCAGTTCGAGAGAATTACTCTGTCTGTCGGATGGAACGTTCAAGTTCGGTTTTATAAGTGCTTTTTTCAAGAGTAGCCAATGTCGGGTTTCTTTCCACCCTTTCTCAATGCCAAAAATAACCGTGCCCTTAACCATCTACATACCTGACATCAATGATGCAGGTAAGCTCAGTCGTCTGTCACCTTCCAAAAATAATAGACGAATGACACAAAGTTTCTACAATGCCGAGAGGTAAAATAATAGGTGAGGTCAAACAAGTCAAGAGCCTTATTTTAACGAGAAGGATAATTTTGTAATACCGCTAAATTTCCAAACATTGCATGTAACAAATGATGTGGGACGAAGTCACTCGCACGGGTGCATATACACCAGGGTTGAAATTCGCTATGAAAAAATCATTTGACTTTACCGGGATTCGAACCCGGATCTCCCAATTGCCGGTCAGGTGTGTTAGCCCGTAACACTGTAACTGGCTAACACACCTGACCGGCAATTGGGAGATCCGGGTTCGAATCCCGGTCAAGTCAAATGATTTTTTCATAGCGAATTTCAACCCTGGTGAATACCGCTAAAATTTATTGCTCCTACCATCTACGTTTTGACTGTACGTCATAATTAGGAACAATTTTTCCAGGCCAGTGTGTAAACATATTTCCAGTAAGGCTGTGGGAGAATGTTTCTGGGTGTGCTATGACTTTTTTCCCTTTCCACCCTATCTTGCTGGTGGCACATACTCTGGTCGTCTGGAAAAATGTATTAGATGATGACGAAAAACGTAAAAACTATAGTTGTATGCTTAGTTAATTTATGTGAAATTCGTAATTTATTTTCCTCAACTCTAAATTTTGAACAAATTTCACGAATTTACGCTAAAGACAACGGGTTTCAAGTCAGTAAGCCATGTAGGCGGTCTTAAAAATAGAAGTACCAGACTTAGCGTCATACCTATTTGTACCGACAGGGGTCAATTTGACCCCAATATACAATTTATTTTCTAAAGTTATTTTAATTGCAATAATATACAGATTATTTCTAAAATACCCTTTATTTATTTTGTTCATTATGTTGCAAGAATAATGGTTCATATCATCGTAGTATAATTAGCCATTGCTCCACATAGGACGCAGCAAATGAGGACTTGGACCAGGGACTTCTGGCCCATGTCCCAAGTCCTTACACGAAGTCTGGGCCTGTTGGGTTTTCATGCGGTGATTCACCCTTCTGTATTATCGTCCGGATGCCGAACTGTCTATAATATTTCAATGAATGGCAATAAAATTCCATCAAATAATGACATATCTCAAATAAAATAGCCTAGAGTTAAAACGATGCCTCTGGTACTAATCGGTAGAAGGTAAAGTGCATTTAAATCAAATTCTGCTACGAGGCTCTCATTTCCACGATAAATTCTCCTGTCAAAAATATAAAATCCAAGAAATATGTAATAGCAAGGACGATTCAGTGATAAATAATGCATCGTTAGAAATGAAAAGGGGTGACAAATGACCCCTCCGGTTTTTTTAGTGTTTAAATATGCATTAATCATGACAATGACAGAATAAATATATGAATGTACAAACAGGATGATATAGCGGTGATTGCCGAAAACAGTCAGGAGCCAACTCGACTTCTTACCTTAACGGAATCCACCCCTAGCATTGGATACGGCATGAAGATCAATAAATATAAGGCAAAGATTCTAGTCGCTAGCAGGCATCGCACGAAGACTGATATAGTCAAGGATGGTCAGAGATTAGAGAATATAGAGGAATTCACTTACCTTCGGAAGCAAGCTTACAGCAGATGGACGTAACTTTAAAGGCCTAATTTGCAGGTTTAACCAGGCTAAGTCAGCCTTCAACTGTAAGGTCAAGTTTTTCACGTCGAGTAATATAGACAGGGGTATAAGAAAACAGATGATAAAACATTTATCTGGAGTGTATTCCTATATTGCAGCGAGACATGGACTCTTGGAACGGGAAGAAAGAGAAGGATAGATGCACTTGAGCCATGGTGCTTTCGCCATTTGCTCAAAATCAGTTGGAGAGATACAATCACGAATGACGAGGTCTTCGGAAGAGCAGAGGAGATCCTTTGCCAGTGGAATACAGTCAGGATACGTCGGAACTCCTGGATTGGGATCATTCGGATTCTGAGACAGGAATGACAATTGCTCTCGTTACTATAGGGCTCTGTGGAAGGAAGAAACGCGAGAGGCAGACCTAAGATGTAGTTGATCTATCAAATCGTACAGGATGTAGGCTGCTACTCGTACGCGAAGCTGAAGAGAATGGCAGGAAATCTCCATGCTTGGAGAACGGCTGCAGAACAACCTTCGGATCGAAGAAGATATACAAGCACGTAGTAATGGGCCCCGTTTTCGGAAGATCTCTTCAGGGAACGCAAGGAAAATCGCAGGAAACAAATGAGGTCCCGTGTGATTCCGGGGCTTAGGGGACCGCCTCTCCTCCCATTCCTCCCACTCACACCATGTCATCACGTCCTTCTCCACGCCTCCTAAACCCTTTCCACACACACTCAGACCGTCCCTCCCATCCCCCTTCTCCACCCACAAATTTCCTCGTCCTCTTCTCATGCTCGGCCGTCTCATCACTGCCTGTGTTTTTCTCTCCATCATCATCATCATCAGTAGTAGCATGATCATCCGCTTCCTCCTCCTCCTCCTCTTTGTCCCTTATTCTCTCTTTCGAGCAATATCATCTCATTCCGCCCCATCCAGTCACCACCAAAACCCCCCCCCCCCAAAAACCTTCTCCCGCCGAGACTTTTGCTACCATAACCCCAAACTTTTTTCCTCCTTTTCTCTTCGGCGGCAAGAGTCGTGTGATTTTTAAAAGGAGGATCCAGTCTCTCCTCGTTCTACCTCCTTGTCTTTTGTACGATCGGGGGGGGGGGGACCAGGCTTCGAATCTCCCGCGGCGCGGGTTCAGGCCCCATCTCCCCCCCTCAGGGCAAGGTGTGGTTTTTTTTTTTTAATGGGTCGGTCGTTTAAAATTTTTTTTTTCACTAGGGGCCGATGTCCTCATCTCTTTTCTTGGGGATCGATCCCGGACGTTGGGTGTGGTTTGCCGTAATACGTTCCAGCTCACTCACGGGTGGCGTACGTGCGTGTGTGGGAAGGGCCATCGAGTTCATTCCGGGATCATAATTCATATTTCTGTCCCGGCAATCGATTTCTGTTGTCTTCGTTGGCGTAATTTTGTGGAAATTTCTGTTGCGTATTGAAATGAAAGTAGTGATTTTGTTTTTTGGCGTGAAATTTATCGTGCTCACGAGCCGGTTTCGACGGAGTTGACTTCGGAATCGTAATAATCTACTTCAGGTAACAAATGAGTGTGTTCAGTGAAGGGGAAGTGAAAGGTGGTAATCCTCTTGGTAGCGGGAATCTGTAAATTGTTTTACGGTATAGTTAGAAAAACGTTGATTGACAATCTAGCTAATGAGTTTACTCATTGGGTACTCCGTCTGTGAGCGTATTTGCTACCCTAAAGTATAGCTATTTTCGCCTACCATACCTAAGTTGGGGTTTGCACTTGCAGGTCACTTCCCAGGTTTCTTCTGAAGGAGGTTTCGGGGAATTTGACTCCGAGAACAATATTTCCTCAATGGAGTGCACAGACAGATTGGTTGCTGCTTACATTGGCAACAACACGCTTATACCAGCGACAAGCCGAAACTTTTAAAATAGTTCTGCAAGTGGGCTTGCTGAGCCGATTGGTCGTGGAATAAACGCCAAACATCACTTGCCACTGGTGAATTGCGTAATAATCTTGCCAATTTAAACCCACATTAACAATTTTTCGTCTCTCTAGCCTTTCAGTTTACTTTCTCCATCCTCCACATCTCTTTGGATAAATCGCAGTTGTCTTGTAGGATACGCATGACAACCGACGAGTCGCGTAGTTGAACCTAGCCTCTGACTTGAAGAAAGTAATTGTTCTTGATTATGGCCTGGAGCTAAAGTTGTTTAAGTGACATCACTACGCAAAAAACCCAATAAATTTGACCTTATTTTGAAGAATTCTCATTTTATAATCATGCAAAAAATAACAGCGATCGATGTTGTCACCTTATGTACACTATTGCCTCATATTGCTGCATTATAAACACATTCAAGGGGCTAGCAAGGGACAAGAGAAGTACTAACCACATTCTAGCGGCTATTATATTTTGATATATTTGCAAAAAATAAGTTAAGCTAATAATTAAGTTAAGTTAAGCTAAGGTGATATTTTGTGGAAATGGGGTACAGATGCGATTATCTCACAATAAAAGTTTTTGTTAACTTTCTACAGAATTTTATTTAACCGACCAAGGTTTCGACATGAACTATGTCAAAACCTTGGTCGTGTCGAATTACCTTGAAGATGACAGAGTTCATGTCGAAACCTTGGTCGGTTAACTAAAATTCTGTGGAAGGTTAGCAAAACCTTTTACTGTGAGATCATGGCATCCATTTGCAAAAATACACAATCAGTGATTTAAAAGAAAGTTCTCTCACTATAACAGCGCTGAAATATATGGGTAATTCATTTTTCTTATATCTGCAACCATTAAAAAATAAAATACAAACAAGGCCTTTTGTACGGCCGGAAATATATCTCGCTCAAATTATGTTAAATTGTTTTGGCAGTGCCTCCCGCGAGAGGGAAAGGCATGAGTGTGTATGTATCTCATTGTTGGCGTGAAAGTCTGTAACGGTGCGGGGAGGAGGGTCAGAAATGACGAAGGAATAGGAAGGGGGAACAAAAAATAAAAGGTGCGAGAAGGAGGAGCCTGGACTTGTGGGGGGGGGGGGGATGGGGAGGTGACCAGGCGGCCTCCCTTTTTCCTCCATAACAAGGGGATGCCGACCCTTCCCGACTCTAAACATGACCCTCCCCATCCCTCCACATCTCATCCACCAATTCCCCACGGACCTCTCCATCCCAATCGCAAAGATCCATCGGCTTTCTTTTTGGTGTGGGAGGAGACGGGAGTTTCCGAGAGGAGGACGGAGGGATGTGGGTTGTTGTTGAGAGGACCTTCCTTCACTTGTGTGTGTGTGTGTGGATCCCTCTTCTTTACGGTGCGCTACGATTAAGTGAAAGGAAACAAAAAGGACCATAGGTAAAGGAGAAGTGGCGGGGAGAATGGGGACAAAAAGAGAAAAGGGTTTCGAAGGGAAGCATATGTAGAAGTGGGATCGTGTGGGGAGTGGGTGTTTTTCAGAGGCGTGAAGGAAACGAAAGGGAAAATGGTGGGCATGGAAATTCTCATGGAAAAGGCCCTCTCCACATCCTGATTCTTACTCTTTCCTTGCTGCCTTAGATCAACGTCCCTTACTACGAACGGATCGTTACACAAGGGAGTGTTCTCCTAGTTGCTTTGAGCTGTGGGTCGAGATTCCTCTGAAAAACTCCGCCATTTCATATACAGGGAAACCCCCTCTCAACGACCATTTTTCAGCGGAACCGTCGCGACGGACGCGTCGTAGATTGTTTTATTCAGTTTTCACTCTATGTGCACATCAAATTGTCACACATTTAAATTTCCCAGGAGCAACTAAATTATGAGGAAATAATAGCCAGTTGTTTACGTTTCACCAAAACTGTCGACTCAGGACTTTTTCTATTTTTTCCAAATCATCCACCCGTTCATTTGCATAATATGCACTCCAAGAAGATGACCCCTGTCGAACGACTTTACGACCAGCGAGACCGTTGGTGGTTGCGTAATACAGGTTTCACTGTAATAATTGCGCAAGTAACCTGGAAAATCGGCTTTTGGAGAGAATAAAAATGGATTAAATTCAAAAGAGAAAATGTGTATTTCCATTCTACTTTTCATTTTCACTTTAAAAAACTTGAGGCCCATCATATTTTGGTATGCGTTAAATTTTTTGTGGTCGCAATGTATTCGGGACGGTCTATACTCGGGGTAGAAAATATTGTGAGTCGTATTTTATTCGGTTCTCACCGTATTCGGGGTCGCTCAATATTCAGGATGAAACTATATTCGGTGTCGTGTTATTTTCGGGATCCAGATATATTCGGAGTCGCATTATATTTAAGGTCGAATCATATTCTCGGTGAAACAATGTCCAGGGTTGCATCATATACTTGGTTGCATTACCTTGGGGTCACAATGTATTTGGGATCGAACAGTATTCTGGGTCGAATTATATCTTGGATGAAACTGTATTTAAAATCGTACTACATTCTGAGTCGTGTTACATTCAAGCCTCTACTGTTCATGCAACAGTGGGGCAGTGAAATTGTTAATTCTATGGCTTCCGTGAAGATGTTGAAACGACGGAGAAGGTTTTTCGGAATCTCTCCTGCGTGGTGCCATTTTTGTTGACAGTATTTTCGGTAGCATTACAGCTGCCCTCTTTAGACCAGGGTGTCTGCAGGAATGGGTATAAAATTGGAAAATTATATTTTCGGTCAAAATTGAACGTTGTTTTCTCGCAAAGCTGCGTACAAGGTATGAATTGAATGGTAGTGAAATATTTACTTCTTCTCGTTTTACTGTTTGAGCTTTTAACAAACTACTTCTAGGATTGACGTCATAGTTCACTAATTTGATGAAATTGGCATTAAAGTCGACCTGAGAAGTCTTTAGACCTGAAGAAGTTAGCTGTAATGCTGTCGAAACTGTCGTCCACGGAAATCGAACTACGAGGAAAAGACTTCGAAAAACTTTCATCGTCAGTAGATGCTATCGGTGTTTTTGCAGACTTAAAGAAGAGGTTAAGTGAAGTGGAAGGAATGGAAATTCTCGTGGAGAAATTCCTCCTAATCTCCTCTTCAGCCGCCTCACATGCTATCCAACAACCATTCCTTGAATGGGATTCAGCAGGAATGGGAAAAATATTGGGATAAAAATGTTTTCGTTCTAGATTGAACTTAATATGCTCGCAAAGCTGCTTCCTAATTGTGGATTCTCCAAGTGACTTGAATGATAGTAAAATTTTTACTTCTTCTCTTTTTACTGTTAGATTTTTTAACATATTACCTCTAAGATTAATGTCAAAATCGATTAATGTGATGGAAGTGGCATCGCAGTCGACCTGAAGAAGTCTTTAGACCTGAATAACGTAGCTGTAATGCAACCGAAACTGTCGCCCACAAAAATGAATCTACGAGGAAGACATTACGAAAAACCTTCACTGCCAGTGGAGTAGTTATTTGTTTTTCTGGAGACTTGAAGAAGAGGTAAAGAAAGATGAGGGAATGGAAATTCTCGTGGAGATCTTCCTCCTACCCTCCTCTTCTACCGCCTCACATTGCTCTCCTCAGACCATTTCTTGAAAGGATTTCTGCACGAATGGGTTAAATATTGGGACAATATATTTTTGATCAAAATAAAAAGTAGTTTTCTCGCAAAGCTGCTTACAAGATGCGTCTTCTCCAAGCGAATGGAATGGCATTAAAAGTTTTAATTCTTCTTGTTTTATTGTTAGAATTTTTATCAAATTGCTTCTAAGATTGATGTCAAAATCCATTCATGTAATGGAAGTGGCGGTCGATCCGAAGAAGGTAGCTGTAATGCCACCGAAACTGTCGTCCTCGAAATATAACTACATTACTCAGGAAGATATTTTGAAAAATCTTCACTGCCAGTGGAATTTTTATTGTTATTTTTGGAGACTTGAAGGAGTGGCCTTAGAATAATGGTTGGAATGAAAATTCTCATGGAGAACTTCCTCCTTACCTCTTCTGCCGCCTCACATGCTCTCCTCCAACCATTGCTTGAAAGGGTTTCAGCAAGAATGGGAAAAATATTGGAAAAAAAAGTTTTTGCTCTAAATTGAACTAAATATGCTCGCAAATCTGCTTCCTAATTGTGGATTATCCAAGTGAATTAAATCATAGTAAAATTTTTACGTCTTTTTTTACTGTTAGAATCTTGAACAAATTACTTCCAAGATTGATGTCAAAATCGATTAATGTAATAGAGATGGCGTCGCAGTCGACCTTTAGAAGGTAGCGATAATGTATTATTCTCTTGTTAGAAGCAAATTAGAATATTGCTCAGTGATATAGAACCTATATACTAAACATTATATTGGAAAATTGGAGGGAGTCCATAAAAGGTTTTTGATGTTTCTTTATTACGATCTATACCATGTTTAACCCGCTTTTGAAAACCATGTTACCCATGACGAATAATTTTCAATGCTTAATTTTCATAAACTTAGCGATAGAAGAATGTTAAATGATTTTTTGTTTCAAAATTATGTAATTAATGAAGGAGAGAGCTCTAACTTGGTATTCAAACTAAATATGCGTATTCCAAATAAATAACAAAGGTAGACACAAGAGAACATTTTACATAATGAATGTAATTAGTATATATGGTAAAAGTGCTCCATTGAATAGAATGTGTGCTACATTTAATACTGTGTGTAATGACTTGAATTTATTGGAGGACAGAAAAAATTTTTACAAAAAAGCATGAAATAAATTGTCAGCGCGCAAATTTTTAAAGTGTTTATCATGATAATGTATATGTATAATGTATTTTTATGGCTAGCTTTACCCCCTTGTATTTATAGCAATTGTAAACATACGTATTTGTTACTGTTCAACCCTTAATTATATTCGTAGGTTGTGTAAACTTTAAACTCCTTAAATTCAATTCAAATTCAATGCTACCGAAACTGTCGTCCTCGAAAATGAAACTACGCGAAATGGATCTGGAAAAACCTTCACTGCCAGTGGAATTGTTTTCGGTGTTTTTGTAGACTTGAAGAAGAGGTTATGAGAAATGAAAGAAGGAGGAAATTCTCATGGAGATCTTCCTCCTTCCCTCCTCTTCTGCCACCTCACATGCTCTCCTCAAACCATTCCTCTCTCCTTCCCTCCTCTCTCGTTTCTCTCCCATCTCTCGCTTCTCCTCTCTCCCTCCACACATCTTCCCGACACGTTAAGGCGTGAAGAAGAAGATCTCCCTTGCCGCATCTTTGTGTGTCCTCATCCTCCTTCTCCATGCACACATCCAACCTCAAAGCGTTCTTCCCTTGTCTCGGCCCCCTTTCTTCTTCCTACCTACCTCCCTCCCTCCTACACCTCCCATCCCCTCACTCCATCTCCTCCCCATCACCCCTCATTGTCTGCTGATTCTTAAACCGGGGCTTAAACCTGCCCCACACCCGCCTTCCTCAACCCCATCCCCTTACCCCAAACCTCAGCCCTCTCCCGTACCTCTCTCACTCTTGGTGTTTTCCCGTGAAAAACTCCGTTCGCCCGGACGATCTTGAATTTTCCATCGCACGACGGCGATGAATTAAAGGGGCGGGAGGGCGGGCTGGCGGGCGGGGAGGAGGAGGAAGATGTGGTGTGGGACCATTGTGGATAATTGGTAAATACGATTCCGCGGGGGAGTCTCGGGTATAGTGCAAGGGACACCCGCGAGGAGATGAGGCGTACGGGACGGAGAACGTTTAATATAGTCTCGACGTAAAATTACCTAAATTATTATTATTATTACATTTATTTTAATTTGCACCACATTAATTTTAATCAATGTGGTGCAAACAGAATGGTGGTAAGTGTACCTAGATTGTTTAACCAATTACCAAGGGACATGCATGGATTAAATACGTATATAGAGGTTAAACGGAAACTTTGGGAGTATTTGTTGGAGGACTGATATCTAGGGAGGTTGAGAGACTGATTCTGTGGCCACATATTTATACCGCTCGGTGCGAATATGGCAATGTGAGCGTTTTATTATTTATTTGTTTTGTTTTATTTTAATTTTTTACATTGAAATTAGCGAGTACCTTCTGATGAGCCTGTTGTGGCTCAGAGGGTCTTCTAAGGTTTAAAAATATTAATGAAACTATCCACTTTGCTTGAGGTTTTCTTCTTTTTTTCATGTGTTTTAATGCAAAATTGTATATGTCATATAGAGTGAAGTGTATTACATCTTTTGTACAATGGATAGTCCGTATGTCTTTACTGTCTTTTTATTTCTTTTATTTTGTGACCAATGTACTTCAATATGAGATTAATAAAGAATTATTATATATAATTATTATTTGTCCAAAGATTTATGATATACTATGGAGGATATCAGGTGATGATGGCGTGACAGCCGAAACCGGTCGAAAGTTATCAATAAATTGTGGAAATCACAAATTTTGTCTTGATTATCATGACGTTCTTCCACCACGTGAAAGCTTCGAGTTTTCATTTTATTAGCATAAATAGAATTAATGTGTAGAAAGTTCAGCAAGTTTTTCTTGAAGAGGGGCATCTTAGTAACACGCTTTAATTCTGGTGGTAGCTTATTAAATATTATCAATTCCATAGATTTTTGGCCTAAAGTTGCATCATGGGTTCTTATAAACTGTTGGTGCAGGTCTTTACAGGATCTTGTGTAATGAAAATGACATGAATTATTGGTTGGATATTGTGAAAGGATGTTTTTTGTGAACATTATTGCGATATAAATGTAAATGCAGGAGATTGGTAGGATATGCAGCTTCTTAAATAGCTGGCGACATGTTGAGTTATGAGAAGCATTGCTTATAAGTCTTATAACCTTTTTCGCCACTTAAATGTAACCCAATAACCTTTTTTAACTTAAATGCAATTTTATCCATATTCTGGCTTCTTGCGTATGATAAACTAGTCGAAAAGCCTGCCGAAACAGGCTGAAATATGGATGAGTGAATGAATGAATTTTATTGTAAATTTGCTGCAGGAATTTTACATTTCCGGTGGCAAAGGGAGTTGATCAAGGTACATGAAAATCCTAAACAGACAAACAAGGGAACAGGAAAAATAAATCACGCAATCAGTAATTGAAATAAATTATTACATATAACTAGTTTTATGTCTTCACATGGCGCAAATCCTCTCTTGAAACACATTAACATTTATAGGAAATTCATTGAATACCTTTTAAGGCAAATTGTTCCAGTCACCAATAGTCCTCGCCATTAAGGACTTTCTTGCTCTTTTGGAGGCAGAGAGGATTGCTCCCACCTTGTACTGATGGTCATGAGTCATTGCGACGCCAATTTATCAGGCCCGCTGGCGGCACTCGAATTTGCTTGATAGATCGTATGGAACAAGAGAAGTTGTTGATTATGCGGCCCGCGCTCGTCATTTTGTCTGTTATCCGGCCCACTATGCAAAAATGTTTGGCGACCTCTGGTCATGACGACCGCAATAATTCGGCTTCTTTAACTGGACACTTAGACTATAGTATGCTTCAACACCACGAAACACTTTGTAAAAGGCAGTCAACCTTGCCCCCTTCTGCAGATACTGAGACAAAAATATGAATATTAATACGGGCGATATAACAAAAAAAGAATGAGTCAAACAAGCAATAACATAGAATTCAAAGTGTTTTTTTTTCTTTTAATGAAAGCAGTACATGTATGTATGGTAACTATCTAAATACCAAAGAGTTCTCAGAGTATAACATTTTTGGCGAGGCAGCAGAGCTGTTACTCATCGGTCAACCTTGTAATTACATTGTTAGACGTCTATGTTTTCAAATACACACATCTGCGCCTTGTGTCAGTTGGTGGAATAAGTTTATGGGCGATCGCTTTCAGTCTCGCTTTCCACATCTGAATCCTTGCGTCTTGCAACTGAACCGAACGTACTTACGCACAAGTAGCCATTTTTATAGTAGTTAGCGCTTGAAAAGGGGATACGGAAAAGTGATTGCTCAGACAAGATTTAAGAAGGTTGGAGAGGGTGAGATGGATAATGTTGAATTGATACAGCGGACGTGCGCGAGTGAAGTGAATTCTCTCGAGTTGGGAACACGTCGAAATGGCGTGCTCTGAGAAAAATAAAAATGCTATATTTCGCCTTTCTTTCTTTCCTTTCACTTTTACTCTCTTCTCGAAGACATTGCTGCAGGGTCTTCCCTTTTTTAAATGTATTTTCTAAATCTTCTGCGAGATTCAGGAATCCCATATTTAATCACTGTGGCAGCGGGCGTTTGAGGTGTTCAAGTCACCGGCAGATAGATGAGTTTATCTATTTATTTCTCCCTTTATTGACTCTGAGCGCTATGTAAGGGATTTTCATCCAAGGGCAATGTGTTTCAAGAGTCTCTCTTTGAGACTTAAGAGAGCTCTTATTTGTACGAATCTTTGGGGAGTGGTGATGGAAATCAGTTCCCAGGTAATCACGAAGGGTAGTCGGTCCTGTAAGTGAGAAAAGGAAAATATAGAAATAAACGGAGTTCGAACCAAATTATATGTTTTTTCCAATCATTGTATTGACAAATGATATATCACGAAGTCATTCGCACGGGTGCATATACACCAAGGGTCGACATATAAAAGGCTGTCGTTATATAAACCACAATGTTGTGTTTATCCACCGCGACAGTGGCTTTGTACGCTACAATGTAGACTTGAGGCGTGAACACCTAGTTCGCATAAACTCTCCTCGATATTCGCATTGAAGGAAGATGCCTTGATGGTGTAACTGGCAAACACACCTGACCGGTAATTGGGAGATCCGGGTTCGAATCCCGGTCAATTCAAATGAGTTTTTCATGGTGGATTTCAACCACTGGAAATTTGATGGTTGTTAATATGACAAATGACCGAACTATTAGGCAGTTTTCGTTACTTAGATCGGGCGAGTTGGTTTGTTTACTTGCATTATTTGGATATAGAAGCTACTTTGTTCCAAAAAAAGCCCATTGGTACTCCAACATTGGACGAAGTACACCATGAAAAGATTATTTGACATTATCGAGATTTGAATCTGGACCTCTCAATTGCTACAAAGTTTCAAAGTATGGTGGCTTTATCCTCTGCGACTCTCGCTCATTAAGAAAGTCAATCTCTCCTGTGCTACGTTTTGAGCTGCAGACGAGGATATTTAGCGGGCATGAGCCGCCGCTGAAATTCGCCTTGAGCTCAAGTTGGCTTGGTGGTGTAAATGACTTACACCCCTTAATAGGAATTGGGAGCTCCAGTTTTTAATGCCAGTCAAATAAAATGACTTCTCTGTTGGCGGATATCATCATTTTATGTACTCATGCGCATTTTTGTTCCAGGTAATAAGTGCATTTTCGCTGTTGTAATGATATTCGCATTGCGTATTATCGCTGAAATCGTATCGGACATGGATGGACGGGAGTACTGCTTTTGTAGTGTCCACAACAGTGGAACCAATAAGGAAGTGGCATTCAACTGAAAAATTACAGCCACGGAGATGTACAATGCAGAGCTCAGTGCTCCATCTTCCTAAAAACCGAATATATATTGTGGCGCGCACTTGAAATTAAGCATTTATAACTAATTTGGTTTAGGGTGCTCGATAATAGGGATTAAAGCGGGGAGACAAAAACTGTCCTGGAATAGGGAAGTGTAAGTTGATTGGTTTGTAGGTAGTATCTCACAACTGAGGTCATTTTCGCCATAACGTAGAGATACCTAGTTTTGTTGTCTGGTTGTGTATTTGGAGAGGCGGCCAAAAACTGGGGCTATTTTCGTCATTGAGGACAGTTGTGTAGGTTGGCAAAGAAATAATTATTGGTGAATATTTTTTTAAGGATGAAAAGAAACGTGGCGCCCTCGTTAGTCTACTCTGGTCAAAAGCGGCCGACAGAACCGCGGTTTCACGCCCCATCCGACGGACGGTGTTGTGTGCTTGCAGTGCTCGCCACATGAAAGCCCAATAAGGATCAGTGTTTTACTGAAAGAATTTTGATGCTCCCGGTATTAAAACCCAGGCCGTCGGAATGGGAGGCCAGTTCTTAATCTAGTCACCACAACTGCCAAATCCCTAAAGAGTGTTGTATTTATTGGTGTGTTAGTAAAATGGAGAATATGTAGAGTGAAATCCGATGACGAATTCAACTTGGTCGTGGCGAAAGACATAAATTAATGTGGATTCACGTCTTTTTATACTTGTTGTTTTGCATTCGATGGATGGAGTGACGTAACCTGAGTGACCTCCATGAGGTAAGTACCAAGTTACGAAACCGTATTTCATCAAAATAATCGTATTAGTTGGAGGGATTTGTATCCCGGATTATAGACACTGCTCTTTCCACTCGATCCCTATGTAATTTAACAACAGAATGATTTCCTAGGAGCGTTCTCATGGTGCCAAGATAAATTTTTATGGAATGTTGAGTTCAAAGCCAAATCTTCTGCAGTAAGGATTCATCAAATAATCTGATTATGTAATTTGCTATTAGAAAAGCTGACCAGAAATGAATAGAAGCCTTCGAAACCTGGTGCTAGAAATGGATACTGATGATGATGAAATGGACAAAATATGATATGATTAAGTGCTCAGGAGAGTAGAAGAGGAATGGACCTTATGGAATACCATGGGGAAAAGAAGAACAAGATGGGTTGGACACACCCTGAGGCGCAATGGATTTGTGAAGAACATAATCGAAGGCAAAATAGAGGGAAAAGCCCCCAGAGGAAGTCTTAGGAATAAGATCATGGACAACATAAAGAGAAAAGTAAATAGGAAGAGATACCAGGAGGCAAGGGAACTAGCATTAGATAAGGAAGGTTGGAGGGTTGTAATCAACCAATCCTTGGATTGAACGAACAATGAATGAATAATTTGCTATTTTTTTGGAAGAAAATTTTCGTGGCTTTATTTTAAAGGTTGATGTTGGACTATCGGACTAAAAATATAGCACCCACTTATGTCTCACCGCCGCTGTACAACTGGTAGTAGAATTTACTTTAGATAAACCAGGCGGTCAAAAAATAAGTGCGACACTCAGATATTTCATCAAATTTTCAGCACTTCAGCAAATACTGTTCACGGTAAAGGTCATTTAAGTGCGCCATGAATAATACTCCCTGAGAAAAGCAGAATTTGCGAGAAGGTAAGCTAACCCCTGAAAAATGAGCGCCAACCTTATGTGCAATACATATCGCTGCTTGGAGTCATAACTTGATGAGGACGGACGAGCTCAAAAAATGGAGGGACACGGTGTAAGCAGGAGTTTTTTCTCCCGTCATGCATAATTTATTGCCGCCGCATTATGCGACTCGAGTTATATCCCTTTCCTCGTGGAAGTAAACGCAGAATTTAATGAATTGCAATTACTTCTATACTTTTACCCAAGTTTTCCCATGGAGCGTTTCTATAAAATATTAGTTTTTTTTCAGACGGTTGAATTCAACTTGTTTATTTTTTTTTTTAATTTTCTTTAAGCAGGTAGCCAGGATAGAAGCCGAGGAGTTGTACATCGCTCAACTAATGATAAGGATGCATCATGCCGCGTGGTTATTTTATCTCCCGCCTTCACACGGACATCAGCAGCTCCTGGAACCGAAGTGCGTACTTGCAGGTGCGTGTACACATACCTATTTTCTTTCCGTAAATATTTTTTTTTCCTCAACTCCGCAGCCGTGCATCTCACTGCCTTCATTATTTATATCCTACACACAACGTTGGACCGTTGAGGGAGGGGTGGGGATTAAAAAGTCAGCCCACTGGCCATCATCCCCCCACCGCTCCAGAAACCAGAAAAACTCCATCCCTAAACATCTTGCGTCGTGGCTCGCGGATATCCCTCATATGCTGCTACTCTCCTCCCCACTCTCGCCATCATTCCATGTCCTATCCCCCCCACCCCTACGGCTTAATCCTTGAGTTGTGTTAGTTTGTACTGTAGAGACCGCCTTCATCCGTATTTTCTCACACTGTAGGCACTATCATCATCCCCCGCTTTGAAAGGATCCAGTGCCTTCTATCCTTGTGTTACCTTACCTTCCCAACTATGCCTCTTTCTCTCTCTCTCAACTGGCTCATTCTCCCTCTTCTTTCCGCTTTCATCCTCGGCTCGCTTCTGTTTCCTTCAGTGCGTGCTCGGATTATTACCTCTCCACATCTCCCCACCATCTTTTTCTCCTTCAGTTCTCGCCATTTCTCTCTCCTGGAAGATTATCTCTGCCTCTCTCCCATCTTTTTCCTCCTTCCATTCCATTTCTGCCTCTTTTCGTTCAACCATTTTTTGGTATTATCCACCTCTCTGTCTTTTGTGATGTTTTCACTTCGCATTCAATGCAATAAGTTTCTCGCCGAAATTTGTAAAAGTTTTTCATTTCCGTGGCTTCTTGAAGTATTTTAATGTTATTTTGTTCGGTCTTGTCTGAGCCACTTATTCATTTGCTACATGTTTATTGGACGAAGTCAGGGTAAGTATCGTTTTAAGCAGATCTGAGCGGAAAGGCTTTAACCCCAAGGTATTGGGATCGACGCGACCACGACATTACGGCAATTTTGCCTCCATCGACTGCCAGGTCTGGCTGTTCCGTTCCTGATATTCTTGCCTCATTCTCTTTTACCTATTTATTCTTCCTAAGGGTGCCATAAAGGTAGGTTGCTATTTTATTTTCACTAATCACTTGTTCTTTAGCTTCCTCCTCTGTATGTTCACAATGGGACATTTCTATTCCCAAGTATTTGAAGAACATGAGATGTTGGATGCTTTCCTCAAGCGATTCTAATATATTTTTAAATGGTCCTGTTGATAATGTCATATTTTTTCTGGAGGTATTGTCATTTTCTTGCCTTATTATTATTTACCAATTTATTCTTCTGGAGGGGATTATTAAGGTAGGTTGCTAGTTTATTTGTACTAATCACTTGTCCTTTAACTTCCTCCTCTGTATTTTCACAAAGGGAGATTTCTCATTTAAGTAGGTATTTGAAGTACATATGATTTGGATAAATTTTTCATCTGACTCTGATTTATTTTTAAATGGTCCGGATGTTATTTTCATATTTTTTCTGGAGTTGTAATCATATATAGCAACTTCTGTTCGGAATATATACCAATAACTAACCTTAGTATATCGTCTTCAGTGCTGTACAAAAGGACACCTTCACCAGCGTAACATATAATATAATTCAGCCGGCATTCGTTATCACCATTTCTCCTCCCATCCCCCATCCCATTTTCCCAAGCCTTTCCCATTGAGAATCTTGCATAATGCGTTGTGTGCGCGCGAATCATCACATCTGTTGCAGCGTAAAAGATGGTTCGGGTTTGAAAAGCAGGTGGAGTGGGATGAGGGATCGGGTTGAGTTGTGTGCTCAGGAGGGATGGAGCGTGGTGTGGGGGGGATGGAGGGGGGGAGAATGGAGGGGGCGTGTTTGTTGGGGAAGGGGTGGGAGATCGACAACACCTGCCACACCACAAGGACTCCCGCATTCCGCTTAAATACTGCTGCCGCCGAGACTTCTTTCCTTACTACCAATCTTTTAAGATTTCACTCGTTCATGTGTCTCCTTCTCCTCTTGTCGTCCCGGGCCGCTTCTCCTTTTTGCCGCATGCCTCTCCTGTACTCTGTTCATCGCTCCGACACCAGTCCTTTCGGGGGGCTTGGGAGGTGGGGGAGATAGGAAAAAAAATCACTGTTAAATATGCGCCCCCAAGGCGATTCCCGGGTCACTTGAAAGGGTATTTTTTTTCTAGAAAGATTTGCTGCTTTCCCGGCGTATGCTGTTGGTGAAATCCGTTCGAGTTCTCCACCAAGTTAAACACTGCATTTCCTCCGACGTAGCGATGTACGAGTCGTCCATCGTCATCAGGGTCGATGATGCTGTAGGCCGGCTCAGATGACGGTGGACGAGTCGTACTTCGAAACCTCGGGAGAAATGCTGAGTTTGACCCGGTAGAAGAGCAAAACAGACTTCTATAAAATCCGAAGATTCCTGCGAGATTGAGTGGGATTTTTGCATAACGCAGAAATAAAATGAGCAATCTTCCAAAAAGATCAAAAATGAAATCAGAATTTGATACCTGATGATGATGTATAAACATTGAAACCTGGGTCGAAAATAACTTTTATCTTTCTGGAAAATTGCTCATTTTATTTCTGCATAATAACAGACTTCATTAAAAGGAAATTATCCATTTTCACCTTGCGAAAACTGTACTCGGACTCTAGGACTACGCATAATTGGAAAGGGTTTATATTCAACGGACATCGATAAAGTTCTAATAATTATGTGATGCACGGTTGTATCTCCGTCAAAAGTTGAAGATCGATGGCCGACATTCAGATATTTGATTTTTATACCAATTTAAAGTATTGCCGAAGTTTCATCTCTTAGAAATCAATACCAGTACATCGATCAACATTTTCTGCATGGAATATATTGTCTGAAATGTAGCGATTACGAACTAAAAATTAATTCTAAGATTTTCCGTTCGAACTCATTTTTTACTGTTGGAATCTACTGCCGACGTCATAGAATTTTGAAATGAATACTATGGTGTCGGTACAAATTTTCTCATACGGTGAGTTGTGAAGCAGGGGTGAAATTTTAAATTTAGTCTAGGTACTTCTTTAATGTTTTGATGGTCAATTTCTCCTTTTAAGAGCTGCTATTTCCGCCCAAGTTTAAATATGAAGGCGAATTATGGATTGATGAATCGCTCTTTTCAGAATATTGCTAAAAGTAGGATTTATGGAGACATATTAGTGCAAGGGTTGTAATTGTAAAAATGACCCCTGGGCTAAACTTCGCCGTTGGGAATGTCTGGATATTTACATGGAACAAAACTGTGTTTTTCTGATACCAAGGGATCCGGTTTCCGGCCTAGGTGAATGGTTGTTTTTCAGTGTGGAATTCCGCACTTAAGTGCACTTTCAGGTCACTCCGGAAAAGTGATATGTGGAAAGTCCCGGTCTCCTAAAATTTATTACCATGTTAATATGGCTAACTTCTCGCAACAAGTACTACTGTACTATTGCACCTTTGGTAGTCTCAATTTCCCCAAGTGCATTTTATTTTGATTTGCCATCATCTAATCTTCAATTGGCAAAGACGTTATGAGGAAAACTGCCTTATCGAAAGAGGCGTTCAGCAACAGGAGTTAGCGAAGAGTTAAAAAAGCAACGCTGCATAGGACATCAACTTGGGCTCTCAGGAAAGAGGACGACAATAGACTGCTGGCGTTCTAGCAGTGCCTGTGGAAGAGGAAGAGAAGATGGAGTGAGTGGGATGGACGGAATGGAATGCAAGCGAGGAAGTGCATGGTATGGTGGGTGAGGTAAGGAAACTTCGGGATGAGATTAGGTGGAGGGAAAGCAGTTGGTTGAAAGAGGTAATAAGGGGCGAAGGGTAGCCATCCAAGAATTAATTAAGGTAGTCCGAGCGAGATAGTTTCCTAGTCATAATAAATCCCATATTTGAATTATACGTTTTAATTCCACCAGCTGTGAGACACACGAGTTAAATATTGCATTATTAATGGTGCATAATATAGTTTTATATGCCAGAAATGGTAAGCAATTGAAAATGAAAATATCTGAATAAGTCTTTGACTTGACTAATTTTTTTCGCGCGGTGCGTTTGAAACTCCTTCAAAACGGAAGGCTTTTTCATATCCCGAAGAATTTACTACGGTGACAATATCATTAATGTTTAAAAATAGAAAAAAAAAACTACAAGCTGTTAGTTTTTTTCACGACATCTGAGTATTATTAATTCCTCATTTTGTGAATAGTGTCTCTCTGGAGTGCATTCACGTACCATTTCCCAAGTAAAAGGGCTGGTATTTTGTGGCAAATATCTCCGAAAGTAATGTGGTAAGGGGTTGAACTTTTGGCGTCATTGGAAGGGTTTTTGGAATTGGAAGGGATGGGAGGAATATTTGTCTTTAAATTGAGACCAAATTCATTGATTTCTAGGTAAAATGATATTTCGCTCAAACTACCTTAAAGCGATTTTGGCCACTTTTTTGCCTCCTCCCTCATATTAAAGTTCATAAACCCTCCGCCTCTACTCACTTTCTTTGTTAAATTTCCAGAAACTTTTGGAATCATGCACATTGATAAACATATTGATAAATATTGTTTCGGTTCATTTTGCATACGCTTAGGGATACTCAGTATAAGCTCTTGAGAATCTGTTAGGTGTTCGACAATAGAACAAGCTAATGCCATTTTCCTTCGTGCGGCAGTCAGAAGATCTCTCATGCCTCTGATCTTATGGACGGTTAAAAAAAAGGATTGGAACTAAGAAAAATTGAGTATGCCATAGTTGACCACTATTGAAAGAATGCCAAACTAAGTTTTTATGGAGATAGGTAGTAATTGTAACTGGATTTTATTCATTCTCATCACGTAAAATGTAAAATATATTATTATTTGTATTTTTTCAGGCGGAATTTTACATCTAAATCCCTCTGCGCGGCGGTACGCCTTAATGATTATAAACTATTGAATAACTTATGATCAATTCTTTTAGTTCATTTGTATGGGGTTATCGAATATTTAAAGCCGGCGCCCATTGTAAATCGCGAAACCGCTACATAAAACCTGCTTTCAGTATCATGGTGAAGATTTGCATCTCTAAGTTCCTTTTTATAGTGCCTATGATTATGTGGAGAATTAAAATGAAAACGGCTCTCGTGAGGTTGGTTTTTAAGTACTTGGACATGGAACTTATCATGTATTTGGATACCATTAATGCGATTAGCTAAAACCCTTTAACTGCCAGCGGGCCGATATATCGGCCTTCGCTACCTTAGCGGAAAATGGCCACGAGCCAATGTATTGAACAACTTTCTCACACCGAATTACATGGTAATTAATTTTTTACTTACTTCAAATAAACGTCAATATATTCATGAGTCCTTCATCGTCCTCTTCATCGTCGTCTTCAAGTCATAAATTAATCTTCAGCATCTAGCTAAGTATCAACTTTGGTAAGAAATTAAGTTCTATAAATAATGTAATATAAAGATCCTAACAAACTTCGAAAAAAGACGCTTGGGAGTTTTGGCAAAGCCCATTTCCATTTACCAGGCAGTAAAAGAATAAAAATATAAATTAACTTTCAGATAAAAGAAGAGTTTGTCGGGGCATTTATAGAATATTTGCTTGTTGAGATATTCCATTTCCTTACCTATATACTTTGGAAATTCATATGACTCACTTAAAATTTTCTCTCGCATCACTCCGAAATTCTAATACCTACACTCTTTTGGACTTGTAGAGGGTGGTACTGGGAAAATCATAACTTAAACCAATTGAGAATTCTATGCAAGTCATTTTTCACTGTAGGTACCATTAGTTGACTGCCAAAGGACAATTCGCGATCGTGGAGCACTGCAGACTAGGGAGCTGACAAATGCGGACGAACGTTTGCGTCGTGTCACAATGTTGCAGAGCCTCTCTCAAGGCAAAATATTGCCAGTTTAATATGTGCAAGGCAATTCCGAGCGGGGGCATCGTACCATTTCCCTTCCTTCACCCCCCCGGTGAAGGAAGGGAAATGGTACGATGTTTGCTGTGAGCAAAAGTAAGTAATATTTTTCTGCCGATTATGTGTGACTTCCGAGCGGGGTTGGTGAAGGGAGGGAAATGGCGTGCTGTTTGTAGTAAGCTAAAAAAAAGTTAGGTATTACGTTCAATTATTATTGAATAAGTGATAAAAATGTGATCTGCGTAGTGACTAAATCTGAGGTAAGATTGTCTTAAACTCCCCTCTTCCACTATGTAAGGCTACGTCGGAAGGGCCCGATCTCTTTAGGCCCCAATCCTTCTTACGTAATGACCTGTACTTGAATGACCTCTTAAAACCGAAATAGAGGGGAGGATGCTGGGTAAGAAGGTAAGGGGAAGAAAGAAAATAGGTTTTATGGATGAAATGAAGAAGGAAATAGCGTAAGCTGTGATGGAGGAAGGAAGATCGTTGGTAGATAGGACTATGAGCAGTGCTCATGTAAAAAGCCAGAGGATTTTACTCACTTCACTTTGCATCACCTTTAACCGATAGATTGAAATTGAGATACTTTTACCTTAATAATTCTACGAGTAGTTCTATGTCAATTCCTTCTGAAATTTTCAGAATTTATTTTGTTGAATTTTGACTACTTGTGTTTTATGTACTCTTATACAGCTAAGTTATGCTTTTATGTAGAATTTCTTCTTCGCAGGCGATCTTTTAGTTTTCATTTCAAATACAGGGCATTGCTTTCTGATGAAAGGAATCCTAAAGTAATGGTGTTCAGTGGTTAGGCTACAACTATAGTGTTGCATAAAGGATTTTATCATGTAGTATGCATTTTTGCACATAACGTAGTGGCCTGACTCCAGAGAGCACGGTCTGATTATGCCTTGAAAACTAAACCATACCTAAAAATGTGAATCAATTCATTTTACCGACTGCCCATGATATTGTTAAGATTTATGACAGAAATTATCATTGGCTTAGTTGGTGTATCTTTGCTTACTGGCCTAAAGAGTCTTTCACGTATTGATATGAAATTACTAGAATAATGTGTAGACAGATTACTGCAGAACTAGATTTTTCTACGATCCTCGTTCCCACCTCAAATTCTTGATTTTCTGGATCAGCACTGATTACAACCACTTGCATTAACTCGTGGTTCATTGGAATGGATTAATTCAGTAGATTCATTGGAAAATGAAATATATTTTTGGATAGAGTGAGATGAAACATCAGCTGATGTAACTTTTGAGTGATCAAAATTCAACTTTTTCGTAAATTATTCGGCATTATAAGAAATTAATGCAAGACTTGCGAATTTGTCTCTCATTTTTTTCTTACGAACTCAACAAACGCCATCCTCCGAAAGGCAAGGATCACAGCTAAGGTAAAATGTTTTCTGAGATTAAACTCAGCGGTAATACTTCGTCATTAGTTATAAAGGTTTTTTAATAGATATGTTCCAAAGTTAGTCATTTTTCATTGCGAGCTTTAAGTTTTTTGGGGGATTTGTACCGGTATTGCTGGAATATGTCTTTGTTGGTGAATTTGCGTAACTTCCCGTTTTTTGTGGAGAGATAAATAATTATTGATGTTCCCTTATAGTCTATTTTTTCCGTTTAAGGCACGTATCACATTTTTCTTGCATGGTGCTGTGCCATTTGCCGCCTTTTTTTAGATCCACAGTCATTACAATGGGAAGCGGAGATGGATGGCAAGGAGCCTCAAAAAAATTATAAGTTATTGGAAATCCGGGAAAATGGGAAACGCAAAAATGTGTTGGATTGAGAAGAGGGGGAAAAATGAAGCCATATCGTACCTCACCCTCGGGCGACTTTTTTTAACCATTAGCTCTATTGCTGTTATAACTTCTCAACACAACTGCGCATTTGCTTTCAAATAGTTTCACCCCTTGCGCATCAGGCAGCTCGCTTAAAAATTGATCGGAAGCTAAGTTGAATTGCGCCAATCAGTAAAAGAACTTCGATTATCTCATCCGTGATTCGTCAGTGAAGCCGTCAGACATGGTTATTATTGAGTTTTTATTACTCTTGTGTTAAATAGCTTACGTTTTTATTGTTTATTCACATTAATCGATGACGATACACTAATCATTCGTCCACGACTTTTTTGTATCAGAAAAAGGCTACTTACGGGCAAGTTGATGAACGTTTTACCCGTGCACATCGTTCATTCATCGTCGTTCGTGTGTTATATAGTGTGTTCATGTGCTCCGATCTGCGCCAACTTCAACATATTGAAGGGAAAGCTCCCTCCCTTAGTTTCATATATTCTACGCGTCTACAGTTCATAGCGTGACGAATTTTTTTTAAGGATTTATCTCTGTCGATTGCGGTGATTTTGTAGGTATATCTTATATCAATATGTCCAAATCTACCTACCACATTTGCGTACCACCGTGGGACGTGTGGCAGGGGGTTTGAGGACAGCAAGAATGGGAAGAGGAGGGAATAGGAAACACAAATTAGAAGAGGACGATAGTGAATTTAAGTATGTCAACGGAAACCTTAAAGTGTCATGCTACTTTTGATGCAATCACTAATAATAAGTGATGAGAAGGGATTGTTTTACCTTTCATTGTGACAGTGCATTTATTTTATGTTATCATTGTTATCACTTCTAGAGATACAGGGTGGGGTTGAGATGAAATCCTCCCAGTCACCTTGGAACTCAAGAAATCTGAAAATTTTAGTAATCCAAGCATGTATCCTCCGGACTCCCTCGTGGCTAACTTGTCCTTCTTTCAGATATTACTCTTATTTCTCTTGTACAGAGTAATTTTTTACGCGGAATGAGGCTTTCCTTTCATTTTTGTTCATTTTGCGATTTAATTATTTCGTTGCTGGATCTCAAATGCTTCCTCCGTACTCGAGATGTGGCGCTAATAGATTAAGCTTCCTTGAGAGTGCCTTGCGTGGAAGTGTACGCTTCGGACTCACGCGTATACAAAGTTCGATTTTATGTTTTAACTTTGTATTTTGTTTGATAATGGTACTTTCCTACCTGCCTTGGTTCCATATACTAGTTTGCTACATTAAACGAGTTGTATAATGCATTTAAGTGGGCTCATAAATTATTTACGGAAGCTTCAAGTACGCGATCACATTTTCTGCACCTTAGGTCCTGATTTCTGCATTATCGTTATGCCTTCCATCCTACCCGGGATCCGCTATCAGATCCCTCTTGAAGTCCTCATCTTGTTATTTCGTCCACAATTGTGGACCCCAGAAGTCAAGGGGTCTAAGTGACATTTTTGAAAAAAATAAGTTAGGTACAGGAATTGGATGTGAAAATATTAATCTTTTAGGTGGTAAAGGGATCCAAGTGATTTTCTTGACAGGTGCTGCTATCTATGATAATGCCTCTTAACTACTTAGTGGGTTGTACCAAACATTTTCAACTTTGACTAAAGTTTTCTCTAAACAATGTTTTGTTACTTAGACCCCTTGACTTCTGGGGTCCTCAATTCGTATCCACTTCCTTCCTCTTTCAATACACTTTCCACATTCCCCCTCTCTTCAGAACGCCCTCCATCCATCTTTTCTGTCTCCTCCAAACCTCTGCCACTAACTTCCTCTCCTCTCCAACCATATCCAATACCTCCTCGTTCATCCTTCTCGCCTCCCAGCTCACATTCTTCATTCTTCTTCACACCCACATCTCGAACGCAAGCCTCTTACATCCTCCTTTCGCAGTGACCAAGTCTCCGACCCATACAGCGCCACTATCCATATTAGTTTTCATAATCCGACCCCCCTCATTAATTCCCTATTCCCTTTGAAAATGTTTCTTTAGGCATGTACCATAAAAATATAGCACTCGAAATTGTTTTTCTGACTTTTCATTCTAACCTACCTCCAAAATGCTCCACATTAGCAGTTTCTCATACCTTTTCGATTCAGGTGTTCCTAGGAAGTACATTTCACTCCAGCTTACCCCTTGATCTCCCGATCAATTGGACTCCTTGCTGAAAAACGGAACGCTGCCGCCATGACCGAGCTTTCCTTGCGTACCCCTAGTATAATCCACCAACCGTATTCCCCTGGTTGGGAACCGCTGCTCGGCAAGGATAAATTTGATAGCTATCGCCATCATCATTGCATTTTGTGTGAGTGTAAAAATTAATCAATGATTGGCTTTGATTTATAAAACAAGAATGCGTTGGCGTGACTGTCAATGTGAATAGACACTTTTCACATGCCTTCTCCGAAGAGCCTGATGTTCCTATTCAGACCAAAGTTCAAGCTGCTCATCAGCGATAACAACTTCTCACATCTCGCTGTTCCATTAGCAAAGAGATTTGATCATTTGTTTTCAGCGGAGCAGAGCTATTATAAATCCAGGTGAAACTCTGTCACAGATGAAAGCATGAACGATTTTGATCGACTAAATAAATCGAGAGAAAGACTCCTTACACACCTCTGTTTCATTAGCAGAGGTCTGGTGCGTGATCAAGGATCTCCGTAACGCGTACGCTCGCGTAATCGTAATTTTCAATTGCGATCATGAGAGCGAACACATGCTCGTTCACTCTTCATATTCTGCCAGGTGCTTTAAGTCAACAATTTTAATTAATGGAGGGCGTTCTTGGGACAGTCGCTGAGGGCTTTGCCCTTCCGGAGTAGTTTGCGTTTTGGCTCTTGATAACGCGAAAGAATAAACCGTGATCCCGCCGCTGATCATTTCTTAACAGCGGGGCGGAGCGATAATGAACGAGCGTGAAAATCTGTAACAGATGAAAGCTTGAACGACTTTGATTGACGTCATAAATCGATAGAGAGACATACTTCAGAAGGAACATGTTAATTCGATGAGGTCAGCTTAAGTATCGTTTAAAGCAGATCTGTGAGCGGAAAGGCTTTAGCTCCAAGGCATTGGGGTTCGATGCGACCACGATGTTACGGCGATTTCGCCTCCATCGACTGCCAGGTGTTGAGAGAATACTCAATCCGATGCAGCGGAATGCAAATCCGGACGGACGACACGATCGCTGGATTTTAACCAGGAAGGAATCGGTGGAAGTCTCTTTTTAATCGGCCATTGACTGATAAAAGGGAGACATTTGTCTTCCTGCGTAGCGATCGCCTTCGTAGCTTAACTTGTCCCGGGCACGCGCAACGGCGCCATTTGACGCAGGTGCTGCTTAGCCGATAATAAAATGGGGCATGGAAAACAAAAAAAAAACACAAGTGAACGAGGATGACCGTTGCTGCCTGCGGCCGGAGGCATTGCACTTTGGCGCGTGCAGCTAGTTTAGCAAGCCTCCGCCCCTAGCTCACTTCTTCGACCTCCCCATCCGCCTCATCTTCCGGCGAGGCCATCCGTTTGGACTCTCCCCGGTCTATCCCCTCCATCCACCCGCCCCTCCGCTATGCACCCTGTCCCATACCACTCCGTAGGAGTAACCGTTCTCTAGTATGCATTTGCGGAACACCTTGAATGTTCTCTATAAAGATAACAGTTTTCTCTTGAAGATTTTCGGAACACTACAATCGACATTCGTTGACAGCGTCCTTCACCTCCGAATTATTTTAGTGAAGCACTTATCATGGATGGAGTTCTTAAGCGAAATCCCGTCACGCTAGGCACAGACTCCCGGACGGATAAATAACACGGATTATGGAGATGAGACAATTTTTGTGCGCATTGGTAAAACATAATATCGAACTTCCATGTTCTATTTTAGTTGCCACAAATCCGTTGGAACAGATATAGAAAATGGTTCAAGAGAAAATGTAATATTAAATCTGTAATTTTATAGAGCAATGTCATATGAATGTTTAAATTCTATGTATATTCTCGAGAATATTAAAAAGTTTAATTTATCAAAGAGTATAATTTACCTAAACAATGTTTGAGAAACATTAATTTAATAATTCATTTTATATATAAATAATGTGTATTCCCCACTATCAGTCATATCCATACTCAGTGACCCTCATGTGACAGCCAAACCTTTTCTTCAACTTTTCGCCCTCGTGACATTTTCCTTTGACACTTTCAGAGAGCTTGTCGATAGTTTTCACGAATTCTCAACTTTTTAGAGAATGTTTCATGTGAGCCTTGGGCCTATGTTAAAATCTTTTTAGATCCTCATAGCAGCATTCCGTTTGAATAAAATAACTCGAGACAGAGGAGTTATTTTTTTAAAACGAAGTTGAAACAAAAGATTTTCTGTGATGCAATTTATCTGCATCTTGTGAGTTTAAAGCCTGAATCACACGATCATTTTTTCCGTCCCTTTTAAGGGATAGCTCCAATGATAGCTTTTCAGGGACCGTGACAATGATAGTTCGAGCTATCATTTTCTGAATCACACGGTCATTTTGGCCGTCCCTTTTTCCATCATTTTTTCCGTCCCTTTTCGCATCATTTCTATACGTTTACCACTCTAATTCCATTGAAAGCCGAACGTGGCGTTAGAGTCGCTCATTGCGCCCGAGCACTCTGATTGGTTAAATGATGGAGTCAGCGATGCCTCCAGGGACGGAAAAAGGGACGTGCCCAGGGATGGAAAAAGCTATAGGGATCCCTATCGCTGGAGCCATCCCTGACTTTCTTCGAGTCACACGATCATTTTCGAGCGATCATTTGAGCTATCATTGGAGCTATCCCTTAAAAGGGACGGAAAAAATGATCGTGTGATTCAGGCATAATAGTTACGATGACTAGATTCTCGATCAATGACTTACGAAAATTCTCAAATGGTAGAAATGATGCAACCTAGTCTATACTTCCTAGCAAAATTAACCATAGAGTTATTCGTACTATTTGTTGAAAACGAAAGAGATTTAATGAATGAAAGACGCCGAGAAGGCTAAAATATGTGATCTTCTTGCGCTATTTAAGAGTACAAAAAGTCCGAGATTCGGCTAAATACTCTCGTGCTTTCGGGAAATTAGCCAACTAAAAAATGCAAGCAATATTTTAATCATGTACCTATTTACAAAACAAAGAAGTGGTTCCGGAGAGAAGGGAATCAAGGAGTGGGGATCACACCAGACGCTTAAAGTTTGGCGAGAACTCTAATATGGAGCATGGAGCTGTGGAAAGTCGGAAACTTGGTCATGGCGGACAGGATAGTATATAGAGTGGAGGGCCATTCCACGCCACTTCGGACCAGAGTTGACCCTTGACATCTCAGATTTTGACGAAAATT
The DNA here is from genome assembly GCA_963169105.1 of Ceriagrion tenellum. Lineage (NCBI taxonomy): Eukaryota > Metazoa > Arthropoda > Insecta > Odonata > Coenagrionidae > Ceriagrion > Ceriagrion tenellum. The sequence goes on from OY720637.1 coordinate 63,535,427, forward strand.
TGAGTTAACGTTCGCCTAGTGATATAGCAGTATTGCGAGCGTTTTGCGAAAATTTAAAACAGCTCCATTCCCACTGTTTTTCAAAATGGCAATTTTCACTGCCATTAGGTATTTGTAATGACATATCTCAGGAAAGAATCAACGTTTTCTTTCGACGTTCAATGGCTCCAGTGTAATTTGGGATGGGGGTAATGAGTGGAATTGAGTAGATGATCTGGACAGCGAGGAAGAGGATGGTGTTTCGGAGAAGGCAACATTTATAGTTGGAGGATGGGTGGAAAGATGAGGCCAGAGTAGAAGAGAGTGATAGATGGGAGAACGTTGGATAAGCGTGGATGAGGATAGGAATGTCGAACAACTCAATGAGAGGCAGAGGGTGTGAGGATCTCGTAAGGGACCAGATGACGAGCTTGTAATGTGAAATTGGAAAGTGGTAAAATATTATCATTCATAAATTGAGAACTTCTGATTGTAAATGCCAATTACCGTACCTATCTGTTCGTAGGGAACCCAATATTGAAGATGATTTCTATTGATCAAAGGTGGCTGGAGCGGTAATCCGGAATCATGTTGGGCACAGTTAAATATTTTTTCACGTAATTCAAAAAAATATTCGAACCAAGTTTCATTTAAGAACATCTCTTTATGCGTTGGAACTCTAGATGTGTGCAGTTTTGGAAATTAAACAAAAATGATGTATTTGCCTTAATTAAAGCATGTTATGATTCGAGTTCTTCAAAGTTTGCAGCGCGGTGTTCAAAGTTCATGCGAAAATGGTAGTTGTGTATGTTTCTTAGAATCTACGATTGGCGTTAACCACTGATATGTTTATCAACCATTTTAGTATGAGATTTATTATTTATTTACTTATAAAAAAGCTGCATATAAGAATTCGAAATATGATGATCTGTATTTCATTTTCCATTGGGATACGTATTAAAATTGCGCGTTGAATTGCCAGAAGAAAGCGGATATGTATTATTTAGTTACTTGGAGATAAAAGCTATATATAGGTAAGTAATCGAATTATGACGAACTATAGGAAGGGTAGGTGGCTGGAGGATATAATAAGGGGCGATGAGTTGCTCAAGAATGTGATAGAGGGAAGGATGTTGGGCAAGCGGAGGAGAGGAAGAAAGAGAATAGGTTCCATTGACAGGTTGAAGAAGGGTAGATCGTATAAAGAGGCGAAAATAGATATACTAGAGGGAAATAGGCCCCTAAAAGTGTAGAAAACTGGGAGGAGATTCTATGACATTCAACGAAACCTACCTTTACCGCTAGAATACTTAAATATTAATAATGTTATTTCATATTCTAGTGGGTTACGTGTCAAAATTGCACCTTGAATTGCCAAAATAAAACGGTCGGTAAAATTTATATTTTTGTTATTATTCGTAGATATTACTAATAAGAATGTTGTACGCAAAGTTTTACACAAATCTGTAAAGAAAAAAAATCGCTTCAACCGCTTTAAACCTCGATGAAAGAAACTGCCCTCGTAATATCCCCATTTAAGTTTGTGAGTATGCTGACTTAATCATCCCTTCCTATTTTTGCCTATTCCGTCTAACCCTGAAGGCATAGCTCCACAGCTCCACGCTTCATATTACGGTTCTCACCGATCTTATCTTCACGCATCTGTTGTGAATCCCCACTCCTTGATTCCCTTCTCTCCGAAACAACTTCTTGGTTTGTGAATAGATACATGATAAAATATATGTGCTTCACTACGCAGCTAGCATTTTTGAATTGGCCAATTTCCCGAAACTACTCTAGTATTTAGCAGAATCTCGGACTTGGTGTGCTTATTAGTAGGGCTGGTATATCACATATTTTAGCATTCTTGGAGTCTTTCATTAAATGAATCTCTTTAGTTTTCAACGTATTAAACTAATAAGTTTATGGTCAATTTTGCTAGGAAGAATAGACTTAGTAACACCATTTCTACCATTCGGGACTTTTCATAGTTCTTGATCGAGAATCTACAAACATCATAACTATTAAACTCACAAGATGCCGATAAATCTTTTGCTTAAACATCCTTCTGAAAAAAAATAACTGCCTTGTCTCGAGTTATTTTTACCCTTCCTCTTGCCAATCATTCATTTACACTCGAAGTCACCACCTTAGTTATCCTCAACCTCGTAGATGGGGATCACTAGTAATGCACGAATGATCCGGTAGTTTCCGGAATGGAGCGTATCACCTTTCAAACTTGAGCCCCGGACGACGTGAGAGGTCCTTAGAAGCGCATCCCTTATACGGGAAAGATTTTTTTAAAGTTGGATTTGCGAGGTAGAGTGGAGTGACGCGTGATGTGCTCCCTTTATCGCGGCGGTGGTTTTGTTTGCTTTGATTCTCGCGGACAGATGCGATGCATTATCTTTGAGTGTCAAAACATTGAAGGGGAGAATATTTAGCTGATCATGCTAAGATTCCGCTTCGCTCGAGAGTGAGGGAGGAGGATAGAGGCGGTGGCCATATAATATATGATGTGCGGCAGGTGTGGTCTCCCTCTAGAGATTGGATTATTTGTATATGCTAAACTCATATCTCGCTGTGCTTCGGCTTTTTATAATCAAACATGATTCCTTTTGGGAACCACTCAGTCAACTTCCTTTTGATGTGCGACCTCTAATTGAGGGGAGCGTACTAATATTTTGGCCTCTTCAGAAAAGGAGTCTGCTCCGAATTAGCTGTAAGTCATGAATGACAATACAAGTCCAACATTTTTTAAATCACATTAAAGAAGAAAATGAGCAAAATGCTATTTATTTATGTTAAGAATCTGGGGGTACAAAACTTTGACTGAATTTTGTTGTCAAACCTAAATGCTCTGATCTCTGTGTAAGATGTCGCTTTCTTCACAAATACTTTCCAATTTCCCTTGCCCATCGGATAATATCCGACTGTGCCAGATAATAGAGCTTTACAATTCATTTCTGTAATATTAACAGCGATGGTATTAGCCAGAAATGCTGGAAATACTGTAATAATTTCTCCAATTTCTTAGTTCGGGGGGATTCAGCCATCGGGTAAATTAATTTGTCGGTTGAAGAAGACAAAATTAATTGTAGAGGGATGAGTTAAACTTGCATTAAAATGTGCAGTGAAATTGAAATTACAATACTCTCATCTCTAATTTTCTCATAACAGTCCATGGTATAACTATATTTCTGGCGTTTTTCCATGCAAATTAAGTTAGAAATGGATGGCATGAAAGTCTAAAAAGCGGAATCTATTCATGCAATTTTTCATTTACCAGTTGTAATTACATCGTACGTTTTTACATTTATGGAATTGATGCATTAAAATTGCAACTTTGGTTGCAGTTGCAACAAGGATTGTGCGGAGATTCAATGTTTAAAAAAATCTTATAAAACATTGAAGCAGGTAAATGATACGTAAAAATATTACACTCAGAACTTTTAAAAACTTTAAGTTAAAAGAAGATACAAGATGACCTACGAGATAAACGGAAATTGAAATGTGGATGAGCGGTTGCACCTGTAAGATTCCACCTTGGTATGAAAATTTGGAAATCGTAATCAATTGAATGAAATTGTGAAGTTTGCTTTAAAAATGTCTAATCTCTTTCCATATCGTTTTTTGAGGTATCTTGATATTAACGTTATTTATAATAAATTTAGTCCTTCTACTTAGTTTTATTTCATAAAACGTAATGGAAAAATGATATAATTTAATGAGTAATACCTCGCCAACCATGCAGTAAATCTATCTCAAATTTAACTGAGAGACTTCTAGTTGTATGCATTACTTTGACCCACTGTTTCATTAATTTCTAAAATAAATAAATTCGACCTTGATCATTTTACTGAGTGCGGGAGTACTAGAATTCCAGTTAGTAATAAAGTCTTGCTTTTTAAACAATTGAGTGTCTTTGTTTAACTCGAGATATTCTGCGAGTGCTGAGGGTAGCTGTTCTCCTCACCCCAATCGTCTGCGTGGTGGATATGACAGACGGCTTGGAAATTACTCGCGATGGACGAAGAGAGGAGAAGTTGCTCTCCGGTGTTCAACCCGTTGGGGAGCTAGAGTGGTGCACATGCTGGACGCTCTTGATTCCGCGAATGCACCAGCATCACAGGTGCATGCGTCTTCAAGTTTCCCCAGCGATCCTTCACGCTGGGGTTATAGTGCCTGCGTGGGACATAATATATTTCACCAATGAAGGGGATCATCTGCCTATTCCTACCACACTTACAGTTAATAGTCCACATCCCTCCCTCCACACTAAAGCAAGTGCCCCGCTCCGTTTTCTTAGTCAAGCGTGCGACGCCTTTTGGTCGTTGACGTCTTCTGGAGCCGGTGCTAATGGGCTCCTAGAGAGTTGGAGGAAGGGACGGGGGACGGCTGCGAGAATATCTAACATCGCTTCCTTTGCATTTTTATTAATGTCCAAGTTGCACATGGCTTGCGAATAAATGGCGGTTTTATTTTATTTGCGTCCACTCTGTACGTCAGGAAATTCATTCAGTAACGACTGATAAGTGTCGTTTGGCTGGACGAATTTCATGGGTAGTTTTTGATTCGTTGCTTCGCTCACTGTTGAATTTTCCAATGTTTTCTACTTTTATGTTTTCTATTTTTATTGCTGCTAACTCATGGAAATGCGTAATTGCGTACTAAAAAATCAATTCTACTCGTAATTTGTGATTATCATGTTATAATGTTATATTTTATGTGAAATTGTATCATTAGATGTGATATTATTTTACTACGTGAAAATTACTTGAGTAGTGCCAGTTTAGTACCTACAAGACAATGCGCATATATTTGGGAGTGCTAGATTTTCTGAAGAGCCATTTTGCTGAATTATTCTGAGCCCACTTTTATTTCTTTTATTTGCTTAAAAGTACGTACATCGTAACATTACATAGACTAGTTAGTATTGGAGTAATTTTTGACGAGGAAGTGCATTGGCTCCTGACAGTAATATTCAATTACTACGGGACTGCGAATCATCTGTAACGTTAGAGAATTTCTTGAAGATACTTAGGAATCAAACGTAGTAAGGGCTGGCATTCGCCTGATAAATTTTCTCACCTTTTAATGCAACTGATGGGAGGCCATGAGCAGTTAAACGCTCTGAGTCTGTGCATATTTAATTCCCTTTTTAACCTCATTTTTCATGGCCATCTGGTATCTTAACTCATATTCGGTCGGTCATTTGAGAACTATGAACGCATGCGAAGCGAGATATTTAATTTAGATAGGGAAATATCTTCGACAGAATCTTCTGCCTCCAAGCAATACACGAGGTCTCTTTGAAAGCATTGTAGTATGTAGATAAGAAGCATACCTCAATATCTTGCAACATTGCCAACACCTTGTTGATAAATATACGTTGAGCTCCCTGAATGGTTTATACCATGTTGAAAATTGGGAATATTTTTTTCTCGAAGGATTTTAGAAAAAGTGGAAAATCTCAAAAATATTTTCGATGGAAGAATCCGTTTTAAGGGACTCTTTTTTTTCTTTTTTTAAGTTTAAATTCCTCGTTGTAGTTTTTACTGCTGACCTGTTGAATATCTCCATCGGGTGTAATTTTATCTGGCGAGTAGAAAGATCATTAGTGAGGCGTGCCGTGTTTTGTTATCAAGTTGGAAAAGATGGAGGAGTATCTATATCTCTTAGCTCTATTCATACTCGCACCAATAAAACATAAGTAGATTTTTTACTCAATCTGTCATCAGAATATCATTTGGCCAGGTCAAGTAAAAGTTACGGTATTGCAGTCGTGCGGAGAGAAGACCGGTTGAAATGCAGATACATTCCTTCGGAATGGTGGGGAAAAACTAATCCGCACTATGGATTTCAATTTTGAATGCGTCATACGAGGATTTAATCGGCTGTGCAAATACGATGGCCTACTCACGTATTTCACATCTTGACCGCGTGCATTCTGGAGGGGTCAGCTAGCGGAGTGAGAGAAATGTCCTTTCCGTACTCACGTTTTCGCCTGGATTCTCGGCTATGAGGAAGATGTTAAGCTTCGTAATTTTATTTGGGTAAGAATGTGTCGAAAATATCTCATAGAATTTTTTCCGGCCGGAGTGTATATTGAAGAGTTCTCGGTTCTCCAGCCGGGTAATGGTGTAGAACTGCTCCAGTGTTTATATGGCAAATTGCGTCATCGAAACGTGGTGGCAGTTCAATATCATTACCCGGCTGGAAACACGAGAACTCTTCACACTATATTTCTGTCTCATAACATAAGCATTCAGGTAATGCCTAAGATAGGCCATTGGCGTTTATTTGAACGTCAGAGTAAAATGTATCTACCTCTGTTTCACTAGAATCTAGCATTTTGCTGTACAGAAACGAAGATTCTGAGAAAGGAAGACGAGAATTGGCTGCTGGCGTTGGAGATGGAAGGACAGTGTGGTCGGATGAAGAGGTGCGATGGACGGAAAGGAAAGCCAATAAGGAAGTGCTCTGAATGGTAGGTGAAGAAAGGAAACTTCTGCATGAGTTTAGGAAGAGGCAAAGTGTTTTTTAAGGCTTCGGCATAATTTTGAGTAAACAGGAAAAAGACCGGGAGAGAATAGTTTTAATGGACTGGATGAAGATGGAGAGGACGTATGCTGAGGTGAAGAAAGAAATATTTATGATTGATAGGGATCTGCATGTATTAATATATAGGATATATATTGAACTACACTCAAACCTACTTTCATCGGTACATTACCAAATAATAATTTTAATAAAAGCATAAGTTTATCGTCTAATAATTAAACATACGGTGATGTGCCTCAGTAGCGTAATGTCTGCAAATTGTCTCGGTTTTTTTTAAGGTCTGCAATTCCATTCAGAGTCCAGGTAGGATTTATCGCTTACTAGTAGAGACGAAGTTTACTGTCACAATATTAGGCATTGAGCCTTCATAACTAAAATACTACATATTATGCCTCGGTATGTACTTAGTCAATGTTCATTTTGACCTGAATGTATCGTTAAAATCAGACTGATAAGGCGAGCGAAAGGAAAAAGCGATGATGAATCGCTTGCCGGGTGATTCATTTCAACGTAATAATTTTCTATCACGTGATGGAATAAATGTGGTCTTGTTCGATGGATCACAATGCGATCATTGCCTTGAGTAAGTGAGGCGGGTGTCGGCTCATCCAGCGTCTAGCCACCAATCTGGTCATAGGTGATAATATCCGTTATATACCCCTAACGAATCGGCTGTGTTACTTTTCTGATATAGTTCCAAACGATGGAATTTACCAATACTAAACAAATTTTGTCGAATAATGTCTTCAGACGGTACTTGTTGGCAACAAATTGGAAACAAATACTTCTTGGAAGTTGGTAAAATTGCACAGGTCGGCCCGTGCTAATCAGAAAGCTCTGAGGAAACTATATACACAGAGGGAAAGAATGCATTTCCTTGGAACAGGTCATCCTATAAACCATCGATCATTGTCAGTTTACCTGTCGCAGAAATCGAGAAGTAAAATGGAACGGCACCGCCAGGAAGTTGAACCTACGCGTGACGCAAAGCACCTCAATGGGACCCTAATTATTACCGCTCATGGATAGATAGACGTAGATTTTTTGGAGTTCTCGGTCCTCCCTACTGATGGCGCGACAGGTATGATTGGTTAAGGGCCAGTCGGATTGCGGTTGGATCCATTATCTCACATAGGTTTCATCTGAATGAATTTTGGAAATAGCAAAAGAGATTGTTGGAGGATGTAAAGAGGCGCGAAGGGTTGCTAAGGTCGTGGTGGAGGGGAGGGCTTGGGATAAGCTAGCAAGGGAGACAAGGTTTTATGGAAAGAAAAAGAAAGGGTAAGACATATACTGAGATGAAGTGTCGTGATTATTTTCTTACTTCTGTTCGAACTTACCTTACTGGTGTATACAGGGATTATCAAAAAGAATGACGCACATAAAAGTTTTCGAGGATTCTTACTTGCAGCAGTTAAAAACTTCCATAACTTTCAGGATGCTTAGTAATCATCATAATTAGGAAAAATATTCCGTCTGAAATCAGCGGCCGTGTCTCCTACAAAGCCACTGGAGTTTTTTTTAGTTTTTTTAAAATTCTTCTCAATATACCTTGTTTCTTTTCGTGTCTCCTACTAGAATGAACACTTGCATTCGGTTTCAACTGCGATCACTTAGTGAAAACGACGGAAGGTGTTTGAGTGGTTCTACATGCATTGTTTTATTAGCTTTGCATTAGAGAACGCAGGCATGCAATTTTATTAATGTTACTCGCCTTCTTTCCTTTGAAGTATAGTGGTGAGGCAAGATCTACAGTGCGCCAGATGAGTTAACGGTCCCATCTCGGCACTTGATAAAATATACGATGTTGAAGTCTAGTTAATTGGACAATTATGGCGCAGCAGCAAAATTGGAAAGTTGTGCTTCAGCTTTTATTATCCACTTCTCAGTCACTACCTAGAAGCTAGATACAGAATCCTAGCCGGTTTTTTAATTTCAAATCAGCGAATGACATTTGACTGAGGAAAAAGAAATCAGTGCAATGCCAAAAATGCCAATCCTTGTATTTTCATTGAAATAACTTGCTTTCCGGAGACTCGTTACCGATACCTAAAATAAAAGTAAAGGTGAAGTATCTCTGTCTCCTGGATTATGTGATATCGACATGAAAGTAGCAATTACTGGGCTTATTACTGCCATAGACTTCTCCTTTAAAGATAAGTAATTACAAATGTCTTTAAAAAAATGAGCTTCTTTGAATGAGAAATTAATTTCCTGGGGTATGCATGGTAGCCTTTTATTTGCACTTGCTGAACGCTTCTTTTGCTGGCGTAATTTTCCTCCCAATGTTTTTGCTACTACTCCCAGTTTTTTCTATCGTACTTCTTAAGTAATTAAATTGTGTCCAGTTTTTGCCCTCCTACTTGCCTCACTCTCTGCGTCAACAATAGGGACAGATAGGTAATACACGGTTTCTTTACAGGAAACGACGGAAAATTGGATATTACTGTCCGATTCAGTCACGACAGAAAGCGTTGATCGTGATCCTCGTATAGTATCACAACTTTTTCAGGGATTGAGGTGGGAGCCCCTAGAGACTCTGAGGCTTGCTTGACTTAGCTTGCTTGATAAATTGAGAACTGATGTGTTTCAGAGCGACACAGAGAATATTATCATATCGCCATATTACATCTCTAGGTCTGACAGAAGCGATAAAATAAAAGAGATACATTGCCGAACAGATAGGTACAAAAATCGTTCTTTCCGCGCACAATAAGTGATTAAAATCAAAACTGTGCTCCACTTGATACACTCCCATAATACATGTCACCATTTCACCTCCCAAAACCTTACATCTTTACACTGCTAGTAACCTAACACCCCCTGCCACACGCCCATGCGGCGGCTCTCAGGGTTGTATGTAGATGTATATCCATTCTATTCCATTTGAAAATTATTCTTGGGAAAGGGCATTTCTATCTTCGAATGTCCCACCACTAAATTATTTTCTATTCTTAATATTTCCTAGATATGAAAATTATTCAAACTGTAATATTCTGTGATCTCTCACCCTTATATTCAACCCCGTTTTCTTACCCATGGAGAATCCTCCTACCATTGTCTTCTAACGATTATTTTAAACGTGGTTCACTTGTAGAAAATTTAGCATATGAAGTATCTTGTGTAGCGATATTCGGGAGCGTTTGCGAAATGACCGTCTCGGAGGGATCATTATTCGCGTAAAAAATGAGACTAGACTATCGCGCGCCAATATGCTATCTATTCCTTGCTTAGTCCATGATTGATGCAGTGAAGTCAGTATGCGTACATGCGTGGATCGTGCGTGCACTCTCGCCAGAGCTGTGCCGCTGCGTGACCGGGAATGAAAGGGAAATGCCAGTTGGGACGAGCAGAAGCAGACGTGACGGGACGAGACTTAGCGATTCCTGAAGGGGTTAATAAAAACAATGCGCGGAGGAATTTGCGGTCGAAAAAGGACACAAAAAGTAAAACTCAGGCGGAAGATTCTAAGAGCTTGATGTCTCGTCTATACTTATTCCTACTATCTCTGTCTCGATTACCTCGATCAAATATATTTCATCTGTACGAGAAGGCGTGGAAAAATACTTTTACCTCTTTGTAATTCATTAGAGGGGCTACGTAAAATGAGCTAGGTGGAAGAGGGGAGTTTTCGTGCAGAAATTCGTGCATTTTAGCGTTGCGGGAGTCAACTAATTACAGAAATAAACGTTCTCGGAAGGGGTGATGATTCACGTGTCTTGGGGATTTATGAGTGAAACCTGAAACGTGGACTTGTAATTGGCGCATGCGTCGTAAAAAAAGCGGGTGAACGGCATGATGCCATTATGTACTTTTTTTGCCACTCATAATAACGTGATAATTTTATCGAATTGAACAAGTGCTCGCGTCTGCCGGCAAAACTAGGAATTATTGCCGAGAAAGAGTGGTTTTGAGAATAGGGTATGCATCTGCGGAGAGAAAAAACATAGTTCCCCGCAGTACCGTTCAAGGATTGCCTTCTTCGTTGAAAATGACAGGGGAAAAAGTCGTGTATTATTTACTGATTCATTCATTGGTCGTTCAATCCTAGGATTGGTAAACTACAGTCCTCCACCTTTCCCTATCTAATGCTAAACCACTCACCTCCTGGTATCTATTCCTATGTACTTTTCTCTTTATTTGGTCCATTGACTTGTTCCTTGGTCTTCCTCTGGGGACTTTTCCCCTCTATTTTGCCTTCAATTATGTTCTTCACAAATCAATTGTGTCTCAGGGTGTGTCCAATCTATCTTGTTCTTCTTTTCCCCATGGTATTTCATATGGTCTCTTCCTCTTCTACTCTTCTGTACAATTCATCATTTCTTATTTTGCCCATCCATTTTATTTTCATCATCATCCTTCAGCAACAGGTTTCGAAGGCTTCTATTCTTTTCTGGTCAACATTTCCAATGGTCCATGCTTCCGATGCGTAGAGTAAAACGCTCCACACGAATGTTTTCGCATACTGTTTCCTGGTTTGTAGTCCTATCTTCTTTGAGCACATCAGTTGTCATTTTCAGACATTAGATAAAATTAGACAGTCATTTCGATAAAATTCGTGACTGGTTTGGGAAATGAAGTTATAAATGGCTATGATGGGGCGGTTTATTTTAATACATACATACATATCCAAATTCTGTTCCACTCAACTTGGGACTCGGAGTTCACTAAGCCTCGCAATTGCTCTCTATCGTTCCATAGCTCTTGTCGGACAACTTCATCCCAAAAATACCCTCTTGCCTCCACGTTCCTACTCGCTTCGTCAATCCAACGTCTCCTCGACCTTCCTCTCGGGTCTTTTACCTTCCTCTATTGTGCTTTGCAATACTTTTGGCATATTTGTTTCATCCATTCTTTTAACATGTCCTAACTATCTAATCCTATTGTCTACTTTTTTTGTCTAATACTTTTTATATTTAATTGCTCCCTTATGTTGGTATTTCTCACTCTGTCTAGTTTGGTTTTCCCCAGCATTGATCTATAAAAATTCATTTCTGCTGTTACATTACTCCACTGCTTCGTCATTGTCCAAGTTTCAGCTCCATGTAAAACTATTGGTAGATAGTACGCCTTGAACATGATCGTTTTTGCCTGTTGTGGTATCTTCCCATCCCTTACTAGATGCTTAATGCTCTGATAAAATCTACCTCCTTTACTTAGTCTATTTGAAATTTCATGTTATATCCTACCCTCTTTACTTATGGTAGGATAAAACATGAATTTATTTGTATAATCAATCCTTAAAATATAATAATCAGCGATTTTTCGCATAAGTATATTCTCAGGAAGGTTATATGTTTCCACGTGTTGGGTAGATCAGAAGAAAACGGACGTGGATGAAAAGGAACTAGTAGTAGAATTATTATTTGAGTAGCCTACCAGATGATTGATAAGGTTTTGGACAGTATTTATCCTATCGGTTCATTGTTCCGTTTTGGCTCCAATGGATGACCCTCATTTGATTCCGCTTAAATTCCTCATATCGTCTCCCTATTAGAGTTGGCAAAAAAGGCTTTCAGCAAAATAATGAAGCTTATTTCGGGGACCATTAGTAAGAAAAAAAGAAGATGGTGTAGAGTTAAATGTGTAATGTTTTGTTGCATGGGGTCGAAACATATACTTAAAGGAGGAAGACACGAAATGGCTTCTGGCGTTCGAGATGTAGGTGCGTAGGAGGATGAAATAGGTGCGGCGGACGGAAAGGGAGACAAACGAGGAAGTACTTGGTATGGTGGGTGAGGATAAGAAACATCTTGAGGAGAATGGGAAGAGGCAGACGAGGTGACTGGAGAAGGAAATTAAGGCGAGGGATCACTCAAGGTCTTGATAGAGGGGAGAATATTGAGTTAGTGGGAAAGGGGAAGGGTCAAATTTTGAGTACCTGTTGAATTATTCATTTCCCTAAGGTCTATAACCTTCACACACAGAAGACACAAAGTTATCCCATACACAAAATTATAAAATAACAATGCTGAGCTACAAATATTTCTGCTTCACAATCAGGTTACATTTTAAGTAATGTTGTCGAGTTTAAAAATTAAACATGCCTTTATTGAATGATGCAGTAAGCATATTTTTTTTAAGTATTACACCAGTTAAGGTAGGTTTGCTGAATGCCAGAGAATCTCCTCCCGGTTCTCTACACATTCAGGGGCCAATCTCGCTCTTGTATATCCTTTTTCGCCTCAGCATACGATCTACCCTTCTTCATCCTTCTCCGCACCTACATCTCAAGTGTCTGAAGCTTATTCTCGTCCTCCTTTCTCAGAGTCAACGTTTCTGCCCCACACAACGCTACGCTCCATATCAAGCTCTTCACCAGCATCTTCTTCACATCCTTACCCAATGTCCCCGTCATCAGCTCCCTTCTGTCTCTGAACGCCTCCTAAGCTAACGCTATTCTCTTCCTTATGTCTTTGCTACTATGTCCGTTTTCTTTTAGCGTACCACCTAAGTAATTAAAAAACTGTACTTTCTCGAGTTTGTGGCCTAAAAATTTTATCACCAGTCCGCTTTCTTTATCCTAGACAATCTCATTTCTTTTATTTTCTTATGGTGCAGTAAGAAATATTGCAATATTAGGTAATTAAAATCCGTTCGTAACTTCATAATTTAGAACAGATATTTGAAGTGATATTAGTGCAACAAATAGTATGGGTTTTTTTCTTAATTTTATTATAGAAAATATTATAGTAAATTTTAGTGAAACATTACTTAAGTTAAGAGGAAAAAACTTCGGAAACGTAGGTAACTGAGAGCTATATGTTCAATTTCAATAACGAATGCTTCAGAGCCACATGCATGGACCAAAGAGCCGCGCTTGGTTCTAGGAGTACGAGAGGCGGTAAGGTTGAGACATGAGTCAAGATTGAAAGAGTCTTCACAGAAGAGGCCGGAGGCATGGAAGAAGAAGTGGCGGCATGCCGGACTGGGGGGGGGGGGATTACAGGAGGGGATGGGAGCCAAGAAGGGGGGGGGGAGTTGAACGGTGACTCGGGCGTGTGCCTCAGGGGTACGCCGCCGACGCAAAAAGGGTTGGTCTCTCGGTGAAATGCCGACCGGAGGGAGAGAGAGGGGGAGAATAAAATGGTACAGGTTTCGGAACGTGGTGCGTGCGGCAAATCCAGAATGAATCAGTTCTTCTCCCCCCCTTCGTTATAAAGACTATCAGAGGAGTTGGAGAGAGTGAGTGGAGGACGTGGTCGAGATATACGGGGGTTAAGGGGAGGAGGAATCCTATGGGGATGAAGGGATGGGGGGGAGTTGTCTGGCATGGGCGTCATGTCTCCGCTTCCCCCTCCCATTGCGGCACGCGGAGTGGAGATGCCAGGCGCCGACAACTATAGCGTCTCCTGAATAGCTTCCGCTCTCGATCTGGAGGGTTGCGCACAGAGCGGCGATCCGCCGGAAAGTCAGATGAGGGGATCAGTAAGGGAAGACGGCCACTTCCTCTTATCACTCATCCCCGTCCATTTAAGGTCAAGTATTCCGAGTTCAGTAGCAATACCGTGATCTCCATACGTCAATAAGGTGATTGACCACCGGATAGGGTCTGTTTAAAAGGAAATGAGCTAAATTCCTCTCTTATTACATGTTCAGGGCACTATCATCTTTCGCTATTTCTTCATTAATAGCAACCTCTATTTGTCCCCACTACGAAACTTATTCTCTTTCTCCCCTTTCTCCGCTTGCCCCACACCCTCCCCTTTGCTACGACCTTCTGCAAACTTCGCCCCTCGTTACCTCTTATTTTAAAACCCACCCTACCTCCACCAAATCTCATGTGGAAATTTTCTCTCCCCTCCAAACATACACAGCATTTCCTCGTTTGTCTTTCGTACCTTCCTCCAAAAATACTCTATTTTATTCACCTTCTGCCCTCCTGTTATCACCGGCTTCGTTTGCTATATTTGTCTTTCTGTGTTTTGTTTTCTATCATCCCTAGATAAGGCACATCGAAATATTATCGAGAAAAAAATCTGTCTGAATTAGTCAGTATGGACCCTTTACTTTCTGGGCCAACACGAAGATCACTACTCTTACCAGGCTTCGCATTTTACTGCGTAATCTTATGGAAAGCGACAGGCCGAATATCGGTGGTAAAATTCCTATTTCAAGCAACATTTTTTGTTGCGACAATTTTTGCATAATTCATCGCTGTAATTCCAAGAAAATTATTAACCATGAGCCTTAGGTCAAAGTTCAGGCACCGATAAGGCTTTTGATTTGTCTTAAGTACTAAAGTCACATCCATAAAGTTCTGGTTCAAATCTCTGCTAGAGCAGAGTTTTTCTTAGAGTTTTCCCGATGCATGCAAGACTGCCAAGTGGGGAGAACTTCTAGGGATGTTCAATCAGAACGTTAGTCACGCAGGCACGTGCATGTCCACGGGAGCTACTGAGGGACATAAATAATAGGTCATCGCTTCTTGATCTCCTTTAAGTTTGAATTCAATTTGGAAAAAAAATACCTGAAGAAGATAGGGAAATTTGTGAGTAAATCCTTCGGTTAAATCTGTGTTCCTCCACGAAAAATGGGCTCTCTAAAGTAATTGTAAAACAAATATTCAGTGGCATGTGACGGAATCAGTAGAGCAACACTGTACATAACTATTGGTTGCCTCTAAACCTCTTTACAAGCTAACAATCGGAATTAGCGGTCATTAAGTTAATAAAGTTCTACCCAGAGGTTGTGGTTTCGTATTTTGGTATTAGTCCATATCCTTCAGCGGAATTGCAATTCACACAAGAATAGCACTCCATCCGTCCTAAAATGCTTAAATGCGTAACCAAGGTAGCCTTTCAATGAGGGAGAAAATTATTTCAGACGCTTATTTTAAAACCTACCCTGACCACATCAAATCTCATCTGGAATTTTTCTCTCCTTTCCAAGCATAGGCCGAGTTTCCTCGTTTGTCTTTCTTTCCTATCTCCAAAAATACTATACTCTCTTCAGTTTGTGCCCTGCTACTGTTATGACCAGCTTCGTTTTCTTGTTTGTCTTTATGATTTTTTCCATCATTCATAGATAAGGCACATCGAAATAATATAAATCAGTCTGAATCAGTCAGTATTGACCCAGGACTTGCCGGGCCAACACGAAGACCATTTAATTTGGCCAGTATCGCGCTATCCACATGTCTTTATTAATCTTAAAGATCTCTGCTAGCACCTCCCTGATAGCTTCGTCTTACTATTTGGCCCATGGAAGGATTTTGGGCCATGGCGATGCGGAATTCGTCAAATTGTGGATATCAGTGATGAGTTTAAAAGGCACTAATAGTGCTTGGTGTGGTAGGCGAAGGGAGATAACTTCTGGAGGAGATCAGGAGGAGGCAGAGGTTAAAAGAGGCGGAGGTGGGTAAAAAATGAGGGGCGGAGGGATATTGAACACAAAGATAAAAGAGAGGATGTCAGGGAACTGGTAGATTTCCTCAACAATATTTAAAACGGAATATTGTCCAGTAGTGGATAGGTTGTGCTGAAGTAGTAGAACTGAAGTAGATATGTTGGTAACGCAGCGGCCTGACAACCTTAAGTACGCAAGCTGCAAACCCCGCTGGGACTTGAATTTTATGCTTATATCATCGTTTACTTATCTCATAGTTAATATTTGACAGAGTGAATAATTAGGAGTGGCGAAAATTGAAAATTTCTCATCCACGTTACAGTGGTTTCACTGAAATAACTGCCTCATGCCGTGGTATCCATTCTTAACATTATATCATTCAAATTATGTCTTAGATAATAACTAAGCTATTAGTCATATTATTATGCCATTTTTCGCAAACTTAGGCATGAAGTATCTTGAGCATTGGGAAAAAATATTGCAAGAGTAATTTCCTTTAATAATTTTATGAATGATGCTATGAAAGTTTACTTTTCCTTTTGCCATAAATGTTTTAGCGTTTTGTACATCAACATGATGCTTTCGATTGACGCTGTTTGTATTTTTAATATCTGAGCTCAACCTTTTGCCTATCCTCCTGCCTGATTTCCCTAACGAAGCCGACAGAATGGTTGTCGGCAGCTCGTGATCAAATATGATAAAACAGTGGTCCTCAAAAAACAATTTAAAAAAGTATTCTACCGGTTAAGGTAGGTTTAGTTGAAAGTCAGGGAATCTCCACCCGGTTCTCCGCACTTTCACTGGCTTATCTCGCTCTAGTATATCCTTTTTCGCTTCAGCATAAAATCTATCCTTCTTCATCCTGTCCATGAAACCTTTTCTCTTTCTTTCTCTTCCCCGCTTATCCAGCATCCTTTCCTCTATCTTACTCTTGAGCAACCCGTCGCCCCTTATTACATCGTCCTGCCACTTACTCTCCCAATCTCTAATTTCATTCTAAAGTTTCCTTTCCTCGCCCACCATCTCAAGCACTTCCTCGTTAGTCTTCCTTTCTGACCAACTCACCTTCTCCATCCTTCTCCACATCTACATCTCAAACGCCTGCAGCCTATTCTCGTCCTGCTTTCTGTGGGTCCACTTCTCCGCCTCATACAACGCTACGCTCCAAATCAAGCTCTTCACTAGCCTCTTCTTCACATCCTTACCCAAGGTCCCCATCATCAGCGGTTACTAAACGCCCCCTTAGCTAACGCTATTCTCTTCCGTATGTCTTTGCTACTATGTCCGTTTTCTTTTAGCGAAGTGAAAATAATGCAACAATTAAAATTTCCAAACATTGCATTTAACAAATGATGTGGTACAAAGTCACTCGCACGGGTGCATATACACCAGGGTTGAAATTCGCTATGAAAAAATCATTTTACTTGACCGGGATTCGAACCCGGATCTCCCAATTACCGGTCAGGTGTGTTAGCCAGTTTCACCACCAAGCCATCTTCCTTTAAGGCGAATTTCGAGGGGGGTTTATGAGAACTAGATGTTCAGGCCTCAAGTCCACATTGTAGCACATGAGACGAAGTCGTGCTTACAAAGCCACTGTCGCGGTGGATAAACCCAACATTGTCGTTATTAAAACGACGAAATTGACAATTTTCCAAACATTGCATTTAACTAATGATGTGGTACGAAGTCACTCGCACGGGTGCATATACACCAGGGTTGAAATACATTACGAAAACATCATTTGACTTGACCGGGATTCGAACCCGGATCTCCCAATTGCCGGTCAGGTGTGTAAGCCAAACCCCCCTCGAAATTCTCCTTGAAGGAAGATGGCTTGGTGGTGTAACTGGCTAACACACCACAGAGCTAATAGCAACTTTCGTGGAAAGTCAAACAGGTCAGAAAAATATAAGATCGGCTGTAATCGATAAAATTATAATAGTAAATAAACAGTTACCCTCATCAGAGCATGAAAAGGCATGGCTGCTCAACGTCTTTTAATACTATTTTATGTAAAAAAGAGATGACAAACTAAAATATGTAAAATACATTCATGCATGTGTCTAAAAAATTCTTTAAACAAAAATGTATTATAAATGTGTGTCTTTGGAGCGGATCTTTTTTTTGCCCTATGTATGAGTATGCTAATGAAGTACTATAATATAATACTAATATAAGATAATATTAGTATGCTAATGAATGTACTGTAATGTGATATTGTTATAAAATAAAATCATTGGAACAACACACCTGACCGGTAATTGGGAGATCCGGGTTCTAATCCCGGTCATGTCAAATTATTTTTTATTGCGAATTTCAACCCTGGTGAACAATTAAAATACCAAAATAACAATAGTTAAGAGGAAACATCCGAAAAAATTAGAAAACATGCAGGAACTCACCTCATATTTTTTTTGTAGTCTATAAGTATTACGTCCATAGCAACACACTACTCTACGTCAATTTTTATTTTTAATCGTTTTTAATTTCCACCGTGAAACTGACTGGTTAGAGGTGAGCATCTTTCACCGGTGCGTACATTTGCGAGCGCTCGCCCCAGGAAAACAGTGGATTCTCAATTTCACCTCAGATTCGCGTATGTGTGACTAAAAAGTGCATATTGCTTGTTACTCGCTGGCCATAGTTTCCTGACCCCTGACTAAAGGGGGGGGCACCCTCCCCCCCCGTTTTTCTTACATACCTACTCATCCCTCGGACTCCTCTTTACCTTTCCCTCCCCTCCCCACGGATCGTAATTAGCCCGACTTCCTCCTCTCCTCCGCACAGCATCTCCGCGCAAGCCTCCCTCCCTACGAAGCATCTACCTGTTACCCCCTACTCCTCCTTGTTTCTCGCATCCCTCCTCGATCTTGTCGTAGTGTTGGTGGAGGAGGGAGGTGGCCATTGAGAAAGAGGATCACGTACGGCAGAGCGGATGTGACGTAGTGCATTGGCGCCGTCGGGGACTGAAATGGAAGGGTATGGGATGAGGAGGAGGAGAAAAGGGAGAAGGATTTATAAAGATTTAAAAAAAACACAGAAGAGGGACGTGGGGGCTGTGCTGGATAAAACGCGCGAAAAAGAGAGCACGTGAAAAGTCAAACTCTCCTCCGTCTTTCTACGGGATGGGCGAGAGAGGGCGAGACAGGAGGGGAATGGAATAAGATGGGAGGGAAAGGTTCCATTCAGATGTAGATCCGCGAGCGATGAGAGAGAGAGCGAGGGAGAGTAGAAGTAGTCCTTATCCGAAGGCTCTCTCTCTCCCTACGTCGGCTCACGTAATCCTTTTTTTCCCGCCATCAATCTCCGGTCGTTTCGATCTTAGGAGACCATTCACTAATCTAGCTTAATTCACTTCAGTCTCCTTTCTCCGCAACCTTTCCCCGCGTCGCAAAAACCATCTCCGTCTCGATCGTCCGGCGTATATCATTTGTTCTTTATCTCGCGAGCGCAACCCAGCACGTAATTTACTTCTCTGCCGTCCCTTTTGCACGTGTCATTTTCAGTGCCGATCGTTGCTGGATTAAGATCAGTTTTTTGTTTCCGCGTCTTAAGATATTGGATGGAATATTCATCGAACAATTATGATAGGATCGTGCTATTATTTCGGTATCAGGATTCTCTCCCTCGCCTATTGCATGCCGTAACTTAGCAGTCATAATTCACCGTGTAGATATTACATGATCACAACGCCCTTCTAATCTGGTAAGGAAATGTGCGTGGGTCGTGGTCCACGTTTCTCTGCGCCCGTTTCTTGTTGTTTCAGTGATTGAGTGG
The DNA here is from genome assembly GCA_963169105.1 of Ceriagrion tenellum. Lineage (NCBI taxonomy): Eukaryota > Metazoa > Arthropoda > Insecta > Odonata > Coenagrionidae > Ceriagrion > Ceriagrion tenellum. Next base: position 63,555,098 of record OY720637.1, read on the forward strand.
GTGCGTGAAAACCGTTCATCGGACTTTTATACTGTAGTCCATATTTATTGTGTGGTTAACTGGTTCTTTGCTCATCAAAAATGGGTAATATTCAAGCAAAATATCTGCTAAACTTTCCAGAGTTCACGTTAGCCATTTGGTTAAATTACGGAAATTATATGATCCAATGCTCTAACATCACGAGGAATTAATTTAGTTCTTCAAGCAACTTATGGGTTCTGTATCTGGGACTGCAATTTAAGAATCAACTATCATATGAAATCGTTTCAGGCTTAACTTGGTGGAAATGCGATATATCTATGATAAAATGATATCCTTGATAATGACATAGTATGTCGGAACCATGGTCGGTGTTGAAGTAGTACATTAAAGTGAGTATATTACTATTGTTGTTATATTTTATCATGGATATATCAACTGTCATGCTCTAATTGGGTCTTATATTAACCACAATAATTTGTCAGGACTATTTTCAACTCTAATTTATGCCTGGGTAAAGTGAATTCAATATATTCCACTTTGCCAGGCGAGATATTGTAGAACAGCATAGTAAATAACGCACAAAGGATATCGTACTGTCTACTTTAATTCCGACTCGTATAACACGTGTTTCAACTGACTAGCTGTCATCATCAGTTTTCCACATTTCCGGACATATCTATATAGATATATTCTCAACTCAAGGGGGTGGTGTGGGGGTCAGGAGGAAGGATAGGAGGGGATGAAGGTTAAAATAATGATTAGAAAAGGATTATGTCGAAGCCCGATATTATGACGTATTTGTTTGGATGAACAAAGGATCCTTTTCTATTCATGATTTTAACCTTCTTCCCATCCTCTACTTCCTCCTGATCCCCCACCACCTTGAGTTGGGAATATATTTACATATATGTCCGGAATTGTGGAAGAAGTGTTGTACATGATGATGACTGCTAGTCAGCTGAAAAACTTGTTGAACGAGTTGTAATTAAAGTAGACAGTTCGATATTCTTTTTGTATGGATTCAATATGGTTTCTTTAGCTACTAGACTCATTTTATTTAACTCTGTGGGTTATATTTTATTTAAAAGTTTAAACTATGAATTGGAAGTATCTTCGATGCACTATGCCTAAATTGAGGGCAATGGGAGAAAATGATAGAGCCCTCTATCACTTTGAGGTTTGAACTAATGATATTTCTAAATACATGACTGAACATAAGCAATATTTTTCAGTATGTCTTTAGAATTTGATAGGTAAATCAGTCCACAGTTTTGCAGCATACTAGTCTCTTAATTTATGTAATGGTGCATTGTTACACGAAGAGGACGGAGATTTGCCATTGAGACACCCAGTTGTTCTTCCCTCAGATTTTTATCGATATCGTTTTACTTGATTGATGTAGAATTCTCATGAGTTGGAAATTGTCTTTCAGATATCTTATGGAACACTCCGGCACTAAGATGCGAGTCTTGAAAGCGGCGAATGTTTATTACTTGTTTATGGTCGCATCCTTTTTTTTTAGAAACAAGGTGTCGTCCCTGGAAACCGAAGTCCGTAATGCGCCTTTTTCAGTTTCCTGCTTTTAAATCGTAAAATATAAAGTCGCTTTTTGCGAATCCTTTCATGCCTCCTGCGGCCACCAGGGACGTCATTGACGTTTATTTCGAAAAAAAAGCGGCGAATGTCAGACCAGCCATTTATCCCTGCCGAACCATGCAGTGCCAAATACGCCCCATTTTGACTGCGATGTTGCACTGCCGACTCTTTAATGGTGAAGAAAAATGACTCGGGAGCAGGTTCTTGCGAGATATTTCTTCGTGTCACTACCATGAAATGAAATGAATGAAGTGCAAGAATGTAAAGAAAAGACTTGCCAAGAGTCCAATGTGAGGTTTTATGGAGCAGAAACGTGGAGGTTGAGGAAAGGGGATGAGATATATGGCTGCAGGTGTTTATGATGAGGGTGGGGAATAGAATGGAGACGGTATGATGGACGGAAAGGAAGACGAACGAGTAAGTACTTGCTTTGGGGATTTGAAGATGGATATTGCTGGAAGAGATTAGGAAAATATATTATAGGCTTTAGAAATAGTGACAAGTACTTTATAAACTTGATAATATATATTCCTAAATACTGATCTTAAACTTATCCATAGCACACTGAACTCAACCATTGCCTGCCCCGACCTTTTTTCCTTGATAAATTTTATAATACCCACCCGACACTCCAGGACTCACTCATTGCTCCATATCCCTACTCCCAGATTATCATTCACCGAGCGACCCCTAATTTTTCACCTCTTCTCTTGTAAATTACCTTCCTGAGAACATCGACCCTTTCACCTTATCTTCCAACGTCTTCGCTAACCTAACCAGACGTCATTCCCAAAAAAGGTATTATTTACTATCTTCCCATGTTGGATTATTATTTGTTAACTTCTTCTTGTAATGTTTTTACAATTGTATTCTTTTTTGTTTCTTATACGGTCACTATAAAATGGCTTCATGCTGTATGCGATCGTTTTCTCAAATAAATAAATATCTTGGTCTGGGTTCAATTTTTCACGGATAGGTAAAATTTAATACACGACCTGGGTTTCGATGTTTTATATCTTCTTCGGGTGATGAAGTGTGAACAAGACCTTGCGTGTATGTATAACAAGGTGACATGGAGATTGGAGGGGGATACCAGGAAGGACTGAGGTGGGAGTGAGGTAGGGGAGGGTATATGAGGAGGGGGGTTGGGAAGTTAACAATTTCATCTAACCATTATGAAAGTCTATGATAAATACAAGCAAAGGTAAAGGCAAATAAACATGTATTCATTTGCCTGCCGTCCCAGAATTAAAAGAAATTACTTTTTGGTTGTACGGAAATGCTAGGTGATGAGAATGAGTCTTGGTTTAAGCGGTCCACTGCAGTGAAAGTGGTGAGCTTTGCCCCAACGATGGCTACCGGGGTGCCGAAGAGGAATTCAGCGGGGTATTTTATAGGGGGAAGAACTACCAGGGGATACTAATTGAAAGCATGGGAGAGCTGCACTCAAACAGGCGTTCGTTGGAATGTTGGAACAGTGGAATGTTGCTTTTCGTCCATTGTATAATTTAGTCAAAATTAGTTGCCTTTGCTTTGAATATGAAGCAATTTTAAACGTACATCATATCTATGGTCACGCAAAAAATGTTTGGCCTCCGTAGAAGCAGAGGTATTGCCTCAAAAAGTATCTATATTGTGTTTATTTCTGGTGCAGCTATATCGTCCTGTCTGACCTAAGTATATGAACATGCTCCGATCAGTTAGCGTAAGAAAGTGCTAAGGTATAATTGCATGTTTCTACCGTTTTCTTGAGAGTAATATTTCCATCAATTTCTCACTGTTATATCCAAGTTATTTATCGAGGAAACTACAAATCCAAGTTACTTATCTTGGAAAAAATCCATGCATTATCGTCCGAATCCTCAAATTTTGTAGGAACAGGTTATGAGGGGAGAAAAGATATTGAGGGTCGTGATTGGGGGCTGAGAATAGGTGGGGAACGGGAAGAACTGGAATAAGCCTTTCGGATGGAATGAAGAAGGGGTGATCGTGCCGTGCCCAGCAGAAGAATCAAATCGTGCGAGAAAGCAAAGACTTGCGGCCGTGAAAGATTGTGTAGATATTCCTTTTCTCATTCAAACCGGCCTTGGTATATTTTTTAAATTTAGGTGAATATTATATCAATATTTTTTCCGAATATTTGAATCAGTATGACACCTTGGTGTTTGCTAGCAACCGTTTTAATGCTATGAAATGAATTATTTTTTGTTGATAAAACAATCTGTACTTACGTAATCGAGTAATTACAAATTATATTTCGTGTGCCGCGAATCAACATACTAAAGTGGCATTGAATTACAAACAAACCACATCGGCTTAAGTGATTTTTTTCACTTTCACTTTACATATCGCTGATAAAATCACGTTTACATAGTTTTATACTATTCTGTTCCTAAACAAAATTCGCTCCATCAACCTAACTTTACATTGACAACTATCCGAGTCCTTTGCGTTTACGATCTAATATGCCAAAACTCCAAAACCAAAATCTTAGAATGCCGAAGATAGAAGCTGAATAGAGAAGTCAAAGTAATAGGTGTGAAATTAGAGCATGTGGATTACTTCATCTACTTTGAGAGTACTTTAGCTTGGGACGGAAGATGGACTCCAGTCATAAAGCGTAGAATAGCCAAAGCTATGAATCGTTCAAGATGAAAGTGCAACTATTTTGTTCTAAGAGGATAGGACTGCAAACGAGAAAACAATATGTGAAAACTCCGTATGGAGTGAGGAACGCACGATTGACCTGAAGGATCCGAAAGATTGACCATTGGAAAAGTAGACCAGTAATTATAAGAAAAATTCGAATCCTGGTGTTGGAGAAGGATGTTTGAATATCAAATGGACAGCTGTAATAAGAAATCAAGAAGTTTTCCGAAGAGGAGAAAGGAAAGGACTGCAAGGAATACTATACTGCAAATAAGAATACTAGCTCGATTGAGCACACCCTGAGGGACAATCGGCTTGAAAAGAATGTAATTCAAGGAAAAAATAAAGGGAATAATCCAAAACGGAAGTTCAAAGGATAAATATGTAGAACAAATCAAGAGGAAAGTACATAAAAAGAACTACCTCGGATCGTATGGGATCCAACATTAATCAACCAGTCTTAGGATGAAGTGAGCAGTTGTTACGGATATCATTACGCTATCCTTAAGTTCCAATTCCAAAGGCAATTTTTACAGGAATGCTAGGTTTTACAGGAACTAGTTTTCCATCCAAGGTGAAATCCGTCTGACCAATTCAAAATTTAAGGATGCTGCGGTTCACATGGATGGGTTCAAGGGTCGGTGTTACGAAATACCATCGAGGAAATCATTTCTCATCCGGCAAATGTCAACACTTTTCAAGCGTTCAGCTGAGAAAATTATTTGCGTTCAGTTTTTGAATTCATATAATTTTTTGAAATGTTTTGAAAATTATATCCGATGCATTTCTTTGGTGCATATAAAATCAAGCGATAAAAATTCAAACAGCTGATTTCAGCTATCGAAAAAAGACTTTTATTATTTAAAGGCCGCTTTCCACGTTACATTCTATTGTACAAACGCCTGTTTGAACTCTTGCATGGGAAAAATTGTACCGTGTATACTGGCAAGTTGTATGACTGTCTGAATGACTGAACGAGAAATAGGACCTGCTCTATTTCCATTCAGTTTCTCCTACATTCTATGATACATTCGTTCGGACAATAAAATGTACCATTTAATGCGGCCTTAAATACGCTTAAACGAAAAAGATGCGCGATCTTACCTTCGCTTATTCTGACTCCAACCAGAGCTTAATTTCCATCCTCCCTCTTTGTAATATCTTCCTGGCCATAAATGCTTGCCTTTATTCAAGTTAGCCGATGCGATACCCGTGTAATATCGCAGTGTGATATTGATCTTCAAGCAAATGCGATGTCATGCGACATACGGCCTTGGACAAATACAACAATCTGCCCGAATTTCAGGTTTAGTAGATGAGAGTTGAGTTCTCTGGTACAATGCCATGTGGTGCGCGCGTTTTTATGATTAGGGAGCCAGTTCTTGTTGTACCATCTGCTTTTCCCTGCAAAGGCATGCTCGCTAGAGATTAACACGTTGGATTTTAGCTGAACATGTTCTTTCATATCACTTCAGTATATTGAATTAGATGGTTCTAACTTACTTGAAACATGCAAATGGCTCTGCGTTGTTAATATTTTCAATTTTATGTATGGTATTTTACATGCATTAACGATAGCATTAAGGAACAATAATCAAACTATATAAATTAGCGCTATATTGGTTTATTTTGAAGAATGCATTGGATGCACCTATCTAAAAATTTAAAACTTTTTGTCGATTTTACGGTGAAGTTTATAGGTTTTTGTGCTTATTAAAAAGTTTCATGCAAAATATTAATCAAAGGGATTTTAGTTTAATTTTTTAAGTCGAGGACTCCTATTGAGAGAGATACCGGATTCGTGGTTAAAATTCATTTCATGATTAATTGGTGATCAAAAATTGATGTAAAATCACGGTAGTTGAAAATATCAATTCAATCATCGATCTTTATCGAAAATTTTCTCGATTATTTCATCTCTTGTCTATAGACATATAACATATCCCTCTGGCACCGCCGCGCCAGCCTCGTTGAAATTTCGCCTTTAACGATGACAAGCGATGTTTCAATCTGGAGGAATGGTGCGTATCAAGCGGATACGCAACCATTACCTCACCAGAAAAAATTTGTATTCGATTCATCCAAAATTTTTTAGTATGGTGCGTGGGTCTGAGAAGGATTTTAAAATAAATTTTTTCTGTAATCTGTACCCAAAGGTGAGGGAGGGGACGCGACCGCATACGTACTATTAAAGCGCCTTTTCCAAAAATAGCAAAATTAATCACAATGTCTTTATTTATAATCAAAAACATGAATTTGCTTTTCTTTCCTGGTGTGATAACAGAGATCCTCTTAAATGTTTATATCGACTGTCCCATGTTCTATGGAATTTTAGCGAGCATCAGGGCCGTGTGTGACATTTTGATGATCGGCCTACAATTTTCGTCTGACAGGCTGGGATACTGTTTCTTCAGATTTTAAACCACATATCACAATGGCTGGAGGATGTAATAATGGGATGGCTTACTCAAGAATATGATAGAAGGATATTAGGCAAGCGGGGAAGAGGAAGTAAGAGAATAGATTTCATGAGCAGGATGAAGAAGGGTAGACCGTATGCTGAGCCGAAAAAGGATATACTAGAGTAAGATATGCCCCTTAAAGTGTAGAAAATCGGGAGGAGATTCTCTGACATTGAACAAAACCTACCTTTATCGGTAGAAAACTTTGAAAAAATTCTCATGTCCGACCATGGTCTTGACTTTAATCTGGCGTTTTCAACCGATGCGACTGTTTTTGATCTACAAAACTAAGTTCAAATAAATAATGGTGGTATGTGTTCTCATCATATTATTTTATCTTTTATTCCTCACGCATTAAGTCTAGACATGGTTTGTGTTTGTGGAGCCAGATAGGCCACTGAAAGTGTAGAAAAACCGGGAGGGGATTCTCCGACACTCAATATATCCTACCTTTATCGGTAGAATTCTAAAAAAAAAAGTCGCTATGTCGATTTATCCTCAGTTCTGTGGGATTTATGTTTACGTTTAATAGCCATTCTATACTATAGCACTTGAGGCGTTCAATAAATAGTGCAACAATTTCGTCTTCAGCTGATCATAATTGGTTGATGGGAAACTTATTGTCGTATGAGTAATTACACCCCCTTCAATTACCATTCGGGTTTTTGCATCAGACTCAGGTCAGGTTTCCAATCTTTTCCTTTCGCTCTTGCCCGATTCCCAAAATTTCCGCTTTCTCCCGACCTCATTGTCACGTCTTCCGCTGTCTCCACAACTGCTCACCCTCGCTACCAAACCAACCGAAACCTCCATTGCCTCTCTGTCTTTCTCCTCCAATTGCTCTTCTCAATTCTTCTTCCCACCGAATTAAAGCAGAGGAATGCTTGTGTAAAGAGGGAAATTGAGAGACATAATCGAAAAATACTTGTATGTTTGGCTAATGAGTTATGTTTATATTATATTTTTCTTTCCAGCTACATACAAATACAAACATGTGTACAGAATATTAAAGATAAAAGGGCAGAAATAGATCAATTTACAGTGTGTGTAAAATATATTTTATTTATTTCAGGAAGTAAATATGCTAGAAAACAAATACAGAATATGGGGAGCACATTTACAAGAAAATTAATTAGTCAAAATAACGTTTACACTCAACTGGTCAGGTCACAGATCAATTTATTGTACAATCCCGATTTCGGATGTCCGGTATCACTGACCTAGTGAGCACCTGAAGATGATTCCAGGCATCGAAATCCGGAATTACAATATATTAATCTGTGGACTGACCAGTGGAGTGAAAAAGTTATTTTTACTAATTAAAATAGAGCTCCACAAAGTTGTGCAGAGTTTTCTTTCAATAATCAAAGAAAATTCTTATCGTCGGAATTTCTTAGCGACTACATTTACCTGAGTACGTTTTCAATTGCTTACTCATTTGAATGACTTTTCAATTAATAAATACATGAGTTTCAGCTTAAATTTTCCGAAAATTTGGATGATTTTGAAAGAACTATGTAACTGATTGTATAATTGAATGCCTGAAAACACTGGTATTCTCAAATTTAGGGCTGCTAAGGTGGCTGTGCCCTCAGGGTAACTCATTCCAGATGTTCTGAAAACTGGAATATAGTTTTCTCTGAAGTGCGTTTTAAGAACTAATTTGAAAATGAAATAGGGTTTTCAGGCTATTTTTACATTCATTCAGCCTTGAAAGTGGAGACTTTTAACATGGGAACCTATGGAGGTAGCTCAGATAACTTCAGAAAAATGTCAATTATAACATGAAAGTATATTCAATCTTTTCATTGAAACCATTGGAAAGGAGCAAAAAGTCCTGGCCAATTGAATAAAAATAAAATACAGGAATCTTACAATTTTTTTTAGTTATTAGCGAATTACTTACGTAACTGGAGTCAAAACACGGTAGTTCCATGTAATGGCGCTGCAGTCGGCTCCAATGCCTGGGCAGATGTGGCCATTAAAACTGTTTTTGTGAAATAATCTGTATAGTTTGTACCTTAATTTTAGCTGTCAATAAGTAACCCATTTCATCATCGAAAGCGGGATTTTTAAACTGAATAAATTAAAATGTGTAATTAAGTATTTATCTTGATTCACGTAGTCAAGCCATAGTCACCTTAAATGGTCGTGTAGTTAATGCCATTCTACCATCTGGTGAGGTAACTATATATGTGATCATTTGCTTCAATAGAATGTATGGGTTAATTCATGCATACGATCAGATTATGTTATCTGATCACTTGAGATTAAGGAGAATGGTGGAAATGTAGTTTACGGAAAGGAAGAAAAACTACTTAACTGTGGTGAGTACGTAAAGCAAGGTAACTGGTTGAAGAAAAGGCTCATTTAGTGGTTGGAACATAATGAGGGTTAAGGACTGCTGAAGTCTATGATCAAAGGGAAGATTTTCGGTGATTAAGAAATGGGGAGAAAGATTAGGGGCCTTATGAATGGAATGATTAGATATTGACTGCGGTAAATGTATCTCATTACGCAGAAAAAAACAACATATTTACGATGAAAGCAACAAATCAGTATCTTCCGGTACTCTTTTTTAGGTATAATACTAAAATACACAGGTAGAATTGCAGTTAGTATACACTAGACACTTTTAGACTAAAACATAAGAGATATTTTTTTCATGGAGAAACGTACGGTAATGCACTGCAGAGAGACTAGATTTTATAAATACATAAATTTCTAACAAATGGATCTCATCAGAAACCCATTGTGTTGTTTTATAATAATCCTAACCTATTTTAAGTTGTAAATCAATCACTAACCGAAGTAATGTTTAAGTTATCGCGGAAAATCTAAGATTTGAAGGTGATTTCAGCGTACATCATGTGAAAAATGAGTCAAGGTACTTCAACCCCATAAATAATGCATTATTTTTTCAACACTAATAATGCTGTACAGTAAACTCCCGTTTATCCGAAATGATCGGGACGGCGGCCGGTTCGGATAATGAAAGTTTCGGATAAACCGAAGTCCCACGTGAAACACCCCGAATTGCATCAATACTGCGAAATATTATCGTAAAACGTGCGTACATAAAATGCTATTAATATGGTTGTGAACAAGCGTACATGTTTTTGATTGAAAAATTTTTGTTGACGAGTTAAAAAGGCGCCAAAGTATGATTGAAAAGTCAAATATTTTAAACCGGAATTTTACCGTCGGAATGAGCGGGTGCATGTGCAAGATTGGTACGCGTTACGGTCGGACGGACGGGTGGATCGTGCGGAGCGTGAACATGCGAACGATCGTTGACTTGAATAGCGCCACTGCGTAATTTACTTGGTTGATAGAGTATGTAAATATATGAAGAGGTGTTACCACCAAATAATTAACGGGTCGCCATGGTATTCATTGGATGAAGATCGGGTAGGGGCAGTTGGAAAATTTTGTTCGGATAAAGCGGATTTCGGATAAACGCGATTCGGATAAACGCGATTCGGATAAACGGGAGTTTACTGTAATTTGAAACAAATTTTTTGCATCATCAGTATACTTAATACTTCTTACAGCTGCTCAAAATTAAAAATAAAATTAGAGTATGACATCTATTATCACTAGAATCAATTTTTTCTCGTACTACCGAAGACAAAAATTTCAGATTTAAGCAATTGCTAAATCTTGGACAATTTTGACCGAGCGAGTAGTAAGCATGGGGAAAAATGAATGGAGCAGAGGGGGAGGGATGGAGTGACGGGGACGGCGGGTCGAGAAAAGTGAAAAAAGAGACGGTGGGAAGAAAGACAGAGAAAAGGAAAGAGGATTTATTTGAATTTGTTCGCTGATCAACCGTCTTGAAGTTGGCCGCTCGAGGGACGGAATATTATAAATTCGATGGAAAGGGAGGAGTGATGGATTCTTAGTGAATAGACTTTGATTGCGGTGGTTGGAGCTAACTCTGTATATCTACAGATGTGCGTAACACTTTGCTCCCTCGTTCTGATAAGCGATGTTAGTTGATAATGGTTTTTAAAAACTGCACTATTAATATTTGTTTCTTTTTCTGTACAATCAAATGCTGAATAATATGGAACGTGATATGTTTTTCGTAATAATTCGATGACATATACGCGGGTTTTCATCTAATTACGGAATAATAAATTTCTTATTATTATAACTGCTACAAACAACTGTCAAGTGTCACGCCCTGTCCAGAATTCGAAAACAACACAGTACAGTAGTGTGAATGAAGTAAAAATTTCGAATACAGTGGTGATGACTATAGTCATAACATGCTTTAATAAAGCAAAAAAATTTAAAAACTTATAACTTTTTACCCATTCACAAATGCTCGTATGGTGTATTCCAGAGGATAAAAAGATTCACATAAATGAATTACGTCCTAAGAAAATGTTTTCGACTTACTGAAAAAGTTACTACAACATGCTCTTTAATTCCGCATCAGCACCATATATTCATTAAAAGCCAGCGATGGCCTTTGCATTAAATGTTTAGCTATGAACTTTGATTAAGATATAGCACAAAATATAATACATGTATGCTTAATAAAACAAAAATATTATCTATAGATATTTTACAAAAAAGTCAGACGAAAGAGAGGGTTGTGGGGGTTACTTTTTCTGTGTAGTCTGCATATTTGCGGGAGGGCCAAGAGAAGTCCATCGGAAGGTGTACGGAAAACATAGTGTTAAAAAACTCTGGGGCTGGTAAATATGAAAATCGCTGGGACGGAGAGTCGGAATTTTGATTTGTGGAGAGGGTGACTGGGTCACAAGGTAAGGGCGCGGTTATGGAGAGAGAAATCCAAGATGATGTTGGTCGGTCGAAATTTAGAGTTAAGGATACAATAAAGCCAGGAAAGATCAGTGATGAACATCCGGGTGGACAGTGGAGTCAGTGTGAGAGTGGACATTGTTGTGTCACACAATCACTGTCGAGGCAACATCGGATTTTATAAGTCATGAGTGGAACTCTTGGAGCTACAGTTTTATTTTGAGGGCGATTAGGGTGGAAACAAATGTAGCGAAAAGATAACCCAAAGGTGTAAAAGAAATTTGAAGTATTTTTGAAAGAAATTGGTTTAAAATAATTTTTTTCAGGGAAGAAGTGTTCGTTGATAGGAGAGAAATAATGACGGGTACCGTGGGTAAAAACGCTGAAAAAAGTTTCCCGAAGATGTGCTGATGTAGAGTGAAGTGCTCCGTGGTATCAAAACTTTGACTCAGATGATAGAGGACACTAAGGGACTTCGAGGTGTTCCAGGAAGGTGTTCAAGATTTGGAGATGTTGAGGAGGTGAAGAAAGCGCGCTGTTCGAAAACATCGTCGTCCTCCGTCTGAATCCTTTTCATCTCTCAACTTTTCTTTCTTCACTATCTTCTAAGCTCCCCTGCTTCTTTCGGAGGACGGGTTTCGATCACTCGAACGACGGATGGATCGATAAAACCGGCCCGCTATGGAGACCGACGGTGTATCTCTTTCTTCCCGAACGCGTGCGTGGATGGGCGAGCATATTGACTGACCTACCTCACCTCGTAAGGGGTTCTGGGGCCGTCGCCCGGTCTTATCCCCCCCACCCCGCTCCAACTCCCCCCCGATATATGTATAACCGCCTCACACGCACACAGGAACTCGTTCAGCTCAGTCCTATTCCCGTCCCCCTTTCGTGAATTCCTCGCAAGGTTTTCACCGGGATAATGAAGTTCGAACAAGATTTTTCCACAATGACTACAGCGACCACATCCAAATTTTGTTTTGCAATCCCAGCAGATGTAAGAGGCATGAAGCAAATGTAGTGATGTCGGAGGAAAATGGGCATTGTAGATTAGACATCAAAAGGAGAATCACGCCAGCGAAAGGAACGTTCAGCCCAACGAATAAGCTGATGTCGGGGACGTAGGGAGTTGTGTTTGAAACCACACGAACTGATTCCGTGCACGCAACCAAGTAGTCACGTGGTACAACAACGAACGGTTGTGGACTTTGGTGAATTCAACCCCCACTAGTGAATAACGTCGGTGTCTGATATATTGTTTGTTGTGTCCTTAATCATAATATTCATCTCCATGAACAATGTTCCCGCAAAAATTACTATCTGGAGGACTGCCTTACATTGTTACGAGTGGTTTTGATACTTGAAAATCTCGAAAACCTTCGTGATTGTACCGCGTGACTCCTTAATTACGTGGTCGAGATTATCTTGAGCGATTCAAACATACCCTCCCTTATGTGAGGATGTTTTGAAGACTGTTGTATAGAGCTATACAAGGAATTTGATAGCGTGGATTGTGAGAAATTAAGACGAGAATTGGCCGCATGTATTCGAAATGTGTGTGCGCGTGAAGATGAGATGGAGAAAGCGGACGATATGAAAGACAAACGAGGAAGTTTTGGCTCGTTAGTAGAGGAGAGAAAACTTATGGATAATGTAGGGGTGCTCAATGCCATGGAAGAGGGGAGAATGAAATTTGTTAGTGGAGCAAGCAAAGGAAGAGAATAGGTTTTTTTGACGGGATTATAAGAGGTAGAGCGTATGCCGAGTTGGAAAAAGAAATATCACATAGTACCTTGCACACATAATAAATATTTAGAGTTCCAATATCTTCTATTTTAACCTACAGTAACCGGTATATTACCCTATAAAGAAATGATTTCTCAAAAGCAATATTTAAAACGACTGAACCTCACACTATGTAACTAAATATGCATGTCTTAGGCTTTACTTGAATCACTTATTTCACGTCATTGGCTAAAAATGCCTTGACAGCCGAAGAATTTTTATTACTTAATGAAGATTATCATAGTTATTCATATTTTTTATAATTGAAAAAGCATATAAACTGCATGTCGATACCTACCTGGCTCTATCGGCGAGTTAGAGACCATTCATTTCAAATTATGTCTCTCTTGGGTTCACAGCAGTACCAAATCTCATTTCAAACGGCTTTAAATTAATAGGCAAATATCTCGAAAAGTCGGGTGATTTACAAAGTACTCCGTCTTTCCAGTAGATGACGAATCATAGCCTAGAAATATTTGGTTCGGCGGGTAACAGAGTTATTAAGCATCGATCATCCTTAATAATTCGAGAGTTCTTTTGAATGGAGCAAAAATGGATATTTTTCTTATTTATAATTCACATCTAAGTTACTGCGCACTTTTATTTGTATAAATCCAAAATTTTATGCTCCAAAAGTTTTTTTCTGTGTTCTTGATTCCTTATGTTCCCAGCGTGTGCCATCGTTTTGATAGCAATCAAGAAATGAATGCACAGAAATGTGTGAATGTTTTCTATTAATGTTATTCCAAATGAATTTAGCGTGTTTCCCAATTAGCAAGTTTTAACATGGCGTAATCTTGGTTACCTACACAGGACTTATAAGTAAAGCCATGTCAGCCAAATTCTTCCATCGAATGCCCTTATTAATGCTGAAAGCATATGTTATCGTTATTATCGGCTGCCTTTGGTGACTATCGGATGAGTGCGCTGTCACAATCCAGCTTCGCAGTTGAGGAGGAGGAAAAACTTGTCAAATTTAGATCGCGTGTCATAGCGTATTGACGATCTTTTCACAGTCACTGCCGTGCGATATAGACTCAAGAAGGGTGGTCACTAAGTATGGCGGAGTCATAGTGACGCGGAATTCCTTTTGATGATGCGATGATGTAGATTGAATCTGAACGGAAACAACTTGTTGGAATACATGTTGTGATCCCACTCTCGTGGCAGTTTTCTCGATCTGACTGAATGCTGCCTATTCATACTAGATCTTCTGCCATCTCTTGCAGACATTTATTGTTATTATTGTGGTAACCTATCAGTTAAGGTAGATTTGAATGAAAGAGATTAAAAATCTTCTTCAGTTTTAAAAGAGCAGGCCCCTATCAACCTCTCTATCTACCTCACAGGCCCCAACTCATCTCAAAAAGTTGCATCAACTGATGTAACTTTTTCTTCATCACAGATTGCGTCTTAACTCTTTTCATCGACAAGTCAACAGGGCTACTCGCTTGGCTTAGATTGCTTGAGAAATTCAGAACTGGTGTTTTTCAAAGCGACACAGAGAATATTATCATGGCACCTCACTACATCTTTAGGTCTGACAGATGTGATAAATATAAGAGAGGTACATTGCCGAACAGACAAATACAATTACGCGTTCTTTCCGCGCACAATAAGTGACATCTATAAAAGCTGAGCTCCACTAAATACACTCCCATAATACGCGTTACCATTTCACCTCCAAAAACCGTATATATTTTCGCGACTGGTATCCTAACACCCCCTCCCTCACGCCTATGCGGCGGCTCGGAGGGTTGTATATAGATATACCACTCCCAATCAGTCAGTTTCCCTCCCACTAATCTCTTCCTGAAGTTTCCTTAGTTCACCCACTGTATGAAGCACTTATCGTCCTCCTAACTGTCGTTTCTCCTCTGATTTATCCTTTATTCTCCATATTGAATATAGGTCTTTGTAGAGCAATTCATGGCAGATTTCGGACGGAAGCAGTTCATGGCGGACGAAAAGCAGTTCATGTGATGGTATCACGTTGAAAAATCCTTTTGGGACTGGCAATCGAAAGCCCCTTCTACTATTGATAACCATGAACATGGAAGGAAACGTCTCAAATGCACTAAAACAATTGATTAGGGCAGAATGTGTTACGAAAGCTTAGGATCCATTCTGTAAAAGCGATTTTCATCCACGGAGCTCAGCCAGCTCAGTCATTTGGTAGTTCCTTCACTCGTCTTTTTTTAATGGCATTCTATAATACATTCGCAGGGAGTGATTCATCATTACGTTGTTATTTTCGCGGACGCCGACGGGAATTTTCCATTGGTGAGGCATAACTCCACAACAAAGGTCTCTCTATCGTTGTCGGATTTCCCATTTTAGTCGTTACGTTCTTTTTTTTCCCAGCATTACAAAGGAATTTATCGTTTCCTGTGTTCCCCCCTCGAGGCAAACCGAAGGTTGTGTTTATGTGGGATCCAACTAGAAATTAGCGGAACATATGCTAACCAGAGAATTTATGTGGCTAAGCCTAAAGGGGTGAATTATAGAGTCATTATGGTGTCGTTTTACTCCTCGGACGGCTATTACTTTTTTTCCTGTTACTCAAATCATAAATCCGTTGCGATTAATATGATGTTAAATCACCTTCAGCACACTTCGATTTGACAAAATAACTCATTTTGAAGAAAAATCCAATGCATTTTCAACCTTCAAAGTATGATCGTTAGTTTTACTGTCAGGCTAGCGACTTCACCTCGTCATTCTTGGCATACTTTGTCAAGGAAGCTACTATTTAGGATTGTAAGTGAAGCAACTTTGTTATTCCACATAAATGTAATTTAAGATTGCCCGGGTTTCGACGTGGCACGTCATCAACAGGTACACATAACACAGAAGACGCAGAATATATAGGTACAACATATTGGGGTGGAAGAGGTGAGAGAGGAAGGAAGGAGGGTGGGGAAAGCTTAGTACAAAGGAAAGCTTATTAAAAATGATGACGTGCCGCATCGAAACCCGTCGTAAATGAAATTTATGTGGAATAACGAAGTTACTTCATTTACAACGTACAGCAAATTCCATGAAGTCACGTCTGAGACAACTCAGGATAATATTAAGGAATTATGTCCTTCAAATATCTTAATTGTTAACTGAGGCAATTATTTTAGTGTGTCTTCGTTTTTGATGATCGTGGACAATGTTTTTATCGTAGACATGGCCGTAAATTTATCAACCCACGTACCTCAGCTATTTTTAACACCCTCAATGGCTGATCAGCCATTACCATATTCTGCATTTTCTGGGCGTTTTTATCCGTGATTGCAGTTTTTGGCTCTCCTCCTAATGGATCATCATCTGATGACTTTCCGCCAATGACTTTCATTCCAGCATTGGAACACTTTATTATCTCTTCGTCTAGCCATCCATGTTTTGCAAACAATTGTATCTACATATTATTCATAAATTTGATGTCAAAAAATCTTTTAAGATACCTGCTACAATTTTTTGCAAGAATATTATGCACCTATGCGGTAGACTGGCTAGTTATTTAGAAAAGCATTATGATTTAATTTTTACGGCTATTTAAGGTGTTTTTTTTATTTAGGAAACACCTCTGCAGTCTACGGCTATTAAAGGTGTTTTTTTATTTAGGAAACAATATATTTATGATACACCTCTGCAGTCGTAAAACTGGTTAAAATTGCTCGCAGAAGAAATGGCAGAGGAGCATCCGACTTCTCAGTGGTCGAAGATTGGCCTAAGTCACGGGAGGGTTGTCTATTGAGAACGATAGACTAATTTTTATTTGTTCCTATCACGCAAATTGGCTTTAAGTTCATAATTAGAATAATAAATTTGTAACTTCCGCGTAATTAGAAATGCTTTAAGCCTATGTTAATGAGCGTACTATTTATGGGTTAGTATTCTGTCACATTAATTAATGCAATTACTACAAGTTTCACTGTCACTCTTTCGGTAAATGTTCGTGAGGCAGGTCTATCGATAAACAAGTTTTTTTCAACTTTTTTCTTTTTCAACTAAAATGGAAAGAAGTAATGCACACAAAATGCAAATTTTTTGGTAAACAAAATTCTGACCCATCTTGAAAATGTTGGATATTAGAAGATGTTACATTCCGGAAAAGTGGTTTTCGGCGGTGGCCATCTTGCAGTTTATGGAATTGGTGTTGGTGTGAATTTCACAGCTCGGCATTTTCGTCAAAGACCCATCAAAGACTCATAATCACAGCACACATTAAAAAATAAACTATATTTATATCTAACTGCCCAATAAGCTGTCCTTACCATTCTGGGTTGACGAGGACTACTGAGAGAAGGGATGTACCCACGCTTTGACCAGAATTGGTCCGAATTGACCCTCCATGTGGTCCCCGACTCGAGGTCTTACTCCGGCAGACCGCACGGCGTCAACCCTGAAAGTGAGCCAGGGAGATACCTAATCCCAATTTTTGGGCAACGGGCTCTTCCGGTTCTCAAAGATGTGCGGTAAGTCTTTTCGCGAAAGCGAGACCGACGGCTACTCGTCTCAGTTGTTTGGGTAACCAAACTAATGCGAGCACTTCGGGGAGACGGAGGCCCAATTGAGGTCCTTTTGACCTCAATCCGCCTCATTGGTGTCGGCCTCGAAGGGGCTGTGGCTCGCTTACTTTCCTTTCCCATCCCTGTCCCTTCTCCCACTACCTTCCACGCTCGGATATAAGCGAAAGCTTCCTGCCGAGCCGGAGGTAGTTACCCCGCGGGTGTAGATACCCGAAACCGCTGTCCTTACTATTTTCACTGATTTATAACAAGAGATGAGCTGTATTATTGTTGTATGAATTCAAATTTTTTGTATTATTAGTGTATATTTTTCAGTATTGTTTTGCATCATTATTGAATATTTTTGTATCAGTGTTGTTTATTATTGTTCAAATTGGATGTAATATCTAAGGAACAATACATTACATATGTCTATCTATCTTTCTATCTATTATACCATGAATACGCGATTCTGTTTATTTTTCCCAGGTTCTTATGTGCGGGCTATGTGAAATTTAACTTAGGGAAAAAAAACTCTTTCGCCCCCCGTGACCCAACCCGCCAGTTGATATTTAATTATAAATTTACGGGTGCATAATATATAAGAAGTAAAATAATGAGGTATCCCTTTGGTGGAAAGTGTTATGACTCGGCGATTGTGCGAAGCGAAGGTGAAATATGCGAGAGAAGCGTGATTTACAAACGGTTATAAACGCAAAAATCGTAAAAGTACGGAAATGAAAGGTGTACCAAGGAAATTCAAAATTTAAGGTTTAAAAAGAAGTATAAATGACATCTGTTGAACGTCTGGGAATTGAGTTGTGAAGAGATCTCGATGGACCTGTCTCACGAACATATACCCACTCTATATTTGAAAGTCACCCTCCTTATGATTGTACTTTTAGCTGTATTTCCCGACAATAATTTAATTCTCTCCTTGCCTTATGTGACTTCATGATTAGACTTCACGCCGTTCCCTTTCGTGGTAGTTTCAGCCAAAAGTGAAGCTGTTTATCCTTTATCATTTTCAAATATGAACATTCGCTTTACATATCCTAGCATGCATCATCCGCTTCTACTGTCTTAAATCGATTTTAAATCCATATCATCTGCCTGGGTGGGAAAACCGACAAAGCTTAGTCTTTAAATACCGTTCGATTTCCGGAATATCCATTCCTAATCCTTGAATGACTTCATTAGTCCTCACAATATCTCTGTTTTTTCCATTTTGATTATTGGATCAAAAACCCTCTTTGCGAAATGCGATATCTTTGTAAGGCCGCACGTTCTCCAAAGGAAGCGACGAATTTATATTTCACATATGCCGTTGCGAAACACTTGTGCTTCATAATCCTTTTGCTCAATCGTTCCGACTGTTGAGTCACTGCGGATTATCATGACCTTCATTCTCCTTTGGAAATACTACCGATCTGTGAAAACTTCAATTTCTATGAAAATGAATATGCTTTTGTATTCCAAATGGTAAGAAGCTCAGGGAGATCGCTTAAAAAAAACAAGGTTTAGCTCTTGACTCAGGCGGCAAGCCAATATTCGGTCTGAATCAAAAAACAGTCAAGGTTTGTGCCGACAAGTCCATCCACAGAGATGCTGCGTAGGTATCTATTTGACAGTTATCATGAAGACCAAAGTAACCGCAACCTTAGGCAAAATAATTTGGTAAATTTATCTCAGGTCCCCTACCCAAGAAGTTCATTGACACCATCAGCGTCTATTTTTCCACATGCCTTTTGTTGAGTCATCCGTGGACTTCTCATCTCGAGACGACTTTAGAATTATCCTGCATAATTTCAACAATCTCTTCTCCATCGTAGTCATCAAAATAGCCTCGATTATCGTCTCTTTTCCCATCTATTTTTGTGCCTCATTCAAATTTCCACACCATACTTCCTTTCCCCCTCCATGCTTAGTATATCTTGGGTCATGTACCCATCCAATCCTCTCCATCCTTACTCAGAACAACTATCAGTAACCCATGGCACGTGCACCATTCCTCTTCTTGTTTATAAAAGCTTATTATGAGTATGAAAATGAATGAGATATCTACATATCTGAGGGCGAAATAAATTCTTTAAATCTCTGTTTGGATTATCGTTTGATGTTTTCACTAGTGATACCTCACCAAATAAAGGGAATTATCATTACACTATGTCATAAAATTACATTATTCCGACGGAACCCTTATCCATAGGTCAAAACTGAAGGATAGCTTCAACTCGGCTTGTAATAAAATATTATGTAAAGTGTAACACGAGTGCCCGTGTCTGTTGTAGAATATTTATCTTAACTCGAACTTGCCAATTCCACAATTTGAACTTGCGGGAAACCGCAGATAATAATGACAAAAGGATGATTTATAATACTATTCATTCTTACCATATAGTTTTTGTGTATATTCCCGGAAACAGCGAAAAGATAACAATTTTTAAGAAATCCAGGAGAGAGAGTAGGTTAGCCAAATAATTCAGTAGACTTCTCTTTTACTAATTTTTAACCGTAACCATGTGGCTGGCGTACGCGACGTATGTCGATGCATAATAACGACTTGCTACAAGTTTGTTTGCCGGCCATGGATCAGACCTATAGAAATATTTTACCCAACTTCATCAGCTTATGCGTCATAACCTTACAGGATTACACGAGTGATCGACGCAAACTGAAGCAGCGAGGAAAATTTTAAATGTGTAATCACTAGGCTATGGTATATCCCTTCGTCGTAAACAATTGATCTCCGTCTTGGGAGAGCTTTTAACCTCACTATAACATGGGCTCAGCGAAGTTGGGTTAAAAAAGTATTGTGGCTTGTCTTAGTTTCATGTGCTCCCATGATAATATCCAACATATTACCGTAGAATTGATTACAGACTTAAGATAGAGAAAATACGTTGCAGAACCGATAGATTTTAAATATCATTTATTCGTTGCACAGTAATGGACCATAATAGATGCGATATATCATATCTAATACACTTTCACCTTCACTAGACAGACTGTACTTGTGTGTAAAAACATCATCGCATCTTACATCGCTTGAAATGTCCGGTATGATTTTGTTTTAGACATGAATCAGTGTTTTGTAACACTCATAAATCATTAGTATTAGTAATACTAATTAGTAGCTGTATATTAACCAGTGCACTGCATGTTAACATGTTTGTCCACAGCCTTGTCTCAGGGTAGACCGCGCATTGTTTTCCTGGCTACTTTGTGGTCAGCTCTCAGCGGAGGGGGGAGCGTCTGAGTTTTTTGGATTGGATATTTGGGGAGGCGACCGACGGCTAAGGTCATTTGCACCATAGGGGATGGGTAAGGGAGGAAGGGTGGATAGAAACCCGGCGTCGGCATTAGCCTGCTCTTAACGAAAGGCGCCAAGGGGAACACGGCTTAACGTCTCATCCGACAGACGGAGTACTCTACTTGAAGTGCCCTCCACAAGACCTTCAAGTGGGGATCGGGTTCCTCTGAAAAACATCCGCCTTTGCAGGGATTTGAACCCTGGCCGCCCGCGAGGTAGGCGAGTACTATAGTCACCACACCAACCCTATCCCCGTGTGAGTTTCTTATTCGAGCTGGGACGGGTGCTGCATGGTTGGTATGATATCACTCTGTGCCACTCATCCTAGAGATGACTTTCCCAATATATCATAGATTTAGATCATAAATATCCTGCGATCTTCACCAAGTGCGTTTGGCAAGGGATGATATTGGTCTTAAGGTATGAGGTCGTGCACGAAGAGATAAGTTCTTGGATAATTGCTAATCAGAATGTTCTTCCCTTTGAACGGCATTATTTTCTCCCGCGATTGTTTCCAACTCGCTTGTTTTGCGATGAAAGAGGGGGTGTTTCAGTCTGCCAGATTAAGTGACAATTTTTCTTAGCGGACGGCAATTACCCCGATATGGTGTGGGAGCCAAATGAGCTTCTCCATGTCTTTAGCGAGCTGAAATCCCTTGTAATTATCTGAAAGTTTTAATCTCGTAACTTTTCCATGATTAGTGAGCGATTCCCAAATTAGCTATTAGAGGCGCGTTCACCAAGAAAATATTCAGTGAGCTCTACAACGTTAACCCTCTATGGACAAAATTATGAAACATCAGCATGAAAAAAAACTGCTACTATATTACATTTTAAAAGTGATATTTGAGCATTTTAAAAAATTGCTATTAATTTGATGATGACATTTATTTTGAAATGTGATGTATTTGTATTGTATATATTTATTTAAAGTAATACTTTACATAATTATATTTACCCATGGTATACTTTAACTTTACCTTCATAACGTATCTTTTTTTAAACTTTCCCAATTTTTTCTTCATATGACAGCTGAAACTATTTCAGAGCTCCTTCATCGTCAGTGAATTGCGTCATACATTCATCTATTCAAATTGTTAGACAAACGGCCGAAAGAGACGAAACTTTCCACACACTTAATCCGAAGCGTTATAATTCTGTCTAGCGCAACAGCTAAATGGAAAAGCTTCCTAGAAAGCAAATATTTCAATGATTTTGAAACGTAATAAATTTGACTCGCCCGTCCATAGAGGATTAATCATATCGTCCAGCGTCTGTTTGCAATGCGCTGGGTGTGTTTTTCTCTCTGTGCTCGCTACGTTTTTCAGTCACGAACAATTTAGACAATTGCAGCACTCTAGGCATTATCGTCAAGGAGGAAGAATAGATTTCTAAAAAAGTATCAGCCTCCGTCCGGCAGTAAATACATACGTATAAAACGATTCAGCAAGTGATTCTAATAAGAGCAAGTCAATTTTTCAATTACCCCCGCTAATCTCCGCCGGGTTGAAATTCATTGGCCTCGCGCGGGAAAGAGCAGGTGAGGTGAAAAAAAATTATCCGATCATCCCTCCAAGGTACGTAGGAAATCTATTGCATGTCTCTCCCTCTCCACGAGCAAGTTAGAGGGGTGGGGGGATAGGAATCGGAACACCTGTGCTATCTCTCTCCCTCTCTCGGCCGCCAGTCGGCCAATGCGCACTGTTCCGTACTCACGTATTCCTCTTCTAACTCCATATTCCCTCTCTCATCATCACCGTCATCGTCTTCCCCACTGTACTTCTTAGAGTGGTCAATAGTCTGAGTTATATTGAGGAACTGGAGATTCTGGATTGGTTTATTGGTCCATTGGCTATTTGGAGAAGCGACGGGACTCTATCTCGTCATCACTCGGCAGGTCTCTTTTGTTATGAAATGTTCATGTACTATATATCAATGCTAAAAATTCAAGCACACATTGTAGTATCATCATATTATAAGGGCACTTTCATCACTAAACTATTTATGAAACATTTTAAATAAGATATGTATTCAAACTCCACTTTCTCAGGCGAGATATCGTAGAACAGCATAATGAGTAATGAAGCTCAAGTGATTTCGTACTGTCTACTAATTTTTATTTCACCTCTTGCTACACGTATTTCGACTGACTAACAGTCATCATCAGGCAAGACTAATACAACATAAACAGATATGAGCTTATATAATACGTGAAACACCATATTTACGTTACACTGGGAAAGGATAGAAGGACAAGTTGAATGAACTTATTAAATGAGAACGAATTTGTTTGTCATTCTCCTATTTTTGACTCCATTGTTAAATAACTTTACCTCCTCCAACAAACCACCCTCTCCCCTCACACCACCCCCCTTTCCATTTCTTCCCACTTGTCCTTCTATCCTTTCCCAGTGTGACGTAAATATGGTGTTTCACGTATTATATAAGCTCATATCTGTTTATGTAGTATTAGTCTTGCCTGATGATGACTGTTAGTCAGTCGAAACACGTGTAGAAAGAGGTGAAATAAAAATTAGTATACAGTACGAAATCATTTGAGCTTCATTACTCATATGTATTCAAAACTTAAATTAAGAGGTAAAAATTACGCATCATTGTCCATTGCTGGCCCCGGTGGCGACGGGTAAAGTCCTCGCCTGCTAAACTGAGGGTCGCGGGTTCGAGTCCCGTCTGGGTGGAATTATCACCACTTTGAATATTATTATCACCACCACAAATATCCACTGGGTGGAACACTGGGAGTGGCATGGGTGTATGTGACGAGCTTCATATAATATAGCATAGTTGGACCTATTCTGGACTGATGTGCCGTGCAGGGGGAAAAATTTGTTTAATTTTCCAAATAATAGAATTGATCGTATCAATTGAATTTTGGTGCAAGTAAAAGTTAACAAATTGAAAAATAGGCGAATGATATGAAAAATTCGACGGCATTACCAGAGATAGAATCAGTACTGTGGTAATGAATCGGTTTGTAAGGAAAGAATTATTTAGGAAGCGGTGAAAGGTTTGGAGAGCCTTTAGAGAGACTTGTGCCTATTATTAACGAAAGGAACCAAGGCGAACGCAGTTCAACGTTCCATTTGATGGACGGAGTACTGAACTTGAGCGGCTGCTCACATGACACACAAGCAGGGATCGGGATTCCAATCGAAAATCTTCATCACCGTTGGGGTTCGAGCCCGGTTCTTAGAATTGCGAAGCCAGTAATTACGAACTTCGAGATAAGGCTTGAACTCCGATGAAGTTATAGACATCAAGATGGCATGTAGAGTGCGCCTGCATTCTTGAAGAAGTTTACTTATGGGCACACTAATCATGAATTTTCATTAAAAGTATGAAACAACGCACTGGCTGAATTGATAAGAACCAGTCCTGATGGGTTGGTCGAGTGATTTGAACTCCTAAAATATTTACGGAGAACATGAGTAATACACATTTCCTCAAACAATTAGCGATTATCCGATTAGCTAGTATTGTCATGAAATCGGTTCTGACTATAAACGATACCGCTGCCCATTTCTGCGTTCTGGTCTCGATGTTAGAATGTCATAGTTGTTCTCTTTATATCATATCTAATGTAAATAATTGGCCAATAGAACTTAGCTTACGGGTACAAGTATCAAAAGATTGAGCCGAAAAGTCAGAATTACGAGGAATGCGGAGAGTGTGTGCAACAGTCGGTACATAAAATAGTGCTCGTGCGCGCTCATGAAAAGAACGTGCAAATATTTCTCATGTGCTTATGCGTGCGAGCCAGTTTCACCTTTCGGTTCTAACCTCTTTTTTCGCGGCAGGGATTGTCAACCTCTATTGATTCAAGGACCCATTCGTCATCCATTTCTCTTATATGTTACTTGTCAAATTAGACAAAATATTCATTATCTATATAATTACCGATGCAACAAATTTAGTTCCGCTGCTGTTTAATCTCTCGCGTACCTACCCTAAAACCGCCAGGTATCTACCCTCCTGGGTTAAACTTACCATGGTTAGGGAACCATTGATATAGCTGATATAGGAACGTCTGTGAGTAGCGATATGTCACAAAGAAAGCATCGGCTCGATATCAAACATTGATGTTGAGCATCGCTCGGCTCTAATCAAATGTCGAGGGCTATGCCTCGGGGTCATCCCACCAGCTGGTGCCCTTGTATTTGCTGCAGAGTTTAATCGTTTGTCATCTACCGGTTAAAGTAGTAGTAGTTAACAGGGAAGTAGGAGTACTTGCAGTAGGTAATCTTTTACAGCGGAAGATCCTTCGTTGCTGGTGGTATTTCGTTCTTGAGTTCGGCATTTGCTCTACCTTTCTTTATCCTACCCATTGCCCTTTTCTTCCGCTCCCCCTCTTTCCCAATATCCTCCCCTCTATCGTGAACTTCAGCTTCCCTTCACGTCTCATTACCTGTTACATCCAACTACTCTCCCTTCTCTTAATTTTCTCATTAATGTCCTCTCCTCGCCCGCCATTCTGAGCACTTTTTCTTTCGTAATCCTTTATATCTACCGCTCCTTCACCATCATCCTCCACAGCCAAATCTCAAAAGCCCACTGTCGACACTCATCCTTTCTCCTCAGAGTCCATGTTCCTGCACTATAAAACGCTACCTACATTTGCTATCTTGGTTATAAGCGTAATCTACCGGTTTAGGTTGGTTTTATGGGAAGAGAGTAAGAAGGTATGGAGAAGTTTATATACCAGAACCCGTGTCCTTATTACGCAACTTCTATCTTACTGCATCTGGTTTGTTCCAAATAATCTCAACGTTGAAGCGGGTAAAATGGGGATATATAGCTAAAACTTATAGAAAGGGTATGGAGGTCGGTGTATTTTCCAATTTTAACGCACTCTGGAGATTTTTGGGATGTGGGTGTTGAGAAAAATGAGAATAGTAAAGTGAAATAGGGAAAGGGGGAAGTTTAATTTGGTGGGATGGGAAAATAAATGTGAAAATATTGATTGGGAGGTTAATTGGCTAAAAGGAGAAATTCAAAGGTTTCGATATTATGGATTGAAATGGTGGAATGTTTTCATGTACATCCAATCCTGAAGTCCCGGGTCCTAATCCTACCGGTGGCGGAGATGTGCTGGTGGATGATCATTTCTTACTGGGGTATCTTGATGAAGGGTAGATGATGTACAGATCCATGTCCGTCAAAGGGGATGTCTACCTGTGGTCCCCTTGTACCTCTTGTATAGAGTAGGCCGATTCCCATATCGCATTCTTCTGCACCCATCCTCCACTCCACTTGCAGTCCTATGCTATTATATCTGTTGCAATATTGTTTTACCCCAGATGATGATTATGCTTCAGTGGCATGTTTTAGCACGTAATATCAACAATTTCTAATAAAGCTCCCTCTAGTATTATCAGTCGTTCCCTCCATCAAAATTTCATTCATGTTTGTGCCTAAAATCATACTTTTATCATCATCATCTGGTGTTCTGTCTGCTGACAGGTCCCGTACACCACTGTCGTTTCCATCCGCTTCTGTCCCGAGCTTCCTTCTTTGTTCCATCATAGCTGATGTTCTTCACCTGATCCACCAATTTAATTCTTCTCCTTCCTCTCTTTTTCTTTCCTTCAATTGAACCTTTAATTGCCACAGTTATAATACTTTACTATTCTCATTTTTCTCAACACCCACATCCCAAAAATCTCAAGAGTGCGTAAACATTGGAAAATACACCGACCTCCATACCATTTCCATAAATTTTAGCTATATTTCCCCATTTTACCTGCTTCAACGTTGAGATTATTTTAAACAAACCAGCTGCAGTAAGAAAGAAGTCGCGTAATAAGGACACGGGTTCTGGTATATAAACTTCTGCATACCTTTTTACTCTCTTCCCATAAAACCAACCAAAACCGGTAGATTACGCTTATGACCAAGATAGCAAATGTAGGTAGCGTTTTAATCATACTTTATGAAGCAAAAATATTGACTTCTATTATTAAATTTTGAATAGGTTTGAATTTGATCACCAGTTGGCCAACGGTGTACAGTTAATGAAGAACGTTGCGTCATTTTCGTTTGACAACGGAAATTTGGCATAACATCAGGTTCAAGAATAAATTTCGAGCTTCGACTCCCTTAATCGTCGCTGCCTACTTCTGAATTTGATAGACTCTTTAAGTATGTACCTCACTTTTTGCGAATAATTTTTCGCGTTAACTTCGCAATTCACTTTCCCGCAACCATCTTTATAATCACCTTCATCGACTAATTTTTTTCTGCTATCTTAATTCTCAGGCAAACAACGCCTGTTCCCGAGATAGTATTTAGAACTCACTAACAATCGGTTGATTTCCCAAAGCGTCACCTACCCCACTACCGCGGTCGTCTGATCAGTTTGCTGTCTTTTTATCCCTTCGTTAGATATTTTGGTAATGCTTTTACTGAAACTATTCAATTACATCAGCATCAATTTCATCTTGAGAAAACCTGGTGATTCAAGTAAGTGTTGTTTGTGTTAATGTCTATTAATATCGAGAATTGTTTTGGAAGCTATGGAGTATTAGGATAAGTTTACACTGGCAAATCATTTGCTTAAGTTTCTTCAGCCAAAGCTTTCGGAGGATATCACTTTGTCGAAATATGTTCACGAGTTAGTTTAGGTGCCGATAGATTGCTGTTTACCCTGGAATTACACGCATCTGACATTGACTTTCCGAAACTTTTAAAAGTTCTGCATGAGGACTTGCGGAACCGTTTGTATGCACCTATGATCAATGCCAAAAGTCGCATGAGACAATGACTATAAATAATTATTATTTTTCTGGCATTAAGTGTACAATTTTAGGAAATTGGCGACGGATACTTGAATAAAAAGAGATTGGAAAACTTTGCCATTTGGAGTTACCATTCCAATTCTAGTAACAATTCCAAATACATTCCCAATTCGAAAGGGAACATACATCAAGCAAAAGAATAGATGAAAGATATGTAACAATCGAAATGGAAAATATTGAAGCCATGCACAATCCTCCATATGGAATATATCATTTGTACAGTTCACACGCTGTAAAAGAGAGGAATTATCGTGATGTTGCAATTAAAAATTTTTAAAAATTTCAGCGTAGAATACAAAATGTATGGATATGTTGCGCGCGAAAATCACGGTAGGCAGAAAACTTTTAGCCGAAAAGGTGGGCTTCTAACTGGTGAACTTCTTGCATCTTGAACAGGCTTGCTCCCGCTATAACGCATCTTCATTTCGAGTACCCCGAAATAACCATGCGCACGCCCGTTAGGACACTTATGTCGCAGTCGGGGCAACGGTGTCCTGGAGCGTGATTCCGGCTCTAGTTATACTGCTTGGCAAAAGGAGTCGTCTCTCTCGTAATTTATCGCATCTGTTGAACTGTGTTCATTTTGAGAACATCATAAAAGTGTTTTGTACATTCCCAAGGCTTTTCCTGTCTTCTCACGGCCGCATGGGTGAGTTTTCTATCGATTTTCTGCCACCATCTGTAGGTGATATTCCAATGAATTTTAGGTCAGAGTAATGAAGAGAAAAGTTTGCGTTTTGAAGCATGAAATTGAAGGCCGTTTTCGTTTGCGAAAAATGACCCGCCCAACGTGGTTACGGCGCGTATTTTGTCCATAGATTTTATGAATAGTTCAGTGCTTCTTTAGGGAATTATATCCATTTCTATTTAAATAGACAAATTATTACGGTACCGTGACGATTCCGTTACTGAAACCAACGCCTTTGAAGTATCAAATGCAAAAATAACCCATTTTACATGGCCGAGTGCGTATTTCGATAGCTTCATCGTCCCCCTGTGCAGTCGTACCGTATGGTCCCATCTATTCTCTTCTTTAATCTATCGATTTTTTAAAAATTCAAACGTTTCGATGTCAATGCTTTTCTCTCCATCTCCTCTCTCCTCGTTCTCAGCACCAAAACCTCTTCTTTTGGGTGTCCCCTCAACTCTTTCCTTTTTCCATCATAGACCATGTCGTCCCCGCCATTCCCGTGATTTTCTCTTTTTTTTCGACCCTTCTCCACCGTTTTCGCCTCCTCCCACGGATCCCATACAGTTTAACTTTGCCTCGAAATGCCTCCGTCTCCGTTTCTTTGCTCTCCCGCCCACCACTTCTTCTCTTGCCTCTCCTCCGACGTCCCCCACCCCCCCTATCTTCACCGTTCTCAGTGGAGGGCAATCAGCAGGTGGTGCCATCTATTGCTACAAGCGGCGCCTTTGACGCCTCGGATCGAGATTAACTCCATCGATTCACTCTCGCTGCCCACCTCCCGACCTTTTATCCTCCGCCTCCTTCCCAACAGTAACAACCCTTCTTCCTCTCTCGGTATATTCCTCTCTTCCTTCTTTGCCACATCGGTAGTTATGGGAAGTTTTTTTTCCCCCTGCGGAGATTTTGAAGCGTACTCGGAAATCTTTTCTTTTCCCGGCACCTGCCTAACACTCTCGCTTCCTATGACGTTGGAGAGCACTCTATGGATTCCGACCAATTATCGTGATTTTGAACAGGGGCAAGATTGATGCAGTAGTTACGTAAATATCCTTAGATATTTTACTTTTATTACAAATCATTTCTCGTCAGTAGTTATGAGAAGTTTGTTCACGCTGCGATTTTAAAGTTTATGGAGAAATCATCTCTTTCCTCCACACCTGCCTGGCACTCGAGCTTTCTATGACTGTGGAGAGTACTCTTCAAGCCAATCATCGTGATTGGAAGAAGGGCAGGATTGAGGTAGTAGGTAGGTACATAAATGATCATATGTGGTTTACCGAATCGGCAATTACATCTCGTTTGCTGGAAATGGATATACGAGTATGCAGCATTCTGTTCTGACGTGATATTTTTCTGGAATTTCCGAGAAAGCCTCAGTTTCTTAGATTCTCGTCTTAAGTATAATACATTGCATACAAATTCAATTATATGCAGTACCATTGAAAAACATCAGACAATATTACTGAATGATGCTGAATCCTTGATATTTTGTTGACATTACAAATAATCAAATAATATAGCTGGTGATCAGGAAGGGCCTGTTGCGATCTGTGATTGAAATCTCCTATGAGGGTTTTTTTTACCTCAACCTTGGAGAGAACACCAACACCTTGAACCTCAGCTTACTCTTGCTACATGTATACATATTATTTTACTTACTTTGCGTATAATTAGCATCAAAAAACTTGTCATAAGTTCAAGCTGATTTTAAATAAGATTATTGACCTATAATCTCGTTCTGATTCTCAAGCCTTCCATCCTAAATCATGCCCTCCGAAAACCCTTACTCTTTTTTAAGCCAAACACCACCTTTCCTGAAGTTCAACTTTCTATCACATTTCTCATGCCTGCAATCCCGTAAATTACTTCATGTCTCAAATAAGCAGTCAAGTTAATCTTTAGTAATACCGTCTGATTTTTTTTTTAAATTATTGAATGACTATGAAATATATTATACCATAAATGATTATATAAGAAACTAAGGTTTTCTCGAAAAATAATTGAAAGAAATATAAAACAGGTGTAAGGCTCCGTATTCCTCATCTTAAATTGATATGGATAAATATTGATCTTTAATATATATCTCTTCCTCCTACAGCTCTTAGATAGTTTAGTAAACTGTTTTCTTTTGGAGAAATACGGAAACTTTTACATCTTTACACGGCTGGTGACCTACCTCCCCCTGCCACACGCCCATGCGGCGGCTCTCGGGGTAGTATGTAGATGTATATTCATCACGCTGGCTGGCCTCAGTGGCGTTGGTGTCGTCATCGCCATCCAACCCAGAGGACTTAGTACCTTAGATGGGCTTAGTACCGCCTGGTTGAGATATTAACCTCTCAGGGCAAAGGTCGTGCGTGTTTATGTTTCCCCGACGAAGTGCCTGATGGGAAAGGCCCTTGATACTTTTTTTTCCAGGATAATGTGATCATTCATTGATTTTTCAGTCCTAAGATTGGTTGACTGCAGCCCTTCGCCCTTCCCCATCTAATGCTAGTTCCCTTACCTCCTGGTATCTCTTCCTGTGTACTTTCCTCTTTATTTGGTCAATGAACTTATTCCTTAGTCTTCCTCTGGGGACTTTTCCCTCTATTTTACCTTCAATTATATTCTTCACAAACCCATTGTGTCTCAGGGTATGTCCAATCCAACAGGTTCTTCTTTTCTCTATGGTATTCCACATGGTCCTTTCCTCTTCTACTCTTCTGTACAATATTTTCTTATTTTGTCCGTCCATTTTATCTTCAGCATCCTACTCCAGCACCAGGTTTCGAAGGCTTCTAGGCTATTATGGTCAGCTTTTCCAGTGGTCTATCTTTCTACCCATAGAGTGCTACGCTCCACACGACTGTTTTCACATACTGTCTATTCGTAATGTGATAGAAATGTATCAAACGATTTCCTTTTCACTGAGAGGCTAATATCTATCCACTCCTCACTGCTTCCATCCCCTCTAATGCTGTCCGAATTTTCTAGTCGTTTCAAAATGCCTCCTACTCTGCATATCATAAAACTTTATTCTTCATCAAAATATTTTTAATAACACTAATCGGCTAAATCTCAAAATATTCTATATTCTCTATCAAGTTAGCGATCTTATAATATTCAAGCTCAATTCTGCAGTGTTATGATTCTGTTTTTTTAAATTTAAACTGTATCATATAATGGTGTGTCTTAGGTGTTTACTGTGTGAGTGATCTTGCCCAATTGCCGTGCTAAATATTAAGTTTTTTAATAAAGATAAAATCATGGAGATAAGCACATACCATTCCGTTTTACTGATTCGTTCAGTTTACCGGCCAAATTAACTGTCTCGCTTGCATTTTACATTTGCGGCAGGAATAATATCAGTTTTTTTTATATTTATCTGCAGTAAGAAATATGGCTATATACTTGTGAAAAACGTGCTTGGTTTGCTTTAAAGATTGTGGTGAGGAAAGGGAACTTCTGGTTGAGATTAAGATGAAGCAATGTAGGTAGTTGGCGAAGATGATGAGGGGCTAAGGATTGCTTTAAAGTGCGATAGAGGAGAGGAGGTTTGGAGATTGGGGACAAGGGAGGTAGAGGATTGGTTTCAAATTAAACTAGAAAATAAGTTATAATAAAATAAGTTAAGGAAGGAAGTAGGAATAGGAAGTTAAAATAAGTTAAGCTAAAATAGGTTAAGGATAGGAAGTATGCTTAGATGAATGACATTGAACCTTGCAGGGTGGAAAATCTGTAGAATTTTTTACAGACCCGCATTTGACACCAACACTAACTGGTAGATCACGTAATAGTATTAAAAATATTGGATGTAAAGAATATGGGAAAATGAGATGTCGTCGGAAAATTTATGAAACTGAAAATGTTGGCTTTATGGAAGACATCGCTTATCCTTCTGATTCATGTAGCAAATATCAAAGAAATGAAACCATGGGGCGGAAATCTCGGAATCAGAAGTCTCATTTAGTTATTTTATGTCATTTTTACGGAGCAACTACCCAGCCCACAGGTCCTTAAATCGTCATCAGAAGGTCCCTCCAAACCCTTTTACTCCCAAGTCTCCCCGCCGTCATATTACACGAACACCTCCTGCAATTTTCCAAAAAAAAAACATCTCGTACCTTTCCCGTCACCACCGCACACCTCTCTTGATCTCAGTCCACCTTTTAAAACGACCTCTTATTCCTCCTCCTCCTCCTCCTCTGTCCTCCCTTATACTCCCACCTCTACCGTGTCTCCGCCCCCCTCCCCCTGGACTCCCTCAACCCTGCTCAAGACCACCTCAAAACGCTCTCACCTATCCTACCTTCCCCCGCTGCCACCCACCCACCCACCCTCCGCCACCTCCCCGCCTATCTTTCACGGCACCGTCATCGTCGTCCCCGCAACTCACTACACCTCCTCCTGCGCCCCCTTCCCTGTCCGTCCCACCCCCCTTTGGTGCAAAAGCAGGTGGCGCGCACATCTCACTTGAGTAGCCAACCAAAGCGGAGCTCTCCGTGGATTTTCTGGTTCGAGTGCCGCTTTGAGTGAGCGTTTTGACTCGGCACCACCGCCACCAAGAGAGAGGGGTTAATGCGGGCGAAATCTCTTTGCTTTTCTCCGTCTCCCTACTTCTCTCTCTCTCTCTTTCCTCCCTCTTACTAATTCCCATTACTCTCCTTTGAACTCCGAATTTTCCCTCCTCTTCTTTCTCTCCGTTAGGCTGAAAATAGAAGAAATACACTCTAGGAACGGACATGCTAAAGACACATATTTTAACACTCTATGGACAGAGTTATGAATCATCAGCGTGACAGAAATACTGCTGCCATATTAGTTTTTTTTAAGTTGCTATTTATGCATTTTAAAAAATTGCAATTGATTTGATAACATTTATTTTTGATGTGACGTATTTGTGGTGTATGTATTTAATTTGAAATAATACTTTACAAAATAATATTTACACAGGTTATACTTCAACATTCCCTTCGTTGCGTACCTTTTTTTAAACTTCCACAATTTTCTTCATATGACAGCTGTAACTATTTATTTTAGAGCTCCACCAGGCACGTCATCATCAGCGAATAGCGCCACACATCTTTTCAAATTGTTTGGCAAACCATCAAAAGAGAAGCAACTTTTCACACACTTAATCCGAAGTGTTACAATTCTGTCTAGCGCAGTAAGTAAATGGAAAAGCCTCTTAGAAAGCAGATATTTCAATAATTTTGAAACGTAACAAATTTGATTCGCTCGTTCGTAGAGGGTTAAAATATTTATAAAGCTGTCAAAATATCAGTAACTTTACCAGGGTCTATGAGGTTAGGTCATCCCCAATGTTTTAATTTTTTTTATTTATGACATCAAATGAGAAACATGTGCGTTTTATGGATAGAAGTGTTCCTGTCCAGCCCTAGAAAGAGTCCTGTTGTCCAAAAAATCTTTAATTCTGGTCCGGATTACATATAACTGTATCGTCACGTAATAAGCTCACTTAGAGAAAGCCTTTTACTGCGTAGATTGAAACTATATGCTCAGGCTTTAGAAAAAACTCCAAATGTATTACATTGACAGAAGAATAATCTATCAACTATGTAATAAGCAAGTCGCTACAATGCGAATGTGAGAAGGAAGAAAAATAGTAGCTATAATTCTCCAGGGAGTTAGACATCGATGTTTCCTCTCACCATATGTGTTCAGCATACACTTATAGAGGGCAATAAAAGAAACTCAAGAGATGCGATTGAATGGAATTAAGGTTAACGGAAAAGAAATAAACACGCTCCGCCTTGCAGATGACATCGCGCCCGTTACAGAAAATTGTGACTATTTTCAAAGATCAATGAATACAGTGGACCAAATCCTTCAATAATATAACTTGAAATTAAGTGAATAAGAGGAGAGAATTAAAGGCTAGTGCCTACTGCTTACTTTACCTATCTTTGAAGGACCATCACATAGGATGGAAGAAGTACTACGGACTACAATGGTCGAATAGTCCAAACCAGAAAAACCTTAATGATGACACGGAAACAAATGTTTGAAAAAATAGAAATACGTACAAGGAAACAATAAGCGAAAATATTCGTGTGGATCGTGGCTCTTAATGGATCAGAAACATGGACCACTGGAAATTCAGACCAGAAAATATATATGAGCAAACCTTAACGCTCTAGATTAAAATAAATTTTCTGCTGAAATCAACCCCTTCTTACTAAATTATATCGAGCAAATTATATCCGGGGATGGATATTTTGGTAGATGACGAAGTGTAGCACCAGTGCTAAGAATAGATTTAATGCATAATATTTGAGTATTTCTGGCTTCCTTGATCCTTTCTTTCGCACTTTACGGTGCTATTAATTTTGGGTTTCCCCATACACCCAGTCTCTGTCATTAACAAGCGTAACCCCTTTCAAACCCAATATAAGTAAAAGGTAAGAGATGAATCATTGTAGCATTCTCAAAACAGTTGCGTAAGGATAAATAAAATCCAGGAATTACTATGGACTTAGCATAATTTGTATATGAAGCGATTCATGAGGCGTATTTTACGTCTTCCTAGGACTAGTAAATAGATTAAATAACTGAAAAGCGAATAAAATGGGCAGCCGACGAAAACCGATCTTTAAACTGTGGCTGAAAATGAAGATCTACCCTAATTACCTTGGATTGTAATCGATTTACTCTAATTTTTTCTACAGACCTAATTAGAAAATTTTTTCCTCGTACTAATTTTTCCAATGTTCCACATTTTTCTCCTCCCACTGGCTGTTATTTTCCAGGTAAACTACGACCGTTCTCCTTTTATAACCAAATATAATCTGGACTAATCAAAATAACGAAACAACTTCGCAAAATAATTCATAATTAAGAAAAATAATCGTAAAACATCAAGTTAAAAACTAATATTCGTGACTCAATGTACAATATCCTAACTTAAAATACTTAAAAGGCTCTCTATCTTCGCGAACATCTAGCATTACGTGATGAGATGATGTTAACCGCTGGCACCACGAACACCTCCAGCCTGTCGGTAAAATAACCTGTTCAGGTAAATAAGGGCTCTTTTTTTTACTAACAGGAGTCAGTCAAGATTCATTTTGATTTTAAAACTCTAAGGGCCCTTAAACATTAAGGTATGTCTTAATTCATGCATACATTCCTCAGAAAATCTCCAATTTAATAGAAAAAGCCGTATTGTAATTTCGATAAACCTGATCTACGTTATAAATCCCCAAGTTGTTGTGATTCCAAAAGCAGTGTTGTGCTTTCATTCCCACTCAAAATTGGCCCTGCACCTCTCCTCCCACGAATGTGTTTAGTAACAAATAATGTTGCATTTCAATTTTCCATTTAACCGTTACATACAAAATTTATATAACACCAAATGCCTAAAACGTCTCAAGCCAGCTCAGTGCTTCGATGACTTTGGCTTAGTAGTTTGGCTTTGTCCTTTGTCTTTTTTTTATTCAGAGCGCCAGGTAATTTTGGAAAAATAACCACCAAAGTCCAATGGATACTAAGTATAATAAATAGACAAATAAACTCAACGTAAAGATCACACAATAGCCTTCAAATTCTCCAAAATTCTCTCAGAATCAAAATTTGTCTCATCAGAACAAAAACGATTATTACACCTAAAAACCACTTATTTAAAAACAACCGTTTCTAAGTGATAAAACCTAGCCAAGGCCGTCAAAAATTTTATTTGTGAAATTAAAATGTGACATTAATCGTTACAGTTTTCTTCTACCCACTGTTATCCTATCGTTGTGCTGCCTATCTGTCCGCTTGAGGAATTTTTAGTACAAACACTGATCGGAGATCTTGTTGTTTACAATTTCCAGTTGAGGGCTTGGCTTTATTATTTTCTAAAGGCTATCAGGATAAGTACTTTATAAGGCTCGACACCTTCGTCTGAATTGGGTCAGGAATCACGGACGTGGCGTGAAACAAGAGCGGAACTCGCCAACTTTCATTGCGGACGGGCATTCTCTTCTATAATTAGCTTTCTTTCGTTCATGATTAACCCCTCCATTTGTATTCCAGAACTGCTGGACGGATTGATGTCACTTCATCAGAGCCAAGAAAGAAATATCCTGTTGTAAGTTAGGAACAGATACTGCAAATAATCGATGAACATACTTGCAACCTGCATGACAATTCTCATGGATGGTAAACGGTGATTACAACTTTTTTACCCTTAGCATTATCGTAGCCTCGTTTACAGAATGCTAGAGCATGATGTGCGATATGCAGTGCTTATGAGAATGAAATAGATAATAATAACATTCTAAAATATTTAGTCATTCATGTGTTTAATTCATAGCCAACGTTGAGTTTTGTGTTGAAAATTGTGAATTAATAATGTTATCTCTCTTTATTTATTTCTATATTTTTTACAAAATTTGAAAATTGCCTATGTTCATATAATTGTTGGTTGTTAACTTATTTCATTTCTATTTGGAGTTGCTATTTAATTTGTTATTGTTCAATATTAGGCTCAACGGTGTGTAAATTTTCGATTCCTCAACTTTTCTACTTATATTTTTACAATTACCTGGCTATATGTCCCTTAGTTTTGTGTTGAAAAGCCCTGAGGATGCCAATACATTTGGAAAAACGTTGGCTGTGAGTTTAATATAGGGATGATCTAATATTCAAAAATCTTAATATTGTCTATGGTCGAGAAAGTTGCTATTGATTACTAAACATAAGAATTAAGATCAAATGCCAAAAACCTCCTGATATTTCCGAACATTAATGAAAAAGGCTTGATTCTTATACAAT
Organism: Ceriagrion tenellum; assembly: GCA_963169105.1. NCBI lineage: Eukaryota > Metazoa > Arthropoda > Insecta > Odonata > Coenagrionidae > Ceriagrion > Ceriagrion tenellum. The sequence goes on from OY720637.1 coordinate 63,592,426, forward strand.
ATCCATAACATGTATTGAAATTGCATTTAAAATTTAATATTTATTGAGAATCTCGAACTTGTCAACAGTAGAAATTTTTTCACTCTATGTCATCAGATGTGACTTCATTCCTTCAAAATATACGTATCATCCTGAAAACCGTGATTTTAGTTCGTAAAAAACTCAGTTCTCTTTCTGGGATCAGGCTGTGAGTTTAGCGTGAATTCGCCTAGGTTTGGGCGAGATTACGATCGATATTTCTTGACGGGACTGAAATGGATAGTGTCGTTTATTTTACCGTCGCCTGCCCATCAAGGAGGAGTGTGTTACAATTGATGGGAGTATCAGCGCCAAAAGGGTGGTATACCAGTGAATGTTTTGCTAGAAAATAATGCTATGAAATGAAATTTGACGGCTATTTACTCAATTAAGCGTAATTTAAAAAATTTGGAGACAAAAAGTGCGAAAAAATAATTGTGCAACTTTCTGGAATTAACATGCCTAAAGAAAACGTACTACCATGGTTGGAGGCCACACTACGCAACATTGTGTTTATGTTCGTTTACCATAATTGGCATTGCTGCTACTGGGACTAGCGATTCGCGGAAAGGGCAAACGGTGTCACTTAAATCTTTGGCGATGGCTTCAAGAAAAATGAACTGTGGTTCGAACGCAGGGTGGACAAGGAGTTTTGAGATGACAGATGTACATACCCACGCTTTGACCAGAATTGGTCCGAATTGACCCTCGATGGGTCCGGAGGTCCCTGATTCGATGACGTACTTCGGCAGACCGCACGGCGTCTACCCGTAAAAGCGAGTCGGGGGATGCCTAATCCCAATTTTATTGGGCAACGGGCTCCTCCGGTTCTCAAAGATGTGCGGTAAGTTTCCGCAAAAGCGAGACTGACGGGGACTCGTCTTACGTTGCTGGGGGAGCCCAAGAGATATGAGGACTGCGGGGAGGCGGTGGCCCATTGACGTCCTTTTGACGTCAATCCGCCTCATGGTGTGGGCCTCGCAGGGGTTGTGGTTCGCTAACCTTCCCTTCCCATTTCGTTTTCCCAGTACTTCCCACTAGGGTAAAAGCGAAGGCTTGCAGCCCTGGTGGGGTTTTTTAGACCTTGCGGGGAGACCCGAATCACCTGTGGTTCGAACAAGCTCAATTGTAATATTAGTCCGAAATTTGACTTAGGTAACTGAGTTCCTGAAACCGGGGGTAAGATTTAACGTTCCAAAGTATTAGAAGTGAATACAAAGTAGCAAGTAGGCAAGATATAGTTCATATTTATTATGTTTATGAGTGGTGTTGTGAAGTTGACTGTGTATTCTAAATTATATAAATCCGGTGTTAACCACCAAGTGACGTCAAAGAGAAAGCCAGCATGGCGGCGTACCTTTTCCAGCGCTGCGTCAAAATATGCCCTCAAATATTTAGCGACAAATTTTACGTTTTAAACTTTAACTCAATATCCAAAGGATTTTTAAAGGAACTTTTGATTAAAAATTTAAAATAAAATTGGTTCATAACCCCTCTATCGGCCGTTTTTTCTAAACGGCTGCAAAGAAGCAGTTTGTTTTCTCATGAATTGTACGCAATAATGTGGAACACTTATGATTCAGGAAGGCATATTATGTTTCATTGATAAGTGCAACATTAAAAATGTTAATTTTAAACTGGTACAATTGGTAATAAACTTAAACCAAAATAAGCACCTCTTTCCTTGACCGAAGCACCTCCACAAGAGTCAATTTGGAAGTGAACATGATTAATGATGCTGCAAATTGGCTCGCTAAGCTTGCCGATTGGACGCTAAGTCTAAGTAGCATCAGTGATACAGATTTTATCTTAGACAATTAAAAATTCCCTGTGTGATCGAAGAATTTTGTTCGAATATGAAGTTAGGGCGATCGTAGAGAAATTTTTTTTTAAACTTCTATGTTTTCAACCTGCCTTTAAATACTTCCTGTCATAGAAGAAAAATTCTCCAGTGCCATTTATCTGTAGGTTTGCGTTGTGAAACATTTTATTCGCCATACTTTCCTTCGGTTATCGGTTGGCTGGTCATGCAAAGCATCATTAGTCATCCATGAGGCAGAACCTGTGGCGTATCGCTCTGAAAAGGACGACTCAGGCGGTTGTATTCTATTTCTAATCCGTGGATTAAAGCACCCTTATTCATAACACTCTCGGGCGTGATACCATTAATCACCATTTTCAATTAGGATGAGAAAGGTACAAGCATGTATGCGTGCTCGTCAATAAACTGGTACATGCATACCTGAGGGCATCTTCACATATCGTGGCTTCGTAAGAGCTCATTAATTTCTCGTATACAGGTTGTAGCGAAAAATGTTATTAATGCATTTAAAATTGCGTTAGCACATTTTTGGAACACTTGGAGGACTCGGGTGTACGGAAATGGCCACAAAATAATATGATCAATTGTTGAATGGTAATTAAAAATACTCTACAAATTATAAAAAACTACATTGTGACTAATATATAAAATTGTATATTTGTTTGTTCGTGTTCTATGCGTTCCAATACCATTCATCAGATTACGATGAAACTTTAGTGAGTTGTTCGCGCTCCCCCAAATGTTCCGAATTATTAAATCCATTGTACAGTAGGTGGAGTGCGAGTCGTTGCAATAAATAAGCGTTGGCATGCAAGCTTATCAAACAAGCCAGAGAATGACAAGCAAGCAACGAAGTATATCATATATGAGTTGCTCAATCACATGCATCAGGATTGTATCAGTGAGGCATAGTATCGCGTGCATAAGAATCATACCTATCAGTAAGACAATTTGTGTTATAAGGTACGTAATTTATTTGCACGCAGAAAAAAAGATTTGGTGCAGTGATCTGTTTGTTTGCATTTTATTGAACTCCTGCATTCGATTTTCGTATACGCTTCGCTATTTCCTATAATTGGATTTTGCAGATCGAAAATCTTCAATTTTAGCACTACTTCAGCAATAGAATATTTTGTATGATTCAACACTTTCCCGGCGAATAACATTAGTGTACATTTCTCGGGCTCGGGACCCGGTGGCGAACCCGAGAAATGTACACTAATAGAATATTTTATTTGCTTGCAACTCATGCCATCATTTGTGCGTTGCGAATTCCTATGTAGGTACGAGGAGTTCATTGGAATAGGTCTCAAATTCGTTTTTGCCTGTTTTGTTTACGTGTGCCTACTTAAAAAGTAAAAGAGGCATTGCAACGCATTCCAGGCGCAGCTAGTCTTTAATAAGAATGGATCTGGATAAATGTTGAATGCAGGTGTACGCAAATAGCCACAAAATAATATGACCCATGGTTGGATGATAGTCAAAAGTACTCGACAATGTGGTATGATCGCAAGCAGGTTTCTGGATAAATGTTGAATAATTTCGCAATAATTAGTATTTATTTTTAAATTTAATAAAGGCGCAGAAAAACTGATGTAATGGAGTGAATTCCAGATAAAAATGGCCATAATTCTACTTAATTTTTTAAAGTGACACATGAATCCGTAGAAAACAGAAAGTGCGTAGTCTCTAAAGTAATGTATTCACAGTGTAAGATCTGGAAGTCTAAATTGATTTTAAAAACTGATTTATTAAGGACCTAAAATAATTAGAAAATGATCAATCTCTAAAGTAACGTATTCACAGTGTAAGATCTGGAAGTCTAAATTGATTTTAAAAACTGATTTATTAAGGACCTAAAATAATTAGAAAATGATCAATTTGTTTTTAACAATGTATTTGAGAGCTGAACTAATTGTATAATGAATTTCTGTTGCTCTAAGAATTTTATTATTTATGATTCCAGAGCTTGGCAAATAGGTTATAATATTTTTGATTTTACTATATACGACGTTAATTATAGTTGTCTTTTTAAGCGTGACTAAATGTTTGTAACAAGATGACTAAATTTAAAATATGACTAATTTAATCGTGTCTTTGATAATGTGTTTGGCCAGAAACTTACTGCTCACAAGTCATATTTTACATGCTCTTCTTGTTAGTTAAAACTCTAAAGCGTATCCTGCGATGATGTGAATACTAGTGTTTTTTTTTAAGTTAAGATTAACTTTTCAATCACTAACTAAAAATCAAATAATTTTGTATCCAATATTACTTAAAGTCTTTCCAGTGTGGAAATGAAGGTATTTTGCATGGCCCTGACTTTACTCTGTTATTGTTATGTTGCCTAAACTCTGAAGAAATATAGGATTCGTTCATTATCTAGTGAAGACAATAGGTACTGTTGCAGTCAGCAGTTAAGGTGAATTGCCAATATTTTTCATCTTTAGTAAATAAATTGAAAATTTAAAAGACTGCTTCAGAATGACGGAGCTATCCTCTTTCAATTTATCATTTTTTTTCAAGATTTCCTTATTTCCACTAAATTCTCTCATTGCAGGTAGGGTATAGTGTAATCACCTACTTTCGTTACCAGTTTATATAAGCACGATATTGCTGGATCACAAGCTTTGGTAGCTCACGTCTCGTATTCATTTTGAGAGGGGAGTTGAAATATACTGAGCCCGCGTGTTAGTGCATCATTATTTAAGTCGAAAATATCTTCCAGACAGTATTGTGTAACTAAAAAGTGACTCAATGGCCGATGAAACATAGATTCGTGAATTGAAATTCGATGCTTCAAATTAATGTAAAAGTACTTGCAATTAAATTGCACCTACTGCTTCGTCAGCATGATCTTACGAACTCCAAACTAATACGGTAGATCAGATCATGAGGGTAAAATTAGGGAATTTGATAACAGAACAGGCAGGTTAAATGTCGTTTTTTCCACGATCCGTAAGAGACCTTAATGGCTGCCAATTAGACCTTGAAGTAAATAGTCGACAACAGCTGATTAGCTGATTTGCTCCGTAATACTTGTTTCTTAATCTACTATCTACATCCACATAATACCCTGCGAGCCGCCGCATAGGGCGTGTGGTAGGGGGTGTTAGGTCACCAACCGTATAAATGTGTAAGTTTTGTGGAGATGAAATGGTGACGTGTATTATAGGAGTGTATTTAGCGGAGTTCAATTTTTATTGTGGTCGCTTATTGTTCGCGTAAAGATCGAGTTTTTGTGCCTATCTGTTCAGCAGTGTTTCTCTCTTATTTTATCGCATCTGTCAGACCAAGAGATGTAGTGAGGAGTCATAATATTCTCTGTGTCTCTCTGAAAAATATCAGTTCTGAATTTCTCAAGCAACCTAAGTCTAGCGTGTAGCCTCCAAGGCTGTACCTGTAGCTGTAGCATCACGATTTGCATGATCCCTGGATGACTCTGGTATCTCGCGTACATAGTTGTATTGTAGATTAATTCAATAGTTTCTGTAGCATTTGTAGTATACCTATAGTAGAGTGCATTTTGGTGAAAGTTTTACCTTTAAGTTTTACATAGAAGATTTGAAAGAAAAGAAAAGACACGCAATCATGAAACTCAAGGAAAACAGACCAGACTGCAAGCCAAGATTGACAAACGGAGAATAGGAAGGGTGATCCCAGATGAAGAAAGAAAATTATGATCCGAGCGAATGAAGAAATACTGGGCTAAAAGAAAACTGAAGAATTCCAGAAGATGACTGAAGTGGTCCAATGAAGGCCATAAAATAAAACAATAATAAGAGCATGTTGGTGATAAATCACACACTGCCAAACACCCTTGAGGTGGCTTGCAGGGTAATATGTACGGTCGGATTCAAATGTATTGCAAAGAATCGATCGGCGCCACTTAAGCTTCTCAAGGTAATTGAGTTTCACTTACGGCGCTGTTACTCTTTGCTACGCAACGCTATCTATTCATCTGTTTATTTGCCCCTTTTGCAAATGGTAATAGTTGAGCAATTACCTATGCTGTGCTAATTTGTATTTACACTTTTGATTTGGTTTGGATTTACGATTTGAGCATGGATAATTATTATTTATTAATCACAACTGTTACTCTAAATGATACAATACGAGTATTTGCCGTAGGTATATTGTATTTCAAGAAAGACATGTGTTTAATAATAAAGTTTGGTATTTCAATTAATCAATACATCGCAACATGTCATTGTTATTCGAGCTGATTATATTATGTTATAACAAGTTAGCACAAAACAAGCAATTGATCAACTGTTACAATTTAAATACGTGCAAATAAACAGCTGAATAGATAGCGCTGCATAGCAAAGAATGACAGCGGCCTAAGTGAAACTCGATTTCCTTGAGTAGCGTAAGTGCAATTCGCTCGATTCTTTGCAATACATTTGAATCCGACTGTACATTTAGATTTAGTAGAAGAAAGGAAGTCACCCAAAAAATGTATCTAACTTATCAGCTCCTCATTACTTGATTGTGCCCACGTTTGAACTATACACGATAATGGTAGGTAGTGTAAATTACATATAATAATACAATGCGCATCTTAGTCAGTTATTATATTTCTGATTCTTTTTCGTGATTTCTGATTTCTATCCTTGATTTGCGTAATGACGACCAATCAGCGTAATAGAATTCAGTGAATGTCATTGTAGATCAAGAAACAAACTAGTTGAATTAGGTGCGTGACGAAAGCCACTGATGCCTCAAGGCACTGACTCTGGCTATAATTATGTAAATATTCCGTCGAGTCACAGTAAAAAAATTATACTTCGCAATACTGCATAAGTTCGTGTGGAATGTCAAAGTTTCATTTTTTCACTGTGACACGCCAATAGCTTCGTTAAAGCAATGCATATTTTTTACTTATAAAGCCTCAAAACCCTTTATTTTGGTCGAACTTAAGCTTTCTGTAAGTCATTTTCAGTAGAAGAGTCTGAGCTATCTAAATCATGTTAGAGCCGTGAACATCTCGGAGAAAATTTTCAACCTCTCTCTGTGTGTAGAACGTTAGCCATTTTGAGCGATGAGTTTAGTTTACAGCAGCAGCAGCAGCAGTGGAAGGTTTCTCTTCGATAGGAGAACGTTTTAATTCCTCCTATTCCTCTTTGATTAGTTTCTCCACGTACTCAAAGACTCGTCTCCTATCTTTTCCGTTCACGTGCGATCCTCTCTCGTTTACCTCCCTCAGCTGTAAGGACAGGAGAAGAAGATAAAAAAAACTTCCCCGCACGGGAATCAGGGGGAATGGATCGCGTGCCCTCTTCGACTAGAAAACTTTGCAGGCAAGTCATACCGTCTCCTCCTCATTACTCCTCTCTTTTTTCGTATCGGAGGATATACGTCGTCTTCTTCAATGAGGGCTGATTTCCAAGAGGTGCTCCGTCTCGAGTGCTCGTTTTTAGTGAGAGATAGAGAAAGAGACATAAATGAGAAGTTATAGTCTGTGCTATAGACCGTACAATAGATGGATGGCGCCACTCCGCGTCTTAAGTTTTTAATCTCTGCCAAATTTGATGGTCATTTCGTTTCCACAAATGTCGCATTGGCGTTTGATGATTATGTATAGAAATCTTAAGTGTAATTTTCGGTTTTAGATGTTGCTTGGCAGGAGTGGTTCCAAAAATCAATCGGAACAACTTCAATCGAGCATAAAAAATATAAATTTACAGATATAATTTTACTAAAATGATTTTGAAATAAGTTACTCGTCAAGTTTTAGATTTACACCGACAAGTAGTTGCTAGTAGCATTGTTGTAATATGCCTCAAATCTGTTATAGATCAACGACCATGTAAAAATCAATGACACTACTCTGATAATCAATGTATATGTGGACCCCAGTAGTCAAGGGGTCTAAGTGACATTTAAAAAAAAGTAAGTTAGGTACAGGAATGGGATGTGAAAATATAAATCTTTTAGGTGGTAAAGGGATCCAAGTGATTTTCTTGACAGGTGATGCTATCTAGGGTAATGCCTCTTCACTACTTAGTGGGTTGTACCGAACATCTTCAACTTCGGCTTAAGTTTTCTCAAAACAACGATTTTGTCACTTAGACCCCTTGACCTCTGGGGTCCTCATATATTCTCTGCATTTCGAAAGTTCTGCATTTTTTTCATAGTAAACCATTGTATTCGTCAAACTCCTTGCCGTCTCTCAACCAATGACTAACGAACTCTGATAATTTTATTTTATGAAGTTGCAGAGTTTGGTCTTTTGGTCCTGCAACTGCTAGAATCTTGTCGCTTTGTTTAATGTAATGCTCAGGTCTTTCGAGAGGTATTAAATTCATTACCGTGGGGGCGAACGAACTCTTAAACTTTGATTTGGTTGGCAGGCATGTTAGCAATCGGAATTCCTCCGTTGGGTTACAATTTAAATGACTTGTTAATAGCTCCTCTCTCGTTCTTATAGTAGGTACTTAATAACAGAAACTAGACACTGGCAGTTTTCATCTTATTAGTGATCTTATTCTACTATTTTCAATATTATTAGATTATTTTATAATAAAGCTATCAAGTCATAGGTTCAAATATGTACATAAAAATGCAAAATATGTATAGGAAGGTAGGAAAGAGAGAGGTAACAGTCATGATCTTTCCTTCCTCTCTCACACTCATATATTCATTTTTATATTTTAACCTGTAGCTTGAAATTTTCACGTAAAGATGATGTAGTAGCATTGAAATTAGTCGTATTTAACTTTTATTAGTGAAAAAATACAAGTGTTCTTTTTCTATCATTATGAAACGGGTCCTCGGTGGCGGCGGGGTAAAGTCCTCGGATAAAAATCCTCGCCTGCCAAACCGAAGGTCGCGGGTTCGAGTCCCGCCGGGGTAGGATATATACACCTCCCTGGGCATGGTTGTGAGTGTTCGTCATATATGAGTTAATTGTAAGAGAGGACTGTACTGGCCTAAATTCGCTCGAAATAAAAGACAAATTATTATTATTATTATAATATCCACATAACACGTGAATCTTTATTTCATAATGGGTGCTTACTTTCAGCGGTAACTGTTCGTTTAAACAGAAATCATGATACTAAACTTCAGTACGTAGGTTTTATTTCAATTAAAAGCATGAGTTTTGAATTACCATTTTGTAGGAGGTAGTTGTGGTCGTATCAAACGGAATTCTGTTTTGCAATTAATTTCATGAAGGTATCCATTAAGTCGTTCATATTATATTCTTATCATCTCGTTTTTCCTATCTAGCGTAACGGGTGTCAGATCCGCATTCCTCCTCATGAGTGTTTTGAAAATTTGATACCATTTATCGTTTTGTGAGGTGTTTGGAGTAGAAATAGCCATCACTATCAATCATCAATTGACCTGAGCTCGGTGTATAAATTTCATCGTGGTATGATTTAAATGATTTAGTCATTAAGAGATCTTAGGTGCTGGTATATAGGAGCTGCATCATCATCATTATCGCCGATCGTTATTGATAGTCGCACCGAATGTCTCAGGAGCCTTAGGAATGAAATCATGGAGAGATCATGAATTGTATTCAGATGAGGTGATATAAAACACATTTGCAAGCATGGTGCTGAACAGCCAATCCGCGTCAAAGAGGAATTCATGTAAAAATAAAACATGATTGAACATTATAAGATCATCGAGATATAGCCTAAATATAATATTGCATAAATAAAAACATTGCAATGCATGACTTACCTATGATTTAATTACTGCCCTATAATTGAAATCCTTTGTTAAGATGGGTCAGTTAACTTTAAAAATAAATGAAAACTTAGAGAAGACAATAAAATTATTGTGTAATTTTAATGGGCAACATGCATATTTTAAGGGTTTATTGCAATGGAATACTTTTTGTTGATTGAATCAAACATAAGATAGTGAATGAATAATGTATAAACAATTTATAGAGCTTTGTATAAAGTATGAAAATTTTGATATTGGATTAATTAATATTATTGACTGAAAATAAGATTAATTTGACGCGAGGCAGACATTTTTAAAAACTATTTTAATAGATACCTGAGGGACATGATTTTTTGTTGATTGCTCTTTGACCACAATTTCATACTCAAAATTAATTAACGTCCTTTTTACATCGTAATCATGTACTGTATTTTAATAAATACAAATACGGTCCCTACACTTTCCGTGCTTGCTAAAACAATCCATTTTAGTCTATTCCTGGTCTTAAAAAAATATTTGAAATAAAATATACATTTTTAGAACATTTATGCTACATCCTTAACATAAGGAATGACTGTTAAGTAGAAGAAGACGTTTGAAGATAGGCTACGAACTCGAGTCTCGAATTGAATAGCGCATACTTAAAGCATCAGTGGCTCTCCTACCTACGGCTCGATTATTCAATGAAGCTTGCGTTTTCTAATTGCTTAACCATAATGTTACGCGCGCGTCGTGAGGCTGCCCGTTTTGGATTTTTTCTTAAATAACCCTCTTCTTGGGACGAAGATTACATATCTCAAGGTGGTTTGCGGAAATGAGGAAGTGCTACGCTATATTAAGTGGGAACGTGCGCTGGCGATGGGAGACGAATGTGAAACCTGTTTATGAGAGGGAGGCCGGTTGTTATGGGCCGTGGACTCTCCGGCAAAAATGCATATGCTCTCGCGGAGCGTTCATTTATATCTGCACGTGTGTAAACATATCTTTAAGCTTTGAGGTCGTTTGCGGATGCCTCCTCCTTCGAACGTCCATCCATCGGGGACCGGTGTGACTGGTCGTCGGACTCGACCAGTGGGGACACCTCTTGCTTCCTCCTTACATTTCTCTCCATCTCACTCGCAAGGCTCCCTTCTCCCGCCTTCCTTCATCCAAGAAATATGCTCGACCAATTTGTCTCGCGGTTAATTATTTTTCATGATCGTCTTGTTCATTTGATCGCTCACTCTGAATATGAGCTGTCATTCAAACAATCCCTTACGTTTTTCTCAACAACGGTGGAGCAGGTGTTTAGGTGTAGCGTCATTAGAATGCTTCCTTCGTAAAATGACCTTAATATCATCTTATGTGAATCATTGGTCGTTCAAACCTAGGATTGGTTGACTGCAGCCCTCCGCCCTTCTCTATCAAATGCTAGTTCCTTTTCCTTCTGGTATCTCTACCTATGTACTTTGCTCTTTATTTGGTCCATGAACTTGTTCCTTGGTCTTCCTCTGGGGAATTTTCCCTCTATTTTTCCTTCAAATATGTTCCTCACAAACTCATTGTGTCTCGGGGAGTGTCCAATAAATCTTTTTTTCTTTTCTGTACGGTGTTCCATATGGTCCTTTCCTCTTCTACTCTTATGTACACTTCATCATATCTTATTTTGTCCGTCCATTTTATCTTCAGCATCCTCCTCCAGCACCAGGTTTCGAAGTCTTCCAGTCTTTTCAGGTTAGCTTTTCCAATCTGAGAAGAAGATGTTGTCCGTTTAGCTATGCCTTACGACATTCAACCTTCCCACGAAGGTTAAATATCGTAATGACAATGGCGATGAAAAAATCGGGTCCATTTTATCTTCGGCATCCTCCTCCTGCGCCAGGTTTCTAAGGCTTCTAATCTTCTCTAGTCAGCTTTTCCAATGGTCCATGCTTCCGGCCGTATAGTGCTGCGCTCCTAACTTATGTTAATAATGTGAGTAGTGAAACTTGAAGTATGGGAATAATGGAAAGGAAAATTTCATTTGATTCCACCAATTTATTTTACGGTACGATTACTTTCGAAGCAGTAGTGTCATTTTCAGATAATACTCTACAGGTACCTGAAGATGACGCCGCTGCGTCGAAACTAGTCGTGCCGTAAAAATTAATCAGTGGAATCAAACAAAGTTTTCTCTTCCCATATTCATTATGAATATCCACAAAGTTGAGCCAAAAATTTAAAACAAAAGAAAAACTTGGTATTGTCCACTTGGTTATTTATTGGCATGGAGCCAATAAATAAGCGAGTGAACATTACCAAGTTTTTTTTATAGAATTCATAATGATGTTCCACAATATCTCGCCGGCGACAGTTGAATACGTTTAAGCCAGAAACATTGAGATAATCATCTCATGTATACATATTTTGGCTCCTGATCTGTAGGAACTTTTGACCTCCGTTTGATGTGAGCAACAAAATCATGCTTTAAATCGTTAATTATTTCGTAAATTGAACTCAAAATCTCTTGTTGTTAAGTATAAGGAAGAGTGAAATAATGGGAAAATAGTATTATTCCACGTCATGCAAATGTCATTGTGGTGGGAAACAAAATGCTTTTAAATCTCCCGGTAAATTCTGTATTGGTTATGAAACATAAGCATTTTCCATCGTATGTGAAATAAATTAAGGTCCATTACAAGTTTTTAGTAAACGTCTGTAGTAATTAAGTATAAACGCATTAGTTCAATGAAAATTATGCTGAAATTGGTTATTATGGCTGGAAAAAATGTTCGTTCAAAAGAAATACGCCCAATAATCTGCGTGATTTGCTCCTTATTTTGGTGCTAAATATTGCGTCATGCAAGCCTTGTCTTGCATGAAGTAATATTTTCCCGACAATGAATGCGAAAATGTGGAGTTTGATATTTCTTTTGGCTCACACAATCACCGTTAGACATCCTTAAATAAAAATACTTATCACGTATTAAGGACTTCATATTATTTACTTTGGTCTAAGAAGCATTCACGAAATAAAATGCAGTGATAAGGAGGACCATATGACATAACCACGGAGAAAGGGTGTTGTAAAGGTTCTTTGACTGAAAATTGCCCTCCACTATTTGTCGGATACCCTGTATTCCCTCCCTCCTCTCTACTTCGCCACTACTAATCCAATCATGATAATACTCTTCTTACAAGCCCCGTTCCCTCATCATTTAGATTATAACCGCTACCTGCACTTTAATGCATCCCACGTATCCTTTATCCTAGAGAAGACGAATGCAATCGGGTCTTAGGTCATCTTTCCTTGTCCATTCTTTGGGCGTGGTCATAGCGTCAGAGAACTCTCCTCTGGATTCTCTGAATCACCGACTCCATCATGTTAATTCTTTCGTACCTTCGTTATTTTCCATTCCTAATTCTGGCTTTTCTCTTTTTTCTCTCCATCTCCACAGCTTAAATTTATTTTCCAAGCGTCCATTCGAAGTCAAACACTTCGCACCATAGTTCAATATAAACGGTGCCACTTCCCACGGGATTACCTGCTTCAAGGCACTCCATATAACTTTTTGCTTGCTCTTCCTGGCTGTGACTCTCAGCATTCCGCATCATTTACACAGCTTGCCTTCACAAATAATGAACTCTTAACATTTTAATTTTTTTAACTACCCTGATGGTTCCTTGGAGATAAATTATCTCTCTTCCATCTTCTTTACCACCACATATTCGGGTTTCTTCATGTAGACTCTTGATCCGTTTGGCTCAAAGGTCTCCGATATTTTGTTTTGTTTTCATAAAATTTGCCCCTTGTTTGCTCCCTGGTTTGAGTGATCAGTACCTTGCTGATCGTCTGTGAATAGGTGATTATACATTTTGTTCTATTGATGTCCTAATGGGTGCTACCTCTTAATTTGGAGTGGTGTTGCTTAGTTTAGTAACTTCTTCGATATGGAAAGAGGATTAGCGTAAAGGGTAGTCTATTTGGAATGGATATGTTAAGAAGACTGAATATGGTATACTGAGTGGAAAGGATGATAAGCAAAGAAGTTTTGTAGATTGCAGGGGAGGATAGGAAGTAGTAGACCCAAAATTGAAAATAGACGGCATAAATTAAAGGGTGCTTTGTTGAGAGACAACATCATGTTGATTAGAGTGGCAATTGGGAAAGTTTTTGACTTTTGAGCATAAGAGAAGAAGAAAATAAATTTTAAAAGGCACGTGAGTAGACGCAAAGCTTTAACTTTCAGAGTGGCTTTTTATGAGACCAGCAGTTTAGAAGAAGATTGCAGATTACCGCGCGATTGGGAATATTACATTCATGGACTGTTCCAGGGCCTACCATATAGTGATCATCATGATTTGGCAGCCAAAATGTTCTAATAAAAAATATTACTCGAGTATATTAACTACCTATGCAGCAATGAAGATGAATAATCTCAATTCGCGACTGATCATTCAAATTTAATGCAATATTTGAAATTTAAAACTCAAAATTTGACTCGATTCGCTGAGAAACTAATCCACAACTACATTTACATAACACCCTGCGAGCCGCCGCATGGGCGTGTGGCATGGGGTGTTAGGTCACCAGTCGTGTAAAGATGTAGATTTTTTGGAAATGAAATGGTGACATGTATTATAGGAGTGTATTTATTGGAGCTCAATTTTTATTGTGATCGCTTATCGTGCGCGGAAAGGACTTTTGTACCTATCTGTGCGGCTGTGTATCTCTTTAATTTTATCGCATCTCTCAGACCTAGAGATGTAGTGAGGCGTCATGAGAATAGTCTCCATATCGCTCTGAAAAATATCAGTTCTGAATTTCTCAAGAAATCTAAGCCTAGCGTGTAGCCTCCGAGTCTCTAGGGGCTCCCACCTTAATCCCTCTTAAAGTTGTGAGGCACTATATGTACGCTCGTAGCAGTTTTTAACGAAACGTGCTGCTTTTATTTGTATTTTGTTAATTTTTTTCGTGAAATGCTTATGACCAGGGTCCCAAATGCTTATTCGAGGTGTGGCCTAACCAGAGCGAAGTAGCATATTTCTTTGACTTTTTCATCCGAGGGCCTTCCTATTATACGTTTAACAAAACCTTATTTTTTAATGCTGTTCCACATATGTTTTGTATGTTTAATCCCCATGATATATCAGAAGTTAAAGTAATTCCAAGATATTTTACTGTATTTGAAGATTTTATGTTAACTCCACCCACAGTAAAGGTATGGCATTTGTGTGATGACTTTGTACTGTGGTGCATTTACTGATATTTAAGTCTAACCACAACTGTCACTACGAATGAGCTTTGTTTAGGTCCGATGACAGAGCTTCAAAGTCCGCGTCTTCGCTTATTTCACGGTAGATTCATGAATGTAATTTAGTGAAAAACTAAGGAATATAGTATACGTTTGGTAGGCAGAGATAATGAATTGGACTATTTTTACTCAGCTCAAACATAGGAGGCTTGATCAGTCAGTTCGAGTAAAGCTAACTTCATTATAAGCACCCGGGAACGTGTAAGTTTCTTACTAGGCATTTCCATTCTTTCTGACTCATGAGCGTTCTTAAGATGTCCCTGTAGCCATAAAATTGCTCGTGTCAGATTATATTGTTGGGTATATTGGAGGGATTAATGGTATAACCGCACTTGTTGAAATGGTATAACCGCACTTGTTGAGCTCTAGGAAAATGTTCTATTCAATGGGTTACCACGCGGCTTTTATATTTGAAACAACTTTCATAGTAAATTTCTGTTTGAGGCTTTCGCAGCGCTGGATTGCAGTTCTCTCCATTGTTTTCGGGTTAGCTGCGTCAATTTCTATTCAGATGGCGTTTCGTGGCCCTGCAGCTGCGGCCAGATATACGTCGGGCAAACTAAGAGAGCCATCTCCGTCTGACCGAACGAACACCGCAGGGGTCTCAAAAATAAGCATTGCGAACAATCAGCAGTGGCAGAAAATGCGTTTACTAATACCGGACATCAGATTATGATGGGCATAGACTGAACACCGCTTGGAAAAGACTCATACGCAAAAGCGCGCCAAAATCGGGGTCCTCGACGCTGATTGGTCGCGCCACTGGTAGGCCAACTGAGGATGGTATATATATACAGGGCCATTTCCATCTGTCGGCACTCAGACCTGATCTGAAGATGTGGCCAGCATAGGCCACGAAACGTCATCTGAATAAAACTTGACGCAGCTAACCCGAAAACAATGGAGAGAACTGCAACTTTCATAGTAGATTCCATGATCTCACAATAAACGTTTTTGTTCACTGTCCACAGAATTTTATTCAACCGACCAAGGATTCGACTTGAACTATTTCATTTTCAATGTACAATATGCACGTAATGCAAGCTTGTATATATGCTTTTGTGAAGGGTGAGGGAGCTAGGGGGAGGAAATGGTGGAGGGTGGGGATGGAATGACGTAAAGGTATAGAAAAGTGACGTAAACAGAGGGGAGCAGGGGTGAAGGTTTGTTTGGAACAGGCTTTCACACAATGGATGATTCAAGTAACAAAGATAACGACGGCGATGAATGTTTAGGATACAAGTAATCATTAACATTGGGTATCTTTTGTTTTTACATGCTGACGTAATTTTGCACTGCTCCATAAAATCCCGTAAATTCTTTTTACATTGATTGTGTAGAACGGTAGCTTTAAATTTACTGTAATGGTTATCATCTATGAGGTGTTTAGCAAAATTTGACCAGGAGTCCCATTTCCGCCAGCACTTTACGCATTCATATATACTTCATTCCATCCCCACCATTTCCACTCCTCCCCCCTCCCCCCAACCCTTCACAGAATCATATATATATAAGCTTGCATTACGCGTATATCGTACCTTGAAAATGACATGGTTCATGTCGAAACCTTGGTCGTTTAAATAAAATTCTGTGGAAAGTGGACCAAAACTTGTATTGTGAGATCATGGCATCTGTACTCCGTTTCCACAATATGTTTACAGATACGCTAAACTGTTGAAGGTTACTCAACATCACAACACGCCAGTAAAGCCTTAGATCTTGTGGTACTATTGCATTTGAATTCTAACTACATTTTGTATTTTATTTATTGCCCATTATGGGGATCAAACATATTTAATGTCATCTGACGACACTTCTTACGTCAAATTAAATTTATCTGTTTCCTACTAAAATGTGTCGGACACAAATGATGGCAGGTGTATTTTAACAAAAAATAATTATCCCACGACCCGCTCGCTGTAATTGGCTTGGCGTTCAATGGAGTGACTGACGCGGTAAACTCTTCAGAAAACTGCATTTTATACTCGAAATGAGTTAACCAATTAGCGTGAAGACTTGCCAGCTCAACGTAACTTCAGTCTTGTCAAATATAGATCAAAGTCTGGACCTTGGCTTAAACACTATTCATACAGTTTTTTTGGTAATGGGTGACGTTAACACTTTAAACATGCATTACAAAAGAGTATGCCAATACTAACGCTATATATGATTGAACTTAGCAATACTAGCGCTATTAAAATATGCCATCGGCCATATTGAATAGATAAGTTTGTGTAACAAAAATATATGTATTAGTCCCGAATGATAATGATGCCACAATGAATTTTCTGAGGAAATAAAAAATGGAATTCCTTTATAAAAACAATGCATTACTCGTAAATTTTACGCACACATTTCGCACAATATCCACGATGGGTGGATTGGTTTTAGCAAAAATATCCCAATGAGTGTCGTGACGCCATCCACTGTAAGCTTTTATCCCTGTTCTTAAGAGATTTAAAATCCGCTCCCTTGAAAAATAAGCGCCAATCTTAAGACACTCTTCAAGTGTCTTGTCCGAAATCGACAGTGCCCGTTCTTATTTGATCATTTACTGCCGAAAACTCATTCGAGAGCGGGTGGGGGGGTTCTTGTTTTTATAATCCACTTCCCCTCTTACTCACCGTATTCCTCTCGGGGCGATTACGTGATTTTTCCGGCGGAGGATGCGCGCGCGAGCAAAAAGAATGAGATGTCAGAAGAAGAGGAGGAAAGAGCCGGATTACGGGCCGGCTGGGATGACCGGAAGCTGCGATGTAATGACGAGCCATATTTTTATAGTTCGGGCGGAGTTGGTGGTGGCAGGAGGTTTTCGGCGGTGATAGGCGTCCGAGAGACATCAACGCGGGCGCGTCGCCGGCGTCGTACTCCGGGGCCGGCCGGGGCAGGAAATGGGGCCGAGGGAGTGGCGGCAACCGCCGCCGGTGTGGGCGGTCGGGCGGACGGGCGGGCGGATTGCAATTTGGAAGGCTTGCGGTGAAGGAGGGGAAGTCGAGTCGGGATGACCGTGGCCCCGGGAAAGGGAGTCGTAATGAGGGAGGAATAATAGGGGCTTCTTGGCGGCCGTCGTGATAATATCCGGGGAATAGTGACGACAGGGTCTATTGCAAGTCCATTACTCTGGTTTACAGGGAATATTTTATCTTTGATCTTATCTTATTACGCATTGTAACGAGTAGGCAATAATTGTATGTGTGTATGAGTAATTCATCTTGGCAACAGCTCGAATAATTGAGACATCATATATTGAAGGATTTAACCTTGAGAAATTCTCTTTTCTAGGTTCGATCACTTAAAAATTCGTTAAAAGACCTAATTTGAGACTATAAAAGATTTCCTGGCTAATTAACGAAAATTATGAGCTTAACGCAACCTTAAAGATGAATAATGTTATTTTATGACAGGAGTATGATAAACTATAATTACGACTATAGGAATATGACCACGTTAAGATTGGATTAAATTTGATCTATTGGATTAAATTTCTGCCATTTGTCTTTAGGATACACATACATGTTTGCTGATGAGAATTAGATAAAAATGGCGAACACGGTATCTACAAAATCTCAACGTAATAATTTGTATTCATTGTGCTTTTTGAAAGGTTGAGGTTTGAACATGCCAATTCCAGAGAACTTAGTTCTTTTTATTTTTAGGTGCACTTTAATAATTTCGTAGGCTAGTCTTTCTACCTTTTAGGCTCGCAAAATGAACAACGTCCTAGGTTCTTATCTGTCTGGTTATTGTCCAACCTTTTGGACTTACCTAGACGACTGGGCATCGCAATCAGTTCCACCCTGGTTAAAAATATTAGCCTGTAATATTTTATCATAGATATTCTGTCTGCAGAAGAGTTAATGGATCATGCTACTTAACTAAACGTATCGATAGCGAGTTTATTTTTTTAAATACCATAATTTTACGGTAAAAATATTAAGAGTCCAAAAATACTGAGCGAATGATCGTCTTTTAAAGTTTCTTCGCTATGTAAAGGTATCACTTAAGGTATCATGTACACAGGATTTTCGTGTTCAACGGTAAGGGCTTTCCTTTTCCGTTGGCTGCACACATTAGGTCTCCAAAATAGACATAATTTGTTCCAACCACCACTGTCAATTGCCAACCTGTGATTAGACCCGGCACATTATCGGCTAACCAGCCAGGAAACCACCCACGAAGTCATTCCACCACTCGTCATCAAAATGAATTTCTGCCGTAAAACCAGAACATTCCTGGGGAACGGTAGAAAAATTTTACAAGATTCTTGTGTGGAAAAAAGAAAGAAAAAAGAGAAGTGGAGCGAAATTTGAGGCAATAACGAGCATTTTCATCAGTGATCCCTGGCGAACAGCACTCTTGAGTAGCTGGTTCGCGCCGAATAAGTGATTCATGACGCGTCATCTTAAGGAACGTGGAAAAAATAGTGAAAAACTCGGCACGCGAGGTTTAACCATAATGATGCGCAAAAATTTCGGAACATCGTAGTTACCGGGCATTACCCGACGCTTTCCCTCGGGTCCAAAATCCGGGGAAATTATATCCGAGTGTTTTTGATGGCCGAAGTGTGATTTGCGACTCATTAATAAGGTGGGAAAAAAGGAACCTTCCCGCTAGGTGGATGTTTGAGGGAATGTTATAGGTAATCTGTTTCTTGGGCGGTATACTGAGGGGAAATGGATAGGTTACCAGTCAAGCATGGTGTGAGATGTTAAAGGGGGTTTGTGCTCTTTTTATTTATTTTTTCTTGGTGGAGAATTTCCCCTTGCATGATATATCGCAAGATTTTCGTGAGTCGAACAATTACTACGCATCACTTTCTAAATTATGGTCGGCCGAGAAACCTCGAGTCAACCTATCCTGGAAACAGCGCGGAGTTATTACTGTTTTCACTTATATGTTGTGGGACGGCAAGCCTTTCTTAAGTTGGCGCACTTTTTAAAAGAAAAAAAACCTAATTTATTTTGTATTTTTCAATGCCTCAAAAAGGTTTTAGAAATTTAGCAATACAAGGGTGTATCAAAAAATTGAATGAATATAGTTACTTTCCGAAAGTTAGCAGCTGAAGTCTGACAGTATTTGGAGTTAGAATAGAATAGAAAACAATTTTATTGTCCTCGGACAAAGTCCCTTAGGACATTGAATTAGTTTACATGCCTTCATGAGGAGTGGAATATAAAGACAAAATACAAATCCTTACAAAAAAAGGAAAACAAACAAACAACTTTCAAGACAGCAGAGAGATATAAAATGAGAGTTAGAGAGAGACTTAATGGCTTTAAATATGGCGTCATGAATAGGAAAGCTTAAAAGTAATTAGATAAATGGCGTAGAACCACAAAATCTACCAGTCAGTTGACTACATAAACATGATGAATACGCAAGTTTGGGATACGAGGATGGATTTCATGAAATATTACATTGTCTTTTAGAGGTAGGATTGTTCAAAATATTGCGGAAATCGATTTATAAAGGAAAGAAACTTCGTCTTTATTTCCCTGCATCTATTTCACAAGCTAACCGAGGTTTCAGCAGCTATGTGTTGTTATTGTAATTTGTTCATATCTGCATAAAAAAACCTATGCCATACCTGCTAGAGCTTCTTCCGGAGCAGCTGCGTAGGTCACAGTTCATTAACAACAGTTTCTCCCCCGTCACCGCAGGCGTCTTTAGGTCGACGGAACTGTTGTCAATGAACTTTGACCAACGCGGCTGATCCGGAATAAGCTCCAGCATGATTACAAGCCACTGTGGAAGCCTTCGCTCCAACTACTATGCCATACCTGTCTTGAGTCATAACTCCTGGCATCATGTCATATAATCTACAACAAATTTCTGACAAAACCTAGGCAGCCTTTAAAAATAAAAGTGTGGAATGGACGATGGGTTATCTTTCATTATCAAAGAACCACGGAACTAGCCGCGCAGTTACTTCAACGGAGTCACCCGCTAGTGATCACACAATAATATCTTTCATTGAATGGATGTTACAAGTTTCCAAAAGACATGCCCGTGGCTCTAGTATTATGAGCTCTAGGATTTTTTTCGCTTTATTGAGCTACTCACGTCAAACACGACAGCGTAATTTATTTTCATTAGTTTTGGACCCTGTGAACTTGAAAACAGTTCGGGAACAGAGTTGAGCTGGAGAAGTACAGAACTTCAAAGACCGCATCCGCGATTTTTCGGTTTCTGCTAATATCCATCAAAGGTGTTAAACACAAAATTGAGAATGTAAAGTTTTAATTCCTCCGAGAAAAAAGCTGATCTTTATAAGTTTAGTTTCTCAATCGAGCTCGTTGACTATTAACCAGACATCCGTGAGTGACAATAGTGAGCCCGCATAATGGCGCCTACCTACCCCGACAGCCTGCTGAACTTTTCGCTTGCGCTAATCGTTTTATTCATCGTCCCCCGTGTGTGCTCCGATCTCCACCTACTTTAATACTCTAGAGCGGAAGATATATAAAACCACATGGATAAAAGATGAGAGGAGTATTTACGAACGAATGGCAACCTGTCATTTTTGCAAAAATGATCCGCCAAACGGCTATATCGCGTAATTTGTCCATAAATTTTATAAAAATGCGGTACTTTATTGGAATTTATTATCATATTATTATTGTCTGCATCAATAATTACGGTATCACGACCATTCTGTGAATAATACCCGTTTTTCACGAATAAACTCCACAACTGATCTATCCCAAATGGACGGCAGCGGATTTTAATAGCTTCATTATACGAGTGCTGTCGTACCATATTTTCCCATCTATCCTTCTCAATAATCTATAATCATAATCTTATATGGGTTTGACGCTGCCTATATCATCCAAAGAACGTATTTAGTATTTAGACTAAGGGTTGCCAAGCTCTATTTCCCCATCTTTGACGGGACTTAGATAATTTATGTCGCTAAACCTTCATTAAATTAAGTTAACGTAACCCGAGTGTAAATTGCAGCTCTTTGAAGAGCCTTCTTCATTTGTAACTCATGTAAACACTTAGAAAATTTCTTTTATGGGGTTGACGCTGTCTACATCATCCAAAGAACGTATTTAGTATTAAGACAGAGGATTTCCAAGCTTTATATCCCCATATTTGACGGTACTTGAGTCGGTAAACTATGAGTCGGTAACCAATCAAATTAGTCGGTGTAACTCTAGTATGAAATGCAGCTCCTTGAAGATCCTTCCTCCTCTGTAATTCTGGTCAACACCCAGCAAACTACACACATTTTCGCTACATTAATCTATGGCTCTCCACTCAGCGCCCTAGTAAATCTATGTTTCAAAGTTTACCCTCTATGGACGGAATTATGAAACGTCAGCATGAAAAAAAACTTCTACTATATTAGTTATTTAAAGTGCTAATTAAGCATTTATTAAAAATTTTTGAATTCATTTGTTAATAACATTTATTTGAAATGTGAGGTAGATATTTTTATTGTAAATATTTAATTTAAAATAATACTTTAAACAATAATATTTACGCAAGATATACTTCAACATTACCTTCATAACGTTCCCTTTTTTTTAACTTTCTTAATTTATTCTTCATATTACAGCTGAAGCTTTTTATTATAGAGCTCCACCAGGCACGCCATCGTCAGTGAAGTGCGTCACACATTCATCTATTCACATTGTTTGTACAAACCGCTGAAAGAGACGCACCTTTCCACTCACTTAATCCGAGGGGTTACAATTATGTCTAGCGCAGCAACTAAACGAAGAAGCCTCTTAGAAAGATATTTCAATTATTTTGTAACGTAACAAATTTGACTCGCTCGTCCATAGACGGCAGCTAGATTTGTTAAAAATTGTTATGATAAACATAGTAGTGTTTCTAAAATTGTTTAGGGGATTAGGGTGGGAACCTCTATCCGATCGAAGGGAAATATATAGGTTAAATCTTCAGCGAAAGTCCGAGGTAGACTATTTTTTGCCGGACGTTCATCATATTTTACTAGAGCCAAACTAATATAGTAGAAACGATCACACGAATAAGATTAAGGAAATAGGCTGAAGAATCGATGGATTTTAAATGCCATTTTTTCCACGTACAATGAGGGACCATAATAGTTGCGATTGAACAGTTCTAGGATACTGACTAGGTTAAATAGGTTTTTTTCAACAGTGCTAAATATCTTAACATGATTATTAGCTACTAACCTCGCATGCAATCTTCGGCATGATATACTCTTGCATGTCTTAGTATCTTGTAGTACTATTTGTCAATCGAATTAAAAATACTAACCAGTATCTGTATCTTGAGTAGTGTACTGCATGGTAGCATGTTCTTGTACGTATCACTCTCGTAGTTTCTGGTCTGACTGCGTACCGTTGTCCTGACTGCTTTTGTCCTGCGCCTAGCATCCGGGGGAACGTGCGCGGTTCTGATTTGAACAGGGATGAGTGCTGCATGCCTGGTGTGGAATCAACCCGTGCCACACATCCTAGTGGTGGCTTGCACGGTATTTCGTAGATTTAGATGAGAGGGTTATGGGTGATGACCGTAGAGGAAGATATCAAGGGACAAATATGTGCGCACCCAAAGGTATGTCTGTCAGAATTGGAGGGAGGGCAGTTGAAATTTTTGTGGGGGCGAAAGGGATGTGGGAAGGAACTGGAGGCTGCTGGCGGAAAGGGAGGGGCGCCTCCCTGGAAGTGGGTGGGCGGATACGGAATGAAGGGATGGTTCCCTCTCCGGGAGGTGGGGTCATCCGAGGACTTCCTCGGCGGCAGGATGAGAGCGGAGGGCATTAAGGGGTTTTTGAGTGCCTCGGAATGAGCGGCAATGGGATTGTAGAAGAAGGAGAAAAAAACAAACCGCTCCACGAAACAGGAGGAATAGGAAGGACATTAGGCCGGCAGAAGTCGGTACGTGCACGTCCCTTTTCCCGTGAATGGCCGGGTGGGGTTCCTAGCGTATAGACTGGTGGGTAATCTTCAAAGTTTTTTTCTTTGGGAAAAAACACGAACTTTCCTTTTGTTTTAGCTATTTCCTGAATAATAGTAATAGATAAGGCAAACTTAACTTCATATTAAAATGAAATTTAGTGAACAGTTATTGACTGAACATGTTAACACACACCGAAAAGGTTTGCATCATTCATTGGTCATTCAAGCCTAAGATTGGTTGACTGCAGCCCTCCACCCTTCCCTGTATAATGTTAGTTCCTTTACCTCCTGGTTTCTCTTCCTATGTGCTTTACACTTTATTTAGTTCATGAATTATTCCAGGGTCTTCCTCTGGGGACTTTAGCCTCTATTTTGCCTTCAATTACATTCCCCACAAACCTATTGTGTCTCAGGGTGTGTCCAATCCATCTGGTTCATCTTTCTCTATGGTGTTCCATAGGGTCCTTTCTTCTACTCTTCTGTACACTTCTAGATTTCTTATTTTTTCCGTCCATTTTATCTTTAGGATCCTCCTCCAGCACCAAGTTTTGTAGGCTTCTAGTCTGTTCTGGTCGGCTTTTCCGAATATCAACGTATTCTGGCGAGATATCGTGGACGTTCGTCATATTATAATAGAAACAATAATTGCACTTTTCCACAAAATGTCTTATCTTGTGGAAAAGTGCAATTGTTGTTTCTTTTATAATATAGTCATCTTTTCCAATGGGCCATGTTTCCGATCCATAGAGTGCTACGCTCCACACGAAGGTTCTCACATACTGTTTCCTGGTTTATAGCTATCTTCTTTGAGCATAGCAGTTGCCTTTTTCCATCCTTCTTAGCTTGGGCTATTTTCCACTTGATGTCCATTGTACTCTTTCCGTCCCTCTTGAGGGTACTTCCGAGATAGGTGAAGGAATCCACGTGTTCTAATTTATCTTCTCTCATGGTGACTTTGCATTCAGCTTCTCTCTTCCGCATACTAGGATTTTAGTCTCCGTCTTACTTATTTTTATGTTGTTTTCTTGGAGGACTTGGCCCAAATAAAATGCAGTCTCAGTGATATAACCCTAGCATCTGAAGGACTGTCAACACTAATGCCTGGAATACACCTAGGAAAAACTAATGCTAGAATTTGGACAGGAAATACAATAAAGCCAAGAATACAATTACTTGGGTGTTAAAATAACGCAAAATGAATCCCTGTGTGATGCAATTAAAGGAAGAAATTTACAAGGAAAAAGGGCAATATCCATGTTGAATAGGGTTCTATGGGACCAAAGTATATCCAAAACTAATAAAAAAGAATATATAATTCAATTGTATGAAGCATGATCACATATGGGAGGGAGATATGGCAGATGAAGGAGGAAACATAACAAATGCTAAATGTGACGGAGATGGATTACTGGAGACGGTCTGCGAGTATATCCAGACGGGAAAGAATCACGAATGAGAGAATAAGAAATAAAATAAGAATCACCCGCACAATAGTCAATGACGTTCAAAAAACAGCTTGTGTGGCATGGTCACATGCAACGTATGACGAGCGAGAGATTACCTGAGCGAATTTTAATGTGGAATCCACAAGGTAGAAAAAAAAGAGGACGACCCAGAATTAGTTGGAGAGAACGCATAGAAAAGGCAATAGGAGAAAAGCAGTTGGCAGGAGACCTGGGGATAAATTGAGGGCGATGGCCGTTGGGCTATGGATAGCGTCGTAGAATGTTAAAAAGTCGAATATATATCTATACAACTCTGGAACTTCCTCGGGTTTTATTTTACTACCACCAGATTTCGTCGAATAGTCGAAATCATTAGATCTCACTTGACGACGTCGAGCATTCGACTAAACCTGGTCGCAGTAAACTTAGAGCTGTGGAATTGAAAGCGCGTTTTCTGTGTTCCACGAAGTGGCGCCTGAAATCGTTTTAACATGCATCTACTGATGGCAACTACTACTTATATCCAAATCTCGGCAGACGTACGATCGTGCGTAGCCCGTGCTTTTTGGGACTTCGATTCAATAGCCTTCCTCTCTTTCCTTTACGTCTTAGTTAGGAGATATTCCACTGAATCATGCCGGAGACAATATCTTTTACTTTTAGAACTGTTATTTTCGTTACTTTTAGAACTGTTATTTTCGTTACTTTTAAAACTGTTATTTTCGATACTTTTAGAACTGTTATTTTCGTTACTTTTAGAACTGTTATTTTAGAACATTTATATTCAGTAGCCACGAAAATTCTTTCATTAAATATCTGCGAAAGTAATGGATTTGATTTGGTCAACTCTAGCAGGATAGTTTCGTACCGAAAAAATTTATTTTAGCACAGACAACTTTTAGGTGATTACCATTGTCTATTACTCGAATTTTTCAAATGGTGATGTCTTTCTCAATGACTTAAGCCGTGGTAACATGTATTCCTGTAGAGCAGCTTAATTTATTTCACCTGCTGCCATGAAGTAATCCCACACAGTAACGCTTCAGTCAGTGTCTATCACATTGTCAGGAGTTGGGAAAATCAGTGGTTTTACATAGTTTCTGAGATTCTTTTTGAATAATTTTTACATCTTATTTTTATAATCCCTGTAGAATCCCTGTCTTTCCTTGACCTCTTGAAAACAGATAGTGTATTGTGAGGGAAAATGAGGTAACACTTTTTTTATCAATTTTTTAATTTTTGTTTTAACTTAAACAGAACCATACCAAGATCATGGGGCTGTAAAATAATAGATTCCATACGTCAAGAGTCAAAGTTTTCTGCTACTCTTATACCACACTTTAAAAAAGGGTAACAATCTGGTAGTTTATAGGTTTTTCCTTAAGCGGAATATACCTGGTGTCGGAGTGGTTTTCTTCAGGGGGACACGGTCAAGTAATTTTTATACAATGCTGATATCAAATTCATTAGGGGTTGCTATCGATCTCATTACATTATATTCCGTATTGAAACTATCTGCAGACATAAGTATATTACACAGTACCTATACGAGTTAAATATCTAAATGAAGCTAATTGGTGATTATACTGAGGGACAGATATATCTTTAGGAAGAACTATGTCTGTGAGAGTGAGTTTTCTACGCATATATGATTTATTTGATATATTATTATTGCTGATTGACAGATCCATAAATTAATGATATAACCACAAATACATTCATCTACAAAATGAATTATATTGTGAAAAGAGTTAAGGAGGTTTGAAATGGTATTTAATTGTCGTTATGTGCCCGTCCTTGAGCAGAAAATGTAATATGCATAACGTTATTGATGCAAGGAATTCTAAAATAGGGGAGAGTTATAATAAAAGAGTTAACTATCCAAATAATTCACATGTATTTCTCCCGAAAATGGAGACTATGGTGATCACATAGCATGCCAGGATTTTATTCTACGAGTTCCACCCACCGCCGGGATGCAAACCCAGGTCGTCAGGTTGGGGAGTCAGAATCCCAGCCACCATCCCAACAAGGTCTCTTGCAATTTTTCCTTGGTTGGAGGGGTAATAAGCAGCAGAACTGTACATGCAACCATCACATTTTTTGGTGGAATGCCCAATTGATCGAGAGGCGTAAATTATTACGTAATAACGAGTGGCAGTCGAGGTTTGTAGCGAAGGGGCTTTTGAAACTGGTGGGTGTGTGGGAAGTGGGGGGAAGAGAAAGGGAGAAGGGATGTGGCTGGTGGTCCATTCCGGGTCTCCTCTCCCCTCTGTCTTATCTCCTTCCTCTCCATGGTTCCGTTATCTTCCGGTGATCGTCTCCTCGTTGCCCCGTCCGCCCTCGGGGCTGTGTCCGCAGAGAAGGCAGAAGAAGAGAGAGGGGCGTGGTGAGTGAGCGGAGGAAACCAGCTTCTCCTCTTCCCCTCTCGCTCGCTGCTTCCGAGACAACCGTGCCTCTCTTCGTCTCCTCGTCCACCTCACCTCCTGGCATGCCTTCTCACTCCTGATTTCCTCCATTCGCTTCCCTCCGCTTCCTGTGACCTAATGTCTCCTATTTAAATTGGCCGGAGCGATTTTGGTTTTTCCACATTTTTGCGTTAAACTTTGCCTATATGTTTTTTGTTGGTTATATCATTAGGAAATGGTTTAAAAAATCCATTTATCGATTTGATTCCTTTGGCAACTAAGCGATATTTTTACGGGTAGGTGTGTGAACTTATATAGATATATTTCACAATAATTCGATTGACTAGGTACAGGTTTACTTCACATACGCAAAAATTACATTGTATATTATAATATGTATATAATAATTGCTGACAAACATTGAGGTGCCACACTGATTTATAGATTCGTAAAACATGTTTTAATTTAATTCGCGTCTCTATTACGAATAATGCGCCAAAAACTCAAGTCAAAGCATGCTTTAAGAAAGACAAAAATTTAAACAATAATTCGTGTGTAACTTCTATTTCTGCCTACGTGGTGAGTTCCAACTTAGTTTACTAATTATTAAAATGTGCACTCAGTTAACCCACATTTACCATCACAGAAAACTTAAGGTAGTTTGAGATGCACATTGGCATTTGGATCACTTTACCAAGTGAATCCTCGAGTGTGAAGGAGCTTAGGTTGAAACACATCAGCGCACACCATCGACGAGGGATGGAGCGGTGAGTGGGCGAACATTTGGAAATCTACCGGTATTTAGCATTCTATTGGTGCCCTCGGTTCACTAACGACTGATTTATAAATATTAAGCGAATTCTTTTGAACTGCATGCATAAAAAGTTAACCTTTTTCTCGCCCATTAATTAAAAGCCAGATACAAATCATGATTGACGCATGTAATGAAAATCAGCTATTGTGCGAAATTCCACCGATGAAAATCATCTGCCTTGACCGGGACTCAAATCCAGCCCCGTCGATTCCCCTACTGGGGAAGATGACTTAACTTAGAGGAGATAGCTTAACTGGCTAAAGCACTCGGCCGGAAATCGAGCCATCAGGGTTTGAGCCCCGGTCAAGGCAGATGATTTTTTCCTCTGCGGAAACTCCCGGAATTGTGCTTTGCAGGTGACCCCATAATGTTATCCGTGGCTAGTCCTGGTGTACCTAAAATCGGAAATGAGGAAATAAATTACTGTCACCAATTCGTTTACAGAGGCTCTTTTCTTCTCAAACACACTCCAGAGCAAATCAGCACTGCTCCCAACCAGTGAGAACATGAATAAAACCATCTATTATGAACTAAAAATGTAAAAATACACATATAAATACTTTCTTTTCGACTTAAAAGATTTTTTCACCATGATAATTCGGAATGAAAAGGTAATGAAGCTTCATCGATCATGCATACTATTCCATCTAGTTTCACACAGACGACAAGCCCGTACAGACTGATGTGCAGGATGAAATACAGGGAGAGTAAAAATTGCGCCTACTGGTTGTTGACTTTCAGTGGAATCGAGACATTCTGGACGTTGAAGTCTAAAGTTAACACTGATCGGAACTCATCAGCAAACTTCTGCTCACGCGAATGACGTTGAATGGTACGATTAGCGCATGTGAAACGTTCAGTATCCTGCATTTATGTATGCTTTAGGTTTACTATAGTCTTGGCCAAATGTTAATGTGTTAATGCCCTAATATTCAAGGACCCCGATTTCTGGAACAGGTGGCAAATGAGAATCTTTTGAGAATGAGAATGATACAACTTTTGACGCTTGGCCA
Organism: Ceriagrion tenellum; assembly: GCA_963169105.1. Lineage (NCBI taxonomy): Eukaryota > Metazoa > Arthropoda > Insecta > Odonata > Coenagrionidae > Ceriagrion > Ceriagrion tenellum. Next base: position 63,621,802 of record OY720637.1, read on the forward strand.
AATTTAATGATTTGAGCGAATCTCAAGCTGTAACCAGTAGAGGATGAATCATGAGTCAGTACCTCTGAACGCACTAGTTATTCTTTCTCCTCATGGCCATTCACTGCCCTAGTTTACATATCTGGATGAAAATATATTCTTCATTCGATGCTTAAATTGAAAATACACTTACATCAACTTACATGGACTCTTAAATCTGGAGAAAATTTTTCTGCACCCGCAATTACACCATCAATTTTTCCTTGAATAAATTAGGCCCCGCGAATGGATGAAATGCGTTTCAGCCCCTTTTAAAGCGTTTAGTTGTTGGAACGCACTTGAAGTATGTGACAGAAATAAATGTCTTAAAAATTGGAAATATTTTTATAAAGTCTTTAAAAATATCTTCCTTTGCTGGTTTAATCTTCCTCGTTAGTCGTGATCATTATTCCTCGAATTCTGCGTCCAAATTCCAATAGCGAATGTTGCATCTTCCTTTTCAGATCCTTTATGTATTTAAAAAAAAAATCAAGAATTTTAATTCAGATTCTCTCTTATAATTGGCTTTTCCTTTACTTTCGGTTGGCCGACTTAGAAAGCTTTTAGGCCTTTGATTGCATCGTAAAGATATAGTTGGAAGATAAGGAAGTGTCATTGGACAGTATGTGTCGACTGCAGAGGATGCTGTATAAAAGGAATCTGGACCACGATTTTACAGTTTCCTCCTCCTTCCTTTCTTTTATCTATGTTCATCGTAGCATTCGGTGGAGTATTGTTGAACTTGATGATCTAACCAGATCTTGAATTTGAACCTTCGGGGATCAATTTTGATTCCCACAAGTGGTATCAAGCGGACAAGTCGTGCATTTTCTAGCAAACACTTGGGAAAATAAAATTTGTGGTATTTTTTACTTACGATCCGAGAATTTCCCCTTCAAAGTAGGCTAATGTGGATGGATTGCTTGAAACTAAATGTTCTTGTCTGTAGCATGTCAACAGCAATGTGTAATGCGTACCTCAACCAGGGATGTAATCCGGTACTATATTACACTTAAAAATACGATGTTATTTAGTTTCGTACCTCATTCACTAAATCGTACGCGGCACGAAACAGGTGCGAAAAGTCACTTATTTTTTGAGGTGCGAAACTATATATTCCCATTTTAATTTTTGCCGGTTCTCTTTACTGCAGAGTTTAGTTTCGGACCGATAGGAAGTATTAAAAGTATACTGTCAGCGTTTGTTTGGTTATTGAAGTGAAACTTGTATTAAGGAGGGTGTGTGGTGGAATCATATCTGAGTTACTCAACGACTGCAATATCAGATTAATTTATTATAGGTAGGTCCTTAACTCGACAAAACTATTAATTATACCAATAGATTTGAAAAAATTAATATCCCTGCTGGGTATCTTCTTTTCTCTAAGATCTCACAGCATATAGATTTAACAATTGCCAGTTTCAATTTCCAGTGTTTATCTCTCTGGGTTTATAAAATTTTTGCCATCATCTCAAAAGTAAAGGCCCCATTTGGCATTTACATTCCCTTTTGTATGCTACCCGAAAAAAATCTGGAATGCTTGTTTACATTTCGGATTGCTTAGAGCCCTCTTGAGCTTCTTCATGGGATCGGTACCAGGTATTCTGGCATGCCTGGTGATTTTAATTCCGTGTTAATTTTACCATCCAGCATTTCCTTTCCTTTACGTTTGCCGACTCAGAGCGGCACTAATCTTCCGACTGCATCGTTCAAAGCACTAATCGAAGGAAAAAGCGGGGAAAGAAAGTCGTTGGATGATCGTTTGAGAATGGAGAGGCCCGCTGTGTAGGTATGCCCATTGCTGCCTGTGATTTTGAACAGCCTCCTCCACCTACGCCGTTTCTTTTACTTTCTTCTTTTTCTCATCATCCTCTTCCTTTATTGCTTGCGTCTTCCTCACCCCTTCTCCTGTCGTCCCACCCCTTCTCCCATCATCACAGCTCCTCTTCCTGCCATTTACCTCCCAGCGGCCCACGCGCCATAGCCCCCAGGGGCAGCGTGGACTTCCGCCCTGATTGGTCCTTAAACCTTTTCGGCCTGCCTTTGCCTGTTGTGACTCCGTGTTGTCGGTTCAGAGAGAGAGAGAGAGAGAGAGAGAGAACGAGAGAGCAAGAGGAAAAAAACCTGCCCGTGCCTTCGAAAACGATTGCCTTCCCGAACATAAATTAAAACGTCAGAGAAGAAATTTCAATTTGAAAGATGTTATCCGCTATCCGGGTTAGCGGATCCCGGTGTTTTAATTGACGCCCCGCCAAAAAAAACACATTTGTCGAATCCGAGAATGACATGAGCAAAATCAGGGGAATTCATAGTTTTGACGAATCTATTTTAGACGGCCTGCACCCACGCAGTATACAGACACTCTGTCCGTCTCCTGCCATTGGAGATATTTATGGACCAGATTATTTCGACGAACTTTTCTGCAGGGTTACGTTCTTAAAGTCTGTTATTTCCTTGAAATCGAAACTTCGTGGTAATGATTCATCGGATCATATACATCGAACGTTATCCTATCATAATTATTCAACCTACTACTACTTATCCCTTATGGCACTGCAAAACAATGGTCACCATAAAAAACAAATTGATCTCTTGCCGAGTACACTAATAATAAGGCGTCTTTATTAGAGGGAGATTAAGACTGAGGAAGCCCCTCCTTCCATTAAACCCATCGTCAGAAAATACGTGAAATAAGCGTGAAGAAAGATATATACATTCGTGAGAAAAACGTAATGAAATAAGGGGGTGATATCCTGGACGAAAATACCCACTTCACGAAAACACCCACACATGAAGGGAAGTGTGAAAAACCTGCGAAAACCTACAGACAAATTAAGCTAATGTAACACCAACAAAAATCTGCATAAAATGCACATGAAATGATAATAATAATAATAATAAAAGGGTAATTTATACATAACTGCAAATTTGAAAATTAATAATTAAGTAATAAGAAAATAAAAATAAATAAATAATAAGGAAGTCAAAATAAATTAATAACATTTTGACATTATAAGTCCCAGTGGTTCAGTTGACGTCCCGCCATAAAATGTTGAATTCGAGAACGTAGGCATTTAGATAGCAATGAGATTTACCCGATTAGTTCTGATGATTCTATTTGAAATTACCGGCTAGGATTGAGCCACTTTGTTAATCTCCTCCCCCCGTTTAATATTGTTCTCCTAAGGTGAATCTTTCCTCAGACAGGTTTAAATTGAACTGCTCCCTCCATGCTCGTCTATCCTTTGCTGCCTCCCTCAGCTCTTCGTAACTCCTTCCATTCATAACATCTGTCAACATTATTTTTCTTCGTCTTTCTCTTTCTCTCTTTCCCTCGATCTGTCCTTCTAATATTCTTTTCAGCAGGCAATCTTTCCTCAGGACGTGTCCCATCCAGTTCGCCATCCTCTTTCTCATTGATCTTAAAATATTCCTTTTCTCATTCATCCTTGCTAGCACTTCCTCGTTTCTCACTTATCACTCCATTTTAATTGTTCCATTCGTCTGCAAGGCCACATTTAAAAACTCCCTCGATATTTCTCCTCTTCCCTCCGGACTGTCCAGGTTTCTGCTGCATAAAGCACAACTGTTGATATTATGGACCTGATTATTCCGTCAAAATCTTCTGCAGAATGTTTTCGTTAAACACCTACTGATAATTTCATGAAATTGACGCGCTGTGGCGATGTTCTATCACATCTTTTCCTTCAGAGGAGTAAAAAATTATCATTATTTTGCAACCCATTATTATTTGTCTTTTATGGCAGTGCAAAGCAATGGTCGATAGATAGCTAATTGATCTCTTATTGAATATGACATACTTTGACGCTGGAGGGCTGGTTTACATGGGCTGCCTGAGTGGGCGTCAATGAGGGCCTAATAAATAACCAATTCGTATTAGATGATTAATTCAACGCGATGATATTTTAATTGCTCTCTGACACAACACATGTTGAACTCCATTTGTGAGTGGCAAAAAACATTATTAAAGCTCGCAGGATTAATAACTGGAACATCAACACCTTTCTGGCTGAAATCTCCCTTCCTTCTCGAGCCTCAAAACAGACGGTTTCATCTGAGACGTTCGGTTGTTGGAGCATGTTGGCGATAAAAATTTCTCCACTCTCATGCATTATTTTTTCTGGCCCGTCGTACTTATTTAGAATTTTATCCCTGAACGTATGTCTCCAAAGGAAAAATACCAAATTTTTTATGTCACATTTTACTTAATTTTTTCTTCGTCCCCTATTTACATACGCGAAGTGGTGAAAAATGATTCGTTCTTATATTTATTCGTTCGTTCACCAGATCAGCGTCTACACGTCCCAAGGGTACGTGGCAGTAAATGATTTTTCGTCATCTTGCACTACAAAATAACCTACAAAAATTAATGGAACTGTAACTATCAATGCGCCTGAAAAATACCTATAATCACCTGCCAGAGGACGTTAAATTTTACAAACATGCAATAAACAATACGATACCAATTTTATAGGAAGTCTGGATGCAATTTTATAGGAAGTCTGGATGAAGGATGGATTTATAATTACTGAAATCCATAAGGTTAAAGAGTTTTACAGATTTCAAGATGTTGTTAATATGTAGCAGATAGGGAAACATGTTTTAGACAGGAGATCAAATTATTAGCTAAACTTTACTTCGACAAACCCCAATCCCTTACACATCTTTACACTGCTGGTGTCCTAACACCCCCTGCCACACGCCCATGCGGCGGATCGCAGGGTAGTAGTTTGATAGATGTAGAATTGTAAATTCTAAGTTGCAACTACCATAGTCTCTTATCATGTACGGGAAAATTGATATCCCTAATTTGTCTGTTCTCCAGTCTATTTCCATATTTTTATTCTTATAGCCCAATCTACCGTAGTATGTCTAACGTGTACGGCATGAATAGTAATGCAAAGTAATGCAATGGGTAATGCAAAATAATAATGCTGCAGTAAATTATATAATCTCGTTTGTTGGATAGTGATACCTGAAGAACCAAGAGCTAAATTTGCGGAATATTTTAATTGGGGGCTCTAAATCTCAATTTCCTCATTTTTCCGAACTCTTAGGGTTGATATAATTTGAAAAACTTTTATTTAAACCCTCTATGACCTTTACAGAATTTTATACTCATTTAAATAAGTGATATTGTGCTCAGTTTGAATATAAATGAGAGCATTTTGAGAATAGGCAATGACATTTTTTTATGTCCACGAGAATTCTTCCCTGGACGATAAACTTCAACCATGTCCTCACCGAGGTTTGTCATGTGAAACGTTTTAATTCATTAAAAGGCGTGATATCGTATCCAAGTTTGAATGAAACTAGGGCATTTTGCGAATAGGCAAAGACAGTTTTATATCTACGAGGATTCCTCTCGGCATAAAAACTAATCCACTTCCTCTCTCTGTAGAGCTTGTAACGTTAAACGTTTTGGAATCGTGACTCTAAATTTCACAATTAGAGATTTTTATGGCGTTCTAGAATACTTTTCCAGACTTTCGAATGAATATATATCGGCGGCCGTCAATGGCTCAAGGAATAAATAAGACCATTTCCGGCGGTCATAAGAAAACTCACCCCGAAACCTTTATAAGGCAGGCAGGCAACGTGCTCGCCTCAAAGGGGCTCAGGCACACTTCTCGCCTCTCTCCTGCTTAAACATCATTCCGTTAGCCTCTCATTACGTGGCATCCGCCTGTCCTCGAGCGCCTTTTCCAACCTGCCTTGCTCTCCCTCGGCTCATCATCATCACACCGCCCACCACCCTACATTCGCGACCTCTACCACGCGCCCGGCGACCTCAGCAGCTTCCGCCCGCTTCCGTCGGCGCACCCGCCCGCCACCCCTGCCGCCGGCGGGCGGGGCTGCGGCAGGAATGCCCGGATCAAAATTCACGTCTCTTCCTCCGCACCTCTCCATTCATTCATTCAATCCGTTGCATCACGACCTCAAAAGAGATAGGTCCAGAGTTCTGGTCAGCTAATGGTACTCTCTCCGTAAAAACAACATTGAGGAAGGCGACGGAAAGCTATTCCAGTACCATATATGCGGGTTTTTTCTTCATTATTTATACTAAGAACTAATACTAAGAACTTCAAATAGACTAAAATAAGACACCGTGGCTTTTAAAACAACAAGGGAAATAGAAAAAAATGTGGGCCAAAAGACTTCATACTTCAGTAGACGGATATGCGCTGAAGGACTCTGCGAAGGTAAAACATCAACCCGACTGGGTTAAAGACGGTACAAGGTTCCTGACGGGAAGAGATTTTGTCCAGTCAGTGCGTCTTTGTATCAACGCGTTGCCGGTGAAATCACGAACAACTAGAGGCAGATACGAAGAGGATCGAGCATTTAGAGGAGGGTGCGGAGCCACAGAGACCCTAAACCACGTAGTACAACAGTGTCATCGAACCCATGGAGCAAGAATCTGCAGGCACAACGCAGTCGTCAAGTATGTCTTGAGGAGTTTGAAGAACAAAGGATACACCGTCAAAAGTGAACCTAGATTCAATACGGAAATCGGCGTAAGGAAACCGGACCTTCTAGCAGTGAAAGGTAATCTGGGAATCATGCTAGATGCCCAGATTCTAGGTGAGCAGCAGAATTTAAATAAGAGGAATCAGGAGAAGGTAGAGGAATACCCAACTTTAGAAGCCATCCAACAGGACATCAAGGAGAAGAAGGAGGTTGAAGAAGTTAAAACATTAGGAATCACGCTAAGCTGCAGGGGAATATGGAGCAAGAAATCTGCGGAGGCCCTGGTCGAAAATAAAATTATCAGCCAAGCAGACATCAAAATTATATCGACCCGTGCACTCATTGGAGGGATCGACTGCTTCAACATATTCATGAAGAATACAAGAACGAGAAGAAGATTGAAGAAAGGAGAAGGATGAAACCGGATGTTGGCTCCAGACTCGGTTGTTACCTCCGAAAAAGGTATAATCAAAGAGGTGGGTTTTAGTGGGTATTGCCATTCGTGGCCGAGTCCCACAGTACCTGGGCACTACACCTAGCCCAGGTCTGCGTGAAAGCATTTCCCCCTCTCTAAAAGAAATAGGTAACTAACAACTCAGGTCATTTGTGCCATTTAGGCTAGGTCAGTTGGATTCTGACGGAATGATTATCGGAGAATGGAGTGAGGGTGGGGAAAACCCCGGTGTCGGCATTAGCCTAGTCTTAATTAAAGGCACTCAAGAGGGCAAAAGTTTAACATTCCATAGTCAAACATTCGTCCCCAGACGGACTAAGTACTGCTCTTGAAATACCCTCCAAATGACACCCAGGTAAGAAGAAGGATTTCACTGAAAACCCTCCGACTCTGCTGGGTTTGAATACGGCTCTGGAAAGAAATCCGGTACTCTAGCCACCACACCAACACGATCTCCGTAAATAACCGGATGTGATTGACCCAGCGAATTGGTAATAGACATGACATAATTTTGGGGAAAATATACTGGAAAGATTCACAAAGAAGTCCGAGGGACATAATCATCGGCCAACTAATAGCGGAATATGAATCAAAAGCTGCAAGAAGATTAAAGAGTTAGCAGGAGGCTAGTTAGGATGGAGGACTAAAGTCGACCTATCTTAGGATTGATTTACCAATCGATAGATGGATGATGGAATTTGAGAGGTATATAATACGGGACCGAGGTCTAGGAAAGCGGTGTAGTCGCGACGATAAAGCTGAAGAGCTTCTCTGAAGTAACAATCTAGCTCTCACTAAATCTTCCAGCAGCATCGTGGTAGGGTATGTACCAGGGATGAGCATCGATGGTCGATGATTCAGAAATATCGATGATTGATGTCCGATGGTAGATGTTTTCCCCATCGATAGTTTGCCCTCGATGTTATCACACTATCAATGGTCTTAGTCGATGGTAACCATCGATTTTTTCCTCGAGTGTATCGATTGAGTGTTTTTCTAAACGATATGTTTCAAGGGTTAACTACATAATGATTTACTGGTTTGAAAGTAGATGATTTTGACTTTTATTTGTAGTAACATTGACCTCGAAGCCATTCCGTAATGAAATGTTCAATATCATTGATGATTTCACCATTGATAGTCAGCCATCGATGGTTCACAATCGATATTTTCTTAACATCGATGGACCATTGTGTAGGCTATTGCGGATTCTAATCTCAGACCGTTGGCCTAATGTTTGCGTCGTGTTTATTAATTGGAAGGAACTTACCTCCGTTTATATAGGTAGAGCTTTATAAGATTTACACAGGAAATCTTCATCGGAGAATCGAACATAGGGTCTATATATAACTTCCTTTGTCTGGGTATTAGACCATAGAGACTGATAAGAGACAAAGCCAGTCAATAAGGATAGAGATTTTTTTCCTCATTAAGATGATTTACGCACTTAATGAGGATAAAAACGCATATGAAAATCAATTCCTTACAAGATTTTAGTGCCTCCCTCGTGCGGTCGGCGTCTTTAAACAAACCGCCGCACGCCCTTGCGGTAGGTCATGGGGTATTATGTTGTCACGATGGCGGAACTCTGTCACTTCCCTGACCGCAGAAAAACAGGCTGTAAAGACCCTCATAAAGTCATCTTTATCTTGTTTTCTTACCGCCAGTACTTCTACAAAGGATCCTCACAGTGGAGCCAGGTTATTATCATCCCAGCTGGTGAGGCTCGAGCGATGGAATATCGCCTCGGGCATTTCTCGCGAGTTAAACTCACAAATAGTTTTCTAAGAGACATTTTTTAAATATTTTTTCTGTTAAAATACGCAAAACTTAGTGCATCTTCGTATCCTACCTCATTTTCTCGTGCGAGATAAAATTGTATCCATGTATATATGCATGAAAAATTTAATTCGAAGACGACTAAACGATTTTGCAGAGAAATCCATTGGAATAGGTCTTATATTAGAGAAAATTCGTTAACGAACAGATTTGAGTTTTTGAAGATTTCGCGACCTGTATAAATTGAGTAAAATTAGTATTCGACAAGTTAACGTTGCGGAAATTATCCATAATAAAAGGAATATTCCCTTTGTAAGTTACCGCACAATTTATTTTTTCTTATCCGAATTCAACGTTTTTACTTCATCATCGGGATGCTACTGCTCAAATGATAATGAAAAAGTGGTATTTATCTGTTAAAATGTACAGCACCTGATTGTAATCGTTTATTTATTTGACCAACCAGAAGAGAATTTAATGTGAGGATTCCAGAACATAGAAAATTATTGCTTCATGTTGACAACAAATCTGTTTTCCAAGCTTTACACTGAGAACAATCATTCATTTATTTTTAAACTTAATTTACACCATATTTGTTAAAAAGGTGCAATATTAGATTTTATGGGAAATTTATGAATAGAGGTATCATGTAATATAATATAAGATCTTCAAAAATGAATGTTTTGCCCTATTCCAATTTGTCTCTGTTTAAACACTCATTTATAGATACATAGGGCCAAAAGTATTTCTTATATTGCCGAATGAAATAAGAGGTGCAATTAGTGTAATATAATTTTTGATCAGAGTAAATAGATGGTTATTTGATGCAGAAAATCTAGATGTGTTTTTGCCAATAGTATGGTCATCACTCACTATAGACTGTATGCACGACAGGTTGAAATTAAACAAAAATTGTTATCTTTTTCATGTATTTGGTCTCAGTTTATCCATTTCTTAATTACTCAAAATGTAATCAGTTTTTGAGGTATCCCTAGTACAGGCAGTGTCTAAAACGAATCCCTAATTTATCCTTTTTTATTTGTAATGTTAAGGTGTGCATGTAAGGTTGATTCAATGGAAAAATAAATTTTTAATTATTATTTTTATCATGAATCGTGATGGGAAGATATCGGTAAATGAGGTTGTTTCTGTGAATCAATCAACAGTTCTTTATCTGCGAGTCCCTCCACCTCCTCAATCACTTCTCTATGACCCTGACCTTGATCCTCATCATAGTTCATAATCCCCCGTGTTACAGCCCATTTTACCTTTCCACCAACCTCCCCTTACTCCTTCCGTTCTTCGTATATATATATATATAGCGGACGGACTGCTTCTTGTTTTAGGAGCCTCGTGATAACGGCGTGTATGTGTTGAAACCGGTAGAGGAAAAATAAATGGTGTGGAAAATTACGAAGTGAATATTTATTTTTACGAAGACAATGAGACTTGGTGAAAATTGCTCCAGAAAGTTTGAATTTTGCTGTAATGTGGTTTGTTTATTACAAGAAAGGATGTGACTTGCTGGACATATGCCGTTGCCGGAGAACAGAGCCATTGGTGCACTTGCAACGTGTTTTTTGAACGGCATTCCAAAAAGTAATTTTCTCAGCTCGAGCGATTTCTGAAAGAATTCGACCACAGGAAACTTACTAATCGAGCGAACAGCGGCTTCCAGATATTCTATACTATATCTAATATTTATGCATTGCGTGATCTCTCGTATGAATGTTAGTGGATTTTCAAATACCGTTTCAAGCGCCTGCAGTGACTGAAGTTCACTTGCCATTCTTAGTAAATGCGTGCGAGGGTAATAAAAAATATTGAGCAAAAAATGTAGGCCTCTCAATTACTAGAATCTTGATTCTTCCACAGTGTTAAACAGCTGTCCACTTGGCTAAGCCACCGTTTTCTCGCAAACCACCAGTTTATTTAGTAGGAGTGACTTACGACTAGAGTTTTTGAATAAACCAGCGGGCTTTATAACTTAAAACAATGAGGTAATGGTAACTTGGACTTTCCATGGCTAAACCTATTTACGGAGACAGCGAGATTATTGGACATCAGTTCAGTGATAGAAAAAAAATATCAAATGGACACTCAAACCTTGCTCGCTCACGATGGAAGATATTCATAACGTGCGGAGTTAACCGCTAGCCCCATTTTATTGAGTCGTCAATTTCACACCGCGGATAAGTATTTTGCGTTACTTACATTTTGGTCTACAAACCCTTCGGTCATTAGGCATGAGCACCGGTGAAAAAGTCTTTAAATATTGTAATTACACCAACGGTAATTCTATCCACTGAACCTTTGTTTCCCTTTAACGAATGCTGATCTTCTATACCTTCCAGTTTTGCGCAGTGTATGCAAATTTAATTCTTTCTCTTTTTACCATGCCAGTGATTAATTACTTTTCTTCACGATACATGATACATTTTCTTGTATATTGATTTTTTTTAAAATAATTGGCCAATTTGTCAACTGCTTTGGTTCACCTGTCGCTGTAAAAACGGGCGTTCATCTGGTAACAATTTCTTTCTGAATAGAGGAAGTCGTGGAGGATGAAGTCTCCATTACGGAAGAAGCACAATCAATTGCGCCTTTAACTCCAGATATGCATATGTATTTTGCATAATTTCTTCATCTAAAAGCTCCCGAGCCCGTTAGAGAAAGGTAGAGAGAAATTATTCGGACGTAAGTAGTTCTATATTTTCACATGTTTTTTTTAGTTGGACAGGGAACTTCGAGCTGATTAAAGCTTGAAAGTCTTCATCTATTGACCCGTAAATTTGTGTATCAAGAATTTTATTCAATTGCTTTTTCTCAATTCCTGCCTATCATCCCTCAACTCCTCATCCCTCCCAGTTGCGCGCCAATCATTTCGTGACCTTGTATGCGCTAGCATTTTTTTAGACGCTGCGTCTAGTTAAACATTTATACTCTAAATACAAAACATACTCAAAGATGCGATATACTTTCGGCGTAATTAAAACGTGGAATTTGACGTGTTTGTTAGAGTAAAGTAGTTAATTTTAATTTATTTGAGAATTCTACCTGCTGATCGGACGGTTTTTTGGGCAGAACTTATCTTAGCGTCCCAATTTCTGGCTTATCTTTCCGATTTCACTCCTATAGGTTATCAGACATTAGATCACTCTCAAAATTCCTCATATCGTATTGTTGTTCTTTTTTCGTCAGGGATTCCTATCCTCTTCCTTCCTCTTCCACGCTTCCCTAGTGTTATCCTCCCTATTACCCTCTTCCACATTCCTTTTCCATTCACAATTTCCTCCATCCATCTCTTCTGCCTCTTCCGAACCTCCACCACCAGCTTCCTATGCTCTCCAACCATTACCAATACCTTCTCTTTCGTGCTTATCGTCACCCAGCTCACCCTCTCCATCCTTCACACTCACATCTCAAACGCCGCAAGTCTACGTATGACGTACGTCCCTTAGCAATGATCAAGTCTCTGACCTACCCAACGCCAAGCTCCATTTTATTGTTTTTCCCAGCCTTCTCTTTACAGCCCACCTTCTGGCTTCTAGAGATTGTAATCACTCAGTAAGATAGTAGTAGCTTAACAATAATAGTGATAGTTGCGCACTCATTTTTCCTCTCTTTTTGAAGTGAAAATGCAGGTGCCGCGACCAAAATTTGTTGTCTCTTTCTCTTTCTTCAAACGGGATTGGAATAGTCAAAAACTGAAACAGAAAATGTTAGAAATTGTAGAAACTGCCTTTAGACTCTTTAAACGTTTACCCTGTAGTAAAAGGCACATTCATTGCATTCTTGGCAATAGGGTTGCCTTCAGTGTGAGGTAAAAATTCAGGACAAAATGAGTAGTAATTTCCTAATAAAGACGGACTTTTTTTTATATTAATCACTTACATATTTAAATACAAAGTAAATTATGCTGGGCACACTTTACTCTCTACGTAGGAAAATATTCTGAGTGATAAAACATATAAAAAAATCATGCATTATTTACTTGAACACGCTTCTTTTCCCATAACATTCAGGTCAATCTTGCTTTTTCTGAACGAATTAAAAACCTCTCTGGGTACGGCTCTGCATCATCCTAACACATGTAGATATGTACAGTCACTTCATTAAGTATCGCGACACAACCATGCTAGCGGTGCATGGTGTGTCGCGATATGCATGCATGCTAGCTAGCATATTTATTGAAAGTCAAGAGGGACATAGCCACCAGAGATAGGTCAGGATAGCCAACGTATTTTGAGCTTCGACATCCGACCTATACGAACCGCTAGCGTAGAGTGTCGCGATACTTTATGAAGAGACTGTACTTTCACAATTAATTTTATTATTCCTCCGCGTCCGACGGCTTTTCTACTCCTCTAAGTATAATCCCGTCTTAAAAATCAATCAAATCCTCCAGCATCGTAAATCTCCGTCGTCCTCGAACCTGCCTCCTTAATGAAATGCATTCGTTTTATACATATGTGTGTGTTTCCGTCCTCTTCTCTCGGCCCGCAGCTGCCAATCTCGACCGCGTGCATCTTTCCTCGCCCACCCCTTCATTCACTCACTCTTTCTCTCTCTCTCGCAGCGGCGGCGGCGCATTTTCGCAGGTGACTGCATTTCCCGGACGCGATCCGTCGTCGCGCGAACGCCGTCTGCGGGCGCGTGCCGCAATTTTCTACTTCACGGATTTTTCGTCTCTCTCGCATTCGCTCGCACATGCCTCCTGTGTACTTAAACGCGATCCTGCGCATTCCTAATTCCTTCCCGCATCTTCTCATCTCTCTCGCGCCATTCGAGCAACTCTCCCAAAAGCCTCCCCTAGCCATGCAAGCCTGCGCTTTTGACGCATGTGTTCGCTCTTTTTCTGGTGCATAAATATATAATATCGTGGCCTGTTGCGGAAACAATGTATATCTGTGGGAAAGATTGATGAAACTTCTAAGTTAATGCATTCGTCCAACAATTGTTGCAGATACATTCGCTTTAGTCATTAATACGTGAATGATTATCTCTATTCTCTTTTGAAAAACTCATATGGCTAAAAATACAAAGTGGTCGCTTATTTGATAAGACATATTCATGTACAAGTTAATAGCGACAACTTCCCACATATTTTAACCGGAATGTACAACACGAATGTATTTAATAAGGCATATTCATGTACAAGTTAATAGCGACAACTTCCCACGTATTTAACCCGGAATGTACAACACAATGTTAGAACAGATTAGCGTCCAACACGCCGCATGGAAGAACTTCATATACCCTACTATCAAACATCTGCTTACGCTAGGTCTTTCCATGTCACCCCTTGCGAAGTATGGAATCAATGGAATTGTCAGAAGACATTCAAAAATCCGAAAATTCAAATTAATTCAAAAAGAAATATCATGATATTTTACTTCAAGTGAACTAAATATCGTAAGTGAACTAAATATTGTGCTAAACTGTACAAAATCTGATGATTTTTATAATTTTGGCGTTTTGTAAAATATTATGTCAGATTCTGTGATACTAATACATCTTGTATACCTTGCTATTGTAATATTTGTTTGACTCTAAAGATATGTATAATTATATAGTTTATATAATTTTATAACATAATAATTTTATAATATAAGAATTTTTTCACGGCAAATTCTTCAAAAAATTCACCCGCCATATTTGAATTTCAAATGGCTAAGCACGGCAGAAGTTCTGGTGAAGGATACTGACTCCTGGTTGTGGCTTCTATGAAGTCCTCTTCCCCCTTGCGTTGCCATCTTTGATGGACCGCAAGGGCCTAAGATCTTGTTGCCTTGTATCCACCAAAAATTGCCACGGGAATTAGGAAGCCTGGATAGCGTAGTGGTCTTCGCATTGGTCCGGCAAACCAAAGGTCCGTGGTTCGATTCCCGGTCCAGGCCTAATTTTTCTCATGGCAAATTCTTCAAAAAATTCACTCGCCATGTTTGAATTTCAAATGGCTAAGCACGGCACAAGTGCTGGTGAAGGATACTGAATCTTGGATGTGGCTTCTTTGAAGTCCTCTTCTCCCTTGCGTTGCCATCTTTGATGGACCGCAAGGGCCTAAGATCTTGTTGCCTTGTATCCACCAAAAATTGCCACGGGAATTGGGCAGTGATCTGCGCATTGGTCCGGCAAACCTAAGGTCCGTGGTTCGATTCCCGGTCCAGGCTGAATGTTTCTCATGGCAATTTCTTAAAAAAATTCATGTTTGAATTTCCAGGGTATCTATTCATCCGTGATAAATTCTTTCAATGCTAATTTTCAATGCCATCTTGTACAAACTTGCCCACTTCATCCTCCATGGATCCGATGATCCAGGACTATAATGGCAGCTTGTCAATATAACTTCACGTGGTTGAAGCGATTTTTGTTCATCTGCGGATTTGCATGAGACAATTCATGCATGTTCTCATTAAAAGTATCTATTGATAGCGGAGAAAAAATTTGCTTCGAAAACCCATTTGGATTTTTGGCAATTCAATGGTATTTTAGAACGTAGCCTCGTAAGACATGACATGTATTGCATAAATATTTTATTACTTGTGTGCATATATTCTCATAAACGCGAAATTACGCATTTCATTTATTAAGTTTCCTCCAAATTTAAAATTACGCTCCGAAAACTTTAGTTAAAACATGCTTTAACTGAGGCAAATAAATCTAATATATAGTCCTGTATGATTTCCATTACTGCCCAAACGATGCGCTTCAACGTATTAACAGATGCACCTACAAATGGAATGTGGACCAGGAATTTTTTTGCGGCTAACTTAATTAAAATTTATTTATGAAAATGTGCACTCAATGACCCGTGATTACTACATCACTCCCTTCCACACACTACTCCTGCAATTGGACACTTCTGCAAGCCATCGCTTGGTTCACTGCTAACGAGCACTCTTTTTAAGTACACTCCTCCTTATAAGCGTTCATACAAGTGTGAGTACGCGTCTCTGTGCGTTCACGGTTTACGCGGAGCAATAAGATCCACATGTTCTCCGTTTCATCCCCCCTAACTCCTCGCTCTCTCGCACCTGTAGCAGGTGGATTCTGGACGTTCGGACTTTTTACGTTTCATCGTTTGCTTTCAGGTTTGGAACGCCGACCATCTGATTTTGCTCCGGGTCGCTTTATCCACGCGCTTACAATCGTATATGGCATTGGTGTGGAATTAACCTCACCGTGTTAAGTAACGCGCCGGAGCCACATGGCCTTCTTCAAACAGCAGTTGCGTGAGAGGAATGGATGCACGGATATGAAAAGAGATGAGAACGAGATTTTGAAGAGAGGTTCGGTGATAATAAAATAAAAAGGAAAATGGAATCAATGGAATCAATGGAAATTCTATGGTAAATTATTGGATAGGACTTGGAATTTAAGCATCCTAGATGATTCCAAACGAATTCATTAACCATACCCCCCTAAAAGTCGTACTATATTCCCTTGTCCAACTTTGGAGGTCTTCCTGCATTTGGAGATACAACCTTCCTCTGAACATATCTATTTACGCACGCAAAATTGCATTTCTCAAGGCCACTTTACCCTGTACATTTTACTGTACAAGCGAATGCATCATAGATTGTACAAGAAAATTAATAGAATTAGAGGATCTATTTCCCGTTCAGTCATTCAGACAATCATTCAATTTGCCGCTTTACACGGTACAATTTTTCTCATGCAAGAGTTCATACGTTCGTTTGTAAAATAAAATGTACCTTGTAAAGCACCCTTTACTCATATGCGGATGGTTCAGTGCCCCTTGTGACTAACAACTAACCGTTAAACGTACTTAAGTCTGCTGAGTTAAATACTTCTTTCATTTCCCGGTCTATTTAATACTTCCCATTCATTTATCTCTCCATTATTTTATTCAAGAGTCTGTTAAGTCATACAATGTGCCCAATAAGTTGGTCTCTCTTCTTTCTTATGGTTTTCATTCCCATTCTGTTCTCTCGATATCTTCGTCGGACCTCTTCATCGGCGACTCTCTCCGTCCATTGGATCTCCGATAACACGACATTTCCATTGCCTTCAATATTTTTCGCGCTGCAGCTGTTGTTTCCCAGGATTCCCTGCCATATGGACGGTTCAGTGCCACGGGTGACCATGCGCCATATACCGGCCTATACCTGATGTTCAGTGTTATGATCAGAAAGGATCGTTTTCCATTCGATGCCAAACATAACTGACTGCCTGTTTCTGCACATTGTAGCCAACAACGAGATTTTTGTAAGCTACCATGATTTTAAATTTTTTTTGACGGATTCATTCATTCTCTGATAACGTAGTAAATGATTATTGTTCACCTGTAGGCACTGAGCCGTCCATTATATGTATACTCCACTTATTCCGCTTAAAATATGTTCTGTATTTCCGCCTATCGTGGAGAAGTATTATTATTCCCATCCCCAAGTAGCGAATGATGCTGAGGGAAAGGTGTACTATATCTACAGAAATGGAACTGCCTTAAAGTCATCGGGCTAGGATAAGTAACCTCGAAAACCAAATTTAAGTTACGTACACACTTATTTAGTATTGCATAGAATGCCGTACGACTCATAATTATTTTGATACTATCCAAAAGAGCGCATATTGGAGACCCAATGGTGAAGGGTCACTCGCAAGCAGTGCATAAAACATGAGAAGTAGTTGACGCAATAATATGCTAGAGCTTATATGAGTTTATTTTTTAAAAATTGGCTCAAATTAAATTGTGATAAATTAGTGCAGTAAATTATAGATTGAATCACTTAGTAATTTTCTCATGAGATTTTTATATTCACCACGTAGGTTTCGTTGCTGTGAGACGTCATCAGGTGTAAATTACAAAGTGTTTCAATCTATAATCATGAAGTTATTCCACATAGTTACGCCTGTAACCATCAAAAGTACAGTAAATGGTGGAAGTTCAACTTCAGTGCAATGTGAATGATGTTAGATGATATTTCATGATACTGGATCCTTTGTTGACCACGTTCGTTGAACTTAAATAATACATAGCTTGAAAAATTAACACTATATTTCGGTAGTGGGCGTGAAATAAGGCAGTCTTTGGATTGTAGTCGATTAATTTATTGAACTCTGACTATTGTAAGGTATATTCCAGTATATTTTTGTACTTTCTCTCGTCTATATCTTGCACTCGTGTATTTTCATTAATTCATTTTTCAAAATGATTTTTTACCATATTTTCGAAAAGGAAAATTATTGGTCATACTTTTCCTTTGTGGATGTTATTTAAGCGCTTGTTTACATATCCTTTGGTATTTATTATCGGTCCCTCGTACTCCAGCATGCCAGTCTACTGCATAATGATATCGGTGTACGGTTGGTCAGGAAGCGGTGAATTTATTGTCGCTTGATCTCTCCTTTCCGAGGTGCATTGCTGAAAGCACTAATCAAGGAGTATCAACCGATGCGCTTGTTCATGAATCACGATGAGAACTGAATTTCCACATAACCGGTGATTCTGTAATTATACGACTATCGCATATCCGAGGCTACCCTTTGCGAGTCTTGTTTCATTCTGGAAGAGGGTAAACTTTATGGGCGTATACTCAGAAACCTTCATTACTCTCAAACTGGTGAAGCGAATGGAGTGTTAAATTACCATGCACTACTTTGCATTGCGGCTGCGTCTATGTTGAAGCCTATGAATTATCTTTTCTTTCTTACGAGCTATCTTAGAATATACGGCGTAAGTTTAAAGCGTCTTCAAATGATCGAAGTAGCAAATTTTCGTCTTTAGCTATGTACATTTTTACTATCTAATTTCCTTGGTGTTGTGTCGAAGCTTTTATTATTTAGAATGTATGCCATTCTAAGGTCTATATGTCAAACCATTCAAAAACCCCGAAGATGTATTTGCTGTTGTTTTCAGAGATCTATCTGTATGTAGTGAAATAGTCTTGCCGATGTTTCTTAGGAATAGAATTTAGTTAGAATGAATCATAAAAAAAGAATTGACAGAATCTTGGATGTGACCTTGCGTAATACTTGAGATTGCATTGATATATATTATTTCCGTATGAGTGGACTGTGATAGGATATTTTTTATAATTCCGTTACTACAGCTAATGTGTGTGTGCATTTGATGCATTAAGGAATAAAATGGAAGATTTTAGACATTTTAGTCCAGGCAGAGGCAGTTGTTTGCTACTTAGGTCCAAAGAATGTAAGAAATGAAGTAAAATTCTGAAGGAAGGTGAAAATATCGGGTCAAACATCTGCAGCGTCCAAATGTTTAAGTTTAAAGATGAATGGAATTTTCATGTTAAGTGTGATTTTCCATAGTGAATTAGCGATAAAATTTTTGATATTTAATTATAGTTTAGCCTCTGGTTGTTTGGATTCTGATATGCGATTAAATTTTTTTTAAATTATTAATTATTAAATTATTTGATGTAACGACACCTGCGAAAAAGAGAGCTCCCAATTAAGTTTTCGTTTTCATTTTCAGTCCTGTTTGACGTACTACGCAATTGAAGAATTTTATTTATATATTATGTATTCTACCGGTAAAGGTAGGTTTTGTTGAATGTCAGAGAATCCGCTCCCGGCCTTTTACAATTCCGGGTCCTATCTCCCTCTAATATATCCTTTTTCGCCTCTGCATAAAATCTACCCTTCTTCATCCGTCCATGAAACCTATTCTCTTTCTTCCCCTTCCCCGCTTGCCCAGCATCCTTCCCTCTGTCACACTCTTCAGCAACCCCTCACCCTTTATTACCTCCTTCAGACATCTACCCTGCCGTTCCCGGATTTCATTCAAAAGATTCCTTTCCTCGCCCACCATCTCCAGCAGTCTTCCTTTCCGTCCATCTAACCTTCTCCATTCTTCTCTACACCCACATCTCAAATGCCTGTAGCCTATTCTCGTCCTCCTTTCTCTGGGTCCACGTTTCTGCCCCATACAACGCTACGCTCCATATCAAAATTGAAGAATATACGCTCATAATTCTCGTGGAGCAGTCTAGATAGCAAATTCAAAATGTAGTGATCATAATAGGCAATATACCGGTTTTGGTAAGAATATGGAAAACTGTACTTATATTTTAAGGCCGCAAATCCATGTCATTATGAGTCACTCAATTTCACTCTTTAGTTTGGTACTCACCCTACCTTCCTTTGTCTCGTCCATTAATATTACTTTCTTCCTCCCCATTCTCCTCATACCCAACGTCCTCCCCTCTGTCACGGCCTTCATTAAGACTTTGCCCCTCATTACCTCCTCTGGCATCCTAATTTGTCTCCTCACCCACGATACCAAGCACTTAGAATACAATTGAATTTATTTACTTTCATTTAAATTACAATAAATTTAGAGATGTAATAAAATTTAACATAGAAATGAAAGCTCTAGGTGGGCTCCAAGGTTGAAACCTGAACTGAGCCACCAGCAATTTGTATAATGTTCCCTTCATATGAGCTGTAGTGATATGATGTAATTACAAATTAGTAATACAAAATCATAAAATTACATTGAATATGAATATAAAAACACAGCCTTTAACCATTTTTAAATTTTCAAGTTGTGTTTTGTTTGGTTATGAATAACGGACTTTTAAGAGTGAAGAACAAAAAACAGCAACAACATTTGAATACATTCAACATTTTCATTAAATAAAAGAAACCATCTTAAACATTTTAAAAAGTTTTATTATAATATTTGGATAAAATGTTGTCAAATGTAAATTTTGGTATAATATTTAACACTTAATTCACATAAGGAATCAGAAAAAAGTTTCAATATTTTTATGGGATAGCAGCCATTCTTTAATCATTTTCTTCCACTTATCATGCGTCTTACTTTCCGTCCGCCGTACTTCCTCCTTCCTACTCCGAAAAATCCCTGCAGCCTATCCCTGTCTTCCTTTCTCAGATTCCTCGTCTCTGCTTCATACAACGCCTCTCTACATTGTTATTTCTTCTCCAGCCTCTTCTTTGAATTTTTGTCCATTGCCATCGTCATTAGTCCCTATCTGTTGGTGGACGACTCCGTCCGTATTGAAATTCTCTATTTAATGCCTATGTCCATTTTCCCCCCTACACACTACCCAAGTAATATTTTTATCCGCTCCAATTTGTTCAATGTTATCTTGATGTGTCTTGCTCTCTTTTTCTTTAGAAAATCCCTCCACTGTAGCTCTGTTAGGATTGATCTTTATTCCGCATTTCTCGTGTTGATTTGATTATCTACCTTCCAATGTTTAGAATCCATTTTAAGATCGATAAACTGATGTTTGGTCGTCAGCGAACCGAGCGTAGGCAAACGACAGCATAGCCATTGAATGCGAAAAGACTAAATACGAATCATTTAATGGTTTCTGAAAGTCTAGTAAAGTGCGTGTATATATTTCCTGACAGCGCAAGTAGAAATGAAAAGATAAAAAGAAGCCGAAAAGTTCCCATCATCACTTTTTTATCTTACACCAATCAAATTTGCAAGTGCATAAACACTGCAGATAAGCGTTTCGCCTTAGGTGTATAATTCAGAATGTATTTAAAGCATTTCAAGTGCATGCTCCATATGCCATCATAGACCATAATTGACTACTGGTTACAGCCAGTATTCACTATTTCAACGAATTTTCATTTTTAGCTCCATTATCTTCTATTTAATTGGCCATTAGGGATCGTGATTAAAGCTGCCAATGCGTTGAAAATTCATGATCCAGGTTATTTCATGTACATATATAAAACTGCAATAACAATATCAATATGAATTTCCAAACATTGCATTTAACAAATGATATGGTATGAAGTCACTCGCACGGGTGCATATACACCAGGGTTGAAATTCGCTATGAAAAAATCATTTGACTTGACCGGGATTCGAACCCGGATCTCCCAATTGCCGGTCAGGTGTGTTAGCCAGTTAGTTCAATATATCACCACCAAGCCATCTTCCTTCAAGGCGAATTTCGAGGGGGGTTTATGCGAACTAGATGTTCAGGCCTCAAGTCTACATTGTAGCACATGAGACGAAGTCGTGCTTATAAAGCCAATGCCAAACGACAATGTTGGGTATTAATATTTAATAACGACAATGTTGGGTTTATCCACCGCGACAGTGGCTTCATAAGCACGACTTCGTCTCATGTGCTACAATGTAGACTTTAGGCTTGAACATCTAGTTCGCATAAACCCCCCTCGAAATTCGCCTTGAAGGAAGATGGCTTGGTGGTGTAACTAAGCAATAAGGAGATCCGGGTTCGAATCCCGGTCAAGTCAAATGATTTTTTCATTGCGAATTTCAACCCTGGTGTAATATCAATATGATTGAGAAATTCCCTATATTTGTCTGAAAAAAATGTTAAATGGTCTTTTTTTTGTATTACCGCCGGTGATTAAGAGAAGAGCATGTCAGCTGCTAGAGCATATGTGCTCGAGCTTTTTTTCTGCATCCGTGTTTCTATTTTCTGCTCTACTTCCAGTCGTACTTCTCTTATCAGCATAAGTTGATGGCCAAGCAAGATAGCATGTGAGTCACACACGAGAAAACCGGTGCGGATCTTGTGAAAAATGATCGTGGGCATCGAATAAACCAACTGCTGTGGCTATGTATCCTATTAAACAACAGCTTTTACCAGGAAAAGGCAGAAAGTAGTTGGATTTTAAGATTTCCCGACTAAAAGAGTCATATGACACCGTGGACGTGAACCAAAAAGACGAAGCGTCAAAACTCGCGCTGGCATGCTTAAGACAAATTTCCAACTAATGTTGTTAATTATTCGGCGAACATATGTTAAAAAGTAGTCAAGTTGTCTTTATTGAGAGCTGAATTATCCCTGAGCAGCTCCTGTAGCGTCTGATGAAATATTTGTGAATCAGAATGTAAAAGTTTGGTGTTGTAGTGATAATTATCTACTGCGTTGTTGGTGACATAAAAAGACAAGGACGGTATGAGTTAATTGAAAGAGTTTTTTTCAGGCATGAAGAGTTAAGTGTTAGAAAGTTAAAGAAAACTTCGAAAATGGAAAGTTGAGATGGGGACTATCCAAATACCAGCCAATCAGCCGGAAGGACAATGAGTAATCACTTTGAGATTTTATTTACCTTAAAAATGAAGTTTTACTGCTGCAGTGAGCGTTATCATGTGGAGAAAGGGCAATTTATTGAATTGTTAATTTTTCAAGCTATCACTGCAAACTTAGCCGAAGCTCAATGGTGTTTACTTAGACAGAATTAGAAGCTCGTTTCTCCATCAAAAAGAAAGAGGCAAAATAGGACTTTTCTGCGAATGTGATAAAAACGTACCAACTACGCGTTCCAGTTGTTAACCTATCATCAGGTTCAAAGATTTTTATGCATGGAAAAGGTGTAAACAGGGGCATGTAGGAGGAATATAATAACTTCTGGAGGAGGTAGGAAAGATGATGTTAGACACTTTTTACTCTGTATGAGTCCACTTCGTAACCCCTTAGCTGTTACCTTACCAACTACGCGTTCCAGTTGTTAACCTATCATCAGGTTCAAAGATTTTTATGCATGGAAAAGGTGTAAACAGGGGCATGTAGGAGGAATATAATAACTTCTGGAGGAGGTAGGAAAGATGATGTTGGACACTTTTTACTCTGTATGAGTCCACTTCGTAACCCCTTAGCTGTTACCTTACCAACTACGCGTTCCAGTTGTTAAGCTATTATCAGATTCAAAGATTTTTATGCATGGAAAAGGTGTAAATAGGGCCATGTAGGAGGAATATGATAACTTCTGGAGGAGGTAGGAAAGATGATGTTACACACTTTTTACTCTGTCTGAGTCCACTTCGTAACCCCTTAGTTGTGCATTGTTTGCAATGCAAACATTTTCTGAGGAGAATTTTGCAGTTATCACTACAACTCCAAAAAAACAGTGGTGTCCAGTGAAGATAAATTGACTGAAATTGTACATATGATTTGTATCTTTCCTCTTCTACCGATCCAATTACCAATATGTAAAGTGAAACTGTCAAAAATTTTCTTATTTTAAGCATTGTTTTTTTTGTACTATATCTTTATTTTTATATGCTCAAGAACGTATGTGGGGATGGCAAAATATAATATTTCATTTTATTTTGAAGTTGAGCCAACATTTTTTTCCTATCTTAAGTTTTAGGAGAGAAATTTTGTCTTTAGGTAGTCCGAGCGAGATAGTTCCCTGGTCATAATAGAGACCATAATCGAATTATGCTTTTAAATTTCGTCAGCTGTGGGACACATCAATTAAGTATTGTATTATTAACGGTGCAATAATATAGTTTTACATGACAGAAATTGTAAGTAATTAAATGAAAATATCTAAATAAGTGTTTAACTTGACTCACTTTTTTCGCGCGGTGCGTTTGAAACTCAAAAACGGAAGGTTTTTTGTGATACCCAAGAACCTACTGCGGTGACAATATGGTTACTTTTCAAATATAGTATTTTAGTTTTTTTTACAACATTTAAGTATTAGAAATACCTCATTTTGTAAATAATGTCTCTATGGAGTGCATGCACGTACCATTTTTCATGTAAAAGGGCTGGTATTTTTTGGAAAATATCTCGGAAATTAATGTGGTAAGGGGTTAGATTTTTGGTATCATTGGTAGGGTGTGATATTTTTCTTTAAAATGAGACCAAATCATAGATTTCTAGGTAAAATGATATTTCGCTCAAACTACCTTAAATTGTACCATTCCTGGGTCACAATGATCGACGATTCTCCTCCATGGTATTATAACTGGTATTCATCGACCAAAAATACAAGGAATGTGTTTATGTTTACATGCATCGAAAGGAAACATCTCCCATTGAAACTCGGATTGAGGTATTTATTGGACTTTTATTAGTGAACAATGAAGCACAACAAAATTTTGAAACGGGGACGATCTCTATGGATTGATCGAGTTTCGATCGAATACGATTTGATCAATCATTGGCTTTGATATTCATTGAATGGCACGCTTATTGAAGTAATAAATCCTGAAACACCCTGCACGTGTAATTGTTACTGGTGCTGTCTTTATGGCTGAAACGCGTTGTACGCCTTTATTGAATTAACCCTTTGAGTGCGGCATGACGTGATATCACGTCAAGGTTGTCTTTAAGCTGGTGCTGACGGTATATCACGTCAAGGGTACCGTGAGTGTTCCAGCTTTCACTAGGGAACTTTCATAAGGCCCCCTAGTGATAGCTGGAACACTCACGGTACCCATGACTTGATATCACATCATTGGCACCAGCGTATGAAAATCATGACGTAATATCACGTCATGCCGCACTCAAAGGGTTAATTGAATAGCGCTCTCTAGTTTTTAAAAATAATGATGGAATAGTAAAAAACTGGATTCAGTAGACCAATTTAATTACTTGGGTAGGACTCCAGAAGAAAATGAGTTTGGTGGAAAAGATGCAAGAAGTAAAATTGTGCTAGCAAAGCAAGTATCATGTAATAGAAGGGAATTGATTATGGGAACCATAGGCAGTGAGATAAAGAGGAGACTGACGAAGAATTTGATGGAATGTAGTGTTGTATGGAGCAGAAACGTGGACACAAAGAAGAAAAGATGAGAATAGTTGCAGGTGTTCAAGATGTGGGTTTGTTGGAGTATGGGGACAGAGTGGTGGACGGAAAGGAAGTCAAAATAGGAAGCGGTTGGTATAGTGGGATAGGAACTTCTGGATAAGATTAGGAGAAGGCAAAGTAGGTGTTTGAAACAAGATGAGAGGCGGAGGGTTGCTGAAGGCTGTGATAGAGGGGAAGATATGGGGTCAGTGGGGAAGGGAACGAAAGAGAATAGGTTTTATGGACGAAATGAAGACTAACAGGACGTATGGTTGAATGAAAAACGAAATATTATAGATAGACAGGGCCCTCCGCTTGTAAAAACCAAGAGGAATTATACTCAGTTTCATTAATACTTACCTTAAAAGGTAGATTCTCCGCCGAGCTTAACAGACCGCTTAGCACAGTGAAATCTGCATTAAGCGGCCACCACCGGACCCATAAAATAATGGCCGCTCCAGGAGATGACCACTGGATGCAGGTTAATACATTGGTTTCATTTAAAATTCTTTCTTGAAAAATGGATCTCTTAATGAGGTGAGATACTGAGGATGCTGAAGGCTGTGATAGAGGGGAAGATGTTGGCTAAGCAGTGAAGGAAAGGAAAGAGAATACGTTTTATGGACGAAATGAAGTCACGCAGGGCGTATGGTAGAATGAAAAAATATATATTATCGGTAGGCAGGGCCCTTCGCTGGTATGAACCAAGAGCATTTTTACTCACTTCCACTTCTACCCGCCTTAACAGGTAGATTCGCCGCCGACCTTAACAGACCGCTCAATGCAGTGAAACCTGTATTAAGCGGCCACCACTGGACCCATGACATAATGGCTTCTCGAGAAGGGGACCACTGGATCTGGGTTAAATTTACCATGGTTTCATAGAAAATTCTTTCTTGAAAAATGGGTCACATACTAGGGTGACAGTTCATGGAAGGTGGTCGCCGATGCTGGTTTCACTGTAATGTAACCTTCCACTACGTCTAGCCGGGTTCATTTACCTGAATTTCTCGCTCTTTGGAAGGTTGGCGCATATGCTCTCGCATGACTTCGAAGGGCCGTTGCATTGTGTTCACGCCCGAACCTTCTAAAGTTTGTCTTCAGTAACGACACGGAGGGAGTGGCGATAGGTGGGCAATTTACGCATTTGTGGTGGCAGTAATTGGACTCTTACCCACCTCATTTTCTCGCCTCTCTAGTTCCTAGTCCCATTTATTTCCCTTTCCCTCTCTCACCTAACCTCGCCGGCTACATCACGGCCTCACACCGTGTGCAACACTACCTCTTCTTCCTCCGCCCCTCCCCCTCTCCCATTTCCCCCTTTCGCATCCCTACCACATACACACCCAACCCCCTTTCCAACCCGACAAATCTCCGTGCCTTATCCCGTCACGCTCCCCAGTTTAACCGTTATAATAATTTCCCTTCTTTTTGCTTTAATGGCCTCTTAATCTTAATTCCCAGAACTTTATGGATCAGCACGAGCCGTGAACTTTTTTTTCTCCTCCTAGGCGCATTTTATGTATTTTTTTCCTCTCTCCTGAAATCTGTTAGCTTGTAAGCGCGAGAAATTCACACATGGGTGCATGTAAAGCTGAGGGGGATGGCAATTATGAATTCCATGTTTTTGATAAATTAGACCTCAGACATTTTTTTCTCCTGTTTTTTTTCCAAGGTCAACGCACTTTTCGCGCGGTTTTTCAAGGAGCCGGCAGAGCTCATCACCGTTGCGATATTGATCGAGGGTGTGTTATACGTCTCCATCGCAGAAGCACGCTACCATTTCCTGCTACCGGTACACGATGAGGAAATCCTTGTTGGGGGTATCGGTAAGTTTTGATTTCTTTCTCGTTTGAGGAGGTAGAAGGAAGAGAATGCTTTTTTAAAATGGAATTTTGAGTTACGCCTCAATATTTCAAACTCACTCACAGCTCACTAGACATTAATTCTCGTTGAAGGACCTAAATACAGTTTATTCTAGTGATCATTAATCGACTCATGAGGCTATCTTGTGGAAAATTGTTTCCTTGGGCGACATTTTATCATCAGACTGCTGTAGAACTTGGATAATCTTCAAGGAATTGGGACACGTCATAGCTCCTTTCCAAGTCATACATGTAAGCAATGAGGATGGCATAATTCTTCATAATAAACCTGACGGTGAATATTTGCTGGAAGGATCATTGCAAGATCAGTATAAATTTTTATGAGAGTTATTTTCCCTTCTAACGCTTTTTACTTGCTTTAACGGTTCTGCAGGGCAGGAGAAATTTCAGCAATCCATTTTCAACACGTGCTTGCTGCCCCACATAGAATCTAAAATGTATTTCTATGTAAAATTCCAAATATCATTCCCTCTTTGACCGCATTCACCTGGATATATTAATACTTATGTCTTTCTTTAGCTAAAATGGTAGGTCAGCTTATGAGAGCCCATCAACTACTCAGAAATATGTTTGATTAATCTAGAGGGAGTCCTTTTCTATCATATTTCTTCCAACAGTAAGGCAGCGTGAACATCTTATCATTGCAATCTAGCGTCACAAGAAGCAGGCAGATTGAATTTTATGGTATTAATGGTAGTGATTCGATTCTGTTTTGACCTTGGTGATCGCATGCTATAAAACTTAGCGTTAACTAACTGAAAGGAAGATTTAATCGGAATGTCGACCAAAGCAATAGGTATATATTTTTCACTGGATTTTTTTGCAGAATTCACGAGCAACCCTATCCAACTGGTCTAAAAAGCTTTTCACGTTTAGGCCAGGGAAAGATTGTGACATCATTTCAGAGTAATTTTCAGCTATTGATTATTATGGTTTCTTTTTTATCTCCTTTTCAATTCATATTGACCTAATTTAATGGAAGTTCATTTAAGAATTTATCCCCGCCATTCATCAATTAGTCTTATTTTTGGTGCGACATTAAACAACTTTATTTTTCCTTTCAATATCTGAACTAAGACACTGTGCTCGAAAACTTACGATTTAAGGTACAGTAGATGGGATCACTCCTAGTCTAGAGAAGCAATTGCATTAGAAGTAACAATTTGTACACCTGGTTCGAATTGATGAGCGCTTGCGTGCCTAAGGTTGCAAAGGCAAAATCCGCGTCAAGGCTGTATTATCCATTGCTGCTGACAGATTACTCAAATGACGCCGAACCACTGGAAAAGAAGTGTATGACAAAATTCTTTTGCCATAGAAAATGTAATAATCTTTACCCCTGGTGAAATTTTTTATCAGTCATCCTTCGCCGAGGTTAAGTCCGATGTTCTTTGGCGAAAGGAAATCACTGTTTTATTATTTGAGGGTTTACACTAATTGGCTAAGTGCCCATGTAAAATTGTGTTTTTGTTTTTTTCGTCGTTTCACTACTGGCATTTAAGCTTCGAAGCTTTTACATGTTCGCAAACATTATGATAAAATTTATAGTAGTACATGAATATGATTTTCCATAGCAAACTGCTTTGATAATGCCGAATTTCGATGTTTGATGCTATGCGTAGATGATGCCGGAACAGAATTGTTTTATGATGTAAATTTAGCAGAAAAATATTCCATTTACACCTCTCACGACACAGTGAACTTCATGGTCGAGGAAATTTGAAGGCACTCGCAGAGGAATGGAAATAGACTCCATTAGGTTTACGCGATGTATAAATCAAACAATCCTGGTTAAACATGGCTCTGGTTTAAACGTACGTTCTCGGCTTAAACACGAGTTATTTCGTTGTGGAGAGAGATCTCCATTTCTGGCGTTTCCAAAAATTAACGGTAAAATTCTTACTACACGCAATGGAGTTACTCTTTTGACTTGTTCTAGGTGAGTGACGTTGCAGAGAAGAGTACACAACTTTTTTTTATAAAGCTTCAATTTTTCAGCCTCTTCCCAAAGATCTAACGAAAAGAATGTGATTGTTTTCATGCCTTCTGACGCAGGACTTGAATTTTCTTAAACCTAGTTCCTGGACTTTTCCAACCCCAAAAAGGAAAAGTGTGGGAGATTTTGGAAATGTTCTTATTAAATATTAATACCTTAAATGAGCTAATTCGTTCTAAGGCCTTTCTAATGTATGCCTAATTATCACGCTTTATCACAAGTTATCACGCGTTTACAGCAGATTATCTGCCCAAGCTCCATTTATTTGAGCCCTAAACTATTTTACTTAATGTCGTTGGATGTCGAGAGTGTGATGTTTTGAAAGGTTTAAAAGACATACATGATTAGTTATTATTGATTAGTTATAAATGATTATGTTTTTGGGTGCCCCACTAACTCTCATGCCCGAGGATTCAGCTTCAAATCCAAACGGTGCCGGAAACCTTTCTGTACAATTTGGATCCTTGCAGAAGTACCTAGCTGGCAGCGCGTCAAAGTGCATTGCTACGTTCTTCACTGATTCCAAAACTATTTGAACGTATATAAGCCGGCCTTTCATTGCGTAGGTCTGGTTTTATTTCCAGGTTTACATATTTTCATTCTATAATGGTATAGAAAAATTAAGGGGTATCTAAATGCTCGTTACTCTTCTCCTCGATGACTACTGAGCCAACTGACATGAAAGTTTGCATGATTGTAGCATATGTGCTGACTTGAGATTTACGCTCTATAAATAAAGCCTCCGGGCCCAGGACCCCCAAAACGAGTCTCCTACATTTTATTTCAACAGTAAAAGCATTGACATCAGTCCACAGGTTTCTTTTTATTAGCTTTTTTAAAATTTCTTAAAATCGAGATACAGGGTTGAAATTTTTCTTATTGGATGGAAAGAGGAATGAAGATTACCTAAATAAGTAAGATTTTAAATGGGAAGTAATATTCTCTTCTGTATAGATAGAACTTCAATAAGGTATCTTACTCTAAACGCTCCCGTTGAAAATCGATGAACACTTCCGCTGGAAAAACATAAATTTTCGGGCATAGTAAAGAAGAAATTATAAATAGAATTGTGCTGTAAAAGAATCTTCAGCATTAGGAGAGAGCCTATGATAGGCATCTTGGTCGAGGAGAGGCTGGGTATAAGTTAAATATGGACTTAAGGTTAGGTTAAATATAATAATATCTGTGGCGCGATGTGTTGCAGTTATGGTGTGTCTCAAGAAGACGGCCAGCGTTTAAGAGTATGGAGAAAGTGTGGTGGACGTAAAGGAAGAAAAATAAGAAAATATTTAATGCGGTGGGTGAGGAATGGAATCATGTGAAGGAGAATAGGAGTTAGAGTAAGTGGTAGGCAGGTAATGCGAGGCGAAGAGATGCGTGAGGCCGTGATAGACGGGGGTTTTAAAAAGAAGGAAATGAGAGGAACAGACACAGGTTCTCTGGACAGGATGAGGAGAGGTTAGACGTATGCTGAGACGAGGAAAGAAACTGTATAAGCTAATCAAAGGATCTACGCGCGGAAAAAAACTCAGATCGGAAGTACATTTTTGCCGGAAAGATATAGAATGCATACCTTACCAGGACAAGAAAGGAGGGGTGGTGTTAAGGAAAGAGTGGTAGTGAAGCGGGAGAGGAAATACGAACGGTATTGCAATTGGGAAAGCAGATGGGAAGGGGAGAGGGTGGGATATGGGGTTTTCGTAACTAAAAGCAAAAATCAAGGCGGAGGTGGGATAGGTACCTAGGGAGAGGAAGCGAGGCTGGGGGAAGTGGGAATTCTAATATTATTATCACATACTGTATAAATCTGTCCTATTTGCGGAACATTGCATGCTATCAAATGTTCTATGTCTTCTAACATGGATTCTTCCCCCTATATAAAGCCTGAATCCGTTGAAAGTTCAGTCGTCTGCCGCGACAAGCGGAATTATTGAGGTAGGCAGCGGGAGAGGGGGGTTGAGGGACCTCCCAAAACTTGGAGGTATTGGGAAAAATGAGAGTTCTGCCTCAGAATAATAAATGGTCGCTTCTTCACACGTCTAAGGGGGGAAAAGGTAAGAATTAGGTAGTTTTCAAGAATAAAAGGTAGCCTCAAGAAACTCAAGAAAGATAACTCTAGAAACGAGTCAAATTGTACCAGAATGGGATGCCCTCCCCCCGAATTCAGACTCGTTCCCCTAAGTCTAAAGCCTGGCTACTTCATTTGGAGAAATTAACCAAACAACCACCATAATACAACTAGGTCTTAGCAGCGCATGTTGGAAGGAGCTTTTTAAGTTAAATAGAGTTCAGTGTATAATAACGAGCGGAAGGATACCTATCTGATCGTTTACTGAAATGTTCGTCCACCTTGGACGTCTAATTGTGAAGGACTATTTTATGCCACTATATTCTATTAAATATACTTGTTTCCCGAAATGCCTGCATTCAATCTTCATTATACCCGCCGCTCCGAGAATTTACCGTCTTCCAACAAGCACATGACTGCACAGGTTCGAAGCCTCCGAGAATAACTCTTGCCTCTTCTGCTTTCTGAAGAAAGTTCATCCGGTACAGTGATTATGGCTGCTATGCCCCACACGCTGCTAGTCAACAATCGGTAAACGAAACCCGACACTACTGAAAACGCACGCTCTCAACTCGAAGACCATGCCGCGTGAGTTGAGGAGAAATTTATTTCCCCCTTCCGTCTTTTTTGCATTGTCTCTCCTTCCCTCCCTCGAGAGGAGTGTCGTTTCACTTCTCGTTCTGTCCCAATGCGCCACTTGGCCGTCGCGAGCACAACGGCTGGAATAGGGACCCTTGTATACCTGGAACGTGCTCCAGTCGGAGAACTGACAACTCCAAACAGGCCGGTTCACATTGAACATATAAACATATATGAGGAACGTAAATGTAGGGGGTCTTGCCACAGTGGCGGCTAATGTCAGGGCTCCCCATCCCGAGGGCCCGTGTTCGAATACCTGCTTTTTATTGTAATAAGATAATCAACCGGATTTCACTTCATCCCTCACGCGCACCATCGCGAATATCCATCCTCTCCTCCCACAACCCCGCTAAAGAAATGCCTACCCTCGTTATTGCCATTGGCAATGGGCAACAGTTATGCTCCGGTATCCGAGGATGCTCTATCCGATCGAAGGGAAAAATATAGGTTAAATATGTTCCGAAAATTTGATGCAGACTATTTTTTCCGTGCGTTCAACATATTTTGCTAGAGCCAAACGATTGTGGTAGAAACGATCACAGGCATAAGATTTAGGAAATAGACGGCAGAACCGATATATTTAAAATATCATTTTTTCCATGCACAATATGGGACCATAATAGTTGCGATAGATAATTTAACTCTGACTAGGTAAAATTGGTTTTTGCACTGTGCTAAATATTTTTACATCATTATTAACCTCGCATGTAATATCCGGCATGATATACTCTTGTGTAAGTTATTACCTTATAGTACTATTTATTTGTTGCAATTTATTTGTTAATAATAATAGCCAGTAGTTGTATATAAAGTAGTGTACTGCGTGGTAGCATGTTCCTGTACTCCCCTAGTCTCTGGTCTGACCGCGCACTGTTCTTCTGACTGCTTTTGGCCTTCGCCTGGCATCCGGGGGAACGTGCGTGGTTAGGATTTCAGCTGGGATGAGGGCTACATGCTTGGTGTGGAATCATGCCTTGTGGTCTCTTGCACTCTCTACTCTTGTACTCTCTCTCTCTCTCTCTTACACTCTAGTGGTGGCTTGCACGGTATTTCGTAGATTAGATGTTGTAGATTTGTGTCACGGTGATTCTTTCGGTCTCAAAGGAGTATTAAGGCTTACTTCGTCCATGCCTGGACATATCCGTTAAAATTAGATCAAAACTCATACATTGAAGAAATTAGATGAAGCATTCTGGCTCATTTTTTTGAGAGGGGAAATTGGTAGGAATGTATAATTAGATGAAATTACTATTGGGGCAATTAATGGACATGGCAGGTTTAAATGGTAGAGAATAAAAAATCCTCTGGATTTGTACAGGCGCAGGCCCATAACTCCTCACATATCATTCATCACATGTCCTATCCCACTTCATCCCGTCCATATTCATTCATGTTTTTTCGCCACAATGAGCAATTGTCCACACGGACTCCACCTCTACTCTACTCTTATCTTAGGAAATCGCTTCATTTTCACTTATTTTCCCTCTACTTTGACATTTCCCAACATTTGATTTCATATTCTTCCCCTTCTTCTCTTTTCCTTCTCCATTCCTTCCGTCCCTGTCGTTAGCGGACAGTCTATTCTCAAGTAATGTCCTGTTCAGTTCTTTCATTTCCTAATTGTTTCCATCATGGCATTTCCTTGCCTATTCTCCTCAATACCTCCTCATTTCTTGCTTTATCTTTCCAACTCACTTTTTCCATCTTCCTCCATATCCACATCTCTAGGGCTTTCAGTCTTTTTTCATCTTCCTTCTTAATTGTCCAAATCTCTAATCCATATAATGCCACACTTCATATATCACATTTTGCTAGCCTCTTCCTCAGTTCTTGGTTCATCGATCCACAGAGTAGCTTCCATTTCCTTTGAAATCCTTCTTTTGTCATTGCTATTCTTCTTATATTCATTGAGCAATACCTTTCCTCAGTAATCATACTACCTAGATACGTGAAACTCTCCACTTGTTCAATCCATTCTTCTTCAAGTTTAATCTGAAATTTCTCTCCTTTTCCTCCAGTAACCGTGAGCTTCGTTTTCTTCTTGTTCATCTTCATTCCATATTCTATACACATGGTGTTGGCTGTCCATAATGCCTATTATTTATTCTCTCCTTCCCCGCTGGACAAACATTCTCCCCTCTATCAAAGCGTTCGACATCCCATTGCCCCCCAATATCTCTTCCGACTACCTACGCACCCTCCTTCTAATCTATTCATTTCCTTTTCCAACCAACCATGTCACTTTCTCGCACGTTTTTCTTCTCCAAACCCAAAACGCAATCGCCTATTCCCGTCTCCATTTATCAGAATCCAGGTTTCAGCGCTCACCTAACAACGCTACATTCTGCATTAACCTCTTCACCAGCCTTATCTTTATATACATAGACATGGTCTATATGCATCTACATTCCTCCCTTAAATCACTGCAAGATGTTAGGACCTGCTATGTATAGGAGAAGGATAACGAAAGTGGAGGAGTGAACAAATAATAATGTCAGCTTTATTGGAGCGATACTGAATTATAAATTCTTTTCTTATCATTACAGAATTAGTACAAGCCTTGCTCTTGTAACGGACATTCTTTTTCAGTAACAAAATTCTATCCTTCCTTAAACGAATTGAAGCTACTGAATAGTGTGTGTCCGTCAGTAACATCACCAAGTAATCATAACTCATCGAAATGTTTATTGGGGAGGATTGGAAAATTAACTGAATACAAAACACAAACATGCAAAAAATAACATAAAATACGACAACAGAAATTTTTCTTCACGATTTCTTCGTCTAGTTGGTGTACAGCTTCTTGTGCCTATAAAATTGAGGTATTTAACACATGGTAAAGGATAAACTCACAGAGTTATGCCCTTATTGGCGAATGATTTTCCCTGGCGGGATGCGAACCGGGGGCTACTAGTGTTGGGTACATGAAGCGATACGACAGGTGTCATTGCTGGTATTGGGTAGAGAGTATTATTGTACCTTTCATATTGTACCTTGTGATACATAGCTTAAGCGTTGGCCATATTCGATACGTCCAACTGTTAATGTAAATGGAGGTAAAGATAAAGTTTCTGTAGAATAGTACCACCTTAAGGTATCGCTATGCATGATATTCAGTTAATTTGACCTTATTATAGGGATAGAGAACCATGTATTCGAATGAATCCATAATATCATTCACTTACCCCATTAATTTTTTATAATTAGGCTATAAAATAGGAGCTTTTTTCCGTGAGATATGGACCAACTTTGTGCTCACAAATGACATCATTGAAAATAACAAGAAAATGTTGATGCACAGGTTGTGTCAGAAAGGCAAAAATGCCTTTGTATTTTTTGTATTTTGTTTCAGAATTTCAAAATTTTCATGTCAAATATTTCATAATTTCATATCGTTCAAACTGTCTATTCGCACCGGTTTACTTTCTCTTTAAATCGAAAATATACACCTATAGCTGTGTAGGCATTTTCATCTCAGCGCGTGAAGCAAATGATTTATGTCGAAAGTTCGGACAAGTGTATTTATTATGACTGAAAAGTTCATTCGTAAAGGCCTAAGTTCATGAGTCTCTTATATTCTCTACCCTTAACCCTCTATGGACATAATTATGAAACATCAGCATGAAAAAAAGTTTTTACAACATTAGTTATTAAAAAATTGCTGCTCTATTTCTTTTTTAAAGTGCTATTTAAGCATTTTAAAAATGCAATTGATTTGATTATAACATTTATTTTGAAATGTGACGTATTTCTATTGTATATACTTAATTTAAAATAATACTTTAGATAATAATACTTACACATGTATAATTTAACATTACCTTAATAACGCACCTTTTTTAACTTTTTCTTCCAATTTTTTCTTCATGTGACAGCTGAAACTATTTGATTTCAGAGCTCCGCCAGGCACGCCAACGTCAGTGAATAGCGTCACCTATTCACCTATTCAAATTGTTTGACAAACCGCCGAAAGAGACGTAACTTTCCACACACATAATCCGAAGCGTTAAAATTCTGTGTAGCGCAGCAACTAAATGGAAAAGCTTCTCAGAAAGCGGATATTTCAATGATTTTGAAACGTTAAAAATCTGACTCGCTCGTTCATAGAGGGTTAACAACTCTACAATTAGCTTATCACTATTGCTAATCACTTCGTAATTTTTGCGACTGCATGCGTTAAGAAAGTAACAGTGGAATATTGTCACTATTTTGACTTTGGGTAAAATCTCTCTTAAAACTGCTTTATGTCTTTACCTTTCCATCCAGGCGTCGATGTCTCCGCGTGCCTACCCCGATCCGGCAAACCCTTCCTCCTCTCCCGCCCCTCCTCAGAACGCCCTCCCACCCCCACGCAGCGCCGCAAGCGGGTGAAGAAGCAGGCGGAGGATGATGAGGGAGGGATGGAGGGGGAAAGGAGGGAAAAAAATGACGAACTGTAGGCGACTGTCTCCTCCCACAAGACCCCTCCCACCGCCATTGCTCCGTCTCTCTATCCCTCCCTCCCGCCCCCCCTCCCTCCCGCGCTGCTCCTGCGACTGTGTGAAAAGCGCCCCGGGGCATGGGCCAATCAGAAGGTGGGACAGTCAGTCAGGAGAGGAGGGATATGTTCCGCTCCGCGGTCTTCCATAATGAAACGTGAAAACAAAAGAGGAAAGTTCTCTCTGCGCCTGCTTTATTCCTTATCGGCGACACTCGTTAAATTCCCTTTAATACTTTTCGATGGTGATCATTAGTTGAGTAGGGAGGGAGTAAATCAGGGCGACCGGTTTGTTTTAGCGTTAGATGATTTTATGACCAGTTCGATGGCAAATATTTTCAAGAAAAACACTGTTTTCATATTTGTTGGTTTTTCCAGATTATTAAACTTCAAATAATAACTTCGAATAACCTAATAGGTTCATATGCAAATAATTACTTATTACTAAATAAGAAAAATTATATAGCTGGAAAGTATGTCGCTAATTCAAGCGACAACCTCCTGCCATTTTTTGGACGTGTCCAAAGAATTTTTTTACGGTCCACTATGGACTTCTCTGTATTTATTTTTAAGTGGAAAAATGCAATAGTGTTTGGAGCTGTACAGTGGAGTATTTCCATTGTTATTAGATAAAATTAAAAACTTAAATTCGGCTTGAAACCCATGGATATCTACAAATTACCTATATTTTTTAATTTCCTCCCATTTCCCTGAAGTTTATTGTTGCGTTGGTGTCATAGTTTGGATCTAATTTGTGATAAAATGAAAGATTTAATGCTGATTTCTTAAGGAGGTTGTATTCTACGATTGATCAGACTGAGTAAACCGCGGAAACTAATTTCCTTAGCCTATTTTTTGGTCGCTAAAATCATTCTTGATCGCTAAAATGCTCCAGATTTCCACCCCTACCTATCCTTTGTTACAGAGCATGTTTAATTTACTTGGTTTAGATCATCCAATTCAAAGGTAGAAATACAATGGTTGATGCGCGTCATTTGTCTTGGGCTGACTGAGGTAAAGGATGTTCGGCGGACACCACTTATGCCGCTGCGACGGAAGGGAAAGGGGAGGATGTAAATGTCGGTTAGGACTAGGCAACAGGTGGCTGCGAGAGTGCGGGGGCAAGGAAGTGTATTGGGGGAGCAAATTTAAAGAGAATGAAGGACCTGGTGTGAAAGAGAATTGGTGGCGCCAAAAAAGACGGTGAATATAATAGCCTATAATTGGAAACGAGGCGGAATAGAGTATGTCGGCTGCTCTCAACATAATCAGCATTTTGCTGAGGACTTAATTTCATCCAAAGTTACCAGATTTCGCGATCAATTTCTGGCATTCACCTACATCTACAAAATACCATGCAATCCAACTCCCCATAGTGTGTGGTACGGGGTGACTCTACTTCAGGCATGCAATACTTGTCTCTGATCAAATTGAAACCTAGTTAGCTCTCCAGGCCGCTATTTGAAGCACCAAAAAGCAGTTAAAAGAGATCAACGCAAGCCCAAATTAGAAACAAAGGAAGTGTTACGTTAGTTAACTTGCTAAACATGCAGTAAACGGGTTATCATACTACAGCTGCTTATCACCAAAAATACTTTTTAAATTTTGTTATAAGTGCTAGTAAATCGTCCATATAAGAAAACGATACATGATGCTTCTACTATCATGCGGTGATAGCCGTAGTGGTTAGTTATTAAACCCATGTCTAAAAAATGTAAAGATTTTTGCCTCCAAGACAGTTGTCACTGTACGATTCTCTAGTCATAGCGGGGGAGTCCAGTGGGTCACGGGTTCGGCTGCTAAATGCTCGTGTCCGGATGATTACCTGAGCTTATCAAAGCTGTGTGATATTCCGGTGAACTGAACTATCTGATTAACAATGAACGACAGATGGGACGGATATGCTCCCCTAACATGTCAATTAATGCGATGGAAGGCTTATCAACTACCGATCTAACCGAACTTACGGCTGAAGAAATTAAAGTTTTCAAACGACCAGGAGTAGAAACTTGAGCAGTCTGATTCTGACTACCGGGCGAGCCGTTACATATTCTGCAGGCATTTCCTCTTACGCTCCTCAGAGTTGACTTCCCCTTAGACTCCTTCGATGGCTGAGGAGATTGTTTCATCTGTTTCATAACATTCCAAAATTATTCTGTTGAGCATGCAACATGAGTGTTTCTTCCTCTGCTTTGAATTCCCCTCCTTCCAAGTTAAAAAAAACTTGTCTTGTTTTATAACTCGGTGTACCTCTTGATGTCCTACATTTCAGAAAAACACCTATTCTTCCACACATTGTTCCACATTGAAATGGCGCACCTTTTGTTTACGGGCGTTAAAATCCCTTCGTTACTTACTACCTCCATTTTTAACGACCCCCCCTCCCACCTGCGGATTTCTTTCAGGGATTATTTCCCCACATCTCAATGCTTCTTCGGCTCTACTCAAGTCTGTCATTTGAAGGACTAAAAGGGGTCTGTAGTTCATAAAAAATGTAAATACCAAAACCTCCACCTTATCTAATCGCAGGCCGCGATAACCTGGTAAATTATTGGTGCTCACAATGTTCATGTTTGCAGTCTTCTTTCTTCTGTGCCTCTTGCATTAATGGTTCATTAAATAGCTTGAATAAAAAGTGAAATTAGAAATGAAACGGCTTAATTTATACAATTATGGTGACCGACGATAACATTCCCCCAATTTTATCTGGATTTTTAATATTTATTTTAAACGTTGTAGATATGGTTTTACTACTACTTCGTTTAAACGTGTTCCTGAAATATTTTCCGCAACCATCGGCCAATACTGTCTTGCAAGGACAGTTTTACCTGATTATCAGTTGTACAGCTATATTGCGACAACTTTTTCGGTAATTGTTATTGTTATGAACAGTCTCTAAGGATAGAGTATTAGTTAAAATGGCGATATTAGTCTATTAAAGGCTATTGTAATATCACCAAGAGTAATGCTTCGTTAAAAAAGGTCAGTGTTGGAAGGTGGGACGTAACGGTGACGCCTCACCAAACGCGGGTTGGGTCACTATGATGCCCGGAAGTCAATGCAATTTGAAAGACTCCAGGAGATCGGTCGTCAACCTTTCCTATTCATATTTGCGTTGAATTAAGCTGTATAAAAAAACCTGGCGCACTCAAATCTCCAGCCTCGGTTACTTAGTTGATGACTGGTGGACTTTGCAACATACATATCGTAATGTCGGATTCCACCTCATCCGTGGATGTTTTTGTCGCCTGATGCCTTTCTCACGCGTAATAAAATTACCCAGAAAAGAGCTTACCGAAAACTATATCAGTTCTCTTTAAAGCAATTTCAACGAAATAGTACTACTTTACTTAAAGCTTGGCTTTACGGAAAAGTTTCATTGTAGGAAAGCGCAGTTTGTCAATCATCAGTTTTACTAATGATTCTGGCAAAATTTCAGCCAACTAAATCGGTAAAATGCTATTTTTTACTCTCTCACCCATCGCTATCGCCTACAAGAACACGCAGGCAATGTTTCACGCAAACCCATGCATTGGTCAAAGTTGCCCCTCCAACCGTCCTAAGGAAGATCGTCATTTTGATGGGGCATTGTAATGACTCATCACACCCCTCGGGGCTTTGGCCACGATGATGCCCTGGGGACCGGTGTATTTTTAAAGCCTTCGAAAGATTGGCCGGCTACCTTCCCCGCGATCGGTGACGTCTTCCCGTGCCCCCCTTTCCCCTTCCCCTCCACCCCCTCCCTCTCGCCTTCCTACCCCTACTCCTCCTGCAGCTCGCCGGTCCCTCCCCCTCCCGCCTCCCCGCCCGCCCCACGCCCCCACCCAACACACCGAGAGTCCACCGCCGACGCCCCCTCCTCCTCCACTCGCTCGCGCCCTTCCCCGCTTCTTCCTCGCGGAGAGCTCAACCATTCCGTCCTCTCCTCTCCACTGCGGCGGTAGCCTGTGCCCCTGGCTCACTGAAGTCCGTCAGTCGGGGCTCACTGCTCGTTCGTTCCAGTCGGGAGGGCTCCGTCTTCCGAAAGAAGGGCTCCTTCTTCTTCTTGCCTTTTTCTCGTCGTGCGCGGAAGGCTCTCTCTCCCTCGGAGCAAAGGGCGCCCCCCTCCGCTATATCGGGGAGAACGGAGCAACTCGAGCAGAAAAGCCGTCCCCCTTTTCTTCAGTCGGGGGAAGAAGAAGCTTTGGCACGCATTGGTTAACGCATCAGCGGCTTGACTCCGGGCGGTGGTGCTCTGGTGATCGCTCGCTCCTCTTCGCCCCCTTTTGTGGAAGCACCAGGAGTTGTGACTCGTGCCCGCCCCCCCTCTGTGGCCGATGAAGACGACTGTCAACCATCTGACCCCGGTCCTCGCATCGTGGGAGTGTTATTGTTGTTGTTGTAGCAGAGCCGCAAGCCGACTACCGCAGTCCTCGGGAATGTTTGTTTGGGTTTCGTGCTAGTTGACAGTGTGTGGAAGACTGTTTGTATATCATCTGTCCCTATAGAAGTTTGTGCACGTTTTAATGGATTCTCCCTGCACCAGAAGCGCGAGAAATACTTTACGTTGTGTTGGTTGAATTGCGGTGAGAAGGACCCAGATAAAAATAATTCGGCCGTTGAAGTCTCCGCGGACCCGATTTTGGTGATTCCTACGGCCGAGTGTGCACGGAGAACATCCGCGTCCCTTTAGGGTACGGCGTCGCCCTCGGGGAAAACAAAAGGTAAGGAGGATTTTTCACTCCCGTTCCGGCGCCTTTGATTTGGGATCTTGCCCGTTTTCGGTGTTATAATTGCGTGCTCTGCGTCGTGACTGTGCTTCGCGTCTCGGACTTTCTAAAGCACCCCATCGTCGAGTGACTTTTGTAGTTCAGAATGTGCTAATACTAGGAAATGTTGTGTTGAGGCTCTTCACGAATGTATGTTTCTCGTTCGCTTTGAAAATCTTTGATATTTCAGGGTTTCGGAAAAGAGAAAATAGT
This sequence comes from Ceriagrion tenellum, assembly GCA_963169105.1. NCBI lineage: Eukaryota > Metazoa > Arthropoda > Insecta > Odonata > Coenagrionidae > Ceriagrion > Ceriagrion tenellum. The sequence goes on from OY720637.1 coordinate 63,663,105, forward strand.
CGTGTGTTCATATGATTTTCCTTGAACATTGTGATTTTTTCAAGTGCACCATATCCTTTCGATTAGTTGTGTTGGTGGTGTTCTTAAATCCTCTTGAAAGATTCTCGAGATCGCACTTTTATTAATAAACCGGATGCTAGTATTAAAAGGCTTTTTAATCCAGGGAGAATTAGATACCTAGCAAGCGAATGAGAGGACTGTTTAGCAGTGGAAGTGATTTCTACCTGAAGAGTGAAGTAACAATCCGTTTATTTTGTGCAGCAAAGGTGGTTAAAGGCAGGTTATACTTGTTGATACGTAGGCTCTGACATTGCTACTGTTGTAAGACTCGCACTTTATGTTCAAATACGAGCCGTTTTGTCTGAAAACGTTTGGCCTCCTTCATGTCTATGGATATGTGCCAGAGAACACTCCGTTCTCTGATTCACCTGTGGTTCCACTTGTTTTGTCGCTCGATTGGAGATTTTCCAATTTCCTTCAAATCCCCTAGAATTCTAACTCTGCTTTACAATTGCCGTTTTACTTTTCATGTACGAAGATAGTTTAGTGGATTAGTATGTGCAATAATTGTCTACAAACGCTGCTTCAAAAGTTATTCTGGACACTTAATCAAATTGGATTGGTGAATTTAGCTAGGTCAAATGGCGTACACGGTATCATGTGCTGTGGACGCGTGCAGGTACTATAAAACTTTCTAAACAATTTATTAATATGAAATCACCTTGCCTATTTTTTATTTATGGAAATTTTAAATTGAAATCAGCGTTGTATTCGTGTTTCCCGCAGGGCGTCATTGTTTTCATTTTTTAGCCCTGCGAAAGATAGAGAAAAAAAATAATATATCGAATTCTCTTAGAAAAGACACCTCGCGTTTTTTCATTTAATCATATTCAGGAAAATCGTCTGTGAATAAAATCAAGTACTCCTTTATTGGAACCAGGAAATTTACCTTAGAAGTTCAGGTCTATGGATATCGGTATTGTACAGTCGAAGGTGTTTTCGATTTGGGAACTCTGCTTTTGACTGGATAGGATTTTTTTCTTCAAAATTTAATATCTGAGTGCATGTTTGAAACTGTGACGTAACACCAGCCTTCTTTGTCACCTAAACTCTGTGTCATATATCATTTAATGCCGATCATTGAGTAATTCCTAGTGGTGCGAGAACTACATGCTCTGCTTGACTTACCATATTTCCCGTTGGAAAGACATCAAACACTATGCAGTTTCATTCTCGGTAAACTAAAATTTCCATGCTTCTCGGGGCTCACCGTTTCTGAAAGAATACATTTATTCGGTTTAGCATCATCTAGGTATAATGTATGATTAGTCTTGTCACTAAAAACTCCTGGTAAATCAATCTCATGGCGATGGATTGAAGGAATCGCACACTTATCCGATTTTGTTTTAGTACCTCCACCGTGCGAATAACCTCGGATGTACTTAATTTTTCTGTGATAATTATTTTTTTGAACATAGGTTGTTTTAAACTTCAACTTTTATAGCTCTTCGAAGGAAACCCAATTTGCTCCTCGGCTCATCCGTAGTAAACGAAATAACCGTAACTTACGCGGAAAGACGAGGCATTTCTAAAACGGACGCCTCTCGAAACTTAATAAATGCTTATAATCTCTTCATCGTCCGCTCGCCTTCCTGCTTTTTCAGTGCCTTGGGTAACGAGGGAAAAACCCCATGAGGAGGTGGAGAGCAGGCAGCACATCTTGTCTTGCTCGTACATTTCAGTAGGCGTATTTATACGTATATACTGCCCAAGTCCTCGGAAACTTTCGATGCGCTATTTTTTTCTTCCGGTGCCCAGCAGTCTTTTTATCCGCGGTTCTTTGTGATTTTTATGCATTGCCTTAGTGCCCGCGAGCCATTGTGCCCCGCGTTGGCCTTGAGGGGGCCCGGCGAGTCTATGTGCGTGAGTTTGTGTGTGTCTGTAAGTTAAGAGTGAGTGCGCGCGCGCGATGGCAGTTTTTTTCACAAACGAATTTTTTCGTGAAAGCAATGAGCGTTCGGTCTCGGGAGGACTCATCTGAAACAACCTCCCTTGGGACAATTTTCTCTCTCTCTCTTCTGAATCGCTCTGGAAATGGGCACCGCTATAGTCTTTTTTAATGGGCCATTCCTTCCCCCCTCTTCCCTTCTCCTGCTGCTTACTGGCAGTCATTTCACCTTCGCGGAAAGGATTCCTAAATGCGAGAGAAATGTAGAAAAGATGAGGAGGGAACGAGTTTTAGGCGTAGGAAGTTAGAACTGTAGGTATCGCGGCATCCCTTCCGTCGAGAGGTTACTATGATTGCCCCCGTTTCCTAAGTGGTGGGGCGATCAGTCGACTGTCAATTTTGTCATTCACTCCTCGGTGTGGAGTCCCATCCTGATCGATTAGAAATATATTTACTCTACTTCTCTTGGAATCCCGTCTCCTAATAAGCATATGAATAGTCTGCAAAGTTGCGAATTATACCTAGAAATCGCAACCACCATTGGTAAGAAAAACGATTTACAGCATTTTATTAAGTTTCGTTGTAAATTTTGTAGCAAATTGCCTCGCTTTCGGTGTCAAATATATTTTGCGATATTGCGCCATGAAAGTCTTGTCGGCCCATTATTCGAATAACAAAGAAACCTGGAGGAAGTTGATATAAGAAAACGAAGGCTTTTAATTTTATAATGATTACTTGTGACTTATTTGTTCCACATATCCTTTGATAAGTGGTTTTTTATCTATTTAGTTATGTGGAAATGTCACTAGTTATCATTATGCTGAAAGATTCCATTCAGTTGCTCCTATAACCACCAATGCTTTTAAATTTGTTTGGGGACAAATGTATGTTTAGAAGTTGTCGCTTTCAATTCATTCCGGGAAACTTTTCCGTTTAAAATATGTTTTCGTCAAATTGGAGAATTCTGGCACTGTCTGGCTAGTTCGTCATGTTATAGGTTATTTGACTACCGATATTTATAAAAAGTATTAGCCGCGGCATTTTCTCTTGCAATCATGGTCACTTTTGGCAGCGCAAATTTAATTGCGGCATCAACCTTTGAAGTTCAGCAATAGAACTTTTTATGGGGAAAGATTGTGATTTTTTTGCTGTAAAAGTGCCCGAAAGTTAACTATAGTATTAGTAAAGGAAGTAACGACTCCTTTATCTTGCATTAACGGAAAAATGACTTTGAATAATAAAACGTAAATTTCGCCAGTTTAATCAAATACCTTAGCTCTATTATCTCATTATTTTCAACCGTTTTTCTTACAACCTTTTTTCTGCTGCTCGAAATATACTTTGTAAAGTTTCTATAAAGAGCGCAATAACGTATTTGATTGTTGTGAGTAATCCTGTTTTTCTCATGTTAGGCATCATCTTATGGTACTTTTTGCAAGCCCACTAATGAAAACTTTCTTCTTTAATACCGCTCTACAACGTTGTGCTGTAAGGGAGTTCCTTATTGCATTCGGACCGCACACACGCGGCAAGGGGGTCATTTGCAGTTTCTTATCTCCGCGTTAACCATGCTATTTGAAGTCGGTACTCTAGATTGATAGATTTGAGACCAAATTAGGGCGCGTAATAATGACCAAATATTGTATTCTTTATCGTAAAAGTCTCAATCCGAGGGTGTAATAGCGCATTGGAACTAGTTCGCACGCATAGCGGTAAAACTTTAACAACTATAATTTCGGGTGCAATTCCATTTCGCGAGCTCGCATTATATGGGGGGAGGGAAGCCCAGATGTACAATTGTGCAGGCGGATCCCCCGCGAAAAACATCGCTCGCTCAATTTCAGTGAAAAGTATACGAGGCAGATTGAAACCGAGCCGTCTCTCTCTTGAAGCTTTTCGGCCCCGACGTGCGAGTGGGGCACTCTCACACACACTATCTGTGTTGCTTGAGAAGTGGCTTCCATCCTTCCCTTCCCGGTGTGGCCGAATGGAGCTCTTGGTCATTGAATGGCTTCATCACGGACGCGGGCTATCCCATTAAAAAGGCGAGTTAATAATCATTCTCTGGGCTCGAGTCCCCCCGGGGCGTTTTCGAGATCTCTCGGCCGCCGGGGGGCGGGTGGAATCGCCGGCGGGAAGGAGTGGGATTGTCCGCCGTATTCCGGGCTCTCACTTCCCCGCTGTACATCCCCGGGTGGTTGGATGGTATCGCCGCCGCCAAATCGTTCTTACCGTAAATCGCTTTTCCGGAGATTCACCGAAATTTTCCTGCCCGTGTTTGAATGAATCGCAAAATTTTTATGGCGAAATATTAGTCGGGATTTTGTGGGTGAAGGATAGTCATTGAATATACTGAACTTCGTGACCTCTTGTAAACGCTGGGACATCAAGCGACCGAACGTCAAGTGGAAAATTCCCGACTTGCTAATGAAATTGAGTCTCAAGGGAGATGAAATGTAAGGCTTCCTTGTCATTACAATGAAATGGCACGTTTCCAAAAAAATAACTGTTACGGGACGTTTTAATTTCCTTGGCATTCGTGTGATCTATCAGTCTCCTAATTATGGCTAGGTAAGCTGAAACGCGTTGTGATATATTAATGGTTTATCGTGGAAAAGTTCTATTGCCTATTGATAATAATCAGATTTGCTAATTTAAAATTTTATACCGATACTTTATTCATAATTCGCCTGCAGTGTGATGGTTGTTATGTTTCGAATGACTCGTTTTATTACGTTCCTATGGTTCTTTTGCCTGAGAGAGCTGCTTGGCATCCTGCCTACTGCCTACGTATATAGTTTGTTTATTATTGTAAATATGGTATACGCAGACTCGCAAAAATAATATTTTCGATCCTATATCTATTTGAAACATTTATTTCCATATACTTGCTGCCATTTCATCTGCGGCTCGGTAGTTGAAATTTTAGATTGACTCTTTGGTATTTCAGCTGGAAGAAGTAGAACGAATTACGACGCCTGCTGTCATCGAGAAATATTTTTCATTATGAATATTATCGTAGAAGTTTCTCTTAAATTATTCAGCTCGTCCTAAAGATCACCGGGTAGTTTTAATCGGATACTTGTTCCAATTTAGCCTGCGGTTCATGAAATAATAACTTCTATCTTCACTCGTTTCTATAAATCTCCAATTTTCTCGCCCGTCAGACCTGTGTTGGCTGCCCTAGCTGCCTCTATAATTCGTTTATGTTGTACAACGTGCATCCTTGGATTTGCCCAATCAATCCTATTTGCTACCGAATATGTAGTGCGATTTTACTGCAGATTCCAGTTCCGTTTTTTTCTGTAAAACGATGTTCCAAAGATTAGATGAAGTGTCGGATCATGTTTTTTATCTCTCCTTTTTTAATCGGTACGTGTTCATGCAGTTCCTGTGATCTGCCGAAAATTTCGTGTCAATCTATTGCAAATGTCGCTTCCGCAGATTCACCGAAGTAATTCTACTCCTAATTATTCAACTGTGTGAAATTCATAGTGGAAAAATCATCCGCCTGGACTCAGAATCGAACCCAGATCCTCTTTTTCCCTTTTTCTGCCATGTTTACAACCTTCTGCATCAAAGCTTGACCTTTTCTCCTCCTTGATTTTGAGTTAATGGTTAATTCAGTTTTTTGTTTCCATAGTGTTGCCATTGCCATCGACAAGTGCAGAATGAAATTTTATTCTTTTTAATGCATGAATTTTAATCTTCCCTATGCTGTCATTTTCATTTCCATCCCTTAAGTGTTGTGCCTTGCAAAACGAGTAAAATTTGACGCAGCTTCAAAGTATAGTGTTTGTATCACTTTGATGTGCAGAAATTTATACGGAGAGAACTGTACGAATTATAGTTACAATTAATAATCTAATATTAAAAAATTATAAATATTATATTCAACTATATGGCAGACAACGGAATCCTGAGTGGGTTTGCGAGAAAAGACACGAATCGCATTGAATTCTGTGACATAAACTTGAGTATTTACGCTGATTTTCATTATTCCGCATTAGCATAACATGGCTAAACGGTTTTTAGATGCCGTCCTCAACCATATGCAGTTCTTTGACTCGTATTTTCCCGTTTTTTAGGCGAAACTTGAATTCGCACGGGCGTGCTTGTGTAAGTCGTCTCCATGCCTGCTTGGTCGTTGGGAGTATCGGCCTCCTGTGAAGTGCGCAGTCGCGGAGTCTGTGTCAGGCATATTCTGCGGCGGCGTATTATGTCCGCTCCCCGTTAAACGCGGAGATAGAATCATTATCATGACTCGGATAAACCAACGGTCGGCACACACACGTACAGGAGAAGAAATGAGAAGGGGCGGGGGGGGGCTCTCCGTGGGAGGACGGGACCCCACGGGTGTCACCATACACTGCGAATGAGGTTCAACAACTCGGTTGACCCCCATGCCGCTGACCAGCCGCACGTCGCCTTGCCTGCTTGCTAGCCCTTCCGCTTCCCCATGTCCTCGAATAGTCCCCTCGTCTTCTATTTGCCTAACCTTAACCCCCCTGCAACAGTTCTTCCCCCCCTGCCCTCGACACTTAACCCCTTCCTCGTTCCCTTACCCACTTGTCGGGGCCGTGCCACGGACCGTGTGATTGACTGACTAACTCCCCGCTTTATCTGTGGAGAAGGACGCGTGTGGTGGTCGGGTCGGGAGGTGGGAAGGTTGGCCACGGGAGGAAAAAGTCACGGGACGAGGAATGAAGGAAGGGCCGCCGGGGTAGAAGACCCGCTTGGCTTGTCTCTCCTATGCGAGTGTCTATCTCCACTTCCCGCTAACCTTACGACGTCCTACCTAGCTCCTTTACCTATCCCGGGAGTCCGGTCGCAACTCATTTCAGTGACTAATCCTACTCCGAATCCGCTCGTTTAAGTCTGTTGAGCGTTATGTCCCGTGGTGCAATACCGGGTGGTGGTCACCGCTCCTTGAACTGCTAAAATATATACAATTTTTAGGTTTATTCCGTGTGCATGATTTGAGTGATGTCTTAACGGATTCTCAGCGTCAAGTCAGGTGCAATAGGCGGTTAACATTTCGAAAGATGACTCTGCCACCGTTATCAGGGACATATGCTGAGTGAATTAACCTGGCCTGATAGAAATCCCGCGAGGACTTCCCTCAAACCAGAAAAAAAATCCCTAAAAAGGTGCTTCCTTGAAATTTCTTAAACACATCAAAGATTTAGCATAATTAAAAGTCTCTCATTATTTTTTCAGGTCTTTTAGTTTGACACGGACTATTTCCTGTTAGACATTCTTAGATTTAGGACTCTTCCCGGTAAAAAGTTTTTTGGGGCATCGCAAGGCATTATGTCTAATAATGAGTGACTGAAATACTTAGACCGATATTTGATTACCTCTGCATTACAGATATTTCTTTGTGGTCCGTTTAATTATTATGCCGCTTCCACCAAGTATAATGACTGCAAGCGTGATAAAAAGTACTCCACAAGGTTTGTCAATGAAGGGCATCCCAATAATATGTCACTGAAAGCATGCAAAATGATTCCCAAGTCACGGGCTGTATAAAAATGGCTTTGCATTGTTATGGAGTTGAGATTGTTACATTTCTTAATTCTTCATGTTAAGTGCCTCCGAACCATAATTATAAATTAAAGTAGAGAAAAAATTCGGTGTGTTTATAGGAGGTGGTCAAATTCATAACGAAATAGTTAACACCATTCAATAATGGCCCTATTATAAATGCATTGTAGCTTCTTTGAATAAGGTGATTTTTTCCTTTAGGAAAATCTAGAATGCTGCTTGCTTTTGAAAATCTAAATTCTTTGGCTTACCAATATTAACAACGGTCATGTCCTCAAACCTTGGAGGAAGCTAGCCATTCCGCTTATCCACCTGGCTCCTTTTTCGGTAAAATTCCGTTATCCGCCACTCATTTTCTGCATAAGTTTATAAGTCTCAAAAGGCGTTACTTCAAGATTTAATATTAATAATAACGTTGAAACGAGGAAAATAGTGACCTCACCAGGGGAAGATGTTACGAAGCCCGGATGCGAAGGGATTAGAATAGGGTGGCTTCTTTTCAATGCTTGAAGCATTGCCTTCATTTCGAGAAAGGATCATGATGTTCGGGCCTACCACCCATCCTCTGATACCGCGTCCCGTTCGCCAGCCGTCGGAGAATCCTGGAGAAACCTGATACAGCGGTATCTTAACACCCACGGAGAAAATCCCCTCAGAATAGAGCCCTCTCAATTAACGTCGTGTACAGTTGGCATTCTTGGTTAAGTAATTGAGCTAAGTATTTCCGACAACCGGTCGTCCTTTACTGGTTTTATGACGGTGTAATTTATATCACAAATGTGCTCTCACGCACCTAATGAACTGGACGGAAATTGTTCGACATTTCATTTTGAAAATCAATCTTTCTCGATTGATTTTGGCATTTTAGAGTAACTTCAGTCAGGCAGTGTTTATATGAGGAAGGCGAGTTATATTTTAGAATTAATATTTTTTATACGACAGATACAAAATACGCTTAGTTCATGTTGATTTCTTGAAAGTGCCTGAGTCAAAGTAGCAGTGCTTATTAGGATTGATACGTCTGGAAATATTTTAACAACGAAACATTGAGTAGAATTACTTAAACCGTTTTCAGTTATCCAGAGTAGGTATAATGAACGTTAACCTTTATTGTTTTAGAGTTAACAGTCAAGCAGTTCGTTCGATCTCGTGATATGTTGTCTTTTCATCTTTGAGCACTGTTTTGGATATAGTTTTTATTAGGGCTACGGGAGTGGATTAGTGGAATTAAATGTTATCTGCTGACAATTAATTGCAATAATTTTTACTATTAATGCGTTAGTGCGAATTCTGCCAAAATAACCAACGCTTAAAACTTTGGAGTAGCACAGTCGCAATTTCATTTTAACCTAAACAATGTAACGTTTGATCGTTTCAAATAGAAGACAAACCTGGGTCCTTCAACGACAAAAGAAGAGAAGCCTGATACATCGCGGAAGAAACTTGAGGTCCTACCGCGTCGTTCAGTCTAAAATTTTCGCGGTAGATAATCTTCCTCGCTAAGTCCACGGGCGGACCCCTGTTATCGCTGAAGGCACTTGTTTCCCTTGTAATCCACTTAACGCACTGCCACTCCGCTACCCTCGAACGGTGACGCATTCGCCGAACGCGTACGGAATAAAATGAAGTATAAAAAAAAGAGGAATATTTTTCAAGGGCCACTGTGTGACGCGCCCGGACCTATTCGGCATCTCGACGTCGAATCGACAAGAGCACCTGTTATTTCGGCCCGCAGTGTCAGCCAGCTGTTGTCCGGAAGAGTGGGTAGTCGCCCCCTCCCGCCTCCCCCTTCACCCCCCCACCCCTCCCGCCGTACAACCCGCTCCATCGCCCTTACAACTTCCACCCACCGCCTCCCCTTTTAACGTCTTTACACTCACACTAACTGGAAGACTGCTACTCAGACACACATACACACACACCAGTCTCAAGCCTGTACCTGCACTCAACGGCTTTCGTTCGTCGGGGTCCACTTTGAGGAACCGGAACAGCTGATGAGGCGGGGTGTTGTCCGCGTCGGGTAGGCTACTCTCCCGGGGGTAAGGTCGAATGAAGGAATGCGTGTTTTTGATTCTCCGAAACGACTTATTGCGGGAGGGAAAAAAGGCGGCAAACTGGAGTAGGGAGGATTTTTGCGGCCGGGGAATTATTGTGGCCCGTTTTCATGCTTTAGGGAATTGAGGATTCTGGTTTTCTGTGGTGGCGGAAGGTTACAGTTCTCACTCGCTAATCCTAGGGTCACGCGTCGTGTCAACCATGGATGGTCTATTTTCCTCTCTCAAGGTGGACATCAACTCCATATCGGTGTTTCTGCTTTTTCCGTTGACCTCTGTTGCTTCGCTGAAGGTAAGATGCCACAGGTGATATTTTTGGGGGTAATTCTAATAGTGTAGCGAAAATCCTAGAAATGGCACACGTACCCATAATGAGGTATAATTTATTCAATTTTTTTAGCGTTAGTAATGGCGTTTAGAAGTTTATCTAGAAATACCACTGTTGTTGAATTTTTCTTCAAATTATTGATTATTATATTCCCTCGCTGCGGTATGCATTCAGGCTAGAGATTGAATGATTGTCCATAATCATGAAGTTTGTTAAGTTTAAGTCCTTAAACGTTTAACGATTCCATGTTGAACCATGGTTTACTACCTGACATAAGAATTCAATCGCAAACAAATCAAATTCTCTCTACTCTTCGTTGCACGAGTGGAATTACCGAATTGGTTTCTCATGTTCTTATAATCATTGTGTGCACAAATCGCCTCCCAATTGTGTAAATTTTTGGTCTTGTTTCTGAAGGCAGGAGGTTAGCGTATTAATCCGACTTGCGCGCGTGGCATATTAACTGCACACGGCCAGGCCGTTGGGGCGGCATTCTGTTTTGCACTGACATAATGTCTCCGAGTGAATTTATTGTTGGAGCTCGGCACTCAATCATGCGACCGAAAGACGCCGCAAAGAGTCCTGTCCTCGACTGAGGTCTACGGAAATTTATACTCGCTATCCGGGCATTCGTGGTCGTGGGTGTCGATGTAATATACTGAATGACTCTGCGTCTTTAGGCTTAGTTCGATTCCCCGCCTCGTCGGCTTGGTCAATGGGCATCAAAAGCCTGGGAAACAGGTTGTTATTGGTTTTCTTATTAACGAGAGAAGTTCATTCGCGTGACATGAATTGTTTGAGACATAATTTCGCCGTTTACCCTTATTTCATCGTGGGGTAATTAAAATCCAATGGTCCCTCATTTTATGAGAGGCCTGTTTAAGATTGTATGGTAGCGTATTTACTTAGCGTCTTGTCTTCGTTAGTGCAGCTGTGGTCGCCACAAGACTAGGAGAGCATTCATGTGAGTTTTTCGTGCACCGAAATCAGGCCATTTCTCCTGAGTAATTCTTTGTATCGCGTTCATTTATACTAATAACATTTTTATATTGTCTTTTGTAAATGTGCACCGATTGATAAGATATTTTAACTGTTAAAAATGCACCGTAAAGCTAGGTTTCTGAAGAAAGAGTTAATTTAAAAATGAGTGGGAATGAGTTTAAATGTTTAGGATAGCTTTGTTCAGGAATACTTGATGATACCGTCGCGCGGTCATCCGTGATATTTTCAGTGAAATTAGTCCACATTTCAAGGGCATCGTGTGCCCAATTGGCCTGGGACTCTTATTGCGTTGATGTGATTCCTGTGCTGCTCTCTTCTTTATTTTTACGTAAGAGGGGAGGGAAACTCATAATTTAAAGTTAATGGAAATATGAGCTATTGTTCTCAATTCATAAAATGGTTCCTCTGCTCTTTAGATGAGAAATATATTAATAATTTTATTGTTTCACTCTGTTATTGAATATTATAGTGGTGGGAAAAAAGCAATAAAATCACCTGTAAATTTTCAGGTTTGGTTGCATAATACTGAACAATTGGCTCTTTTAAGATCTCGGCAATTTCCATGCTATTTCTCGGGTTGTTCTCCCACCCCTGTTACATTTATTCCATCCTCTGTTTGGTATTCTACTTCTCCTTGGTTTCTTGATCGCTGAAACGAATCTGTAGATGGCCATTTTATGTTTAAGCTCTTATCCTCAAGAAATATATTTCTGAATATATTTGTCTAGCCACCGCTCACCTCAGAAAGTAACTTCATCTTGGCGCATTAGCCTCTTTCATTTCCATCTCGTTCCAGAATTACGCTTGCTGCGTGAATTTAAAATCCGCAATTCTTCTCGGCCAGTGCAGGCTCGCAAATTCCCCTCCCCAAACCACCGCTCTTCATGCCTTGAAATCGCGCTTCTTAATCATCGAATCCAATCTGGATAGTTTTTCTTCTTCTTAATCTTCCCGCCCTTAAATATGCGTCCGTCTTCCTCTCTCTTTCGTTGGCTAAGCCAGCCCCTCAACCTTTGGCGGTACGGGGCTTCATCTCGGAGTGTGCGATCCATCAACTGCGAAAGCGCAGTCTGTCCAGGGGTTTGGGGAGGAAGAGTTGTGCCTCGCCTCATTTCGAGGGGTGGGAAGCGGAATTTTCTGACTTCTTCCTCGCGTTTTCCGCGGCAAACTGAGTGGAAGAATTCCGAGTCCGGCGTCCTCTCCGGAAGGAAGGAATTCCGGAAAGTAATGGATGTATGGAGAAGGGAAGGTGTGCATGCGCGCGGAGGATGGAGGAGCCGTGCGTTTGAATGGACGTGGATGCAACGGATGCCGGCGATCTAGCATAGACTAAGCAAAACTTTGTGGAACTCCCTAGCGGAGAGTTTGAGGTCTGTGGAGCGTTTACGGGTGGACAAATCTACCGACTGACCCCCGCAAGGACCACCATAGGGACACATTGACCCTCCTTTCTTGTATGCTTTCCTCTCCGTATCTTACGCTTCATTGACGGGTACCACCAGGTTTTGCCACTCCTTTTTAGTGCTGCATTCAGAGCAGTACACAGCGAAATAGTGCTCACAATGACATGAAATACTCGCGTTAGTGATCGGTTTCCGGTATAAGATTCCGTAGTTGACCGTGGCTGTGTTGTTCACGACAGTTTTCGCCGCTTCTTTATCCGTTTTTCGAGAGCCATTAAAAACAGTCTAGAGACTCCGTCTGCTGCTGAGTGTGTCATCCTTCACTTGAAAAAGAGAATATTTTCCTAATTTATTAGAGCGCTCTGGAGCTACTGCTTATTTTTAGTCAAATATCTATTCTGAAATATTGTTATTGTTTTCTACTAGAGTAAATACCCGTGATAGCGAGTGCTTCGCGATTAGCCACGCGAATACTACTCAAATTTTGTTTTTAGATTTATTTTTCTTTTATTGTTAACTCAGCAGTATTTTAATTAGTAAGAAGGTGATAAGGTTCAAGCCGGAGGATTTGCCTGGATAGGTAACAAAATTGCAATGCTAGACCCAAGCGGCCGCGCTATGTACACTTTTAACCGGTTGATGATACTTATAGCGCGCACTCTCGTTATTTAGGCTATCGTCGAAAATTTTTATTTCTATGGCGCAGCACTGATCGGCAACTGTACATACCGGCGAAAGGGCGACTCTTTGAACGGCAGCCGGAGTCTCTCGGCCCGGGTGGCGGCGAAGAGGCCTTCGTCTTCCGGTATGGCTCAACGCCGTCGCCGAGGCGGTGGTATGCATAGGTGAATAGAGCTTAAAATTTGGGCTATGAATCTGGAATTATGGCTGTTAATTTAGGAATAGCGTCTAATGACTCTGAAGCGTAATTTAAACGGGTGAAAAATTTCATAGCCACTGGAAAAAATTACTCTACTTTCCTCTCACTTGGTCGAATCAGAAATCACCATGTTTGTTAAGGTCTCCTGGCTGTGTTGGGTGATTGTTTGCTTTAAGTGCGAAGGTTACCGGCAAAACGCCATGCATCTAGTCCATGCCATTTAATGAATTTGCATTTTGTAGGTTTCTGTCTTTTGAAAATGACAAGAGCAAAACATCTAAAATGACAAGGATTGTGGATATCATGATCGGATATTAAAACGTGTGGAATAGACCGAGTGAAAATTCATCGAGTTACATGTTTGTTTACACCATCAAAAACATTGCTTCCAAGAATCAACATTCTCTTGCAAAGAAAAAATATTTTCACTGTCTTTAAGGCAGTTCACTACATTTGGTGTCTGAAATAGACCGAGCTCATGCTAATAATACGTAACACTGGTGGTCATCGAATATTTTGTTGTTAATTTAGAACCTAAATTAACTAGTGTTTCACCCTCAGCGATAAGTACTGTCCAAACCTGGATTGGCATAAAAATTAAGCATTACGGAAATATTTTTTTCGCCTCCTGGCCACCTTTGAACGTTTATTGGTTTAAATGTGGTAGAACAAAGATAATCACGGCCGGGCACCTAGCCAATAGTATTCTTTTCCGGGTACTTCTTGATGATACTTGATGCGTGTCCCCTTAGAATGTATCGTAAGGGGTCCGTTCCCTTGCAGCCGTCACCTGACCGACCTCCATCATAATAACGCAACACGTGCGGCGAAATGGTCGTGGGTTCCTGCATTGTTTGTGCTTCTCCTTTGCGGAAATTTTTATTCACCTGGAGCGGGTGTGAGAGGCCCTTAAAATGCAGAGGTACAGAGAGCGGTGCGTGCGATGAACCCATATCCGTTCTTTAAACCCGCTCTCGGGTGCGAGCCAAGGTACTCAAAAGGGTTCCGGCAACTCCCTCTTACTAACCTTTGTAATATCACGTGTTAGTTTTAAAGATGAATTTTAAAGAGATCTTGTTTTTGCCGTAGAATAAATTGCTATTTTAATTTTAAAACTTATATGTTTACTGTAATTTTGAAATATAAATATCCCGATTGCCTATAAAAAATATAGTTTGAATGAAAATAATGCACCCAAGCGCCAAATGGTCGATTACATTCTCTTCTGTCCTTTCGCCCCCTCTAACCAGCAACTTTAGCATGACTGATTACTTGGAAACTTGAAGGAAAATATAAGATGTTTATTGCACGAAAAAAACTATGCTGTGGCAAAGACACGAATTCAATGAAAGGTTAAGAATGCAATTCAACCACTCGCGTTGGTGTTCGAAGCGTGATAAATGCCCAAAGAAAATAATTTCGCCGCAAAATTTCAACGCCGTGATGACATTATTCAAATGTAGTGAAATGGACAAAGAGTTTTCTTTGGACTCGTTTTAATCCATTTTTTAATTTAAAAAAATAATATCCATTAATTATGAAAACAAAGAGGTCGTCATTGGAAGGATTTGAGGGCTGGAAACAATCACGGTATTAACAGTGTGAAAGATGTACGCCAATTTATGTTGCGCTATTCAGCGCAAAAGTATGCATTTTCACGTTTTTTCCAGTCAGACGAAACACGGGCCTTTTTTTCAAACGACTTCAACCCTTCGACAGTCCATGCTAGTTATATCAAATATTTCATTTATTTGATGTTTCACAATTGTTAAACAGGAGTGAATTAAATCCAGTTAACCAGAAGTTATGTTGAAGAAAACAAAGATTTTGCTTCATTAATGGCTGGTTGTAAGAACATTTAGTTATCGAATCAATAGTCACGAGTTCCATTAATTTATGTATCTCATAAAACTTTTCGAGTCTCAGAAACACATCTATCAGTTTTATAACTTTTCAACCAATAATTAATTTCTTTGAATGTTTAATCGAATCTACATCCACTGGACATAATTTAATGTGGGTTATTCTATGTACAATTGTTAATGTACATAATTATTATGCAGTCAGAGTAAACAAACTGGTCACTTGTCTCAAAACATCTATTTTATCAAGCAATCAAATCTTCAAGCGGTTCATTGCGCTTCCGCCATCTTGGCTACGTATGAAGCACATAACTCCATTCCATAAGTTTTGTAGCCATTCGTGAAACCAAAAAAAAATTATCGAATGTTTTTGCCACGTTCACTGAATGGTTGTCATGACTTATGGGTCCCAATACTCAGTGGAATACATACGTGTCGTTCCTGCAAATGGCCATCACCTCACCATACTTACTTCATGGATTCTTAATGGCCAGTTGCAAGAACATTTAGTGATGAGATTCTTAAAGTTATAGATCTCATAAAAATACTCGGGTTGCAGGAACATATCTACTAGTTACTTACTCTGATTGCCAATATTTTATAGCTTGGAATATTCGATCTAATCCTCTACCGCTGGATAAAATTTGTGGAAGTTGAGCCTATGAATAATTGGTAATGCAGCAAAAAATTAGCGAGAGTAAACAAACATGTCATTTGTTTCAAAACAACCCTTTTATCAAGTAATTAATTCTCCAAGTGGTTCATTGCGCATCCGCCATCTTGGCTACTTATGGAACTTCATGCCATACGTTATGAAACCAATAAATTTTTAAAATCTTTATGCAACACTGATTGAATGGCTGCTAAGGCTTATGGATCCCGTAACTTTAAACAATAACATATGTGTCGTTCCTGCAACTGGCCATAAGCTGTATAAATTCCTTGAAATAATATTTTGAAATAAAATTCAAATATGGTTTGTATTATTACTCGGGATCAATTTTGATCATGCAACCGTAGAACGTTTGGTTTTCCACTCCGAGCCAATACTCTTCCATACTCTCCTGAATGCAAACACACTCCGCTCACTCATTTAATAGCCCATGCATGCCGCCACTTTATCTCCACCTCTCCCGAGGGGCATCTATCCGCGCGGGGGATAAAGATTTTTCCAGCGTTACCTTTACGCCTTCCCTCCATATAATCTCCGGGGCCATTCGGAATGACTCGGAAAGGGGGAATCTCACAGGTGCAGAGACGGGATCTCGGCGGGAGGGAGAGAGGCTGGCCGTTTTGCGGAGGGAGTGAAGGTTGCGGACGCGAACGATATATATTGCGCGCGAAAGAGTGCCGTGCTGACGTGGGATTCGGCCATAAGTTCAAGATGGAATAGATGACGCCATGTGCCCCGAAGTGTAAATTATTTTTTGTGGATAATGATTTTCCCGAAATGGATTATGCGCGGAAGTTGTTCGTTGGCTTAGTATCAAATGAAATGACTTTTTATGAATTATGTTCGGTTAACATTTGTTCATTTATGCTACTTCTCTACCATACATTCCATGAATACAACACTGCCGGCGTGTAACAAATCAGTCCTCACGAAATGAATTTGTACTTTGAATATTCCTCACTTTTTTATTCCTGACCATTGTTTGGAAAATGATTGTAAAAACTGTCCTCACGAACAAAAACGAGTGAAGTGTAATGAGTACAGATCCATTTACTGATGTGCGCCAATTCTGGGAAAATTTTGCATATTTACAAATTAGTTTTCTACTACCAGCTAGAACCAAATGTACATACATTGGACATTAACATTTATAATGCGTGGTATTTACTTCTTTCATATAAGAATGCGTACGAACACTCACAGGAAAACGCTGTCGACTATTGCAATAGAATAGCTGTAAAGGTAATGATGTTGCCTCACCGAAACAAAATATAAAAAAACTACATAAAAACGGAGATGTTTTGGATTCCTGCCATCTTCGGTCGCAGAAGACGTTAGCGGAAAACATGTAAAAACCAAATTTCTAATGTGAACTTTTTGAATGTATTTTAGCTATTGTTAACTAATACAGTAAGGCATATGTTGCTGAAGGTACTTCTCTTCGAACCAGTCGATCAAGTCAGGCATTTTCATTTTTGTTGTGATCAGTTACCAGCAATCGGTAAAATAAAATTTTTGCAGCCAATCTTTTCCTCCGGTATAGTTACACCTAACAGAAGTAGTCCAGCGCCATCGGTACGAGATATACCCGTGTTTATTAATTAGAGTAACGATCGTAGGCGCTCATGGTTTTCTCTTGGATTATCAGCAGTAGGAGTACCAGGAGCGTATGCTGGGATCTGAGGTTGAGGCGGATTTTACTGGTTACAGCAAATAGTGCAAAGGTTCAACTAAAAAAACACCAACTGAATACTACTCAAAAATAGTATCAACTGGAAAAAAATTATTACTAAAAACTGTTACTTTTAATATTCTATTATAACAGAAACAACAATTGCATTTTTCCGCCGGATATTTGAATGCACGACGCGTTTCAGCTCATGAAGCCATTACCTGGTTCAAGACGTCCGTACCTGAATGTCTTGCACCTGATGATGGCTCTGTGAGCAGAAACGCATCGTTCGCATTAAAATCTTCTGTGGAAAAGTACAATTATTGTTTCTATTATAATATGGCGAACTTCTCCAAATCTCGCCTGAATATGTGAAATCATTTTTAACATTCTAAATAATTATTTTAATTATTGCGATTACTATTCGCACAAATTTCGTCCGCGACTGATGTGCACCCGCAGGTCACCGAAGAATTCGCCGACGCACTTCGTTCTATTCACCATCCTTCATGTGCGCGTGAGTGTTTTGAGAGCTTAAGTTAAAGTTTTATGCGCTATCTTCAACACCTTGAATGGCAAGGTCCAAAAGTAGTCAATTGAGGTGGAGTTGAGCACAGATCGGATGAGATGAGGAGATTAGTTTGAGGAGGATACCTATCCGCAAGAGGAAGGCATGAGGCAGCTGGTGCTAAGGTGCTCCTCGTGACGATGATGTGACTGAGGGGTGTCGAAGTAAAGCGGAGAGGCTTGTGCCTGGTTACGGAAAGGTCAGAGGCGGATGGGGTGAATTCTGCCAGTTAATTTAGTGATTACCAAGTGGATTCAGTCTAGTTGAAAATAAAGATGTTCTGTTATTGATTAAGTGGTCGAATAATTCACATGCTTACTTGGGATGCCCGAGTATTCGTCCTGGAAAAAACAGTCAACTATTTTCGACTCAACTGTTCCCAGAGATTTCTCGATTGTACTAGAATCTATCCACCCATTCTCTGTATTATGCGAGAGACAGACATTAATGTATACAGTGCTGCAGAACAGTTCAGATCATGTAAATGAGTGCCTAAATTTGGCATCCGCACTAAGATTCACAGCTCAATTTTATGCATAGTATTAAGTTTCAAACGGACATGCTACCAAGCATGGAAATATTAAAACTAAATATTAACTTGGCAGTGCTCTGTGCTCACTGCTCTAGTGAGTATGAAAGCTTAATTCAAAGATAAATTTATGCTGTGATTGGTTTGGTTCTCTAAGAAAAAAATTTAATAAATTCATGATTTATCGAGCATCATTTTTCAGAGTTCTGCTAATATTTTTCAAGACGGAGGTGATAAAAAGTGTTTACCTTCAAACCTATTCGTATTAATTTTTTTTAAGCGAACACTAAATTACTTGTTGCTGAGAGAAACATTTTTATGTGTGTTTCCTATTGCATGTGAAGAAGCACTTATTACAAATGTTGGTTAGCACCCTGGGCGCTTTTATTAATATGGTAGTTGATAAGTTAAATAGCGGCCGTTAGACGCGGCCACAAAAAAAGCCCGTTCTGGAAGAAAGACTTGAGTAATGCGCAAGAAGCGCGCATGAAGTTGAATCAAGTGAATATTGCCGTGGGAACGTCAGCCGTGGAATCATCCGAGAGACAGAAACCTATTTGGCGTTGCTAAAATTATCAAGAGGACGCTTTTTTCGTTGTAAGAACAATCAAAATGGCTCTAGGGTTGTTCTCAGTATGTTGTGGGGGAAAAATTAATCAATAACATAAATACTTCTTGATACATAGGAACTGTCATTCTACTAGCTGAACTAATAATTTAGGATATTGTATTGAAAAAAATAAGGTTAACATTGATCATAACGTGACGTTGGCCAACTTTTAGCAATATTTCAGCGTAAGTCACTCTTTGCATCGTTTAATTTTTTATGAGGAGTTGAATGAATCGAATCACGAATTTTTGTAAGGAAATATCCTGTTCTGTACGCATTTGTTTATGTTACAAAGTATGTGCAAGTAAGCCCAGAATAGATGGTTTAGGTAAATTTTCTTGAAGTGGACTGGACTAATTCTCAACTCTTCCAATGCGTGGAATGCGAGGATCTTTTTCTGTTTGTAAAAGACCCATTCTCTTTTTTCTCACAATATCTCTGATAGTCTGAGTAGCTACGCTTTCATGTAACCTTTATTTTTCCCACATAAACTCTTTCAGCGGATAAGGAAAGCAAACATTCATTTTGTTTCGACAGCCTAGGTGAAATTTAAGTACCCATTTGATACTTAAGTTTACACGAATGTTAGAAAGTATATTTTTATTGCCTTGTTGTGTCAAAAAAGAAGGAGAAGAGGGCAACAATTTTCACCTAACTTTTTACATACGTGAATAGTTTCACATGGCAGTGTAACGATTTTCCGCGCGATCTACATCCATTGCGTCTTCCACCTTCCTTTTCAAAATCTTGTCAGGGGTTATGTTTACGTCTGTTATAGACCAAAGACTTATATTTTCTTCACGATAAGAATATCACCCATGCGTTCCGCTCGCCGGAAACCGTCACTTTCTCAGACATTTAACTAGGTTCGAAACGGATGGAAAATCAGTTATTCTGCTGGATGCTTCCCTTTGTTCTTCCCAACTTATTCTCACCCTCCTTTCTTGGTATCTTATTCAATCTCCTAGACTTTTTTTTACTCTCCCCAACGTTTTCCAACCCCATATATCAATTATATAGTTATTTTCCACACAGTCCGCTACCTAATGGAAGGCAATCTTTCGCATCGAGCACCACCCTTGAAATACTCCATTCTCCCCAACTTCTCCGCCTCTCTTTCCTTCCCACCTCCCGGCACACATTCCCTCAGCGGACGGCCCCTCCGCCGCCGCCGCCAACGGCGCCCCCACGCACCCGCGCTATCGAACGAGATCGCTAAGATCCGCAGCTTCCAGAGTCTGAGGGCAGTGTTTGGGCCATTCGTAGGACACTGGTGTTGGAATATCCAAATCCTCTCAGGGTTTCCGCACCGCCCACGTATTGAAGTATGGACGCGGTATTCATTTTGTAGCGAACTAGACACTTATTCAGTCTGAAGAATTTTAAGTTTTTATGGGAAGAAAATTCTATGGTGGATTAGAAGAAGAATCTCCAGGAGGAGATGAAGAGGAGCTCAAGTCGGTGGTAAGAAGATGAGCGAAGGGTGGCTGGAGGCCGTTATAAAGTGGTGAATGCTGTGTAAGCATGGAATGTGGAAGAAAGAGTAAAGGTTTTACAGATGAGGTGAAGAGAGATTGGACGCATGGTAAGATTCAGAAAGAAATTGCGTTGGTTGATGGGAGTCTTTGCCGGTAAAAATCTGGAGGATTGTTACTTTTTCATTCAAACCAATGCTAATTGATAGATACCCTAGATAGATTCTCAAATAATACTGATATATAATATTTATTTTGGGTATACTACCATCCGATAGGTAAGTCATTTTACAGCCCTTATCCTAACATCCCAATTTAAGGGATATTATCTCAATCTTCCCCAATGTTTGTGAACACCATCGTTATTTTTTTAATGCCTTCTACCTCTCATTATATTGTCCAAATATACTGTTTAATAGTTTTTCTCCTAGATGAAATCATGTGATTAACGTGATGTGGCGCAGTTATGAAGACATTTATCCTTGCCGAATTAAGGCGGTGAAATAAAAAGTTATGAGATTTAACCTCTCGCTGTATCGGCTGCCATCGACTATCTTGTGCGAAACTAGCTTATTGGAAGGAACCTAACCCCTCCCTCTCCTATTTCAATACCTCCCCCATCACATTCTGGGCTCCCCTTCCCGTAGATCAAGCGTCCAGTACGCGTTGTCTGTCACCGTCTTGTCTTAAATCTCAAATGGGAACAATGCCCACGCACTCTGGCCGAGGGTCAGGGTTAGGAAGACACTTCTCATGCCGAAGGATCCACGGTATCCGAGGTTTTTCCACCCCGCTCTTCTTCGCTTGTCTCGTTGCCCATCTCCTCTCATCTCTTACGCTTTCCAACCTATTCCCACCCTCTCATTTTGCAGCTCCCTCTATTCCCCATCCCCTGGAGTTCATCTCTGCTTCGTTCCCTCTCTCCTCGTTCCCATTGCCACCTCCTTTGGTGTAATGGTACTGCTTCCAATGCAATGACACATGGATTAATTACACACGTTTCTGAAGAAGTGAGTGAGCAAAAAATCAGCTTCTCGCCAGTGTATGGTTTTTGCGCGTATTTTATTTTGGTCTTCATTAGCTTGTGGAATTTATCGTCGTGCATTACGTTTCATTGCACCCACGCAGTCGATTATCTCTAGCATTTTTTGAATCCATCCTGATTGCTCACGATGATTGCCTATTTAATGCACACATTGGACCCTATTTAGCAGTATTAATTTAGTATTGCCTTTTAACTGAAATTGAATGTTTATTCAGTAAATCTGGTGTCTACACTCAATTAGGCTATTGTTTGTTGAGAACTTTGGTTGTTTAGCACTAACGATCTCACTCAAAGTACTTAAGAACTGAATTTGGTTTTAGTTGCATGAGTAAATAGCTTACAGACTTCTTTAGGTAATTAATTCTGAACTTGTAACTCATGAAATGTGTATCTTTTGAGGTGAATGATGAATTGTGGAAGGTTCATGCTCACAATACGGACCCGAGCGTTCAGCCTCGCTGGAATTGGTGTATTTACTAACTGGGTATATTTTTTCTTCCTATGTCCACTAACGTTCGATTTTAGACTTTCTGAGTTTTTGAATTGGCAAGCAAAAATCTATCCCTCAGAAGAATCTGACGTTTGACAAAAAAATTACTGAAACCTCAAAGTGGTTCGAAAATGGAACATGGTGAGTCTGATGTCCCAACCAATGGGTTTCTGGACTCGGAAATTTAGGGCTGCCGAAACCAGTAATCACTTATGGCCGCACCATGATATTTCGTTTCATTCGGAACCAACCTTTAATATCTTATTCCTCTCTCTCTGCGTCGATTGGGAAGAGTCGAATTGTTCCCAGAAATAAAACTACTTCACGCCATTCGACCTTTCTCGGTAACTGATGACTACAAATTTGCCAAGGGCGCGCATTGCGTTTGTGTTTTCGTTTTTATTTTTTTTCACTCGTGCGCTGATCTCTCCGCGTCTTATTTTCTTTTCTTCCAGCGTCTCCTTTCTCCCGCTGTCCACACCTTGTCTCCTTTTACAACTTCATCCTCCTCACTCGATCCACCGCCGCTTCTCTCCCTCTCCAATCCAGTTCCTCGCCTTTCTCGCCTCTCTCATTCTGGAGCCTTTTACCGAGAACGGTTTTAACAGTGTTGTTGGTCTGGGGGAGGGGGGGGGAAGTGGGGGTTAGGGAATCGACTCCTCTCAATGGAATGTCAGCTTACTCCCCCCTCCCCCGCGCCCCTATTTTCCCTCCACCACACTCCTTTTCCGCTCCTCTTTTTTTAGCCAGCGGTCCATTCTCATCATCCCTGACTGTGGAGAGTGGGTATAGGAAAAGTTCCCACGGGTGCGGCCCCGGTACACCACCACTAAACACCACTGCCGCCGCCGACACCACCAACCTACCTACCTACCGCGTCCCATCCTCTCCTGCTTCATTCTTCTGTCTCCTCCTACTTCCCAGACACCATCCTTTTTACTCGCTACCTCTTCCTCCCTCCTCCTTTCAAATCCTTCCACTCCTTAATCTCTTCCCTATCCCCTCCCTCCCCTCTCCCACACACACACACACACACACACTCTTCTTTTCCTCCCCTTCTCTTTGCCTCCACCGCAAAAGCCACACCCCTGCCTGCCCCGTTTCCGTCGCTGGGGAAAACCGCGAGGTGCCGTGACAGCATGGTCAACGGGGGAGGGTGGGGAGGTGAAGAGGGGTAAGATTGGGCGGTTGGGGGGACGGAAGCGTGCGTGAGTACATCCAGGGGTACACACTCCTCTTAAGGGGTTGCGTGCGTGAAAATCGAGAAGATGAGTGCGTCTCGGGTGAAAATGTTCTTTTCGCCCGATTTTTGACACATTTCTCCTCTTTCCCTGATTTTTGATCGCCCAACGATTTACCTAGAGTTTAGGTATATCCTCACAGCTATACATTCGCTGATGACAACTAGAATAGCTCAACCTACCAGTGAAAATCGTTTAAATACCTACCCGTTCAAACCATTTGCATTTAACAATAAAATTATAATCCTCAACGCAAGTCATCAATCCGGATATTGGTTTACGGCAGCTCTCCACTCCACTCTCCCCACTGCCAACCGCTTCATTTATTCATATGGTTACTCATTATACCGTCTTTCATGGTTTGCTCCTTACGTTACTATTTTTCGTTAGGCCACCATGTCGCAATATGTGTTAACGGGTGGAAAAACGGCAGTTTTTTAATTTTTAATATGAAGGCAGAATCAGCTAAAAGAGGTGACGCGGCTGCAAAAATAAGCTCCTTCATCAACATGAATGCAAAAATATTGACTTTCCAAGGGTTTTTCATTCTGAGATATTATTGTTACTGTTCTACCTTATCTTAATTGTATTTTTTTCCTCGGAATGGCAAATATTTATTGACCAACCATCCACTTAGGACGTTTGGCGTTTTGTTATCGTCCTGTCTCCCTCGCGACCTAAGGTTGCAAACCGTCTCTCTCTCTCTCTCTCTCTCTCTCTCTCTCTCTCTCTCTCTCTCTCTCTCTCTCTCTCTCTCTCTCTCTCTCTCTCTCTCTCTCTCTCTCTCTCTCTCTCTCTCTCTCTCTCTCTCTCTCTCTCTCTCTCTCTCTCTCTCTCTCCCTCCTCTGCTCTTTCAATCCTCTCAAGGGGACCGGACCATTCATCCAACCGGTAGTTACCTCGCCTGCGAATCCGTGCAGTAGGCCCATCTGATCGAGTTACGCCGTTTTATTTTTTTTCTCCGGAGACCGCTTAAAATCTTTCCCACACACCTCTTCACCCGTGAATTACTTCTCGGGAGTTGAGAGGTGGGAAGCAAACCATGTAAGAGGGACGGAAATAATGTGGTAAACTATTTTTTTATGTGGTTCCTCGAAGGCGTTATTTTCGCCAGCGCGCGGCTGCAACTGTACCCGCTCGCAGATTGATCTCATCAAAAGCTCGGTGGTTTGTAAATGAAAAGAGAGATGCTAAGTTTGGGGCAACTGGTTGTGCGATATGACTTATGAGCCGTGAATCGAACGGTTGCATTGAAGTCAAACCACGACGCTTGCACGCACATCGGTTCTTGTGTTAAATACTTCAGCATTTTCAAATGTGCAGTGGACATGAATTCGCCTCGTAGCGTGTTTTGAAAAAAATATATATTGCTATCTTTACATATTATAAATAAATGCCTTTTCAGTTTTATGTTGGGCAAAAAGAACATATTGAGGAAATTGAAAGGCGCATGTCTAAAAAATAAGTGCCGGCTGGTTAATCGCGTATTTCAGGATATAGAGATCCCATGGGATTCCTCGGCACTTGGATGAGACTTACCTGAGTTTCCAGTTCCAGTGCTAATGATTTCAATGCTTTTATTGTTTTCTACGGTTTCCTTAAGTAAAAAATGACTTAATCGATTCTGTGGTTTTATATTTAGATGGCTATGAGTTTAAAACCTCCATTTCAACTACTTAAAAAATGATTTCGACTAATTTTTTTAGATCAGTTATTTGTCACCATGAAAAATTCTGCTTAATATCTAAATAGATCATATATGTTAACACCATAAACATGCTATTGAGTATTGTTCAAGAAAAGCCTCATTGGAGTATACCTATATTCTTCGCAAAGAATTCCAAAGCATGTAAAGCCCTAAAACTGTTGTAACATATTTACAATTTAAAAAATACTCATTTTCACGCAATCGTTTCTAAACAGCCCTTTTGCTTGAGTCTTCTTGACGGTCCATTTCCTCTCGCTGCTCAAATATTCCCGAGCCAGTGAGGGAGGGGTCTAGCGTCTTTTCTAACTGATGCCTCTCCATGAAGCGTAGTAGCGCCATGAGTGGGCGGGTCTAGGAGATCCTTGAATGGATGAGATGGGTGGTCGCCAGGGAGAGACGCCGAGGCACGTCGGGATTGGTGCGATGGAATGAATCATGTGGGAAATGAGAAAACGTAAAATTGTAAGGCAGGGAAGTGAGCTGATGGCTTGAATAGAGGGAGGAGGAATAGTGGTCCATTATGGTGGTAGTAAAGGATGGTTACGGGAGAGATGCAGGCATCGCATGCGATGAGGTTTTCTAGTTTTGTTTCCATTCAGTGTACATTTGTAAACATTGGTGTAAAAACGAGGAAAAACTGAGCGTGAAAATTTATTGGACGTCGATGTTTTGTACTCGCGAGCGTTTTTGAAATTTAAAATTCATAAATAGGCAAGTAGAGTGTCGGTTGGATATTTTTTATCACAAAAATTTCACTTTTAATCGTGAGTAACCATTGTAAACCTTCAATTGACGTTAGAAAAATCCGGAATTGATACTTTTGAGATGCTTAAGGGTTTTCCTGCAAAATGGTTTCAAGAGATATAAAATATAAAAAATAGGATTTTCATGATTCCTATTACATTGTGAATGAATGAGTTTCTCAACACCGTGATTTTACATGATCTATTTAGCGTACAAATTTTATATAATTTTCTCTTCAATTAAAAAGAAGTTTGATCTTTATTAACTCTAAACTGTACGCCTGCTGCGTCACTTCGTGGAAGTATTTTACATTCGAATTCGTATTGATAATAAGCCTTGAAATCTTCCTTGTTATTTTTTTATTGTAAACGTGCAACGCGTTTCGCAATTTGCTTGCATCTTCAGGTACAACCAAAAAACAAAGGCAAACAATTGTACCTGAAGATGCAAGAGGGTTGCAAAATACGTTATACGTTTACAACAAATGACTTTGAAAAAGTACAAGGTTTATTTTCAGTACGGATTCGAATTTAATTACTCTCGTAACCTCCTGGTGCCTTGTGTCACCTGATTAGAACCTTTATTTCTCAAGGTTTTGTTGTGTTTCATGAATGTGGTCTATTCTCGATTACATTTTATTACAATTCACTTGCGGCGACTCTCTTTCAATAGCCTAATTGGATAATTTTCGGATTTCTATTAGTTTTGCTGTTTAGTCAATGACGATGATACCTTGACGACTCGTGAGCAAATGGAACTCTGCCATGATTTATATCTTTAAATTAGAGTATGCAGTTCAGACGGGTGAAACGCAACAGAACGAGTTGAATAGACACCTCCAGCATCGTCGCGGCTAGTCAAAAGAGGTCGAAATTGAAAATATTCCGGTTTTGTTCCGAATCTAAAAGGCTACCCGCCTCCTGCTCCTTCCAGACTGGCATTGTCGATGGCGTTTGAAGTTCGTGAGGCGAGATTTCTCGCTACAGTCCTTCGTGCAGCGTGAACAGAAGTTGAGTGCATGCATAAAAGAATCCGAGAGGGGAAGAATCAACGGAGTGTAAGGGAGGACGAACTCTGAGATGAGGAAGAATAGTAGTAGAAGGGGGTGGAGAGTGTGGGTGTTAAACGAGAAAAGCAAGGGGATGAGACGAACTAGATCTATCGCTGCAGAGGGCCCCTGCAGCGATAGGGGAGGCTGTCGAAGAAGGAAGGGGTGTGGGGTTTAAATGAAAAAGGAACGCTGAGAAAAAAAAAAGGAAATGAACGACGCCGAAGGTATCAACTGGAGGAGGCCGAAGAGGGAAAGTGCCCGAGGATAAAAGAGGAAGGCGGAGGAGGATGTGGTGTTTGGCCGTCTTTGCGGAAGAGAATGGTCTGAAGCGAGCAGCGGAGGACGAAATTATGAAGAGGGAGAAAAAAACGCATTATTACTTCCGTTGATGAAAGTTGATGGCCTCTGTTATTTTGGGAAACTTTATACCCAAACCATATTCATGAGTACAAGTTTCCGCGATAAATATTCACCTGCACCAGGAATTGAATCACGGACCTTTGGCTTTCTAAAGATGTGATAACCTCCATCATCCCCTTTAGGACACGGGAATCCCTATAAACCTGCCTAAATTGCCACGACGATTTGAAAGATTGGCTCCGTAGTGGGCTGGGCATTGCTCCGGAAAGCGACAGGCATGTGGTTCGACTCCTGAACTCATCGGTTTTTTCTCATGAACATTAATTAGTAGTTTGTTGCTATCCATTAATGAACGGCAGTGTGTTCCATTGTTTTAGGCTCTCCTATGTGGAAATTGATTTTTCACGAATGAAAAGGTAGCTTTGTCATCTTCCCCTGATTTTTTTTCAGTGGAAGAATACAAAATTATCTTTTCATTTATGAGTGGCAGCACTTGACAAAAAGGATTACCATTACAAATTACTCTAAAACCCTCCTATTTGAAACTTTAGTCTGAAGAGAGTATTCAATGCCCGCCAATTGGCGGAACAAAGGAATTATTTTCGATTTTAAATTTCATCCGCGAATCGAAAATTTGATATCAATACCTGAAGCACATCTTATCCCAAGAATACCGCAATGCCATTCTCTTTAATCTTGTGACTCTTGGTAGGCGATGGCCGATTTCTTCGATGAAAAAATTGATAATAAATTTCGATAAAAATCATAGGGTTTGTTTTACTACGCCGCAGCAGACTTCATTTCACTGTATCTTCGCGATGGCATAATAACAGAAACCAGTTATCTAATTTAATAGTTAAGCCGTAAATTTTCGGTCGAATTTCGGTAATATTCCACGAAGCTCGAGCTTCTTGTAATGATTATTTCTTAACGCAAGAGGTCCAAAACGCAAAGATTTGGTGAATTCATCAAAGTCCGGCATTCCTGTGGCATGGTGCAGCTGATTTCATTGGACTGTTCATACATGACGACGGCTTGACAGACGTAAACTCTGGTCTTGTTAAAAATTTTAGGTCTGTGTTAGAAATGTTGCATTCATTGAATTATGGAAATATTTCACGAAGTTAAGGCTTGTTTTTATGATTATATTTTAATGCGTGCGAGCAGGAACGCAAAGCTGTGGTCAAATAGTCCACGTTGGGCATTTCTTTTCCGCCGTGGCCGTCTCGCGGAGAGGAACGGAAGAAGGTGAGCAAGAGAACAAAAGAGGGAGGGGGAGGTAGAAAGAAAGGTGTCGAAGGGGGGAAAAGGAGAAAAAAAAGAAGAGCAAAAGATAGACAGAGAAAAAGTGCGGAGGAAGACCGGAGGTTGGGAGGGAGGAAGGAAGAAAAAGAGAGGCTCCCGTGCGATTCGTTCCGTCTCGTTCTTGATGCAGCAAGGAGAGAGGGAGGGAGGGAGGGAAGGAGAGGTGGAGAGGAGGTGAGAGGAATGCGGAGATTCGAAGAGGAGAGGAGGAGACGTGTAAGGAGAAAGGAATCGTGGGGAGGGGTCGGTGGTGTATACAAGAATCACGGGAAAAGAGGTGTGGGAACGAAAGGAGGAGCTTGGCTTTTGGGGGAGAGAGAAGGCCTTTTTCCTTTGATGGATCTTCTTGAATGGCTAAGGGAATCGAGCCGTTGAGCACTTTTAATCCTAAAAATCCCTAAGAGGAAGGGTGTGGGGAAAGTTGGTGTGAAGGGGGGGAAAGGTGGCGGGATAGGCTGAATTGGAAGGTAGGAATGAAGGACAAATAAAACAAGATCACTTGTCACTTGGTGGTATGTCATATTATCAATGAAGAATGTGTAACTTTTGGACAAAAGAACATTCCAGTGCTTTTTTAATTAATTCTGAAAACAGAAGTTAATTTGCCAAACACCTCCTGTGTAATGAACATTATAGCAATTTTAATGTTAGCATTTTATATTTTAATAGTATAGACGTGAGCTTAATGCTCTAGAGCAATTAGAAATTTTAAAAAGACTTCGGAACCCTAACGTCAATGTCATCAATGAGTGTCTATTTCCTTCCCCTTCCCCTATCCTTGAGGCTGTGACGCATTCTTCCCTTTCAACTTGGTACTAACCTCGATCCTTAAGTTTCTCCCCCCTCCCGTTTTTACCCCCACCTCCTCTCCCCCTTCCTTTCTCCCTTCCCCTTCAATGATTTTGTATAAATAGGAATTTCCGACTATGACTCTGCACCTGAAGATGGTGCTCATGCACTGAAACCCGGGTCGTGTCAGCTCTCTTTATATTTGTGGTATTGCAAAAGTTATACATTTTTTGTTGATAGGAATGAAGGACTCCCTTGCTCTATATCTCTGAAGACTCCGTATACCCTCTCATAATCTTTCATTCCGACCGCACCTTTAAAAGGTCGTGCACTCTTGATGCAGTTCCGCCTTCATATGATGAAAGAAAACTTTTGTTTCCATTTGATCGGGGTAATATCAGCAAAACTCTATTTATTTTGCTCTATTTTTACTTCTATAAATTCTAATGCCGTAATGCTGAGAAAGGGAGACACTGGAGAAAAAGTATATTTTTACTAGTTTTCGTACCAAATGTCATTTTTTATAAACCTCCGTTTTTCACAAAATTACGGAGAATTGAAGCCCAATTATTTATCTTTGATTTTGATTTACAAAAAAATTGATAAAATTACTGAATGCCAATAGAATTGGCGCTGTAGTAGACTTGGACTCCTCTGACATGAAAAAGTTACTTAAATATACACATGCATTCGTCTGCTTCCAAACTGCATATAATTTGTCTTTTCAGTAATTAATGCTGACTATCAGTAGAAGCGGTTATTTCATGGTATCTGTGAGACTTTTGGCTTTCTCATTTGCTTTTACTCTCGTCGATAGAAGCGAACCCCTTTTATTCTAAATATCTGGAGGAGCTGTGGCGTTATTTATTAAGAATTGGACGCGGTCGAGCTTCTAAAATCTTTGGATATGACATCGGAGCCGCAGGCATATCTCAATTTTGGTACGTCCCCATTTGCAATTTGAGGCTTTTAGAATAGAATAGTATAATTTTTATTATACTCTGGGTTTCCCCATGAGAGAGAAACAGAAAATCATATTTAATTCTGCTTTAAACGAGAAAAAAGGAGCAAAAACCTGGCCATCATCTCACAGTGATGAAAAAAAATTTCACAGCCACAGATAATACTACTTAACACCAGTGGAAAATATAATGTCAATCAGAGAGAGATTAGAAACAAACAATAATTTCTCAGATCATTATATAAAACATACAACCCTGTAGTAGGATACAAATTTTAGTTACAGACATATATGATCATTATAGTAATAATTAAATAGTTTTTCCGTTTACGACAAAATTACGTCTCAGGCTCGGGAATTCCGAAACCTTACCGAATGACCACCCTGGAGTTCGTGTATTGTGGAAAGATGGCAGTGGATGCAGAATACAAGGAAGAGCTTTCCTGCCCCTGCCATGTTCCTTTTTTCTCTTCTTCACCTTCTGCCGCCTTCAATCGGGACTTTTTGATTTGTGGACTTTTTTCTGCCTTCATTCTACGCCGATCCTTTACCACCCTGTGGGTCGGTTTCCTCGCTCACTCTCCCCAATGGATGGAATCAGAAGCGGAGGAGAGGCAGTCGGTTGCGGGCCATCAATAGCGTTAGCTTTCGTGCGCTGGTTTTGTCGTTCTTTTGATTGCCCGCGATGCGAGGCAATATTTTCGCGTTCGGTTAAAATCGCGTGAAATGCACTGATGGGAGAGAGCATCTCCGTGCACGTCTCGCTTTCAATGCGAATGGTAAATTATGAATGCGGTTACGGATGCGGGGCCGTAAATTGAATTCTCTTTCAAAGGAATCGATTCAAATTTCCTTCCCCAGGTTTCCGTTTGAGTGTCAAACGGGGTGAATTCAAGCAGCGCAAACAGGGCTCCTCTTTTCGTAAATCGTTGGTAAGTGACAGGTTTCCCAACAACGAAGCATGCTAGATGCAGTTAAATCTTCTAGAGTTCAATTTATGTTCGGTGTGAATATATATTCACATTCGCCTAAATTGTAATGGTATCTGAACTATTAGCACTGTTCTACCCCTTCGAATCAATGGAGATGATAAATAGCAGTTTCTTTTCACAAATAGCACGAGAGAAATTGACTGTGATTACATTATTCTCCTGTTCCAGGATTCCAATCCCGATCCCACGTTATGGAGCCGAGTTCCTTTACTAATTTGATTGGATACTCATGAGCTGATAATCCATCATTATAATTTGTCCAACAGCAAGTTTTAATTCTTTTGCGCATAAATAGTGCATATACTAGAGGGTTTGGCTTTTTTGTTGCTGACTCGTGTAATTTTATACTCGAGCGTCTTAGTTATTAGTTGGTGGAAAACGAGTCGGAACATTCATTGTTATTTTTTTCTGGTTACAACTCGTTTATCTTCCTTTATTTGCTTTTTTGTGAACGAAGGGGGAACTAAAGCGTTTAAACTCTATTGAGGAATGAATACAATGGTCATTGTTGACCCGAAAGCATTTAAAAACGAAAGAATTCTTACGCCACGAAATTACCTGCGGACGCGTGGCAAAAGTGGTTTGCCTATCCCGTCCCATGCGTGATATAATGCAGTCGTTGGCGGACGATTTGTGCGTTTGGAAAAAGCAATCCATTTCGAACAATGCGTGCATCGCACGTGTGCCTGCTCTGAATACCTTTGAATTACTTAAAGGGTGCGTTCCCAGAAAGAAGAAAGGTGAGGGGGGGTGAAGGGAGAGGGAGGGGAGAGATAGAGGTGGGCCGGAATGGAATAGCTTCTGCTGTTCGTGTGTGGTAGGCAACGGACGGCGACAAGAAGTTGATCTTCATAGAATGGGGCTGTGCTTCGCGCTTTTCCCTCAGATGGCGTCCCTATCTGTATCGCGACGCCCTCGGACTGCAAATGATCGAGTCGAGACTCTTCTTACGCCCTCTGGGCACGTCCTCGCCGCCGTCTTCGCTCGTGGGACTCCGCCCCTCCCTCCTCCCTTGACTTTTAAGCCCCCCCTCCACCCTCTTTCTACTGATGCTTTCTTACCCCACCATCCGTCCCTACAATGCCTTGCCCGAAGGTGGTTCGTGCGTGATTTCACTGCTGTCATACTATAAAACAGTATCCAATTTTAATATTTAAGCCGTTTCGATAACAGTGTTATTTCAGGTCTCGAAATCCTGGAACACTTGGAAAAAAAGTTAGTGAAAATGAAAGACAGCCAGTAAAACCCGGAAAAGTCAAGAGAAATGAGAACTTGGAACCTGAAAATATACCCTTTTGAGTCAAAAAGTGATTGTTTTCAATAAGTCATAAGCAGCATTTTAATCCTTGTCTGTTATTGTGTGAACATAGATCTTTTAAGTACCATGCCTGAATGAGGCTGTGGAGATCCCATTTGGTGTTTACTAATTGATTATGCCCTTATAAAAAAACATTCATGTCCCATTCTTTACATTGAAGAGGAGAAAGATGGAGAAATTGTTTCTCTTCGCATTTTGGTAAGGTAATCCGTTGATCTCATAGCGGCCGAAATCTCAAGACTATATGCCATCAAATAAGCCAATCTTCCACCTGAGTGATTGTGGTGGTGCATGTTTTTAGGGAAACTATTCGCCTATGCAAGGTGCGGTAATATGTTGTGCTTCTATTCATTCTCCTTTCATCAATTACATTACTTACCTATAAACGGATACATTCCGCCTGAAAAAAGATAAAAATTTTGTCCTGGAAATGTGTAATGTCTGGTTTTCAGCAATCTTGGTGAAGTATTAAAGTGATATGTGGTAATATTAGTCATTCAATTACTTTTTTACCCCGTGGGCTTGTCAACCTAAATAAATTAGTATAATGGGCTTGCATCATATTTTTCACGCCGTTGCTGAAAACGCCTCCAATACCTAACGGTGTCATGCGAATCTATGGGAAGTATTAAAACCAGAATAATGTTTTTTGCAAAAGTCTCGAAAAATTTATTAGAAATCCAATTTCCACATGAGAGAGTTTTCGACTGATCACAATCACGACATCTTTAAGACTTCGAGGGACTTGGGGAGTGTTTGTTGGAATGTCTGTGAAATAATCCGTGCCTCTGGGTAAAATTTTCGTATATTTCAATTCTCAATGTGCGAAATCGTTGATTCATCAGCTCTCATTTGGAGGAACTGATATGTGGTACTATTAAGAAATTATTCAACGGAAAAGACTCTGGTAAATGTCTGAACGTTTGCGACCAAATGTCCTCAAGTCCTGTTGTGGAACATTAATTTTATCGAAGCTCTGCTTCTAAATCTTGGTGTCATTGAGTGAGGTCTTGGAATATGAAATCATTTTTTTATTCGATTCTAGCCCAGAGATGCTGACCTTAGCACCGATTTGATCATCTCGTAATACACAAGCATCCAAGACGAGTCGTTTGTTCCCGTATACTGTTGGCTGCCTGCCTATGATTCTCACAAAATACGTTCGTTTGACTTGATGCCATTTTAAGTATAGTTTATCGTCCTGTTTTTCTCGAAATATCGTTGTTACGCTTCCCAGAATATCTCGCTAAATTGGCACAATTAGAGGACATTGTGAGATATACAACTTAATCTCGTGCGGTATTCGGGGGAAAAAACATCGAGTTAAATAATAATGGGGCTATTCGTGTTAGGATTTTATGTTGCTGTGATTGGGAGTATTATGTTCTTGGGGAAGATGGTTCAAACACTGGAAGAATATCCTCTCCACCGGCGGTTTTATCTGTGAACCCTCGGGCGTCTTTCAGAAGTAGGCTAATGTCCAAGCCGGATTTCTCTCCAGTCTTCCGTCCTATCCCCTTCCGCTCTCCTCTGTTTTCCTAATAACCCCGTCTATATTTAATCGCGTAAATGACCTCGTAAGCGATGCGTCTTCCGAGATTAATGCAACTCATCTCCGGTATCACCCCGGCGGAAGTCACAGGGAGTAGGGCGGAATAGGATTATTAAGACATGAGCCGGAGCCGTGGAGGCAACCGCCCAGTCTGAGCGTTCTTTTGCGCAGTGGGTTCTAATGTTTTGAAACATTAACGTTTTCGTGGCCCCAAGAGAACTTAGTGAAGCGGTGGAATCGAGCTAGATTATTCAAGGTTCCTGCATCCATTTCGAAGATTTCTGCTTGGCTGTCCAGCACTATCTGAAAATTTGTTTGTAGAGGAAGAATTGGCTTCTTTGTCGCCTCCATTTTGCTCTAACCTGCTTTTTTGGTCTGTACCAAAAATACAGCTGGATAGTGATTGATGGAGGTAAATTCTTATGAGTACATTTTTCTATTACTTGCTATATTAAAGGTAACACATCTATATATTTAGCCTTTTTATGTTTGAGTTTTTATATATGCGTGGCCTGAATTTCTTTCCTTTAAAACAAACGAGGATTCGCAAGTGCTTGAGTATCCGTGATAGCAGAATGCTCATTCATGTATAACAAGCCGTTATTACGAAAATAATGACTCAATTAAACAGTTGAGGGGCCGTATAGACAGTTTACTAGGTGTTGGGTTGCGAAATCATTTTCTCCTCCATAAGTTTCATTAAAAACTTATCCTAGCACTTTCCACACACAAAAACTACCCGTTCGTAGGACTTTGGGGATTAGTTCGTAACCTTCTTTATTGAGGTTCCAATTCCCTTGCGTGCCTGTAATTGCGTTACCGCCTTGGTTGGAGAGAGAGCACTCAGTTCTTTCATGTATGCAGCTCGAGAAATAGAATACTTACTGTGGGCGACCTCCATTTCTGCATGACCACGTAAGAATTTACTTCAGTGAGAGATATTTGGATTTAGGGATCAGGATACATGAAATGATTTGAATTGTAATGGTTATCCAAAGAATTTCTTTTGTGCTTCAGTTTTTAATATCTCTTTCTTAAGTATTTGATGTTACATTTATGGGGCATTTAGAAAGCAAAATGAAGACGTTATTAAATGTTAATTATTAAGTCACCTCACCGACAGATGTATGCAATAGCTGAAGATGATCCGGATCGTAATGCTGTAAAGGAGTTTTAATGTTCTTTGCACTGCCACTTAGGTCTGACTTTTCTTCCACATCACAAAGTAATTCCAAGAGGTTACACCTGTTACAGTGCAGTTTACTTTTGCATGGTAGTACGTACTTGTTACTCACTGACTTGCTTGAGTTACCTTGCTCGCATTAGAATGCGTTCCTCACCGGTTTTCTTCCCTTGTTATTCTATATTTTGGGAAAGAAAATGCGAGCAAGCGTAGTTCAGTTTGAAGTAAGAATGGTCCTCTTGAAAATTAATTTTATGTAAAGTCGAGACGAGTAGAGGTCGTTGAAATTAATTTAGAAATATTAAGTAGTACATAAATAACTCAAGTTTCTAGTGCTAATTCGACGGCTATCAACGTAAACCGTAGTTCAGCTCGCGGTATATTTATAATGTTATAGGTGGGTGTGGGAATGGAGGAGTTGGAACCTGGGTCCTCCGCGAACAGAACCAATTATGCCACCGGTGCCCTAGTGATGACATACTTGAATGTCTCGAGCAAGCCCACGACTCGAGGTATGATCGATAGGCGTATCAGATCGACTCCTAACCTCCCTCACCTGCCCTTACTACATCACTTTCCCATTCCTCCCCTCCTCTCCGCCACAGTCCGGCACCCACACTTGTCACTAAAAAAGTTTACCTTCTCCTCTTGCCTCCTGCTTACCTCCCCACCAATAGCCGCGTTAGCCCAACATCTTTCATCCTTCCTTACCCCTTCTATTCCGACCTGGGACTGTGGGACAACGATAATCTCTCCCACTTTCATTGCGTCATTCTCTCTCCTTCTCTTTCAAAAAGAATCTTAGGCTCACGAACAGAGGGTGAGAGGGTAGGAGGGCAAAATTGAGGCATGAAGCGGGGAGGAGAAGGGCTTGGTTTCAGTGTGTTTGTGTGGTGTAAGATAGGTCGGGTTGAATGGCGGGCGATGAGGTGGGGGAGGGGAGTAGAGAAGGCAGGAGATTAAAAGGAATCGGTATAGGGGAAACTCTGGGACGAATGAAACAAGCACCCCCCACTCCCCTCCCGTCATTCCTCCTACCCCGTCCGAAGCTGTCCCGCATGGCTCAACGATAATTCCCACGAACGGATCGCATAATCAGAGACACGCTGCTCAGAACAGCCGCGTGTGTACGACAAGGCAATGCAGCCTGCCCCCCCTCTTCGTCCCCCCGTTCCTCCGTTCGGGTTACATGCGAGGGAAATTTCCGCGCGGCACTTAGTATGATGCCAGAACCCATCAATTTCCATGTCTGCTCATGCTAATAGCCTCGTCCACGTACTCTTTGTGAGGTATCGCAGTTTAAAATTCGACTTTTTCTCCGATCGCTATCATGCTTCGAGTTTGGATTTTGTTCTCGACTTTGTACGGCTTCGTAAACTGAGAAAGAATATTACCGTTGCTGCGGCTGACTTTCTCTGTTCACTGTCTTGGCTTTGCATTTAGGTAGGCAGCCATACTTAAGATTAACTCGAAGGACAAAATTTGTCTAAATCATTGGAAAAATTAATTTTTATCGCAATTTAAGGGTTTTAACTCCCGTGGCGCGCCGCGCTTTACAAATGGATACAGTACGAAATATGGATGCAGCTGCTCCAGTCGCTAAAATAAGAATTTGGAATATCATTAGTGACTTACGTATTAAATTAATAAAATATTATGGCCACCAAAAAATGTATAATTTTCATCGCACACTCATTTTGATATTAATGAGTGATTAATGAGTGAATAGCAACTCTTCTGCGGTATGTACCCATAGACTAATCAAATTTGACATTGATTGTATGGTATTTTTGTAGTTTTGAGTAACCATTTTTGTGTCATGAATTTCGGCACTCCAACTTTTCTAAAGAGTGGACCATATAAAAAAGATTTTGTAAAATCCGTTTGAGTTTTATTAGCACGATCCTTCGTGTCATCTTTAGGTGCACAAACAAAATCAGTCACAGTAACAGAAGTATTGAAACCCGGGTCGTGCTAATAAACCTCAAGTGGAGTCAACAAAATTATTTTTTTTATTTGGTCCATTATGTGTAACTTCCAAAAAGTTAAGCGTGCAGCCATTTCCCTTCGCTAAAGAGGCGTAATGTAAAATGATTGGATCAAACGTTGTTCCTTCCGTTCAAAATTGAAGATTTATGTACATACGTTTCAATTGTGAGAGCCAAAATGTTGAGAGCATGACATTTCCGATCGAGAAAGTCGTTAATTTATAAATTGATGCAACCAACGACGTTTTTTTTTGTATCATCATGCATGAAAACGTCTAAAACCCTTACCAGCTAGTTAAATATTATTATGTGAGAGAGTGGAAACGCGAGCTGTTGCTGTAAATCGTCGCCTTTGGCAATCCTGCACTATTGTGGCAGTCGCTCGTAAACCAAAAGATTTGGCGTGGTGTGCGCCAGCGAATGCGTCTGAAAAAACGTTTTGATTTAAGAGCATTGGGTGTGGAGGAGAGGACATGGGAGATCGGGGCGCGGGGGGGGTTGGGGGGTTGTGGCCGTTGTCGGCCGGTGAAGGGGACCCACAACGGTTGAGGCGAGGCGGGGAAAGGCTGAAAGTGGGCGTGTTTGGGATTTGGAGTGTGTGTGCATGTGCAGAGGAGGGGGGGACATGGAGAGAGGAAGGGTGGGGTGAAAATGGCAACACTCCCGTGTCGCCCGGCGTCCCCGAAGACGGAGAAATGGACCTCCACCGACTCACGTCTCATATTTATTATTGTGCTGCATAGACTACGGTTGACTATGGGTGTGGGGAAATCCAAAAGGCACTCACTTGGCAGTGCCGTTGGCAAACGCCATCCTTCCTCTTCTTCCACTTCTGCATAACTCTTTCGGGATTCCCTAGCATGCGAGTAAGGAGCGGTCTGCGAGCTGAAGGAGAAATGGTTGGAGAGTCTTCCTCCCAACCAATGGGTCACCGATCGAATCTAACCGATATTGCAAAGGAGTCTCCGGAATGAGCCTGAAGATGTGTTGACTCTCGTAGCCGTAGAGGAAGGTTACTTATAGGTTCATTTACGAATAATGATTTCAGACGAGTTGGAGGAATCTCTCCGTACACGCATCAATGTTGGTCCCTTCTCTACCCCGATTTCCTTTCCAGATTCCCCTTTTTCATATCAGGTTTCTTGACAATTCCAGTAAGTGTAATTTCTCTTACGCGCAGGGAACCCGTCATTAGCCCACCGGTGACAAAATCCTATCGTGTACTAAATCTTATATAAGGAAAACGCCAATCTGTGTTCACCAATTATTGGAGGCTTTGTGCAGTATGTTTGACGGGCTTCCATTATCCACCAGTCGGAAGAATGTGAATCCCAGTGGAAAAAAAGCAAAGCAACATTTCTTTTGAATGTGACAGCCCATGAAAGACTGTCGGTTCATCAGGACCATTTTACTGACAGTTGCCCTTTAATATAACTTTCAGAGTTCGATTTCAGTTAACAGGTCGTCAAAAGAATGTACTGCATTGGCAAATTTTGCCAACTTACCTTGGGGATTTGGAGAATGGCAGTGCTGAATTCAAATGATGGTACCTAATTAATTTTGACTTTTTAGTGCATTTATTAAAGTGGTATTCTTCATAATCTATTAGTGGTATTTGATGCAAAATAACCTGGGAGAGCTGCGCGCCTTTATCCTCCCAATCGTACTGCGACACATGGAATCCAAGTATGGGATTTTCAGCTCGTGATCGCCGAGGATTACCGCCAGTATAATTTACTACTTGTTTCCAACATCCATCCCTCACGATGTACCAAGAGTAATACGTAGTGTTTTAGGTTCCGCGGCTATTGAGGTATTTTGTACCATAAATGCCAGTCAAATGATTATTCAGCATGGCGACGGGACTCTGTACCATCGTTGAGGCTCAAACTTACGACCTACGGCAACGCGGACAAGTATTTCAGTTTTCAGGCATCAACGGTAATATTTTCTTCGGATATCCTCCTTTTGCATTGGACATTATTCTAAATTACTTTTCACTGCACAATTTTATCTATTATAAGTAAATACTGAAACTTTAAATTGAATAGTCATTTTAAATAATCATTGTGTGCTTGTAAAGCCACCTCTATATCGATATCGAATGCATTTCGCGCCTAGCAGTAATGGACTATACTTATATTCTTTCCTTATCTTGTATTTTGTTTTCAATTCGGATATTTCCTACTTACCGACGCATAAAAACGTGCAACTTTGAAAGAAGGATTCGGTATAAATCATAATTCTTTGATATATTGTACTTAGTACTGTTCTCCCATCTGGTTAACTGCGTCCCCCATTACACTTAAAATACTCAACCGCCCCCTTAATTTCTTTTTAGCCATAGTCCGGCATCGCGTGCCCTCCCTTAGACACAGCTCTCTAGTTGAAATTCTTTTGTCTCTAGGTCTCTCACATCTCCCACTTCGCCGGCTAATTTCCGACCTAAAATTCCTTCACTCTATCATGAACGGGTCCCTCCGCTCTGATCATCTTGTCTCCTGTTTTTCACTCCGCATCCCTGCCCACACCACTCGCGATGTAAGTCTGTTTCACGCACCCAAATTCCGTATCTCCACCTCCCAACGTTCCATTTTCTACCGCCTACCTTCATTTTTTAATACCCTTGCCAACAATCACCCTACCCTTGACCGCAACACCTTTTCTTCCCAACTTAAACGCATTGTGTCCTCCTCTTCTTCCCTCACACAAAATTGATTTTTTTCTTTCTGTTGATTATTGTTCTTATTTTTTTAACTATATATTTTTGTTTTATTTCTTAACTTATTTTTTGTTTATTTAAACCCATTGTAAAGGCCCTAGTTGCTGTTTTTGGCATTTTTAATAAATAAATAAATAAATAAAAATATATTTCAACAAAAATGAAGTTCCACCTCCAGCTAAAAGGAACCGGGCTGATATTTTCCTTGGCAAGCTGAAAGAGAGCCCAGAGCTGGAAATGCTGCGCTGAAATGAACGGAATCGCGTGATCCATTGAACTAAGCCGCTCGTGCCACGTTGTATCTTTCCTCATTCTTTTTCCCTCTCCTAAAGGGAGCTGTGCGGAGGAGTTCTGTGGCTCGTATTTCGAAAAACTGCCCGGGCGGGCGGCCTGAAACGAAATAACCAGGGACCCAGATGGGAATTTATAAAGCGATATATAATCTGTGCCAAAGGGAGAGAAGATAATCAAATCATTCGATTATTGATCTGTTAATCCGCGGCGAGCGTGCAGCAAATAGGGGAAAAAATTGGGGGGGGGGGGACTTTGCAATTGACTTGTGAAGCTCGACTGACGTGTATATGGGGATATATGTGTAGTTGAAGGGCTCAGATTACGGTTCGGAGCATGAGAAAAAATCATACCCTCTCCACGATAATCGTCCCATAAAACACTTGGCTCATCTGCCCCCTCCGCCTTCTTCAACCTCAACCAGGGCGACCTCTCGTGCCCGTCCTCGTCCTATCCATTATCTTCATATACTCTTTCCTTCCATCTTTTCCCTTCCTTAGTTCTCTCTCTCTCCCCCCCCCTCTATACCCCCTCCCGTAGCGAATCTTTAATGTATAGCCTTCCCATGGCAGATCCAAATTACCTCCAATTTCCAATCTCCACCTATTTTGTTTGACATCCGTTTATTTTCCCTCATCGCGGTATGCTCTTAAAAGCTATCGCAGCGATACGTCTCAATCATTTAGGGACGAGCCACTACTGATTTACGAGTCCGTCCTTTAGCGGAGAGGGTTACGGGGAGGAGGGGGTAGTCTTGAGGGTGAGGGGAGCCATTCTTATCCCACCCACGTATTCCGGGACCAACATTCTGTAGCAGCGGCGGCGGAGGACTCATCCTCCTCCGGCGTTCCCAGTTGCCTGCCCCGACCTGGCTAATACTCCACACGGGCCTTCTCCTGTCCTTCCCGAGCCGCCTTCCTGTCTCCTGAATGCAGTCGCCAAAGCAGTCGGCTTAGAAAAAAAGTCTAATTCGGAGGTGAATATGACGGGGAATATTGCGATAGCTTTACCCCCTGGTGCTGGTGCGGGAGGAGGATGCTGCAGATAAAGTGGACGGACAAAATAAGATATGATGAAGTGTTCAAAAGAGTAGAAGAGGAAAGGACCATGTGGAACACCATACAGAAAAGAACCAAGTGGATTGGACACACCCTGTTACACAATGGGTTTGTGAAGAACATAATTGAAGTTAAAATAGAGATAAAAGTCCCCAGAGGAAGACTTAGGAATAAGTTCATGGACCAAATAAAAGAGGAAAGTACATAGGAAGTGATTCCAGGAGGTAAGGGAACTAGCAATAGATAGGGACGGGTGGACGGCTGCAGTCAACCAATCTTAGGATTGAGCGACCAATGGTGATGATGGTGATTACCCTGTGGTGGTAGGTTTGAC
This sequence comes from Ceriagrion tenellum, assembly GCA_963169105.1. NCBI lineage: Eukaryota > Metazoa > Arthropoda > Insecta > Odonata > Coenagrionidae > Ceriagrion > Ceriagrion tenellum. Next base: position 63,704,788 of record OY720637.1, read on the forward strand.
GGTTCCCCTCAATAAAAATCTTAAACATTTCACAATCCCCTTTCGGGGACAAGATGGGGAAATTTTTTTTTCTTTGCCGCACGAATCTACGAATCTTTCAGCGTTCGGGCTCAATTTTTCTCGGCGTGCGGAGAGGGATGGACCTCTTTCATATAGTTTCTTCATCATGTGGCCCAATGCAAAACAGAAATAATCAGATCATTTTGATATCAGTCCCAGCCAGATTGGTATTTTATGGTCTCCTTAACTAGGGCTAATACAGGCTATAACTCTCAGGAAAGTGGAAAGTGGTTGAGGAGAAGTAAAATGGACGAACTCATTGCTAATAGTGTGTTTTGGATGGATTAATACGCGATGTGGATGCCATTTAAGAAATCTTATTCTTATTTTTCCGAACTCAAAGCCTCGTCGTATGCAAGTTTTCCGACAAAATGGCAAAGCTCGCATGGGAATATGGACTTTAAATACTCGAGTAAGTATCGCTCTAATAGAAATATAATATTTAGGTGTTTTCTTCAAAGGAATGCATTGAGGAAATTGGCAAAGAATATCATACGACGCTCCAGTAAATGTAAAAATATTGCTCACGTATTAATAGTCTCCCCTGCATGAACAATTAAGGCACTCGATGTAGATAAGTTGTTTCTCAGATGTGTGTGGTTGTGAGGAAATAAACGCTATTGAGTTCTGACTGTAGACGCACAACAAGGCTCCCGGCTGATCTTTAGACCTTTAATCCGTAGCCTAGCGCCCTACCCACTGTGTTACCGCACACATTTGTCGTCCTAATGATGCGTGGCTGAAGGGGTACGTATCTATTTTGTCTCATCTGTCTGCCCTAGCCGCACAGTATGAGGTTAAGATAATATCCTCTGTGATATCGTGAAACTCCAATAATCTGAAATCTTCAAGTAATTGAGTGATGGCGTGTAGCTTCCTAGTCTCATGTGGCTCCCTCTCATCAGCTGTCTCTCACTTCCTGTTCACTCGAGGCCTATTTAAACTAAGCTTACTGCTTACTTTGTAAGTATTTTGACAGTTTCGCGCATTAAATTTTCCTGTTCATTTAGAGATTCTACAGACTAAAACTTTCTTGGTGAAGCAGTCGGGGTCTGCCCCTCCTTTCAATCCAGCTACGATGTCCTCGAAATACAGGGTCGCGGGTGTTCATGTTACCGGATATCCGGGTGTTCCTAAGCTTGTGTGGGTGTGTGGAGCTCTAGTTCTGGCTGCTGATCGCGCAGGTATACATATTTCATTCGGGGGCATAGGACCGGGCGATTAGATTATCGTTTTGGTTGGTCAGCCATCCCGTAAACACGCAAGGTATACCGGCATAAGCTACGGTCAGTGACACGCCAACCACGTGCTAATCTGGGCAGATTTGATCCCCGATGAAATCTTACCTGTCTGCGCTCTGCATTGCTATGGAAACTTTAGGGCATAAATTAATAATGTGTTTAAGTAGGAAAACAGACATGAGCTCGTAACATGTAGAATTTTTTAAAAATTATTTTAATTTTGATGCGCTTTCATTGAAGGAATAAGCAAAACCGTTGATGTTTCCTCTAACTTTTTGCTATCAGATCTTAGTACAGCATAGTGTTCAATTTCCTCCAAATGTACCATAGGAAAGGGTAGACAAAGTGGTAAATGCTGATGATTTCATTGCTAATTTCTTGCAGTGGGAAATTTCTCATATCTTATGGGGAAGTGTCTGTAGAATTATTTTTGTTCACATCTCTGTAACGCTTTTCGAACGACTATTACTCGTGTCTGACTTAGCATATCGACTTCGGCCGTATTATTTGCAACTTTGTTGCTACCTGATGCCTCTCCAATTGAAACTTTAGAAACAAGTCGGTCATGAGGGTCAAAATAATCCGATACCGCTGTAAGGGGATTGCCACTCAATAAGCGTCACGTTGAGAAATGCAACGCATTACGTTCACTGCAAGTAATGTGATAAATGGATGTAACACACGTGCATGGAATCTTATTCCTTTCTCATAGTTGCACTTCGTGCTAAATCTTTCCTAGTTGAATAAGACGAAATGTAAAAAATCCTATGGCTCAATAGAGTTATTATGACAACTATTAACTTTGTAATTCCACATATCTTTATTTGGAGCACCCGGGTTTTGACGTTCAACGTCATCTTCATGTCCTTATCCTGAATATGCTGTATCATCCTGAAGATTGACGCTGAGCGTCGAAACTTGGGTTGTTCCAAATAAAGATATGTGAAATCACAAAGTTACGAGTTATCATTAATAGGTTAATAAATTCCACAAAGTTACGCCTGAAACTGCCAATGGCTGAATAAAGTTTTAGCTTTGGACTGAAATAACCACGCATGTACGACAAACGTAGTTATCACAGTGTCAAACTTAAAAATTCTATCAGAAGTTATTGCCAAAATGTATTACGGCATAATTATCGCCGAAAATCGTGTTTACAGCCAAGTGCGACGCATGAATGATAGCGATAAGCCCAGTCCTTATTCTATCTTTTTAAAAATAATTATCCGCTTAATTGATTTCATTTCCACGACTGTGACAAACTGGCATGAGTGTTCTTTCCAACTGCCCTGTGGACGCCATGCCTGCTACTTGGAGGACTCCTCCTCAACTCACTCGAGCCAATTACATTGTGAGCCGAGAGTTGGAAGCGGCCCGCGCGCTCGAGTTTATTCTCCCCTGACAGCGTTCGTTCACCTCCCTCTGCCCCTTTCTCTATTCCCTTCTAACTTCCTATCTGTACAAGATTTGCATCCGAGCCAAAAATTCTATTTTCGAAAAATACTCACACGTACATACATAACATGTCCGCTTCAAGACTCGCCTGCCCTACTTACCCATTGAAAAGACTTGCGTAGGAGTAGAGCTAAGAGAAAGAGAAAAATTGGCTAAAAATTCAGGGAGAGAGTTGTTCGGTATGAATAACTTTTGAATGGTTGAATTCTTTGTGATCAAGTGGGTTGATATATTTTTTGCCTATCTGAGGAAGGAGTTGATCTCACCTGATATATTTAAATGGAAAAGAGATTTTAACGCTTCGTTTCTGAATCAAAAGATCTCTAAGCGTTTATCGCCAAATTAATTTCTGTGATATATCCATTTTGGCATAACCTACGGTACCCTGAAATATTTTCTGTAGCTTTCATCTTTGGTGCTCTAATTTACATGATCTATGCGCATGTCTCGGATAATTTATTAAGGGTTTTTTTTGTTTACATGACGATATTTCAGCCTTGAAATATCTCGATAATTTGAGAGCATTAATAGGTGATTGTTGAGTCAGTAACTTGTTAATCATTTTTGGGTGGCTAATAATTTCCTGCTTAGTGTAACTAATCTCCTTTCTTTAGTTCTGGCATACCTTTCAGATGTGTTCATTCCCGTTTTTCCTTCCATGGTAAACATTTGCTTTTCAACGAATCCAGTCCTACGAAACTTGAGTGAAATAAAGTACTAGTTTTTCACTCTGGTACCCTTGAGCTCTTTCTCTATATGCACTTATGTGAATATTTATATTTAGCTTCACTTCTCGGTGACGTTTTTGAAACATTGGCATGTGCAAAGATCAGCTACAGGCTTGTACAATTTCAGGTCATTGTTTTTTCATAGCTAGTTCCTGTGCTGTGCTTCAAAAGACTAGTGGTGAGATTTCACTGTATCTACGTCTGTGAGGATAGAAAAGTGATTTTAGGGCAAACGCATTGTTGTTATATTATAATCATAAAATAGATAGTTGTTCATATAATGAATTTTTCGTAGATTGAATGAATCGTACTAGTTCGATATTAGTTGGTGGAGTAGTCTTCCAGAGGATGCATATTGTTGAACCTTATTAGTTTACTATTGTGTTCAAATTGTTCCAAATCAGGCTAAACTTTTTTAAATCCGTGTCTTCCGAACTTCTATGATGTTCATTTGGGGTTACATGTTCCACTTACTTGTTGGATGGGACAGCAAATAATGAATTCCCCCTCGTCCTACATATTTCTCCCAATTAAGTGCCCCGGTGGCTATATGCCGGTGGCGCGAAGAGGATGGGAAATGATAGATAAAAGCTTCACCGGTGCAATCGTTCCGCGCCGAGTTTTCGAGCTCTGTTAAGCACGGAAAGAAGAAGATGGGGGATGCTCTAGAAAGCGCAGACTCGAAACCCGACCAACCTGTCATCTTGTCTCACCGTTTGAAAGCAGTGTGTGTGTGCGTGTGTATGTGCGCACTCTTTACGTCGACCGAGTGCATGTCTTTTGATTTTTTTCTTTCGAGTGCGCGTGTCCGACGACTTATCTTAATTTGGCTCATTTTCACTCGGAGAGGAGGTCTATCCAACGTAAGCGAATCTCTTTCGCGGGAGAGGTGGTCCCATTATGACTCTAAAGGTCATAATTGATTATTATTCTCACGTTAATATTTTTTTCCCTTCAAGTAAATAACTGCATTCATAACTGATGAAAAGCTTCAGCCAACGGAAAGAAAAATGAGACAATAGATAAGTTGATTTAACACGTTAAGAATGTATGTTTTGGCGAGATACCTGGAAAAGCGAAGGTTTTGGGTTAAACTTTGAGGGAATCTTGGACGTGAGTCACCGAATTCGGATTTCGTGTATTCAACCTTTTTTTTTACTTTAGTGTAAGAAATTGGAGTATGCAAGGTGTGAATACATTGGGCGACTCCTGCTAGTCGATAAGTCTGTAAGCAAGTAAACCTGTGTTCAACTTGAAATCTATGAATCCGACCGAGAGACGCATTCAACTTGCACATTTTACGTACAAGCATTTAAAAAAAAAACGCAGAATGAATCGGGTCAGTGAGTTTAGGCAATAGAGAGCCAGATAAGTAATCAAAAGTAAATACTAATACGAAGATTGGTTGTGGAATATACACATTAATATCGGATATTGTTTGGGCCTGAGGAGCCGACTGCCACGCCATTTCTGCTTTCGGTCGTCGGGTATTCGTAAACCAACGAACTCCCTAAAACCGAAATAAAATCCAAGGATATCGGCTTCATCCTGTAGCACTCAATTCGGTCGCTTAATATGATTCTATTTTTCGTATTTCACACTCCTTTACAGTTGTGAATGGGGCGGAATAATTACATATATTCATACTCACCGCGCTATTCCCTTTCGGGATGGTCGTTCAATCCTAAGATTGCTATGACTGCAGCCCTCCTCCCTTCCCTATCTAATGCCAGTTCCCTTATCTCCTGGTATGTCTTCCTGTGTATTCTCCTCTTTATTTGGTCCATGAACTTATTCCTGGGTCCTGCTCTGGGGAACTTTTCCCTTTCGGGTTGGACACAGTCCAATAACATGAACATTGCTGTAAGACCTTGGAAACTATCTCCCTGTGTGTTCCTCTATATTGTCCTATCCTCGCATACCTCTTTCGCTTCTGTTACATTGTACTCATACTCTTCCATTCTAAGATTCTTAATATACATCTTCTTTATAGAGTCTCTGTGATCGCACTCTACAATGAATTTCTCAGTCGTCCTCTTCCTCTTACGTCGTTTTTTTTCTCCGTCATAAATATGTTTCATAATTAGATTTACCGCCATTCTCTCAGCATTGGCCAAATAAATAAAGCTTTTCTTCTTTTACGCGTCGTGAACTGGAACATTGTAATTAGAATAGGTTTAGAAAAATTGGTTTTAGCTTGAAATCTGTGAATGCGGCCGAGTAGTAGTGTTCATCTACTACTTGTTAGACGTATTCGGAGGACCACAGTGCCGCGGACTTAGCCTCGCGGGTTAGACTTTTAGGCCTCTTTCACACTAGGCGAATTTTGGACGCGCCGTTTCCGCGCGGAATCCGCGTAATTGTATTGGGCATTCGAGGTCAGGCGACCTTTCACGCTTGTTTCCGCGCGTCCAAAGTTCGCGCGGACGCCGCGCGGCGACCGCGAAACTACCGCGCCCCCTCGAGAACTCGCGGCGACCGCCAGGTGCCTGATAGACGTAGAATTGTTCATCGGTCTTGTCCAAAAGAGGCCCGTGCTGTGGGACAAGTCATTAGAGGAGTATAAGGACAGAAATGCGACAAGAGATGCATGGCGTGAGATTTGCTTCATATTGGATGAAGATTTTGAAAACAAAAGTGACGCTGAGAGAAAACAATTTGGTAAGTGTGATTGCAATTTATTTCAATTTGGAAACCATTTTCAGTATTCATTTTACAGTTAAAATATGAAAATAACAAAACTCTTTTTTATCCAAATCCAACTCCATCCGGTTGCTCGTTCTCGCGGCGTCCGCGCGTCCAAAATTCGCCTAGTGTGAAAATCTCCACGCGGTTGCTCGATCGCGCGGATTCCGCGCGTAAACCGCGCGTCCAAAATTCGCCTAGTGTGAAAGAGGCCTATATAGACAGTAGAGAGCCGCGGCACCAGCTCGGATCGCCGGCAACGGCAAGTACTCGGACACGCGACAAGGCGGTGATGTCCCTCCCTCCCCCATCCCATCTTTACTCTCCCACCCCGCCTCGGGGGCCTGGAGAGCATGATGGGGGAGTAAAGGGGGCGTGGGGCGGGGGACATCGCGGCCCCCGCACTCAACGGTGGCGCCGACGGCAAATCATGGAAACGCTCTCGGAATGATTTTCAGTTTTTTTCTTCCTCTGTCCCTCTCACTCCTCCGAAGCTTTTCCTCCCCTCTATACCCGCCCCCTCTATCCTCCGCCTCGGGGGGTACTGAGGGAGGGGGGGGGGGAGGAGGAGGAGGGAAAAAAGCGACAACTTCCTGTGCGCCGAGAGTCTTTGTGGCTGTGGAAATGCGGGGAACGAGAGTGCAACTTTAAAATGTTTTCCCGGCCGCGGACGACCTTGATGAACATTAACTGTCATAGGTACAAATTCACCCGGAGGGAGAGAGATTGCATTACTGTTTATGCGTCCGCGACGGAACAGAGAAAAAAAAATATCCCATTGGCCGGCTTCTGTATGTGTATGACTCTGACTCATTGAGTTCTGTTCGTAATTTGTGGATTAACCGGCGGTCGTATCTTATACCCGCGGGAAACCTATTTGAAGAATACGAGGGATCCTCATCACGTGCTTACCGAGTGAAATTTACATCATGTTCGAAGTGCTGCCGTGTGGGGTGGTTGTTTTTTTTTACTAGGGTTCTTAAACGCTGCCCCTTCGCAATTAGAGTGAAGCTGCCCTTTTTTTTTAGTCAATCAGTGGACTGGCTCCAGATTTGACACAAATTACGGAGCGGATGGACATGTATGCTTGAGACGTGATGTAAATCAGAGAAACTCAAGGAAAACGTATTGCTCTTTTAGTTTTATTGTCTGCGTGCCTGTTCATTCAGGAAATTGAAAACGTGATTTCATTTTGAAATTGTAGGTTCTGCGTGAGTTGACAAAAACGAGACTGTACAAATACTTTTTTTTTGGCGGAGCAAATTTTGCTATGCAAGGTCGTGGTAGCTATTATCAGGAAATCGTTATGTTAGCCCCTAAGTATTTTCGGTATAAAAAAAGATACTATTCCCATGAAAACTAGAGAAATGTGCTGCTGAGTTTGTCGCTGTCTTAGCCTTTATTTACGATATTGACTGTTGTGACGTGAGGATGGGAAAGTAAGGAGCATCAAGGTTTCTTTCAGAAAAAAGACTTATAATTTCAACAAAATGTACAGGTCACAGGAGAACCTTCTCCCTTCGAGCCTCGTCACTTTCTGCTCCCTTTCGCCTTGGTGGGTACGCTACAGTCCCTGGACGACGAACTGCTGTCCGCGCCTCCTCTTGTTAACGCGCCGAACCTGGCCTTCAGCTCCGGCGCGTTCTTCGAATGTGTCGAATCGGTCAACCCCGATTCGGCACGCTGTTCGTGTATTACTTACTTAACTGGTGTCAAAAGAGCTTAGAAAATTGAAATATAGCTGAAGCCTGGGCACAAACAAGGTTTAACTAAAGGCTCATCCTTAACGCGTAGATGTGAGGCAGGAATTAGAGCTATTGGTGGACGCGATGGTAACCTGGTCGTAGAAGGGGCTAATCCAAATTCTCGCATCTCATAAGCTGTTGGTCGATATACATAACCTTGTACCGGGTGATTGTGACTAACGCTAAGTGTTAATATAGATTTCATTTTATTAACTCGATTAAAGTTTAAATTTAAGGTTAAAATACACCTTTACTTTGTAGATACGGTGCTATATGAAAACGAAGACCGTACAATCTTCCGCAAATGTACTTTCAAATCTATCGAAAAAAACTTCATGGTTTCAATAGTTGCGTGTATCACTGTGCGTCATAGTCTACAGTTATGAGAGTTAACCTTTTAAATATTGGTCTGCTTTAAAATTACAAGTAAAGAGAACTGCAGTGTTTGTTCTCATAATTCGAATTGACGTCGATAGTGTGCCGGCCATTATGTTGTTATGTTTCTAAAACCGGTGAAACTGCACATCTGATCCCATTATGCATCTATATGCCTTAACAAACGACCTAATTTGGGAGTTCTTTATATGTAACGCTCCAGCTCACGGTCGGAATACTGAACTTAAAACCCTCCCTCTCGGCAGGTTCGGGCGGTTGTATTAATAATAAAATCTCCTCCGGTACCAGTTATCAAAACGGGGAGCTCTGTATAGAAAACCTTCACCATTACGACTCAGGCCCCGTTGACGGTGGGATTAAGTCCTCGCCTGCTAATCCAAGGGTCGTGGGTCTGTGTCTCATCTCAGGGCATATTTATGTGTGTTCATTCATTACTACCTGTTGAAATGCCACAATTAAAAGGTTCTTGATAGGATAGACTTTCCGGATAGTATGGAATAATTCAAGTATTATCATTCAACCAAATCAGAAAGAAAATCTTCCTCCCACGCCTGGACTCGTTTGGAAGATTCCAACCAGCGGTATTCCAGAATTTGACCATTTTCTTTGACACTGCCAGCTCACATTTTTTTTCTCATCCTTTCGCGGGAATAACGGAAATCCTTTCAGCGGCGGTGATCTCGTGGCAGTTTTTCTATCGTGTGCGCTCGCTAGTTACCACGCCCTCATCATCCCCTCTACCTCACCTTCCTCCCAGCTCAATGCATCCCCTCACCTCGTCCTAGCAACCCCATCCTCTCATCCCTCCACTTCACCCCATTCTCCTTCTTCACCTTCCAGCCTTCCCTCAAGCATCATTCCCCCTCTCCTCTTCTCACTTAGGCCTTTCTTACCCTCCTCCTCCACCTCCGACTCTTCCCTTTCGTCCATTCTCCTCTTTCCGCCACTCCTATCGCGCGTCTTTTTTTCGACGGTCCTTTGTTTTGCCGCCCTCAACTTCCCTCCACTTCTTCCCATCCGCTGCATTCTGTAGCGCGTTCGGCGATTTCTTCCGACATTTCCCCACTCCTCTCTCTTCCGTTCTTCTGTCGAGGCGATGGAAACGTGGCGTTATTGAAGGACGCTGGAGATGAGATAGAGGAAGAGAGAACGTCCGATGAAGAAGTCTGGCGAAGATTCTCAATGAAATGATGCTAGGTGTTTCTTGATGAAGAACTTTTCTACCCTTGTCAATTAGTTGTAAATTAACAATAAAGAACATATCACTCAAACTTCAAACTTAATTGAATAAATAAAATGAAACCTACATTAACTCTTTGTGTTGGTTACAATCAAAAAAAGAGAACGTCCAATGAAGATGTCTGGCGAACAATCTTAGTGAATTGATGCAAAGCTCTTCCATGCTAAAGTACTTTTCTACCCTTGTGTTTGAAATTTTCCTATCTGTGGGCCTATTGGCCATTTATTATTAGTTTTGAATTATATAAGGAGTGAACTTCTATTTTTGTTAATTTATGACTGATTACCTGCCGTTTTTCCACTTGAAAGCACTTTCTTTTCGTAGCAAGTTGATATTTGCAATCTCGGTGAAAGTATTTGCAGTAGCACCAACAGAATGAAAAAGGAACTAAGCCATTATAAAACTTAAAAAAATGCATGCTCAGCATCGTTAAAAAATTTGAAGAAGGAGATGATAAGCAGATAATTACACTTATTTTTCGCGATAATCCTTCCCCTACGTGGCAACTTTATATTGTCAATGTTTCATTCCTTTTTGTTTTTGGCGTTTTTATGTACTCCGTAGTATATAACAGGTTTAGTGGATATTTCTGAGGATTACGGAGCTTCTCCATGAATGAAGACGTTTAAGCTCTCACCCCTAAGTCTTGGCAGTAGCTCTGAAGGGAGCAGCTTCAGTTAGTGCAAAAACCCATCCCATGAGAGCAAATCCTCTGTCACTAGAAGTGCAAGTTAGGGATTATCTCTTCACGATCACTTCTTATTTCTCGAACATGCCACGGGGTGAATCTGAAAAGATTAATCTCGCGTCAAAGGTGAGAATCCAGTCCCAGCGGACGGTGTGAAAGGCCTTCGTTTGCGATCTCCTTCTGTATCCCTGCCGGCTCCGAACCGAAATGACATATATGTCAATATTAGAGACATGCAAATTTCAGCTAATTTTTTTCAGTTTTAAATTGAATTAAGGTATTCTGGTAGATTTGTATCCGAATGCTATTTTGTATTTTCCCATCCCTCGGACTAAAACCTTGACGTGGTGGGAGGGCTTACCCGTTCCAATGACCCCTGGATCTGTGCTGGTGGGAAAAATAATAGCAGCTTTGTGTAAATCCACTCAGGCCGGATAGGTGGAAGGGGTGAATCCAGATGATCGGTAGATCACATTATTGTCTCGCGTTAAATACATTGTTAAAATGTTAATCGGAATCACCCCCCTGCGCGGCACACAGAAGTGCAGTCATTTATTCTTAAAATCGAAATCGAATGGGTTCAGGGTGCCGTATTTAAAGAGTAGAGAAAGTTTTAATATGGTAAACTGTTAAAAGAATACAATCTCCTAAAACCTGTCAATAATCTGGTATAATACTCTATGATGATGCTCTCTATTCGTTTTGACCTCTAAATGCCTTAGTAGTATTTTCCTCCGTTGCCTTTTGAAGCTAATTCGCAAGACTTCTGGTCTTCCTTCCATTCTCTCCCTTTCTCTCTTTGTATTTTTCTCCGCAACACCTTCCTCGTCTTTCTCGCCATCTCCATCTATCACACCCCGCGGAATAATTTGCGATCGCCCGCTAAAAGGAACGCACGCGGCAGACAAGAGGGCAGTCCCGCTTGATTCAGGAGCTCCGATGCCAATCGGTGAATGCATTCTCTCTTCCCTCCCCCCCCTCCCTGTTCTTTTGTACTCTTCTTCCTCCTCCGCGTCCGACCCTCCACTTCTTTCCCCGCATTGCCCGCCCTTTAAACTATCCTCCCCTCGCATATCCCATCAGCCCCCTTCCTCTCCAGATTCTCTTATCCCGCTCCACCCCCGCATTATTTTCATTCTCTCTTTTCATCCTTCCCGCCTTCTCTCCAACTTCTTTCGCACCGTTGCGAACCTCCCCACGCCGCATTGTTTGCGTCTCCCGGGGCGAAATGAATAAAAAAAATAAACTATATAAGAATAGCGTTAGAATTCCCCGTCCGCGCTTTCTTTCTCGCTCTATCAACCCTTTCCCCTCCGTGTTCCTCCAAGCCCCCGGGGCCGAAAACTTAACAGCGAAACAACACGTGCACACCCAAGAAAGCTAATTGTCTAAGGCGATTCCTATCGACTGGGTGGAATTTTCTCCTTCCCCTCCTCTTCTTTCTCCTCGAACAGCGAAGGGTTGGTCAGATAAGTTGGGAACGGTTGATGGGGGAGAGGGGCGGGTCGGGAGGGAGACACACTGTCCTTCGTGTCGACCATCGGATGGCGAAGTGATCAATATGTAAAGATTGGGACCGGAGGTGACATGGAAACTACATGGTAGGGATCAAGGTGTCGTGGTGGCTAGATCACCGTCTTCCCATTCCGAGAGTGAGAGTTTTGAACCCGAGTATTGGCGGAGATTTTGCTGGGGAATCTTTTTTACCAACTAGGTTGTCAATTTAAAAGAAACATCACTGTTTGTGCGTCCTGAGTGTTGGATGGGACTTTAAACCGTGAACGTTCAGGCTCCTTTTGTTGTGACTGGAATAACTCCGACGCCGGTTATGGCGCAGATGACTTCAGTTCTGCATCGCCTCTTCATTTTGAGATAATTAATCAGGGATAAGGGCGAAAATTTATGTGTGGTATGGACAGTTTAGTGTATATTTTGGTATTTGTCGAGTATAGTCGTGGCCAAAATTTGAGGGTTTAGTTTTTAGACCTATCGCATTTAGTTTCCCATAAGTAATTTTTTCCACCTCTAAGATAACTCTTCAGGACGATCTATATTGAATCATGCAACAAAGTTACCTCTTTGTGTATCATTTATTTCTTCCGTAACATCCACGAATAGTCACTCAGATTTCAAAGGAATGACCTAAATATTAAATGGACCTAATAAAAATGACGTTGTTAACTCCACAAGATGTTGTCTCAGCTAGTGGAGTTAACAAAGTCATTTTTATTTGGTCCATAATGGAAAACTTCCACACAGTAAAGCCTGCAGCCATTTCCTCTGTCAAATATTAAACTTTTTGACGCAGTACGCATTACAATTATTCAAAAATAAGTCATTATTGACCCTCTTAGTGCCACAGACCGATATATCGGCTTTTGCTCCACAGGCGAAAAGTGCCATGAGCCGATATATCAGCTAGAGCACAAATTATTTTTCAAACTAATTTTGTTGTAATAATTATATTTATCTTTTATGAAATGAATCAGAATATTATAAACAACAATCAATTTATTTTTAGGAAAAAATAAAAAAAATTACATTCATATCTAAAATAGTAACTTCATATTGTTTTTTTTTTCATAAGGTGCTACAAAACTCCCAAATTCATGCTGGCACTTTTTGCTGGTACCACTAAATTTCGGTGGCACTAAGAGGGTTAAGCATATCCCAATCTGAAAATAATTGTAGAAGGGAGCGAGCAATGAATGGGCCTGTATTTATATTTGTTGCATTCCACCATATTGATCATCGTTCATTTGAAACAAGAGAAGATTTTAAACCACTTGTTTGCGGGTCTCTGTTGGTCTCTCTTGGTTCGGTGTGTTAGCCTCAAAGACGTCTCGGTGGAAACGGGTCGTGGTCTCGTTAATTATGCGAGCCGCTTGGAGTATCGACGTTCGGATCACTATGTGCCAATTTTATCATCGATATCGAAATTACTGCCATCTCTCATATTTCACTTAAAAATACTTGTTTCAGCAACGGTGTGAAGCGTTCCGCGTTTCTATATTATAAATAAAATTTCTGCCCGCGTGCATTTTATGAGATATAACTCGCGGATGCGCGCGTAGTAAACTCGAGGATAAAATTTCCCAGGGCATCTTTTCCACGGTGGATAAAAAAGACCCTTAATACCCCATCCAGCTTTCGCGCCCCTCAATTCAGAAGAACTGCGAAAGATGAATGCCCGTAATCAATCGTAGGTTGATCATTTCCTTATATGGTTGACCCGCATCAGGAACATCTCCGAAGGGAAGCAACGTCGCGGCAATGGGGATTTCCTTTGCCGAATCGATCCCTTGTCGTTATAAATATCATTATTGTGATTCTGAGAGGCTATTGATCGTAAGTGGCGATGTTCCCCGCATACCTGGACTCCCCTTAGGGCTTTCCCCTCCTCCCCCCGCCCCCGACTTCCATCCTTCGTATCGTCTTCCTCCCCCACTCCCCCACTCCCCCAATCGCTCCGCAAAGTGGATCTCACTCCATTACCTGGATCCTCTTTTGGTGGGCGTCCCCGCTTCGGGTTCTGTCGGTAGTCAGGTTTCCGAGCGTGTTATACGGTACGTGGAAGCACGCGCGTGATGTCCACTATCTGGGCACATGATCGGCATGCGAGATCGTCCGTGATCGCCTGGACGCCGTGTGATATTTTTTTCCGGAGGCGTTTGAGCCTGGTGTCAAACCCTTGTTCGTGTGATCACGTATTTCGTTGACGTATTGTAGATTAACTCTCTTTAACTTGGCCATATTAGTCGCACACCGGAAGAATTTGCGATGTTCATTTTTTTTTAAATAATGTAACTTCTGTTTTTTAAATTTTGTACTTTTTGGCTTTATTTATTTCCGAAGTCTAAATTATCTGGATGAAACGATTTCACAACGTTTCTTTAGATACGGAACGGTCATATTTCGTTATCACTTTCAAGTCTCAAGTTTAAAACTCGTACTTAAAACGGCACGCATTTAATTCATTCTCAATTTTTATACATATTAGTTGATGATTTGTATCGATTTGCGATACTGATCTGTAATTCTATTCCCGTCAATGAAAATTATTTGCTGCCAACTTGTGGAATTTGTTTGGAAAATCGACGACTGCAATTGCTAATTTACGGCCACTGCATGAAAACATTCTAGTTCTTGTTCATTATTGGCTGCGCAGTCTCATGCAAACACTGTCGCCTTCAAAAAAATTTTCCCCTCGTAAAAGGATCCTCCTTCATAGAAGGATGAAATGCATCTCAGCAATGACGAACCATCCGGATCGGTTGATGAGTGATAATTTTGATAGGCCACACTCATGGACTGATGTCTACCGCACGCGTGAAGCGAACTACGCAAAACAGATAAAATTAAGAAAACATGAAAAAGTTCAAAAACATTAGAAGTTACGTGAAAAGCTAGAAATAAGAAAACAAACCGAATACATCCAGTCGTTGCGAGAGCCTTCGCTCCAGTTTTGTCATCTGTAGAAGATGGTGTTGATATTTGAAAAATAATAATTATAATAATATAATAAATTTATTAACAAATAGTTTTACACGATTTAATTTCCCTTTGGATGAGTTACAAAAATTACAAGAAACAAGGAATATTTATACTTCTCTTTTGGCCATTAATCATTCATAAATATAATAATCACAAATTAATTTATATATTTACCTTCAAACAAAAGTTATTTTTTATATTATAATATTATAATAATTTAATTACTTTTCGGGAATTACAGAATGGTATTACAATAGATAACCCCTAAGGATTATCCTGTGTTGGGGCTACTGACAAACTGAACCTATTGAGGGGTCGATGACAGAGGCCTACACATTTTAGGGTTTCGAGTGCTTTTTTGATGCAAAGAGCCCTTTCTGACGTAATTTTGTTGGCTGAATCCGAATCTACTCACGAAATTTGTCTATCGCGTTAGGACTTTGAGATATTCTGTGAAGGGTCAAAATACACTCCCATAATACATGTCACCATTTCATCTAAAAAAAAACTTACACCGTTACACGGCTGGTGACCCAACACCCCGCGCCACTCGCCCATGCGGCGGCTAGCGGGGTATTATGCAGATGTAGATGTAGAAATAGGAATTTTTAGGTCTTTTTAAGCTTGAATATCTCAGAAACCAAAGGTGATAGTGTTATTCTGCAAACGGATTCGAAGCCTGAGTTAGAAAATGTATAGAATGCAACTATGAAACCTAGAAAACAATTGTTTCCATAACCTGTATCTTAAATTTCAAATTGTGGACTCAAAATTATAGTGTGGCTGAATATAAATGGTTTTTGATAGCTGCTAAATTCATACGGGTTATGGTAACAATAATTATTCTAAATTTAATAGACGTATTCTATACTTTTTTAATGCACTTTGAATCCGTTTGCAGAATTGCTCTCTCCCCTTTGGTTTCTGAGATATTCAAGCTCAAAAAGATCTATAAAATTTCCATTTTGACCAATTATGGTTAAAATATCTCAAAATCCTGACGTGACAGCCAATTTTCGTGATTAGATTCGGATTTAGCGCACTAAATTACGTCGGAAAGGGCTCTTTGCGTAAAAAAAGCACTCGAGACCCTAATATTCGCAGGCCTGTGTTATCAATAGAAGTCGATAAACGTTTTAAGGGAGAGGGGAGGCGGGGTTGAATTTTCTTTCCACGTCACCGTCAGCGGAATGAGAAATCATCCTTTTGTTCTTCATAAGAGCGGTGACTTTTTTTAGAAGTAGCAAGTGGACATCTGTATCGTACGGGGGAGTGCCGTAGTCCAGTGGTCAAGATCTCTCCAACGTCTCTTTCTCCCCGCGGACGATTCGCCACCGAGCGCTGAAATTCCTCTTTTCTTCGCATTCCTCGTCCTCCTTCCAGTATCTCTCCCGGTCGACCCTCTCCACCCCCCCCCCTCCATCACTCCGTCGCGATCTCCTGGATTTCCCCGCTCCTCCCCCTCCCCAAGCAATCCCACCCCAATCCCTCACTTCCCCTCCTCCTCCTCGTCCTGCCGCTGCTTTGAAATACCTACTCTCACCCTTTAAGACAATGCGCTGTCTCTCCCTCTTTGTCTCCCTCCTTAAACTCGTCTCTTAAATCCCTAAACGGGAACCAGACGAGCCCCATTTTGTGACTCCCTCCGCCTCTACGCCCGAGAACTCCGTGGTCATCTCTCTTTCTCACTCGCATAGCTCCCCGCAAATGTGGTCTGTTCGCCCACGCGCGCATCGCGGTGAGTACGGGGTAGCGAGTTTTATAAAAGGACTTCTTTGACAGGGAGGGAATGGAGTGTGGAGAGATGAGGTTGAAGGAGGAAGAGAGATGGAAGAATAAAGACGAAAAGGAGGCAGTAAAATATAGCAGAGAAGGTAATTTAACGGGGGAAAGGATTAATTTTTCCGTACAAATCCCCGGGAAACCTACGCCAAAGCGCTTTTATCCCGTGGGAAGTGCCCATAGGCAAGAAAGACTGGCTGGAAGCGTATGGGCGAAGGCACAAACCTAGACAAGGGAGGCTCGGGGCTGCTTTTATCAATGAAGCAAATTCAGGTTGCTGGAGCCAAGAAGTAAAGACCAGGCTTCTTGGTTCATTACGCGGTCAATATAATTGTGAACGGGTTTTGAATCTATCTACCCATTACCCTATCCCTATTCTTTTTCCAAAATACTCGTACCCTTTTCCCTCGTACGTTTTCCGAGCCATTTTGGTAACATAATAGGGATAGGATAATGAATAGGTAGGTTCAAAACCCGGTCACAATTAGATTGACCGCACAATGAACAAAGAAACCTGGTTTTTACTTTTTGACTTCATAAACCCGGAATCGCTTTATTGATAAAAGCAGCCCCGGGCCTCCCTTGTCGAGGTTTGTGCTCACATAAGTTCTCCGGTAACCTTTCGAGCCCCACATAACTCCTCATAGAAATGAGTCTATTCCTTTGCGCACTTCACCAGATAACAGAGAAGGAAAGTAGCAACACGAAATAATGGAGTTTTTTTAAGCATAGAAATATATTCTTTTGAGCAAGTTTTCGATATGTGATGCCATCATTGGTCTTGTTTATGTCGAGATAAATTAATGTAAGTCGAATTTGAACATGTATGTCCATTTTTCATTACTACAGCTAGTCTCTAACTAGTCGCTGGCAGCGAATATGTCCATTTTTCATTACTTCCGTGGTGCAGAAAGTACACATTTTGGGATGGAGATTGGGTTTCATACCATGCCTGTTCATCTCAAATACCCGCAGGAATAAAATAGGAATCTATACCTGTTCTGATTCATAACCTCCTACTCAGATCCTGTTACGATACTGATTTATTGTCACCTGCTAACAAGACCACTTGATCAATCAATATCACATGAATAACATTAAATTTTTGCAAGCATGTTAAATGTGGATTTCAACAATTTTTATCCAACTCATGAACCACGTTTCCTTGAGCTATTCTCAAAATTTATGGAAAATATTTAAAAATGTAGGACTAATTGCAGAGAAGAAATTTCGTGGGTAGATAGGGGTATATGTCTGTGAATATATAGAGTATTCCTATTTTCTTCCATTTTAATCTACTTTAATCGGTAGATTTCCCTGATTTTTTAAGTATTCTATCGGTTAACGTAGGTTTTGCTGAATGTCAGAGAGTCTCCTCTCGGATTTCTACACTTTCCGGGACCAATCCATTTATAGAGTATCCTTATTCGCCTCAGCATTCGATCTACCATTCTTCATCCTGTCCATGAAACCTATTCTCTTTCTTCCTCTTCTCCGCCTGCCCAACATCCTTCCCTCTATCACAGTCTTGAACAACCCCTCGCCCCTTCGTACATCCTCCAGCCACCTACTCTGCCGATCTCGAATTTCATTAAAAAGTTTCCTTTCCTCGCCCACCATCTCAAGCACTTCCTCGTTAGTCTCCCTCTCCATCCACCTCACCTTCCCCCTTTTCTCCATCCTTCTCCACACCCACATCTCAAATGCCTGCCACTTATTCTCGTCTTCCTTTCTGTGCGACTGCCCTGATAAGTAATTTTAAAAAATTCCCGAATATTCCTGCCCTCGTCGACCTACCCACAAATTCCTTGCGCTAAGTGCAAATGACCCGAGATGTCAGTCCCTCCCCACAAGTGAACAACCACTCGGAGACTTCTGAAAGGGAGGTTGGACGTTGCGTGACATTCATCGCACGCGGGAATGGCTCGGATTATTCCCGGAAGGCTCGCCTTGGGGTATCGCCTCCTTCTCTCTCTCCCTCCCCAATGGTGGGCGAGGAGAAGAGAGGAACAGAGGGAGAGGAGGGGTAGAAGGGAAAGGGGAGGATGGCGGGTGGAGAGACGGCACGAGAGGAGGGTCGTGGACAAACGGGGGGAGGGTGACGCAGAAAAGGGTGTGGAGGAAGGTGAGGGGGGAGGATCGGACGACCACAACAAGGGTGAGAGAGCTTGCGGGACGACTAAGGAAGGGAAGACGACATTTGACGAGTCAATCCGCAAGTTCTCGACACAGTAGCATCACCCTTCCCTTTCCTCTCTTTTATGTCAGACCGCCTCGCCGCGACGCCTTTTTTAAAATCCATTTATGGGTCTTTTTAAAGCGCTCTACACCGGCATATCCCTGATATACCATTCCGAAGTTGGATCAGAATGGCTAACAAGTGCGTAAGAGTTGTATCTATCGCACTAAAACGGGTTGATTTTATTAATGGATCCCTTTAACAGTTTAGCTGTACGTCCTTAAAAAATATTTTTCGAAGCCTCCCCTCCGTGCTACCTTGTAAGGGGATCACACGTGAATGAATGGGCTAATGCGTCGTGCACGCAAGTGTGTGGTACTTCTAAAACTCCTGCAAAAAATACCTACATCTACATACTACCCTGTGAGCACCTGCATGGGCGTGTGAAAGGAGGAGTTAGAACATCAGCCATGTAAGGATGTAAGGTTTTGGGAAGTGAAATGGTGACATGTATTATAGGAGTGTATTTTGTTGAGCTCAGATTTTACTGTGGTCGCTTATTGTGCGCGGAAAGAACGAGTTTTTGTACCTATCTGTTCGGCAATGCCTCTCTCTTATATTATTGATTCTCTCAAACCTAGATATGTGGTGAGGCGTCATGATAATATTCTCTTTGTCGCTCTGAAACACACTAGTTCTGAATTTCACCAGCAAGTTAAGCTTAGCGTGCAGCCTCCGAGTCTCTAGGGGCTCCCAGCTTAATCCCTCTAAAAGTTTTGATACACTATATGTTAGCTCGTAGCAGTTTTTAACGAAACTTGCTGATTTTCTTTGTATTTTTATACTTTTTTGGTTAAATCGTTATAATGATATCGAGGAGATACGTGAGCTTTATCAGCGTCCCTAAGAGTTATCGTGCAGCAAAAATGGTAATTGCTTGACTTTTAGTTTTTTCGCTACCGAGAGTGATTACTACTGCACATTTTAAGTGGAAAATACTTGTCACAGATATATTAATGTGAAGTAATTTTAAAAATTCCCTGCTGTTGTTCCAGAAATTTTCAAGAAGTAGAAAATGTGGGAACTCTACTTATTTTTATGAGGTACAAGAATAGGATTTGAATATGATCTGATGGCACATTAGAAGTTGAAGATGATATTAATTTTTGAGATAAATTCTATTCTTGTTAAAATATTTTTTTCACGTAGGCATTGACAGGTTCTTGTGCAACTATACTCTCATTTCTTAAAATAAATGAAAGCTTATTTTATTCATGAATGTTGACTTTAATATTCTAGCGTAACTATTAAGATGTCTGGGAATGAATCAGAACAGTTGGAGTAGTCTTTATATTTTGGAAATAATAGGATCATTGAGATAAGGCATACATTAGCGGCTGAAGGTCTAACGAGTGAATGAGGAAAGAATTACAATTAGGATCTTAATTTGATATGTGTATTGCGATTTAGAATTTTTAATGATCCCTTAGTTTGAAATCCTTTGATTCGATAATTCTATGCTTTGATGTAATTTTGCTGTGATGGTATGGTATTGTCATCCTGGCAGTCTCCTCCTTCATTGTAAACAGTTATATCCTGAACTATAACGGTTCTAGAACGCCAAAGAAATTCTCTATTAATTTTTAATGGTCAAGGTCAAATTTACACCGGGAAAAATACTTTCATTAAACCCTTTGTCAATAAGAGTCAAAATGCTGGCAATGAGGTTGAGGATATTTATGGATTTTCCTTTCCCGGTTATAATTTGTGAGATGTAGGGATTAATGTACATATTTGAAATGTAAGTTCATAAATGGACCGAAAAAATTAGGGAAAAAATTCTCCCGAGGGAAATTGATGAGACCATTGACGAAATATAAGAAACCAGTCATCGGACAGTTACCTTATATGTTTGATAACAGTTTTGTCGATAATTTTGATTGGATTTTCCATCCCTAATTCGACGAGATTACGATGGGAAAAATTAAGAAGAGCACGAGAATCGACCATTTGTGCTCAAGTATGACGGAGAGGAAGGCGGGCGTATTAAGGGCGTGCCTTCGATTAAGAAAAACTGGTAAATTGCCATCTCAGATTTCCCGCGCGACCCCCGATGATGAGGTTTTTAGGCGGCCCTTATTTGTCTTCGCCGTGTCCCCTCCCCGAGTTCTTCACCCCTACGCCACCTCATCCCACTGCACCACTACCCAGACGCTTCTCCCTCATCCTCTCCCCTTCCCACTCCGTCGGGCGCCCACCTGTTTCCATGGAAGCAGAGAAACACAACCGCGATCACTCTTTGAGGGCAGCGAAACGGCCTCTTCTTCCTAAAGGACGAGCGCATAGCTCTGGCAACGCCGTCCACTTCTGCCGTCAGATGGTAAGCGGCGAGCGTGCGAGGAGGAGAGCTGAAGAGAGGAGAGAAGAAGAGAGAGAGACGATATTTTGTTAGCGTATGAGACGGAGCTGAGAAGAGATGAGCGGAAAGAGGAAAAACATAAATACATGAGGAAAAAAGGTCACGGAGGAGGATAGTGTGGAGTCGAAATGGGTTGTGTACGGTTTTCGTATACAACCAGGGTCGTCGTTTACACTTTATAAGTGCTCGGATACACCGGCGGCGGATGACCCTCATTCCTCGTTTTGAGCGGGAGATATGTACACTTGTCATTTAAGTGGGTGTTTGGGGGAGGTGGCTGTCGTGAAAGATTTGCGAGGATGACCGCCGGGAGGGAAGCTAAACAAAAAGCTCTCTCTGCCAGGCCCGTGGGCTTTTTTTTCGGGATTTCGGCGATGCTTAAGAGTTCGGTTTGAATCTGGCGGGCGGCATGCTGTCGTGACCAGTGCCGCGGGTTTGTTTCACTTTTCTCTCAAAATTTGGAAACCGGGCTTCAGACAGGGTTGATTATTTGGAGAGAAGACCGGTGACTGATTATGCTTAGAGAAACTCGGCCGCATTCAACAGCGGAGTGTCTTGAGGTCACTGAAGCTTAGTCGAGCGTTGATAAAGAGGCAGAGGTACTGATGGACAATTTTATGGACCTTTTGATGGGACATTGGGCTCCCTTTGTCCGACTTGAGTTACAAGCTGTTTTTACCCCTGATATCATGCTATTCATAAGCGAGTCTCTCAAAAGTTTCCTACATCAAAATTGTTTCCATTTAGGATAAGTGATTAGGTAAGAATTATTCGGCGAATGGATAAATTGTGGTGAGGACCACGGCATTTACGTTAGCTTGTTTTTAAAGGAAGGCGACACACGTACGTGGATTGAAAAATCTCTGCGCCTCTAAGAATTCTAGAACCCAGGACTAGCGGAATGAGCAGTCAGCTCTCGTGATACCGCACCAACCCGTTATTCTCTGGGTCCTTTGGTGTCTTGAGGAATCAAATTAGCCCGTGTTCTCTCCGACCATCAGAAAACCAAATAGAAAGAGATGTAAAAAGACACGTGGGACACTGATAAAGATATTTTTACGGAATAAAATTATCTACGCTTACCGCGTGGTCGCATTCTTTTTCCTTTTAGAATCAAATGGATTTCATCTTATCAGGCATGGTCTGCTGGAACTAGGGAAAGAATAACGGATTCGATTTTACATTATCTACGATTGATTTTTAGTTTTTTAAATATTTTTTACGACTTTTTTGGGTTAATCGTGTCATTTTCATTCATTCGTTCAACTGGAAGTTATTTTAAGATGAAAAACGCCGAACAAGTTTGGGGGAAATATATAAGAAAAAAAGTGTTCTTGTCAGCTGTACTCAAAATTTGATAATTATGTGGATTCACATATATTTCCTTTCCTGATACTTTGTAGAGATCTGGATGGATCCGCGTGTTTTCAGGGACGATTCAAACAGAAAATAAACGATGTTGGGTCAACATTACAAGATAATGTTCTTCGTGTCCAACATAGCCCGCAAGTGCGGACAGAATGCTGGTCTCCCATCATCGCTCAATATTATGCTTCGGCTCAATCGTCTAATGCTTTCCGCGCTCGTCACGAGGGCATCTTCCCTAATTCCACCCCTTCCCAGGGCCTCCCATTCCACGTACCGCTATTATACCTACCGCCTAACCCTGGTCCCCGCCCCCCCAACCCGAAAGTATCCTCTATCACCAAACCGAAGGAAGACCCTTCTCTATTTCAGACTCCCCACCCCAGCGCCCATCTCATTCCCCCCTTATATATCCTCGGCCTCTCTTTCCCCGTTATCTTTTGTGTTCTGGAATCACTTAGCCCCAGTAATCTATGCTCCGCCGATGGGTTCAACTGCCCCTGGTGTTACAGACTCTGCCTCTAATGACCCAATTGTGTGCCTCCATTAACGTCCTCTACCCACCATTCCATTTTTTCTCTTTGTTTCTTTCTTGCGACCATATTTCGGTTCTAATACTTTCTCGAAGCCTTCATGAGTCCCATTCATGCGGCCGGGAATTTTTTTTATCCCCTATCGTATCTCCGACTCAAAGACGACCTTCGTAATTTCGAACGTAATCTGTGCCATCATTTTGGAATTGCCTGGTCGGGAAGGTCCGTGTGGTTAGGAAATTATTCGCCAATCCCGGCGAAATAACCGTTCACACACCGCATTAGAAAGTCAGCGCAATTCGGTGAACACTTAATTGTGGACGGAGGTTTTTATCATTTTACCGCAGGTATTTCTGTGTGACATTAATAGCAAAAGCAATCGACTGGAAAAAGATGTATTGGATTTCTAATAAACGCCAGAATATGAGAAACGAGTTCTTTTCAACATTATAGTTTAGCGTTATTTAAGTTGCGGGGTTATTTTCAGAACTTTGTCACAATAGTATCAGTAGCTCTTCGCCAATTATTACTTTGAAGCGAGTGTGATCACTAGATACGTACATCGAAAGTTAAACACCAAAATCCAATAGTTTAATCCTCAAAAATGCTCCTCATTCATTAACTCTTTTGTTATAGATAACAATTGTAAATGTTGTTACAAGTATGAAAGAGGATCCATATTAATTATAAATATAAAAAGTAATTACAATTAAGAATTTTCAAATATTTAATAAAATTTCAATCCTCAGGCGAATCTGATTTCATTATGAATATACAAGGACATATACAAAGTAGAGTTTTTGGACAGTGGTTAAATATAATATTTCAAGGTAGACTCTGTATTGAAAAGTATTTGGGTGGTCACGACATCCATTGACGCATAAAACAAGGAGAATTCCTTTGATGTGAAGTAGAAGTGAATTCTACTTTTGAGAGGCTGTTAAAATAGCTTAAAAATTGGACCGTAAATTTCGTACCCGCTGCAGGAATCTGCGCACCTGGGAGCAACCGGCCATAAGTTCCTCGGAAAAATCCTTAAATATACAATTCTTCCTCGCAGCATGACCGGTATTACCCTCGCGCCGTATTCAAATGACTTACGTTCTGGCTCTACGGCAGCTTCTTCGCCGAAGGGTAATGCCGCCGCCACCCGGAGCAAAAATCCCGCAATTCTTATTCCCCGCGAAGAACCACTTGTGGATATGTGGCTGAGCTCGCGGAATCTCGCCACGGGGTCGTTTCAGGAACGCGATTATCCTGGCCATTCTTCTATGACGCCGTTTTTACGGGCGTTGAAGGATGTGGTCTCTCGCTCATTCGATTCCCTATAACTTAGCGCCCATACACGTGGCCTCGGAAGAGAGTAGGTAGACCACTTTGCGCTCCAGATGGCGCACAATGATGCTGCTTCTGCCGCTGCAGTCAGCCAGCCCAACCCCTCTGCCTTTTTGCCGTTCCTTAGGCAAGGGGGCGAGTGTGTCATGAGGGGTTGAAATGAGGGAAGATGAAGGGATGTGGAGACTAGTGAATTAAGGGCCCGAAACGCTGGAAAGTGAGGAAGTCTTCGGGATGTTTGAACGATCGCTGTTGTTCGGAGATTCGAACGATCGCGGAATTCCGCGTTCGTGTCCTCGCAGTGTATAACCCCGGTCGCTTCGGATGCTCACCCTGTGTCGTGCCTACGGGATCTAAGCATGTCGATGGCATTCCTCTTGAGTGATTTTTTTCAGACTTATGGGATGAGCGAGAAGTGGAGGCCGTATAAAACTTTAAGCGGTAAAATAGAAGTACGCGTATTTCCTTGAAGGAGTGACCAACATGAGGTCACGACACGTCTGGCCATCACCCGACTTATCGCAGTGAGTGTCTGTAATATGTATTGAATCTCTACTTCTCGCAAAAGCGTTAATAAATAATCAATGCGGATCTAAAAAGCTATTCAGTAGATCTTCCTGCTTACCCTGGGGATAAGAAAATCTTAGCCATTTAAGAACGAAACAAGTCATAGCTGTCTACGTCTTTTCTTGAGCTATTCCATGT
The DNA here is from genome assembly GCA_963169105.1 of Ceriagrion tenellum. Lineage (NCBI taxonomy): Eukaryota > Metazoa > Arthropoda > Insecta > Odonata > Coenagrionidae > Ceriagrion > Ceriagrion tenellum. The sequence goes on from OY720637.1 coordinate 63,729,838, forward strand.
CGGTGATTTCGTGTCACAAACTGCTATTTTGTGGTACTTGCTTTCACTATCTGTCTTTTTCTGTGGCGTGCATACCTATGGTATATATTTTCTCGTCTGAGAATGTTACACGGCTATGTGCTACTAAAGATAACGTTGCTTCGAATGTCGCTGCGAGAATGTTATGGTTTCCCCACTAATTTTCTCATAAGATTGTCACTATTATGATTGTGTAATATTCAGGAAGTCCAATATTTTAATAAACGCAGAAAAATAAAAGATTTCTTAGTAGGAGCTCAAGTATTTCACATATTCTTTTTTCCTTTAAACTCCACGAATTTATTTTCCCTCCTCCCTTCAGTTTCATCCAATTTAGTATCAGCTTAATACTCACAAGTTCTTGTAATTCATTATAGAAATATTATGCCTTGATAGATAAATATATTTTCGTAAAAGCGCAAATTTTCAGAGGATTTTTCATTTTTCGGGGAAAACCAGTCACCCATTGCAATCGAAGTACAGTTATATTTCACAAAACATGATTTGGAGATGTTCCATAAGCTAACCTATGTGTTTCATAGATAATGCATCATTGTTAGAGTAAAACTATTCTCAATTCATGATATTTGATAGGAAATTAAAGGAGAGGGAACTCGATAGAAAGCGTTTGCAAGCGTGGTAATAGCTTTGCTGTGATAGAAATCGAAGTGCAGGAATAGTGCCTGGACATAGTGTTTTATCTAGAGAGTGCCTACCGCATGTTGAAACTCTATGATATTTCCCCTGCTTTTGCATCCCTTACCAGGATTTTAGCATTAATTTTTTCTACATTAGTGTTAGGCCTTTTTATTTTATTTGCGCTTTACTTTTATTTGCCGCCTTATATCGTAATATCTCTTCACCTCTTCTTGTGATGGTGGAGAATAATTTGCTTGATAAGTGTTGTTGCTCTAGAGGTTGATTCCTTCTTTCGGGTTTTCCGCCGCGTTGGTACATGTTGGGGACGATATTTCGCCGGCTGTCCTGCTGGCTTCCTCAGGTCCATGGGTCACATGGACCTGAGGAAGCCAGCAGGACAGCCGGCGAAATATCGTCCCCAACATGTACCAACGCGGCGGAAAACCCGAAAGAAGGAATCAACCTCCATCAAAGCCCCGCGGAAGCCTTCAACAGAACTGTTGTTGCTCTACTTGGTTAAGTTTTCTCTAATGTGTAAATATCTTCTCTATTTGGCCAAGGGCGAATGTGATTTATGTAATGCAACGCGCTCTCGTATATTGAGTTTATTTTTTTCCGGGTGAATTTCTTTTACCAAACCGACCCATCCTGTAGTCGCGTAAGTGGGCGATTGTGTCGAATTATTATGCATTCTTAGAAGAACGAGCCCTGCAACATACAAACAGCCCTGCGGTGCTCGATATCGGAGAACTGGGGAGGAGTAGGGGTGGCCGCATGAATTTTATATGAGTGTGGATGGATGCGTGGTGGGTCAGGTCTCGTGGAAGCGCCAGGAAGTGGAGGCTGGCGCGGGGCGGGGTTCCGATTGTGAGGAGTTGTGGGAGGATCCGCGGACGTACTTGCCACCCATTAAAAAGCTCCCTTCCGTTTTTACTGCTCCGGACGGCAGGCCATCCACGGAGGAGGAAATTCCTCGCGGGGGCATTTTCCAATGCCCCCCTCCCACCCCCACCTTCTGTGCTACCCCCCCCCCCCTGAAAGTGGGCGGTGGCGAGGCGAAGCATATGATCGTCCAGGCAGCGGTTGGATAAAAATATACGCTGAATCCTCGGAAACACCTGAACGTGTAGGTAGCTCCCATACTAGAAATTGTAACGAGGGCTCCTGATCTTCTCCCGAGTGGCCGTTTGCATGAAACAAATCTCTTGCTGAAGCGCTGGCTCTGCTCTGTCTACCTATCTCTCCCGGCAACAATGCCGCGTCCTGCCTTGGTCATCCATCTGGCTCGGTGGATGGATTCTAAGCTGCGTATTTATTGCTCCTCCTAACTTTTCGCCCGGGCTTGGCTTGGCGGCGGGAGACTTGTCTCGTCCCACCCTTGCAGTAGTAGCAGGCGATGGAATGCAATAGGAGGAGCGCCAACCACCCTCCCTCCCCGCAAACAAGAAACTAATGAACGTTTCATCGCGGTGGTGATGTGCTCCGGTAAGTGCGTGTAAGTGGGGCCGATGCGTGCGTGGATGGGATGTTTTGCCCGGTGAGAAGAGATAAAGGTTTCTGAGTACGGCTATTCTTCCGGCACTACCCAGATCACCGGTAACGTATTCAGCGATACAAAGGTTTACGACGAAAAAGTGCTGCTTTTCCGATGGATGACTACGACGCCGTAGTGTTAAAACCTTTTGTGGCTGGAATCTTTGGAAACATTATAATCGCGCATGAAAAGAATATTATCTACCCCTTACCAATGGTTTAAATACCGTAAAAATTATCATATATGTAAGACATGAACGAAAATATTATTTTCGAAGATATGAAAGGAATTCAGGGACTAAAATGTTATATTTGGTTTAACATTTTGTCACAGTTGGTGAAAAATGTTTACGAAGACCGCATTCTGCGATAAAATTGGCGAAATTATTGGTATCAACTTAATAATTTCGCATTTCAAGCGAAATGAAGTATTTCGTTTGAAAAACTAGCTTACCATGTAGATCCTTGGATACAAGTTGGCTCTATCTCCATATTTTTCGTGCTCCACTTGAAATATTTGACATTGATCGGGGCGATTTCAAGGTGTAATTATGTTGGTGACGTACTGTGTTCTGTAATCCATCAGGGTTGACATGGCCTTTCTCATGAATCATCTCTTATAGTAGCGCAAAATTAGCTCATTAGAAGAAGCACAGCATAACAATGGCACACTTTCTTCGTGGTGACTAACTATCTCTCTTAGGCTCTGCCCTTACAAACTAGGGATTGAAAGAACATGCCATCCAATCGGCATTTGTTTCATTACTAAAAGGTTCCGCCCTCAACTTCTCCGGGTACGAAACAGTCGCTCTCCCGTCCTCGCCCACCTCTTAGCACCAAAGCGAGCGTGATAAACTCTGTGATACCATGAAGGAAGCCAAATTTTTCATTATTTTCCGATGCTCATACATCTCACTTCGCCCCCGACTCGATGCAGATAAACCCAGTAAAAGAGAAGGGGAGTCTCCTGGGGGTGCAAAAGCCCCGCGGGAGAGCCAAGAAGACGTTCGATTACCGCCCATCCATTGCCCGTGCCTTCTTCCATTTTCTCCACCCACGAGCGTTGAAGTCTCCCGGTCGCGATTCCGATTACCGCCAATCGCTTTCTTTTACTCTAAAGCCTTCGAGCGTTGAAGTCTCTCGGTCGCGATCTCTTACCTGCGCCCTCCTCACCCTCCCCCGTACACTATACGCTACATCCACCCCTGAGACTATCTCCGCAATCCTTGGCCACCTAATCTCTTCTCTCGCCCAGTCCCTATACCACTCACTATCCCTCACGCCCCACGCTTCAACAATTGCTCGCCAACGCAACTCAACAGTCCCCAACTCCTCACCTTAGCCCAGTCAGTGCATTCGCTTCCATTCCTCTCTGTAAATTCCCTCCCTTGCCCCAAGAGTTCCCGCCCAGGCCACCGTTCTTTCACCCTCCTCTCCAAGCCTTCCCCGCGCTCGTCCTGACCGCTTCCGCCCCAGGATCATGTTCGCCATCCGAAGTGCTCGTCGATCATCCAGGAGGTTTAACGAATGAAATGCCCGGCGGGTGTAAGCCCTGCAGTGACTACTCCGCGTGCCCCACTCCTCCGTTGGAACCTTTTGCCTTCGTTCTCGTTGGTGCCCTCCTCGTCTTCTCTCCACTCCCACATACATACACACCCATCGCTCTTCTTATCTTTCTTTCATTCTATTTCTCTCTCCCTTTCTCCCACCTCAACCTCTTCCCCTCCCGCATAAACGCAGTCTCTTTCCTCCCTTCACTGGCTCGTCTCCTCATATATCATTTCTAGCTTTGTTTACGCATTTCGTTCCTCGCAAAAGGGTGGGATGGCTTTTGTTTTTTATTCCTTTTTTTTTTATTTTTCGCTCCACGTCATTTTCTCTTCTCGTATCCTGGCAATCTCTTCCTCCAAGCCGCCTCATCCGATGGTGGTGGTGCTATTGTTGCAGAGTTTAGTATCTCGCGGCACGAAGTGGACAGACGAAAAACTCTCCCCATCTTCAAGAATTCGAGTAATGCAACCCATCTTTCCCCCTCCGTGTTGTGGAATAATGGAATGACCGACGTCTCTATTCAAAATGGAGTGTTGCGCTCTTGAGATGAAATGTTTTCAGTCATTCTAAAAATTTTAGTTGATCACCATTGTGGGTTATATGTTATTCCTTCTAAAAGTAATTTCTCGAATTTTACTTTTGATTGCTATCATAATTTTAATATGCAACTGTGGTAATAGGTGGCACGACCGACTACGCAACCAGTGTGATTTCTCCTCTATATTTTCCGACCAAATTTAATGATCTGTTGTTGTTTGCTGGAATTTTACGTTCCTAACCTTCCCCATGTTTCCTTACCTCCTCCATGTTAGATTATCATAATGTGGAGCAAACAATTTAGATGATAGAATTTGGATAAAACCAACCGACTGGCTTTGATGGTGATTATGCGAGTGTGCTAATGGTTAGGCCACATATGATTATGCCAAAGTGGGCATAGAACCCATGATTGACATTCAAATTGAGATAAGCCTGTCTTCTTCAGATTTTTACTCCTTGCCTACGTGTCGTGACCCAGTTAAAAAGAAAGAGATGAATGCTTGAAACAATACCCTGAGCGTAAAACTGTGAATCTCTCGTTATTCGCGCGATTTTTATCTTCATGCGTGAAATGGTATGACTCCAACTTTATGCACGCCAATTAATAACTGCGCACAATGCCGGAAATCCAGTTGAAATTTCTTCTCAACGCGGCGATCAAATCATGGGCAACTCCTTTGAATAGTATCTCCCTTTCCTCTAGGCATGTATTTTATCTAATTCTGGGAGAGCGTATATAAAGATGCTAGCGTATACGCCGGAGCCGTTAATGTATGTGATTTATATCAACCCCCTTCGGAAATATTTCTCGAAATCCGTTGCTATCTGTATTCCACGAGCTCTTTTACCTCTCCCTCCTCCTTCAATCGGGGGTTCACTCGTGATCCTGCGGGTCCTTATCTCTCCCGCGCATCGCTTGTCTCCTCCCGGTCACCACCATCTCCCGCAGACGCGCTCGCTCTCTTCTGCGCAAGAGTCAGTATGAGCAGGAGGAGGAGGAGCAAGGAAGGAAGGAAAAGGCTTTGCTGCTGCTTCGGGGGAATATAGGTAGTGTGGCCGAGGATAAGGGGTAATATTCTTACCATGCAGTATGGGACTGAGGAAAGGGGTGTTGTTGACGGGCTAAAAGGGGCGAGATGTGGGTGGAGGGTAGGGTGGCCACGTATCCTGAATTTTGGCATCTATGAAAGGCATGTATAAGCAAACAATCCCAACTTTTCACAAACAGTTTCTCTCTCAAAATATCTCATCATGTGAAAATGTTATGATTACAAAATTAGGACGTATTACGGTTCTAAATTTTTACCTCACCCACATGGCAATTTTATGGCAAATGGCAAAAGAAATTTTAAAGCTAAATCTGGCTTAACACTCACTAAAAATGTATGTGCTTGGGAACTTCCAGATGGATTGTGGAGTTTCTGGAGCTATGCTGTAGTTCAGCACCATAGGTATTCTAACAAACAAATACTACATCCATGGAATTACTATTGTAAAGATCTGCTCGGTTTTTATGGGTAACTAATAGTTTATTTCCGAAGTGAGGGACTTGTAGCTACCTCGGAATGGAGAGGAATACCAAATCAGGTTTCTAACTCGACAATAAACAATGGACATTATGAATTCATATGTCGGTGTCTTTACGCTGTATATATATACTCCCGATATTAAGCGGAAGAGACAATCGCTGACTGGCTTTATATAAATGTTCCTGTTTTTGCTCGGTTTACATAGAATGTGAATATTTTCTACTGTTGATAACAATATATTTCCAAGTTTATTGAAAATTTTAAGACTAATGGTCGCAATCCACCTTTTGTGCTCAGCTTATCTCTTATGGTTACGTGTGCCTGTAGTAGGTATCCTCCCAACATAGTGAACGGTCGTTGGGTTTGTCTAAATATTTTTATAATTCACCCAAGAGAAGCAGAAAACCTCACAGGTTAATCAAACAATGCCTTCTTGAGAAGCGTGTGCCTTCTCGTGGCGAAGCTAGTTTGTTTACATTTATACACTCCGGGATTGTCTATCCGTTAGCATATCTTCCTCTCGTCCTTCACCTTCACAAGCGGAAATTCGCCATATGCCTATCGTAAAATAGGCTAATTACTATAAAATTCTCTATGAAACTAGTTTAAATGTAGGCAAGCATGGTGTTATATATTTGTAAGATTTACTTATGATTGTCAAATAACTGACAAAGTGATATAAGGAAAAGGTTATGGTGAGGTGTTCGGCATTAACTCTGCTAGAATCCGGTAAATCTGAGTCAGGAGTATCCATGTTTCATGCCATTTATTCGATTGAAATTTTTGGCTAATAAACAGGAGGAATATACATCGTGATATGGAGGAAGGAATTGGATAGAGAGGAGGTTATTAGGTAGGCGGGAAATGTGGAGAAGGAGAATAGGCTTTATGAATGGGATGAAGTGAGACAGTTTTAAGGCCGCTTTACACGGTTTATGTTATTGTACAAACGCATCTATTGTAGTACGTACAAGAAACTGAACGGAAAAAGAGCAGCTTCTATTTCCCGTTAAGTCATTCAGACAATGATACAATATGCCGCTATACACGGTACAATTTTCCTCATGCAAGTGTTCATAAATTCGTTTGTACATAAAATTTGCCTTGTAAAGCGGCCCTTAGGAAGTTGGGGACTCTGAAAACCTGGAGAATTTTTACCCTAAAATACGATTTGGTTTTTCCCGGCGTACGATACTAATAAAGTCTTCTCGGGTTTTCCACCACGTTCGGTTGTTGTTGGTCGACGCTTCGATGGCTACCTCCACCATCGTCCTCAGGGCATAGGAACCCGAGAAGACTTTATTAGATTTTTCCTCTCTTCCATTGAAGCGATCCTTAACAGATATATATTGCGCGAATCAATTGAGAGCACATTCGTTTCGCTCGTAGCTGCTTCTTCTTGTTAGTAATACTCGAGGACGTATAAGCTGGATAGGATGGAGAGAGGGAGTTTCGGAGTGTAAGTTTTTCGGAAACGACTCGCCGTGCAGGAAACCGAGAGAATCTCCGCGGAAGGAAGGATGAGTTAAGGTGGGGGGGGGGAGAAGAGGACGAATGGTTCCCGTGAGGGGTATGTGGAGTATACGAGTTTTGGTGTGGGGTTGAGGAAGAGGGTAGGAGGAGTAGCCAGAGGAATACGGGGAGAGGGGAGAAAGGGTTTTATACAGATCGTGTGGCACGACCGAGCCGGGGTTAGGGCGTAGGGAGAGGCGGCGGTGTGGGGGGGGGGGACGACGGTGGGTGGCTCTGAAGGAAAGACTTGAGAAGAGAGAGACTTAAAGAGGGAGAGAACGAGGAGAAAAGATTTTAGAGGGAAGGGACACGAGAGGGGTTAGGGGGGAGAGACCACCTCCATGGATACGCTGATATGTTAGGAATGGCGCGCTGTGTGGGAGGGAGGGAGCGAGAGAGAGGGGGAATTCTCGGGAGGAGGGATAAGACGTTGCATAGCCCATGTCTCGGGGCGGTTCGTGGACGTGGGAGGGGAGGGAAAGATGTGTAGGTTCGTTTCGTGGTAGGAGAAAGGGGCGGATGGGGAGGGGTTATTTTTTTCATTTGAGGAGGTGGTGGTGGTCAGCAGCGAACGGAGGAGGGAAAAGGGAGTAACGTATGGGTCATCGGCAGCGAGCAGAGGGAGTCTCTCGCATGGGAGGGGAATTGAACGGGTTAGAAGGGAGAGACGATCAAGAGCATTCATCACCAAAGGCATTCTTCAAATATTGGTTGGATTTTTGGGCAGTTCCTGTCCTTAAGACGGTGGTTCTCAATTTTTCTCAGCTCAATTCCCCTCTTTCACAGTAGTTCATAACTTCATTCCCCATTCACTGAATAAATAATTAAACAATACTTTAATTTCGCTATTGAAAAACAAGTTGAATGTTTAAAATCAATTTTAGTGAGGTATTCAATACATTTTATTGAACTCAACGCGCCACAGAGTAAATTAAATCAAACTACTCTTCTACAGATTTTTCGTAGTCTACGTTAATTTCAGCAGATTAAGGCGAGATATTGTGGAAATTCGTTATATTATGACAGAAACAGCAATTGCACTTTTCCACAGGACATTTTAATGAGTACGACACGTTTCAGCTTACAGAGTCTTGTACCTGATGATGGCTCTGTGAGCTGAAACGCGTCGTAATCATTTAAATATCCTTTGGAAAAGTGCAATGGTTGTTTCTGTTACAATAATCGACGTTATATCGTAATTTGCTGAATTGAGGTACGAATTCCTCTAAAACCCCTTCAACATTCCCCTCTGAGAAAAGTTCTCTGTTTGAATATCTCCACCTAAAGTCTACCTTATCTTGGTAAGAAAGGATTTAAAGGTTTTGTGGATAAAATATGCAAAAATTCGTGCCGTAGAAAGGGAAGAGGGCTCGTGGAAAAGGGTGGGGAGTGGCGATATTTTTTTTTTAATTTGAAGAGGAATTATAAAGGGTCACAAGGGAAACGATCAGGCGGGCTATTAAAGTAGGCCTCGGGAACTCTTGGGCCGCAATAACGCGGAAATAAAAACCTATACCAATGTAGTTCAAATTAGAGAAGACGAGGCTTAAAATAAGAGGGTTTAACTCGTGTGTATGTGGAAGGGTTTGTGTGGGTATTCTTTTAGAATTGAAGTTGTGCGGGAGGGGGGAGTGGTCGGGGTGGGTATGCCGGCCGATAGAGAGGGGGGAGGGGGGGTACGAGGGGAGGAGAGGAGGCAAGAGTAGCCGGCCGCCGCGGGTCGAGGGCCCCCCCGTTGCTTTATTGCGCGATTCCAGACCTTTCTCCTCTTCCACTCCTCCCTCGCGTCACGCGTTATCCCCTACTTCTGCGGCCCTCGAGAGAAGATGGGGGGGGGCAACAAGGGGAGGAGGCGGAGGAGGAATGGGAGGAGTTGTGGAGGCAGGAAGAGATGGCAAGGAGAAGGAAACTGGGAGGGGAAAAGATATCGCGGCGGAGGGAAAAGGAGGGAAAGAATGGTGAGGGATTGGGAACAGCACACGCAAAAGCTTGTGGCAGCTACGTAGAGAACGATTTTGGTCCTGGAACGGCTGCTGTCGTCACTTTTTTCAGACTGGGTCGTAAGGCCGCTTTACTTAGTACATTTTATTCTAGAGACCAACTTATTGGGCATATTTTGTGACTTAACAGACTCCTGAAGACAATAATGGGGAGAGAAATGAATGGGAAGTATTAAACAGACCGGGGAATGAAAGGATTTCATTCAGCAGACTTAAGTACGTAAAACGGTTAGCTGTTAGTCACCTGTGGTTAGTCATCCGTATGTGCGTAAAGGGCGCTTTACGCGGTACTGTATTACGGTACGGTACGGTTTTATTGTACAAACAAATGCATGAACTCTTGCATGAAGAAAATTGTACCGCGTAAAGCGGAAAATAATGCTTGACTGAATGCCTGAACGGGAAATTAAACCTGCTCTAATTCCACTCTTTTTCTTGTACAATCGATGATACATTCGTTTGTACAATAAAATGTACCGTGTAAAGCGGCGTAGAAATTTGAGGTGACATTTTGATGCAACAATCGTGCAGAGCGTCTATTTTCCCCTAATTATTTGATTCCCAGACTGAGTAGTCTTGGGGTAGTAAATCCTATGGAAAACTTAGTTTACGATGGGAGTTTAAACTCACTGCGAATCAGAATACCACTTTTTGTCCCACGCAAAATCATCGCATAAATCAGGGATAAATGAAACCTCCTTAGACTGGATTCAACTTGATGTCTAGGAATGAGGCTGTTCGATGACATTTCCTCAAAACCGTTGATATCGGGTGAATAGCTAGTAGCTGTTTGCCTTCGATTGCTTACTTAGATCACCACACGTGAATAAGCGCTTAGATTGCTTGCATTCTCTTCCTCCCTCTCTGCCTTAATCTAAATCTGTTCTTCTCATTGAAGTGCCTTGAATTTTCAACCGACCTGAATCTCCTCCAGACAACAGCTTTTGCTGAAGCTGTTGTTCAGTGCGAATGAATACAGTTCGCTTTTTAATTTGTTCTTTCATCGTCATTTCATCTTCTTCATACGCATCAGCGAGAGTGTTGTTTTCTGAGTAAGATTGACCGCGTGAGCTATTTCCAAGCATCTCTTTCTATTGTTTCCATTGGGAAGAATTGGAATTTTCCAAGTGGGTGCATGGGATAAATGAATTACACGAAATGGGCAGAACGACCCCGCGAACAGAATATCGTCTCACACTATGTAGCTAACAGAGCCGTAATGTCCACAAGTTGAGGAATCCGTGCTATCTATGAGGTAGAAATAGTCAGTAACTTGACTGGGTTCTCTTAACTTAAAAGGGATGATGGCACTTTAAGTTCTTGAGTTTCATAAGTAAGCAATGGCGGATTCACACTGAATCACTTGGAGGCACTGTTCTTAGAGAAATGAGTGATAACGCAACACAGAGGAGTCGGACTGGCATTGTGACAAAAGTAGGTGGTGATTTTTCTCGCGGAAAGTTTTCAGTGGTGGCCTGATCCCTCTTTAGTGAACTTTAGTGGTATGCTTGAACGTCCGTCAGATGATACGTCAAATTGTGATCCCTTTGCCACTCTTCCGTCAGGAGCAAGCTAATGCCACCGCAGGGTTCTATTGTCCCTTCTACTCTTCCTTCTATTGTTATCCTAAAAATCTCTTCCTCGTGTCCGAAGAACTCTTTGCAATTTTTTTCTGAGAAATGTATTGTGCGACTGGTATCGATGTTTTTCATCATTATCAGGCTACTGAAAATATTTCTCATGAAGCACTGCAAAGAGTTCATTAGAAATGGCATAAGTTTCACCACATCCGTTCTGAAACAGCATTGTTAACCCTTTATCCTGGTCTGTAGCCCAGATAAATGCGGAACAGACCTGATATACAATGGTGATGATGTGAAAACAGTATCATTTACTCGTGCCGACTATTAATAAAGAGCATGCCTAAGTAATTTCATGCTTAAAATACCCCAATTAGGTGCAGACGGAAGTTTAACTAGATGACAGAGAACCTGATAGGAGATAGATTACGGAGGCGATAGTTACTGCCACCCAAATTTAGTGCTGAGACGAAATATAATTTGGCAGGTCTCATAACCGTCGATGCCATTGCTCAAGCGGTCATTACAGGTGTACAAGCGGCGGGGTTTTTAATCATTCTATTCAAATGGACGCGTGACACACGTTCAGTTCGGAACGTTTCGTTCTCCGTGAGTCACACTCTCTCACTCCCTCCATCGCCACCACCCACGTTCGAGGCCGAATCGGAGAGAGTGCCGGTGCTACCCGCTTTTGTGTTCTCCTCGTCTCGTTTGCGAGAGCGCGCGCGCGCGGGGTGGCAAATTGATGTATCGCTTTAACGATTTGAATGTTGCGCCCGGCTCGGCAGTGAGTAAATCGTTGAATTCGTATCGCTGCAGCGTTAACTACCCTTTTTACGGAGGTGAGAATCGTCTTACGGAAGGAGAAAATGTACTTGAATCGTTTATAAACGAGCCGGGAGTGTATAACAGGTTGCAGGTGTTTGGCTGTTTAGTTGCTGTACGACGCGCATTTTCCACAATAATATCACAGCGGTGTTTGCCGCGATAGGTCAGTTACAGTTATTTTCCTTGAGCTATCGGAAACCAGGATAGCGCAGGTACTTACTTAGACGCAACTGTCTTCTTCTTCAGTGTTCAACCCTAGGGTTGGTTTGCAGCAGTACGCCATTCCTCTCTTCTGTCTGCTTTTCTCTTCATTTATGTGTATGTGGTGCAACCCATATCATTCACAATCTGCTGCATGAATGACATCCTTGGTCGTCCCCGGCGATTCCTTCCCTCTATAGCTCCTTCTGCTATTGTTTTAACGATTTTGTCGTGTCTTAGAATGTGCCCTACGAGTTTGTCTCTTCTTGTTTGGATATGCCTCCACAGGGATCTGGTTTCTTGAACTCTTTTCAGTACCTCTTCATTCGTGACTCTATCTTTCCAGCTGAGCTTCAACATCCTTCTGTAGAGCCACATCTCCAGGGCTTCTAGCCGCCTTCTCTCTTGTTTTCTTACTACCCATGTTTCGCTCCCGTATAGGGCCACACTCCAAACAACGCAACTGTGTGTGATATTAATTCTAAGCATATTCCCCTGGAGAGCATTGAAGACTTAACTAAAATGGTTTGCCAATTTTCGCCTTTTTTGAGTTAGCCTTGAGGTCTACGGTATAACTCATGCACCAATCATTAGAATCGTTAGAAATCTTGTAGCTGAAGGCTCAAGGAAAGGTGCTTAATACTTCAAACCTCGAATGTCAGAAGTCAAGAAATAAATTATCCAGAGATTAAGAGAGATTTATGTGAAGGTGGATAGTTTGGACTGGAAAATTTAGAGATGACCCTGCAATGAAAGAAAGTTATGTGGCCTCTCCAAAAGTGTATCAATCAATTTGTTCAATGCCGCTCGCCAGTGGAATTGCAAAAGCACGATACTTGATAGAAAAATCACGCAACTATGAGTAAGGTAGCACATAGTCGTGCTCGGCGTTCTCTTTGAAAAAGGTAGTATTTTCAATAATAAATGTGAGCCAAGAAACTCTCCGCTCACGAGAGCAATTCGGTGGCTCGTGGCCGTCATTTAAAATTTTAAATGTCACCCTGCGGTGGCATGGCGGATATACATCACCGTATAGGGAAGCAAAACATTCTCCCTTCACCTGTATTCAAGTTGTTTGAGCGAGATTTTTCTCTAGTCGTGTTCGTCACCATATTCGCATTTGATTTTTAATTTCAAGGTCTTTTTAAAATAACGAAGAGAGTTTAGTAATGTTGTCTTCAACGCTTCAATTTTTTTATTTACTCACATTCTCAGGATTAATACATGTACTAATCATATTTGAGAAATTGTGTTGTATTAATCGTTCTCTACCCTTTTACTTTAACCTACACTTCAATTTAAAACTTAACGCCGTGGCTACATATGAACATATTTGGTGATATCAAGTCAAAGATAAAGTTCAGTGAAATATTTTGAGTAAACAGCATTTCCTCTCTATTTTCCGAGTGTGGTTTGTTCTTGCCTAAATTATTAATAATTATTTCCTAAATTTCAAGTAAAAATTGGCGAGGGGTTGTAGTTGAACCTGGCTGTCCAAATAAAAATTCTCCGCAAAAATATCTTCACGCAAACGGAGAAATTTCTGAAGATAGATATTACTTCCGTTGACATTTCAGCAAACAATAATTGGGCACACCAAGGACGTATGGATCTTAATATCGCCCCGATAGCGCTGACCTTTTGTTATTGATTTTTGCCTTAATATTCCATTTTTTATTTGTTATAAAAATATCTATGTCCAGCTGACGAAACACATATTCGCCCCGAGCGCGGTCAAGTCCCCGCGCCGGCACCGATCGAGTCGGAAAGAGTCGTCATCTCCGAGGCCTTTTCCTCCCGCGGGGTGAAGGCAGAGTACCAACGAGTAATACCCGCCTGCCCGCCTCCATCCCCGCCCGCGGTGACGTGTTAGCGTGGAACGTTAAATAGAAAACGGTGCGGTTAATGCGGTCGCGAGATGGCGTCCTCCCTCTCTCTACCCCCTCCCCCACCATCCCTCCATCCTCGCTCTCGATTAAAAGGAATCGCTTCCTTAATTATGACGCGTGGATCGCAAGTGCTCCCCGCGAGACTCCCCGCCATTTTCTACCGCGCGCGGCGGCGGGCGCAGGAACAAGAAAAACATCGTGGGGGGAAGGGAGTCGAGGGAGGTGAGGGGGGGCGAGTTTTTCTCTTCGGTCGCATTCCTCGCGGACAGGGCTGACACCGACCGAAAGGCGGGCGTGTTCTCTCTTTCTCTCTCTCTCCCGAAGCTCACCACTCCACAACCTCTCCTCCCATTCTCCTCCCTACGACACTCCACAATCCCTCGCGTGTTGTTCTTCTCCCCCGAGAGAGAGAGAGAGGAGACTCGCGACTTTCACAAGGCAGCCGCAAAAGCTACGCGTTTTTTTTCCCTCCACAGTTCTGTATTCGTGGCGGCGGAGTTAGTTGATAAAAGAGTTCAGAATGGGAGTATGTGTGTGTGTGTATTCCGATGCTTTTTACCCCCACGTCGATGTTCTAAACGCAGTCGCTTCGGTTGGTCGTGTCGTGTATAAAATTACACGGCGATGAGCCCCTTCGGAACGCGTGCCCTCGAGTGGTATACTTTTGAAGCTCGCCTCGCTTTGTTGAAATGTCAACGGAAGTAATGTCTATCCTTAGAAATTTCTCCGTTTACGTGTAGAAATTTTTTGGCGAGGGAGTTTTTTTTGGACTGCCAGGTTCAACCAGCCTACTGTATTCATCTTCGAGAAAGTGAAGTTATTTTAGTTCCGCTAGGTAGTATGAGGATCGCGGAGTTTTCGAATAAGTTTTGGTAGATGGCACTTGATAATTTTTTGCTTAAAAGTGGGAAATGTATTTTATATGAGCTTAGACTACACCAATTGGAAAGATCACTCTTATGGTCTGAATTTGTATATAATTTCGGATATCAAGCGTATTCGTTCATACAACTTACTCTTGGTTCTGTAGTTACGTACTAAGATTTATTTAGTGTGCAATTCTAAGACATGGTGGACTGGTGTAAATACTCAGAAAAGATTTCTGGCTTTTTTCTCTCCTGTATCTATCATAATTTTTACTTATGATCTAATTGTACACAGACTTTTCCGAGTTTGGTTATTCCATTCCACTGTATGATTCGTGCTTGATGAAGTTGTAAACAAACGTGGCATGCGAACGCATTCCTTTTATCCAAGACCTCAGTTTAGTTTCCTAGTCTGGTATAGTCTGAAGTGGAGTTGGAATTATTACCGACATTTTATGATTTTAACCTTTAAATGGTTAATGTCACGAATGAAGAAGTGAAATATGTACTTTTCTATCGGGTGCAACTTTCAGAAGTCGCACTCCCGTGCCGGACAGTAGCATTAACTTTCACGACTGAGGAATTCCCGATCGTCGAAAGGTGGAAAAAAAAAGTTTTATTCCGATCAGCAATCAATAGTGATCAGAGTAGTAGGGACGAAGTAGACCTTCTGCTGGAAGAAGTGTCTTTACTAATGTTCGGCAACACAATCCTGGATGTGAGGAAGCATTTATGAACATACAAATGGAGAATACTCTAATGTAGCGTAGAAGATTGGACGAAAATTGTAACAGAACAGAAAATATGTAATGCAATGTAATGGAATATCTATGAAGATATATGCATGGATAGAAGCACTAATAAAGATGTTTTGCTAGGAGCTGAGATTAAAGGTACTTACGGAAAACACTAAAGTCGAAGAGACCGACGTACTCAACACATTTTCTGGCATTACCACCTCTTGAAAACAACAGCGGAGGCAGCGAAGAGTGAAAAGAGCCATCGAGGAAGACGAATAAGAAGAGGATGAAGAGCAGAAAGGAAATTGATTGGAATGACAGCTGGACTTTCAGGTTCTTTGTACGTCTATGTAGTTCGTGAGACAACTGTTTTGCCAGTTATCTTGCTCGCGTCCTCCAGGTTGAGGTTGATCGCTGGTCAAGTCAAGCGTATTGTCTTACAAACAGCATTCGCGGACGAAGATTTATGTACTTTCGCGGACGTAGATTTTTTACATTTATGTAGATATCACCTGATCATTGCCACGGAACCTGCGCACAAATTGTTTAAGGTTGACGTCAAAAAGAAGACACTTGTATGTCGTTCATTCAATCCTAGGATTGGTTGAATGAAGCCCTCTACCCTTCCCTATCATATGCTAGTTCTCTTACCTCCTGGTATCTCTTCCTATGTACTTTCCTCTTTATTTGGTCCATGAACTTATTCCTTGGTCTTCCTCTGGGGACTCCTCCCTCTGTTTTGCCTTCAATTATGTTCTTCACAAATCCAGTGTGTCTGAGGGCGTGTCCAATCCGTCTTATTCTTCTTTTCTGTATGGTGTTCCATATGGTCCTTTCCTCTTTTATTCTTCAGTACACTTCATCATTTCTTATTTTTTCCGTCCATTTCATCTTCAGCGTCCTGCTCCAGCACCAGGTTTCGAAGGCTTCTAGTCTATTCTAGTCAGCTTTTCCAATGGTACATGCTTCCGATCCGTAGAGTGCTACGCTCCACACGAATGTTCCCACGTACTGTTTCCTGAATTGCAGTCCTACCTTCTTTTAGAACAGCTGGTGTTGCAGCAGCAGTTGTTACAGCAGCAGCACTTGTGCGTATAATATGGTTAATTGGTAGTGTAGCATGGAACAGCAGCAAATTGATCTTCGGCTCGATGACTGCTGATGACGAATAAATAGTTTCACATATCTAATTGTGCAATTGTGTCTGTATCAATCCACTCTCTACGGAGCCCATTTCTTTCCCACCGCGAGAGACCGTTTTAAAAAGTTTTGCCTTCGTCTTCGAGGAACTGCGTGGCAAAAAAATAAATACCCAAAGGAAGGAGAAGGCGAGGTTCCGAAGAGAGTTTTTACGCGGCGTTAAAACTTTCGAATGGCAATTGACCACACCAACACTGGGCGAACCGGGGCGCTGAGGCCAGGAAAAGGAGAGAAAAAGAAGGGGGTGATCGGGGTTGAGGCTTAAGAGGGAGGTGAATGTCGGGTGGGAGAAGTTGGCAGGCGCAGCATCCAAGCCGCAACGGTTGCCAATGCACTCGCTGGCAACAAAGCGAAGCATTGTGTGCTCCCTTAAGTCAGCAGTGAATCATCGGAACCGAGCAGTGTCGTGGTTGAGGGTGTCTGTCCATACGAGGTGGCTGAGAGCGGCGTTGAAGGGCTCTTACGTCAGAAATTTCTCCCTCCCTCTCTCTCTCTTACCCTCCTTCCCTTTCTTTCTCCCATCATTCCGCAGTCAGACACTCGAGCGGAATACGCGTACTTTCCCACTTTAAAACCAGACATTCCCACACCTTTGCGGAAACCTCAGGTGACGTTTTCAGAAACGATCTCGCTCGGAGAGCTTTCTGGAGAAAACTTTGTTCAGACGACGAATCAGTGCGCATAAAATGCATTTAATTAGACATCATTGCAAATAAATATATTTAGCTTTCTAAAATGGCACCATATCAATAGCCTTTTCTTCATTTATTTTTGGAGATATTTGCTGAATAATGGAAGCCACTGTATATGGAATGTCAGAATTGCCTATTTTTCAACTGTGGACGCAGCCTGCGTCGTCGTAGTTTCGCAGGGAGTTACAATCGACGCTTTATTTATATATATATATATATATATATATATATATATATATATATATATATATATATATATATATATATATACATATATATATATATATATATATCTGAACATCCTCTGAACTGACCATGACCCACAGTTCCTCCCGAGGAACTTTGGGTCATGTTCATGTCGTTGATGAAAGTTGAATTTAAAGGCGATGAAGCCCATAGCCGATCTCCCCACGAGCAGCCATTTTTGAAATGCCTCCACCACGAACGGGAATAATTAGGAACACTAAGCAGGGATTATATGGACCAGCTTTGTAAGGGCGTATCGGTAATGCTGTGTTTCGGTAATCGTAATAGTGTGTTTCACATGATACCGTCTATGACAACCCTTTGTTCCCGCCCATGTAAGAATTGATTAATCCAACTAATAATGTTTTTATTTATTCCATATGCTTCTAGTTTTGAGAGTAACTTAACGTGAGGTACCTTATCGAAAGCTTTCTTAAAAGCGAGGAATATCGCGTCAACTTGAACATTATTTTCACCCGAAAGCAAGATGTCATGAACGAAGAGGGCCAATTGGGTTTCGCAAGATCTATCCTTTCGAAATCCGGGTTGGTTATTTATTAATAATTCTTCCCTATCTAAATGACTCATAATGGACCTTCCTGGTGTGGAAGCACCCCCTGCCACACACCCTTTGGGTGGCTCGCCGGGTATGACGTAGATGTAGATGTAGATGTAGATGTAAGCGCGTCACGGTTTCTTTACCGACCTCCCATCGTCATACATTTCCTTGGAAAGAGAGTACCTATAGGTGTAGTGGAATTTGGTGGCAATGGCTTGTACAGGTCCTGAGGCCAGGGCGAGAAGAGGATGCTGAGGGATAAACGCACTTAGGTCTTCTCTAAAGGTTACTAAATGATACCTCAGCCTTATAACCCAAGCTTTAATAGCTCCAAGCGACCTCAATCTGTTCGTGGAAAAATATCGCCAAGTTTCTCTACGCTAATATGTGTGTGGCGCTCTACGCAGTGGTAACATGGTGCAAAAGCAGCTGCATTAAAACGTCGCTTTTGTGTACTCATAGTAGAAAGAAGGAGGACTACTTTTGAAGTTCCCTCCTCATAAGCCATAAAAAAAAGGATCGGGAACAGAGTGAAAAAAATTACCGCCACTGTCTGAATTCAAACTAGAGCCCTCGGCATGGGAAGCCAGTGCTCTAGCCACCGCATAAATCAGTCTATTTCTAACCCTGCCGTTCCATCCACCTCCGACCACTCCGCTTGCATCACCTTGCAATCCCCCACCTAAGAATCTCTCGCGATCTTCATTCGTTTCCGATGTCTATCTCGCAATTCCCCGGCCGCCACGCCCCCATCCTCCGCCTCGCCCCGTCTCACGCCCCCCCTCCCTTATCCACCCACCCAAACCCCCGTCCAATTCCAGTCGCCCTCCACCCACTACCGAATGATCGACGCCCTTCCTCGCGCACACAACACAACCTATCCCGCGATACTCCTTTGAAATGGCCTTTCAATCCTCCCAAGCTCCTTTCTTGTGGCGTCCGATCAATGCGTCCGTCCCATTTCCACAACTTGCGAGAGACCTCGGTCAATCAAGATTACGACAATCGCTCCGCGGAGCAGACCGAAAAGGTTGAGGTGACGTACCGGTCCGATTCGCATGTAAAAAAATACTCTCTCTCTTGCTAAGACTTTGATTACGCTTTGCATGGGACGCATCTCGGCCTGGGGTGAAAGAGTTCGCTCGGGTCTGTGATTCATTTAGAATCGTTTTTAAAGCTAATGCATTTACATTGATATTGCAATTAGACATTGTACGGCGGCTATATAACATTAGTTTAGGTTGAAAGAATAGTGATATAGTTTTAAAAATACGTATATTTATACAAAGCATCAAACACTCCTCTCGTTTTTTGTGTAACACTTAAATAAAAATATTTACATTCCCTGGTAATAGCTTTGTGAGTTTCTTTTCTATTTGATGCCATTCAAAGACCCCGCTATTTAAAAAGGAGTATTTGGCAGCATTAGTTTTTTACCTCCTTAAATTGAGTTTCAGCGGGTGGTCATTGTTCTCCGCAAAATTAGGTGCTTCTAGGTGTTTACTCGTTCACATTAAATCATTTCTTAATGCATTGTCTTTTTTCTCCGAGCCCGTCTCCTCTTTGTAACATTAACCAGTTGGCTATTTTTTTAATCCCCTTGTATTCACAAAATTAATTGCTATAACCATTACTGATAGGTAGAAGTAGTAGCTTGTTAGAAAAATATAGACTTGGCGCAACCATTAAGAGCATAAGTGACGTGTCTTTTTGAATTTGATGTTGCAAATCTTGAAGGTTGGCATGAAAATGAAGCTGTATGAATTTGAATAATCGTAATTGCTTACGAGGATAGTGTAGACTGACTGATGCTAGAAAAATTGAATTTACAGCCTGAAGATCACTTCATGAACGAGAAAAACATTCATTTACCAATCCTCGTCTTAGTAAATCTCGTCTGAGTGCAGGTATTCCTGCGCATTCCTGCTTCAGTATTTCAGGATCTTGGCCTTCATTGGATCTCGGGGAGAGGATGTAGTTTTTTTTCGTATCCATTTTATTTTCAAATTCTCATCTCTCCCACTCGTCGCATCTCTTTTGACCGACCCCTCCCTCGTGCGACTCATCCTTCGAAATCCCTTAGATTCCCTGGGATCCACCCCAGTTTCTCCGGCTCTGGAATTCGCTGTGCTGTTACGCCCACCTTTGGGAAGTCCATCCCCTATAACATCCAGACACGCCAGAATATACCCACCTCACCATCCATCCTCTTCTTATCCGTACCACAATAACCAGACTTGCCTCCCTTTCTCCCTATCTTCTTCGTTCTTTTTGTTCCTTCCCCTCTGGCTACGAGCCCCTCCTCTTCACTAAGAAATCCACGCATTTCTTCGTTGGCGGTAGTTAGGTTAGGCACAAGCGGCTCGCCCATGGTCTGGCCTATTCCGCGACCATACATACACACACCCAGCACCTTATTATCGGACCCCTATATATCGCCCCGCTCCCGTGGCGGAGTTTGCCCCGGCCGTGCCCGCTCGGCTGCACTGGGTCCACAAAAGGATGCTGCGCAATGACGAGGCTTTTCTCTCTCTCTCTCTCTCTCTCTCTCTCTCTCTCAAATGTTTCTCGATTTCTTCGGGGCAGCCTCGGGATTCCAAATCAAACATCCCCTCCGCCACACAGAGACACCGCCTCCTCGCGAAGCCTCTTTTTTCCGTTTCTGGCGTCGTCATCCGTTTGACAGCGGTCTCTGGGAGTTTGCTCCCTTCCTCGGGGGCAGTTTGTTAAGCCCCCCGCGCTCTATCTGAAAAAGGGACTCTCTCAAGTTTCCCTCAGCTCTGATGACCGACGATTTCCACCTTTTCAGCCGATAACTTGGCGATTAATCTCACTCATGCCTCAGGTTACTGAGAAGTGAGCTGATTTCTAAGTTCGTCGTGCTGTATGGAAGCTATCGGAATGGTCTTCAACGCAAATCATTTTGTTACCACTGTTACAGCATTATGCCCACTCACTACCAATGACTGCGGAAAATGTAGCGGCTACTTTTTGTGTAGTTTATGTCTATTTTTGAGTTTTCACCATTTTTCTTTCGGAGTATGCGTTCGTTGGCACAGATTTGCTGATGGAAGACAGAAATTAGCTAAATATCGTATAATTTGCGGGTATGGTCGTTAAATACGCCAGTTTTATATGCATAGTGTTTTATGTACTAAGTTCAACCATGTAAAGCTACTCGTGAAAACTGAAACTTCTTCAGCGAAATGAATCTTTGACAGGAGAATGGAAAATCATATTTGAGTGTAGCAAATGTAATTAGTGGCCCTGTGCGATATTGGGCATATTCTTCCATCTCCGATACATATGCACAGGAAGCGAATCTTCATTAGAGATCATACTGTCAACTAAATCTGAAACATACTTTGGGGTCAAACCTTCAACCTTTCAACCTACCAAACTTCAATCACTTTATTCTAAAGAAGCGATCTCTTACGGCTTGTATTAAATAATAAGGGAGGAACTCCAAATGTCGCAAACAAAAGCCCGTATTTGTCCTCCTATTTTTGTTTGCAGCTATTGGTGTTTCACCCTTATTATTTCAAACTTCAATCACGTTTGACAAGTGGAAGTTTCCAATCATTTATACAAACACAGCTTTAAGTAAGTGAGTGTGTATTTAATGTTTCTCTTCTTTTCGCAGGGAATTGGCTCGTGCGAGGGGGTAAAGACAGGGAAGGCAAGATTCCACCTACTCCCACGGCCCCCTCCTCCCTCCTCGGGGCCATGTACATTCGGATGGCCGGAGGAGACGCCCCCCTCTCCCCACCTCCCCCACTCCAAATGATCAGCATGGAGCTGCCCACGGCATCCACTCTGCACCACCTGCAGCAGCAAGAGCACCAGCAGCAGCAACAGCAAGAGCACCAGATGCAGCAGGAGCAGCAGCAGCAACACCACCAGCAGCAACAGCAGCACCACCAACAGCAGCAGCAGTCCATGATGCACTCGATGGTGGAGGATAAGAAAAAACGTGAGTTGCCCTCTTTGTTTGGCCACCTTTGTGATGTCTTTTAGCCAATATGTTATATCGATATATATTCGTCATTACAACTCTATCATGGTTGTCAAATGTCTTGGGGGCTAGGAGGAAAGACTAAAATTTGTGGGGGTGAGCGAAGACAAAGTTACTCGTAGCGTGACTTTTCCCAAGGCGATCAGGGCACAGTAGGCATTGCGTAGAGCTTCGAAAATTCAGTTCCTTTCAGAACTCTGTCGTGTAAACTTCCTAATTCTGCTTGCTGTGTTGCTAAACGTCATCACAGGACCTCTATTTTTGTGTAATTCGCGGTTTTTCAGGCCGAGGGATAATAATATCGGCAACGTGGAGCTATGACTCCTTCCTCTCGGTGGTAGTTCCCCATCCGCCGGCAGCGGAGGCCTTCAAACAATCCGGACTCGCACGAAAGGCGCCCGCTGCCACACATTTTAGGCCACCCTCCTAGTCCCCAAGACATTTAACAAAGATAATAGTGTCCAATGTATTGGTAATACAAGCTTTTGGAAATCAGGTGCCAGCTTGGTCATATCTTGCCTTTATTATGTTTATTTTCACTGATTAAGATGCTAATACATAGAACTGCACCACGACTCAACCTCGTAGTATACAATTTTTCTTATGGTCTCTACACGTGCAATTATTTAACTACTACATCCACTGATTCCATTCAAAGTTTTTACTTTCTTTATCCTTTATCCACCTACCCATAATAATGGTTTTAAAATTTCCATTATAAGGGTAATGCCTACCAATTAAGGTAATTTAAATGAGTGAGAGTTAAAACCCTGGTGCATTTCCCGTACACGATTTATTTCTTCGTCGTAGCATACGTTCCACTTCTCTTCATCCGTTCGTCAAGGCTTTGATGATGCAGGATCCCTTGTAAGAGCCGCTAAATGCTCTTGTAAGGGAGGCTAGATTATCTTATAAGAGCCATCTTGCAAGAGATGCTCATCAAGTAAAATATGAAAATAATGTTAAACTACTAATATCACTGTCAAAGTGTTGAAAATATGTCGGAAATTTCACTATGTTGAAACCTAGGCAAGGCAATAAAATAACAGTGAATGACTGTTTGGCGTGCTCGTCGGCTTAAAGATGACACATTTTCTGAAATTCATGCAGTAACTCATTTACTATACGAACACTGTAGTATCGTCTACTCTCATACTTCATTCCACAAGACACAGTATTTTATCAGTAGTTAATCCCTGCAATTGCCTTATTGAGTTCATGCTATTATCCTCTAAGGTACCTAATCACCTAAGGCGGAATGAGTTTCTTATTTTCGAGGAAAATGGCAGAATGTTATTGTATCGTCATAAAAATAGTTTATTCGCCTGAGACCTTAAAAATGTTCAAGTGCAATCAAGACATCATTTTTCGATTCATATAAGTTTCTCGTTCGAGGCAATTTAGCTTGACGCGAAGCCTCTACCTTTGGCGTAAATGAAATGTGTCGCTTCCCGACGTCAACATTAAAACATTTCCTCAGACCCGTCATTTTCAATTCCATTAAGGACGATAGTTGTAGAGAATGTATCCCCAATGTATCACTCATTCTACTTTGGGTCTTCCTCGGCAAAAAGAGAGGAATTAAATAATTTATTCCGTGAAGTGAAAAAGGTAACTCGGTTTAATTTCCGCACCTGCATTCACTAAAAGGGATCCGAAGCATCTTTTGTAATTAGCTGAAGCAATTTCTCTTTTTAAAAGGCCTCATAAACACAGAAAGCAATACGTCTGTAGCATACGGTGCCCACTTGCGCTAATGCGAGCAAGATTTTTTCCTCCACGAGTGTCATAGCGTAATAACCGGTAATAAATAATGCATTCTTAACTACATCCAGTTCTTCACCATGCCCCGGTGCGATCAACTATAATTGTTAGTATTTGTCTTCAAAGTAAGCATAGCTAATTAGTGTGATACATACATCATTGCATAATATAATGTAACTAATAACGTATGCTATACATTTTTCACCTCCTACCTATAACGGCTCTTTTAAATTCTGCGGTTAATGGAGTGAAATCGTAATTTTGCATTGATACAAAGCTCGTGAGACATAATTTAATATTTCCATTGGTTTTAGCCGAAATTGGTAACTATTGATTTTTTGGCAAAAATTTGAATTTTAGGAGAGAGCAGGACTTTGCAATTCTCATGTAGTGCATCTGGTTGTTATTCTTTTCATAGAAATGCGTAACTTTATATTTTTTTTCTATTTTGAGGAATATTGATTTTTTTAGATGTATTTTTCAAAATATCAACGTATTAATATCTATTAGTAGCTTCCGTGAAACTTGAATGTAGGAATAAACAAGTGTTTAATTTACGTATCTAATGAGTATAAGCATTTGTCAGTATTAGAATGGATTATTTAACGTTCATACTTTCAATTTTGAAATATAATGCAACTTTTTATAACTATTAAATAGAAAATACGGTGTCATCAATGTTCTGAGAGTGCACGACTACATCTTAATTTTAGAAAGAGTAGGACTGCTCATTTCGAGTTTGGAACTAATCGGTAGTATATCTCACAGTAAAAATATGTGACGTGATATGTATTCCGCCAATTTTGAGGACTTAGACGAAGTTTTTACTTATATTTGTTGAGAAATGTATATGCTTTCATTGACGTCGTGGGTGAAACATGAATTTTGGAAGGAGTTAGACTACTCCAGGACGTGGGATCCTTCGTTTGGACGACGACGAAAGGAGAAGGGAGGAGGGAAGGAATATGGAAGTAAAGGTCGAGGAAAGAGACGAAAGTAAAGGAGGAATGAAACAAAAGATGCTGGTAGGAGACGAGTAGGGTGGATGAGGATAAGAGGAGGAGAAAGAGAGGGAGAGGGAGGGTTGTGCATGGACAGAGAGTGCACCTTACCTCATTACCTCTGTCCTGTTCTCGAGATTTGTGGCTCCCCCTACGTTCCTCTCTCTTAATTGCACCCCAGGTGGCCTTCCTACCTCTCTTTCCACTCCTTCCTTTTCCAACCCCCATCCTCCCTCTCCCCGTCCCCCTCCCCCATTACCTCCCTTTTCTGACATTAACCCCCACTGCCCTATTGCCTTTCTGCCAACCTCACACTTTTCTCCTGTTCCTTCGAGAGCGCACATCCCAACCCGCCGGCTACTAAGAAGATCTTCTTCTCCTCCCCACGCCTCCGCCTCCCATCCTTCAAGAGCGAAGGAGGAATCGTGAGGAAAACTATCTTCTCCTCCTAAAGCTCCTTCTTTCTCTCTTGAAGAGAAGAGGATTAAGTTGGGAGGAATTGGTTCGTTCGGGGGGGAAGGGAAGATTGGGAGTATATAAAAAAAGGGTATTTAGCAGGACGGAGATGAGAGCTCTTGCCTTCGACAATTTTTCTCCTCCTCGGTCCCGTTATATTTAATAGCCGTCTTGCGTCGGAGCGGCGCGATGGGAATGCCTCACAATTTTTAATACGTCTCCTCGAGATACGCTTTAGAGTACGGCGGGGTGAAGTTCAGTACAGTAGGGTTCACTTTATTTAAGATTGAGACTGGTCTTTTTTATGTAGGGGGTGAAAGCATCGTAGCACAAATTAATTAATACCCGACGCGTTTGCAAGGTTCTCAAGTAGAGAGATGTAGAAGCTTGTGCTTCTTTTGTTATATTAAAACTAAGGTGTCTAAACTTATTCCCGTGCACGTATAAGACTCGAATATAATGCAAATTCGAATGAGACCTTTCATTCGCATACGTATCGGATGTAATTGGGCTTGAATTAATCTATATTGTCCAGATAATTGCTATGCTCTATCTTGGGTGACCTCGGGTGACCTCAGGTGAACAGAATTCATTGCATATTATTATTAAGTATTTCATTATTTATTTACTACATACAGATTAATCAAACTACATATCCATTTCGGCCCCACTAATTCCCATGAACTTATCAGCGGGTTACACGACAGCAAGAGTACCTATATGGTAACTATATTTTAAACAAGATCTCATACCCTATTTGCATCGTATTAGCTAGATCTTCAATATTTTCCCACATTTTGTAAGTTACTTAATAAATAAATAATCAGGCATTTTATTCTTTGAGTCAACAATGATATTATCCCTTGACAGATTCGGTATTAAATATTACATCCACTCTAGGAAAATATTTTATTTGACAGGAAGAATCCATTATGTGATTTATAAAGCTTTTAGAATAACTCATTCCTTTAATCTGACTTGAGCTCACTTTGTGGCCAGTGAAGGATAATTACCTTTAAGCTCCTCCGTATTTGCTTAAATCACGTGCAATGCTATAACCGTAATTCCCATAAGATTTTACTGAATGTCGAATACACATTTTAATTCTCGTATTTCATCCCTCGCGATGGTCGCGAGTTAATAACGTGTCACTAAAAAATAATTCTACAGTCTTTAGGCGCCAAAGTTTTCTATCTTTGTGGAATATATGTGTAAATAATAATGTTATAATGAATGTTAATTTTTGAGCCTATAGTTTAATATGCCATTCCTCCCCTTCGGAAGAATATGTGCAAAACTATCGGCGGGCAAGTTTGCTTGGGATGCAGAACCTCACAGCGAGAGATATCTCAGCCGCTGTATTAGTATTCAACGTGGATACGCGTTATGATGTTAAATGGTGGACTTTCGCACCTTCTCCATCTCGCAAAACTTAAACCCGTCGGGCACGAATAAATCTCCGAGCGCTCTTGCCTCCTTAGCCTCTCGTGTTGTATGATGGACTGCGCAGAGTGGATTTCAGAAATTCCTCGAGCGCGGGGTGTCTCCCCTTTCACCCTCTCTCTCCCGCCGCTTGTGCTCTTGCGGGGTCACCCTTATCGTATCCCTTCTTCTCCCTAACGCCCTCTGTTCTTAGCCTCTCTTGGACGCTGTTTCTAGCCTTCCCACTCTTTCGCGCTTCATGCTCTTCACAGTTCCTATCCAGCTATCTATGTCTATTCCACCTTCCTCTTAGCTCATAGGAAAGGTATGGAGAAAATGAAACATAACTTGTCTCACTTCAAGGGATGAATTTAATTGAAACGACCCGGATTTCGACTCTTCAGGTAATATATCAGGTATGGGATGGGGGAAGGGTAAAAGAGTAAATTTATTCCTTAAATGTGTGTATTTATTGGGAACAAAGTTTTTGATTTTACGATGATGTAAAGTTTTGAAGTCCGAATGATTTTAAAAAATTTGATAAAGTTGTAAGTTACTTTGAATTTTCTCCGTGAAGGTTAACTTACTCTAAATAAAACCTGAAACAGTTTTCTATGTTAGACATGGAATGTTTTGGACACAATGTCATTTAGCGTAACAAAGAATACGACTAATTGGGAACAGCAGAATAATTTGAATGGAAGAAGTGCCGTACTCCTCATCAGCCTCTTTAATTATATTTGATGTGTAGTGTCGACCAAGAGTGTACCCAGCTATTTTCTATTAATGAACTTGCTCTGCTTGTTCAAATTTGTGCCTTCCTTACTACTCTTAATTATGACTTCCGACTTGCCTTTTTTGGAAAATCTCATTATGGTAAGACGAATACAAATTGAGAAGATGAAAATTTGAAAGATAAAAATTAACGGAATTCGTCTGAGCAGACAAAAAAAGTAGAGTTCACGGCGTATTTATGTATGTATATCTAACAGCAGTGATATTGATGATAAGAAGAGTACTGCGTCAGTAAAGAAAGCTTTTACCAATCGAATGAAATTGGTTATCATGAAGCTTAACGAAGATGTAAAGAAAAGCGAGCAGTTTGATTCAGGAGTGGCTTAGGACATATTAAGTCTCTCAGGGCAATGGAAAACATTGTAGCATCTGGGATTCGAGCATTATAGGTATTTAATTACGAATAATTTCCAACCGGTTGATAGATAAATATACTGCTATCACTTCATTTTATTACCGGATGAATTTTTAAACGCTTTTGCCTATAGCCCATATGGCGGGAACGGTCACATCACAAAGATTCAAAACAATAAAACCATGCCCATGAGTACCATTTTTTTTAGTGGTGGTCCTGTGGTAGTGTTAACATGTTTATAATGGTGTTGTGAAACAGTTGTTACATTCAGCATTAATTGTAATATAATTATAGACTCGACCTTTGAGGATCCAAAATTCTTCCTGCCCATCAGTTGAAGCGGGTGCAATTTGTATGGCGCCAAAGAAAGTTAACTATATAGCCCATTACAACACTTCGTATAAGATAAGATAAGATAAATGTATTGCTCCTCTTGAAATACAAGTACAAATCTCTTAAGTACAAATAAATTGGAGCTTTAGGCAGCCTCAAAGGTACAAGCACCTGTATCGAAACTGCCCTCCGTAAATAAATACATGCAATTGCTGGTTAATGTAATACATTAAAAAAAAATTTAAAAAAACTAAATTTTTCCGAACACATGTACAAATAAGGACCATATCATTTATGCCAATTTGTTAACAAAGAAAAATACACGCTTCTTTTTTACAATACACCAAGCTATATTTTATAAACACCTAACATGGTTAGTTACAATTTGGAACATAATACGAATTACCAATCTAATACAAAACTTCGATTTTATTTATGGATAGTATCCATTCCTTAAGCAGATTTAGATTTTTTCTTTTGATTTTTGAAATTTTTAAATAGTCTGCTATATCATTTAATAGTATAGGTTGTGCTCTATTTTTTTATCACTTGTCCTGGCGATATCAGTCTTATTTTTACTCCATGATGTGGACACATGAGAAGTAAGTGATGAGAAACAAATCAAATGGGTGCTGACTAACGTCACATAATTTACTCTACATTTTTTTAACTAAAAAAACATATATCCCCTCTTAAAATATTGATAAACTACATCGTATCCCCTTCCTACGTACATTGTATCTGAACTTCTCGTTAGGTACTATTGTAAAACGTCCAAGATAAACGCCCATGCGTTATAAATTGACCTTAATCATGCGGACTGGGCCTCCATCCTTACGAGATATGGTGCTTATTCCCAATTCATTCACGCTATTCATCATATCGTTATTCTAAAGCCTTTGCGACGTTTTTAATGGGGAAGGACGACTAAGAATAATAAACAAGATAAAAATTTGTGACTTCCACAATTTAACACTAGCAACCGGTTTCGGCTGTCACGCCATCATCAGGTACCATCATGTACCATCAGGACCTGATGATGGCGTGACTGTGGAAACCGGTCGCTAGTGTTCAATAAATTGTAAAAGCCACAAATTTTTATCTTGTTCATTATTACGTCCATCCGCAAAGTGAAAGCTTCTAGTTTCCAAATTATGACGACTAAGAATTTAAATTACACAAAGTGTATGACGCTAAGTCGGGGGGTCTAAATTCAATACCCAGTAACGGTTAACGATTTTTTCCTATAAATTTCACACAACTGGGAAACCTTAGCTCTCCTTAAAAAAGTGTGTAATTTTGTGCTGTATCACAAAGGACGGCGAAGCTTCACTTATTTTTCTGCTGGTCCCGATTCGAGTATCTTCAAAGCGGTTATGCTCTCATTTCCTCGCGCACCCGACAAGTAACGTTTAGGAAAACCAATATGTGAAATTTTTGATGAGGTTTTAATGGTGGCTTATTCTACTGTGTTTTTTTTGCTTTCGACCCTCGTGACTCGTTACCTGCACCCTTGCCATTTGCACCTTTCACCCTCCGCATTATTCTTTCATTTTCGTTCGAGTTAAGGAGGGATCACCGGGCAGAAATTGGGAGTAATTTCTGTGCATCAGCTGCAGGGGTCCCATTTTCCATCGTTTCCGAAATAAGGGGCCCCGGAAAGAAGCTCTCTTCCAAAATTTCTGTAATTGAAAGCATGTTTTCGAGCTCTGAGCTGAAATCCTTTCCAAATGATTCCGCCATTTCTCTTTGACTTTCCGGAAAAAGGTTACTTTTTCAAACTGATGCCATTGCTCTTTAATAACACTTGCTTTGATGGAGGAGCACCTCGTGATTTCATGCTTTCCGGCGGTTCTCGGCAGGGATCATGTTCCCCACTGCAATGCGGATTCAAGCTCGATAACTCATGCAAAATAGTTTCTTAGGACGAATATTGAGCACTAGGAATTCATTCATTGGTCGTTCAATCCTAATATAGGTTGACTGCAGCCCCCCAACCATCTCTATCCAATGTTAGTTCTCTTACCTCCTGGTATCTCTTCCTATGTACATTTCTCTTATTTGGTCCATGAACTCATTCCTTGGTCTTCCTCTGGGGGCTATTCCCTTTATTTTGCCTTCAATTATGTTCTTCACAAATCCATTGTGTCTCTGGGTGTGTCCAATCTATCTTGTTCTTCTTTTCACTATTGTGTTCCATATGGTCCTTTCCTCTTCTACTCTTCTGTACACTTACTCATTTCTTATTTTGTCCGTCCATTTTATCTTCAGCATCTTCTTCCAGCACCAGGATTAGAAGACTTCTATTCATTTCTGATCAGCTTTTCCGAATGTCCATGCTTCCGATCCGTAGAGTTGCTACGCTCCACACTAATGTTTTCATATACTCACTTTGAATTCGCACTATGATTATTAAACTGCAATAAATAATGACTCGCCCAATTATTGTTACTAAAATATTAGTTTAAATTACGCTAGCACTCAGTAAGAGTCAAAGTTTCCCGGAAGCGATTTATCTCAACTATTATGGTCCCTCATTGTACGTGGAAAAAAATGACCTTTAAAATCTGTTGGTTCTACGGTATATTTACCTGATTTTAAACCTGGACCCAGTTTGCACATCAGTTTCCGTTTTATGTCACATAATTGTATGAGATTTTAAAGTGGAAAACGTTGTCAATTCGTTCTTTTCTATTCTTTGCTCCTCTCAAGTCGTTAGTATGAACACGCTCTTTATGCTGCGAACTAAAGGTGACTCTTGGAAAATTCGTTCCCCCTAGCATGTCCCCTCACTCTTTAAATTCAATACTTTGATTCGGATTTCTCAATATCAAATTAAATCGTATTATGATTGTTTAAAAAAATGTTATACTGTCGTTAAAATTTTCATTACAGTATTGTTCACGGTTAGATCTTAATTTGGAACCTTTCTTCCTCCCATCTAGTCTCTGGCCCGGTCTTGAGCGTTCGCCACTTCAATTCTTTTTCCGATTTTCGTAAGTTTTAATTAGAAAGAGGGCGAGTTTTTTCATGTATGTAACATTAACATTTGGTATGGCACGTGGCGCTTTATGGTGCAGAAACGTGGACCCTCACAAAGGAGGACGAAAATACGAGTAGGCTGCAGGTTCTTGAGATGTAGGTAGAGGGGAAGGATGGAGAAGGTGAGGTGGATGGAGAGGAAGACCAACGAGGAAGTGCTTGAGATGGTGGGCGAGGAAAGGAAACTTTTGAATGAAATCTGGGATAGGCAGGGTAGATGGCTGGGCTGGAGGATATAATAAAGGGCGACGGGTTGCTTAAGAGTGTGATAGAGGGAAGGATGTTAGGCAAGCGGCGAAGGGGAAGAAAGAGAATAGGTTTCATGGACAGGATGAAGAATATTGGATTGTATGCAGAGGCAAAAAAGGATGTACTACAGCGAAGCCCGTGAAAGGGTATAAATCCGGGAGGAGAATCCCTGACATTCGAGAAAATCTAACTTTACCGGTAGAATACTTTAATAATAATAAAAATAACATGAATATGAAGAAAATGACTTGGGTAGTGCCATTTTGCTGAGGCACTTCCTTAAGCCTGCCGATGTCTTCCGCATCTGCAGCACTCCTCTCCTGCGCTTTATTACTTTCTTCAACCACCGTACTGTTCCCGCCTCCCATCTCATCCCGACCTCTCCAGCATCCCTCTCCCCACTCCTCGTCCCTCCCCCTTCCTCCTTCGACGATTCCACCCCTTCCCCCCCTCTCCTCCAACGAGGGAGACCCGCCGCGGAGCTATATATATATCAACGGAGCATCTCGACCGGTGGTGGCCAGTGCGTCCGACCGCTCTCGCCAGGGAGGAGAACTCTTTCAAGACCCGGTGCAATCATGCCTTGCATCTTTCCCCCGCATCTTGGATCCTATATCTCCTGCGCCTTATCTTTCCTCTCCTCGAGAGGGTGCCTCTCTCTCCTCTTTCTCCGGAGTTTTTTTTATTTCAAGGGAAATCTTTCTCGCCCTCTTTATCCCCCCTCATTCTTCGTCCTCTCGTCCACCTCTCTTTTATATTTCTTCGCTTTTGGTTTTCATCGTGTTTTTTTCACTCCTCTTTCTTTACGTCCTTTTAACTTCTCCGGTTCCTTACCTACCTACCTTCTCTCTCGCTTGCTCGCTTGGTGGTGGCTTCTTAATTAGTACCTGTTGGTTTTTGTACAACGAAGCGTGCGTTTAGGGCGAAAAAATCGGGGTTCTTGCTTCTCGATCGCGTTTTTTATCAGCAAATGTAGCTATTTCTGTTTGCGATGGATAGTCGTCATAAGTTTTAGTCTCTGTTTTTTCTTTAGTTTTCGAAAGCAATAAAGCAGGGAAAACGAATGGCCGATTTCATTAATTGAACAAGTGATCAGGTAATTAAATCAGTAGGGAACTCGATGTTTACTCGATAATGATGTCCAAGTTTTCTTCCAGAAGTTAGATTTCTTTAGGAAGAGAGTGGAGCGCCAAACTAAGAATATTACTTCAAGCCACTGTTTATGAGTCATTAATGATTTGGTGATTTAAGCTCATGGTCTTATTAATTGGAAAAATAGTTTTTAAATCTTTGTCGATTCTATTCGTCTCTTCGTTTCTTTAGGAGTCTTCAGAAGAGCCAATGTTCATTTGTAAACCGTGTCCATGAAAGGATAATTTTTTGTGCATGCGTGAACTTGATTGGAGCGGAGCGCAAACTACAAATATTACTTCAAGCCACTGTTTATGAGTCATTAATGATTTGGTGATTTGAAGCACATGGTCTACATTATTGGAAAAATAGTTTTTAAATCTTTGTCGATTCTATTCGTCTCTTCGTTTCTTTAGGAGTCTTCAGAAGAGCCAATGTTCATTTGTAAACTGTGTCCATGAAAGGACAATTCTTTGTGCATGCGTGAACTTGATTCGACGCTTTTTGATTAGAGAAGTAAAATAGGGAGCATCAGCCATAGACGTGAGAAATATTTCTTTCAAAATTTAAACTTCAATCAAGGGAATTTTTAAAAATAATCAGTTATTGCGACAATAGTTTTGGTTTGGAGAAGTCGGTCCCACTATGACCCGATGTTTCAAAGCCTGATATATGTACCAGCCTAGGCCGTGAAGCTTTAATTAATACCCCTCTTTGTATTGTCGCAAACTTTCTCCTAGTTTAAAAAAGTCCACTTGATGAAAGTGTTTTCCTACATAGTTCTTTTTTTGAAATGGGCGTATAGAGATGACCGCCACCGACTTTTTCCAAAGCTCATTGAATTATCGACAACACTATGCTTTTCTAATGCGTAAAAGGAGTTTGAAAAATCAAGTTTTGATTCAATTATTCGCTTGTGATTCTGATAATCCATTCTATAATCCTAAATCGGATACTTTCGATTTAAAACAGGAGTTTAATACTACAAACATATGAAAATAGTCAACAAATACCCTCCATGTACTTCATCTGTGTTTGCCAGAGGGTTAGTAATCACTAGCTTACACTGCACTATGCCCCACTAAAGCCAATGAAACTACTGCTATCAATGCATTGGAAAAGTTCTTCAAATATATATCAGGAGGAGAAAGTTCTCCAGCTTTAAATTTACCATTGGCTCGCAAATGTTATAGAAACAATGTCTATGTATTTTCAAACGTCATAAATGCCCAGAAAAACAAGGCGAATGCAGGGTTTATCTTTTTTATTTATTTTCTACTACCATCTAAAAGAGCGACAGTGGCTTTTTGCATCTCGGTATTCAACCGTTAGTAGCAGATGGACATAACCAAGTGGTGAAAAATCCACTCCAGCGGGATAAGAACCCGCGACCACCGGGTAAGCAGGCGAGGACTGAATGGATTGGACTGGAATGAACTTTTGTTGTACGGAAAATAAAATCCTCCCATCCCCTAGCACAATACGTCGATACTTTTCTTGATTGATTTCATCGGCGAAGTGGACGTGGAATTAAGTCTTACTTAACAAGGCAGCTGAAAGAGGCGGACTGCGGAGCCATGTTCTCGCCCGCAATCGGAGCGTTAGACTCGTGTGCTTCGCTTCCCACCTGCGCCCGCCTCGACTGCTGTCCACACCTACCTGGACGGGCGAATCGCTTGAATCAAAGCTCCGCCTCTCTTCCCGGGCCCCCGTCACTTTCCCTGTGACGCTTCAATCTCCACCTTTCTACCGCTCTCGTTACTCCCGACGACTCCTCTCCGAACACCCTGTTTCCACTGGGATGTCTCGATTTCTCAGAATTTCCGTGAGGCATAACTCTTAATTAGTCGCGCGAACTACTGTTAGTCTTCCCTTCTCTTGCCAGTGGTACATTTGGCAAAAATGCAACGCCATCTTCCACGGTATTGCATCAGAGGAAATATTGTTCCTTCACATAATGGGCCACATTTTAAATTTAAGCGTATGGAACCTCTCATTTTTTTACCTTTATTAAACAAATAACGGCTTTTTATCGTTTAAACAGTGTCATCTCCATTGAAATTAGTTTCCTCCATGTATAGCTCGTATTTTGGAGAATAGCGTCTATAATGATTTTAAAAAATCATAATCCTCGCCTTTTGTACGCCTCTGTAATTGATCGAAACATGGTTAAAAAATAAAATGGTGTGAGATGGGAAACGTACTTTACATTCATTACCGAAAATTATTCGGTTATGGTATTCCTTTCAGTGGAAATAATACTGTAACTGTACTCTCACTTAAATAATAAAATTATATAATTTCTCAGACGACCCAAAATTACTGTAATTTTTTTCCTAACTCTTTACGCTGCTCTCTAAATCGTGCTCTACAGAGCGAAAATCTTCTGTCACTGCGCAAATGAAGGCGAGACGGAGTAAATGAATCTTTCTGTCGCTTCCCCAAATGATAACAGCCAATAAATTTGTTGTCGCGTGGAGATGGCTCAAAATCCATGGGATTAAGTCCCGTTGCTGACACTGCTCTTTCCCTTGTGGGGTTAAACGCACATTCTCCTCCCCTGTTTCAGTCCCTCTTCCTTATCTTCTTCACCCCCTTCCAACCGGCACGCACGACAACACCCATCATCCCACTCCCCGACCCTCTAGTGCTTCACCTACGCGTTCCGTTCGAGCTCTCCGCATCGCTAGATCAGCTGCCGCCGCGGGGCGGGTGTGTAAAACCTTCCCCAGAGCGGTGTTATATACCTACCCACTGCCCACGCCGCCCGCGAGGTCGAATCTCTCTGCTCGCCTTGCCCGGCGGCTGGAGGAGAAGACGAAGATGGAGGGAGAGCCCCCAGCCATGGGCTAGACTCGTGGTTCGTAGCTATAAGCCCGCGGCGATCGCGAGAGTAGACTCTGTGCGACCTCAAGGTTTGTTCTCTCACCCACCCCCTCCCCCCACTATCCCCCTGGTGTTTTGTTTACGCCCTGTAACCCTTGGCGTGACGGCAGAACGGGGTTTTCGTCGAAGAGAGCGGTGGAGGTGGCGGTGGTGTGGGAATTCCGCCAGCGCGAGATAGTTGAATGCGCGCGGTAGACGCGACCAGTCGGATCATCCGGGAGTCACCCATGAGGGAGTCAGTGGGTGAGGTCAAACTAGTAGTTCTCGGGCGGGGAAATGGGGGGGGGGAGAGAATGTTTGTTTTTATTTTACGCTCGCTTCACCCACGGTTGTGCCACTCGACCGAAAAGGTGGAACCGACGGGTCTCCTCTTCCGAGACCCCGACCTCTGACAGCGGTCGTGTCGTGAGACGCGGCGACCGATGGCTCTTAAGAACACCTAGTAGCCGTGTCGGGAGGGAGACGCCTCGTCAATCGCCCGTTTCGCTTTACTTGGCCGATGAGCTTGTCGCGGTACGAGCGAAAGTTGAAAGGGTATTGTTGCGTCATCGACTGCGCGTGGTGTACGATATTCGGTTCGCTTGGAGCGTAGCGTTGTATGATGCAGAGACGTGGAGCCTCGGAAAGGAGGACGAGAACAGGCTGCAGGCATTTGAGATGTGGGTGTGGAGAAGGGTAGACAAGATCCAGAATAGGCTCAGTAGATGGCTGGAGGATGTAATAAGGGGCGAGGGTTTGCTCAAGAATGTGATAGAGGGAAGGATTTTGGGCAAGCGGCGAAGGGGAAGAAAGAGAATAGGTTTCATGGACAGGATGACGAATATTAGATCGTACACTGAGGCAATAAAGGATGTACTAGAGCGAGCCCCGTGAAAGGGTATAAAACCGGGAGGATAATCTCTGACATTCAACAAAACCTACCTTTACCGGTAGAATAATTAAATAATGGGTCGTTTCATGTATAGTCTGCTCACCGTTACATGGACAATGAGCTCCAGAGCGGTAGGAGAGAAAGTTGAGGAGTGGGGGATGGGGGATGGAGGTCGAATGAGTGTCTTGGCGTCATCGGCCGTGCGTAATGAGCAATTTTTGGTCTGGAGCATTGAAATATACAAAGAGGTGGCAATAGCTACGCTCGTTAATGCTAGAAGCTGAAGCCATCTTTGTTGACCCTCATTTTTCTATAGAGCTTGAATTTTAACGCATTATTTTGCAATTTTACTATGATTTACATCGATAACTTACTATAAATGAGCACGCTTTTCTTTAATGTATATCCTCCTTACGTATTTTGTTTATTTATTTAAATTAAAAATCATCCGCATTCCCGATGGAAGCAATTGTAAAATTGAGTAGAACCTGTGATACTTAAGCCGCGATCATTGTGGTCCCTGTTCATAAAGATTTAACCAAACCATTATCAAAATACTAAGAAAAGCAGCTCGCTTCGTTAAAATCCGCTGCGAACTTATAATTTCTCACAACTTATGGAGGGATTAAGGTGGGATCCCCAAGAAATTCGGAGTCTACACGCAAGGCTTAGGTTGCTTGAGAAATTTAGAACTGGTGTGTTTCAGAGCGGCAGAGAGAGTATTATTATAACGCCTAACTATGTTTGTAGGTCTGACAGAAGCGATATAAAAAGAGAGATGCATTTCCGAACAGATAGGTACAAACATTCGTTCTTCCCATGCACAATGAGTGACCACAATAAAAACTGAGCTCCACTAACTACACTCTTATAATATAAGTCACCATTTCACCTCCCAAAACCTTACATCTGTACACGGCCGGTGACCGAATTCCCTGCCATATGCCCATTCGGCGGCTCGCCGGTTAGTATGTAGATGTAGATATAAATAACCGAAGTATGCTTAAAGAGTTACTTCTATAGATTTCAAACAGATGTTCGATATTTTTGCTTTACCACACTAATTCGTCCATTCCGTCGTGCTATCAATAGGAAAGTAAGGAAAGAGCAGGGTTAAACAATAGGGTTGTTATTTCTTTGAAGGCTTCCGCGAATCATACACTTGTTAATATTGCACTTTTCAGGTATTCAATAAAATAAATAATAACAATAATTACAAAATGTCCAACGGACCTGAAGACGCCCCCAGGAAGAGGGGAGAAACTGTTGTCAGAAAAAATAAACACGCGCCGAGAATACCTGAAAAGAGCAATATTAATAGGGTTGTTACTTCGGTTGTCAGGCTTGTTTTACGGCAAAGTGACCTCTCCATATACCTCAATAGTCTGGAGGGAGTCACGTCATATATTTTGCGGCCATTTGCTGCCGGTTACTTTCTTGCGGTTGAGTTTAAAGTTGAGCGGCGATGGAAAATTGAAAGTGAATGGTTACGTCAGTGCGTCATCCACCATGCACATTTTATTTTTTTTTTCTCGTGTTTTCCGAACCCCGAGTAACCACCTAATATACTGTCTTTCTCTGATGAATTCGTCTCACCTGTGCAGCGTATCTCTTGGATGTCACCCAGAGTATCTCAAACGGAATGCACCAGCTACTTAAGTTCCCCTCTTAAAAAACCAGCACTCTGTTTTCCTTAGTGGTGAAAAAAAATAATGGAACGTTTTAGGTAGTCAACTCCCAACGTAAGAGGAATGTTTTTTTGAGTTATTTCTCAATTGAGTTATTTCTCAAGATATCATGCTCAATCTTCTTGAAAATTTACTGAAAAAGTATTTCGAATATATTGAAATCAACATTTACCTATCACTGAAGATCTTGTTGCCTTTTTTTAAATGTAAATATTGTAACTACTGCCTATTCAAGTACTAGCTGCAAAAAAAGAAACGGGGATAGTCTTCCTCGTAGTAAAAGTTTCAGAATCTTCACAGGTTTGGTCATTTTTTCATTACAAAAGTAATAGCTCTAGTCGTCTTGTTTTTTAACATTGGCTGGAATTTGTCTCGCCAAGTATTAGCGTGCATAATTATTTATGCAATGTGTCATTAATGTTGGTATTTGTCATTAATGTATGCTTTGTTTGGAATTTGAGCATCATGTTTTTGTAAGATCTGGTGCTTATGTTTTATGTATATATTTTGAGACCCTAATTAGAAGTTCGATTGTAAAGGAATTTTTGGTGTTATGAATGTCATGAAAACCATTGCCTATGATTGCCTATTTGCTAGTACATCAGGACTTTTCTTTTTCTCTTCCCAATATAGCAGAGAGCGGACATGGGATGGGACCTGAAGGTGAGTGTGAATCTGTTTTCCAATTACTTCATTAGTATATAGTTTCTACAGTGGTAAAGCGTATTTCCTTGATGGGAGCATATCCTCCATGTCTACTGCTCCGTTGGTTGATTTGGTTTAGTTTTAATTCCGAACTAACGCAATCCTTCGCGGCTGTTTAATGTAATCAAAATAATAAAAGATATTAATGGAAACTATTTGAAATTAGAGTTTCAAAAGGCATGTTGCGTTAGTTAATGAAATATTTCGTAGTTTCCATCTAATTTCATACTCACCTATTCGTTAATCATGCGGGATGATTCCATATTGCGAGGAAGTTTGTCGTGGTGTGGGTACCAGCGCGGGTACAAAGAAGCATTTGGCGGCTTAAATTAGAAAACAGAGACGTGAGATATGCGGTTTAAATTTTAAATTAAAATTCAAACCGCATAATTAATTTAATTTAATTAAATTTCTTTTATGATGTATAAAAATTAATTTAATTAATTTAAAAACCGCTTAATAAAAAATAAAAATTAAATTTTCTGGAGCTTTAATTCGTATTGTGTTGTGAGCATGGTGAACAAAACTTGCTGTAATACTTATCTTCAAATATTATACAAGTTTCAGTCTAAATCCTCAGGTTATTCAGTGCATGAAACGCTTATGTCTTAAAAGGAACACGCTCAGCTCTGAGAGGTGACCCTGAATAGCTTGATTGTGGAAGAAATTCCCACGGAAAGGAATTCCAAGACACCTCTGCTTTTATTTGTTTGCAGTCTCGTTCCCAAGGTGACCTCATCAACACCACAATTCCTCCCACATGTGACTTAAATTTTTTTCAAGATTCCCACCGCTGTGAACCACTTTCGCTTTTCAGAGGGAAAAAGATGTGTGGCGTATCTTTTTATTTTTGATGAAAACATTGTGGTCTGCAAGGTCGGCGAAGGTGTGTTGTAAATCTAATGCCCAGTCTACGATTGCTTTAATGATAAAATTCAAGTACAAGTCGCCAAATTCTTCTATTCTCAAGCCGCCATCCACGATTAACGCATCGCAAGGAAGACATTTTTGAAGCGCCAGCATAAGTCGCCGGAGCAAATTTCAGTTTCGCTTAAGGTGGCTCCGGCCTCTTGGTCATTTATTCCAGATTTTCTGAAAACTTGAATACAGCACCTTTAAAGGGCTTTTTTATAAACTGACATGAAAACATGAAAAGAAAATAGGGTTTCCAGGATAGTTTTCGTGTAATTCAACCTTGAAAATGGAGATTTTGACATGGGCTCTTATGGAGATTCAGATATGGCTCAGATTACAGCAGAAAAAAAAGTCAATTTTAACGAGAAAGCGTATTCAAGCTTTAAGTAAAAACTGTTCATAGGAAGCGCAAAGTCCTGGAAAATTGAATAAAGATTAATTATTGGCATCTTACCCCCTAGTTTTTTTAAAATTAAGAGCCAATAACTGCCGTAATTATAGTCAAAATACCGTAGTTCCATGCAAATGGCGCTGCTGCCGGCTCATAAGGTAGGACAAATATGGTATTTAAAATGTGCTCGTAGAATAGTCTGCATATTTTGTACTGTAAATTTGGTTTCCAATGGGCAAACCATTGAATTAGAGACAGCCGGATTTTTTAAATTGAATTTATAATGATGTGTGTCTTAGTATTTGTCTTGACTCGGATAATCAAGCCCGAGTCTTCTTATCTTAAAAAAAGGCGTGCGCAGTCTGTTGTCGCGCATGCGTATTGGAAACTCAGTTTTCTGGAAATGAACTAAAATATGGTGGAGTAAAGTCTCGAGGTAATTGATCGTCGTATATTTGAGAGCATACCGTTCGTATTCGTTCCGTTTTCAAGTTTGTCTATCCTTTCCGCGTTGAAAAATATTTATTTCGATCACAATTAACCATCTCCTCCTTGAATGCACTCCAATGAAGATGTAAATGCTCTAAGAGTGGATTTCATTTGAATTTTAGGGCGCCCTCCGAGAATGCGGGTACGTTTCATTGCTTGTATCAACGTCAAAATGTGGAGTTGACCTAAGAGCTGACTCAAGTATGTCCCTTGCACCACGCAGGGCTTTCCCTTTTATACATCTAAATTCACCTGTTGCTAAGGGCTCGTCGGTTGAAGGGAATTTGGTGTGTTCGGCACAACGGGTGCCGATCGTGTTCCCAAGGGTGGTTGGCTGGTCCGTCGACCCGTGAAACAGTCCACCTGTTACGCTAACTCGGCTCGCTGTGAAGTCACTCAACGGATAAGTCGTGAATATTTCAATGTCTGGTCATTTTTTGCAGTTGCCCTTCCAATGCCCATCAACCTTTTATTATTATTATTTCATGTGCATTTCATGCATTGTTTTTTGTTGGTGTTACATTAGCTTTATCTGTCCTCCGTAGGTTTTGGCAGGTTTTTTACACTCCCCTTCATGTGTGGGTGTTTTCCTGTAGTGGGTTTTTTTCGCCGAGGATATCAGCTACTTACTTCCTTTCGTATTTCCCTCAAATGAATTTATCTTTCATTACTCTTATTTCATGTGTATCTATGACGAGGGGTCAGATGGAAGGAGGTGACTGCCTCGTTCTCAATCTCGCCCCAATAAAAACGCGTTTTTATTATTGTTAATTTTTCGGAATAGCTTCATCATAGTTTAATCACCTAATTAAAACAACTTTGAATTATAAGGACTCTTAACACTCACGATCACATTTTCATTTGCAGTGGGTAGTCATTAGCTGGCTTATAATTTCATGTTTGCCGTCAGGTCTCTCTC
The DNA here is from genome assembly GCA_963169105.1 of Ceriagrion tenellum. Taxonomy (NCBI): domain Eukaryota; kingdom Metazoa; phylum Arthropoda; class Insecta; order Odonata; family Coenagrionidae; genus Ceriagrion; species Ceriagrion tenellum. Next base: position 63,771,388 of record OY720637.1, read on the forward strand.
TTAAGTGCATTAAAATAAGTTTTGTTCATTATTAAAGGACGTAGCAATTCTTTCCTCATTTGTTGTAGTTTATTAGAACCATATTGTTGCTGTATTTTTCAAAATTTATGATATTTTCTGGGGGGATATTCTCATCGATTGGCGGTGGAAATAATTTTTAAAAATTACTCGAAAGAGTTGAGAATGGACTAGATCATCAAACAGCGCCGTTGTGCGGTTCTCCAAGTTCGACTCATAAACCTACGGTGCTCGGATAAGCAATAATTTTGAATTTTTTTTTCCCCCGCTATGTATGAAAAACTCAGCATGTAAGCATGGGAACGAATCAGACGCATTAATTTCGGGAATCGAAGATAAATGCCCGCTCCTACCTCTCCCCCCCCCCAAAATAAGACACTCTTCCCACCCAAAACCCTTTTTTTTCGAATACACGCGAATACAAACGTCAGACCGCCTCCCGAGTCCAAATCCGTTGAACGCTATAGGGAAGAGTGGGAACATTGGGGGAGATTATAGAAGGGGGTGGGGTGGCATTGGTAGGTACGGGGAGAGGAAGTGACATGCTCCCAGTAAAAAGGCAGAAGTGGACTCCTCCCCTCCGCGGCTGCCCCCACGCCACGTCAACTGGCCCCCACCTCATACCCCCCTATTTCTCTCCGCCCCCGCATTCCTGAAGTCTTGCCGCCCTCCCTCCCCCTTCCCTCCCACCCTTTGCCCCCCTCGCTTCAAACTGATGATCCAACTCCCCCCCCCTCACCCCGCCACAATCTTCCACTTCTCCTTTTCCCTTCCCACGTTTTTAAAACTTTTGCCTTCGAAATCAACCGACTTCTTTCATCTCCATCCAGTCTTTCCCATCGTGGAGGAGAAGGTTGTACCCTTGTTTCCCTTTCCCCGAACCGACTCGTAACTCCCACCTCGTCCACGTTTAAAATCCACCCTACATTCTTTCTTCACATCCTCCTTCTACTGCTTCTCCCACGCCTCTTTTGCCTTTCGTAGTCAGCTCTCAAGTCTACATCAGTGTGTGCGTTGCGCCTTTCGCGTGGTTCCTTGGGATCTTCTGTGGGTTTAGTCGATATCAAACCTTGTATTTTGCCGTGCGATTTTTCTCTTTTGTCCGGTGGAGCGCGACTCCTCGTTATTTCCTCGTAAATTTGGAATTCTAGGCCGTTATTGGCTTTGGTGCGGCACTGCTCTAACGTAGAATCAGCCAAGTATATCGAGAGAAGTCTTCAATTCCACCATTATAATGTGAATAAAAGGAAATGGACGGTGAATTAATTCAGTTTCTCTGATTATACGAAACGTTTCTCGTACAGGAGTTTATAGACGACGAATAATTAGAGCCGTATTTATTTGCATTTTAATATCAGTGTTTTTCTCGGCCTAATTTGGTATATTCCCCACTTTTCCCTATTCCCAAGATAGTATCCCTCCCTATTCCCTATTCACAAGATAGTACCCCTCAAAAGATACATTCCCAATGTAATGATCTTGTTTAATGAGTGATCTTTATGTTTCATTCAATATACTTTATTGAACGCCTGATAATTAACTATTGAACACCAAAGGAATAATTTAAATAAACAATTGAACGCCAAAGGATCAATTTAAATTAACTACAGTTTTACAAGTTTTGCGTCCTCCACAAAACTAAGGTTCTTAACATTATGCTAAGCAGTGGCGTCTATTCCACTCCAAATTCCTTCCATTTGTTGGGATTACTCACGGTCGAAACGCAGAGCGTACCCCAAGGCAGCCCGCTAGGTGCAACGCAGTTAAAAACGTAGTGGAATACGTCCCGTGTGAAGACGGGTTAAAAGCCGCCCCTCACTCTACGGAATTATTCTCCCCCTCACCTTCCCCGCACTCCCCCGCCCTAGCTTTGCTCCCCGCACACCTCTCCTCTCCTTTCTTCCTGCCAGCCTTGATAACGTACTTCCGGTCCGTTCTCTCACGCTACAATAGCTGCCCATCTTCTCCCTTGCCCCCCTCACCCGCCTTACCCATCGCGGCTCCCACACCCACCGGCTTTCCTCCTCCTCCTCCCCCCCCTCTCCCTCGCATTCGTGGATGCGATGCGACCATAACATCGACCTTCAGAGCACTCACACAAGAGGCACTGCCCATTCCTCCCCCCTCTCCCCGCTTACCCCATCCCTTTCTCCTTTCCCAAAGTCCTCCCTCCCACCTCTGTTCTCTGCTGTCGACCGATAACCTTGCCATTACTACCCCTCCCCCCCCACGACTACAATACACCCTCATCCCATTCGACCTTTTTCGGCAGGTCTCCTGGGAAACCGAATGCAAAAGGTCTCGGCGGGATGCGTCAGAGGTCAATTTTAAAAGACTTTCATTGAAATTGCTGAGAGTTGAATGTTTTTTCGCAACGGTGTGCGGTATCTTTCTTTGATTCAGTACTGCCTTTCGAGGACTGCACTTGAAATGACATGCGATGAGAATTCGCATGAAAGATTTCAGACCGTTCCAGCAAATTTGTTTGGTATGGGTGGTAACATAACTTTGGAGATTTTTATTTATATATTAACCAAATATTTTTATGAAATGATAGTGGAAGAGTGGTGTAGACTTGAGGCATGACTCCGATTGTATGATACTAGCTGAGTACATGAAGTGAATGCGAAGTTTATTGCAATTTTAAGTTTTCCTAATAAGGTTTTCATTTTCCTTAAAATCCATTCAAATTCTGAGTATGAGCCTTTACCGGCAGGAGTACGGGCTGTTACTTTTCCCAGATAAAAAAATATATTGTTACATGATGTACCCATACTCCCATACTCGAAAAAAATTGGCAGCAAAATTTTGATAGCTATAGCTGACGTGTCGTGCTTTCCTTAGGAGCTCGCAGTTCGGAATCATTTTTAAATTTGTCCGTCTTCTTTTTATTTAACATTTTACAAAAAGGTATTCAGGGATTTGAATTAGCAATAAAGCTTATTTTGGCAGCTTATTAATTTCTATTTCTTTAAATTTGTTTCTCTAATAGACCGTAAATATCTTTACAGAGTCTTGGTATTTAGATGTCCAATGTTAAAGAATTTGATTTTCGTATCGTTTGAATAAATGTGCTAATAATTTTTGATTTTTTTATGTGCTTTCATCCATTTGAATTCAGAGGAAATATGCTTAGTTGTTTAATCTCGTGCATATTCGGAAGTATTCAGGCCTCCTTTGTGCTATGAACTAATATTTTCTCGTCATTTGACCATATTCCTAGGTGGGGAGATTTCTAATGATTCAGTTATGTATCTTCTAGTTTCTCAAGAAAATGGCCATTTCGGTTAATGTGCCTCGAGTCAACCATTTGAAGTTTATGATTACCAGTTCCATCAACTCTTGATTGTTCTACGGCTCTCATTAACGGAGAATTATCCCATTTGATGCCAAAAGATTAAGGTAATAATTCCGGGAGAATTAGCATGAAAGTCAAATGAAAACATCTTCACACATCATACCTCTTTGGGCCCTCTTCCACTGTGCTTCTCCTCGTTCCTCCACACATTCCGTCTTCAACTTCCTCCGTCTCTTTTCCTCATTTATTGTGTACTTCCCCTCTCCCTTGTCCTCCACCTTCACTTCCCAACGCTCGCCCGTCGGTGAGAAAGAAAAACCTTTGACTCACTGCTAGCTTCTCTCTGTTTCTCAACAGCATTGTTCTCGGAACACTTTTATGGCATGTTATATCTCTACGTATCAATTATGTGCGGAAAGTGAAGCCCTTATCTACGAAAGTTTGTCCCCGTAATTCATGTGAGGGGCTCTTTTTGCCTACCGACTTGTGAATGTGTAATGGGTCGAGTTGTTGTAATTACAGTCTGAATTCAATTATCAGCTTCTGAGATACCTGGGATTGGTTTTTGTATGTTCGTCAGCAGTTTCCAAATCTACGATTAAAGTTTGTTTTCAATTCAAGGGTTTTATATTCATCTGCAGCATGTCAACTTCTACCTGTAGTTTGCAAAACATAATTGCCGAAACATTTTAAAAAATCTGTCGTCTAATTTATCAAAAAATTCTCAAATGAATTGTAGATACTTGATTTTGAGTTTCACTGAAATTTTGAAAAAACTTCGAATGATTTTCTATGGATTGATTTTAAAGAGCCAAGAGTGACCATAAGATCACAAAAAACCATCTTTGCTCTAAATTAACCCAAAATTTCATTTCTGAAATTTACACTATGCGGATTTTGTTACAATATCCTTATTTTTCATATCAAGTTCGCAATATTGGATGGATTCAATTTTTCTCGCCCAATGCGGAGGTCTGAAAGAAATCCCGATGTTTACGGTGTAAATGAGAAACCTATTATCCCCGGCTACTACTCCAGGGTTTTGTGATCGCAGCAGCCTCGAATTAGTCAGCAGAATCGTTTTCATCTCGTGCGATGTTCATTAGGGAACATCCCATTCATCGGAACGAACTTTCCCGAGCGCACTCAACGCAAATCCACCCGCATACATTCGATCATTTCTATGCCGCTGAACAATGATATTCACGCGGTGATCCGAAGGTTTCAAAATGCAATTCCACACCCATTGTACCCTAATTATCGCAAATGGCCTCTTCCCTGCATCATCTGTCCCACGTCCGAAGCCATCACCGTCGGCGTCGGCGATAAAGCGAACGGGTACATCCTATACAGTGGGGAGCCATTGACGCGTCCGAACCATTCATCGCATTACCCAGTCATTACTTCGCCATCATCCGGCGATAAATCCTCCATCACCTTTGATTTACTTTATCTTCTCGCTCGTGAATTCCCCGGGACCCTTTGTCTACCGCTAGCGGAAGACTGAGCCATCGATGCCGTGCCACATAATATTGTGACAAATGAGCGTCGAGGATTCACAATCTCGTTGTTACCACCTTCATTGGCCCTCCCCAGGCTCAACTTAATCGTCCCCGCCACATACGCTGCACCATCGGAACGATAGTTGTCGGTGATAGTCGATATAAATTGCAAAATGCACTTTCCTACTGTGGTAGAAGTACTTAACAAGACACCGCGGGCATTACGTTGATGTGTTGCGTGCCAAGATGGTGCAAATTTCCACGGAACATCTTTCCGCATATTTTCCAGAACAGGCCTCGTAGACATATTCGAGGAACTTACAGCAGTGCAACTTCAACCTTAAGGACCACATCTGTCAATCATTGTTCCATTGCATCATCATGACGCATATATATTTTAGGCGTAAAGGATGTTTTAACTAATGCAGCGGAGAAGTAACATTCCTTGATAGGATATAAGCATAAACATAGATGGATTGGATAATTTGTATTTTGTAGGTAACTTCACTTTATGTTGCATGTAGTGAGAGTGAATATAAAGGACCTGATTCGGTAAAGCATGCCAAAAATGCCGACATATGGAGATAATATAACTCTGTCGCTGTCATATGGCGCCGGTAAGGAAGTGAAATCATTTTTATAGCTCGTAATGCTCTGGATATTTGACCAAGCTTACTTGAATATTGGTTTTTCTGTTTTTTAGTTAGTTGATAAATTGTGAATCGAATAACATTTTAAGCAGATTATACTATCAGATGCATGATTAATGATATACAATATCAGTATGGACGGTTTTTTTCTGATGGTGACCCCATCACAATTTAAACTGAACCTCCCTTACATACATTGATTAGGTTTTTTATTTTACATTGGCTCTATGCGGACAGGAGGCAACAAACTGTTATAGTTTTGAATAATTGATGGATTTCTCCGTTATTTATGTCATGAATCATTTCGTACCTCTCGAAACCCGCCGCTACATATTTCTGCAAAGTTGTCCCGTATACTTCCTTGGACGGCCCTTGTTGGCTCTATTCTTTCATTTAATGTATAGAATCCTCATTCGGTGCAAGATTTCGAAAGTATTAAATTCTTCTATAACAGCTTTCAAATCGTCCGTGTCTCTGAGCCCTATGGATACACCACACGAAACACATTTTAATATTTTTATTATCTCGGAGGTTTTCTTCGGATGGTGCTGCCTTGCTTTGGCTATTAATCATGTTATCTTCATTACCTTCGTCTACTTCGTGCTTTTTGGTTTAAGTGCCGTTTTACGACCAAAGGTGGCCATTTTGCTTCTTTGAATAAAAATTAAGAGTTTTTACAGCGATGCCGAGCGAGAACCACATAGTAGTCAGTTTGACTTATGCTATTCACGAGTCGTCTCAATTTCCGAATGAACTGTGCTCTAAATAAATTGCACCAATGGAACATATTCTGTGTTTTGTATTGCTAGTAAATACACCAACGTGTGGATATATCCGTTGGACTTGACTGATATTCCTCCTCCTCCTCCTTCTCACCTACATTTATTCGCTCCTCGCACATATAGAGCCTATATATACCCCGAGTCCCGAGACGGAATGAATGACCGCGCACATTAAGGCGCCTTTGCCCCGCTGATGGTGCCGCTAGGGCAACATCTGCACGGTGTCCCGTCCTCTCCTTCCCCTCAGCGAGTCCTCCTCCGACGACCTCTGCCTACACCAACACCACCTCACTCCGCCACTCTCAGTCACAGGCCGTCCCTCCCCTACTACGGTGGCCAAGGCGACCTCCTCCTGCCTCTCCTCCGACTCAACCCGGCTCCCCCCTCTCCTCGCCCTACCCCCCCTCCCCAACCGTCCCCTCTTGCTTCCTCGCGAGTACACGTCGCGACATATGGCCCAACCGTCTACCTTTTCGAAAAATGTGATGTGGAATTATAAGAAAAAAAGAGGGTGGTATGGGGAAAAGAAGAGTCCACCTTCAAGATCGGTTTGAGCATTTTAAAAGTCCGTTTCTCTCTCATGATCACATATGGCGCGCGTTAAGTCTCTCTCCCTCTCTCTTTCTCTCTCTCTCTCTTTCTCCGTAAAGGTTTTGCATACAAGTCCCCTTCCCCTTTTCCTTCTCCACCTCCTCCTCCCACTTCACCGGTCGGTCCTTCTACGTGCCTCGGCCTTCCTCCCTGTCTCTTATCACACCGCCTTCCTTCCGCCCTTCTGGCGACTTCGCAATATTTCAAAGTTGTCTTTGATGGGAGTCACGATTTGCTAGCAATTTATCAAGTGCTGCGAGCGGGACATCGTCCTGCGCATTGCACTATACTTCCGAAATTTCCGAAAATAAGTAAAGTTATGAAATCGAGGGAGGTGAGCAATGGCTGAAGTGATTCCGAACATGGCTGAATTTCAGTCATTTGTACGTGGTTTGTATTCCGCAAATTTTCATCTGGTGATCTGGCGATCGTGGAATTTGTAGGTATGCTTCTATAGGAATTGTATTGGCCGTAGGGCCCTGCATATGTAAAAGTGTTGAGGTTTTGTACTAATTTCCGTTGAAACCTACCGTAACCGGTAGATAGCGTATTACTAACTCCTCATTCGGTAAAATTGATCGTTTCCCAGAGTTGTGATTACAAATCGAGATTTAATCATCAGAATGTCCTCGTATATATAGCAATACAAACGGGGATTCAACATAACTCTTCTAGCTTCATATAATGCTGTTAAACTGTATTCAAGGTCGAATCATGCTATTGATTACTATCCCTATCGACCCGAGTGACATCGCAGTCCGTCCCTAAGGCGCTCTACCCATGGAGGTTGACTTCTATGGAAGTAGCCAGTGTAGCGATGTCTCTGTGTGTATTGCTACTTGCGGGTAAACGTTCAACTTACTCATTGCTTATAGTTTCTTCCAAAACTGCGTGACGGGTGTAAAAAAATGTGTATGATGCTTTCGGAAATCACCTAATTTACGGCGGACTTTGAGTTCCTCCGGTAATGTCAGACTTTATTCATTTGTTAAGGCTACATTTAAGATGTATGTAAAAGATTATGTGTATAAAAAGCACCCAAGACTCGAGAATTATTTATTTCTGTTTTATTCAATGAAAGAATAATCTTAAATTTAAGTCGCCTCTAAAAATAAAAAAATCACTGGTGAAAATGATATGTAAATGTGTAACAATAAATTCAATGGAACATTTATTTGTTATCATATTTAATTTCCGGATTTTTCGCAATATCATAGCAGAGTGAAATGATACTTTCAGACAAAATTGAAGCAAGTCTATTTCTCTTGTTAGTGTAAACCGCGGTCAGCTACTACCACTACCCCTACTGCAATAGAAGTTCGTGCTTTCGCTTCGAATTACAACTTGCCTAAATACTTGTAAGGCTGCTCTCATTGAAGTAAATCGCGCACATGGAGTCACCTCTACACATCGAAGTGCTAATTGCGAGCGATTTTTGGACTGCTGCCGCGGCAGTGCATTTCCATGCGTAAAATCGCCTCAAGTCCTCCTCTGGCATTTAAAAGGACGACTCGGGGTGGAGGGGAATTAAGTGGAGGGCGGAGGGAAGGACCCCCCCTTAACACCTGAAGGGAACCTGCCAGCGTTTCCGAGGAGTCAGTCCCTTCCAACCCCTCCCCCCTCTCACCCTCCCCAAGCCCCCCTCCCCCATTGCCTACCGACCAACTCAACCGACTTCTCTTCCTTCCTTCCGCGGAGCTAACGTCGTCACCATATGACGCCCTTAAAGACGACGAGTCCGCGCATCCTTTCCAAAGGGCCCTAATTGCTGCCGCTCTTCTTCCTCCTCATTGTGTTCTGTGACTCCCAACCGTCGAGGGCTCCTTTTTTTCGAATGTTAACGGAAAAAAGTAAAGTTAAATTCCCACCACCTTTTGCCGGTTGGGGGTGTAGTGTAGTCTGTCTGTCTATCTCTCCTCGTGGATCTTTAACCGTTTTATCATTTCCCACCCACTCATTCGATTTTCAAGAAAAAAATGTTTATTCATCCCCCCATTCTCCCTCCCCAGCACACTGACTGTCCTACTATACGCGGATGCAATTTTAAGGGAATGAGAAAACCTCAAGTCTTTCGATGTATTAAGCGAATCCGGAATTCGGATGTTCCGGCGGGAAGGAAGATTGGGAGTGGTGTTCCTCGTCTTCCGGGCGCCTGTCTCTTTTGAATGGAGAGTCGTCGGATTCGAAAATGTTCGTTTTCTTCAACGGACTTGCCCATATGGCGCGAGTCGTCGTTAAAGCGATTCAGATCTTTTATTTCGTTGTTTAAAGGCGTCTGCGACCGCGAGGTATTAATTATGAAAGAATGACCTCCCATAATGTGGGGAACTTTTCCTCCTCCCGCGGACGCTTTAATGTTGCCTCAACCTCTTTAACTTCTAATTTTTTTCCCTGAAAGAGTGAATAAATTACTGATGAATAGCTTCTCCTCGCGGTTGAAGTTTAACGTATTTCTTTCAAAGTTTGAAATTCTTTTGCCAGTAAACTTGCGCCTCGAGGTAGCATGAGTCAGATTTTTCCCGGGTCATATTAAATAGAGAACATATTCAAACTCATTTCAAGATTAAATCAAACGTGAAGTGAATATTGGAGAATTAATGACGATTTTGTTTTGCATTATAACTTTTTTGAATCCCTAAGAGTATCAGAAAGATTTCAACTTTTTCATTTTGAACGATGAAAACGCCTTCATAACCGATAATTATTTTGTAATTCTTAGAAAATAACTACGGTAATTGATTTATCTTTTTTCAATATCAGAAAAATAGTACAAACTACACGCTACAAATATTTATGACGAGATCTGTGCGTTAGAATTTCCTCAGTTCTTAAAGGAAGTCTATGTAGAGTGGTCAAAGGTATCATTTCCAATGTAAAACGGCTATTTTTTTGTATTCAACTCGAAAAGTATATGGTGAATGAACAATATTTTATTAGCATTGGTAATATAAAACCTCTTTTATGTAACGAGGCCATATTTATTGAATTCTATGTGACGTGATTTATCGATCTCAACACTGAAGACTGCGGAGTCAATGGTACTTACTCCTGTTTAATCGAATTCTTTCGAGCTTTTTCCATTCTATTGGAAGAGAGTATCTTAAAAAGGGTAGGGATATTATAGTAAATGGCTGAACTATCCGTCATATCTTACAGGGGGATGATTGTAATTATAATATGATAATGCATTGCTTAAAAAAGCTTCGAGGCGCCCGTATCTAACATATCCAGCTTCGCCTAGCGTTTTATCCATCTGTTCCTTTCATGATACCCCTTCATTTCTTATTATCAGAGCCGTCAGCATCAATAACTTTCATTGATCGGGGTCGACTCGCGTCTGAGAAAACGCGCGCTTACGATCGCCAGTTAAAGCGTGACAGGCAATAAAATTAGCGTGGCGGACGAATTGGAATTTGAAATTTTCATCTCCTCCGAGAAATACGTCCCTATCGTCGATCTGGCATTATGCGAGGCTTTTTTAACATTTGTCCCGCATAGCCAGATATGAAGGTGGTGGTTGTACCCGTCGCTTTTGCAACGGCAGCCCCTGTGCCTCTAAAAACGACAGCGTTGTGCGATTGCAATACCTATCTCGGCTACACATTTCTTGAAAGTTGGGAGAGACCCGGCGATATTTTTCCCGCCGCAAATCGATTCTTACGTTTTCCCTGCATTAATGCGAGATATCAGAGGGCATGAATCTTTGAAAGTGGCTGGTGTAGTGGTGGCGAGTGGGGGGGAAGTTCGATAGAGCTCGTTCAGGAAATTGAGGGTACAGCGTATTGCCAATGAATGAGTCACTCCAGCGAAAAACCTAGGCTTCTTTTGTTTCTTTCTTTCCTCCCCTTTTTGCCGTTCGTTTTCGATCGTGAATGGTCCATTCCCAAAGGCCAAAGGGGGGGGACTCATACCTCTCTATCACTACTTGCTCAAGACTGCTGCCAGTTTCTTGGGCCTTCCCTTTGACCCCTCTATGAAGGTTTGCAATCAAGCGCGATCCGGACCTGATCTTGTTGCGTCCAAGTCTCATTGGAGTTTTACATCTTCGCCGATAGAACGCACTCAGAGAATAAAAGAAGTCGATGCAATTGCGCCTGTGGGGGATTATTTCAAGATTTTCCCCATTCTTCCATCATACCGGCCTTGGAATTCCATTAATAGTGACGGCTCTCAGAGCTGCCGCCGCCGGGTACATCATTAAAGTAGTAGGTAATCTATTGGCAGGTTCTATTGGTTCTTGTGCGCGAAGATTGTTCGAGTAAATTGATTGTTTTTTCAACACTGCGATTCGCGCGATAATGTTTGGTTTTCCAGATGTTAGGATGATCATTAATGTGGATGCTTCTCGGAGGAATTTAGTCTTCAAGTCGGTACTTTGTCCTCACTATCGCTTGGAAGTATCTCTTTCCATTGTGTAATGTGGTGAGCAAACCTGTTGAACATTTCATAAGCACGGTACGTATGTTTAGTGTGGTTTAATTCTTGCTGTGAGAATAAATGTTTCCAATCACTCGTAAATTCATCTAGAAAACAGATATGATTAATTGATAGTCTTGCGAAATATACTATCTCATGTCAAGATATTCTTCGCGGAGAAAGATATTTTTTCGCAACAAACAGTTCAAATGGAAAGAATATCCAACAGTGATACCTAAAAAAAATCCATCAGGCATCGCTACCGTGAATTTGTTATTATGCACTAGAGGTGCCCGGCATGCGTCGCAATGCCTCCTTTCCTTTCTATGTAATTACAATACACACACAATTACACACAATTACAAAGCAGGCATATTTTCATGTACAAAATAAATGAAAACAATGATTATTTTGTGTATTAAATTAAATATGAAAAAATTTATTCAAGTGCTTTGTGATATACAATATTTTTGGTCTTACCACACAGATTATGTCTCACTGATATGATTCTGATGCACGCGATATTATGTCTCAATGATGCGATTCTGATGCACTTGATTGAGCAATTCGTAAACGATCTGCTTCGTTGCTTGCTTGTCGTTCCCTGGCTTGTTTGAGAAGCTCACGTGCCAACGCTCATTTGTTGAAACGACTCGCGCTCCACCTATTGTACAATGGATTTAATAATTCAGAAACCTTTCCGGGCGCACGTACAACATATCGCCAAAGTTTCTTCGTAATGTGATTAATGGTAGTGGAACGCATAGAAGACGAACATACAAATATTCATTTTTAAATATTAAAAAATATTCATTTTTATATATTTAATTAATAAGTGTACCTACGATAAAAAATTACAGTCTGATAGAAAAATCAACCTGTATAATATCAGTCTATCTGATTGGATATGAGGGCAAACTAAGACACGGAAGTTTCGAGCTGACCTTTCTGTTACACTGCCATTGAAAGATAAAGATTTTGATGCATTTTCGAATGCCAATAAAAGGTAATATATTCGCTGCCCTTAGTGCCGTCGATTAGGACTCTAGCTTCATCAAGCTTTCTCCACTCTCGAACGCGTGATGCAGCGTGGAACCTAAATTATAAACATAATCAAATCATGTTGATCTTGACATCAAGGGATCGGACGTGGGAATGAATCGATGAATTTCGACATTTGCCGATAAATCTTAATGAAAGTATGCTCTCCTAGGACCCAGTGTTTCGATTAGATCGGGAAAGGTTAATAGCTCGATCCATCGATAAGGAGGCAAATATGGGGAACCAATATGAACATGTGTCGTAATGAATGTGTGCTGAGGTGGGAGCCAAAGGGTTGAAGACTTCAATCTCTCCGAGGGGCAATTCGTTCCACGCGGACCCACGATGCCAAGTCCCGTCTGGAAGTGTGGATTTTTTTTATTCGCTCTTCAGCGTGAGGTCTCGGTGAGTAACTCGGGTACTAGAGAGACGGCTTATTGCGGGAGAGGGCAACTCTCTGGTGGGGGCGGCAACGCAAGGTAAAAATCCACACGATTTCGCCGCGGCGGAAACGTGGTATTATCTCGTTAGGTCGCTTAAGATTTGAATTCGAAATCTCTTTCCCCGTTTTGGAATCCATTCTTTTGCGAATGCCACTCTTGCGTGGTGTTCTTCCTTTCTTCTTTTTGGTTTTTCCCCTCTCTACTCCCTCTTTGCTTTCCCGCGTTAGATATCTCGATTCTTTCACTCTCTCTCCACTCCTATACGCACGCACGCTCTGCCGAAACTCCCTCTTAAATGCGCGACCCCGCAACCACGTCCCAAATCACCCGCATCGCTCTACCATTCCTCCCTCCGCTCCGTTCATCTACATCAGAGGTATTTTTTAACTTCAACCAGTGTTCCAGAGAACCCCTAAGTCTCATGCAACCTTCCAAAAGGGTCCAATGAATTGTTGATTACATTACTTTTTACTGATCACTATTTACACGTTTTACAAGAATGCTGTGATAAAAATATTTTCTCACACGCACCAACCCTAGAATTTTTTGTGGACAATTATAAAAATTAATAAGTAAATAAATTATATGTTTAAAAGTTTGTAATTGTTGCGCGAGCTGAATACGGTTGAAGACCCCTGAGCTACACATCATCATTGGTCGTAACATCCTAAGATTGGTTGACTGCAGCACGCTACCAATCCGTATCAAATGCTAGTTCCCTTACTTCTCGGTATCTCTTCCTATGTACTTTTCTCTTTATTTTGGTCCATAAACTTATTCCCAGGTCTTCCTCTGGGGGCTTTTCCTTCTATTTTATCTTGACTTATGTTCTGCACAGACCCATTGTGTCTTAGGATGTGTCCAATTCATCTTGTTCTTCTTTTCTCTATCGTGTTCCATATGGACCTTTCCTCTTCTATTTTTCCATACACTTCATCATTTCTTATTTTGTCCGTCCATTTTATCTTCAGCATCCTCCTCCAGCATCAGGTTTCACAGGCTTTAAGTCTTTTCTGGTCAGCTTTTTCAATAGTCCATGCTTCCGATCCATAGAGTGCTACGTTCCATACGAATGTTTTAATATACTGTTTCCTGGTTTGTAGTCCTATCTTATTTGAACAGCTACATACTGCGTAGCAAACCGTCGCTTGACGGAAATGTTCGAACACCAGCAATGAAAAAGTCCGGAAAAGTATTATTCCTTAATATGTTACGATGGCCACTGTCATCTGGCGGTTACTGTCTGCCACTTGTAGATGGTAACGAGAGCTCTTAAACAAAGGAAGAAAAGTGAGGGAGGATTACCCCTTGGAATCCTAGACAAATCCATCGAATTTGGTGGCTATGCAGTTACGAGTGCTTCCATCTCAAGAGGCCCTTATAATATGGGAAAAGGATATGGAAATATGGAAAATGAAATTTAGACTCACAGGGTGTCTCTGATTCTCCAATTTCTTTGTTGTTGTTACTAATGGTACGTGGAATGAGAAGGGACTTAATGTTTAAACATATCAGTTCGGCTTTGTATTTCTCTAATAAGCTCCATAACTAGAGCTACCAGTGACGATACACGCGGTATAATCAACAGTGTTTAACGAACCCGTCAACTACTTGAGGAGAACTGGAGAGAAAAATCTTCATGGGAACACATCATCATTTGCTGTTTTATCAAGGTTATTTTCGGGCACTGCACAGTCAATCAGTAAAAAAAGAGAATGGCCCCAATAAAGGTTTAAGGAAGGGGGTAGGAAGAACGAAGACCGAAAAAATGGCAAATCCTGGAAGCTATCGTTTTTGCAAACAGTTAAGCGGTCAATCCATGCGTGTTTTAAACGATAAAATGACCAATAATTGGAAATAAAATATTTTTTCGATCCTAATATTCATGCCTACGTTATCAAAAGGCGATGTGAAGAATGAAGTAAAGATAGACATAGGAAAACCCTTTCCTTCCACGGCATTTTTCTTTTTTCACTCTTGTGTAATATTGCAGATAATTTCAGAAAATTCACCAATGAATTAAATATTGGTTACGAGTGTACTATGCAACCTTGCACCTAAGAATGTCAAAATTTATTTTGGATCTCAAAAAGAAAACATTTATTTTGAATGGAATAATTAATACGGGATCATGCAGTTATTTTTTATTAAACGAATTCAGCCTAAGAGCTTTTGAATCAGCTGATGTATCCTCAACACGAGTGTTTTAAGACGACCTGCGAAAAGCCGATATATTGGTATCTTCAGTGTCTAAAGGTCAAAAACTTATTGTTTAGGAATAGTTTAGTGGTCAACCCGAGCCTCTTCCTAATGTTAGTTGTGGGGCAGCAACGTTTTTGCGCTAGTATTTTTTCTTGCGTGGGGTTCCTCGATTCTTCCGTCGGTTGGGCAGGCTGTCTTCGCTGCCGCCCTCTTGTGAGTGATCTCGCGCGAAGGGAGCCCAGTCATGAGGGCTCGCCTAGTTAATGTTATTCAGTATCACGATCGACTTTGCAATCACTGTGATCCTGTAGACTTCCCTCCTTCCCCCTCTCTCTCCATCTCGTCCGTCCTTCTTTATTTAACCCACTCCGCCCCGTTAAACCCCCGTCCCTCGAGCCGTTTGCAAAACGCTGCGCTGTTCGCCCGCTCTCCTCCCCCTTCTTCCCCCCCCCCTTGCCCCATCCCTAAAGACCCCATGTCGGATTTCTATCCTTCCTCCCTCCTCCCGCCAAAAAGGCACGATGGGAAAATTTCCATCGCGTCGGGATGTTAAAAGACGACGCGCGTTATCCGTGCGACCGCGTTTCCCACCGATGATGGTGACGGGACCCCCGAGAAAAGATGAGGCCGCCGGCCGCCGTTGCAGAGGGCGTGACGATTCTCCGGGCCCTTCCATAAGGGGGCAGAGGAGTAGGTTACGAGGGGGGGGCATCTTTCCCAACTGGGGGTCCCAGCTATATGGGGTCTTCTTCAACACGATCGGGGGATGGAAGGATTGTGGTCCGTGGGTTTTTGGGTCCTTTGAAAAAAAAAGAACTATTAATATATAAACGCCGGGGGGGTTGGATGGAGTAATTTATTAGCTTTCATCGGATTTCGAGCGATTTTTTCCCCAATTCCGTGCTTTATTTTTTTTTTGAAGGGACGGTTTCGTAAAGGCCGACGACGTGAATTTCTTATCCGTGCAGAAATGGATCTTCTCCTCCCGCTTGGAGGTATCTCCGTTTTAAATTGTCTTCGACGGTGGTCCGTCCTCGTGAAAGAGGTGCAAAAATTGACTCCGCTATTGTCGTAGGCGACGTTTGCTATTCTTCAGCGGTAAGGGTCTCAGAAACTTGTATCTTGCGATGAAGGTTTTATCTATTTTTTTGCAGTTCACTTCGAAGAGCGCAGTGCATTAACAATGGGGCATTGAACATTGATGGTAGAGCGAAGACTTTTTCCTCTATTAGGGAAACTTGATTATACTATTACAGGAACCTTTCAATTCTTATCCTACGGAAGTGTGGATGAAGTGTGTATTTTTCTTATTTTTATGATTACCTCCAGAGTAGGTACGCGCAAATATAACGGAAATTCTGTTCTGAATTGGTCATGCAACATTTACCATGTGTTTTTATCCCTTTGGAGTGATTTTTTTGGCCTCACCTGAGTTAAATATGGTATTGGTTGGTAAATGTGAAACTTTTGCTTTACCTGCTAAAATTGTCCTATTAAATCGGGTCAACTACTCATTTAAAAGCTTGTTTTTATGTTTATTTGGCTACGATTTTGCATTTTTAAAGATCAGCCCAAGAAGGTCTCACGTAGCCATCTGTTGTGATACGATACGAATCTGGAATTCCTTCGTGTGTATTTTAGCCTCCTTAATCATGTTTTTTTTCATTTATCTAGTTTCCAATTTATTCTTCTGATTGGAAAAAAGCACTTCTCGGGCTTAAATGTAGGATGCGACTTCTTATCATCACTCTCTTTCTCTCTCTCCACCTGTGATATATTCTTGGCGTTCTTCGAAAAAAAAGAACGGGTTATCGTTGGCTTTGTCTTCCGTCCACTCACGGATCCCCTTTCCGTGCGCAAAATTGACTTCTAATAACGAAGAAGTGGACAGTTGGAATAAACACGCCAATAAAAATAAACAAAATGGGTCTTTTTGCATTCTTTTTTTCTCCTCCTACATCTTTACGGTGCCGATCGCTTTGCTTTTATAATCAAAAGAATTTTGAAAAAAATGGTTTATGGTATTGCAAGGAGTGCGCGTCGCAAATGGGAGCATTGGGTTACGTCGCGGGAAGAATCGTTATTCTTCGGAAGTCTCCCCTGAGGGGGGGGGGGGGGCGTTAAAATTTTTCGGAAGACGGAGGAGAAAAAAAATGTTTTGAAACTCATCCAACGAACTTCATCGGCACGTTGAAAAATCCACCTGTGCCCGCGGCTTGAAAAATCCACTCCAGATCCCCTACTACCCTCAAAATGCGGCCGTTTCTTTTCTTTAAGGAAAAAAAAAGGAAGCGAAAAATGCACAACGTGAAAAAAAGCGGGGAATGGACTCACCTACGCTTATCCCGGTCCTCCTCATCGCTTTAAACTTCCCTCCTACCACGGTTATTTTTTTTACCCTTCCCCTCTTTACCCGTTCCCCCCATTCCACTCCCCGCTTGAGTTTTAATGGGTCCCCCCTTCCCCACTGCCCGCTCTTCGTTTCACTCTCCCACTTCGCCCCACCCCTCTTCCCTTCCCCTCTCTCCTACCGTCGGTCCGTCCGTCCTCGGGGCAACATATGTTACCCATCGGGGCCTGGTCTCCTCTCTCCACCCCTCCCGCCCCAACGCCCCCCCCCCCCCATCCCACGAGAATCCAAGAGCACGCATCCATTTCACGTTCCTGCGAGCAACAAGTGCACGTGTCCAGTGGCAAGAAAGGAAAACTATAATGGAGGCAAAGGTGGGTGGGTGGGGATGGAGTATGGGACGGAGGGGGGAGTGGGGAAAGGGGACGAGAAAAGTTAACGCTGGGAGTGTGGGGAAGTTAGCGCGATGCAGGGGAATGAGACGTGTATGTGTGGCGGCGAAGGAGAGGTGGGTACGTCTCGGAGGGAATTAAAAGAAGAATAGGCGAGAACACGATGGACATAAGAACGTAACGTATTTTTTCAGATCCGGTGGGTTTGTCACGTTTGTTAATCGAGGAAAAGTCCTGATGGGGCCTTGCGGGAATTTTAGTACAGGGTTAGTCAGCGTTACCCTGATGGTTTTTGAAATTATGGTACACTGTGAAATTTGAAGATGTGGCAACTTTTTTTATTTCAATATATACTCAATGACTCAACTCAGTTTCTATCCCATGTGTTATTTTTTTACAGAAATTAATCATTTGTGAAAGGTAATGTCCTTTAAGTGCTGGCTCTCTTGTTCGGCAAACTCGTCGACCCTCTCCGCGAAGTATGTCCCCACTCTCTCCACCATCTTACTGGGTATAGCACGAATCTTTGCGAAGTGTTGCGCGGTCCACCTCTCCAGTGTAACTAAATTAATTGTATAAGTGTTACGAATTTAATAGAAGAACTAGGATGGGAATTAATATCAGAACGCAGGTTAAAATTTAGGTTAAACCTTTCAAGTAAATTCGAAACCGATTTGTTCACAGATGACGGTAGATATATATTGAGAACCCCTGCGTATTATGCTAGGCATGATCATATTAACAAGGTTAGAGAGATCGTACCGATAGATTTAAAATGTCATTTTTCCGGCGTACTATAAGAGAGAACAATAGGCAGCGTAGCAAAGGGATAGGTAGGTGAAATATAGTGAGAGTAGTCTGTAGTGCATGATGCATGTAATAACAACCAAAAAGTCCTTTCTTATTATGGAGATACTAACCATGTGACCCTATTATCTAGCATGCCTTCATTAAATATCCTACTTGCATGGCAATAGTGCATGTTTGGTTACCTTCACCCCCTGCCACACACCCTCGTGGTGGCTCGCAGGGTAGTACGTAGATGTAGTTAAAACTGCTGCTCTAGGAGAAAACTGTGAGACTAACCGCGCCTCTCTACAACGAGTAAAGCCTCGCTACTATTCTACATCTACGAACCATCTACATATATATTAGAGCCAAAATCGTCTGGTAACGCTGATTCGCCCTGTACGACGATGATGAGCGAGTTAGGCTTTAATTTCGTCATTAGTGGTGGAAATGTCGATTACAGTAATGATTTATTCGGAGAAGTTCGATTGGGAAAATTATGTGGATCTGATCGGTCGATCGGATCGATAAAAATTGCATCTGATCGGTCAACTTACGAAATAGTTCTTATCCTTGATCGTCCAGAACGGAATATACTCCACATTATCTCGCGGAGTGACGTGAGCACTACCTGACATAACCGTTCCACCGTCTCGAATTAAATTTCTTGCTAAAATTTTAATTTAAGTTCCTATTTTTCAAGATTTGAATAAGTTCTAACATTTATTTTCATTCAAAAGTTGCGTTTTTCTATGAATTTCTTTATGTTTTAAATTTACTTACGTTCCTATTGTCAGTATAAACCGACCTAACGGCTGAAGCGAATTGGCACTGGCAAGCGAAAGAATGGGAAAATACGAAAGCGATGAAAGGGGTCAGACGCTATAGGTACTGAATTGGCGTCTGTTAGCGGTTGGCGGTATTGAAAGCTCCATCCTCCGTTACTTTTTTAAGTTGGCAGGATGACTTCGGAAAAAATAGGTGTCATATGGACTCAACACTAATATAAAAAATAATCTCAACTCTGCTCGTCCTGATTGATGGTGCCTTCTTAATTAACTGCCCTTAAGGAGTGTTCCCGTAGCGGATCCTTAACACATTGTTAGATGACCAAGACAACAGCCCGGAAGGTCATTCAAGGTAGAATTGAGTTTTGATATATGTCCAGAAACCTTGAATTCCAGTATATCTTCAGAAGTATTTCTTTCCAACCTGACCGCGATAGCCAGATAGACCTTGCAATGTGCAGTTTGGGAGTTCGATTTTTCGAATGTTATGTTTTTTCTTACCCTTGAATTACGGTCATGAGGAAGAAGATATTGCTGATGGTAGAAAAAAGTATACGAACAGAATCTAAATCGGCAAGCCCCTTGCAGAACCAGGTTGATTGCAGTTCATACTAACAACAATGCGCTTCTGCAAGCGACTTGCGGCAAACTTGGATGTTCTGCCAGAGCCCTTTCAGAGCCGTTCGAGGCATTTAATTTACTTCGCTAGACGCTTCATCTACATCTACGTAATACCCTGCAAGCCACCACGAGGGTGTGTGGCAGGGGGTGAAGATCACCAAACATGCACTATTGACATGCAACTAGGATATTTAATGAAGGCATGCTAGATAATAGGGTCACATGGTTAGTATCTACATAATAAGAAAGGGATTAATGGTTGTTATTACTTGCATCATGCACTACAGACTACTCTTAACTATATTTCACCTACCTATCCCTACGATTGCTGCTACTTAACTTGCGCCATTAACTTTCCGACATAAACCCATATGCAAGATTAGGTTTCAACGTTGGGCTATGAGGCGTAACTTAAAACTGTTGGAAACTCCTATTACTCAATTGAATTATTACTTCTATACGAGGTTCTTCAACCCCGTGACACTTGCATAGAGAACAAGTGTCAGATAAAGTCCTAATTTTTTAGAAGTACGCCCGACAGAAAATCGTCTCATGATCTCGAATGTATAGCAAATATGTACATGTGTCCACCCCTGGCAGTAGCAATATCCTTTGAACGTTCCTTGAAAATTTGAAAAGAAATAATGATCCAATGTTTCTCATAATGGCTCATTTTTTAAGCATGAGGAAACAAACTTGATTCATTCGGTCAAATTAGGATATAACAGCTCAGGTTTACATGAAAATACGTCGTATTATAAAAAGTGGTCCCTTGACGTCATTCACCGGATTCTCGATTAGGCAGTGTTTTGAATCAGGGAAGAAGGGAAAATTTTTAACTGAAAATGGATATGTTTGTCAAATTCGTTTGTCAACCAAATGTTGGTACACTATCTATAGCACATGCACTTCTCTTGTGAATATTTTTTTTCAACAATGTAGGCTACCCATTCAGGATTTTCTTAAAAACCAGGTTGGAAACATTTCTTTACGATTTCAACAGGAAACTGAACGGTTAAGTCGTTAAAACTGCGGAAAGTGGGACAGGGTGAAATCAAGCGTGAACTTAGCGCACAATTAAGGAGAGTTTTCGAGAAGACTAAGTGGAGGAAACTATGTGAGTCATCGTTAGGGCCTGTAGACGGTGGAAGTCACCTTGACCTTAGAGCTGAAAAAAGGAGAATTAAGTGGAGAACAAGAAGAGGAAATGCAAGCCTGGGGAAGACTTGCTTATCACCAATCTGTCCTGGAGGCGAAGTGAAAGTAATCACACCAAGTTAAAAGTCTTCTCTGACGGGGCGTAATGCCGTGTATCTAGAGGTTACTGGTGTATGATGTGCTTCAAAGATTAGTGTCAGTGATGAGGAACAGCTGGCTTTGTCAGGGGAGATTTATTTTATAGAGGCTCCTACTTTTTTATGCCACATAGATAAGTAGACTAGACACTCACACTCTAATATAATAAGGTACATCTCCGAAATCCGTATACAGGCCGTTAAAGCCGATAGGTATAAAATGTCATTTTTTCCGCGTACCATTCGGGACCATAACAGCTGTGATCGTCGTCATGAGTAGTGCAAATAATGACATTAGCTGGACTGTAGATCTTTTTCTTTATATTTTCTACGTTCTTATTGATGTTCTCATTTATGCATAATATTTAAAATCTGTAGTAGTAGTCCTTGTACCCCTTGCAAGTTGGAACGATTGACGAAAGAATTTTTATTGGTTAGGAGATTTTAATGGGCGCGTTTAATACGTGGTACGCAGGTTTCAATGTAGTTTCGGTGTTCTTCCGTATAATTTATGCATGCCTGGTGTGGATGCACCCCGTGCCAC
The DNA here is from genome assembly GCA_963169105.1 of Ceriagrion tenellum. Lineage (NCBI taxonomy): Eukaryota > Metazoa > Arthropoda > Insecta > Odonata > Coenagrionidae > Ceriagrion > Ceriagrion tenellum. Next base: position 63,793,110 of record OY720637.1, read on the forward strand.
ACATCCTATGGGTGGCTTGCAGGGTATGACGTAGATGTAGGTATAGATACAAAAATCTTTCAGGGACAATCAGTGTGGGAAATGGTTAATAATCGAGCTAATTTACGGAGTAATTAATCCGTGCCAAGGATTCGCTTAGTTATTAGACACCCTCGCAAATTCCTAAACAGTACTCACTCATTTCGCCGGCTAGTGTTTTTCTGACGTGGATCTAACCTCGTTCAAGGAAGACAAAATGCGAACACACACAAGTAAGTGGTTTAGGGAGATTACTCTCGCGCCAGGGACCGACTTACTGCAGGCACACTCCACTACACTAAGTAGCTCACGGGGTTGTCGGTCCATGGCGCGAGAGTAATCTCCCTAAACCACTTACTTGTGTGTGTTCGCATTGTGTCTTTCTTGAACGAGGTTAACTCCACGTCATAAAAATACTAGCCGGTGAAGTGAATGAGTACGGCTTAGGAGTTTGCAAGTGTGTGTTAAGCAAATCCTCGACACGGATTAAATCCGCTCCGTAAATTCGCTCATTTATTAACCCTTATCCCCCACTGATTGTCCCTGAAAGGTTTTTGTACACGGCTTTTGGAGATTTATCTTATTACATTGTTCAAGCCGTAAGAGCTCACTACTTAATTATTTGACATTATAAGTAAATTGAAGTCTGAACGTCAAGAAGTATATAGTCCGTACTGAGGCATTTTTTAACGAAGAATATGATATGCTTGCGGCGTGAAAGTATTGCGTTTGTCTCGACTGGGGGCATAAGTTGTTTTAGACGGAAAGATTGCATATATTGCCATTGAATATGTTTTCAATAATTATATCAAATTCTGCATGAACTCAATCCGTTCTCGGATCTTTCTATTCGAGCCAGAAAAGTAAGGCTTGCCAAACCGTTCAGTCAGAAAGACTGGTAAAAGACCGATAAAAATGGACGAGAAGTTCTGATTGATATCCGGTACTCTTGTGCATGCAGCTTGGATTCCTGATACCAGAACTCATCGAGAAATGTATATTTATGTCGCAGAAGCCTTTTGGTGACATTTTAACCGATCTTCTTAGAGTTAGAGTAAGTAGCTGTGTGTGTTTGATGGTAATTGCTGTGATTAATAATTGGGTAAATTAATAGTGGCCGATAGGACGTAACGAATGCCGTGGAGCTGACTTAGGAATGAGGAAGGTACGTATATGGAGGGGACTCGTGGATGGACGCGGATAGACCTTCAGATTACAGCCACAGATGTATACATCGTAAACGCTTAATGTCGGAATTATTTAAGATTTATGGCTGGGTAACGCTATAACATTTTATTACTCCGCAGAAGCATTGCATCTTTGTGGAGAATCCACTTCCGTTTGGCTTTCTTTGCACTTAGTGATGAATGCATTTATGATAGGACTGTAATGTGGATGCATGGATTTGGCCTTACTTCCGCAGCAGAAAGTTTCTTTTTTCCTATATATTTATTCTTTGTGGCTTTATCTCACGTGGTCTTAAGAGTGGTCAATATATGAAGTGTATCCAAAATTCTTTTTCCTTCGCCATCCTCATTTCTCATTGAACCCAGCGAGGGTTTTGCGGGGAATTTGAGATTGAAGTTAGTGGAGAATGGGATTAAAACAGGATGTAAAGTGTTTTGGGTGATAGGGATGGTGGAAAGTGTATTAACGCTAGCATTCTACACCTATATACTAACCTACAAGCCGCCTCATGGGCGCGTGTCAGAGGGTGTAAGGACACCAACCGTGTAATGATGTTAGGTATAAGGTTTTAGGAGGGGACGTGGTGACGTGTATTATGGGAGTTATTTAGTGGAGCTCGGTTTTTATCGTGGTCGCTTATTGTGCGGCGAAAGAACGAGTTTTTGTACTTATCTGCTCTGCGCCAAGTATCTATCTTACTTAATCGCTTCTGTCAGACCTAGAGATGTAGTAAGGCGACATGACAATAATGAGAACTTTGAAATTGAGCCTTATGATGTTCCATTTCTTCATTCTTCTGCGTTTGGCCAGCGGCCTGACCTGGTTCCCTTCTTGCTTAGAATGCCCTATAGTTGTCTTCTGCATCTTCCTACATCGTCTACCAATAAGTAGACAATTTCAAGTAATCTTAAACATTCTCTTGTAATACATCTACTTACGTGGTCGTTCCATTATTTTTTCTTTTGATCTTTTTTTCAAAAATATATTTGATCTGAAATGGTTATCTTGTATGGCCGCTTATTTCAGGGTGTGGATCAATATCCTTGAAATATGGTGGAGAGAAGATCAAGAAGAGAGTATGGAAGAGGCAGTCGTAAGAGTTTCGAAGTGCAGAATGCGGGAATCGGAGGGGATGCAGGTGGAAAGCGGAGTGCTCGAGTTGAGAGGATGAGAGCGAGAGAGAGAGTGAGAGAGCAAGTGGGCTTGTGCGGCTGAAGGAATGAAAACAACAGGTTTAATGAAAGCGGAGTGAGCACGCCCGGGAGACGAGTTGAAGATAGATTGGCGTTCGTGTTATTTGGAGCCCAGCCAGCGGTTAATGCGATTAAGGCCATTAGCAGCGAGATTTGGGATTTGGCAGGGAAGGAAACTTGGTGCTGCCTCAGCATACCGACTCGATGTCCTATCCCCTCGTCTAAACGACGACTGGTGGAACGTTGATAGCTAGCTTAGCGTACTTATTCAGCGAATATATTTATTTTAAAGTGTTGGATACATGGATAATTTTGCGATGAAAACGTTGAAGAAGAATCTTAGATTGATGGAATACGCTTGACAGGATAAAGGAATCTAATTATTCGATCGGGAGATTACCATTGACGAAGTAATTTCTACTGCCGTATAAATAAGGCTCTGTCCATAGGCCGCTTTATACGGTACATTTTATTGTACAAACGCATGAATGAACTCTTGCATGATGAAAATTGTACTGTGTGAAGCGGCAAATTGCATGATTGTCTGAATGACTCAACGGGAAACAGAACCTGCTCTTATTTCCATTCAGTTTCTTGTACATTCTATGATATATTAGTTTGTACAATAAAATGTATCGTGTAAATCTACTGCTAGTAAGTAACAGTTATTTCAAGCAAAACCCCATATCAAGAATATTTCAGTTAAATTAATTGGGTATTCGCCTAAAATGGAATTAAAATACAATTTAAGATGTGAATAATTAAGGAAGATGCTAATCACGGTGACTGGATTGAACATTGGGCTTTATCATTTTTTCCGGTCGTATTCGACGACTGTTTCAGCACGCCGTAGTGGCAAAATGAAACAAGCATTTCGCAATTGAGACATTAATGACAGGACACATGTACCTCTGTTTTCTTTGTAAAAACGTATTTAACATACCCAATATCAAAAGACTATTCGGTATGGGGAGCAGTTAATGTTACCTCGTGCTTACCCACGCTAATGATGAGATCTCAGGGACCGATAGGTATGAAGTCCCCGAAAGTTGGTTTTGTTGATGAGCTCAGTAGCTTGGCTCTCACGGAAGATAACGGATCAAGTTTCTTAATATCTGATCGGGGAAGGGTTACATGGAATTTATTCATGAAAAGCGCTTAATTTCATCGAAGGAGCAGTAACTATGAAAAAAAATATTTCTATGCAGCTCCTGGCTAGGGAAAGCATGGTACTCGTGGGCAGCAGGTTAGTGTAGAGTTTGCGTATTTTCATTGAAAAAAAAATAATTTCTCAAGCAGTTGAAATACTCAGCTTAAGATATGTTGAAGCGGGTTTAGGAGGGGAGAAAGATGAGCAGGCGCAGGAAAGTGTGGAAGGAAAATGTAGAGACACTACGGAAGACCTAAGGTATCAGAGAGATTTTGAGCGGGACAAATACGGTTCAGTTGCCAGTTTTATATGGGAATGATTATGAGTTTAGAGATGAGATGTGGAATATAACGTGCCGGGCCTGTCCAAAGAGTATTCTAATACCCACTTTAGTGTTCACTTCACCCTTCCTCCCCAATAGCCTTCCCCTTACCACTTTTCCCACCTATACCTCGGAACTGCTCTCTTCCGTAAAGCGGAATAAGGGCTTCTGTTGCCTAAAAGTAAAGACCAGGTTTCTTGGTTCAACACGCGGTCAAAGTAATCGTGACCGGGTCCTGAATAGACCCTTTCCTAAAACCCCGTCCTTACCCTTTCCCTATTGGTTCGGAGCCACTCCTTCTTTCGCATATGGGATCCGTACGAGGAAGGTATGATAAAAGAATTAGAGCGCGTGCAAAGGAGATCTGCTAGGTTTGTTAAAGGCCGTTATGATAATTGTATTAGTGTTACGAGGTTAATGGAAGAACTAGGATGGGAATTACTATCGGAACGCAGGTTAAAATTTAGGATAAACCTTTTAAGTAAATTCGAAACAGAGTTGTTCACAGATGACGTTAGATATATATTGAGAACCCCTGCGTATTATGCTAGGTTTGATCATATTAACAAAATTAGAGAGATAGATTGTCGTACCGATAGATTTAAAATGTCATTTTTCCCTCGTACTATAAGGGAGAACAATAGGCAGCGTAGCAAAGGGATAGGTAGGTGAAATATAGTTAGAGTAGTCTGTAGTGCATGATGCATGTAATGACAACCAATAATCCATTTCATATTATGTAGATACTAACCATCTAGCAGCATGTGGCCATATTATCTAGCATGTCTCCATTAAATATCCTAGTTGCATGTCAATAGTGCATTTTGGTGATCTTCACCCCCTGCCACACACCCTCGTGGTGGCTCGCAGGGTATCACGTAGATGTAGATGTATGGACCGTACCAGGGGTTTAATGCAAAGCACAGGTGCCCGGGAATTCGTCCGGTGAATTCTTCCCCATTAATTAACTATCCTTAATGCCACAAATCCCCTTAGTGACCGGTACTCTCCTTAAACTTCAGTGTGTGAATCTCATTCTAGTAGCTCTCAATCTAGTCTCAATCTAGTAGCGTTACCGGTCGAAGCTCTTTCCCGCTTCATATAGTTTTTAGTAATCATATTATGTTACCGTTTTACCATAGTCACCTGATAGTTATCATTCTTTGAACCGTTCCATTTATCAAATGGTGTTTTCTGCTACCATTTGCACGATTATGGTGGAATGAACAACCGATCCAGCCTGTCCAAAGACGTACAATCGAGTGGCGGATTACTTACCCGCTTAGTTTCTCCCCTAAAGTTATCCAACGTAATCGATCGCGTCTTCCCAGTCGGTCTTCGAAACGTGGTTGAGTCGGCGTGCACACCATCGGTGAGAAACAGGAAGTCGATCGGAGGAAGGAGTTCGAATCCGACGGCTGTATCGGAGGCGGGGTTGTGAGCGACTCTCCTAATATCGCTGTGTCATCTCCTCTGTTTCCTTCTCCCGGGGAAGTTTAAGGTTTGTAAAAAAAATGCTCAACAAAGGAAGCTCACCAGTGAGGAAGGAAGGCTTCTTTTTGTATACCGCAGAGCCGTCTCCTCCCTCGCCTCCCATCTCTCCCCTTATTACCCGATAACCCCCCTCAACGTCCTCAACGTGAGCAACGGTCGCTTTCGTCGGCATCTACATACTACCACGGAGAACCGCGTGGAAGGAGGGTGGAAGAGGGGTTTTTAGGACACCAGCCATGTAGAAGTGAGGGAGTGTGTGGAAAGGATTAAAACTACGAACGAGGACGAAAAATGACAATTTCGTTTGGCAGAGTATCATCGTGTCCCGCTCAGCTCTTATGGTATTAATTAATTAAGGGAAGAAAGAACTCTGGCACTTACCCAACTGTAAGAAGAGATCTTTAATTAGTCGCTTCGGTGCTAGAGGTGCAGTCAGTGCTAGAGGTGCAGGGTGGGGTTAAATAATACTTCCTGTCACCTTAGCCTCACGTATTCTGAATTGTTTAAAATTGTGGCCCACTGTGTCATCTCACGTCTTTTGCGGCCCTTCAATAATGTTCACGCATCAGCCTTTTTTGCCAGGGGAAGTTCTGCACCCGAGTGCTTGCGGTTTACTGTCTTCTTCTTTACTTACTTTCTTCTTGTCTTCTCTTTATTACTCTCTTTCTTTCGAGTGTCTCACTTTCGTGGTCCGTTTCGTCTGCGTACAATTCTTATATGCAGAGTACGAAATCCTCCAGATCGCGCATTTTAGGAGCTAATTTCGGGGATTGGGTTGGTATGGAGGCTAGAGTACAGTATGCTGATCCAGAAGGAATCAGATTGAATCGAGGCAATTCTGGAGTTTTTTCAGTCATATCCATATCAATTCTTTAGGGTCAAGCAAGAGAAAATTCAAGCACAGCACTCCTTCCATCTGATGGGACGTTAAATTGTGGACCCCTTAGCGTCTGTTGTTAAAAGTAGGTTAGTGATGACGCCAGGTTTCTCTCTTATTCTCCTCAGTCATCTCTAACGATCCTCCCCAACGCAACCAGTCCGTGATGAGGCAGATGATCCCCGTTGTCGGTAACGTCTCCTAGTTACCTGCCAACTAGAGCGAAATAACATTTCTCCTTGATTTTTTCATCCGAGGACATAGCAACTATTTGCCTTGGAGCAATTTCTTCGTCCAAGCAAGAGGCCATCGCAAATATCCTCCTCCCGCCCCATCACACTCTGCCCCCGCGTTCCGCCCTCGCTGCCGCCGCCCCTCGAGAGAGGAGCAACCACCGAAGCTTTGCGCGGGTGGCGGTAATTGCTTCAAACTCCCTCCGGGGGAGGTTTTGAAGATATTATGGGCGTGAGAAGGGGGGCAATCCCGGCGAAATCGCTTCTATTCCCCCTCCCCTCGGACGGAGGTGCGGGAGGCGCGGGAGTCGCCACTTACCTCGGAGAGCGAAGCGGGATAGAGAGAGATAAGGCCTGAAATTCGCATCCTGCCTCTGGTGCCGCTCCGCCTGCAGAACTGCTATTAGGACGTGATGTAGGGTAAAGGTTTTGCCCCGGGAGAAGAGTGTTAAGTGTGCGAACGGTGTGTAAAAATTACCTTCTGCGCTTTTCTCTGAAGTCGATAATAGAAATATAGGTGTGGGCTCATTCCGCAAAGTTATTTTATTTTATTCATTTTTTTACTCCGTGGAACATGCGTACATATCCATCTTGTCGCTCCCTTTCGTGGTAGACCTAGTCAAATCAGATTCATTCTTGGTGTTAAGATAGTTTGAGCGAAATATCAATTCACCTAGAACTCAACGAATTTAGTCTGTTTAGCTTAGTTAAGAAAAATGCAGTTTATATGTTTTCTTATCTACTTTTGAAAAGAAATCATATTGTCACCGCAGTAATTTTATTCAGAAACACAAAAAAAATCTTCCGTTTTGAAGGAGTTTCATACGCACTGTATGAAAAAATGAGTGAAATTAATGACTTAGGGAGATATTTGCATTTGATTACTTAGAATTTCAGTCAAATATAAGTATGTTATAGCACTATTAATAATGTAGTATTTAATTCATGCCGCCTACAGCTTCTGAAAGTTAAACGTGTTATTCGAATATGGTCTCCATTATGACTAGAGAACTATCTCACTCAAACTACCTTAAGCTTAGAAGTTAACCTCTGTTTCCATAGTTCTTTCCAATTTGTACTACCCGTGCAATCCTTCTCTTCTGCCACGTTCATGCTTCGCCCCATACACCCTCTCTTGTCACTATGGGCCCTAATTCTCGTCCTTATACAAATCGTTTCCATCGTATTCATCCTTAATTTCCTTTATCGATCCCCACTTTTGGAATCATTCAATCCTCTTTCATATATCTGTTCATGTATTCGACTCTCATTCATTCTCGTTCCCAACAATACATGGTATTACTACCATACACCAGAACTGACACTAGCTGATGAACACGTCTATTAGCGCATCATGAATGAGGGCCTTATCCCATTGTGAATGATCGACTTTTGGTACATGGATGTCCTGTTGCTTTGATGCATGCTGCCTTGTATTTATAATTGCCAATATATAAAACAGAATTACATAATGTGATAACGGAACAGGAAAGAGGTTAGTGATTCACACTGGTGTGGAAGGATGTCGATTCGGAACAAGAAAAAAAATGGATTGGGCCGGGAATCTATCTAGACCATCACGCAAACTCAGTTGCACGCATGTAGTGATGCTAATAACGTGATAAAATGTTACGATGAATCCATACGCTTGACAATCGTGAGACAGAAAGCAAGTAAAAGTGATGTAATATTTTGATCCACGGCAACACGCCGTGACCAAAGACCGAACACCATTGTCAAGTATATGAGTATTAGTGTACCTACAAGAAGTAAATATGTTAATATAATTCAAGCAGTTGAAAGCGTGCTATGCATACGTTTTTAGGTGCAAAGAGTTATTGAGCCCATGAGCATTCTTCATGCAGCGTTAGACAGTGTCTAAACTTTATTAGTGGGTAGGGGTACGGGAATAGTTTGATGGGCACGGACGGTGAGGGAGTTTCCTATCTTAAATAAGTGTGTGTGTGAGGTAGTGTTGGCATGTACTTCCTCTTATTAAGTTCCGAGAGCATGAACGCGCGTGATACGGACGCCAGATGATGATGGTGATGATCGGTGGGTGGGGGTTGGAGAGGGTGAAACTTACGTGCTCATATTTCGATCGTTATCAAAAGCGCTATCGTACCCGAAAGAATTTTATGTATCCCGCTTCCCTTTTTTTGTAGCGCTCCGTGCGAATATGGGGTTTAATATAATTTCGTGCCATAAAGCGAGCGTTTTCTTCCGAGAAGGTTCGCTTCCAGCGCTTTTCTTCATATTTTTTTGTTTCTTTGTATTTGTTCCTTTCCTCGGAAAGAATTTTTACGCCCCCCATTTGTACATTGGACGAAATTGTCGTAGGGTTTTGACGAATTCTTGGAAGCGAGTCAGTCCGCGCGAAGACCAGCCTTGTTTTCGTCGTGAGAAGTTTCCCTCTTTTGAGTGGTGTACATTTTCTAGTTTCAGGGGATTGGTTTTTTATTATGCCTGCACCGGCTTGCGTTTGAATGAGTCACGTGATAATTTCATGCTGGTGGCTCTCAATCTTTCTCTCTCTCTCTCTGTCTTCCAAAGACATGATCTTGGGGAAGAGTCCTTATTCTTGCGAGAGCTGGGACGCGATCGTTGAATCCCGAGACCCGAGTTGCGAAAGAGAGTCCGGAGAGAATATCTGGGGGGAATGGGTTAGGCACGATTACGATATGGAGCGAGGTGGTGCCGGCCGGGACCGAGGGAAGAGCCGTCCGGAGACGTGAGAGAAATTGGGAAGACTTGGATCATCTCGAAGCTCGCACCCACTCCATATTTGCAGAATTTGTCTCCGCGCTGCCCATTTTAAATTGCTTCTCATTTGGAGACGTCGTCACGAAATGGGGAGCGTGCATTATCAGGGCATTGCCTAATATTCCTCCCTTCCACCCACTTCCTCACCCCCTCGCCCCTCGGAAAAAATGAGTTTTTATTAGCCAACCTTTTGAGATGGCTTGAGCGGTAATCGCAGACCATTGTGAGCACATTGTTATCATTTTCATTTTGGTAAAAAATAAATAACTCGATATTAATTTCCACTGTTTTAATGAAAAAATATCCTGGTTTCCACATTTTATGTCATTATCAAGGTCATAAGAGGCCACTCGATGCCATTATTACACCATGATAATGACATAAAGTGTCGAAACCATGGTCAATTTTCATTAAAACAGTGTGAAAATTACTTGCGAGTTATTTCATTTTTACCAATATGGATGTACAATATTTCCACTAAGTTACACCTGAAATTCTTTCATATATTGTTATAATATTTCCTGTATGACGAAAATCAAATCTTGGGAAATATTTAATTTTCTGTTTATTTGGCAGGACTAACCATTAATGCAGTAATATAAATGGAACAAAATTTATTTTTCAGTTCATCCCGAATCAAAACATCTTTTTTCCATCGACATTTATGTTTTATAAGATTATGGCACGGGATGTGAAAACTTTTATTATATTAAAATGAAATTTTTTTCGAATATTGTTCTCAGTGTAGCACCTCGGCATTCGTTACCAACTGATATATTAATAAGAATTCTCTTTATTTTTTATTATTGCCGAAACGGTGGGAGAGTTGTTAATAAGATTTATTATTTATGATAAACTGTATAAAAATGTCAAAATTGATTTATATGACACAAATTTCCATTTGATTTTAAAATTTGTCAATACATACTGCATACATGGAATAGCTAGTCCCCTGTATTTATATTTTATGAAAATGTGGTTCTAATGCTTAATCAACGTTTGGTATTAGTTTTCTAACTTTATTTGAAGAACAAGTCGTGTTTCTTTTGGACGGTAGCAGGCATATACGCTTGACAGAAAATTTACTTTCTCTAGCACCACGATTCGTCAAAGATTAACAACCTGTTTGGAGCGAGAAAAAGCCGGCGATCAAAAAACGCTCATTTGCCCCACGTCACAAATTGGCGCACTCCGCAAATTCATCGCGCGCGCTCCGTAACCCGAGCTATTGCGTGCCATAAATTTCGCGTCCCGAGTCCTCCCATTCGGTTGGATATCCATTCTCTCTCTCCCTCCCCTTGCTCTTTGTCCTCTCCCCTCTTCTCATACTACCCGTATCCCTCCCTTCCTGTTTTCATTCCCCCTTTCCTCTTACTCACTCTTCGAATGTCTTCATTCCCTTCCCTAGAATCCGTATCGTCGTCTCTCGAATCTCAACACACTTATCACACATCTCAACGTAGTTCCATCGCAGACTGCGCGTATCAATGCACGCGAAAAATCACTAACTTTCGTTTGCCCTTTGTTTGCAAGGTCGTCTCCCACGACAGAGGTTTCTAATCAGTGTTTTCTGGAAAAATTCATGGATCACAATTTTGCGTTTTGTTTTCGCAATGTTTCCGTGTATTTCCGCAGTGCAAGGAACTATGGGAGGAAATTGTTGCGTTCTTCGAAATTTTGTTCGCAGACAAGTAATTCGCGAGTCAAATGAATACTTCCTCGCTACGGATAATGAAACTAGCTGTTTTCGAAGGGACTGAATACTATTGCTCCCGTGTGTGTATTTAGAAAAGCAAAGTCACGGAAAAGTAGAGATTTAAAAAATCTGTGAGAGTTCTGAAAATAGCGATTATTATTCTCTGTTTACCGTTGTTTTCTGTTATAATGAATGAATATGCTATTGTTGTTTGGTCGTTTCCTTTATCGGAAGATTCTGGATCTCTTTCCTCTAATCGGAGAAGCACTAGCATCATAAATTTAAATAAAAAATAAAGCCGAATTTATCATCAGCCCGGCCGTCCTGATAGTTATCGAGTTATCATGCTACTTTAGTGTGTTAAGTATACAATATTTAGTATAGTATTTATTGTCTAGTTTAGCGTACGATATTCAGCATACCTACGAAGGGTTATTTTAGTATACGATAGATGTATAGTTAGTTTAGTATACGATAGATATATAGTGTAGTATACGATCAATATTTAAAATATACCTCAGTGAAAGCGAAGCTCTAGAAGAAACTGCGCCGTTGCTGGATTGAACTTCGGAAGGAGAGGAAAGCAAATAAGGAAGTGTCAGCCATGGTATTAGAGGACGGGGAGCTGGAGGGAGGAATGGGAAGGATGACTCAAAAGTGGTTGGAGGACGTAAAATGGGGTAACTGCACGGTGAAAAGAGGGTTCGAGAGGGGATAATGTCGGTTGAGCGGGGTCGGAGGAGGATTCGGACGGTATGAGATAAGGGGAGCTTGAGTTCGGATTAATATTCGAACACTGATAGTTTTATGAAGGAAACTTCGCATGAAAAACTTCCTCGGTCGGGAAAAAAATCATAGGCGGGACTGTCCGCGATGACTTAACATGTATTCGGTGAAGTAATGCTCATGATTACGATGGTATTTTTTTTTTACGCAGTCTCCTTCGCATTTTCGTGTTTCCCCCTTGTGTCTCCCTCCTCGCCCACGCTCAAGAGAGTCACCCTCGGCTCAATCCTTTTGGTGCTCGCCGGGTAAAAGGAGGAAAAAGAAGGAATGATCCGATGACCTCCTCTCTTTCACGGCATGAGGGAGGGAGAGAGAGAGAAAAAAAGGAATGAAATCCGTGGCTGTTCCTTCACTCCCCCCCCCCGCCCTCTTCCCCCATCATGCGATTTGCCGATTGCCACACACACAAATCTTTCCCATTCGAACCAACGCACGCGCTCTTTCCACCCCCCCTCCTCTCTCCATCTTTCTCCCCTCTCCCTCACACTCCCTCAACCCCCGCCATTTCCTCACTCCTCTTTCTCTCACTCCCCCTTCCCCTCCTCCCTCCCCGCCTCGTATTATGCCCAATACAATCAATACTCCTGATCTGAAAGCGGTTGGGCCGGATTCCACAAAGGCAGCGCCTCCCACACTGTAGTGCTTTCTGCTCCCTCCACCCACAATCTCTCTCTCTCTCTTCTCTCTCTCCGCCCGCCTCTTTTCTCTTCATGTTCTCCTGCTCCTCTTTGTCTCTTTCACTCTCTTTCCTACGCCTTTCTTGCCCTTTCTGTCTTCCTTCCGTTCGGGACAATACTCGTGTTTGCCTCTACTTATATCCCCACATTTTTTGTTCTTCCCCCGACTTCATTCCTTCCCTTAACCTTCTCTTACTCTCTCTCTTACCTATTATTTTCCAGATTTAACCACAAAAATTAATAGCACACAAAGAAAAGCAGCACGCTTCGTTAAAAGCTGCGACGGGCGAACATATAGTGTCTCAAAACTTTTAGAGGGATTGAGGTGGGAGCCCCTAGAGACTCGGAGGCTACACGCTAGGCTCAGGTTGCCTGAGATATTCTAAACTGGTGCGTTTCAGAGCGACACAGAGAATATTATCTACGTAATACCCTGCGAGCCACCACGAGGGTGTGTGGCATTATCATGTCGCCTCACTACATCTCTAGGTCTGACAGAAGCGATAAGTTTAGATGGATACTTTGCCGAACAGATGGGTACAGAAACTCGTTCTTTTTGCGCGCAATAAGCCACCACAATAAAATCTAAGCTCCACTAAATACACTCCTATAATACATGTCACCATTTCACCTCCCAAAACCTCACATCTTTACGCGGCTGGTGACTTAACACCCCATGCCACACACCCATGCGGCGGCTCGCAGGATAGTATGTAGGTTTACGTGTACCTTTTTTGTTATCCCGATTCCGGTACAGTTAATCCGCATCCAGTTATACGGAAGTTGAAATTTTTTTTATAATTCCGTTTTCCCCAACTGCTAATTTCATAACATTTACCGTTAGCAGCAAAATTTCGAAGAAGTTTGGAAAATTAAAATTCTTAATTGAATTGTTTTATTTTTACCAATGTGCAGTTTTTAAATCTGAAGATTAGGTATGATTTTTATAAAGAATATGAACTGGTAATTTCATTTTGGAGCGCTCTTTATTCCGTAATCGACTTGCCACTCAGCTTCCCCACTCAAATTGGAGCACGCACTCTCCCTGAAGAGCGGTTGCTCATTTCGCAATCCTCGATATTCTTTCTGGATTGTAAAAAAATAAGTTTTTTAAGGTGGCGCGTGGAAATTTCGTGTCCCACGCATCTTCTTTCTACCCGGAAAGTTAAATGTGGCGTATCCTGTATTTTTCCCGCGACCTCTAGCTCTTCCAGTTTCTCTGATTTATTACTATCGTCTATTCTCCCAGTGACTCTATTTCCTCACAGCCTTTCTTTTGAACTATTTACCGAATAACACTGAAATCCCATCGTTCGGTCTATGGGGTAATCCTATCGGGTAATGTATTGTATATGCTTATGAAACTTGGTCTTCACGAAAAAAGGTTGTGCACGGACTAGATACATTTGAAGTAGAAGTGGAGAAGACTTGAGTGGGTGAGCTGACTAGCGAGGGAGACAAACTAGATAGTATTGAACGTGGTGGAAGAGGAAAGGTAGTCGGTGGTGATAATTAGGAAACATCAGAATAAGGTGAATGGAGTATGTGTTGAGAGGCGAGGGAATAAACAAGGTAGTGATAGATTGAACGCAGAGGAAAACGCGGCAGAGGACAGGAATTTTGGGGGATTACGGCTTGGCGCAGGATGTGAGGAACTCAAGAGACACTTGATGGTGTGCTAAAGGTGTGAAACTAAGTAAAAAGATACCCAAGAGATGAGGAAATTATGTAGAGAACTCTCCAGTAGCCATTGTATCAGCTCCTTCTGCTAGCAGTGATGAAGATTTAGGTCAGTATTAAGCTATTGATTTTAATTGTATTTGGATGTATCGAACTTCCTCCTGCGATCACTCTTTACACTTTCATCAGTCAAATTTAGAGGATATCGAGACTACCAGCCACGACATTACCTTAACTGAGTAACCCGCAAGCGCATCTAAGTACATAAAAAATTACACAGAGAGACAGTAAAGCTACCCAGTCTTCTTTCTTCTCCCAATTCCATTTATCTTTAAATATAACTTCTAACAGTTACACCCAGGAATGAAATTCACCATGAAAAAATCCTTCGATTTGACTGGGATTCGAATCCGGATCTCCCGTTCACCGGCCACGTGTTACATCCTGCTACACCCCCAAGCTATCTTCTTTCAGGGTGAATTTCAACGCGGGGTTTCAATTCTAACATGCACCCGTGCGAGTGACAATGTTTGGAAATAATATATATTACTTACTCGTACAGTGACTTATAAAAGATTTAGGGTTTTCCCAGCGAATTATTTGAGTGAATATTTCTCAGGTTTTGCACCGGGTGATGTTGTTGATTACCACCAACGTTTTGATAGCAGATTCAGCCATCTTCATCAGGATAATGAGAGCTGGACCAGGGATGCTGGCGGTTATATATCGCCGAAAGTTCCCGATTGTTGTCACAGCCATTACACATGTTTTGAATGTTGTTTATTACTGTCCTTCAATTCGTATTTAAGATGAAGCAGTTATCTCTATTGATGTTGTCTTTTTCATTTAGATTATTGTGGCTTCTTCATCAGATGTCCAGACTACTCGAAAAACGCGGAATGGATTACGACGACAAGAATTATTTACCAACCATACAGAAATCAAGCCATCAAAATGCGAATGAGAGATGGAATTCAGATAGAAGCTAAAATTAACAAAGGAGTGAAACAAGGATGCAACCTCTCACCAGTACTCTTCAACATGTACCAAAAATCGGCTTCTTCTTTCTACTCCACTTCTTTGAGTTGCTTCATCTCCAGCCTCTTCTCTCTTGCATCATTCGTCTCTTTTCCGTGCGTTCTCCATTCCCTCTTCCCCCTTCTATTTCTCTTCCCCAACTGCCCACTCACTCTCAGCTCTGTGATGGACGTCACCCGCTCCCCATTGTCCACTTCACAATGCGGAGACTGAGTCAGTCGCTCGCCCTTTTCCCTCTCGCTGCTCAAGCGAGGCGCGGTGCTGCGTTTCCGGATTCGGAATCGGCGTTCGGACATCGCAAAAAAAATATGCACCAGCATATATCACATGACCCGCGAACTCGCGGAGGCTCGCCGTGAAATACCGCCGCCGTCGTGTCCCGTCCGTCCCGCCGCTGCTAAAGTGGAATGTATAACGTAACTCCCCCATTCTGAACCCTAATTAGTGATGTTTTGGTCGTGCGGCTTTCCGCAAAAGTATGCGATAGGAATGCTAGCTGCTGTCGTAAGTTACCTCGTATCAGCCGGTGATCATCTGGGATTGGATCAGATTCTACAAGGATGAGAATGGAACGTGTTTTCACGATATGTATACATTTGCCTCCTTCCATTGGCGCTGGTGAAAAATGACCCGTGCCATTTTACATCTACATCTAAATCTACTTAATACCCTGCGAGCCACCACGAGGGTGTGTGGCAGGGGTTGAAGATCACCAAACATGCACTATTGCCATGCAAGTAGGATATTTAAGATTTTAGGGAGATATGCTAGATAATAGGGTCATATGCAGCAAGATGGTAAGTATCTACATAATAAGAAAGGGCTTATTGGTTGTTATTACATGCATCATGCACTACAGACTACTCTAACTATATTTCACCTACCTATCCCTTTGCTACGCTGCCTATTGTTCTCTCTTATAGTACGCGGGAAAAATGACATTTTAAATCTATCGGTACGACAATCTATCTCTCTTATCTTGTTTATCTGATCTAACCTAGCATAATACGCAGGGGTTCTCAATGTATATCTAACGCCATCTGAGAAACAAATCGGTTTCGAATTTACTTAAAAGGTTTAACCTAAATTTTAACCTGCATTCTGATAGTAATTCCCATCCTAGTTCTTCTATTAAACTCGTAACACCTATACAATTATCATAACGGCCTTTAACAAATCTAGCGGATCTCCGTGCACACGCTCTAATTCTTTTATCAAACCTTCCTCGTACGGATCCCATACACTAGCGGCATATTCTAAATGAGGCCTGACAAGTGTAAAATAGCTTCTTTCTCGTTCTCTCTCATCGCATTTGCCTAGAACCCTTTTTACGAATCCTAATCTACGGTTTGCTACACTAGTTATTTCCCTGATGTGTTTCCCCCATGACATGTCATCAGTGATTTTAATGTGACTATTCATCATCATTTTAATATGGCTTTGAAATTCGTTTGATAGTGCCGTTTTACTGTGGCATAATTTATTGCCCTCCAGAGAAGTCTTGATAAGCAAGAATTCGGAAATGTTTCTTATAGAAAAACCTTCGGTGAGGTATTTCATGGGAATATCTGGAGATATAAATAAACCAAGAATTCGGAGGTACTTATCATCACAAAATAATTATGCTTAGTACCAACATCTAATGCAAGTGTACATATATCTTTAATTCTTCTGTACTTTTAATGTAATATGTTTGCGACACGATTGGAAGATTCAGCTGCTCACTTAACCTTTCACCTTAACACCTTTCTGCTCACTTAACGGAAGTCATTGTAATTTTTTTTCTTAATTAGATGTGTTTTTGAAGTCATCTGTAATTTTTCTCTAATTTATTTATAGTTTGAAGGTTTAAAAAATTAATTTTCTAAGTCATTTATGATGGTTTATGTTTGAAATTTTATGCAGAATTTAGGGATCAAAGTATGATAATGATTGAGATAAAGAGAGGCTTTTTTCGTCGGCGCATTTAAATTCTCATAAAAGTACATGCATTCGCGAAAAATGACTTCAAGCAAATTAACCCCTTTTAATTAAAACTTTTATTATTACACTGAATCAGTTAAGAAGGATACAATGGCGGTCGGCGGTGATTTAAATAAAATATTTTAAACGTGCCTGTTCGTTGTGATATCTATTAGTTGGAAATAAGTTTTTATTAATCAGTTAATAAAAGAAGTTGATATTAATTATTTTAGACGTGTCTATTCGTTGTGATATCAATTTGACGGAGCTAAATAACTTTTCACCAGTTTATTTGGTCCCATGCGCATATAGAAAATAGGCTTTAGAATTTTTTCCCATTTAAGATTAGAAGAATTCAAGTTTGCGAATTTTACCGATTTGGTGAAAATAGTACTGGTGGTACTCTTCGTTATCGGGAATCAGGTTATAATGCTCACGTCATTTTCTATCATATTGTTTTTGGCTGAAAATGCTTTTTTTTTCGTCGGTGATAATGTGGTAGTTTATCCGACGGAATGACCAAAGTTTTCATCGATAGGTACTCGTTCTCACGGTTATGTAGAATGTATGCTTGGTGTTTTTTTTGTCTGGTTTAAGATCGAATGAATAAAAGTTTGCGGATCTCAACGGATCGTCGAAAATGGGTCTTCTGATGCTTGATGGCGTTATCGGAAGTCCGAAAATACTTCGGAAGGTTGCGGTGGAGTGAGGGATCGAGGTTGCCCGTGGGTTGGATGTAAAGGGGGCGGGAGGGGAGGAGGGGGGCTAGGTAAACGGAGGCGGGATGAAGGTAGCGAAGAGGGGAGTAAGGAGGGAGTTGCAGAACGCTGGCTGGAACACAAGACTGGGGGCGATGCTTGAGCATTTGAAGCGAGTGGTTGGGAAGGGGTGGGGCGAAGGGGTTCAAGGCGTGCTGGCCCACGAGGCAAAGGGAGGGGGAGGAGGAGGAGGAGAGATCGTATGGGTGGGTATATATGAGGGGGGAAATGGTAGGGAAGCAGTAAACTTGTTATGAAGGCTTTGGGGTGGGTGGCAGGGGGGGGCGAGAGAGAGAGAGAGAAAGATCACTGGCCTCGCAGATAAATGGAGCTCCTTGGCGTATTATTTTCGCCCGGTCCGTCACCGGTACCTGATTGGCCGGGCGTCGTGACCGGGGCCCGGCCTTAACAATTTCAGTCCCCACGGAAAGATTGCATCTTTGGAGAGGAGTGGGGGAGGGGGACGGTTGTGGGAGGGAATGGCCGTTGGGTTGTGCTCTGGGAGTGAGGCGGACGATCGTGGTGGATGTCGGTGGCCGGGGCTTGGCGCGCGGTGGCTGCCGGGAAGAGATGTCGGGGGAGGAGAGAGGTGGGAGGGGGAGTTTAAAGGAAACAAGAGGAATGGGTTGGGCGAGGGCGTGGACGGTGGTAGCGTTTAGCGGGCGACCGTCCCTTCGGAGGGGGTCCCCGGTTGAGGTGCGACGGACTCCCGCGGTCGCATTACGGCATCGCTTGCCGAGAAGAGGTTTGCATGTTTTTAAGTCGTTGCACGTGACAAATCTAATCCGCGGTGTTGACTGGGGATTCGATCATAAAGCTCGGTGTTATTAATACGACGAAACTTGTCTCGTGTGGATCCTGAGCCAAATGGATACCGATGCTATGCGGGAAATGTTTTTGTTCCCAGAATGCACTTCAGCATTTTACCGCATTGTCACCTTAATATTAACCCTCTTAGTGCGGCGGGCCGATATATTGGCCCATGCGCCAAAACTGTTAAACTTTAGTACACTAATATAATTACAATTATTTTTTAGACGATGAAAAAGTCTCTTATTATTTTTATGTAATTCATTTTAAATACAATAATTAAAACACTATATGAATATTATAAACAATGACCTCATTATATTCATTTTCCTAAAATGGTACATTTTATTAAATTACCCTCCGCATTTCTCGCTAGTACCGCTGGCAGGAGGCAGCATAGAAACGGTGAAGAGTATGGGAATCTTTTCCCTGACTCTGGTGGTGCGATCTCCTTCTGCTATAGGTATCCGTGAAAAATGTTATCTCTTGCGCAAATTAAATCTACAAACTATTTCTTTTTCCACTATCAAATATAATTTGAAAACATTATAAATTTGCATTGTAAATGAGGTAAATTTGTTATTTCACATAAATTTTATTCAAGACGACCCGGGTTCCGACGTGGCACGTCGTCACGGGTGTCAGCTGATGATGACGTGCCGCGTCGAAACCCGGGTCGTCTAAAATAAAATTTATGTGGAATAACAAAGATACTTAATTTGTTACGTGGAGTAAATTCCACGAGGTCACACCTGAGACAACTGAGCATATTGAAAATATTAATATGTAATTTAACGGAGATGGAAAACGAAAAACTTGTAGAATGACGGGGTATGCCTATATTTTCTAAACCAGCTGTAATCATTTTGAAAATTTGAAACTTCGGCAGGCGATAGAGCGTCAATTATTCCTTATTTGAGTTAAAATACACTGGTATAAGAGTTGATAAGCGATCGTTATTTATATTTAGCCTATGGCTGCTGAGGACGCAGTTTCTGAGTGATTATTGGGAGAGGTCCTAAAAATTCAGGTTTTTCAAATTTTTTCATGTTATATGTATAATTTTTTCCATGTAAAATGAAATTATAACTATTTTATTGCTGCCTCTAGCGCTTAATGAGTGATTTCATGTACACTCCTCATAATCTCATGCGTGCAAATTATCTCACTTACACTGAATCTATGAAGATAAATGTAATTAAGTAAAATAGTATTGCCTTCATTTCTTCCACGGAAAGCTTAAAAAGGAAACAATCTTTTTGTGTCATAGGTTGGCGTGAATGACACCAACCCATGACGTTATTTGCTTGCGATTTATCCTTGGTTTCGACCCCCTAAGGCCTCTTAGAACTAAACTCGACTGTTGCTTTTCAAAAACTGAAGCAATGGGCATAAAAGAGAATTGTTATCGCATGACTGCCGCTCGTAAAAACTAATGAAATTTGAGTTTTCAATTTTCTCTAATCTGTTAATATTTCGAGCCCAAGCGATTGCGTTTGCGGTACTCCAATCGTATTCAGAATGTTATGAGCGCTATTTTACGCGAATCTCTTCGCAATATCTAACGGTATCCTTTTTCATTGGATGGAATAATTTTAATTCCAATATGAGTCTCTGCTGCGGTGGGGGATAGAAAGAACAAGTTTTTAAAAAACTCGTGCGGCGATGGTTTCACTCGCGGGTGATTAAAAAATATCAGCATCAGAACCGACCACCGGCGTATTTCACTTAGCGACCGGCAATATAAAACGACAAATCACCGCGTTTCTTTCGATATTTACGAGTCCTTCCCGGCACGTTCGTTTGAGACAAAATTTCTCCCCTTCTTCCCCCTCACGTCCCCTCAAACGACATGACTCGATCTTGTACGCGCATGACCAATCGTTCCCTAAAACTTTACGATTCCTGTTTTCAAAAAAATAGTGCCAAAGCGGCGATGATACTGAGTAAGGAGACTCTCTTCGATCAGTCTTATCTAGAAGGGAAGAAAAAAATTAATGATTATAAAAAGACGTAAAACTCCCAATTAAGAAAAAACATGTAACTCACAAATGTTTACGATCGAGGTGACCGTGCGGTTTGGCAATGCTGGGTTGGTGATAGATTGTCGGCTGTATCAAACGGCGTTGGGTTCCCTAATGGAAGGGTTAGGGTGAATGAATGGTGAGGCGAGCGAGGAAATATTCGCGGACAGATAAAGGAAAGAAAAAATGATCATCTGGCAGATCACTTCATATTTTAGGCTATATAGCCTGTTCCTGAAACCATCCTAGCCTCGGTCGGCTAACGATGCTATGACCAATGGGCTAAAACTCGAAGACCATTATTGGGAGACATTTCTGGTGCATTCCTCCTAAATAATTTGGCCACCATTTGGATTTGTAGTCGGCGATTTTCCCTAAATTAAGAATGCTTATATTTTCTATAAGGATATTCTTTCTAATCAATGCGAAGCTTCCTATTGCTCATAGAAATTTCGTTTCAGCTGATGTGGTTTTACTTTTGGCCCACATTGAAGGAATCCAGGCATCCCTACCGTACTGTACTGCAGAAACTGCTTTTAGCTTTTTTTTTAAATTCAATTTAATTTATTTCCTTGGTTTTTTAAGGTTTTATGCATTATCTTACACGAGTATTAGGTATTTTATTTAAACTTGGTCTTTTTTAGGGAATATTTTACTCCCATGGGAATTTAAACTGGACTCCAGATTTTGTCATTAGTGACGATTTCCAGCCCAATCAAACATATTCCATGTGGAAGCAATTACCTTCGTCTTATGTGCTGACATTTTAAGTCTATTTTCCTCTCTAATTTTTCCCATGAAAAATGATCCCTTTTGTAGGATACCTGCTTTCTGCTGTATGAAACAACTTCAGTCGGAATGGAATCAATAAAAGATTTTGCTGGAGAATATGATATGACTTCCAAAGAGAGTTGAAGAGCCTGAATGGGAACTGGAGTGATGAGTTGAGTAATCAGAACAAGCGCTCTCAGATGGGTTAAATAAGGAAGTGGAAATACTGGCTGAGATTGGAGAAAAGTTCTCTCTGAATACAAATTAAGTTTTCCGTTTCCCCTCGTACGTACGAGTATATATATTTTCTCCATACCTTCTGACCTTCCTATCCAGTCATTTTGTCCGCGCTTTCCCATTAAATTAAATTTTATCTGCTTGTAAGCGATTTGTTTTAATTTGTCGTGGTCGCACGTACGTAGTGATATTCTTGTTCGGTTTATGAATTAGCATAATAATAAGGCTGAAGATTATATTCCGAGGATGTGAGAGCTGAAAAGTGAGATATTACGATTACTGACGCACGCTCCAGCTTAAGAGGGGACTGGATTAGAGAGGTGCTTAGCTAAGGGGGAAGCACAAGAAGAAAAGGCAATCGTGTCGATTGCTTTTGCGTCGAACCAGAGGAAAAAGCGTTAAACGTTTTAAATTATAAGTATGGAAATTTGAGAAACCTTTTCACTATTTCCGGGTTGTCTGAGAGGTCATGTTCTGACATACAAGTGATCTTTTAATTCTTTCTCTTCGTAATTCTGCGTAATAGTTTCCAGAATGCAACCTAATGTTATATCCCTAAGGTGGATATTTTTACCAAATGACGTCGGTTGGAAGCGGAATCGAGCAGAAAAGCATTCAGCGAAAAAAAAGTACAAATTGCTTGGTACACGTTATAGAAAGCATATGTAAGGTAGTTTTTATGGTCTGGCAAGGCTTTTGGTTGCTAGGAAGGTGACAGACAAATTTCTTCCTCTCACGCGAAAGTCAAACCGTTATGTCTTCTCAAATTCATCCGTGACTGGCCCACAAGGAATGAAATTAAGGTGGAAGGCAATTCTTACATTAGATATAGACGTGGAAACATTGTCTTTAGGACCCTTGAGCTTGTCGTGTCATTGGTACTTATTTTAACGTCTATCAATAATAAAAACAAATGCTTTTTTTAGAACAACAAACCTTTATAATTAGCGTTTCCCCGTCGACCGACCTACCTACCTATCCTCAATGGGGAAAATGGCCTCAGTTGTCAGTCGTCTCCCCTATATCAAATATTAATCTGATTAATCAATCAAAATACAGAAGCAAATTGAGCATCGGGATGGTGCGGTGGCTAGAGATTGGCTTCTCATCCCAATGGCGGAGATTTTACCGGCGAAATCTCGATCCCTGCTAGAGTGTCACGTGGAGAGCACTCTCTTCAGTTCTACATCTGTGTTATGGGACGTTAAACCTTTCGTTATAAGGAAGCGAATGCCAACGCCGAGTTTCTCTCCACCCTTACTTCACTACTTACTATCCTTTCTCTCCAGAATCGATCCTTAAGCCTGCTCTAAATGGTGCAAATGACCTCAGTTGACCAGCGCCTTCCCAAATAACCGAACCAGCCAGAATTAGTTATGATTTTTTGGAAGAGCTTGAGGAGAACTGATTGATCACTGGTGAAATTGATACAACTGATACTCTCATCG
Source organism: Ceriagrion tenellum (assembly GCA_963169105.1). Classification (NCBI taxonomy): domain Eukaryota; kingdom Metazoa; phylum Arthropoda; class Insecta; order Odonata; family Coenagrionidae; genus Ceriagrion; species Ceriagrion tenellum. Next base: position 63,816,235 of record OY720637.1, read on the forward strand.
CGGGTTGGAGAAGGGATGGAACGTTTCCCACGGCAGATAGAGATAAACACGGATGAAATATGATAAAATAATGAAGAGGTCGAGAGGGTGGAATGAGAAGAACCCGGGAAGGCGGGGAGGGCTTTAACTCGCGCGTCTCCGAGGCAGGGCTGTTGGAGGGTTGGTTATCGGAGTGGGAGGGAATGCACGGGGGAGAATGGGGGGAAGGCCGTCGGTTATTGGTGTGGAGAAGGGTGGGAGGGGTAAAGAGAGCCGAAGGGATTCCTGGGGATAAACGAGGAGAGTCTGTGAGAATGGGTGGGGTGATGGAATCATTCCTTTGCGGCGAGGCCGAAAAGCCGCCGCCGCCGCCGACGCTCCGGGCAGAGGGGAATCGAGAAAGAGACCGACCGCTCTCGGCCATTCGGCAGGTGCGGTGGTGTCACCGCGGGAGAGAGAGAGAGAGATACCCGGCGTAAAACCAATGGGCGGAAAGTGGCGGGAGCAAACGTGGGGACTTCGGAGCCCAACCGAGATGGGATGGGCTCATATAACTCGATGCAAAACTATGCCACCACTCACCATTCCTCTCATTCCGTCCTTTTTGACTCGCTCGATTCTCTCACCCTCGCATCTGAATTTGATTTCTTCCACTACTTTCTTCTACGCCCTCTTCAGTCGTTCTCTCTTGCAGCTCCGGAATCCATTCATTCGTCCGCATTCATTCGTGTCAGGATCATGCGGCCCGAAAAAACAGTGTCGTTGTTCGGCGTTAGACAGATGGGGGAGGTCGTATGTATGGCTTCGCAGTTTGCCAGTTTTGGTAATGACAACACTGTGACGCCACACCCACGAAAATGTTAAATAGGGCTATACTAAAGTTGAAAGTTGTCAGGAGCTTTGATGTCTCACCCACGAATTTTCCGCTGCTCGACCGTGTCGAGTCTTCATTGAATAAGGCCCCAGGTGCCACTGAAGTACATCTCTTCAGCGTTAATGGCAGTGCCGTTGCACTAAAGGGGAAATGTGGTAAACGAAGTAGATGGGAACAGTTCAGCCTTTCTGTTGAGGAAGACATTACAAGCAGGCTACTAATGAGCGCTGGGTATACTGTGTACTCCATTTATAGGTAGGAAGTGCATTGTTTGAGGAAGGCTATACAGATACCTGAAATAGAGACGAAGAGTACTAATCCTATGAAACAATGTTACCCCTAAGCCTGACGAGCTTACATGTGTCTAAACAATACGGCCAAGTGCTGTCTACGTGTTTTCCTTTTAAGGAAAATATTTAATGACTCGCAGTAGATGCTAGCAAGATGAAGCGTAAAAGACAGCTATATTTGTACTAATGTTCTCCGAAGTCCCTCAGGGAAGTTTGACAGGTCTAATGCTATGTCATTACATTTTTATCGCGTTAGACTAGTTGTTTCATTCATTGTTTCACTCATTGTTATATTTAATTCAGTACGTCTCTTCGAGCCATTTTTAAGCAATGTATAGCCCATAAAATAATGAGATAATAGTGTACTAATTAGCTCCATAATGTATTCCTTAATAACGTCTATCAGACTTCTCACTTACTTTCTTTGATCTTACAATGAGCAATATATTTTCGTAGTTATTCAACTAGGAGAGTAATTGAGTTTTTGTAATATTTATTTAGAGAAAATTAATAATTGTAAATGTTGAAACTGTTCTCCGAATCGGTAATAAGCGCCAACAGAAAAGGGTATAATGTATAGAAGGCAGCATGAGCATTATATTTCCCTTGTACCATTACTGACTGATGCACAAAAAAGAAAGACAATAATACACCCAATCTCTTCTCTGTTTTTCTAAGCTGTTGCTTAACATTTCTTTCGAATAACTGGTGGGCAAATATCCACGTTTAACTATGGTGGGTTACGGAATGTCATTTGGCTGAAGCCATGCCCTTCTTGCTTTGTAGTTTCACTCATTGGAGGATTTTGTCGCCCATACTTAGTAGCGTGGGTCATGTTTTTATGTCTAACGCTTCGGAAATGTTCTATTGTTATGTGGAGGGCTATGGTAATTTGTTTGCATATGTCTATTTTTGTTTTAACATCGAATTTCTCGTCCTCAGGTAACCTTTCTCTCTTCGACATTTCTTTATCCCTAGCGCTACGTTCATTTGCATCTCATTCTATTTGCTCCCATTCCGGTCGAAGCTTAGTAACTCTGCGAAAAACTTTTTGCTTTCTGACTCCATTAATTGTGTCCGGATATGGTTTACTTTTCTCCGTAATGTTCTACTGTTTAACACTTGGCTACTTTTCTCAATCTGCTGGCTTTCTTGGCCTACATTTTACCCCACTCATTTCCTCTTTTACTTTCTAATCTTTGCAGTAATTTCAGTATTGTGTTGAAGAAATATTCCGTTGAAGATTCAATAGTCGCTTATGTTTCCGATAATGCATCACAGCCACGAAATGCCATTTCTGATTTACTTGGCACATTGGTATCGGAATATCATCATATTCATTGATTAAATACAATTTTGAGCATGTATCAGTTACGTTCCCTGTTGATACGGAAATCTACGAACTACCGCAGTTATATTTTTCTTGGTATATTTGCTTTGGTCATTTTTTTTTAGGTTTTTAAATATGCAAGAGATGGACCCAGTAGGCGTTATAGACGACCGGTTTCGTCGAATAGTCGACATCATCAGGACGACGATATCGGCTGTTCGACGTACGACACCTGATGATGTTGACTGTTCGACGGGACCGGTAGTCCAATTAATATTCCACGTAAAAATTAAAAAGTGTTTTTTACATTATGGAAATGTATCTCCCATTTCTCTGTAATTATAATGCTCCCTTTCTTCGAAATATTTTTCGTTGATATTATATTTACTTACATTAATCACTCATTGTCAGTTTATCACATTTGTGCTTCCTCTTGTGTGTTTTACGGGTAGTTAGCTACTTTTCCTCCTCCAATTCACTTAACCCTCTATGGACGAGTGAGTCAAATTTGTTACATTTCAAAATCAGTAAAATATCTGCTTTCTGAGAGGCTTTTCCATTTCGTTGCTGCACCAGACAGATTTGTAAAGCTTTGGATTAGGCGTGTGGAAAGTTGCATCTTTTTCGGCGGTTTGTCAAACAATTTGAATGAATGAATGAGTTACGCTATTCACTGACGATGGTGTGCCTAGTGGAGCTCTGACATTAATAGTTTCAGCTGTCATGTGAAGAAATAATTGTGAAAGTTTAAACATTATGTTAATAATATATTAATAAAGTAAGTACATTATGAATGTAATGCTGATGTATACCATCTGTAAATATTATAATGTAGAGTATTATTTAAATTCTAATTATACAATACAAATAGTTCACATTTCAAAACAAATTTTATTATCAAATGTATTGCAATTTATTTAAAATGCTTAAAAAGCATTTTTTTTAAAACTTATATAGTAGCAGTATTTTTTTCCTGCTGTTTCATAATTCCGTTAATGGAGAGCCAATCGCGGGCCCACGGTTCGGTCGTGGGTCGCCGGCGAACAGCGAGGGTGCGGTGCGGTTCGCAAATGACATATATCGCCCGTCTTCTCGCTCCGTCTATAAATATATGTCTGTAAAAAGCTGCGCACACGAACGCAGCTTTGGCACTCGACCATCCTCCTTCTATATCACTCTCCCTCTCTCACCATTCTTCCTGCAGCCCTCCTTCATACACACACACTCACACACACACACAAGCGTTCTGTCGCGTGTATGGGAGGACACATCGGTGAACACATATTAAAGGGACTTAAGAGCTCGCCGCGGTGTGTAAAATGATTGCCTTTCTCCCCGTACTTGAGCCATTCCCGTTCCTTCTTCTCTCCCTTCTAATCCTCCTCCACTCTGGTTGTTTAGTTTCTTTTTTTCTTTCTCTAGTTCCCGTGTCGTTTTTGCCGACTGTCGGTATCGGTATGGCCGGCCTCTCAACTCTCCCCTTCCAATTTCCCGTTTTATTCTCAACCCTTTAGGCTTCTCGTTTCTCCCTCCATCTATCATTCCACCCACTCAAGAGAAATTTCCTTCTCTCTCCCTCTCTCTCAGACTCTTTATGCGTCCATATTTTCGCGTACTCGCCTCATTTGAATTTCATCGCGGAAAATCTTGGAAGCCGCCTTTTTTTTCAGCGTTTATCTTGCTCCTTCTCTGATGGTTTAATAATCGAAATGAATCCTCCAATCACGTGGAGCTGTCGCGGACACTTACGCAAAGCATTTATAAATTCAATGCTGCTTGTGGGTGATGCATGAGTTTTTTTCTCTGAATTCGATCGGGTGTGCAGTGATGCAGTGGGGTCTGTCGTTAACCTAATCGGCGACCACTCCAGCCTTCTCTGGGTGCATGTGCTCAAGTAATATGTCAGAACTTCTGCAAGATGTTTTTGAGGACATCGACATAGTTTTCTATGCTTTCATGAGACCTATATCTAAATGTATAAACTAAAGAAAGCTGATTCGCTAGCAATACTGGTCAACTTGCTTGGTCCTTATAAGTCTTGAAATTAAGGCAATATGTCACTTTGGCCCTGAATGAAAATAAGTTCGGTTGAGTTTTAGGAGTGGTGATCCAATGTCTTACTAATTAATTTAGGACATTTGCGTAATTAAGAGCAGTTAGTAGGTTCATTATATTGGAATTACTTAGAATTAGGAGAAAGGAAGGAGAGAAACTCGGCGTCAGCATAAGCCTTCTCTTTAGCGAAAGGGACTCATTTGGTCAGTAGCTTAACGTTCCATCCGATGGACGAGGTACTGCACATGAAATGCTCACCACTAGGTAGCCATTTCCGCTGGGGAATTCCATTTAAATTGAATTTTATTGGTCGTAATGGAACGCCGTAGCCGTAGGTCGAACGTAGAGGATCTATTCTTCAAATGCCGTGATAATAACCGCGTGTGAAGACGTAATTCTATCGCCTGATTTAATCGATTTAGCATCCTCGAGTCGTCTTATCTCGACAATATAACAAAAATGCGATAATTATTGATGGGAAATCATCGAGAGTTTTTGTAGCGTGTGATAGCGACTAGTACGAAATCACACAACATCGCTGTTTTCTTGTTTGATGATGATCACAGAACTTCGAGAATCGATCCTCTTGGGCTTTGGGACTTAAGGTACCACGCAAATCCCCGAGAGAACGTTTGGAAGCTCTCGCGTTGGTTTGTGGGCTGGGCGTCACAGAGGGAAGATACTAAATGTGCCTATCACAGGAGGAAATGCCTCAGTTTCGTTTCGTCTCTGTTTTTTTTAATGCATATAACTCCCCCCCTTCTCTCTGTCTTCCTATCTCACTCGGTGAGTGTTTAGTATCGACGGACTTGGGAGATATGTTTGCGGGGTCGTAAAGCGGTTTGAACCTAGTTAAATTAATATGACTTCATTCCTAGCATTTCACGGGCCTTCGAAAAAGTTCAAAGGAAATCTTGCCGCTCTCCACTCTTGGATATCAAAACGACGACTGATCTCTCCGGATACGCATTGAGAAATAGGATGGAATCTGCTATAATTACGCACAGATCTACGGAGATAACGTTCCTACTTAGTTTATCGGAAGCCTGCCAAGGAATCTTATAAAAGCCCGTGCCAAACTGCCTTTTTACGTTTATAATAAAATAAATCACAACTTGATGCCGTAAACATAATGAGAACTTTGAAGAGGAGACGGAAAAGAAGAGACAAACGTTTTGGACGTATTTTGCGATGCGATAGCATATTGAAAACTCTCATTCTTCATCTCCAGTTGTCAATCTATCAGGATTGATTTACTGTCCACCTCTCTCTCTATCCTCCTCTCTTTTTATGAATAAATATTACCTTGTAATATCAATTAGTATATTAGTCGTCAACAATTAATTGATTCAAGAGTTTGGATGATACACTAGACCATATGGTTCTTTCAAAGATTGTAATTTAAATTGCATTAAAAATGCTCTTGATTTTTGAACTCATTATAGTAACTTGATAATTTTCTTTGTTAAATCTGCTGTTATATTTGTTTATTATTATAGTTGTTTTGCAAATATATCTGGAATGGTTTTTAATTTCGTGCTGTTTATGCAAGGTGACTTGTAAATTTTTCCTCACCAGAAAGCTTCTTTTTCTGTATCAACTGCATGTTTCATGTTACATTTTGTCCTAGAACAATAAATTCTATTCTATCCTCTGCCACCCTTTTCTATAAACCGTCCACATCCCACGTCCTCCAGTATCTGTTTCCAATAATCCAGTCTAGGTCTTCCTCTATACGGCTCTAGGCTTTCAACATTCCTTCAAAAATTATCTTCGCCAATCCTTCAGGCCGCAGAAGATGATCTTATTTACCCATCCCGTCTTCTTTTTACTGTTCTCCACAGGCTCCGTTTTTCTTTCACTTGACCCAGTACCTCTTGATTCGTCATTCGTTGTATCCAGCTTATCTTGCACATTCTTCTGTAACGCCACATCTCAAATGCCTCAAGATGTTTCTTATCTGTTTATCCCACCGTCCATGTCTCGCTGCCATGCAACAACACACAGCCAACACAAATGTCTTAACTGCATTTACCTCTGATATATATATCGACGGAGTTGGACGTGAAGAGTTTTCTTCTTATTATAAAAAGCTATCTTTGCTCTATGTACTCTACTCCCAATTTCTTCTACGCTCCTCCCATCAGAAATTATTCATCTACCTTTAAAACAATCCTTAAGGTGAATAATTTGAAAAAATTACATCAAAAGACCAAGAATCGAATAATTCAGGCGAATCATGAAGGGCATGAAACGGAACATACACGTAGTAATGAAGCGGCTGGCGGAAAGGAGAGTGGAGTGGAGAGCTGTAGCAGACAAATTTTCGGATAAATAACTGCGAATATTGGCCATTCCCATTCATTAAAATAAAAATGACCTGGTTTTAGAATATTCGTGTCATTTTCATAGTCATTTTAACACAAGTTATAGGAAGATGGGTCTTTTTCCATGTGAAGTGTGGAATCGGTAAAAGGTTTCGATTAATATCATTATGAGAATCGCAGGTTTTCACTAGGTTAGGCTTGAGTTGATTTCACTAGTATGTTATTAAGTACTCCTGAACTAGTCAGAAATATGATTTATAATCTGATAGAATCGTGCGGAAAACTATGCGGAATACCTGACCTTCTAAGTAATTTTCCGTCTAATCTTGTATTTTGATATTTTTTAGAATTCTCCCATAATAATCGGCAAGATCGAATCCAGCATTTTGTGTTCCTAGGCTACTGTTCGCGGAATAATATGAAACCGCAGAATTTTAGGCTTTTAATCAAAATTGGATCCATGAAATGCTTATTACAAGTTGTGTGGCACCATCCGACAATTTTACTGCGGATAATTTCAATCGTTCATTTATATTTGCTCCAGGGAAGAGCAGATACTCCTGTAAGAAACCTTAATAATTATCCTTCCTCCGAAGAACGAGGCTCATTTGAGTTGCTCGTTTTTTATATCAGTGTCATTTCCTAATGGATGCATTTTTTTCCCATCTCGAAGCAACGAATGCCATTCTTTTCTACAGGTGGTGAGGGGGAAAGAGGATTTTTCAATTAAACTGCCCATGTTAAGGCCCCTTCGGCAATCCAACCGACCCTTTGGCTCCGCGCCTGAAACCTTTTTGTAGGTGTGGCTGACTCGCTTTTCCTCTCCGCGTATTTGGCAAGAAAATTGCTCTCTCGTCGGCTTATCCCCTGATTGCAAAAATCCTCTTCCGCCTCCCTTTGAAGCTACTGACGCCATCCATTCCCCCCACCCACCCACTCTACTCGACCCCATCTCCTCAATGTTCGTTCGCATCTTACTAGAATGCTTCGCTTTCAAACCTATTATTTTATTTTGCAACTTGACCGATAAAAATCGACCAGTACTTATGCTCCCGATAATAAATAATATCGTCCCATTTAGATACATATGAAAATACCACCCGGTGTACGTCGGTATTTTCCGTTTTTCTGTTAATCAATTCATTTTTCGCGTAGCTCGGTGCTTAGCGGTCGATTCGGATACTGAGACGATTTTTGAGGAAATGTTGACTTATATATCAGTATTGAGTGTTATTCAAAACCGTAAAAAAAATATAGTCATGATTTTGAGAAATACACCTGTCCTTCCGTTTTTATTTATTTTAAATAACCCGATACTCATGGGTCATCTCCGTTATTGTCGATAAATAAACAAATGGACTAATCCGATATTTTTGGCAGCATAAGCGTAGGCTATATCTCTTGGAGAGCCCAATCTACCTTATTCTTTCGTGTCATTTGCGGGATGCCAAACTGAACTTTGAAAATAAACTGTATATTCCTTACATTAGGATGTAATCTCTATATAGGTGTTTTACAAGCTAATTGGTACGTATTTCGACAGTCCTTATCGTAAAACGCGAATTTCTGAAATATCATTTCATTTTCCATCCTACCGAGGGTTAACCTCTTGATTTCTATTTCATTAAATTCATCATACGCTCTACTTCTTATTTCGAATAGAATTCTTATCCTCTTCCTTCCTCCTTCCCGCTTTCCAAGGGTTCTTCCTAATCGGGTGGGAAATGTTGGAATCGGAATGTATCGGAAGCAATGGTATCGAAAGAGGCCTAATTTTTTTGTAACTACCGCCACCCTCCTCTTGTGGTCGTCTCATTTTCTTCGCCATCTTCCTGTCCTGATATGCTGCTTCCCATATATATCGCCTCCTCTTCTTACTTCCTCCCGCGACTTACCTTTACTCTCCGAGACCAAAACTCTTCTCCCTTATTTCGCGTCTTGCATTCTCGTGAACACATCCCGCTCGGCAGAGTTTCCGATCTCGTTCAACCGCCCACCTCATCACACCCTGTAGTTCCCCTTGGGTCTTCCTCTCTTCCTCCCCTAACTCCTCCGGGGCAGTCTGCGGTGTGGAAGTGGGAGGGTCCGGGGATGAGATGCTCCCACACACCGGACTCCCGTTTACACCTGTGGTTATTGACTCCTCGTTGTGTTGCCTCCTCATCTCACCGATCTCCGCCCGTCTCCCCGTCCTTTAACCGACATTATCTTAAGTGGCTCGCCCCCCCCCCCGCAACTCCTTCTTTCAACCGTCCTCCTGGGGGGTATCCGATGGCAGAGATCCCGACGGTGGTTATGCGTTGCGATTCGGGTGTCGATCTCCTCCCCGCTCTCAGAATGAGTTGTGCTCGCGCTCGTGAATTAACGCTCCCGCGGCCGAAAAGGTTAGTCATGCCGGACCGGACTTCGGGATCATCGCAAAAATCCCCATATTCTTCGCAAGTTGATGCGATTAAGATATTATCACGGCGTTAATCGATTTCGTTTGCTGGATGGGAGAGGAGCCTTTTTTCCCCGAAAGGGAAGATTATCAGGAAAAGCGAGAAGTATTTTTATGATATACCTAACTACAAGCGATGGGAGAAAGCGTAGTTTTGCCGAGAAATTACCCACGGTAGTTCAGCATGAGTCGAGTCAAGTACTGGTCCCCGTCAGCGTGCTCTACACGTTGCACGAATGTTGACGCTGAAGGCTTCTGATCCAAGATATTTCACCCTCACATTCAATTCTTAGAGGACAGAACGTTTAGCGTTCATCTCTCTCCAACTGAACCTACCCCAGCTATTCGCGTAAAGACTAGGGCGCATACCGGAGTATAGAAGACAACGAAATGGCCCCTTGTCGGCCTCGATGGTGGTGAGCTAATTACTTGCTTGATAATTTATGATCGGGGGATCGAATCTGGTATGGGTGGCTTTTTTCTATATCCTGGTTTGAGTGTAATTCCAAATTGGATATAATTGGCGAAACCTTTGTTCAACGAGGATAATATCATTTATGTCTTTTTCTTACCACAAGGAAACTGGTTTGAAGGACAGCTGCGATTGGGGAACTTGCAAAGGAATTTTTATTAGGTATTTCCCAATGCGATACAGGATCTCGGGCGCCTGGTGCAGGTTACTTTAAGAGATCGCGTATTACTAACTTGTGATTTTTTAAACTTTTTGAACGGAGAACATTCATTTAGTTTCCCTTCTCATCCCGTCCGGTGGAGCAAGACATTCTGTACGTACCTGAGGAGAAACTCTATTAATTTCCTCCATTACCGAGCATGTGAAATCGATATTCTCACAAGAATGCAGCCGGGTCAAGAAAGGTCTCGAAAGGTGGGTCTCGGTGCGTCATCATCTTCCTCTGCTCGAGAGGGAATCCAGCAGCGGCGCAAAACTAATAATATATTTCCTTCAGGCGGACAAACGCTCGGACCTTTGCGAATCCGCTGGCAGTAGTTGCGAGTAGCTTTTGTTAACTTTTTATTAGGTTCGCTCACTACGAAGGTAGAACACTGGTTTCGATGTTGCTGGAAAAGGGGCACAAAAAAATATATATTCCCTCGCTGCTGGACAGCCTGGCTTAGAGGCCGGGCGTAATTAAAATGGTCCGTACGTGTAATGAGAGGCTACTCCGAGAGAGGCATGCCCATGAGAGTCGGGGGAGGGAAGTGCGGTGCCGCGCACGTATTGTGGGAACGGGAGAGGAGGAGGGCCCGGGGATTGCCTGTTGGGCGGCCGGGTACGCACCGGGAGCTCACTCCGCGACTCGGCTCCCGATACGCGCCGTCCTTCGCGGGGAGGCTTCGCTCGCCGCGGACGGGAGGACTCGGGAGGGTGATCGCCGCCCATAAAACGCTTCCCCCCCCATCCTCAACATCCGAACCAACTCCGTGGAGGAACCACCCTACCTCCTCAAGGATCTCTCCCCTCTACACCGCAGTCCGCCCCCTTTTCCCTAGCTTCGCTAAGGAGCTCTCTCAACAACCATTAAGATTCTTTCCTTAGATAACGCAGAGTAGACCACGCTCCTCCCTCTCTTGCATCCTTTCTCTCTTTCCCTCTCTCTCTCTCTTTAAAAGTGTGCACTTCTTTTCTTACCTCTTACTCCCGTTCCTCCAGAGTTTTTATTTTCCGCCGATCTGCGGTCTTTTTTTGCGACCCCATCTTCTCCGCCACACCGCAACGCAATCTCTTTGCGTTTATCCAAAGTCTCCCTTAATCCATCTCTAACTACCTCCGTTTTCTCCTCTCTTACCCGAGAACTCTTCATGTAAAGAAAAAGAATGTTCGCAATGACTACGTTTTTGTGAGCTGTTCCCGTTTTATTGGATTGTGCAGTAGTCGATGTTTGAGTGAAGGGTACTAAACTGTATCTGATAGTAGGACGGAGTCTCTTATTTCAAATCGATGATTTCTTGCTTTTTCTTCCTAAGTCAATGCGTTAAGATCATGTGCCGCAATGGCACAGTCTCTCGATCCAAACGTTGGTCTGACTCAGACGATTTCACCGGAAGAAATTAAACCCCAAAAGAAAATGAGTCTAAAATTTGATCGTGATTTCTTGTAGGAAACCTTACTGGTTGTTCAATCCTAAGATTGGTTGACAGCTGCCCTCCACCCTTCCCTATCTCATGTTGATTCCCTTATCTCCTGATATCTCTTCCTATGCACTTTCCTCTTTATTTGGTCCATGAACTTATTCCTTGGTCTTCCTCTGGGTACTCTTCCCTCTATTTGCCTTCAATTATGCTCTTTACAAAACCATTGTCTCAGGGTGTATTCAATCCCTCTTGTTCTGCTTTTCTGAATGGTGTTCCTTATGCTCCTTTCCTCTTCTACTCTTCTGTAAACTTCGTCATTTCATATTTTGTCCGTCCATTTTATCTTCAGCATCCTCCTCCAGCACCAGGTTTCGAAGGCTTCTAGTCGTCTTCGGTCAGCTTTTCTAATGGTTCATGCATAGGAAACCTTCCATCTATGAAATTGACTGTGATGTATAAAAAAAACTGTAAATAATATGTATATTTTCTCTGATTCCACAACCCAAACGAGATGGAAATTGCGCTCATGGCTGGATTTATTGGTTACCCCTGACAAATAGTCTGTTGGGCACCCTCAAATACATGTCGCCTCACGTCAGAAGATGTTTACGCTCAGGTGAAGAATCGCCATAGTAGCAACGGTTGTCTTCCTTTTTCAGCAGAGAAGCCGCGAAGGGAAGTTCCTGGTTTTACTTTCTATCAATTTTCCTTTCATCCGCAGCCCAGTCGATTCCCCTGGCAGAGACTGCATCTCTTTTCCCTCTTTGCGGCACCACACCCATTATGTATGCATTTGCCATTCTCTCCGCCGTGTGGAATGTGCAAATTGGAAAGGATTCGATTTCCCCTTTCGATATGAGGAACTTAATGTGAATGCCCGAGATCATAAGCGTGGCATTGTTTCACATTCCATAAAAACGGGTTCATCGTATCGCTTCTCGCTAATCAGATTTGTATCCAAAGCAGAATTTCATTATTTGATCTCGATCTATCGCCGTCTTTCACAGCCATATCGTAATCGGAGAGAAACTACGATTTCTCGACCGCCTTCGGGGGAAAAAATGGGACATAATCTTCTGCGAGTGAACGAGGGAGCCTGAGACAAATAATTGAATCGAAATATTGATCCAATTACTCGAAAATACTGATTATCTCATTGTGATTAGTGTGCACGCCATGCTATTATCAGGTGCTTATATCACGGAAATTGGCTAGCTCTGCCTTAATGCATGCGATAAAAATGTCTCCCGTAAAATGTTACGCGCGTCGATGTTCATCAGTTCAAATCACGAACTAATACATCGCCGCAAAAAGTTCGCAAGGTTTACTTAGAAATATTCCAATATTCGGCCTATCCTTAGTTGCTTGCTTGTAAATGTTTAATAGACTTAGATTAGAGTGGTCATGGAAAAAACAAACAACGTAGGAAATTTTTCTTGGCCTCGAGAAAAATCTACCCTTCGTCAGTAGCTTCAATATCATTTCTCCTAGTGTTGAGCTTTAATCAATCAATCACCTCGCGAGATTATTTTTTTGCTAGCAGTTTCCACTCTTTCCACAAATATCCCGGTAAAGTTTAAGAGCTTTTGGTCTAAAATTGCGATATCATGTGCCCCCTTCGTCATATCATAAGATACCGGATGATGCGGGATGATATTATTCACTCGAGTAATTAAATGATCAAGCTTCTTCTAAGCATTTTTTACTGTTTTCGAGCTTGTTTGCTTTACGTTTGATTTAAATCCAGCGTGGTTATCATAATATCGTTCATGGTAAATTTGTTAAGGTTGTATAAAATTCTATGTAAAAGTCAAATGTTTTCGTGGTCATGATTATGAAAGCTGTCGATTGCTTGTATTTCATTTGTGACCATTGCGAATCCCTGGTGTGATCGGATTTAAAGTGAGCGTGGTCTTTCATGGGTTGGTAAGAGGTTTTATCCTTGCGAAACGTGTGCTCATTCCACTAATGAACGAATAGCTTGAGCGATGATTTCTGAACCTCATTTAGCACGTCAAATATAATTAAACACGTTATTTAAGCGCTCATTTCTTTGTATTTTTCTGTATGGCTTTCGCAGTTAAGGCACATTATTTTTCCACAAGTTGCTTTATAAATGTTTCCTCCGTTGAGTATTTTTTACCTTTTTGTCTGCCTACGTCCCCCTGGAACTAATTGCTCATTATCGGGTCTTTGTAAATATTTCCTCGTTAAAATTTAATGCCATATTGACTTCTTCTGCTCAGTGTTTTGCAGCTAGGGCATTTTTTCTATGAACGCTTCCAAAAAAAAAGCCACCGTCATCGTCAGGATAGGGTGCCGTCAACAGATAACTGTTACACGAAAATCGTAAATTTACCGTAAGTTGTGATGAAATTGGTTTACGTACCTCGTGCCTCGCCAGAAGAAGTAACTTTTTATCTATTTATGCGGCGATAACAACGGAACAAAAAAAGTGCCTGAGAGAGCTAGTCTCAGTGAGCGTTATTGATGATATATTTCTTTGCATTTATTCGTTGGCGTAAGTTCCCTAACCTGCAATGATTTCTCACGCCGAGAAGCCCTTTATATCATTTTGTCGTGCACATTCTATATCGAGCGCTTGTAGGTGCCTCTCAAATGCAGTTCACTTCCTACCGCCCCCCTCCCCCATCCCTGAATCTATTTACCTATTTCATCTACATCTGCGTAATACCCTGCGAGCCACCACGAGGATGTGTGGCAGGGGGTGAAGATCACCAAACATGCACTATTGACATGCAACTAGGATATTTAAATGAGACATGCTAGAAAATAGAGTCACATGGAGCTAGATGGTTAGTATCTACATAATAAGAAAGGGATTACTGGTTGTTATTACATGCATCATGCACTACAGACTACTCTAACTATATTTTACCTACCTATCCCTTTGCTACGCTGCCTATTGTTCTCTCTTATAGTACGAGGGAAAAACTTTACAACCATTGTTTGAAATGCAACCTTCAATTCAAATCTGAGGTTATTACGTTGAAAAATAGGTTTTATTTTGACTTGAATTGCAGAATGTGTCCATGCATAAAGGAATAAATTTGGAGCTTAAACCATACCTTCATAAAAGATCTGAATCTACGTTTTCAGTTTTTTTTCGTGGGAAAAATTTATATAAAAATAATGACACACATACGATGTGCGGAGGCACAATTTACTGATTTGAATTTGGTGCCAGAAAACGAGGTTCAAATGCGATCCTGTGTTGGAGCAAGATTTTCCAACATATTCACCTTGACATGCACGGCACTTTAATGTTTGAAATGTATGTTGTGGTATATGGAGAAAAAATAGTTACAACGATACCGATAACATCCTATGTTTTATCGACCCTTCAAATCCGCAAATTATCCTGACGCACCCTGTAATAAAAATGACTATTTTAGATTTGACTATTTATTTTAAGAGTTGGAAAATGGTGTGTAATCAAAGAAATTCTACTTTTTATTTACGGGAAACTCAATATAATTATCTGAAGAGGACCAGCCTAGAAAGGGAACTTAATGTATATTTTAGAGTAAAGCCAGGCTAATCTAATTTGGCTGAGCTAGCTTGGCTAAAAAACCTCATGAATCATTCTTTCAAGCTAATGCATCAGTGGCTAAAACATAGGAAAACTTGGAGAAAATTGCTGAGCATTCGGTTGAAATCAGCCGAAAAATATTTTTGAGCCAAAATTTTCGAAAATAAGTATGAAGGCCAGAGCAATGGTCGGACGAAAATTAAATGGTCTACATTTCTTATGGTTACTGCGATAAAATAAGAGACTCGTTAACTAATAATATAATTATAACTTATATATTTATTGTATAAACCTTTCATGCACATCTTACATTACAAATAAACGGATAAATTAGGAATCCCTTTTGTGACATTGCCTGTAGGTATTTGGGATACCTCATGAACAAATTAAATTTCGAATAGTTGAGAAACGAAAAAATGGAACTGAGATCGCATGCATTACAGAAATATATACATGAAAAAAGGTAAAAATGTTTGTTAAATCTCAACTTGTCGTGCATACCGTCAATATGAGTGTGTAATAGACTATTTACAAAAAAATACACCTAGATTTTCTACCATCTAATACTTAATTGAGTAACCATCTAATACTGAATACCTCCCGCTTCAGGGTCGTAGATTTGACCCGTCCAGTGCAGTCAGTTCTTCGGGAGACCGCGTCGTCCTCGCAAATACAGACTCCGAGTGCACCTCGTTTCGCCTAGCATTTGAATGTGAAAAAACTTTCTTTTATTGCTTTTTCTCGTTTCGCTACCCCGTCGTTTTTTTTGACATTCCCGCTTGGTTTATTTTCCATTTCCCGTCCTTACCTTCCTATCTCCCGCGCTGCCACTCGTCGCTTCGTCAAACGTCTTCCATCTTCCCGGTCTCCTAGATGTCCTGTGCTTTTTTTCTTTTTCCTTTTCCTACTTAAAGACTCCCCTCGTTTTAGCCGTGCGCTAAGTTCTCAGAAAAACAAAATTGCGACTCTGAAAAAGATTACTTCTCTCTCCCTCTCTCTCTTGACATAAAGCTGAACGTTTTTCGGAAGCGAGTGAAATTCCGTCTCCAGAGACAAGATTTAAGCATTTCTCATGAATAATTATTATTTTATTTTATTTCACCCGCCAAGTCGTCCATTAAACAATGATATTCGGCCCCCGTGAAGAGACTTGTAATGGGGTTGCCATCCACCTATTATGCTGTGTTCAGCAGCAGTCTATTTCATTCCTTTGCTTTGACGTACATAGCTAAATATTGAATCATTAGCTCATAAGTAAATATAATTATGTGTTCGTCATTTCCCAGAATATTTTATGCCACTAAATTTATATTCTAAATGCAACTTTCTTTTTTTTTACAGGTGAGTCGAAGGTTTTGACGGTGAAGGAATGATTTCTGGATCTGTAAGTACATACCATTTCACAAATAAGCAGTGTTATTACACATGATTACTCGGGATAAAGAGAGGTAAAACGCATTCTTGGATCAAGGAAGAAATATTATAGGTAGGTAGGGTCTCCGCCTAAAACATTCATGACGATTTTTACCCTCTTCCATGAGAACTTATCTTCACCAGTAGATTTCACTTCTAATTATTATATATGCTTCTTATTTCTGCGGTTTTTACTTTAACCATTGTGTTAACGATAAGGCATGTCCGTCTAAAGTAGTAAGATCTACTTCCATAATCTACATTTACAAACCACAGGATAGAGCCGCCGCTAAAGTGTGTGGCACAAGGTTATTTCTCACTAGGAGTGCAATACTTGCCTATGGGCTAATGTGAACCTCGCACCTGCTCCGCGGACGCTAGTCGCGAACCAGAAAGCAGAACAATGCGAGGCCGAGCCAGAAACAAAGTAAGTACTAGGCTGAAAAAAAAGCTGTACTTGGTGTAACATACTAGTACTGTTTAGTATAAATAATACATAATATCTGGCTGCTTTGAGATACTAATTCGTGCTGAAAAATAAATAGAAAAAAAATACGAGATATTTCAAGCGATATGAGTAAATATTAATATTGGTAAGTTATTTGAAAAGTACGAAATGAGACACCTCGGCAGAAATGCTGAAATAAGAATTTTATTGCAAAATTCAATCCAGTGAAATTAGTCTGTATTCCATGAAAACATTGAAAGCTGAAAATAGAAAATAGCAAAATAAAGTGAAAAAGCCACCAATGCGAAGCATCGGACCCCGTCCATTTGGGAATATGTCAGCACCACTGACAATTGCTCTCATTCGGTCGTCGTTTGAGTTCCCTTCACATGTTCCAAGTCACCATCTACATCTACGTGATACCCTGCGAGCCACCACGAGGGTGTGTGGCAGGGGGTGAATATCACCAAACATGCACTGTTGACATGCAACTAGGATATTTAATGGAGACATGCTAGATAATAGGGTCACATGGAGCTAGATGGTTAGTATCTACATAATAAGAAAGGGATTATTGGTTGTCATTACACGCATCATACACTACAGACTACTCTAACTATATTTCGCCTACCTATCCCTTTGCTACGCTGCCTATTGTTCTCTCTTATAGTAAGAGGGAAAAATGACATTTTAAATCTATCGGTACGACAATCTATCTCTCTAATTTTGTTAATATGATCAAACCTAGCATAATACGCAGGGGTTCTTAATATATATCTAACGTCATCTGTGAACAACTCTGTTTCGAATTTACTTAAAAGGTTTAACCTAAATTTTAACCTGCGTTCTGATAGTAATTCCCATCCTAGTTCTTCTATTAACCTCGCAACACTAATAAAATTATCATAACGGCCTTTAACAAACCTAGCAGATCTCCTTTGCACGCGCTCTAATTCTTTAATCATACCTTCCTCGTTCGGATCCCATATACTAGCGGCATATTCTAAATGAGGCCTGACATCTTTCCATCTTGGTCCCTCACTTTCGTTGATGACCCTCCTTCCCGTTTTTTTTTTCATTTTCGTATTTTCGTTTTTACTTCATTCATTTGTCGCTCAATTCTAAGATTGGTTGACTGAGGCCCCCCACCCCAATGCTAATTTTCTTACCTCCTGGTATCGCGTTCTATGTACTCTCCTCTTTATTTGGTCCGTGAACTCATTCCTGGGTCTTCTTCTGGGGACTTTTCCCTCTATTTTACCTTCAATTATGTTCTTCATAAACGCATTGTGTCTCGAAGTGTGTCCTATCCATCTGGTTCTTCTTTTCTGTATGGTATTCCACATAGTCCTTTCCTCTTCAACTCTTCTGTACTCTTCATCATTTATTATTTTTTCCGTCTATTTTATCTTCATCATCCTTCTCTGCTGCTGCTGAGGATAGTGAGCATAAAGGTAATTGATTAGAATGATAGCTGGACTTTCAGGTTCTTCCTACGTCTATGTAGTTCGTGAGACAATTGTTTTGCCAGTTATCTTGCTCGCGTCCTCCAGGTTGAGGTTGTTCGCTGGTCAACTCAAACGTATTATCTTACAAATAGCATACGCAGACGAAGAACTCATTTATGTAGATATCATCTGATCATTGCCGCGTAACCTGCGCACAATTGTTTAATTTGGGCGTCAAAAAGAAGACACTTGTGCGTCCTTCATTGGTTGTTAAATCCTAGGATTGGTTGACTGCAGCCCTCCACCCTTCCCTATCTTATGCTAGTTCTCTTACCTCCTGGTAGCTCTTCCTATGTACTTTCCTCTTTATTTGGTCCATAAACTTATTCCTGGGTCTTGCTCTGGGGACTTTTTCCTCTATTTTACCTTCAATCATGTTCTTCACAAACCCATTGTGTCTCGAAGTGTGTCCTATTCTCATCGTTCTTCTTTTCTGTACTTTTCTGCTCCATATAGTCCTTTCCTCTTCATCTCTTCTGTACACTTCATCATTTCTTATTTTTTCTGTCCATTTTATCTTCAGAATCCTCCTCTAGCACCAGGGTTTTCTTCGTTTTCACTACCTTTTCCAATTGCAATGCCGAACCTTTACCTCGTTGCTATTTGCCGGGCACTACATACTCATTTCCTTCCTCCCTGTGGGGGTCTCGTTCAGAGGTTATTTCTTCTCCCGCCAGGTTCCCATCATCCCCCCTTCCTCCCCTCGCACTCTCTTCTGTCTCCTGAACAGCACCTTTCCCTCATCCATTTACGGTAACTCCCCAGGATAAGAGGTCCTAAGGGAGGACAGGACCATTCCCCCTTCACCCCCTCCCCTCTCTGCTTTCCTCTACATGCCAACCCCTGTAAGAAGTGGTCCCGGAGCGACTTCGATATGGCGCACTCGCTCATTAGGTCGCGGAAGGGCAAAATAAAAGTGAAAAAAAACGTTAATCTCTCTTCCCCATTTTTTTCCCGCCGGAAGGGGTGATGATGCTTCGGGTACAGTCCGTCCTAACCCATTACGGTTTCTTCCTTAAACCCCTTTCCAAAGAGTCGGGTTGCCTTGGTCAGTATTCCGAGTGATCTTTACCACTTCCAAGACAAGACTGCTTTTTACGTTTTTACGGCCTTTTCCCGAGCGGTTAGAATGGGGAGTGAGTGGGATAGAGAGAGAGGTGGATGGAGTTTAAAGGCTGATCCCATCTTATCCTCTTTCTCTCTCTCTCTCTCTTCTTTCTTTTAACCTATCCGAGGTGGAGGCAAAAAATAATTTTTCGCTCGATATCCCTCCACGCAAGGGGATGTTATTTACCGCCATCGAGATGGGGAAAATGATCGTTTATCGTCGACTGTGTTCCGATTTAAAAACGCTTTTCGAGATGTATTGTTAGATCTATTCTTCCCGAGAGTCTCATAGTAGGAATGATTCGAAGTTTTTTAATGAAATCGATGGACATCGGTGTTATTATCAACGCGATATGAGGTCGTTTTTAATGCAGCCACATGTACAGAATTTTTATCAGATGTCTATTTTAAAATGAGGTGTGCGTTACCTAAGTGATGGGAATGTGTGTCGATGTTTTTATTCGCTGGCGCGATAATTTAGCGACAAACTGTATCTTTCTTAATTGAGTCGATAATAAACTTCTTTTTCTCTTCGCGACAATTTCATCGTGGGTATCTACTCTCTGTATATGCTAAAAAGTTGTGAGTGCAAAAGCTAGTTACCGTAGCCTCTTAATGAAGTCTCAGAGCTCTAGAGAAAGAGCGTCAAATGTTAGTTCCGCACCTTAGGTAGGTATTTATCATTTTATGGACTGATTCTTGGGCGTGATTAAGGGACCATGGTAACCAAGCAACTTTCTCTAGCGTTGCTTGAGAGCGTGATAACTATCGTGTCGTTATAATTACAAGCACGTTAAATAGACTTTCTCACCATTATATGTTTACAGTTTCAGCGAAAGCACCAGGGCCTTCCGTAAGATCACTTGAAGCCGGGAATTTCACCTTAAAGTCGTGCGTTGTTATCCCCTAAGGAGTACGTATGTCCACTGATATCGGGATAAAATAAAGAGTCAAATGAAATCATATTTAATGATTACTAAAAGCTATGTTAAAATTGTAAATAGCCAGCAAAGAGTTTCGATGTAAATTCGGTAGATTTTCATGGCAGCTTTGAGGTACGATTCAGTTTTTTATAACCGTGACTATAATATGGTAACGCTAACGCAGGCCGTATGAACCGATCAATTTCGAGCTTATAATCTAGAATTAGATCAAAAATATTACTCTCTCTCATTAGTTTTTTTAAACCTCAACTCAGCTCACAGTTTGGATACACTCTGAACCCCCACATGTATACGATATCCTTTATGGAGCCTATCTTCATTAACTAAGAAAATTAAGAAGGATAATGCGATTAGATGAGGATATACGATAGAATTTTGACCTGAATTTGCTGGGAGACTTGCGCATCGAGATAGCTATTCCGTAGCGAAGCGGTTGATTTCAGGGTGATTTCGAGACAACAATGGGGGAAAAATGAACTTGGGCATTCTTCTTTTCGTACTCGCTCAGCAACAGACCCCGCGGTACGAATCCGTCAGCAGAGCCGCCAGACTGTAGGCGCATTAGCAGACAACAACATTGGCCTCCTGGTGACTTGCACCTTGTTATTATTAGTTTGCTCTCTCGCAAGGTGGGCCGAGCAGAAAAAAATTAAAAAGAGGGTAGAGTCGGCAGCAGCAGCAGGACCAGAAAGCATCCCGGTCGTGGCGACCGACCTGCCTCAACGCCCAGCAAGATTGACCCCCCCCCGAGACCAACCGACCCGGCTGACGGATGTCGGAATGGCAGCCGTCGTTGTCTGCATGAAGGCTCGTCACAACCCTGTCTTTTTTCTGAGGGGGAGTCGGGTGGGAATTGTTACGTGGGCCGGTTTGTGCGGGGAAAGGAGGGAAATGATTGGACCACCCGGGGTAGTACGGCTACGTAGAGGGTGGATGGTGAATGGCAGCAAGGGTGCTTTTGTTCTGGAATCTACTGGAACCGAGTCCTCCACGCTTTCTTCCGTTACGTTCAACCCCCTTCCTAAACCACCCCAATCCATGATGCGAAGTGTCAAAACTTTTTTCCGTTATAATTTTCCCTAATTACTGCTGTTTCCTTTTCTTCCTCTCTTGCCGTCTCTCTTCTCGTCTGGGTGACGATCTGTTTTTTTTTTCTTAAGTGCGACCCAGCAGGTGAGGGCTGTGCGTAGCGGGGGAGTAAAGTGTCCCGTGGGTAGGAAATGGAGAGAATAGGAGAGGCACCGCTAGGCATTAATGGGGAGACGATGCGACAGTGCGGGGTAGCAATCCATTGTCAAGATGTGCAATTCGGGGGCGTGGGAGGATTTAGAAGTTTTGAAAGCACGTGGATGGATGCTTTTCGGGATACGAGAGGTGAGGGGCGGGGGCACGCCTTATGGCCTTCGGGTCCCCCGTGGCCTCCCACTTAACTTCAAACACGTGTCCTCCTCCCCTCATTCCTCCTCCACCTTCCACCGCTCAATAGCTGCTTCTGCCGCTCACGCTTTTCCGCGCGAAACTTCCACAAATGCACACCCCATACCGTTATCCACCCACGCAACATCGGCCTGTTGCGCCCTCCTTGATATTTTTATGTACCGTTTTTATGTGCTTGAATCCATTTGTGTGAAAGGTTTTCTTCTCGCTTTTGAGTCTTCCGAGCTTACCACGACCGCTGGGTTGTTGTGTTCAAGCGAATGAAGAGGAGAGCGGTAGTGATGAGTAACGTGCGCGCAATGTACGAGTAAAAAAAACAGGATTTCTTCTCCTAGCTTTCCACACGTGCATCATGGTGGGCTAGCGACCTTTCGTGGGCGTGACAGTCGATAATTTCACCTCAAGTGAGCAGTCTCATACCAAGGGTGTATTTCCCGTAGCTTTAGTTAATGGTAAAGAAGTTTCTGACACGCAAAACGCGAAATATAAGGCCATGTTTGTGATTCACTTTGGTTGAATTGAAAACAAAATAGCAGTACCTCCCAAACTTTGAACTTTAACTTAGATATAAATTGGTAGAAGGGTGGATACGTTATGTCCATATCTTTTCGAACCGCTACTACATGATTACACCACAATTTACGGCTAACCACTTAATAATAATGTGGGAAATTCTTTCAAATTAAAGATAAATCCAAATTGTCAATAAAAGCGAAGGATGTGTTTACAAGATTACAACTCTCCATATATAAAGTCACCAGGATGACCAAATCAGTGCACAAGAGTCTAAATTCCTTCGCTTTCATTGATAATTCGGATTCATCTTAAACTTGAAAGCATTTCCCACGTTAATATTAAGTGGTTAGCTGTAAACTGTGGTGTTATCTAGTATTAGCGATTCTACAAAGATATGGACGTAGCATATCCACCCTTCTACCAATTCATATCTAAGTGAACTGTCCCTAAACGTTCCTAATACTCTAAACCTGAAAATTACTGGTATATAAATGTGAATAGGTACCTGCAAAATATTCATCAATCAACTGGCGCGATTCACTTATCTAATGCCTACTACGACATAACAAAGTCAGTTACCTGAGAAAGAAATAGTCGATTGTATCCATTTTATTCTTGGAGTTGATAGCACTAAATAGCCATACATGTTATAGTTAATAGTTATTAAATGGGAGGAAAAAAACTCTTTCATATTCTATCACTTGGATTTATTTTTATACCGTGAACTTAAGGTGAGAAGTAGCTGCATTTTTCAAGATGCTGTCTGTTTTAATGTATTTTTTTACTCTCTCTTCTTTTTTAGTCTTTCATCCGTGCATTGAACTCTACAAATTCGAGTAAAAAACTGGTAAAGATGTAAATTCGTAATTAAGACACGTGCTTCCGAGCAGCTTACACTCCGGCGTCGTGTCCAATAACTTATAGGCTAAATGTTACTCACTTTAATTATAGTCGCGTCTGGACTATAAGGCAATCTCGCCTCAGTCACGCTTTATACCGTTAATGATGTAGCTAATGCCTTCCATATAAATGCATAGTTCACCCATTACCTAAATCATAGCTCCCGCGCCTAAATTCAAACGCTAGATTCAGAGACGCCGAAGGCATATTCTGGTTTTTGCGCTAGTGGAGGAAATATTTGCTAATTTAACGGAACAGTATAGCTAACCTGTTATGGTATTTAGCTCGTAAAGAGTTCTTCAAACCCTCGGACATAAGTAAATGCTGTATTTTTGGCGCAATATTGCCTCTCAATTTCGGATATTCCGTCGATAAATAAACGTCTAGAAGATTGCCGTTAAATATTCGCTGCTGGTATTCTGGATGGTGCGTTTAAATCCTCCGTGACAATGATACATAGCTGTCAAGGAATAGGTTGCAGATGGTAGATATTACGTGTCCCGAGACGTTTTATTTTTAGCTCGAGAGTTAAGTCGGATTTTTATTACATGCCAGTGAGTGTAGTGGCTATTTCTTTTATTCATGAACATATAAGGTTCATATTTTCTATTTTTAAGCCTGTGTAACTATATTTATCATTAAATGAATCTCGATTTTTCCAAATGTTATCCCGTTTTTAGTGCAGAGTAGATATTTCCCCTCTGCGAAGAGGTAAATTTTAATATTTCATATTTGGTAGGATTGAGAGGACTCACGATTGGTTGTTAATTTCATCGCGCAATTAAATCAATCCCTAGGCCGTGTCCTGGAAAGTGCTAATCAGAGGCTAATTAACTCGTACACGTATTCAAGATATTGTCTTAGAACTGGTGTTACGGGAGCGTATTCGTGACGAAAGGATAACACTGCATTCTCGGATGGGAAAAGTTTAATGATGCCGGTTTCTATGTTTTGTATCATTGTCAAACCCTTGATGCATTGATCAAAACACTTACGGGCTAATTCGTAATTGTGATTTTTTTGTTGTCCCGGCGCATACATTCTTTCATTAACTACTCTAATTTACTATCAATGCATTGACAAATGATGTGGAACGAAGTCACTCGCACGGGTGCATATACACCAAAGGTTGAAATTCGCTACGAAAAAATCATTTGACTTTACCGGGATACGAACACGGATCTTCCTATTGCCCATCAGGTATGTCACCCAGTTACACCTTCAAGCCATCTTTCTTCAAGGTGAATTTTGAGGGGGTTTTATGCGAACAAGACATTCCCGCCGCAAGTCTACGTTTTAGCACATGAGACGATAGCTGTGCTTACAAAGCCACTGTCGCAGTGGATAAACCCAACATTATCGTTTACATAACATGTAGTGCGCATAAACCCCTCTCGAAATTCGCCTTGAAGGAAGATGGTTTGGTGGTGTAACTGGATGCACAACTTCATTTACATCTACGTAATACCCTGTGAGCCACCACGAGGGTGTGTGGCAGGGGGTGAAGATCACCGAACATGCACTATTGTCATGCAAGTAGGATATTTAAGGGAGGCATGCTAGAGAACAGGGTCACATGCAGCTAGATGGTTAGTATCAACATAATAAGAAAGCTTTTACTTGACAATTTTAACGATTGGAGAGTTACTTCAGAACCAGGGTCCTAAGGATATCAGATGCGGAGGACGGCAATGTTTCATTATTGAAAAATAACCTGTCTAAGAGAAGACAAGAAAGAGTAACTTTTCGCGAGCACGCAATTGATCCTACCTTTCCATCGCACGTTGTAAAGAGCAATTACGGAATACTGACCATAACACGTAGGATTCAGCCATCTTGAAATAGTGACTCAACACACAACACTATTCAAACTATTAGTGACGGAATGACAATAATCCCTATTTGTCTGTGACTAAACACGAGAAATGTAACACATTATTCCACTGGACCAAAGCGGCTTACGCTTCTTACAGGGTTTTGCAGATACACTCAAAGGCAACTTTTTACCGCACAGATATGTCTTCCGATGAATTCCTAACACATACATAACAATATCGCCAAAAAGAGTGTGCGCAGTTTTACGTTTTTCCTTGGATAAATAAAACCTGGTGTGCAATGAACGCTGTTTACGATAAACGTGCGAAGTAGGGAATATTAATTTCAGGTATGGAATTGAAAAAGCGGAAGGTAGATAGAAACTTCGATGCATCGTCACTTCTGAGGAATATCTCCTAATTCTCACCCCAAAATGACTACACCCATCAAGATACCGATTCACGGGAAAGACTTACATGAGAAGAAAATAAAAATTACAAGAGCGAAATTAAAATTTTCAGCGAATTCTTGCAGCGATAGGCATTGGATTTTACTATAATAGATTCATTGAAACTGTTCAACCATGGGTATTATTACATCTACATCTACGTGATACCCTGCGAGCCACCACGAGGGTGTGTGGCAGGGTATCACAAAACATGCACTATTGCCATGCAAGTAGGATATTTAAGGGAGATATGCTAGGTAATAGGGTAGGATAACTTACCGGTAGTTGGGCGATCCGGATTCGGATCCAAGTCAAATCAAATGATTTTTTTAATGGCGATTTCAACCCTTGGTGTACTTAAATTTCAATTCAAAATGTCTTAAAATACTCTTTCGAGACACTATAACAGAAAACGTTGAAGATTTTACTTTCGTCCCGCGGACGTCCATGCTGTGCTTCGCGCCGTCGTCGACTGCTCACGGTTTTTTTCTCTTGACCACCCGCCAGAAACCTAAAACCGACCGCCACGATCTTCTCTATTTTTTATATATATCCCCCGTCTACTCCGTATTGGCAATGTGTGCGGGCACTCATGTTGTGTGAGCGTGTAGTACCCACCCGAAAGGGTTTTGACGACACGATTCCATCATAGTCTCATTTCTCTCTCCGCACCAGCCCAATTATCTCTCTCTCTCTCTCTCTCCTCCCACTCAGGACCAATTCCTCCCCATCCCCCTTTCTTTTCCTTCCCCCCTCTCAATTCCCCCTTCACGGTCACAACCGTACCTCTCTCGAGGCAACCCATAACCTTCTCTCCCCCTCCACCTTCGTAGTCTTGAGCCTACGTTTAGGAAGCAATTACCACGGTCTCGTTCTCTTCACATCTCAGCCCGAGTGCCCATCCCTCTCTCTCCAGCCGGCTGACTCCTTCCCCTTGCATCGCACTGCGGCCTGTCCTCCTCGCACACGCCTCCCTGTGTATCCTCCATTACCTGCCCCCCGACCCCGCCCCCCTTACGCTCCCCCAAACCTCCCTGTGGCCTCACGTCCGCGCTCTGGATCCTCCACATTTCCAGTGAAACGTAGATACTCGAGGGATTCAGGTTGGTGAGGTGTCTAGCTTCCCATCCCGAGAGGACGGGTTCAAAACCCGACAGGGCTGGTGTATTTTCAGGAAAATCCTTAGCCATCTACATCTACAATACTACCCTGCGAGCCGCCGTGGGCGTGTGGCAAGGGGGTGTTAGGGCATCAGCCGTGTAGAGATGTAAGGGATAAGGTTTTGGGAGGTGATTTGGTGACGTGTATTATGGAAGTGTATTTAGTGGAGCTTATTTTGTATTGTGGTCGTCCATTCTGCGCGAAAAGAATGTATTTTTGTACCTATCTGTTCGGCAATGTATCTCTCTTATTTTATCTCTTCTGTCAGACCTAGAGATGTAGTGAGGCGTCATGATAATATTCTCTGTGTCGCTCTGAAACGCACCAGTTCTGAATTTCTCAAGCAACCTAAGCCTATCATATAACCTCCGAGTCTCTGGGGGTTCTCACCTTAATCCCTCTAAAAGTCGGGAAACATATTCGTTCGTTGAAGTTTCTAACGAAGAGTACACCTTTCGTTGCATTTTATTAATTAATTTTGGTTAAATCTTTACAACTAGGATCCCAAATGCTCGCGGCGTATTCCAGGTGTGGCCTAACCAGGGCGAAGTAGCATCCCTCTCAGCCTTATAGTGCCACCGCCGCCCACCATAGCCTTCGGCCTTCCGAGGCTATTTTTTGACTTGTCGTGGTGAATTTCAGTATGTTAGTATGCAACGCTACCATCCTTTGCAGTGCCCGACCTCAGCAGTTTACTTTTTTGACTATTCCTAACGAGAGAGAACGGCGAGATGGGTATCCATACAGATCGCACGATACAGTTGCCTTGGGCTTTGTTAGCGTTGATATTTTGCTTAAGCACTCCATTTTATGCTAGCTCTTGAAGATGAAAAATATCTCTGATATTTTAAACAGGATGATGGTAATTTGAACAAAATTTTTTGCTGGTGTTTTTTGTTATGCCTTATCGGGACAAAGAATCGCTGGCAGGGCCGTGGGTAATTATACCTCTAATTAGTACTCTGAAGTTGCAATTTTGTACTTATTAGACTGCATTTCACTATCAATGGGCTAATTTATTTAATATTTTTCTAGGAGAATCGTCTTTTCCTACTTTCATCGTT
This sequence comes from Ceriagrion tenellum, assembly GCA_963169105.1. Taxonomy (NCBI): domain Eukaryota; kingdom Metazoa; phylum Arthropoda; class Insecta; order Odonata; family Coenagrionidae; genus Ceriagrion; species Ceriagrion tenellum. The sequence goes on from OY720637.1 coordinate 63,843,938, forward strand.
CTCGTATTAGCTTTCGTATATCGATATTATCGCACCAGGCGCCATCTGGCGGTTAATTCTAATCAGAGAGGACTGGAATAACGTACCAATAATACATTAATAATATATGCCAATGAGTGAAAGGGAATAGCTCAATAAAAACAGTTCACAGTTCCACTATGTTTTAACGCTGTCTACCGGTTTAGACGTCTATAGTGTCATTTTCAAGACATTCAGCTTTTCTTTATCTTGTCTTGAAAATGATGCCATAGACGTCTAAACCGGTAGACAGCGTTACATTTACTTCTACATCTACGTAATACCCTGCGAACCACCACGAGTTTGTGTGGTAGGGGGTGAAGATCACCAAACATGCACTATTGACATGCAACTAGTATATTTAATGGAGACATGCTAGATAATAGGGTCACACGCAGCAAGATGATTAGTATCTACATTATAAGAAAGGGATTATTTGTTGTTATTACATGCATCATTCACTACAGACTACTCTAGCTATATTTCACCTACATATCCCTTTGCTACGCTGCCTATTGTTCTCTCTTATGGTACGCGGGAAAAATGACATTTTAAATCAATCGGTACGACAATCCATCTCTCTAATCTTGTTAATTTGATCAAACCTAGCATAATACGCAGGGGTTCTTAATATATATCTAGCGTCACCTGTAAACAAATCGATTTCGAATTTACTTAAAAGGTTTAACCTATATTTTAACATGCGTTCTGATAGTAATTCCCATCCGACTTCTTCTATTAAACTCGTAACACTTATACAATTATCATAACGGCCTTAAACAAATCTAGCGGATCTCCTTTGCACACGCACTAATTATTTATCATACCTTCCTCGTACGGATCCCATATACCAGCGGCATATTCTAAATGAGGCTTGACCAGTGTATAGCTTCTTTCTCGTACTCTCTCATCGCATTTGCCTAGAACCCTTTTTACAAATCCTAATCTACGGTTTGCTACACTAGTTATTTCCCTGATGTGTTTCCTCCATGACATGTCTTCAGTGATGGTGACGCCTAAGTATTTAATAGATTCTACTTTAGATATTTTCTTTTCTTTGAAGCAATAATTAATCCGGGGAAAGCCATTCTTTTCCCAAAAGTTCATTATCGCGCATTTCTTCAAATTTAATTCTGGCTGCCAACTATCGCACCAATCATCAATCGCATCTAAATCCTTAGCTAAAGACTGGCTCTCCTCTTCATTTCTAATTTCCATATACACTACTGCGTCATCGGCAAAGAGACGGAGCTTGCTATTTTTTACTTGCGTTAAAGTATAGTGGAACTGTTCATCGCTTTTTTTATGATTTATAACTCTTCGTCGTTCCACAACATAACGCCACGATCAATTGATTTGAGTGAAAGGGAGTTTAAAAAGTTTTGAGATTCGATTTCATTTACCTTTTTTCGTAAACAGAAATTGGGAGATGCTGTAAACTTGCGACTTAGTGAAAGAAAGATACACTGTGGCGATCCAATTGCATTGAGAAAGGCGCCTGCCATTCAGGCTTCACGCGGTAGTGGGGTGGATACCCTCAGCTCCCTGAAGACAAAGTAATTTATTCTCAAAACACTCACTCGCCTTGTCCCGGTAATAGTGTTCTCAAAAATAGCGGATTGGACTTGATCTCTCTCGGCGGACGATGAATGCTCCACTACACGGTCCCGTTGAGGACGTCGTACACACCCCGTGTGTTTCTCCCCTCGTCCTTTCCTATTCGTCACCGCCTCGCCCTCCCTTTTTATCGCTTCATCCGCTTTCATCTTCCCATTTAGTGAGTTCTCTCCCTTTCCATTCCCTCTCATAGGCACGTACAAGCGTTTCCATTAGTCCTTGAACAATTGGAGTGGATCTATTGATGCTTTCTGGTGGAAATCGACTTTCACGTAGCTGGTATATACGTTGTTGTCATGTGATAACGCGGCACAACAAGTTCATTTGTTTGTAAATGCGTAGTCGTGCGTGATAATTATCGAGACTGTGTTTAATTTGCGCGTACTTATCATTCTCTAGTCTTTTCCCCCTGGTTTTATGAGTTGTGCACGAATGATCATTTCTCAATAGCCTCCATTTTTACTTGAGCATCTCAGTTACGGTAATTATATGCAGTATATAGCACGCAACGACCTGTACTGCACTATGAAAAAATGAACAACTTCCACTATGATAATATTTATTATGACCGGTTTCGCTTTTTACAGCATCTTCAGGCGCTGTTGGCTTCTTCAGGTGCTGCAGGTCTTCACCTGAAGATGCTGTAAAAAGCCAAACCGGTCGTAATAAACATTATCACAGTGGAAGTTGTTTATTTTTTCATAGTGCAGTTATGTTCCGTTTTCACTCTATCAGGCCTGAAACCACAGATAATGTAAACAACGAACTGTAAATTATTAATGGTTTATTGCCTCAGTTCATCACTTCGTCGTATCGTATCATTATTTTAGCGTTACATTAACTTTTGACCCCGAATTAGTCTGTGAAATGTTGTGTTGAATAGATTACTGAGGTTAGTAAGCATTTACTTCGGACAGTGTACTCTGTCGTTCCACCCCCATGTCTCCCGTCCCTGCTGTCTTTTCTTCTCTCCATTTGCACTCCTTCGCCTACTCGTGTACCGCTTTGTTATCCTACCCGCGCGTGGCATGTTCCTGGGTGCTAGTCGCGCCAATCCCTCTTCTTGATCGTAGTACGTCTTCACTTGCAGCAACGAATGTAGGGACTCGAGCTGGGAGGGGCTGAGGGTTATTGAACGATTGGAATTGCAGCTATTCCGAATACTTCATTACGTCCCGGAAACACATCCATATGTCCGTAAATTTTCCCCTGAGAGGAAAACTGAATAAAACATATTGTGGAAGCAGTTCAAATTTTTTCAAAAAAACGTTAACGAATTCTTTTTGGTGAACTTAAAATGCAACTATATTGCGTCCTCGGCCTAAGTTCCTGTAATCGTTAAATTATAAATGCCCACTGTAGAGAACAAATAATGAATTGCGAAGTGGATAAAACGGAAATAAGTTTCCCGGTTTCCCTCACGTTACCTGGCACAAAATTTGGGCGATAAGTAATTGCATGAGCGAGTTTTACAGAATATCAATATTTTCCGCAGTGAGATATTTCGCCGTCTGACTAGAAGATTACAAATATATGTGGTAGTAATATGTGGAATGAATTAATTCTTACCTCGGGATCCATCCGTGTTTCGTAACCTAGGGTAGGAATAAACAGTCGCCTGCTGTTACTACGTCATGATTAGTAATTTTAAAGTGAAATTTTCAGTGAAAGGCAATGGTTGCAGGTTTTACTTTGCGGTAGGTATCCATTACGGACCAAATAACTAGAATTTGTAAACTCCACTTGAGGTTCAGACATTCCTCAAGAGGAGTTTAATAAAGTCATTTCATTTGTCCGTTCTTTGAAAGGGTTATATTCCGCTCTTCTCTTTATTTTCATCGTCATGATTCACCCTACCTTTCGTTATGTCTCCTCATCACTCTCCTATTTTTCTGCTCTTCGTAACCCACGCCTGATCCCTTGTTTACATATCCTGGCACAATTAGTAATTAATTATCGGGTAAAGCACTCAGAAAATTTAAATTTTGAGATCTGGTGATGGAGTTCCCATCCATGAGGACTGCCCATTTTCCGTTCTACTGAGAATGGAACAAGCCATCCTCCGTTTAGCGATAAATCTATGGCATGATAAATAACCGAGTTATCGAATGCCAAATTTTACGGGAAGGTATGTGTGTACCTACTACTCCCTTCAATTCTTAGTCATCTTCATAACTAACCCTCCCATTCGAGTGCTCAAACTGTCCACTCATCGCTCCCCTATTCTTCTTCTTCTCTTCTTCATCAACCCCGGATTCCTCCCTTCTCTTCTCGTTCCTCCCCATTCCCATACCACGGCACATCTCGTACCCTCACCCTCTTACTCTTCAGTTCCCGTTCTCATTCCTTCCCCTCCCTCCGTCCTTCTCTTCCGCCCTCAATTCCCCTACGGAGTCGTGCACCGCGGCCCTGGTTCCGTCGGCCAGGGGACTGAAGCATTTAAAGTCATCCTTTGGTAATGTGTATCGTATTTCAACGTTGACATTATCTTTGGAATGGAGCGTTTGGCGTGGAGTCCGTAGGTGGAGGGCGGGCCCTCCCACTACCCAACCCAACCCACTCTACCCTCCTGTTCCCCCTGGCTCCCCCCCCCTCTCGACTTCCCCTTCAACCGCCCCTCCCCCGGGCCTTCCCCCACATCCCTGTCCTCTTCCCACGAGGCACAATGGTGTTTCAGCCCAAAGGACAGCATGGATCATTCTCCTCCAGCCTCTTCCACTTCCCACCTCACATTCTCCATCTTTCTTCCTGCCTTTCCGTTCTTCCCATGCCTTGTGCGTTCCTCTTTTCTCCCCTTCCTCAATTTCATTACCTTCTTCGCGCTGCTTAAAACCTTTGTTGAGGTTGGATTAGTTTCCTCTCTTGGGATTTCAGCCTAATATTTTCCAGTTCATTCTCCTCTCATGCATTTTTTTATTTCTACCTGGGGCGTCTAGGATTTCTTTTTCCTTCGGGACAGTAATATATCACAGTTTTCAGTATGCGCCTGTCTGTTTCTGTGGTCATTCCGCTTCCTTCCTCGCCCTTTTGCCTCTTATTTATCCTTTCTTGAACTCCCGTAAGGACCTTCCCTACCTCCTCTACTCTTTCATAAACTTCTGTCAGCAAATATACCCTACATCTACGTGATTCCCTGCGAGCCACCACGAGGGTGTGTGGCAGGGGGTGAAGATCACCAAACATGCACTATTGACATACAACTAGGATATTTAATGGAGGCATGCTAGATAATAGGGTCACATGCAACTAGATGGTTAGTATCTACATAATAAGGAAGGGATTATTGGTTGTTATTACATGCATCATGCACTACAGACTACTCTAACTATATTTTACCTACCTATCCCTTTGCTACGCTGCCTATTGTTCTCTCTTATAGTACGAGGGAAAAATGACATTTTAAATCTATCGGTACGACAATCTATCTCTCTAATCTTGTTAATATGATCAAACCTAGCAAAATACGCAGGGGTTCTCAATATATATCTAACATCATCTGTGACCAACTCGGTTTCGAATTTACTTAAAAGGTTTAACCTAAATTTTAACCTGCGTTCTGATAGTAATTCCCATCCTAGTTCTTCTATTAAGCTCGTAACACTTATACAATTATCATAACGGCCTTTAACAAACCTAGCAGATCTCCTTTGCACGCGCTCTAATTCTTTTATCATACCTTCCTCGTGCGGATCCCATATACTAGCGTGTAACTATACCCAACGTGTCTTTTCCCCGTAAAAATACAGGAATCCTCGTATGATTACAAAGAATACTTATGGTTTACGACTGATATGTTATAACACTAGTGGGGTCACCGGTTGGTGATTGGAGGATCCCTAATAAATGGAATGTGCTGGATTTATACAATTTCAGAATCGTTTTTAATCCAAAGCCACCGCTTGTGCTTTCCATTCAGGCAGAAACATCTATGATGATGACGGAAGAATTGGCTAAAAAAGTGCCACAACTTTCTCTCTGGCTGCCAGATATGTATTGCTTGAATTGAACTCTTTAGGAATAGTACCAACTAAGAGAAAAAATAATCAGCACGTCCCAGGTGGAAGTGGCTTAATTTATTTCATAACAGCAAGGTAAATCACTCGAATTAAGGGTATTCTTTCTTAGAATAACTCGCATTTTATACAAAAACTAAAGTCCTACGAATCGTCGTCCGGTGGGAAACTCATTGTTTGTCTAATAGACGCCCTAGCTGGTCATCTATGCTCGAAATTCCTGAGATGGTGTCTTCGATGTGTAAAACACTTCTACGCTGGTCTCTTCTTCCCGCAAAGCGAAAATAACAGAAAATTGGTGGATTTCCGCCACAAAGAACGGTTTCACAGCCAAATTCCTATCGGAAATCATATAAGGGCTCTCGACGGAGTCGTATAAAAAAATTCCACTTTCTTAAAGTGGAGCATTTCATTGTGTTTTTTCCCCCCTTCCAGATCACGGCGTTTTCTTCTCATCGCCGTTTTTTTCTCCTCCGCGCGTAAATCCTCCTGTACCCTCGCCGTTCATTATTGTATCGCATACTCCATTATGTTCCCCTAAATCTTTTACCTCTTTTCCCCCTTTCATATTTCAGTTTATTCCGTTATTTCCTCACGATCTAGAAATTCCTCCTTCACTGAAACCTATTGGGTAGTTTCCCTTGCCACACTCCCAAATATCCATGGTCTAAACATCGGGTATCTCTCAATTCGATCTCCATTTTCTACGTTCCTTGTCGTTTTTCTCAGTTGTAATTTGTCTTTAGCCGTCCACAGGGGCGCATATCTTCGTCCAGTCCCGTCGTGTAAGGAGTGATAAGACGCTCGTTTTGTTGTTAGTTGGGCATGGACCACTGGAAGAATGAGGAGGGGTCAATTTTATTTTGGGGTAAGATACAAATGATAAAATATTGAAAACTGTTTGACGCTCGGCATAAATACTGTGACTGAAGTATGAGATAAGTGCGAGCAAGCAGCCGTCGAGCTCGTTGCTCTTTCACGGGTTAGGGAAGGGAATTGCCATAACGTCACGTTTGACTCCTTTGGAAAATAGAGGTAGGTACATCATGATGCCCTCATAATTAGATACGTTTCACTTGCTTAGTCCAATTCTAACGTCCCGTGGGTGATTTGAGTCTTGAAATGAACATATCTCCTGAGTACTAGTGAAAAGAAAGGCGTTAACATATCTGCGTTTCGATATCGCGTCACTTCCTTTTCCTCTGTAACATTCCCTTGTCGACTTCATCCTCCAGTTTCTGTACACTTCAATCGTCTGCGTTCAAGACGGTGCCAATGCAGAGATCATGGGAGTAGAAATGGAATGTGACTCGCCGAAGTTCCTGAAGACAATCACTGTAACCTGGATGACATTTAGAAATTGCGTGAAAAAGGTGTGCTAAAATACCCGTACAGTCTGCGTGGAAGAATGCCTTTTGGCAAAGGTTTTGGTTTGAAACACGATTGTTAAATGAAGATAAGTGAAAGTTTGTTTTTATTCCTGAAGAATCTTATGACAACATATGACCTGAAACCCAGCTACCACAACCATGGAATGCCACTGGTAAATTATACTGGATACCATTTGAAATGACCGTCATCGCGGGAATCATATGAGTTTTGAAACGGAAAAAATCGATAAGTAAATCGCTTTGCCACCCACATCCGAGAGAGTTCAGTTGTAGTGATTTCACTGCGATTAATTCAGTCGTATAGATTGCTCACAAAGAGAGAGACTTGGGGCGCGGAACAGTCGTTCCGCTCTGCCAAGTGAATGGCTCTCATTTTGGAAGTCAGACGTCTCGGACAGCGATAAATCTCCCTCGTGACGATATTTAAAGCGCTAAATGATTTAAAGCCTTTTCCCGGCCTTCGAGTCGACGTTGAACATTTCTCTGTCTTTCCATGCTCCGCGCGAGCCTCGCTATGTTGTTAATATAAGTGGAGGGGGGAGATTTCTTTCCGATCCTTGTAGAAAACAAATCTACGGGCCCGGTAGGCCAAATGAGAGCGTGTTCTACTCTCTAGAGTTGCAGGTTCGAGACCAAGTAGAGGCAGATGATTTTCCGATTTTGGTAAAACGTACCTATGGAAAAAATCGTTCGTTGATTTTTTTCTGGAACAAGATCACGAGGCATTGAATGTTCTACACCTCACCTACTTAACCTACATAACACGGCTCGACTGTTGAGAGGCAGTTGGCTCAGCAGAAGGCTCAAAGGCTTAAATTAAAAATATCGACCCAGTATCAGCTGTCACATCTTCCAGCAAAAAAAAGTTTACGGAATCCGGAATATTGCGATATGGAAGGCAACGGGATACTACCAGATTATTTTCCCTAGAAGATACAGCCTTAAATTCACCAATATGTTACGAGGAAAACTTCAATGAGATTAATATTTCCTAAATCCGTAAACTAATGTACACAAAAAGTAAAAAAGTACGCAAATGGAATTAGGAAAAGTTACTGCGTTTACAGATGAATCGGACGTCCTCGCCAATCATAGCCTTAGTAGTTTTGAGTGGGTGGAATTTTAACAAAGATGACTTGAGACTGATAGTCGTGACTAATAAAGATCAATGGTCAGATCTTAGTCAAATTTAAGAGAGGTGAGATCTTAATAAAGTAAATGTCTCCAAAAGCGGTGATCGATAATAAAAAATTCAAATACTTCAAGATATCGCCAATCGTTAACGTAATCATTTCACCAATATTATCAAGATGTATGAACTGACAGCTTACTTTGTTAATGCCGAGGGGAGGGGAAACTTTCACCGGTGCACGGGATAGGAACCCCTGCTCTCCCCAAAGAAAGCCAAAGTCCATTCCGTGAACTTTCCTTTCCACCCACTGAGACCTGTGCACTAGGGCGACGGTCTCTCAAACCTCACCCATTTCCAGAACTCTCGTCCACGCCTTCCCAGCCTCCTCCTCCTCCGCTGCTCTCTTCGAAACCTCTTGGCAGCGGTGGACAGAGGAAAAAAAACAAAAGAAACGTCTGGCACGTGAAGGCATTGGTGGTGGGCTGCTGTTGCTCTCGGTGAAAGGGCGTCCAGTCCATCCGAACGGACGCTCGCGCCACATCCAGGCTCGCACACTTTTGAAAATACGTTCGCGCGCGCAGGTACAGGCCGGCGAAATCTCATAATGATGTTATCAAATGGAGAGCAGTGGTTGGGTGGCGTAGTTCCGAGGGGGAGGGGGTTGGGTCCGGACTCGCGGACTCCTTTCAGCAAGAAGGGAGAGTATGGGTGAAGCTTGAGGGATAAAGTATGGTGCTTGGAAAAGTGACCATTGCCTCTGTATTAGTTGTATGTGGTGGAGAATTATTTGAAATGCTATGGTGCTCCCCTATAAGATATTTCCCCATAATTTCAACAGATTCAGGCGAGATATCGTGGAAGTTCGTCATATTTAAACAGAAAGAACAATTGCACTATTCCACAAGGTATTTTAATGCGTACGACGCGTTTCAACTCACAGAGTACAAGACATATGCTTGCTTTCCCCCCCTCTCTCCCCTTTCTTATTCTTTTCCCCCTTTTTGCCTTCCCGTTTCCCTGGTCTTCCGCGTTCCTTTATTCCCCGAGGATTCACTGGATTCCCCCTCCTACCCTTGGTTTTTCCGTTAATCCGCCACTTCCCCACCGTATTTCTGTTCCTCACCACCCCTTTTTTCTCAAACTTGTAAAATGTATAAATGTGATGTGCTTTCTACCAAATATGTCTTGTACCTGATGATGGCTATGTGAGTTGAAACGCATCGTAGGCATTAAAATACCTTGTGGAATAGTGCAATTGTTGTGTTTTTTAAATTTTTTCTCATTGTAAAACATGAACAATTAGGAATGATGAATCGCGGAATGTAGTTAGCTCACTTAAGTCTTGGTCAGGCCTCTTGTTATGCCCTTAATTAACCGTTAACAACTTTAATATTAGGAGTACTCGTATACATCTACACATTCATTATTTGATGTTCTCCAGATAGTTACAGCTTTTGAATGAGAATGCAGTCAGTGACGTTAGCATTACCTCAGTTTTTACCTTCTTTTTTTATTTTTTATGCTCATCTGCTCTCTAAGATGCTCATTTAATACTATTAATTTATATGAACCGATAAATTTTAGCATTGACTTCTGCTAGAGCCTGTGAGTGATCTTCATTTACAGCAATACGTTTTGCTTAAAGTTTTTTCCGTGGAAGAGTTCCAGTAGAAAATAATAACAAACATTTCCCAGTTGATACTTACAGTCAAACTTAGAGACGTAATTACTGAAGCCCCAGCGAACTAATGTTTCCGCAACGTTGACCCCGTGGCTCATTTTGTCCTAGAAACAATGGCGGAAAGAAACAACCATAGGTCCGCTTAGCTGCGACAGAGCCGAGTCACGTGACTCATGCTGGAAGCGAGTCTGTTCAGCTTACCGGATGAGCCTACCAAGCATATCATGTAGCTGTGCAGCCAAACACTGTCTGCTGTAAAACTACAGATACCCAGCTAAATGCGACTGACTGAACAGCATCTTACATAGCTCCACCGCCAGAAAATCTGCCGATTCAGCAAAACTAAAGCAGCAATCCGTTTTAGCAGAAGAGTTCATGCACTTTTTTTTCAGTGTATAATAAAAAGCTCGCGGGCATCTTCGGAAGCGCTTTCGGACGCGGTGTACAGCCCCCTTAAATTGACGATCAAGAGGTCGAAACTGTTTCTCCCCTTGCACGATCGGAACGTATGCTAAAGATGTTCGAATGAGTAGTTGCCTCGTGGAACCTTCAGGAAGGGGGAGATATGAGGTGTTCCGGACTTGAGAAATCCTCTCTCTCCCTCGCAGGAGCGAGGAGAATGCGGAGAAAACAGGAAGGAGATGCGGCTACCATCCATTCTCCATTCTCCCTCTCTCCTTTTCGATCCCAACCCACCCACAGCCGCACACAATGGAACGGAAAGGAAACAAATAGGCAGGAAGATTATTGTGTCCGCGCTAAGCGGCTGAAGGCGGGGAGCCAGCCACGCATGTGCCAATGCGGCGGCGGCGGCGAAGAAGGCGGACTTATGTTCGTGTAATGCGAATAATATGGCGTTGGTGCACTGCCGCCGTCGGGATACGGGAGGAGGGCGTGCGGTTGTGAGTTCTCTTGTGCGAAGCCGCAGTTGATGGATCGGGTGGAGTGGGTGCTCGGCTGGGTATGGGTAGAAAGATATGGACAGGAGGACTAGCGGTGGGTCGTTCGCGAACGAACGGGACCGAAGGAACGGGCTCATGAATTGAACGGAAGGACCGAGGACCGACTTCTCCGGAACGACCAGTCCTTTCGTTCCTTTCGGTCCATTGTTCCTTTCGTTCACTCGTTCCTTCCAGTCACTCGTTCCATTCGGATCCTCGTTCCTTTAGGTCCATCGTTCCTTTCGGTCGGTTCATTCATTTCAGTCACTCGTTCCTTTCGGTCTCTCGTTCCATTCGGTTCATCGTTCCTTTTGATGACTCGTTCCTCTCGGTCACTCGTTCCTTTCGGTCTGTTCGTTCTTTTCGGTCATACGTTTCATTCGGTCACTCGTTCCTTTCGATCCATCGTTCCTTTCGGTAACTCGTTCCTTTCGGTCCGTCGTGCCTTTAATATTTTAAATCCGTCCCGTAATTATATTTTTATTATTAATTATTCAATATTGTAGAACGCGATTATTACAGCATACATTTTATTTCTAGTACCTTTTTCTAGTATTTTTTAATGCTAAGTACATATTGAAACTAATAATTAATGATCATTAACAAAAAAGGGACGGTAAACGAGTAAAAAGGAACGGGTCTCAAAAAGGGCTGGTCCGTAGTGAACGAGTTTCCCCATCTTCAAGGAGGACGTCCGTAGTGCGTATATATGAGCTCAGGGTTGGGGTGGGGAGAAGAGAGGGATGTCGGCTGTCGTTGGTGGTGGCGCTAGAGGAGGAAATAATGTCCACTTTTAGCGCAGCGCGGGGGTGCAAGATGGGGGCGCTTTACCGCTCGGATCGGGTTTTAGGTGTGGGGAGGGAGGGGGTTGAAGAGGAGGGGTATTGGTGGTTGGGTGGGTGAGTGGGAGAGGGAGATTAGAGAGGCAAGGGTGTGGGGTTTTGGGGGAGATGGAGCTAGATGGAGGTAGGGCGGAGACTGTTTCGCGAGTATAATAATAGAACCACGCCCTCCACTCTTCATGCTCCTCAATTCGTCGTCCTTCCATTCTGCCTACCAACCGTTTTCCTGCTCTCGTCTCTTCCTCTTCGTTTTCTCGTCATATCGTTGTTTCTTCCTCCGTTAATTATTTACTTCCACTTCTCTAAAATACATCTACATTTTTCTTTTCGCTCTCCCTTTTCGTCTTCTACTATACAATATTTCCATGTTACTCCTTTTCGTTTTTACTCATCATTTTCATACGGTTTGTTTCCTTTCGTAATTCTCCTATCCGGGTTCTTTATATATCATCCTCTCCTCCCTCCTGTGAAGTCTCTCATTTTTGTTTTAGCTTCTTCGTTTCGTATTTTTTTGTTTTCTCAAAGTTCAGTTTGAAAAAACCTTCACCTATTCCTCCGCCAGAGTATCACACAGCTCATTTTCTACAATCAATACATTTTTGGCGCATATATTTACGGTTGAGAATCCTATAGAAGATGAAGCTCGAATGTAGTTGTTTTGTTCGAGCTCCATTTGGAACATATCCTCTTAATACTGTCTAAATTCCTTCATCTCTACTAGTGATTTCTTGTATCCCATCTTCGTTTTTGCCTCCACGTTGCCATTATCTCATTCTGTCCTCCAACTTTGATTTTCATCATGTACTTATTTTCCCTTCTTTATTCACTTCCCATTTGAAATTTTCCTACGTTTAGACTTCCGTCACTTTCTATCCTTCAGTTTTAGTTTTCTAAGTGCATAATTTCCTCTTATGTATTTACTTAATTTCATAGTTGAACTTTACCACCCATCAGCCTTCCATCCATTTCCATCGACTCCTCTCTCTTCTTCTAACATGGTCACCTTCACCATTCTCTCCCATCATTCTGTTTCCCCTATCCCGCCGCCGTGCCAACTCTCCCTCGCCAGCTAGATACGGCGCAACGCGGTGGATGTCCTCACCTGCATATAAGGCGGGTGCAGATTTGTGTATCTGTCAATCAGTCATAAGGAGCATTCGATCAGAGTGCTACGACGAGGTTTCCATCTGCCTCCTCTATCTTTCACTTGTCTATCTCTCTCTTTCTCCCTCCACCTACTCCCCACCCAGCGCAGTAATTCTCGGCTACGACGTCCTTACGCCATGTTTGAGCCTTGTATGCGTTGTCTCATTCTATAGTTCTACCTATTTTTCGATGTCGTTCATCTACTCCCCTTTAGAAAATGACTTGATCCTTTCGCCGACTCGTTTCACCTTTTTCTCGTTCATTCATTGGTCGCCCAATCCTATGATTGGTTGACTGCCCTTCACCCTCCACCCTTCCCTATCCAATGCTAGTTTCCTTACCTCATGGTATCTCCTCCTATGTACTTTCCACTTTATTTGGTACATGAACTTATTCCTGGGTCTCCTCTGGGGACTTTCCCCTCTATTTTTCCTTCAATTATGTTCTTTACAAATTCATTGTGTCTCAGGATGTGTCGAATCCATCTTGTTCTGCTTTTCTGAATGGTGTTCCTTATGCTCATTTCCTCTTCTACTCTTCTGTACAATTCATCATTTCTTATTTTGTCCATCCATTTTATCTTCAGCATCATCCTTCAGCAACAGGTTTCGAAGGCTTCTAGTCTTTTCTGGTCGGCTTTTCTAATGGTCCATGCTTCCGATCCATACAAGGCTTCACTCCACACAAATGTTTTCACATGCTGTTTTCTGGTTTGTAGTCCTATCTTCTCTGCGCACAGCAGTTGTTTTTTTCCATGAACGCCTTCTATTTCTCGTATTTCATTCCAATCAGTCTTTCCTCTTTCATCGCTTTTCCTTCTGTCATCTCGTCTTCATTCCTAACTATGTCTAAAGTACGTTGCTCACGTTCTTCAAATACAACGCGTTCTCCAAATGCGCCCATTCCCTTCTTTTTAGTCACGCCGATGGTCTATCACGCTACCAAATATGGTGGCGGTCCGCACTCACGATTTCACGGGGTAATATGCGAGTGAAATGTCGAGGGAATATATAAATGCCTAGGTTACATTTTTATTCATCCGCACACGAACGAGTATGTAAGAAGGCTGTTACACAAAAAGGAGGGTAAGGAGGAGATTTTGAAATAGCCCTCGAGGTGGGGCAGAAATGAGCAGATGTTATATCGTGCGTAGAAATATTTTTCTCGCCAACCGTGGGGAGATCGTCCGATCCATCACAGGCGTCATGACTTATATCTGGTCTCGAGATGGGTTTTATCAGAATTTTCCTCGGTCCATAACGGTGCTACCGCGGTCTTCAAGATATGGAGAGCTGTCTCTCAATTTGCACGCCTCAGAAGCAATTTCTTTTCTTTTTGCCGTTCAGGATAAAGCTTTACCAGCCGCGTCGGAGAAGGTGGTTGATGGGTTGTAATTGGTTTAAAAACGGAGACTAAGATAATTGAAATTTACCATCTTGGCTTGAGTCTCGGATAACTCCGGCATACATGTTGGCCGTTTCCAACATACGTGTTATCGCCCTCGGTATTCAGCATGCGAGATTGTGAAAAAATGCAGTAATTTGATTTACTATCATCCAGTTTTGTACCCAATTCTTTTTAGAATAAGAATAAGTTATTCCTTTCTTCCTAAATGCAAAGCACATTCCAATTTGACAAAAATTTGGAAGCTTTTGGTTACACCAAAGATTATACACCAGTGTGGGGGTAACCGAGAATTTTGTGCAAAGGGACATAACAAAATATTTCAGTTTTAATGATATTATACCCAATTTACATAAATATTAATAATTTTCTCTCAAAAAAACAATTTCATCGACATATCGTATTCCACTATCATTGGATTGGATGTTAGCGGAGGCGACCGATAGCTGAGGTCACTTGCGCCTTAGGGGAAAGGTAAGGGAGGAAGGGTGGATGGAAACCCGGCGTCGGCATTAGCCTGCTCTAAACGAAAGGCGTCAGGGCTAAACGTTTCATCCGAAAGGCGGGAGTATTGTACTTAGGCGCAAGACGTTCAAGTACGGATAGGATTTCCTCTGAAAAACATTCTCCTTAGTAGGGCTTTGAACCCTGGCCGCACGTATGGTTAGCCAGCACTCTAGCCACCACACCAACCCGATCCCCATTCAATACCATTATGCTCAAATAGTCTTTTTTTATCTTGCTTTAAATAAGAATTAACTTTGTTTTCCATATTTACTGCCCTAGTAAGTAGATTAAAGATTTTCAGGGCAAAATAAGGAAAACTTCTCTGAAATAAATTCACATATGGCCTAGAGGATATAGCTACGTATCGAAAGCAATGGCTCTGCAGATGATGCCATGGCGAAGTGCCAGTCAAGTGCTCACTACGCAAGAAAAGTTTTTTGCGCAAAAAACCTTCATATACTAGGTCGCTAAATGCCGATTTCATTGACTCCGACAAGAGAATCTCATATTTGGGGAATGATGTGATCTGAATCACGCATCGGAATTAGCAGATTACTAGCATAAAGGTCGATAAGTTAAGAAGTGAAGATATCTCGGGCAGGCTGAGTTAACATCGTTTTCGTGGTAGGTTCCCCATTTTGTCTAGTTTATTTTACTCCTCGGAAATTTATTTTTATAGCTGCTTAAATCCAGTTGTTACGAATGTCCCACTCCATGGCATTAGTTACTCAGAGAAAGAGACAGCGCGAAGTAATAATAATGAAGTTTATTGGACCTGGGATTAGTATTGTGCAAGTATAAGACAGGCCAGTTTACAAGTGAATCTAAAAGTCAATTAACACTTAATTCAAGAGTCATATTGTATATACAGATTATAAAAAATACATGTTACTATTATAAATTTACAATATACACCTAAAATTCTTTAATTTTTAAAAAAATTATATATAATATCATTATTATTAATTAGGTATATTATAATTAATATAATTATAATTTATTATAATAATATATAATATCATAAATATAATATAATAGTAATAAAAATAATAAAATTATATAATAAATAAATAAATAAAATAAAATTTAAATTAAAAAGAAAGTTGAATAAAAATTGAGTAAAAATAGCAAACTACCAATAAAACCTACACGAGGAAGCATAAGTGTTATAAAGAGAAAATTATTGTTTAAATAAAATATAAGAATATAATTTAAGGATGTTTCGAAGGTAGGGAGCACAATAATCACAGACAAATCGGTGATGATACTTTTAGGTGATAACAACGTTTTTGTCTCAAATTCAATAGTTTCAGTCTTAACTTTGTAAACACTTTCATATTGCACAAAAAATTTGTACTTTTTACGTAGAATATTTATTGGACGACCGGTCGCATCAAACAGTCGACATATTGAGGTGCTGCACATCTAACAGTCGACATCGACAGTATACAGATAGACAGAAACCGGTCGTCCAATAAATATTTTACGTAAAACTTACAACCCTTTTGTTTTCCTCTCACGCCTACTGAGTCTATCTCTAGCATATTAAAATAATCTTAGGAGAAAAACTGACGAAAGCAAACACATCAACAAAAATATGACTTGTAGTGTAAGTGGAGAGAGTACTGAGAGCAATTCCGTATCAAGAGAGAACGTTACAGATAAATGCTCAAGATTGTATTCTGTCAATGAATATAATAGCATTCCGATATCAGTATACCTAGTAAATCAGCAATGGCATTTTGTGGTCGTGATACATTATCGGAAACATAAGACACTATTGAATCTTCTCTATAGCACTTTCAAAGAACTTATATAGTAGCAGTATCTTTTTATTCTGGTGTTTCATAATTTCATCCATAGAGGGTTGACATCCATTGAGTGCTATATATTGTTTTCTGTGAGGATTGCGTGGGATATGTGCTTGAGCCTCGCCCCGAAAATTCGAGGCTAGTTTCCCTATTCTCTATCCTTCATGTCACTCCTCTACTATCCCTTCCCATTAAGAATCTTCGTGCTCAGCTCATTCTTCAGACTTTCAACCGTGCCCTCCTCCCCAGTCCGTTCTCCAATGGACCAAGTTCCCCACCCTCCTCCGGTCATTGAGATAACACCAAACTCCCCGTTTTCCTCCTTTCTACTAGTCTCTCCTCCCTTTATCCTTTGGCTATTCCGCGTTCACCGGGACTTGCCCTGAATGCCTCCCTTACATTAGAGCTCTTCTGCCCCGCCCACAACAGTCCGACGCCGCCCCCGTACGCTAAACTTCCCCGGGGCGCGAAATGTAATATCCCCTCTAATCTCAGAAATAAAGAGAAATAAATTTTTTGTTACGAGAGTAAAAAATAATATATATATATACAGTGAGACCGCTCCCTTAGGTACTCGTTCTCATGCGCGCGATTCAGGCGTGTTTCGAAGGTGGGGCCGACTGTCTTCCACCACCCCCATCTCCCGTTTCATTTTGTAAAACCTTCCGATCCTACCTTTTATCCGAACTTCTTTCTCTCTCTCTCTCTCCCTCTCTCTCTCTCTCTCCCTCCCTCTCTCTCTCTCTCCTGTCTAGAAATACATTCATTCATTCTTTCGATGACCAACTTAAAAAAAAATGAAGTCTGCCTCCGCCCGCCCACCTTTCCATCCACCGGCCTACCCTCTTATCTTATCTCGCGATGGCCAATCTGCCACCCGCTTCTCGTTCTTTCATTGTTTTGTTGTTGATCAGTCTTGTATTTCTTTTCAAACGGGACAAAGGGTGCTGAAAATTTTGGTTTGTGCAAACATCCCTGCGGGCATTCTTTTTTTACCACTAATTCATAGTAAGATATAAAAAGATGTAAGGTTACCTTTGCTTCCGTCCAGTTTTTCTTTTGTTCTAGAGTTCAGGTGTCAACTGTCAAAGGAATCTTTTAGAAGTCTTAAACAGGAAAATTATCCCATTCATTTTTAGCTGGCAAGATATAAATTTGAGGTAATTATAGCTAAACAGCTTAATGGTTATTATCACTGATTAATGCACTGACGTGATAAAATGATAATTTTCAATAGGTTTTTAATGGAAAATATTGACTTGAAGATACGTCACATATTATGAATTATCTCGTTTCATCTTCTATAAGATTTGAAAAGAGAAATTTTCAGTCTTAGGGGTATTTATTGGGAAAAATTCATTAAGTATATCCCTGACATACCGGAAACTACTCCAAGAGAAGGATGTAGCAGGTGCTGATTACGCAATTAATGAACTTAATCCCATTGGCAGTAATGCTGATTAAAAACTTCAAATTGTAACGACATGATACGAGTAACAGTTTCGAAATAAAGTGGTATATTTCTTTTAACTGCAAGAATGTTTTGAAAATACAATGTTATGTAACATATCTTGATTGGATCCTTCTGGATAAATGTGAAGTTTGTACCTTTTCAGAATTGTTACATTTCTCCAGCACCTTTTTATTGCTCAGTCATTGCGCCCAGACATAGGCATTGAAGTTATTTTTATTCCAAATCAATTGTAATTAACGATTAAATATACAGTAATTTGCTTCTTTAGCTTCTCTGTGTGTCCACGCTCTCGTCAGGCCATAGGCGCTGAGACAAATTGCGTATATTTCTATTTAATGGGGGCTTGAAGAGCTCAAGTTTAATTTTCACCCATATCCGAGAATACTGCTACATCATGCATTCGAATTTATAATATGATTTCCATTATAAATGGCGCTTAATTAAGATAGATAACGGTATTTCCGCTTCCCTTGAAGTAATGGGATTGCTGTTTTTCTCTTAACCGGTCGCTTGTCCTTCGTTTTAAGCACTCTCTGGAGGTAACTGCGCATTGAATGCTATTTGTTGAACCTTCGTCTCTCTCTCGTTCTCTCAGAAAGAAGGAATTCCCTCTGGAAAACGAGAACTTTTTTGAAAAGGTTGAAATGGCAAAGCCTGGTGGAGAAGAATGAGAAATAAAATCGAATTGTTTACGAACTTAGCAAGAATGGAGTCAAAATGTTGTGTCGTAGAGCTTTCGCGATGAGGGAGGATATCCGGAGGGCTTTTTGAGATTGGAAAACAAGGGAGCATTTCGTTCATGCGTTCACCAGTTGGGTAAATGGATTGAAAAAACATCGCCACGGGCTGGATAACTGTTGATTGATTGGAGATCATAAGTTACGCCCTGCCAAATTAGACACCATTTCTCGCTTCACCTCGTTGACTTTGCCTATTTTAATGTTCCTTTCACGAACAAGGGTTCTGGGATTTGAGCACGGTATTTGAAGCCGTAAAGCGATATAAATCCCGCGCAGTTAGTCGAAAATTTCAAGGCTAGAAATATCAATACAATTATTATTTGGGTTGGTTACGGTGCATGCGATTCCTTCCATTTTTTCCAGGATTGCGAATCTATTTGCGGTGGATAATCATCTGCAGTTTGACCCGAGATGAAAATGAAATTTAGGGATCAAAGGGGATTATTCTCGGTCAAATCATTAGATATCCATGTTTAGCGTAATGAGACAAAACCATTCTGAGAGAAAATGACTTCGAGGCAATCACTTTATTTGCGTCAATATAGAGAACAAAAATCGTCAAAGAAGGCAAATAGACATATATAAAGCTTTTAGCATCATTTATTCATTCTTCTCTTTGGTCAGAAATTATTTCATCTTCAATAATTTTTAAAACTCTCATATGATGATATCACTCATTAATATGCGAATCTACTCTCGTAGCAGTTGAAGATACTAAAACATAAGTCAGCTTTAGGTGTGAATAATCTTCCTTGATGTGTAACTATCATACCCCGTTAGTCTTATATTGGTTGAACTTCGCTATCACCTGTCAGACTTGCATCCAGTCCAGATATTTCAGTCAGTAGTGTTCAGCTGCACGTAGGGTATGCATTTCGTGTTTCCTTGCGTTTTCCGTCCAATTTCCTATTCTCCTCTTAGCATTCTTCCACCTTAACGTCGGAATCTAGTTACTTGATAAAGAAGAGCGGCAAAATACACATCATTTCGCAAAGTTTGGCGATCAAAGCTTAAATTACGATGGCTATTCTGTTAAGCTGCGGGTAGTGATGGGAATTTTCGGTCTTCCATTATCTCTCGGCGAAGTGGGCCAAAAATTACAGTCTATACCTCAAGTCTGATTTTAAGAGCGTATTTTTCCAGCCTAGGCCATATGTCGGAAGTGATCCGTAAAGTGCTTTCGCTTAATCGAGCGTTATACATGATCCTTTGGAAGCAACTAAGGTGTCAATTTTGCCTCACTTCAGTTTGGTGAGAGAAGCGTACCTCTATCTGGATTCTGTTTGTCCATGAGTGGTGTTAGTTTACGCACTGTATCGTTGTTCAAGAAAGTAGCACTAAGGACTTACTTTTTTATTTATTCGACTTTGGGCCCAGTTTTCTAAGAAGAAGGTAACTTTGGCTTACACCATTCTTGCTGTCAGCGACTCAATAATTATATTTTATGGAATAATAATTGGTTGGACATTCCTGAAATTTCTCATTTTCATCAGGGACTGCCGCAGATACAGTTCGAGCTTCGACCTGTAAGAACCGTCAGGGTAGCTCGACGCGATGCTTTATCGAGTTACTGTACAGTCACTTCAAAAAGTATCGCGACACACTACGCTTGAGGTTCGTATAGATCGGTTATAGCTTCTCGCGATACTTTTTGAAGTGACTGTACATACCTATAGGTATCGGGACGCAGTTCTTCGGAGAGGAAGAGAGTCGGAACTAATAAGTCCTTGGCTCCACCCTCCGGGCTCCCACCTCGTAAGAGGTAGAGAGGGGGGAAAGGGAGGGAGGAGGAGGAAGAGGTCGAGAGAGGGGGAAGAACGGAAGGTCTTGCGCTCGGGAGAAAAAGAGTGGCGGGGGAAGGAGGAGAAGAAGAAGAACTATATGGAGTAAGACGACGACAACTCACCTCTCCCCGTGCCACTCTAGCGACCAAGAACGGCATTAGGTTACGGAGGGACGACCACGATGCGATTGTGCCTTGTTTCGTGGGCGGTCTTCAAGGCGGAACGCAGAAACTAGTCGGAAAGACGCCGGGAAGGGGAGGGAGAAAGGGGAGGCTGTTGCGGGGAGGGGGATGGTTTAAGGTGTTGTTATTCTGGTGGGGGAGGAGGGAAGGTGGATGAGACTCAGGGTGAGAGAGAGATGGAGGGCGTGGGGGAAGGGAGGCGGGGAATGAGAGGGCACGCGACTGAAGAGCCAACCTAAGCCGGTTGTTTTTCCCTTAGCCGTCCATCTTTGCAAAAAAATAATGCCCCGTTCTTTCTACTATCATAGGTACGATGATCCATACGGCGGTAGGCTGAATTCGCGAAGTGAATGCACGTTCGTATCATGGTAATCCATTGTTCCTACCGCTATTATTTGTTTTTAATTTGTTCCTAACTAAGTTGTAGCGCTAGTACCGAATGCAGGAAGAAAAAGTTTTGACGCATCGATTGCTTCATAAATACTGCGTAGTTCGTATGTTTTCTCTAATATATTTAAGAATAAAACTGATTCCTTACCGCTTGACTCTCGATAGAATAATAAATAAAACATGGGAGAGGTAAACTATGTTTTGAAGGCGGAAAACCGCTTTTGATACAGTGTACCAAAACTTAATCACTCTTACATACATTAACTTTAATTAACTTAAAATATTAAATAAATATTAATTTTAAATTATTACAAGTATTAAGTTAAAAATACGAAGCTTTTAGCTTCTGCTAGTATCCTCTTCTAGCTGCTTCTAATCTTTTAGATGTGGGTATACTTTTGTGAAAAGTGTGTCTAATACTAGTTTCCATCACTCGCACACACCATATACCTTGGTTGATGCCCTGGTCTTTTTCATGATCTATCACAAAATACTTTGTCTGTGGCTCCCTCCCCAGACAGCCCAATCCATCGGTCCTGAATACAACCCTTTCTCTATCGCCCTCTCCGTCGTATTAAGCGCCACAGTGAACTCCTTGGAAGTCTTAAATGTCTCTCTCCGTCTTGGCGTGGCTTCCAATTAGTGAAAGCACTCTTTATTACCTAACTCTGTTCCTATACACCACCTTCGTCGTCTTATGTATTCTCAACTCTTGTCCCCGCAATGCGTTCGACCCGCTCATTTCACCTCCGAGGTGGAGGGGTGGGCTGAGAACGGGTGCTTGAAGCACCGAATTTAATGTCCTCACCCCTTTTCCCCCATTATTCGCTTTCCACCCCCCCCCCCCCCAGCCTTTCTGTCCCCTTGTGCCCCACCCTCCCCAAACACCACGGCTTCGCTCGTAATAAAACGTACACCCACCCATCCCGCTTCGATCCGTGTATAAACATAAGTCTACTCCCCCCCTGACTGTTCTCCCACCCCACGTTTCACTCGTACCGCCTCCCCCGCTACGTCTAACAATTAAGTTCGGACGACCAATCAGAGTGCGCGACGTTGCTTAAACGGGGATGGTAGAGGAGGGGGGGAAGGGAAGGAGAGAGAGAGAGAAAGAGACGTCGCCATTTGCGTGACCTTTATTTGTTTCCGAGTTTTGCCATTACTTTTTTTTCCAGTCCTCCGCGAGATGGAGCAGGAACGGTGGCGCCGCAAGCGGAGCGTGTTAGAAATATTGGTCGAATACGGAATCGCGGAGCGAGTTGGCGGGGGTTGGGAGGGGAGGGGCATTTAACAGCGGTCGAATGGAGGGGTGGCTGGAAAAGGCTTAGCCGAGCCTTATATATGTATAAATATATGTACATATATGTATACTCACGCATTTGATCCTACACAAATAAAGGAAAAGATTCATTACGTGTGCATGGGGAAGGACGCGGCGTTGTTTAAACAGCGTTCCACCGAAGAGCGAAAGCATTAGAGCGGTGATTAACGGGTTGAACAGCGAGCACTCTCTTGTGTCGCGTTGCTTCCACGGCCGAATCCAGGCAACTCATTCCTGTCCCTCCTAAAGGGCCAAAAGTAATGTGAAACTGCTCGTCGTGCGTCCGATATCCATTTCATTTTTTTAATTATCATAACCCGTTCTCCTTTTATCCAAAAATAGCGCATTAGTCTTATTCCGTGCCTTCTGTTCGCGAGTGAAAAACAATTACACTTACCAATTGGCGTCTCTCTTCATCCAAAACTCGACGGTATTTTTGGGGGAAAGCATTTCATGGTCGAGGAAGAAATAAACGCAATTTCAATTACAACCTTTTGTTAAGTCCATACTCGTTTTCTATGCACCCCTATACACTTACGTCATCAATGTCACAGTTGTTTTTCCTTATATCCACCGCATTTTTCGGTTTTATTTTAGGGTTTACATTAATTTGAAGTTTTTTAAGCAACTGAGTTCCTTGCAAATTTCCAGATTAATTGTTCATTCATCGCTTTCCTTTGATGAAAATTTAAAATTTTTGCATTTGTCTCATTCTGCGCCTTCTGTTAGCGAGTTTAAAACATTTTCTCTCCCCAATTGGCGTATCTCTTCATCCAAAACTCGACGGTAGTTTTGGGGGAAAATTATTAAGTATTTCATGGGCGAGGTCGAGGTTTTTGGGTTCATATTAATTTGAAGGTGTTATTAGCGACTGATTTTATTGCAATTTTCTTGCAGTTTTCCATAATACTTATTCATCTACGACTTTCCTTAGAAGAACTTTCAATTTTCATAATATCGTAAATATTTTCGGAAATTGAGAGTTATTAAATTTTGTCTACCCACCAAGTTTAGTTCTTAGCACAGCACCACAAACCAAAAGCAAGCATATTCCTAACCAATTCTGATTTTACTGTGCATATGCCCTATAATTTCTTTTTTCTGATAACTATTTTCACTGGCTATCATACTTCACACCTTCAAATATCCTTAGAGATCGGGATTGTGGTGGGAATAATGAGTATAGGCTCCCCGACCCGAGGGCATGAGGTTGAATCCTGGCAGTAAAAGAATTTGATTCATCTCCTCATTTAGGACGTGCTCAATTTTCTAGTTTTACAATTGCGGAATGAATGCATGTATTGTTTATTTGACCAAAAAAAATAATCAATGACCACATAAACACTTCGAGCAAATTGAGCTTATTTTACTCTTAGAAATCTCAAAATATCCGAGTCAAGCAACGCTCAAGAGGGTAACTTACATTACACTTACAAGAGTTACCGTGTACCTACCCCCTGGCATAAATGCAAAACATTAGTCTGATACAGAATGAGGTAAAACCTTTTGACTAGAAATTGAAAAATAAAAGATTTTCTGTTAAAATATTGAAAAAAATGAAAATAACATGAAATCAAGCCTTTCAGGTGTAACCTTGTGGAAGACCATTATTTAATAAATATTGACAATACCTACTATGTTTAAATCCACAGCGTTTTTTATTGGTACAATTAGTTTCAACGCTACGGCGACTACATGAATATGACACAGCAGCTTTGAAACTGCTTGTACCAGTAAAGAAATCTGTGGATTTAAAAATAGTTTATATTTTCATTACCTATTGAAAATAACATCTATTAATAAGACGTGTAGAGTACTGATAAAAAGTTAAAACTAGAGAGATGAGACGCAAGATTAATATGAAGTGAATAAATTGAACTTCTGGAAATGAGGAAATACCATCGTGAATATTACTCCTGAGAATATTGTAGTCCTTTCATCATTGTTATTTCTTGGTACATATAGTCGACCAAGTTTATTTTCTGAAAACTAATTACTGCTGCAATGTTTCATTGAGATTTCCAATTTACGAGTTTCCTCCTCATTCTTACTAGCTCTAGATGGGAACTTACATTAAACTGACATGAGTCATCCTTTACCCCCTGACATTGATAAAAAATTGGTCTGATAAAGCATATGAAAATCCTTTTGACAGTTTTAAAGCTAGAAATTGATAAAGTGGAAACTTTTCTGTTATATCGTTGACAAAAAATGAAAATGACACCTTTTAATGAGACGTATAGAGTACTGATAAAAAATTAAAACTAGAGAGATGAGGCGCAAGCTTAATGTGAAGTGAATTGATCGAACTTCTGGAAATTAGTGGATACTATTGCGAATATTACCTACTTCCGAGAATATTGTTGTCTGCAGAACAAAGAGGATAGCGAATTACGGAAAAGGGGTACTATGGAAGAATGATGAGGACCAAATGGACGGGTAGAAGCAACAGCAAAGAAGTCTCGCAAAGGACTAGGAAGATTATTACCTATGAAAAATTCTACCATGATTATCACTCCTGAGAGTATTGTTGTCATGTATGATTTTACACTTGCCTTGAGAATGGGTGACGAGTCGGAACCCGAAACGTCGGCTGTCTATAAAAATCTTACCCGGTGGCGAGCCCGAGAAATTTACACTAGTATTGTTGTCCTTTCATAAATATATTACTTCTTGGAACCAATAGTCGACCAAGTTTGTTTTGGAAAAAAATACTGCTGCAACGTTTCATTAAGATTTTTTTAATTTATGGGTTTCCTCCTGATTTTCATATACATTCTCAGTTACTTACGTGAGGGTTGAGCCCAGAAACACCTTTCAGCCCGAAGAAGAGTCGCCGTGAATCACGGGGAACAACTACGGCTCGGCCATGTCGACGGCTAAGGCGAAGTGTGGGAATTTCTTAAAGGGGGCGGGGGGGGGGGGGGCGTGGGAGAGGAGTGGACGGGGGAGTCGCGATGGTGGGCGTGGATAGGGTACGTGGAAGCGGTGGCAAGGTCAAAAAAAAATAAGCGCGCGGTGTCGCTTGAGGACTTATTTCGAGGGTACTGGAGGCAAAGTGAGGGGAGGGAAGGGAAAGGGGGAGGGGGGGCAAAGGGATATACGCGAGGAGTGTGGGGGGAGGAGGGGAGGGTAAGACAATGAAGTGGGAAGAGTGCTTCGGCCGGTTCGCGAGGAGGAGCGGATAAAACGAGACCCGAGATTGAGAGTGGCAGCCTCATTACAATGGACACGTGAGAATAGGGGCCATCCGACATTGTTGTGTGCGTGGATTGTTGGGTGGGGTGGGGGGCGCTCGTGGGTAGGGGGGAGCGGGAGACTGCTTTCCCTCTTCTTTCCCTGCCTAATCACACGAAGTCGGACGGAGTTGGGGGGGGGAGTTTTGTGGGTGGTTGTGTAATGGTCGGGCCTCCACCTCCGCCAAGTATCTTATTTTTTTATGCGTCGTGCCCTCCTAAAGGTTTTTTTTTATTCTCCCACAAGGAGATGGACTTCTCCCACGGGACTTGAGGTTCCCAGCGGCGGCGAAAACGAGAGTTAAATGTCTTTTTACGAGTCCGGGAGCTCAGGAGGAGAAGGAGGTGAGGTTGAAGGTTTTGTTGGGACGGTGGGAATTATTCCCTCCTACTACTACGTTTTTTTTTCGTTCTTCGAGGAGGTTTGGGTGTGTTTTATAAGACGGGGGTGGTGTGGGCCGCATTAAAAAAATGTATAATCTTCAAGGGAGGGTTATGTGGAGTGGAGGCTTCTTATGTGGTGGCCTTGAGCTGCGTGTGTGAGTGCTTGCCACGAATTAGGTGAATGGCTCCCACTAATTGTCTTCTTCTCTTCTCCGCGTTGCATTCTGGGGCACGACCGCCACCGCCGCCGAGGACGAAGGTTAAAATGAAAAGCAGGGGAGGGATTTCTTTAAGATATTCATCAAATGAATGGGAGGAGAGGTGTAGTGGTTCCCGAGGAGAGGAGTTTATGATCTCCCACGGGTGGGCGGTGTTCGTGTTGTGTTTTTTTTTATTTCACCAGGAGGGGCGTGTGAGAAAGAGGACTTTTTTTTAGGACACCTGTTTCCACTTTAATCTTCGTTCTGTATAATTTTTGTGATTCAGGAATTTATATAACCCTGATGATATGCGCGTAAGAGCTTAATTTTTTAGACAATTTATTTTCGGTGATATTATCTTCACAAAAATTCAAGAGTTTGAATCATTTTATTTTGCTCGTCTCCGTAAGATAAGTCTAGAAAAAAAATTAGGGGAGAGCAATTGTTTTCTTCTGAATTGAATAGAGCAATCGTGATTTGATCGATGGTTAAGCCTTTAATCATGTAATTTCCCTCTCCCCATTAAGCTTCTGAGGCATGAACTGAGATAACTCTCATGGCGACGGAGGCGATTGCAAATCCCATCTTGTTGAAACTTTTGCAACTCGGCATTGACCCAATAGCATCCTTCCCAGGCACCCCCAAAAGAAGTAGAATGGAACTGAGAGACCTTGTGTTCGCGTGCATAGACTTTTCCACTTCATTTAAGTTTGAAGTGGTTCGACAACAAAATAATTATCGCGCCCTTGCCATCGCCGCCCGCGCAAACCAAACGTTTGCATACTGCTGAGGCGTGAAATGATCTCGCCATTTCTCGACTCAGTCAAATCCGTCTCTTAATTGTCTCATTCGCTGTATTTTTTTTTACTATGACGGGGCATTTAGCTAGAATCCGTCGCTAGAAAACGGAATCGTAAGGAATTATCTTTGAATTTTAAAGAGTTCTTGTTTACCTGTTCAAACTGCATTATGTACTGATTGAGATGCCAAAAAAATACTGTGAAAACCTAACAGTAAAAACATTTTTGCATGTCAGTGAAATAATATTTCAATTTTTCATCATTATAATTACTCCTCTCGTATTTTTAATATCTTTACATGACTTGTTGACCCTCTTCATAAGCGCAAGATGTAATGTTGTCTTAAAGTTGTCGGGCAGGTATTTTTATTTTCTGTTTCTGTGGTAAGAAGTTTACAGAACTTCATCTCATGCCTAGAAAGAATTCAGGTACCTCTTGCATGGGATATTGTTACAATTAGATTGGTACGCTGGCGGGTAAAATTACTAAAAAAAATCTAGACTAAAATATTTTATTTGAATAGAAACATTAGGTCGTTTTTCTTCAGCTTTACAATCAATCAATCTTGATTCAATTACAAAGAAGTCAATTTTGTTGTGAATATACTGCTCCTAATAGGGCTGTGCACAAATTATTTCTTATCTTTACGATAGAAAGCTCTTATCGAAATCGAAATATTGATGATGAGCATTGATAATATTATATTATGCGAAATGTTATAGCTAGCTGTAAAATACTTTCGGAGGCCATGTTTAAACGCTTTGCTGAGACAAGTTTGAAGCAACGTTTATTTTGATCATGATAAAATCGATTTAATCGCTGAGGACTTCTTGGTAGTTCATATAATTTAATCTTTTGCCTAGCTTTCGGAACTCAGGCGCTATATTTCTAACATTGGCATGTCACTTATGTTGATATATTCCCAATCGAAGTGTACTTTTCTTCAAACCTTTTTGGTCATCCTCACCTGACTTCTTGTGGAACTGCACGCCTATAGCGAGTGTTTGAAAGACCCGACAGATCCTTCGTTAATAGTGTAAACAACCTTTACATTTCTGCTAATTGAGGTGACACGCATTTTTTTAGCGTGAATATTTTGTGAAGCCCTGCAATTTTTTTTTCTGGCGCAAGAAATATGTAACGCGTTTTAAACTCAACTCGGTAATTTGGCGCTAAATTTAAATTCACCGCCTTGATTTCCTTCTAAGTTTCACGACATTTTCACCGTCCAAATATCCTGATGCCAATTTAAGTCTCTAGTGTGCTCTAGTAGGACGCTGAGAGAAAAATTTTAAATAAGGTTCGGGATTGATGTTAACGGTGGATGAATCGAGGTGATCGTCCTTTTTACCGCGCATTAAGCTGAAGCGGACTCTAATCGCTCCATATATTCTCCTCAACGGAAGAGTGCGTTAGATGGACTCTTTTCTTCGTGCTCTGTTTGCTGTAGTTGAGGAGGGAAGGCTCAGTTCAGCGCCCCCAGGTACAGCCATGTCTTCCGTCCCGCTCCTCCCACTTACCACCGCCCCCCCCCCTTGGTCTCTCGATTCCTCCTTTTGCCTCACTCTTTAAGCAGCCGAGACGAATGTTGAAGAGCTCTTGAAGGACAAGTCAAAAGACGAGAGGGGATCGGGCCCCCCTTAACTATCTACCATTTTGCACTGATGCTTCTTTGAATGAAAGCACGCCAAGCTGGACAGGGTTCCCGCTTTGAAACTGTGCTTGACTGCGGGAATCACCATCACAGGTGCATTCTTAATGATGGCGCTCCTTCCGTTCTGGGTGAAAAAGACCTGGAATGCCCCTAGGATGATGGATTTCGTAGGTACTATTGGAATGAAAGTAGTTTGAGATAGGGTAAAATTATCCGTTTGGTAATACATGAATTATTATGCGCATCCAATTATTAGAACACACAAGTGTACCAATCACGCCGCTCGCATTTTGTGCGAGCAAAGTAAAAAAACGTTAAATATTCAGTGATTGGCCGGTCAAGCCGACTTTAATAATTTCCTCCACATTGCCCTATCCTAGCATACCTCATTTTCCTTCAGCTGAACTCATGCATTGCTTCACACACGCCCTCGTGTTTTCAGGGATTCTTACGCTCCTTCTCTTAGGAGATTTTGATTTCTCTCTTTATACACATAGATCTTCGATTTCTCTTCACACAAGCCCTCATGTTTTCAGAAATTTAGAATGCTCCTTCTCTCAGGACATACGATATTTCGATTAATGGTATTCTTCCTGGCAGAGTAGGTTCTGATGGTGTGTTTCTAATTTCTCATCTTAAAATCGTCTCCATCCACGTAGTTTTTATACCTTCAGAACAGCACACTTCTAACCTCTATAAAACTGTTTTTATCTGGCCTATCTTTTTACTTCCAATTCCGTGTTTACATTGATTTTTACCACTAATCACGAGTCGTAGCTGTATGTTTTAGTGATATTAATGCTCCCAACCCGTAAATGTTGCTGAAATTGCGATGCTTACACTCATTTGCTTCAGCTGAACTTATGCATTGCTTCATACACCCCCTCATGTTTTCAGGAATTCTAATGCTCCTTCTCCTAAGAAATTCCGATTGATGATATTCTTCCTGGCTGAGTAGATTATGATGGTGTATTCCTACCTTTATCATCTTAAAATCGTCTCCATCCTCGTAGTTTTTCTATCTGCCGAACAGCACACTTACAACCACGCAAATTTGTGTCTATCACGCCTGTCTTTTTACTTCTGATTCCATATTTACCTACATGTCTAACACTTATCACGAGTCTTCGCAAAATATCTTAGTGATATTAATGCTCCCAACCCGTAAATGTTGCTGAAATTGCGATGCTTACGGAAATGCCTCTTTATGACGTTGTATTTCTGAGCGCGCGTCTGAGTACAGGATGCATCTCACCGAAAAAGAAGAGAACTTTGTGCTCTAATTCTCTCGATAAATCCGGATTCGGTCCCGTGCAATTTTTCATTTAACTCGACGCGAAAAATCTACTGAGGTTGTATTTTTAAAATCCGATCGACATAGAGAAATGCTAAAAATGCTCTTTCATGCATTTTTGGAAGGCCATTTGGAACGAGAGCGCGAGCATAAAATCTGTCGAAAATATATAATTTTTGCGGCCTTTATCCCGTTACCGCGTGCCCATTAAAAAAATATAAATAAGCCAGTTGAGTCCAATTCATTGGTCCGTGAATGAAACGTTGTCACGGGCCAAGGGAAAACTTATTTGCAATTAAGCCGATCGCGTCGCCGAAGTTTCCGGTCATAAATTATAACGCAAGGCCTCTCCTTTTTTTTAATGATGCTTGTGTAATTTCGGTCGCCCGATTATTATACACTGCTGGTGTTAGCCTACGTCGCGGACTCGCGCTAGAGATCACCCATTTTTCCAAGCTACTGGGATTGGCGGCGTCGGAGGAAAAAATATAAGCAGAGCTTGCATTTCAAAACGTCGCCGAGTTAGTGAGTGTGCTGGGCGTCGAGAAGCACGCGAAGATAGACACATTCCGTTTTCGCCCGGGGATATTATGGAAATCCGACTCCACACCTCGCTGGGAGAACGAACACGCTCGCGCGCGCGCGGTCGGAATATGAAAGAAGTTGTGGCAGACGATGATCTCTTTTTTTTTCGAGACCGGAGAGGTTTTTCGAGTGAGGACGGGAGGAGGGAGGGAGGGGGGTTCAGAAGTGGTGGAAGATGAGTGAATGAATCAGGGATGTGTAACGAAATGAAACGAAAATAAAAAGGAGCGATCCTCGTACGGTTTTGTGACAGCGACACTTTCGATGCAACCGAATTGATTTGGGGGAAAGAAGGCAAACGGGGAAGTGCATGGTATGATGGGCGAGGAAACAAATCCTCTGAATGGGATCAGGAGGAGGTAAAGCAATTGGCTGTAGCGGGTAATGATTGGATGAGGAGATGTGGGATAAAGTTGAGAGAGAGGAATAAGTAAGAGAATAGATTTTACGAGCGGTCATTCATTCACTGGTTGTTTAATCCTAAGAATGGTTGGCTGAAGCCCTCTGCCCTTCCCTATCCAATGATAGTTCCCTTACCTCCTGGTATCTCTTTCTATATATTTTCCTCTTTATTCAGTCCGTGAACTCATTCCCGAGTCTTACTCCGGGGACTTTTCCTCTATTTTACCCTCAATTATGTTCTTCACAAATCCATTGTGTCTCAGGCTGTTTCCAACCCATCTTGTTCTTCTTTTATGTATGGAGTTCGACGTGGTCCTTTCCTCTTCTACTCTTCTGTACAATACATCATTTCTTTTTTTTTCCGTCCATTTTATCTTCAGCATCCTCCTCCAGCTGTAGGTATCGAGGCCTTCTAGTATTTCCTGGTCCACTTTTCCAATGGTCCATGCTTCCGATCGGTAGAGTGCCACGCTCCACTCGAATGTTTTCACATACTGTTTCTTGGTTTGTAGTCTTATCTTATTTGAGCACAGAAATTGTCATTTTCCCATGAACGTCTTCCTAGCTCGGGCTATTCTCCTATGATCGGTGTGAAAAGAAAAAGTCAACGATATGTAATGAGATGGTGAATGTAATATTGGTAGATGTGGTCCATGTACTTAAATATTGAATTCTTAGCTCATAAGTTAATAGTAGAGAGTGGTCATCGTCATCCAAAATTACATTTCTCTGAATATATTTTCTAATTGCATTTTCGTTTTTTTACAGGTGAGTCGAGTATTTTGAAGGTGAATGAATGGTTTCTGCAGCTGTAAGTACTGATTTGGGCTATAACAGGCAGCCACATTATACATGATTAAACAGAATAAAGTTAGAACGGTAAAACGTGCTGAGATGAAGGATGAGGCATATATTGTAGATATATACATGGGCAGGTTCGTCGTTGGTTGAGGGTCTACAACTGTATAATGCTGTGGATTTGTTCTCACTTCCATTTTAACGTAACTTAACCACAACACTACTCAATAATAATAATAAGGGAGGAAATCAACAGCTGGAGGTAATTATAGGGCCTTGTAGAGTACAGTGGCTGGGAAATATGGTGTTAGTGCCGTCCGAAAGGTGATCAGTTAAGTTGGAGCATCTCCTGAAAAATCGACCAATCATTGTTGGAATAGCTCAATGAATGAATGGTCGTCTGAGGCGACTTCCCGAGAGTCGAGTTGTAAAATTATCGATAACGGGTCGAACGAAGAGGTTTTGTTGATATGCAAGGCTCTTTCAGTGCAGTCCTGAGTGAGATAAGGGCAAGGATGTTCGGGGACTTCCTGAGGAGCGAAACGGCGAAGACGCGTGGGGAGTGGAAGGTAGCGCATGAGACGGCTATTATCATTGGCGTCATCATTTCCTGGCCTGATTCCACGCTGAATTACTGTCGAGACGGCTCGCGTCGAATCTGACGTTCCTTTCCCCTCTTTACGATTTCCTTCCCCTCTATAACATTATTATTCGCCCGCCACATTTCCCCATCCATCAGTAGTCATCAATCCGAAGATTGGCTGGCTGTAACTCTTGATCCTCCTTTCTTCTTATCGTTTGAATAAATCATTATTTTTCATTTTTTAGTCTCACTCTTTGCCTGATGTATTTCATCTTTGATCATCCTCAGGAATTTCTGTTCTTCGTTTCTCAATAATTTATTGTCTTATGGGCAGTTTCAGGAACGACACATACGCTTTCTAAGTGTTATGGGACCCATAACCCATGGCAAAAATTCAATAAGTGATGCAGAAACATTCGATAAATTTATTGGTTTCATAACCTACGGCATGAAGTTCCATAAGGAGCCAAGATGGCGGATGCGCAATGGACCGCTTGGAGACTAAATTACTTGATAAAAGAGTTGTTTTAAGAGAAATGACCAGTTAATTTACTCTTACAAAGAAATGATAGATAATTGCATGATACACATTGATTCTTAAAGTAAAACTCAGTCTGGAAGCAGTTTTAACCTCCATGTAGAGTAGATTATGGTTGTCACGTTTTCCCACACGTTGCTCCGAGTACCCTTGTGTCATAAATGATTTTCTCGGATGTATGCTAATGCAAAATCTCTGTACGAGATTCGAACCTAGGATTGAAATCCAGTCATTAGCCACACCACACCTCCCAGATCTCCCCTTGAAAAATTCTGCGTGATCCAGTTTTGCAGTCCAAGTGCTGTCGGGGCTTAAAAAGTCTTTCCTTCTGATTTCCCATTTCCTCGCTGCACTCTCACATATTCCATCCTCCGCGGCGGCGTTGCCCTCCTTTGCTATCTTTTACTTACCCCACATCCTCCACCGACGCATCCCTTTCCCGCTCCGAAACGGAATATTATATATTTTACATTCTTTTTCATGTTCGAGGCGTAAGAGGAGGATGAAAAGCTTTCCATCCGTTCCTCCCTATGCCCCTCCCCCATTAAGCATCCGATGATTGCACAGCGGAGGAAAATAAAACATAAAAAAGAAACGTAGAACCTGTCCCTTCAATGCCATCCATCGGAGTGCCCCAGAGGTGGGGTATGACTTAATTGACTTCCTCTCATTCCGTCACTTCCTTCCCCTCCCTCTCTCCTTCTCTCTCTTTCCCCTCCCCTCCAAGCCTCCACTCCCCCACCTCCCGGTCCTCTTCCTCATTACCCATCACTCTGCTTTGCGCCGCGTTCCTCTCTTGTCTTTTGTTTAATTTCCTACTTCCCGTGCTCACCTACCGACCGTCTTGTCTCCGTTTTGTTTTGTTTTGCTCCACATTCTCCCCCGCCCATTCTTCTTCTTTTGCTTTCCCCTCATCTATCAATCCATTGCCTTCTTTCCCTCCTTTAGCCATTTCTGTTGCATAATTCAACGCGTTTGAGAAGCAATAGAGACTGACTTGCGACTCGCGAGCCGTAATTGACAGTGCGTAATTTATAACTTCGGCACGTGTCCGTTGGAATGCATTGAATCTGAAGTACATAAATATATTGACTGTATTGATAGTATTGTAGATATTCTCGTTCGTTAAGCACCCTGTGCAGTTTTGTGGGTGGAACAGTAGATTTTAGGCTGCCAATTGCTTGTGGGGTAATAAATTGCCTACTACCTAGCCATTATTGCATGTGCCAGGTAATTATCAATCTGTTGCTCTTAAAACCCGCGGTGAACATGTGTTTTAAACTACCTGTAGTATTCTTTATTGTGTGAAGTTTTATTGGACCTTTCCGTTTCTGATCAATGAATTTTTATTTTACTGAGTTTCAATTGCACTATTCAGCTCATTATACTAGCGGTTAAGATAAAATGACAGTGATTATTTTCATGTTGCCTCAAAAGGGATAATTTTACTCATAAAAAACTTCTGAGAACATTACTTTCACGTAGCAATTTCGAAGTTAAGATGAATTGCTGGCCCGTGCCATCTTGACTGTATTTATTAGAGTCACTTAAAGGTATTATATTTGTCTGAAACCGCATACACAGATGTTTCGCAACAGTGGACAGACGGAAGATTTTCTCTCGTCGTAAGTTTTATTGGGAGAGTCGGCTCAACATTTGCTCGGCCACTTAAGCAAGTTAAAATTATTTAACTGCATAATCGATTCAGTAAATGATTGCCCTCAAGTCAACTGCAATAAAGTAAATAAGTGCATCATGTTGGTTGGTTGGTTTTTGAGCTGCAACCCTAAGCTGAGGTCCTTCGTGACATTGATGACAGGTGGTTCGGTGAGGGGAGGTGGGAGGTTGAAGAAGAACAGAGTGAAACCCGGCGTCTTTATTAGTTTCCTCGTAGCAGAAGTCTGCAAGTAGATCACAGTTAAATGCCCCATTCGACGGACGCAGCTCTTCATTTGAAGAGCCCTTCGCAAGGCACTCGAGTTGTGATGGATAATCCACGAAAAAATCTCCACTATTGCCTTTGGAAATCGCGTCTCAAGGGACATGTTCATTCATTACTACTTGAACGGAATGGATCTCAATATATAAAGACATGAGTGTGCTGTTGTGTGTATGGATGTGTATATTATTCAGTACGTCTCTAGTAGTTGTCCTCCTATGGGGTAATAAATCTTATGTTAACGCAAGGCATTACTTTTCAACTTGAAAGACATATTTAATTGGTACCTCCAGACAAAAAAATGGCTTTCGAGGACCAGGAAACTTATACATGTCTTTCTCTACAATGTGTATACTATAGCATAGTATTTTCCGTCCCCATTGTGAGCTCGCGCTTGAAATTACAAAAGAATCAATACGTCTCTTGTACTTGTACTGCTGTGAAGTAATAAACCTTATGTAAACGCAAGACATTACCTTTTTACTTGAAATCCATACTTAATTGGCCTCTCGAGACAAAAACTTGGCTTTGGCGGACCAGGAAGTTAATACACGTCTTTTTCTGCAATGTGAATATTATAGCATTTTAATATCTATCTGCCTTGTGAGCTCGAGCTTGAAATTAAAAAAAAAAAGAATGACTGTTCTTGATTGAAAAAAAAGTTCTGTTTACCGTGGTGGTCCTCGATGACAGGCGGGGGTGTTAAAGAGGTGGCCTCCGCCGCGAGACGCCAAGGGAACACGGCTACCACTTGAGCGACTGCTGCTTATTCCCCGCCCTCTCGCGCGCGGGTCGTCTGCGCTCCACTTCCTCCCCTCTCTCTTAGCCTCGTATTCCTCTTTCCATTTTACGCCCCGTCATCAACGGTATCCCTCCCCATCTTCTTTATCGCCTCCCTTCTCTGCATCCCACCGCTCTTAGTTTGATGGATCCCTCATGTTCCGCCCACTTTGCATCCATCCACACCCGCAACTACGTGCAATATTCGTTCGTTCCATTTCAAGGTCGGACCCTGCACTCTCCTCTGTACGCGAAGCGAGGACTAAAAATCAGTCACGAGAGCAATGTGTAAGTCTTCTATAACATACTAGGGAAATGCTTCAGCTTTAAGGGTCTTTGGATGTATATCAACACTTGATGGCCCTCACCAGCAGAGAATAAGAGGTCACTGACGTTCACAAAGACCCTCGAAGGGGCCTCTCTCTGGTCGGAAACTCTGCCATTTGTCCGACCACTCTTGTTTGTAGTTCTCTCTTCAGTGCCTTGCTCTTGATAAGTGAATACCGCCAAGTTTCGCCACCCCAATGTATGTATTTCAATGGTTGAGATATTGATATTGATTTTTAGATTAGTATTCTATCGGTTAAAGTAGGTTTTTTTGTATGTCAGAGAATCTTCTCCTGGTTATCTAAACTTTTGAGAGCTTATCTCACTCAAGTATATCCTATTTCGCTTCAGCATACGATCTACCCTTTTTCATCCCGTCCATGAAACCTATTCCCTTTCTTCCTCTTCCCCGCTTTCCCAGCATCCTTCCCTCAGCCACACTCTTAGCAACCCATCGCCCTTTATGAGACCCTTCATCCATCTACCCAGTCTATCACGGGCTCACTCAGAAGTTTCCTTTCCTCACATACCATCTCAAGCACTTCCTCGTTAGTCTTCCTTTCTGTCCACCTAACATTCCTCATCCTTCTCCACACCCACGTCTCAAATGCCTGCAGCCTATTCTCGTCCTCTCGACCTTGCCTATGCCGGATTTCATTCAAAAGCTTCCTTTCCTCGCCCACCGTCTCAAGCACTTCCTCGTTAGTCTTCCTTTCCGTCCACCTAATCTTCTCCATCCTTCACACCCACATCTCAAATGCCCGCAGCCTATTCTCGCCTCTGAGGATCCTCGTTTCTGCCCCAGACAATTCTACGCTCCATATTAAGCTCTTCACCAGCCTCTTCTTCACATTCTTACTCAAGGTCCCCGTCATCAGCTCCCATCTATTACTAAACGCCTCCTTAGCTAGCGCTAGTCTCTTCCGTGTGTCTTTGCTACTATGTTCGTTTTATTCACTTTTTCATAAGCACTTCCTCTTTAGTCTTCCTGATATTCGCGACTTCCATATCATTATTCCGGGTCCAAATCTCTTGCGACTTGCGCGAGATGTGGTTTTAACAAGAGTGAAGTCAGCGAATACATTTGTCTTTCGTCGACTCATGCGTTTGCTTCATCTTCTATTCTCTCCTCTTCTAACCCGTATTTTTCCCATCACTTTCTAATTGTGTAACCCATTTGAATGTCCGTTCTTCTGGCTTCACCTTCTCATTTTCACGTTTTATCGTTTCCGCGACAACCCCCTTCTAGTCCAGTTGCTTGATTCCAAAGCTTGGAGAAAATAAAAGAATGAAAGGAGTTCCCTCAGGCGAGTTGGCGGGTATGAAACACTTTTAGTGTCGTGCTTGAAGCCGATAAAAATCGAACGAGAGGCTTCGGTCGTAACTGAAAAGCATTTCGATGTTTCAGCGGAGGAAGTAGAAGATGCGGTACAAAAATGAAACAATTTATTTTCTATAGCTAATCGGGATATAATTGGTGTTTATGATCCAATAGTTTTTTTAAATTACAAATGCTGCATCAATTTATGTGCATATTATCAGACTGCAACTTTTTGATTTTCTGAGGTGGTTGCCGGCAAATACTTTTCAGCACTATGATCATGGATTAGTGAATCTCTGCGTGAATTTCTTCTTTTTCAGCGATTTACTTGTAATAAACTATAACCGTTCATTCTACACTTAAATTTTACCATGGAAAGTATGAAAATACGGTCTTCTTGCTTGTGAAATCAAAGAAAGCGATGCTTGACATGGCTCGTATTTGAAGGAGCCGTGACTGCTCTGACTCTTTATTTTTGTATCAAATGTAGGTCATTTGACTTCGGGCATATAAAATTTGACCAGACCCATCTTCAATTGTAGTGCGCCATAACGTGAAAAGAGAATCCGATGACTGAGAATTCGGTCCATTAAGAGTCCAGTTGTCCATCTTGCAAGAGAATGCCATTCAATTATAATCACTTTTAAATGCGCCGAAATAAACTGTTAGTAAGCACTGAAACTCATACGTCTAACATCCTGTCGTTTTCATTGGCTTTTTGGCTACTTTTTGGGTCACCTAATGTTAAGGTCATTTACGCGATTGAGGATGGAGGGGTATGATATTATATGAATAATTAGGAATATTGTAAGGGTGGAGAGAAATCCGGCGTCAGTGTTAGTCAACTCTCAGCGATAACGGGATTTTTTTCAAAGTTAAATATCGCATTGGATGAACGGTATACTTAACTTGAAGTTTTCTCCACCATGAGCCAAAGTTAGCTAAGGGATTACAACTGAAAAATCTCTACCGCTGCACGGAGTCCAACGCGGAACCTTGGGGCAGCCAGTTTTCAAAACGATCGCACCATTCCCAATTGTTTTCATATTCTATCTCAAGCCACATCTTACCAACATGCGGCTGTCATTGCAATTTAACGTCCTCATTAGGCGGAAAAAATAACACCCGTGATGGACTAGTTTTTCATATCTCCCGCGCAGGTAGCCGCACTCAATGTTATGTTACAACTTAGACTCCACCTTCCGCGACGCAAAGTAAAAGGAGAGCCGATCCACACATTATATCTATTTATAACCCTTTTCTCCCCGAACGAGGAGATTTATAGCTCCAACATCCTCTTCTTTTTCCACCCTCCCTCATACACAACTCCCTGTACTCTCCCTCAACTCCCTGCCACTACCCCCACTCCACACTACCCCCCTCTACCATTGCGTTCTCCTTCTTTCCAATGTATCGGAGTCCAAGACGCCCTACCCAGGGGCGTTGCGAGGGGAGGATGCAGTGTGGTCGGGATGGCGCTTTGTTTCATTCCATCGTAATTTTTAGTTTGAAACGTGCCTCACAGGGCCGGGAGGTGCGGAGGAGTTTTTATTAAACGCAGACGCAAAAAAACCAGGTTGGAAAAACAAAGTAATTTATTTACTAGAAAACGAAAGACAACAACGGTCGTTTAAAAATAATCCCCCCCCCCGAATTGTGACCTGGCTAAAAAAAAGGGGCAGACTCGGGATAAGAGGAGGTAGGAATTTTAGGGTATGGTATACCTTGGCTGCGGGAGGTAGCGGTGGTCTTCATAAGGTGCCGTGCGTCCGTCTCTCGGGGGCAGCTGTTATAGCCGTCGAACACTCGAAGCGAGCCTCAGCAAAGCAATGCCCGACGCTCGCGGGGCAACGATCCTATTTATACCTGGGGCCCATTTGCCACCAGGTATGATCGACCCCTCTTGACCGGGTCCCGGTCCTCAACCAAGCGCAGCTCGGGAACCGAACTCGTGGGCTGCAACGTGCCCTCGAAGCGTCATTGCTCCAGCGTCCCGCAGTTCACAACTCGACGCGCCCCTCGCTGCGTCCCTCGTCAATCCACGAACCGAGCGATCCACCGCTCCCTCAGTGTGAGGCACGGCTCAAGTTCTTAATGCTGTCGGCTTCCTGTAGTGAGCGCATTCCTCGCGGGGGGAAACCAGAATAGATTAAAACACGATAATGATACAAGAAAAGCGAAATTTGAGTATAATCTGTTTCATTTCGATTAAAATGCTGAGTTGAATGTAATTATCTCTCAAATACCATTGCAAAATTTCGGAACGTCACAGGTTAGCCAAATAAAAGTCGCTGTTTGCTTTGTTCGTTGCAAATCATACACCGCCAAGAGTGAACAGAAATCGGGAGATCTGTTTGGGAGCCCCTTGAAACTATAGGAATACAATGATGACAAAGTTGTGCTACCATATCAGGTATCAGTCATTTCCACGTAGTCACACCTGAAATCATCTAATTATTTCGATGGCTTCACGCTTGACTTTGGTTACTTGAAAATTTCTTTTTGTAAGAGTACAGGATCACACGTCAGATATTGTTTTATCCCTGAACAATTCCAATCATAGAGACAAACTGTGTCAGTAATTACGAACAAAAAGAAAGAGCGAAATGGATCCGTCTAAACACTTCTTCTTTGTGAAATAATAGTTATATTTTTCATAATTTTGTTTGATAGTTATCAAGCAAACCATCGTCATTTCCCTGTTCCAACTGACTTTCCTCTACGCTAACTATATCATGTCCGGTGCTCAAGACGTGCCCATGCGGTGGCTCGGAGGAATAAAATGTAGAGTGATCCGTCGAGTCGGCTTAGATTCGTGGAAAGAATAATTCGGAATTAAGATGGTAAATTTAGTGGTGGTGTGAATATACTGATTCGGTTGATTACTCAATCACTCTTAAAATAGACTCGTGGACCGCAAGGGTGGCAGAGGGTGAAGGGGAGGCCTTACCCTTCCTCCTCCCCGCGAGGGGAGGCGGAGGTCACCATGGGCGGGACAATATGCCCCGCTCCCCTCCCCCCCCTCGCCCCCGATAGTCCTGGCACGCGTAAAAAGGCACACGTTTTCCTCTGGCTCTTCTTCGCGGTGGTGGGGGAGGGATCATAAAAAGGCCTAACCCTCCCCCTCGCCAATGGTACCCTCAGGGGATGTTGAGGGGGTGATTGTGGAGGGGGGACCCCGCCCCATCCTGCCTCTCCTCCCTCAACCCCCTCGCGAGTGTGAAACTTCTCCCTACCCACCGCTCGCATCTCCTAATGCCCGTTCACCTCCTCCCGTCTTTTTCCGAAGACCTCCACTCCTTTCTCCCTCTCTTCCCTCCTCCTTCTCCCCCCTTAAGTTCCATCTCGTCAAACTCGTCGCGGCAGGAAGCGTGCCCGCCGATGCCTCCTCCTCCTCCTCCACCCCAACAACATCCTCCCTCCTCTTCCTTACATCCCCCACCTCTCCTACACACACACTTCCACATCTTAGAAACTCCTCCCACCTACGCATCGCCCTATTATATCTCCTATGGAATGGTTCGCGGAATGGCTGTTTCTTGACAGCTAGGCATTTCTTCTCGATTCTCCCAGCAGTTAGACCTATATGAAGCTTCGTTTCACAGTACCTCGGCAGCCTTTAATCTATATACATATATGTAAAAATAGACGTGTGTGTGTCCGTATAATTCACTTTCCAGCCACAAATACCCACCGCTGACCGTTGGTGTTTGTATGTGGTATTAGCCTCGAGTGTTCCATCGAGCACTATAGTGGTTGCGTGTCGGTAGCTGTGGTGGTGTGGGAGATGTGGAGGTTGAAAGTGGTTGATTTTGTCATTGAATGCATCAAAATGAGTGAGAATGTAGTATAATGTTCTCAAAGGTACTTGAATGAACTGGACAGAATGGATCGAAATTATTCTGGAACGTTCAAGGACCATTATGTGATGTTGGTGGGAATGGCTTGTGACACTGTATCAGGCGAAACGTGACACGCATGCATCAGTTGAATTTTAATTAATGAAAGTGTACGGATAAAAGTTAAACGTGAAAATTTGAAAAGTAGAAAGTAAAAAGTAGTCTTCCATATTACGGTCTTCTATATATTATCGAAATAACCGTACAGACGTACCAAAAAGAAACCAAATGAATCGGATTTTTTTCGGCTAGGTAATGAATAAAGAATTAAATATTTTCAGTGCCTGAAGAGGTTATTAAATAAGTTAAAAAACGATAAATATGGACGACTCCTTTCAATTCAAGTGATCATTCAAAATAATAAAAAAATTCTGCATGCTTTCTATGTTTATTAATTCAGAGCCGAGTTTTTTCCTAAGGAGCCTAACGTATTCAAATCGTCAGGAAAAGAATCATACACGCTAAACTTTATTTGTATCAGCCCTGAGAAAACATTATTAATTTATTGTATATACCTTATCTTCAATTTATCATTACAAGAAGCGATGCTAAGCACACGCTGAAATGAGTGCGGTCTGGAGCGATGCTCACTTTTGCATGCATTCATTCATACACATTTCTAATGGGGGTAGACAAATTGAAAGAATTACTCTATTCCCGTTAGCCCTATGAAACTACCTCCCTTTCAATAACTTCCTCCTCGATGCAGTATCCTTACGCATCAATTACGATTCACTTACGCTCGTGTATTGCTTCACATGCGCCCTCCCATTCTTACGACTCCTATTATTCCGCCTCTTAAGACCCTCTTCGACTACATACCCACGTGACTCTCGTGGTCTACCACTTCCTCTCACAGATTTTACTCTACTGTCGTATATCTGTTTTGCTATTCGACTCTTACCACTTCTCTCGATGTAACGTAGCCAGCGGAGGCCACGCAATTCATAAATATCCACCACCGGAGCATCTTACCCATTTTCTCTTATCACCGACTTATTCATTACCCTAATAATCCTACTTTTTCCGTCAACACTTCTCAGATACCCCACTCCCACTACGTTAATCCTACTCAAACGCTTATTCCGACATGCCTAGGTTTCACTGCCGTATAACGCTGGGAGGAGAAATTCTTAAAAATGTCTGCTAAAAATAAATCAAATGATTTCTTATAAAATCATATATTTGAGATTAAAAAACAAACAGTAGTAAAAATTCGAACCAATGCGTTATGTCGATGAAGAGGCCAACAGTAATTTCAATTGATTTGAGAAACAATTCCCGAAAATGGGAATTTTGGTAGGTTGGCGGGAATTGTAATTTTGCTCGGAATTAGCAGCCTCTTCAAACGTTTGACACCACAGTTCTAATTGAGAACTCCAGGGGATGTGTGAACGCATTTGACAATTGGTGACTTGGTCACGCACAGTGGCACTGGACAATTGTAACTCTCCCGCAAACCCCCCCTATTCCATCTCCCACCCCTCCCCGCCATCATCGAACAGTCATACCCCATGCTCCTCCGTATCTTCTTCCCCTTTCGTCCTCACACCTCTCCTTTCCAGCGATCCCTCCTCCTCCCTTCCCCCGACTCCTCTCCACCTCCAAACCTTTCTTTCTCATCCTCCACCGGACTTCGCCCGAAGGCAGCTCGTGAGTTCTCCGGTGAGCTTCCCGCAATGGTCGGACGGTGCCAACCGACCCGCTCGGGAGAGGGTTGGTTGGGTGGGGAGGAGAATTCGAAATCTTCCGACGATTGCTCTCTTTCTTCATCTACTTTTTCGATTCCTCTCTTTCTACTCTCTACTCCTGTCTATACCCTTACTACCCTCCCACAAGGTGCGGGCGTGTTCCTGCTACGGTTTGTTTGAGTTAAGGATAAAAGTCATTAATAATTTCTCTTCATTCATATGGCCTTATTGCTTCGTATATATGTTCTCGTATTGAGTGATTTGCGATGCTTAACTTTGATGATATGCACGTGTTACTGTAGTCAAAATTTTCCATTCCGAACAGCAAATATTGTCACCTACTGATAAAGGATTAGCTTCTTGTTGGGAATGGTGTACCCATTGTCAACCGTCAATAAATGCTTATCCTCTCCTCCATGATCTTCATCGGCATTGGCCAGTCTATAACCTCATCTTTCTCGACAGTGGACTGTCAGACTGACATGTGTCAACAACTTATTTAGCGTATTTGGTCCCTTAGTCTACGTACAACCGCTTATCCATATGAGACAAGTCGTCGACATCGCTTAAACCTTCGACAGAGATGAGGTATGTAGACTCCACAGTGTCAGTAAAAACTGTAGGGTAGGTAAGGAACGTTTATCGACTATTGGGCAACTCACTGAATTGTCCCCCTAGTTTTAATTCACTCATGAATGTAGTGTTTTGTGAACAGTTAACATACCTACACTAAGGGTCAGTTGGTCAGTGCCTCTTTATCATCTAATAAACGGTTAGAGTCAGTATAAGAATCTAACTTATCGCTGGTGTTAAGGGTAAGCGGAAAGAAGGCACTTATGGGAATCAATTTCGTGCCATATAATGGTGACACGTCTATCTATTTATCCACCTACTTTGCCGTCGATCTCACTCTCTCTCTTCACCACGGCCCTCCTCGTATTCATCTTCCTTGTGTTCTTCCCTTCGACCATTCTTCGGACGGAATCCAATTTCCAAACGGGAAACTCTTTTCTTCTGACTTCCTTCCCTTTGAGTCGGAGCTTCCTTCGCAGGAAATGTTCAGCGTTAATGATAAAGTAGGAGTCGTTTGCGAGAGGATAGGGGAGAGGGGAGGCAAAGGAGGGAAGAGAAGACAAGTGCCAGCACTTACGCGCACACACGTTTACTCGTTCAAAACATTCTTTCGTACGCGGTACTATAACCAGCGGAGGATAAGTAGGAATGGTTTTGCTTCCTCTCTCTCG
This sequence comes from Ceriagrion tenellum, assembly GCA_963169105.1. Taxonomy (NCBI): domain Eukaryota; kingdom Metazoa; phylum Arthropoda; class Insecta; order Odonata; family Coenagrionidae; genus Ceriagrion; species Ceriagrion tenellum. Next base: position 63,888,007 of record OY720637.1, read on the forward strand.
TCCGTCCCGTCTCTCTTTCAAGCTCTAATTTGATTAATTAACCTCGCGTATCGATTTCCCCAACAGCTTTTTTGTTGCGAGCGCTTGCTGACGATTAATTGGGATTCATCAAGATCCAAGTGGAAGGCGGACTTTTCAAAGTTCAGGGTCTCTGTTGCCCTATGTCCGCCCATGTGTTGAGAGTTCTTTTGAGAGTTTGTTTAACGATACGTGGAAGTTGTACTCGGGGCGCCGAAGGGAGTGGCAGGGTGGGTGTAATCGTATTTCAATCACTGAGCTTATTTCAAGCTCTGGCAATGGAATCTATAGTTTTTTGGATTCCAAATGGGTGTGTAACTTCCCTTTTCTGAGGCACACGAGGAGAATTAAGTCCTCGGGGTGGAAAATGCAGGTAACGGTCGGAGCAATTAGAAAAAAGGATGGAAGTGGAATGATTTTTGACGGAAATGAGATTCGCTTGCCGCTCAGCACGGGTGCAATCCCCGAGTTGAAATGGCTCGGCAATTTTCTGTTTTATTATTATGCCAATGGATAATAATTACGGCTTGAGAGTTCGTTTCCTAGGGTATTCTCTTTTCCGCAGGCATCTTTACTCCGCCAGTGTAGAGGGGCGCATTAGAGAAACAACATATAAAATATAAGTTTATCTATTGTGACTGAAAATTTTCATAAAATAACTGTCGGCATAATTGCTTACGTTCTAAGCCACCAAGAGAGGAAAAAAAGATTGAGAACAGTATCTCATGATACAGCTCTGGACATACGAGGCCAGTGGCGTATATCCGTGTTGAGAAAATGTAAGAAAACCACTCCGCAGTATTTGTGTTTCATTATTTCATTCTATGTTGTGATCAGTAGGTGCATCACCTTAACGATATATGTTTTTGTTCTTTACGTAAATTGTCTGTTGAGATAACTTATCGGGCCTATTTCTGCAAAAAGTGTGTAGTATCATCTTGAAGCCTTCTCATAGTTTAATGCTTGGTGATTACTCGTAGAAGCGTCTTTGCGGTTAGATTTAAATTTTATTATGTCCCAAGAAGTTGGTTGCGCAAGAATACCTCAATAGACCTTCGGATACACTTTGCATGGTATCTCCACAGCTACTCGCTAAACTTCAGCTAAACTCCTGCTGTGCTATGAAAGTTTATTTGTGGTGAGAACCAAGAGGCCGCATGCTTTCGTGCTGCGCCGTCTAAGGATGCCATTGAAACTTGTATAATAAGTTGCCGGCCAACACTTTCCTCGGGGCACCGGGCCCAGGGGCGTAAAGTTGCGGCAGTCGCGGATAAAAAAATCTCGTGTAACGCGAGACATGGCAAGAAAAAACGATGGGGGCGAGGGAAGAAGGAGCGATTCTGAATGCGATAGGGCTGCCTCTTCCACGGATGCCCTTAACTCCGCGCACGAGAATGTTAGCGGACGGGGTGGGTTCCCCTCGGGGTCTCTTCTGTTCTCTCCTCCACCTTGACCGCCCCTCCCCCACCTCAATCTATCCCGCTCGCCCCCACCCCTGATATTTATCTGTCCTGTCTCCTCCGAGCTTATCCTCCTCTTATAGCTCCTTGAAAAGGGTCAGAGGTTACGGTTTGAACATTGGAAGCTCGTCAAACCGAAGCGTACAATAACCTTTAGGACCCTCTTCTAGTTGAAGAATATATTTTCTTAATCCAGCTTATTTTATCAGAGTGCGATAATCTGTAATGTTCACATCGATGGGCGTTGGTAAGTAATTGCTGTATTTGGCCTACAAAATAAAAAGTTGTAATTTTAGATTTAGAATATGCTATTTGATTTAGATAATGAATGTTATCTACCGGTTAAGGTAGGTTTTATGGGAATTAGTAAAAAAATCCTCTAAATTTTCACATGTGCAGGGCCCCATTTGCTTATAATACTTCATTCTTCGTCTCTGCGTGATTTAGGTTAATGTGCATGAAAACGGTAAGACATTTACAATATTCAAAGTTATTTCCCTTTTTATAGTTACTGATATTGTTGAAATAACCTGTACATATTAACATAAAGTCTCTCATTTCACCTCGAGGAAATTTGGTCTAGACAGGAAATAGTATTGCGTCAAACCAACTTTCCCAACTCAACCAACAAGAAACCAAACAAATTCATGTATATGCGTTTTGAGAGCATTTAATGGTAATGGATTGCATGAAAAAGTACCTCAGAGCATTATTTTAGAACTGAATTCCGGTTTCAACATGACCTTATGGGCATACTTCGCAAACCGATCGATTAATCTGAATATTGAAGCTCTGTGTGAATATGTGCAAGCGTTGATTTCCTTCAACGTGGAGGGAAAGAATGTCTGATTCCATTAGGGAAATTCGTATGGAGGAAACGTCACAATCTCTAAACTTCACGCTCTAGATAAGGAGGTGGGGGAAGGCACCACTGGTTTCTCTTCGCCTCTATTAACCACGGGAGCTTGACGGAGATTCCTCCAATCCTTCCTTTGCCTCCTTGTTCCTACCTTTCTCTCGAAGCCAGACATATTTTGCTAAATCCCGCCGCAATTACGTTGGGGCCGCTTAGAGACTTGAACGCATGTAAAAGCGTGCGGACGTTCAAGTCTCCGCCTTAAGGATTCGCCACTTTTTAACGCGGGTTCATTGTCCGATAACTGGCTTCGCCCCAGGGTACTCCGGCGCTGCGAGGCTTGTATGCAAATCAGTTAACGCCCTGGCTTCTTTAATAAAAGTTTTCATATTCATGCCGTCATTATTTATTGTTGCCAAAAGGAAAAAAAACGTGGGGAATTGCGATAATGGCATAAAAACGAGAGCGTGAAAGCGCTTTGAGAGCTTTTACCTCGAAGGGCTAAAGTTATATTGGGCTTCTGGGTCACCTTTGCCGTAAAGTCTTACATTCATATTTGTTTGGAGTTTTAAGAGAATTTTTCAAATTTCTAGACTCACGTAAACGTAACTTGCGTAAATATCTGGCGATGTTGGGGAGATGATTTGATCATTTTTAGTAGACGAATAGACCAGTAATTTCTCCCTCTCTTTCTCGGAGTTTATCCTTTGAAATACAACAGAATTAATTAGAATGCTTCTCACTGTCCTTGTAACGTTCACAGTTCGCTGCATACCTTAGTAGATATTCTCCCCTTATGGGAGAAGAGAAATAACTGTAGTCACTGTGTACATCTCAATGAAACTTTTTCAAACCGCTGTCCACAAAAACATTTAGACGACCCTGGTTTCATGAATTGACCTGATGATGGCACTACATAAACGTGCTGTTAACTGAGTCAAGAATTAAATTACTTTCACTGAAATTTACGATATATCTTAATTCAATTTATTTGTCGAAGGATCATCAAACATGGAAGGTATAGGACACGTCATTTATACAGATAAATCATTTAAACTCCGTAATACACAATCAAAAGTCCTTTCTATGAGGTATTCGTTGACTGAGTAGTACAATTTTTTCAGTAGCATTTCTTTAATTTTTCACTTAAAAATGGTAATTTTTTCAGTGTCTGTGTACTTTTTTAGAGTTTATTATAAAAGCAAATCCCCATAGTTATAGGACCAATGGAAGTGTTACTCGTAATTAATTTTGACTTTCCTTCCATCAAGTTCTTTGAGTATTATCAATCGAAATTAGTCACATAAAATGAAAATTTCTGGGTGGAATAAGTTCATATTTTCAAAGATCGCAGTTCGGTGTTTATTTTCATGAAACTTAGCTCCGGTGAAGAGCTATTTTTTTGTTTCTGTTGAAAGTAAACACGTGATTACTAACCCTCGGGCAAGAGCGATCCTGCAGTGTTCTCCCGACTTCCGTGCTATTGAAAATCAAAATTGATGGTGGCTTCCAAGCTCATTAAAATGTAAGTTTTTATTGCTGCCATAAATTTTTGAACCAAAACGTATAGTTTCATTAACTTTTTCTGCTGATTGCGTCGTTGCATATTTAAATCCAGCTCCTAAGTAAATAGCATTGAACATTGGCTTGAAGTTGAATCCATTGGGGATAATTCTTAAGGCAAGATGATTGAAACATTGCCGCTTGGAAAGCATAAATTCTCGAATAGACGCCCGCCTATAGAAGTTAAGAATAATATTTTACCTAATATACTTCCTGCGTAGTAGAGAACTCTTTGGCTAAATCTCACAGAAAGCATAGGTATGTTTTTATGTTTCCTGTTTCGACTGACGCTGCTTCAGTCATATAGGAGTCGACCTTTTGAATGAGTAAGACCGGGTAAATGAATAGGTACCTGTGAGAACTTTTGCCAAGAATAACTTCATTAAATTGGATTGAAAAGTAGCGCGGTCTCAAATTCTTTTCACAAAAGTTTTATTAATTCACATTTCCCTTAACTAAAACTCGATGATCTGTACGGAGTAAATTTAGGTTATTATTACTAGGCAATCTACCTGTTAAACTGTAATGGAAGCGATTATAAATCTGAGGGGAATTTCACGTGAGCACGGCCATACCAACAAACTCCTGTCTTAGCCTTCTTCTCTCTCTTTCCCTTACCCACTTACTCAAGATCCCTCTTTCACTGTCTAAGGTGGCTCTTGCTTGACTTAGCGAGTCAAAACAAATACTAAGTTATACATTTTTATTTATACAGTTTAAAATATCTCGCTTCCGCTGATGAAATGGGTCAACTATTGATAGCCAAAATTATAGTACAAAATATGCAGATTTTTCCAAAAATGTATTTTAATGACCACATTTTTACAGCCTTATGAACCGACTGAATCGACAAGTCTTTGCTCCTCATCACGTCAGCGCCATTTGTAGGATACTACTGCATTTTAACTCCAATTACGGCAGTGATTTGCTAATAACTTTTTAAAAATAGGAGGGAAGATGCTAATATTTCATTTTCATTGAATTTCCAAAACTTTCCGGTTGTTATGAACATTTTAAATCGGAATCCTTAATGTGCTTTCTTGTTTAAATTGGCGTTTTTCTGCTGTAATCATAGTATTCTCTTTGAGAGCCCTTGATAAAATCTCCACTTTCAAGGCCAAATTACAACAAAACTAGCCGGGACATCCTATATTATTTTCATCTCATTTTATCAAACGCGCTTTAAGGATGCTATGCTATAGTTTTCAGAAAATCTGGAGTAGGTAGCCCTGAGGCCAGTGCCACCTTAAGCAACCCTCATCAGCCACCTACTCTACCTCCTCCTAAACTCTTTCAGTTTTCTTTCACAAGGGTTGCTTACGGTGGCCCTGAGGCCAGAGCCACCTTTAGCAACCCTCGGCCCCTCCTTATCTCTTCAGCCACCTTCTCTACCTCCTCCTAAACTCTCATTTTTCTTACACAAGGATTAGTTAAGGCTTGCTTTAGGTGTCACTGAAGCCACAGCCACCTTAAGCAACCCTTTGACCCTCATCACCTCTTCATTCACCTTCTCTACCGTCTCCTAAATTCTTTCAGTGTTCCCACAATACGAAACACTTCTTCTTTGGAGGCGATTGAAAATGAGGGAGGTTGACGAGCGATGGAATAGGAGTAGGGTGGGACTCTTTTCATGGTCTATTCGGAAACAAGCTCGTCAAATAATCGTTTAGAAATCGCCGAACCGCCGTCACAACAAATGAGTATGGAATGAGAGCAGCGGGGGGGGATAGAAGCGACGAATAGCATTCTAAAATTCGGCATGAATGATTAATATCGCCCTTCCATCCGTGGTCGCGCTCCGTAAAAAGAGCTATTAAAACAGGCGCACCAGAACGATCTCATCCTATTAAGAGCGCCACCCGGGGGACTCGCCTCCGTATCCGTTCCATATTCAAAGAAACGGCTTCTCGCTCGCGCTGGAGGAAGAGAGTGAGAGGAGAAACAAATCGCCGGCCTAAAAGTGTGCGGAGACATGCGTTTGTAGAAAATAAGCACTCGTCGCCCGATGCTCATCCAATCGCCCGGTCATTTGATTAAGCATTTTGTCGAGAAAAAAAGCGACTGCTACCCAAATCACGAGAGCATCTTCTCCGCAAGCATTTTTCCCCGAACCAGTCTTTGTCGCTCTCCCTCTCTCTCTCTCGGCCGTCTCCTCTGAGAGTTCTCGTCTTTCGGTAGCACCAGTCCCCGGGGCAAACACCTGCCTTTTATGTTACTCATTCCGCGCAGTCTGGCGGGGGAGATGGTCGGGAACGAAATCGCTATCTTTGGCTAAGATAGTACATGTGTGTTGTATACACATCGATTAGCGACCCCCCCGATATGTTCGTCGGCTCCGTTGCACGAGTCGAGTTCTTTATTAATTATTACGAGTGTTTTTTTTTTTTAAAGGGGATTTCTGCGAGTACGGGCGTAAATCAAATTATGTCGAGAGCGCTGAAAATTGGAATCTTTGAACAAATTGACTTTTTGCGGTCTCCGAATCCCTAGAGGTCTTATCTGATGTACGCGGTTGTCTCTGAATTGCGAACTGGAATGGAGAAACATAGACGTCCGTACTATTTATAGGAATGGAGGGAGGCAGGGTTGCAAATTACAAGAAGTAGGATTGCAAATTAGAGGAATCGTTTTTTGAGTACTGCCGCCGAGTACGAACGGTGTCCATTTTTATAGGACAATTTTCTCGCATGCAATTGGTCAAGGCCATTTAGGCCGAGCAAGCCTCTTTTTGTCTCTGTGAATGGCTGGAATCTCAGGTAATTTGTGCTTCAATTTTTCGTGAGCAGGTGATGAACTAGGTTCAGAGACTCAAGTTCGTGTTTTAACGCATTATCAACTTTAATTGACTTAACTTTAAGCTAGATAGATATGTCCGTGGATAACTTTGGTTCTTTTGGTGTACCACGTAAAGATATCCACCGCACGTGAAAATTTATTTTTGGGTTCGAAAAAAGGATTTGTGTTTTCGATTATGCATTTAATTACGACAATGTATACATCTATTTATTCTATCATGTCGTTGGCTCTTTCTATTTGTTGTTAAATTTTACACAAATCGAAACTCATCAGTACACGAAAGACAATGAATTAAACTATTTGCGTCGGCGAAATGCTCATCAACCTGCCATGGGGTTGCATTCAATATTAAACAGTCGATTTGAGTGAACTCTTTAAAATATAGTTAAAAAGGTAAGCTATCTACCGCTCTTCAATGGAAAATTTACAATACCCTTACTGAAATTTAACACAAGTAACAGTTGCAAATGCAATTTTCGAAGGTCTTTCCTTGGCAAGAACTTATCAACTCTGCTGTCAATATATTTTGAAGAGCGTCTGACTGTAAATATTGGAATTCTACTCCTGTTTTGTGAAGTGAGCAGCCATATTGATTGAAGAATACTCATTATCATCAAAATCAACAACAATCGTCAAAGAATAAAATATAAAGTCTAGAAAATTCAAAGTCCATGAACGGATTCGGCAAATTAAAGCTTAAATTGTATGGTGACAGGCTTGGCACTTTTTCAGTGTTTTATTGTTAGTCGACCGGTTTCACCTGATGATGTCATATATGCGATGAAACCGGTCGACTAAGAACAAAACACTGTGAAAAAGTGCCGAGTAATTTTGAAATGTGGTACGGAGGCTCCTGCGGTGATTTCATGAGTCCCGTTTATTCGGGTTGAACCTGACGACACTACCTGTAACGCAAACGAAACTGTTGTCCATAAAAATGAATCAACGCGGGAAAAACCCGAATAAATGTGACAAAATTTAGGAATTATTCAAAATAAAGCTTGCTTAACTTTGATTGTTTTATATAGTGTGATATTTCCTTAATCATCGCCGCATATTATGAACACTCCGCAGTGAATTCTCCCTTTGATCGCGCTGTATTTGTCGCGAGGGTATTATTTCCCGGAGAGGAAAAATTTTGAATCTGCTCGGATGCCATCGCGTTTGGCTCGGAGTTTCGATCTCGGCTGCTTCACCTGAATTCCCGACACCCGTGTAACTCCTATTCCTCTCGCTTTACGACCCTGTTGCCTTTTTTTGTCTTCCCTCTCGCTTGATGATGCCACCTGTTTTTTTTCCCTCAATCTCTCTCTCTCTCTCTCTCTCACTTAACCCGCCTGTCCCCCTCCCCTGCGTTCGTGTGTCGTCACATCCTCTCGGCGGGGCAGAGCCCCCCACTACAGCTTCCCTCAATCTCTTCCGCGGCCACCGAACGGTCCTCATGAGCCGGAGACCCGACCTCCTCCCACGTAGACTCCACCCTTCCTCATTCACCTGTCCGGACGGAAAAACTTGTGCCCCTTTCACTCAAACAAAGTACGTACCAATGAACGTATCCTATCGAGGAATGCATTCACTTTACTCCTTGCACATAAAACATTGGGAACTCGATGGGTTAGATAATATTTTAATGAATTAGCAGGAGAGTGTGGTATTTCCATTTTTTTAACTCTGCAAAAATACTGCAAAGCGTCATTGACAGGGTTTTTAATTTCGCCCTGGTTGGCTGCTGGGTTCTCCCTTTTTTAGAACAAATTATAGAGGTCCGAACATATTCATGATGGTTGGAGAGTACCTACTCGAGAAATAGTACTGATGTGAAGCCAAAAGGTTATGCTCGGGCCATACTACCGCTGTGCATGTATGAAGGTGACAAACATTATGCACTGTAGTTCATCCTGCTCAATAATATGCTACACCCTCTCTCAGCAATGGGCGAGTGAATGGCAAGCGGTTGACTTTAAACGAAATTAGGATTCCCGCATTCTTTAAATTTTTACAATTTTAGAAATGGCTTCTTCACGCAAATGATACACCTCTCAGCTTATTCTTCTGTCTGAATAAATCTTCACCAATAAATGTATTGTTCGCCATATCTTCTTCATCTTTTCTGTTTCCTCTTTGCGACATCAGCGCTTAACAAGTGAGTTATCTGGTGAGACGAGGGTGTTGTAAAACTGCGTCGTGTCGGTACGAATGAGGAAGTACGCGAGCCCTAGTATGGTCGGGGAATTGGATGCGTTATCTTGGTATTTAAGTCATCCTCTCCACCTTATTATGTTTCTTCATCGCATTTGTTGATTCATATACTTCATCAACTCTAACATCCCCTCTGAGCCAATCTCGCGGCGACTGCTACATCCTTTTTTCGGGCCGGCGCGACAGGGCAAGGGAAGGAGCCGTGCTTCCCGGCGGGGACCCGCCTGTCGCCACCGCTGCTGGGCGGGTCCTAACGGGCCAGAAATTCGATCTGGGACGGGCACGTGGTTCTTGCATCCTGCGGCGGAAGTACGATCCCGAAACATTCGTTAACTGTCAAGGCGTAGCACATATTCGAGCACGAGATCTGTGACCTTGCGGAAGCTGATATAGGCAGTTAACGTGGCTGAATGGGTTAATATTTGCTCCCGAATGGGCTTTTGAAGAGATGAAATTTAATTGTTACAGAAAGGTTCAATAATCAAGTACTTGGATGATTTTCGGTGTCTTAAGAGGAACTAGAAAATAGAAGCGACTTAAGATGTATGTATAATGGTGGGTAAATAGCTATCAATGTCCCAGAAAGTTTAAAGTTAACCTCTAGAGTAGGGAATAGAAAATTCCGGTTCTCTGAAAACCTACCAATCAATTGGTAAAACATCAAACGTATAACAAATCCGCAAGGGTGTGAAAAACTTTCAATCTCGTTACTTGTCAAAGAGCGGCACAATAATAAATGTTCATTTTTACATATTGTCGTCTGCAAATTTTCTTTTGTTACGATTTAAAAATATAAACAATACGCACGAGGCCTCTCGCAACAAAGCCGTAAAATATCACGTCGCTTCTCGTTGATGGTAACACACGGAGCATGCGTTTCAGCTTTCTAAGTCCTGTTTTGAGAAAGTAGAAATGTTTTGGTGATGATTTTTTGCAATCAATATTCCGATACGAAAATTTTAATCCATGCATAGTAATCTTTATATTTCCCCTGCAGCTACTTTCAGCTTCCCTAGCGCCATCAAATCGCGTTTCCTCTATTCCCAACTTCCGCTGCTCATCACGAAGAATTTCTAAAAATCGATCCAGGCGTCAATTCCTTCCTGTACGCATCTTTAACCCATCATTTAATCCACTTCTGGTTCCGATAAACTCTGGCTTAAGGATATTTATAACTTCCTCCGTATGTTACCTCTTAGAGAAGCTTTTAAAGCCTCTTAATGCTGAATTTCCCTGGCATGCTCGGCCGGCTCCTTCTTCCTTTGCTGGTGAATTTTATCTACTCCAGAATCTTATGATCCTGTGATTGTGCTCATAAATGTTGGCCGAAAAAACTAACACCCTTTCCTGTTGCTTACTATTTCAGATAGGCATTTTTATTGCGTGATGAAACGCAAAGGTATTTAACATCGTCTTTATTTAAAGCTGCGTTTACTTCACTAGAATTAGTACGGTGCATATCAAGTCCCTTTTTCATAAAAGCGCACTACATTTTTTCTCGATGTGCACGCTTTAACACAATATTAATAAAAAGAGTGCCTAGTTTTTCATAGAGAACTTTATTTAAGCTATCAATGGAGATTTTATATAAATTTCCCTCTGAAAACAATTTGTCAAAACTACACAGTTGCACCGTTTTAATAAAGTTATAACAGCATCTCGTGCCATGTTTTTGGCTAACACGATCATAAAAGAAAACAATACCACGTAGATAATCGTTGGAACATAATTGAATTGAATTATTTATTTTTTTAATGGTGCGTGTTGATCAGGGCGTTTCATTTTACTCATGCAAACAATTCAACTCTTCCTCGCTTAATTAAAAAGCTATGGCCGCTTGACTCTTGAAGATGGAAGATCTGATTGTGGGAAAATACTTCCCTCCATCTCTCTAGCGGCGCTTTACCAGATTTCCTCTTCGTGCCCTCCTAAGGTCTTCGTCATCTCACATCTGCTTGAGGAGTCCCCCCCCTGCCGGCAGGTGCCGGATCGAATACGGGACATCATCTCACTAACCACCTAACCTAACCTACCTTCAGAGATCGCCGGATAACCTGCTGAAGGTGCGGAGAGGTCAGTTAATCCCACGGTGAAGCCGTACATTTTACAGTGGTCATTAACAAGGATGCCCTTGCCTCGTCTTAAGACATCTCACGAGGTTGCTTGCTCCTTTCTAGAAATCAACGGATTAGATTATGTGGCGATCTGTCTTCGTCAACTCGAAGCGCTTCCCCGTGAAGGCTCAATTTATTTCAAGGTCAACCCGGATGAGGTGACAAACTCGGCTTCTCTTTTGAGATTTTGATTACGGTTAAGTTCGAATGTGCGCTCAGTATCCGCGGTTGGTCGTAGTACGTTGGAGATGAAGTTTCTTTTATAATTTGCCTACGTCTTTATGTACACCAGACGGATACGAATGCATCTGCATTTACTTACTAACCCGCATTCTGCCGCAGGGGAAATCGCCAGGGGTGTGAGGGCCACAGCCATAAACTAGGGAGAGAGCAGGGAATTGATAGACTGGACGGAAAAAAGTGAATTGTTATTTTACGGAGTATCTTCGTGTGTCAGTGTTTTTAAGTTACTAATTATACGAGGAAAGAATGGGTTTTTATACCATTAAGTTGGACTATAAACGCTTATTTTTCCGCTTCTGTCAGTTCCAGAAATTAATGCAATGCGGGATTGAGATTTTATTTTTCTTTCTATCAGAAATTCGCCATCTCTGACATTTTCAAGCCATCTCGCTGCCTAAAGTCCGCTTTACACGGTATATTTCATCGTAGAAACGAATGAATGTAATTCTTTCATGAAGAAAATTGCATCGTGTAAAGTGACAAATTGTATGGTTGTCTGAATGACTGAATGGGGATAGAACTTGCTCTAATTCCATTCATTTTCTTGTACAATCTATTATCCATTCGTTTATGAAATAAGATGTACCGTGTAAAGCGGCCTTAAAAGGTAGCCTACGACTCTCTGTCGTATCCCAACCCAATCGTTCCAATTTAGTAAAGTAGGAAGGTAGTAAAAGTATACGAGTAAAGAAAATTTTCAAACTGGTTAGTTCATACATCTATTTGGCTGTTTTTCGCGCAAAGCGGTTTTAATTATCGAACAATTGGTCACTAACGTCCATCAAAGAATCACTTCCTCGACTGCGCTTGATTGCATCCTCTACACTTCGTCTCTTAATCATTCACCGGCTAAGGAATCCGGCAACAGATGCGCGCGAGAAATGAACGGCGAATAGGAGATTACGGCGTAAATCACTTCGGCGCATTTGTTAGGGATTCCCGGCGACAAATTCCGACAAGAACAAATTTATGCAGTCTTGATTCACTTAATTCAGGCCACCCATTGGACGCGCATGCTGGGTCATATGGCGAGTTCAGGTGTCGGTCAGACGGCTCTCGATTTGGAATCGGTTTTGAAGAAGCGGAGTTAACTGTGCTTCCGAGTCCCGTGCCATTCAAGGCGATTCAATCCCCCGGCGCGTGATGACCCCTCGCTTCCTCCGAATCGCGTAAATATATTTCCCCCGCGGAGAGTTACAGCGCAACCAAAGACACATTTCCCCTAACCTCTTGTTCACCCTCTGTTGGTCATGACACGGACTATCGCTTGATATGCAATTAGGTTTCGAGACTTATTACTGTCCGACAGGTTTCCAAGACTCGTTTCACGTCCATAGCGAGTTCATAATCCCTCAGAAATTGCCTCGGTAACACTGTTACCGTCGGATTTGGTATTTCTTAAATCCTCGCGAGGATTTTCGAAAAATAAAAAAATTAACTACAAACGCGGAATGAGTAAGCTGTACCAGTTTGACAATCTCGCTTGTGTTAAGCCTCTGATATTAGCGTCATTTTTCTTTGGAGTGGCACAAAAAAAACCTTTTATCCCCAAGAACTTTGACCAAAGAACATACGCATTCCTTCCCTCGGATTGCACAGTAAGAAATTTATGTTTAAACGCGACTTTTCAGGCATGAATATGAAATTGTGTGATAGGAATCAACTCTTTTCCATACAAATGGAAATACTTTTTTTCTTCGGTTACCTTTTATGTCAATATCTACAACAACAATAATATCATTTAGTCTTCGTATTCTTTTCGCTTAGTGCTTTTGAGGATTGGAATTAAAATTCGGTTCCTACTAAAATTTAAAACAGATTTTGGAAGTCCTGAATGATTAACTAGAGGAGGAGATTAATGGTATTAGAAACCAAAGCTTCCTTGAAAGTATGTTAATCAATGATATAATTTTTTCCGTCTTGCTTATTCATAAAACCGTGTGCAAATTCAATTCCAATCAAAGCAGACGAAATTTTTCATTGTGAATTAATTCTTGTTTGTGATTTACTTCGGAGATCTTCTTTTCTTTAACCTATATGTGTAAACCCTTTACAATTATTATCGTACTTAATTACATTTTGAGAGTCAAGAGCTGCCACAGGAGGGCTCTAAGTGGTTTGGATTCATTATTTAGCAAAGTCTCTTTCTTTAATTTAGGCCCATTAGTAAATAATTAAGAAAATTTCTATGGCTTTCGAAAACCGATTCTTTTTTCTTGTGGTTACCTTCTGTAGGGTAAATTTGGACAATAAATCTTCATTCATACTCCACTAAAGCAACCAGCTAAATTATTGATATGAATTGAAAGCAATTAAAACACCGTCAACTACATTATTTAAACAGAACGTCACAGAATTTCAAAATAATATTTATTATTCCAAAAAGACGAAAAACTTACAATCTTCAATTCATTGAATGAACCGAGTTCACCTCAATCGGCGTGAACGTCTTGAGAAAGAAACTATCAGCGAGGAAAAAAAATACTATTCCTTTTGCCTTCCTTTCTATCATCTCGCCTGATGCGCTGGAAATGTATTGGTCATCCTCCTACGGGGCATGCCTTCAAACTCCATCCTCCTCGCTCCTTAATTTCATCCACCCAATCTCCAGGAAGGGAATCCCCTCATCATCTCAGTGGTGTGCGATGGAAAGGCTTGCATTCTCTTAGTCAGTGTCGGAGTGATCGGTTCGCGGGCGTGGGCAAGGAGGGACGGAGAGGATTGATATTTTTGCGGGGGTGAGGAAGGTAAGCGTGGATAGAGTGGGGCGGGAGAGGAGCGATCAGGCGGCCACTTCACACTTCCTCCGCACGGCAGATGAAGATTCCCCGCCGGGCAGCAGACCCTCTCATCCCCCGGCGCTCTAAATCTTTAATCGCCCAAACGCGCGCGCTGAACCCACAAACGTTTCTCCTCGGAGCAATCATTCAACTCCCATCTCCAATAGCCCCGAAATCGAAGTTGTTTTGTCTTATTTTTTCCTGTTTCTCTCTCTCTCTCTCTCTCTCTCTCTCTCCCTCCTCCCCCCCTCCATCCTCTCTTGTTCATCTCTCTTTCTCTCATCTTTGACACAGAAACACACACACATAACATACTTGACCGCTCTGGAGAGCACGCGAAGTCTTTTTATAGAAGTCTTCTCTCATTCCTCCCCACCCACGCCTCCCTCTTACCATCTTTTTCCCCTCTTTTCCTCGACACGAACGCTTCCTTCCCCTCACCACTCCTACCCCGGCTTCTTCGCGGGGTTTTATATCCCGTCGCGCTTTTTGGCGTGAATACATCTTTAAAAATAAGTCCGACAATGGGGTGTCAGGGGACGGAAATGGCATCGTGGCGTTTACAGAGTGATGAATTCCGACTTCTATAACTTTGTGACTAATAATGCGATTGAAATAAATGTGGCCTCGTTCGATCGTGCACGTAAAGGCAGCTTTACACGATACATTTTATTTTACAAACGAATGTATCGTAGATTGTACAAGAAAATTAATGAAATTAGAGCAGGTTCTATTTCCCGTTCAGTCATTCAGACAATCATACAATTTGCCGCTTTACACGGTACAGTTTTACTCATGCAAGAGTTCATACATTCATTTGTACAATAAAATGTCCCGTGTCACGCGGCCTTAACGACCGCAATGCGAGCATGAACTTGAGTTAAACGCCGTGCATACGTGGTGACTGGCCGCCATTAAGGTGTAGGTTAAAACAGAGACCTCAGTATTGCGCAAACTGCACTACAAAGTGTGTAGTTTGCAGGAAAAACACACTATTTAGTGCAGTTTTCACAATGTAGAGGACTCTGGGTCAAAATTGTTGCGCACAACACCTTGCGACTCCTATCCAAATTGAAGACGTGCTCCAGATCTGTCTACTTTTCCAAAATAAACTGGCTTTATGCTGTGTTTGTGGACAATCAAAAGTTAGGAGTGGTATTGAGAGCAATGTCACTGATCATTACAAAAAAGAAAAAAACATTTTTAAATCTGTACATGACAACTATTTTTCATAAATAACTGGATTTATCCATCAGTGGGCATCATCTTCCTTGTAGGAGATCACTAAACTTTGGGCTGTGCTCTTCAATGAGCAAAATGAATTACTGGTAGTTCTGATGTGAATTTGAGATGACAAAGAATTGAACATCGCTTCATATTATCAGGGTTTTTTTCTTGGTTGTTATGCCGGCTTGGGCTGGTATTTATTTGGTGAGTCACTTCTACTGTTCTATAACCGTAGCCATTGTTACATCATTTCCTCGTAATTATGTCTTTGTTCAAATCGACAAACTTACATAATATAGATAAAACTTTCGGCGGTAAAGAAAGGGTGGAGAGGTCCACTGTTGGCCTCACTTCAAAAAAAGCGACATCTTCCATGTGGGCACCATATTAACTTCCCATCCGACTAACCGAGTTTAGTATATATACATGAATTGCCCTGCAGAAAAATCTAAGTAGAGGTGAAGACTGCTGAAAAACCAGAACTCTGGCCCCAGCACCAAACCGGCCCCTACTTGTAGTTTACCTGCCCTGTTAATTGAGTGATAGCTTGGAATACGCAAGTGGCAACGATGCGTACGGTAAGAAACCTAACATATCGTCTCTCCTCCTCCCGGTAATGGGATGCTAATGAGTAAATTAGTCAAGTTTTCGCTCAGGAGTCGTCTCTGTTGATCCAACTGTTTCCGTTCGCAAGCAGTTCTTTGCTTTTTCACGATAACACATCGATCATTCTTTCATCTTTTAATTAGCTTTTTTTCTTCTCTCTCGTTTGCGGCTGGGGCAATGAGCGACTCGGGGAGAGGAAAGCCGCGTTTGGCCTCAATACAGCGTCCGGATAAAAATGCCCCTTTTTCTCTCTGTTTGCACTCAAGTTCCCGCCTAAACGTCCCGCTGTCCACCCACTAGTTTCTCAGCTCTTACCGCGCGAGGGCGCTAATAACTCTACTGTTAGGGTTCCCCTCCCCTTAAACGAGAGTTCCAGCAAACCAACACATCTAACTTCCTTCATCCTTCTTCACATCATCTCCTTCCTGACCAAAACTCCTCCCACTTTTATCTCTTCTCTTCATCCCATCCCACCCAAAAAGCTCCATCGTCACGACTTAACTTTCCTCACCCTTTAACGACCGTTTTCTCGTTCATCACGGGGAGCTATGCGCGCGGGTCGGGGAAATTATGGAATTTTTCGGACTCCCACCACCCCTCTCTCTCTCACCGTCCGTTTATCTCGAACGTCCTTATCGCATTGCAAACACGTATTCGTCATGCATTTTTCCGGAACGTGTCGTTTTCTCTTTTTCCCGATCGTAGATTTATTAATTGTATTTCTCTTCTCTGTTCTTCTTACTCTCCCGATGCATCTTTCCGCCGTTTTTTTTTGCTTTTCGTTCCTCTTTTTTTATTCTTGGCAATGACCGAAGGGGAAGCTCTCTCTCTCTCTTTCGCGGGGAAATATACTGACCATTTCTTTTTCGAGTATTTTTTTTTCTCTCTCTCATTTCAGACGCGGTCGTGACTCCAATCACGCGCGTTCGCTCCAAAGGGAGAAAATATGCGCCCGAGTAAAGATACACGATTTAAAAATTGTAACGATTTCGAGCGGGCGGGAAGAATTTATTCCCCCCCGGGTCATTCGTAAATCCATTTTCATTTCTCTCCTTGGGGGGCTCGTGGGGACGTTCTTCCATAAAGCATGGAGGGAAGTGTTTTCTCTTCATTCTCCCTCGATTTTCATTTCCCCCCCCCCTCTCGTGATGAATCGGCGACTGGGTTAAATTGAAAACGGAACCTACGTATACACGAGCAATTTCGAATTCAGATCTCCCCGAAGCGAACGATTTCGTTTTCCAATGTGATATTTTTTTCGGGCAATCGAACGGCTTTGACGAAAAATCTCGGTAATGATGCTTTCACACCGTCTTATTCTTCAGAACATTCAATTTTTTAGAAGGTACTTCAGATGTGGGTGTGGGGAAGGATGGAGAAGGTTAGGTGGATGGAAAGGAAGACTAACGAGGAAGTGCTTGAGATAGTGGGGGATGATAGGAAGCTTATGAATGATATCCGGGACAGGCAAGGTAGATGGCTGAAGGATGTAATTAAGGTAGTGCGAGCGAGATAGTTCCCTAATCATAATAGAGACCATATTCGATAAATACGTTTTAATTTCACCAACTGCGGGAGACACGAATTTAATATCGCATTATTAATTGTGCAATCAAATAGTTTTACATGACAGAAATAGTAAGTAATCAAATAAAATATCTAAATAAGTCTTTAACTTGAGTCATTTTTTTCACGCGGTACGTTTAAAACTCCAGCAGGGAAGCTTTATTGTAACCTTGAAGAATTTACTGCGGTGGGAATATGATTAATTTTCAAAAACAGTTGAGGAAACACAAACTACCCACTGTTGATTTTTTGACGAGATATAAGTGTAGGAAATGCCTCATTTTTAATGTAAGGTGTCTCTGTAGCTCATACACGTAACATTTCCCATGTAAAAGGGCTGGTATTTTTTGGCAAATATCTCGGAAAGTTATTTAGTAAGGGGTTACATTTTTTTATGTTAATGGAAGGGTAATATATTTTTCTTTAAATGAGACTAAATTTATTGATTACTAGGTAAAATGATATTTCGCTCAAACTACCTTAAGGGCGATGAGTTGCTCAAGAGTGTGATAGAGGGAAGAATGTTGGGCAAGCAGGGAAGAGGAAGTTAGAGAATAGGTTTCACGGACGGGATGAAGAAGGGTAGATCGTATACGGGGGCGAAAAAGGATATACTAGAGTGAGATAGACCCCTGAAAGTGTAGAGAACCGGGAGGAGATTCTCTGACACTCAACAAAACCTAATTTTTAAAACTTTGGTGTTGCCAAATGTGTTGAGCGTTATACATTACCATACCAGTACCAAAGGGGTTACTTTGACCTGAGGCTAACTCTCCCCCCTTTTATTCGAGTTTTTTTTATTATAGAACGGAGTTTTGTTGTCATATATTGGATTGCTGTAGACATTGACAACCGAACCGTAATACCTAAGGGTGAATCGCCGCACGAGATCCGACGACCCCGACTTCGCATGATGACTTGGACCCGCGACAAAAGGCGAGTGTCCCGGGTCCAAATTGTCATGCACCACATTCTATATGCTGAAATAGTGAATTGCATAACGTAGATATATTTTTTTCTTGCAAAGTAATGCTAAATTTCAATTTAAGATTTTTTCCGAACAATTTGCACGATATTTCAGCTGAAAACGTGATATTGCTTTTCTAAATAAATTATTTACCAGAGGTCAAATCGACCCCTGACGCCACTGATAGGTATGACGCCAAGTCCAGTATTTCTAGTGTCAATGCTGGCGCATCATCAGTTCAATCTTGAGTCAAGTCAGTAATCTATGCACCACATCGCACCAATCCATCTTATCAGTTTGTAAATATAAAGATAGAGAAGCACAAATTGGTCCACTAAGAACATACAAAAAGTGTACATTAATATGAGAGCTCGAGCGCAGAAAGATATTTACAGAAAAAGTGGGTACAATCAATAAATGAAATAATAATAGCAACAAATAAAAGCAAAAACAACAAGCATATTGGTCAATTGAATTGTATTTTTCATGCAGTAGCATTTTATTATACAATCTGTTTTTATGAGCCATCAGCGAATTGGAATTTTTAATACATTCAGGAGTACTGTTCCATATCCTAGCCCCTACAACAGAAAAAGATTCATTGAAGGTAGTGGTTCGGTGAAGTGGGATTATTTAATAATCTGGTGAAATTCGGGTTGCTACATTTCTGTTTTTCTTATTAGGCTGGAAAAAATTTCATGATGTATTCAGGCTGTTTACTTTTGAAAAGTTTATATAAAAAAGAGGCAAGCATGTATTCTCTCCTTAACTTTAAGCCATCCTAATCTAGCAAGATAAGGGGTAATATGATCATATTGCTTTTGATCATAAGTGAAAAATGACGAATATTCATGACAATGCGTGCCTGCTGCATCAAACAGCGGTACGTCGCCGAATGTGACTTCAATCCCTTGACACTGGGGGATTCATCGGAATGCGTGACCTTCGCTGGCGTTCCGAGGCTCGGGGTGGCGGCATTCACATTTGAATTCGCGTGCGCGTGACCGTCCGGATCTGTTCCTCACTCTTCCACTTTTCCGTCACTTGCGTGTGAATCCCGTGTGAATGCGGTTTGCGTGTTTTCCATCGGGAGAGAGTGGAAGAAGGGAGGAGAGGGGGCTTTGTAGAGGGAGATAGAGAGGGCAAACACGATGGAGGCAGACGACTTGATTGCAGAGGTGGGGTCGGAGAACAGGCATGCTGGAATAGAAGAATAGGAGATATCACAGTGGTAACCGTGTTCTTTTAAGTAAATTCAACACTGATTTATTTTCAGAGGAAGTTAATAATACCATACAAATTCCAACATACTACGGTAGATCAGATAATGAGAATAAAATAAGGTAAATAGATTGTAGAACAGATGTAAAATGTAGTTTTTTCCCGCGATCTATAAGAGATCATAATGGCTGCGTCGTTGAGACTTTGAAGTAGGCTAGTTGACAGGTGGTGTAGCTGATTAATTCATATGCACCCTAATGCATGTTTATAAATCTGCCGAGTAGACTCTTGTGTCACGTTTTCATAGTTACCCTTTTAGGAGATTATTTTATTAGCTTCAGTCGTATTTGTGGCATACCCATTATATGGTGAATGTTGGTGAAAGTAAATTTTTCCACTGTAGTTCATGTTGGTGATAAGTCACCCCCTGCCAAACATCCTTGTAGTGGCTTTCAGGGTAATAAGTAGATATAGACGTCCATTCACCTATTACCGCGAAGACCACCAAAGGACTCTTAGGTGACCGATAAATCAGGACGTATCGTCTCCGGAGATTCCATTACCTATTTGAATGAAACGCGCTTTGGAGAGAGGTTCCTCGGCTAATGCCTTAAATCAAGTTGGTTCAATTAGATCATTGGCATCCAGTGTCTTGAAAAAATTTCAAAATTGCATGGTGCTTTTTCACAGTGTTTAATTCGCAGTCGACCGGTTTCGTTGCCTATGCGACTAAACCAGCCGACTACGAATAAAACCCAGTGAAAAAGTACCAGCTAGTTCTGAAATTTATACGGAATGGATTTTCACGAAGTGAAGCGTGTCACCATCGAATTTATCCTGTCTTGATTTACTCGTTACACATAAGGTACATGCATTTATGTTTAAAAGAAACTATCATGTGAGTCAAGTCATTAGTGGGTAATAATTTTCCTGCTAATTTCATTTTAATTATATGCCCTATTTCAACCGTTTTGGGAATCTTGTAGTGGTTTGTGTAATTACTTGACCTCAGCGGACTAATGGCCTGCATTTTTCCCTTCCTACCTGTTGGTCCACGTTCGATTCTCGGCCAACACATCATCTTATACTTTTTCAAGTTTTTCATATTTGCCTTATTTTTTAAAAGTATTTATTAAATAATAACTGTATACCCATCCATTTATGTGTTATTTTGATGTTTCCAGTTGGTAGATTTACAATACTTTAATATGCTAGAAAAATTTTAGAAGGATAACAGCAGTAAACAGGTCATTATTATTGATCGTATCACCCTCGACCTATATTTATATTGTTTGTAAATTGATCACCTAAGAAAGACAAGGCATAACTTTGGTAATGAATACGCTACACCTGAAAAAATATCCTCTAGCCTTATGTTGATGAGTGCTGGAGTCCTACGTGCCAGACTCGCCTTGGCAAGCTGTCTTCCGGGCAGCGAACGAGTCACGAACTGCTGCATTGGTTGAAATAGAGGTAATTTTTGTAGGCTCTCGAAGTATGCATCCCATTACACACTTTGATATCTTAAGTAGAGTTGGGTCCTCACAACCATCAGTCTAAAACTTTAAAAATATAGGAAATATTTTAAATTTGTAAGTCAACTAAAGCAAATTATTCGAGCTCTTGAATGACGCACGGGTTCAGAAGCTAAGCTAGTAATCTTTTGCGTTATTAACCCTGTTTTAACACTTCTCAGTGTTGCCTGCGCACGGTTCACTTCGGTTTTGTAAGTCATCAATCTTAACTAAGGAAACATGCATCATTGCACCTATCAATGGAAAAATTCTAAGTCTACAGATTGGAGCGTCAAAGAGCACTACGCCCGCGAAAGCATGTAATATAGATATTTTTCGTTTGTAAACGCCCTTGGTAATTTGCGATGGAGATGAAGTGCTACATTTTTTCACTTTAATATACAATCATTTTCGCCACAGCGCAGAGAGGGAGAGGGAGTGAAAAATAAAAGAGTAATAGCCACAGTTCCTCGGACCCATTTGTATCTGTTTTGAGTTCGCTCTATTGAATTCCTGTTCTCCGGGATGATTCCTCAAAAACTCTATGCCTCGGAGTGCTCTCGACTCAAAGAGCAATCTGCCGGGCTTCTCTCGCTCCGCTAAAATATATCGAGTATTTGTTTGAGCTGAAATAAACCTGGCGAGAAAATTGACTCGGGAGGAATATATATATTTATTTTTTTTATAAAGGTGCGAGATAAAAAATGAGGGTTTCACCCGCGCCGCGTACCGGGGCCGTAGCCGGCAGCAATGTTCTGTTCCCTTCCGTACCTCCGAGTAGACACCCCGCCCAACCTACCCGCCAACCTCCACCGATACCAACTAATTCCACCACCTTTTTCCTCCGCCCCCGCTTCCCCCGTAGGAGATTCTAAAATATCATGCCATCGGCCCCCTGGCTACGAGTCTCTTTGATTAAGCTCACGGGCCCCGGTTTGAGGGCGAAGAGATGAAAGGGAGGTGGGGATGGGGAGAAAGAGATGGACGCACAAGATGGTTTGCGATGAGAGGCGATTGGTAGATGGATGGGTGGAGATATGAACGCGTGTAGAGCACATTTTCTTCCCTTCCTCCGTTCGTTCTCTTCCCCTAGAGGGCTGAGTTAACGGTTTTGACGCTCTCCGTAGTGTTGTCTGTGTGTGTGTGTGCGCGCGTTCGGTCGATGGTTTCGGAACATCCATCCATCCATCGGCTGGCGAATAAAAAAAGGGGGGAACGGAGTGTTGAGGATGTCGTGTGAAGGATTGTGCTGGGAAGCATATCATGATCTATGCGAATTTGATTACTTTTACGGTTATGTCCGCCGTTCTCTAATTGCGGTGCATCTGGCGACATCTCGAGATCAAACTTTTCTAAACTTCCGAAGTGGACGAAATTGTTCAGATGATGATAAAACAGCTAGATTTTGAAATATCAGGTGATTCATTACGAAATATTTGACTTATGAATCTAAGAATTTATTGAATTTTTAAAAATTCTTCTCTCCCTTTCACACTATATAATTGTGCTACGAGTTTCAATACCTTGGCGTAATAATCAGGTGCAATGTAAAATTATAAGCTGGAATCGGTAGCTGTTAGAAAATACAGAAACATCAACAGAGT
The DNA here is from genome assembly GCA_963169105.1 of Ceriagrion tenellum. Lineage (NCBI taxonomy): Eukaryota > Metazoa > Arthropoda > Insecta > Odonata > Coenagrionidae > Ceriagrion > Ceriagrion tenellum. The sequence continues at coordinate 63,910,741 of OY720637.1, forward strand.
AAAAATATAGTTATTTGAAGTGGAAAATCTAGATGTATTTTTTTGTCAATTGTATGGTCAACACTCACAATAAACTGTATGCACGTCAGGTTGAGATTAAACCATAAATTGTCCTTTTCATGTACATATTTCTGTTTCGTATCTGGTCTGTTTGTTTATTTCTCAATTATTCGAAATGTCAATTGTTTTTGAGATACTCCAAGAACAGGCACTGCCTAAAAGACATTCCTAATGTCTCCTTTTTTTATTTGGAATGTTAAGGTGTGCATGTAAGGTTGATTAAATGGACAAATAAATTTATTATTATTATGTCTCAGCACGCCCCAGCCACCTTGACGGGCTTGCAGCGCTGATGTCGACAACGTTTAAATTACCAAGTTTCGGGAATATTCTCCATAGACAATAAGATCAAACTGTCAAAACTAACTGTTACTAGCTCACAGGTTTGCCATTTTGCTGATGAGATTTCTTTTTTCTTTATGAAGATTTATAGAGCTCATGAGAATATGTTTCGTTAATTGTAAAAGAAAAAATGTTACAACATATTTCATAATACATGTAGAACATCCACAAATTTCATATGATGGTGGTACTCAGAAGTTGAATGGTGTAAAATTAATAAAATTTCAGGGAGTGGAAACGAAACTTTTTTTATTTCATCTCATCATTAAATCGCTCGTCCACTACTTCTACGTTGATGTGGTTGAATCCTGGAAAGAGTTTGGAGATTACAATGATACAAGAATTTGATTTAAAATGGCCATTGCAATGTTTCTATCCTGTAGTATTATTTGGAATGAAAATGTTTGTAATCATGTTTAAGTTTGCCAATTTTAATCGAAAAAAGTTATTCTAAAGATATTTAAGTTTTTTATTCCAATTTTTGTGCAGCTTTGTGTCTGCATGAATGGAATATTGTGACGTGGTGTTTCCCAGTTGGATAAGTTTAATTCATCGCTTCGGTACTCAACTATGTTTGAATTGTGAGGTTGTCGTGATATGTGATGCAAATCTGAGTGGGTGCCGAATGTTTTTACGCTACTTCAAACATATTGTTTTCTTTTATCTGGTGTCCTTCACGTGAATGAATCTATCTAACATAGAAGTCGAGAAAACTATAAAACACAGCATTTTTCTTCCAAATGGATACGCACTGTTCTTCCATTATCTCCTCGTGTTGAGTTATCTTCGTTGGCTTAAGGATCTCAACTTTTTAATTTCGGAAAAAACTTGTCTTTTTTTTTCTCATCTCGAGTTAGTCATCTACGTTGAAATATTGTAAGTAAACAAGGGGGAAATGTACGAGATCCAAAATCTGTTCGCGCCGTCGTATAGATTTTAAACGATCATTTAATTGTATCAAATTACGTACGCGTTCATTTGATTGATCAACAGGCCTGCACTTATCCCTTCGCTCCATCTCCAACTGGCCGTTAGCAGCTGTTCATCCGCACAAAAAAGGCTGCCCTTTCGAAGGCCGACTGTTGATTCAATATTTCATAGCAAAGCACACAAAAATCAAATGGCTGCAGTCGTGATTTGATCCATTTCGTGACTCACTGTTAAAGAGTGGACTGCTGCTGCGCCTTGAAAAAAAAATTTTTTTCCAAGCCAGCTTAAATGATGAGCGAAAAACTTAAGGTCTTCATTCCTCACAATTATTGCTCGAAGTTATAGGGTCGAGTATTATTTGATAATTGTGTTACAACAAAGTCAATCTCGCATTATTATCAAATTCTTATTTTATACTTAGGAGCATCTTTCATACGTTGACGCCTACCTTAGTGCCATCGCCCACTTCCTGAAGTGCCACAACAAGCGATAAGTTTACAAAGTCGTGAATATTGCTTCATGATTCATAAATATGTGCAATTACTACTCATAATACAGCCTGTTTACACGATGCTTGTAACCGCGAAAGTACGTGGCTGGATAGATGCGTGAACAAATTATTCAAATTAGAACAGAGACTATTTTTTGACCAAACTTTCTCACATTTGTGCAATTTTATGTGTTTACAGAATGCAATTTCAATTATGAATGTGCTAATGCACCTACTCGCGTGGATGCGTACACATGGCTTTAATAAAATTTAATTTGCTACCGATGGATAGCAAATATCGTCTAGCGAGTGATGTTGTTATGCTTATCAAGCATATTGCTTTTGTGGTACAAAATAAAGACGTTCGTTTCGACAATGTTCTCTTATCTTCGAAACTCGTCTAAAAAATGATGTTGCTACCGCCAAATTCGAGAAGGCACTACCCGTGGCTAACCGTATACGTATAGAATTACCCTAACTCAGCCGCGTCAAGAGGTACAAATGAAAAATCTTAGCCATTTTAATGTTGAGAGGTCTCCTGTCTACTACCACTTCTTCTCGAAGATTATTCGCTGCCGTTGAGCACGTTAATGCGGGCATTACTCTCCCCAAATGTAAAATGCGTTTCAAAACCCGGTCGGAAAAATATACCAGGTGTGTTTTTTTTCTTGAGAAATCGCCAAGGTTCCAAAAAGGGGTGACTCGGTGATTCCGTCCGCCGCGTGCGGGTACTGGTCTTCGCATGACCGAAACATATTGCGCGGAGCCAGACGGAGTTCCGGCCGACCCGTCTACGCCCCGGAGCTTCTCTCCAGGGCTCCCGCATGGCATAAGGGAAACGGGACGACCGGAGTTTTGAAAGAGGAATGGAATGGAAGGAGGAGAGAGATGAAGGTAGGGGGTGTAGGAGGGATGGGGAAAAACGGTCAGAGATGGATGGATGCCCACCGATGCTCTCGTTGGATGCTGGGAAAAACGCTCCCAAATGGACTATGGCCACCAGGTGGGGTGCGATGAACTTTATACCACCCGCCAAAACGGCATCGATCGTGGGTTATCTCTTGGGAGGGGGCGGGAAGAAGCGTCCGAGTCATTCACGTCGTTTTATTTCAACCTTATTCTTCTTCATAGTTATGCGTCACTTTGAAACACTGTTGAGCTCTCACATTTATCGAAAAGGAATTTGCACTTTTTCATTGGCGACAGTCGACAACAGTCTTTTCAACCTAATTATTACGCTTCTATCCTGGATATGACTCGCTTCCCATTTCGTATTATCATTAAGGCAATCCGCTGGATAAGATAGGTTTAAGTGGAAGTGTGTGTTAAGTCCTCTGCATTTTCATATGTGCATGGTCCTATCTTCTAATATTTCTGTTGCCATCTCAGCATGCATCTTTCCCATTTCATCACGTCAATAAATCTGTTCTCTTTCTTCCCCATTCCCTCTTACTGAACATACTCTTTATTAAAACTATTATTCTATTCTAATTTATCCTGCTCTCTATCACGGCATTAAGAAACCCTTTGCTACTCATTGCCTCTTCCCACCACTCTCTTCGCCTCCTCTTTATCTAATCCAGTAGTTTCCTTCGCGCTCCAAACATATCAAGCACCTTTTTGTTCGCCGGGCAAGAGAATGCAAAAGTCAAGAAACTGGATTTTTAAAGTCCTTTTGGAGCAGGTTTTTGGAGCAACCTTAAGAGAAACCAGCTTTGCTATATTTGCCTCCGTAGGATTGTGCGACAAAATCTGAATAATTACGTTCATTGTGGAAAGTATACTCACATACTGCGGTGAGTCCAACCGACAGGTACTCTCGAAGAAAATGGATTAGAAAAAGTACTAAAATCTAAAACAGACGGGAAGCAGTCGGTCAGTTGATCATTAGGAGTTTATTTATTGTCCCGGTGCTCTTGATATATACGGAAAGCACGGCAATAACTTTTAAAAATAGGTTTGCGAGGAATGAAGCCGAGAAAAATATAGAGAGAAGTCCCAAAAAGAAGGCCAAGGAATGAATGCACTGATCAGATTAATATGAATACATATACATTAGAAAAACTACCTCTCAGTGAAGGAACTAGAATTGGGTAGGATAGGATAGACGGCTACAGTCAACTAATCTTAGGAATTGAATGAACATCAACGGGGAATGTTTACAAACACATGCCACAATGGTGAGCTGACCAATGCCAGTTGCGTGATCATCGGAATGTTCATCCAGCGTCGTTAATTCATAAGTTCGGTTTATGGCACCTCGGCTATATAGCAAAAGCAAAAGAACCTGGCGCACTTCTGCGCGGCGGAGGGGAAAGGTAAAGTGGAGGGAGTGAAGTGAACGAATAGAGGGGAAGGTAGAGAAGGGGACGCCTGAGAACGAGGCAGGGGAACCAAACTACTTTGCCAGGCACACACACACAAAGCTAATAGGCAAGTGGTTTTTGCTTTATCGATGCCATTCCATGCTTTACCCGCGCACTTCCTTCTCTCGTGCAAGGAGTGGTAGTACGAATAAAATGCAGCAAACCGGGCGCCTGGTAGCTGTAACTCATGGAATTTATCGAGGCGCCAAGGTTGGCAGCAAGTAGAAAAGGTTCGTCCTCTGCCGCTCCACAATTTACGACCCTAATCCGCCCGCCAGGCAGAGTTTTAAAAGTTATGAGATCCATGTCTCAAAATCATCCACGGTGCAGCGCCAGGTTCTTTTGCGACTGCTATACCCACTCGCCATTAAGCAATCACTTCACTTTCTTCCCACCTCCGCCACCACGCGTCTCCCAAACTTGGTTGAAAACTCTCACTTTCTCGTCTCGGGTGAAAAAAATTTACTGAGGGGGGAAAAAAAAGGACTTTCCGTCCCCTCACTCACTCACTCCCACGCATCGTCGCCTGGTACGACGGGAGATTCTCTTCCCGGGGAGTGCCCCCGGGGGTGGTTGCCCTCTGGACCGACGCCCGCCGAGACACTGGCGCCGAGACGTCTCTGCCATCCTGTGCCGCCAAAAAATCGACCAATCGCAAGTTTCCCACAGTCAACCTCGTTTCTCGCTTTCCCTGACTTCGTCACCCCTTTCGCGTCTGTCCCCCAAGCGGGAAACCCTTTTGTAGGTGTGACCCTTCCTTCCTGTAGCTTTAATTAACTGTTTATTTATTTTTAGTTCATAAAAATCCTGTTCCTCCAAAGCCAAAGGCTTGTCTGGATGTGCCAATTTAGATAAATACATATATAAACAAGAAAACAACACATTAAAATGTTTAAAATATATACCCTTATATATTAAAATTTTTATATACATTAAAATGTTTATATATATATTAATAAAAAATTTTACATTGTAAAACAGATATTTATAGATGTACAGATGATATACTGCTATTGAAAATACAGTTTAAAGAACAAATTTTATTATCACCCATTGTATAACTTCTTTTTTAGCCTTTTATATTGTTTTTAAATTTTTAAAGTGTACCGGAAGACTATTTAGAACCTTTGACACAATTAAATTGATGTTTCTATCTCTATATTTACTGAAAAATAAGGTATATTGTAAATATTAGGCTTTATTCATTCCATAATGAGCATGTAACCATTTTCTGTTCTAAAATTTAGGCAAAAATAATAGTCACATGTCAGCAAGTAATGCTTGTTGAAAGAAAAAGAAAGAAAAACTGCTTGGTGACTGGATGTGGTGAAAGGATTTCGGCGTTAGGGGTAGGCTATTAAAATCGATTATCGTGCAATGCTTCTTACTCCTTGAAATAATAATATCGGTATGGGTTATCATGTTACTGTGTCGCGAGGGAGATACTTGGGGCTGTAGGAGCGATGTTTTTGCGTCTAAGTACCGATTTGCGTGAAATGCTTACTGCAGGTTCCTATTAGTTATATATTTTGATAAATTAAAAAAAACTTTCATTTTGCCGATTTTGTGTTTCTTTGCAATTCAGTACCATTTAAACACGAAGCATTATGGTTCATGAGCTATGTTTCGCAAATATTCGATTCAAATTTTAGATTTCAGTGATTTAGTGGCTGAAGACGATGGACTATTCTTTAGTTGCGTAACGTTGGCAGAACTTCAAGAGTTTGACCCAGGGAAGAACCCTGACAGACTTCACCAAGAGAACACGCCAGAAAAACGTCAGATTTTTCATCATTCAAAGGCAGGGTAGAATTCAACCAGATGAACACAATAATCGCGAAAAGAAAAAACATGCTTACGCGAAAATAGAAAAACAACTGTTAATATAATAATTAAGGTTACTCGGGTTTTCCGTCGGGAAAACTCTCTCCATCTTGGCCGACGTTTTGATGAACGAGTCGTCCATCGTCACCAGGCCATCTTGCCTGCCCTGCCCTGATGCCCTGACAACGATGGACGACTCGTTCATCGAAACGTCGGCCAAGATGAAGAATTCGACCCGGTGGAAAATCCGAGTAAACTTTGGTGTCAAAAAGGCTTAAAACTGTCGATATATGCACCGCCTGCATCCTATTAGGAGCCAAATTCAATCTCGACCGTGACAACACCGTTTGCTTAAAGAGGCGTAGATGGATTCGCCGGCGTATGTTGCGCATTCTAGCACTCCACTCTTTCTTATGGATTTAGTAAGAAGAGAAGAGGCTATCCGTTGCTTTTTGCCATCGTAAGGGAAACTGGGGCAGGAAAAGGTCGTTGAACCCTCCCACTAATACGCCTCCTTTCCCCACCAAACCCTTTGCATCACCCCTTTCAACCCTCAGCCCCTCCAAAAGCACAAACCTTTTCTCTTTAACTTTTTTTACTCTTATCTTTAGTTTTTATCCTCTATTTCTTGTGTCACTTCCTTTTTTGTTGTCTCTGATCATTTGGAAACATTTGTCTTTAGAAAGTGATTTCGATTTCGTCTTCATGACGAGGGTAATAAATCGCTCTTTACGTCTCAAAACTCCTGAACGTGTTATCTCCGTTAAGTCTTATTGCAGTAAGATTGACAATCCCCCATAACTCATTGTCTTGCGCGTAAATTGACTTCACCGTCATTTGGGTTAATTCAAGATTTATTATTTTTTATTTATAGCTTTTGCCTCTTATTCATATATTTATCCCTACAAACTGCATAATAATAATCATAGTTTTTCTACGAAAATAGTCCATTATTTAGAATAAGCTTCACTGTCGGGTTTGTCCAGATGAAATTATTAGTTTTAATTGTTGCATTAGCGTGTGGTAGATTAATTTTTCACAAATGTAATTGTTTGGGGCCTCCTACCCATCGAGATGATTTGATGGTTTGATGTATGTTGTACTACCTAAATAGTTTGTGGCGATGCAAAATATTTAAATATGAACAGGGAATTTCTGTGACCTATTTGTGATGTCATTTGGTTTGTTTCCTCCGAGAATTTAGGCACTTTGGATAGATAATTGTGTCATTGTCAGTGTCATTGACCTCGTCGCTCGGTTACAGTTGTTTTCTATGAAGAAATATAAAATCAAATAGTCATTAAGAAGTCAATTTTAAAGATACATTTTAAGGACTCTACTTTTCTCTTCATTTGGTCCATGAACTTATTCCTGGGTCTTCCTCTGGGGACTTTTCCCTCTATTTTACCTTCAATTATGTTCTTCACAAATCCATTGTCTCTCAGGATGTGTCCAATCCATCTTGTTCCTCTTGCCTGTATGGTATTCCATATGGTCCTTCCCTCTTCTACTCTTCTGTACTCTTCATAATTTCTTACTTTTTCCGTTCATTTTATCTTCAGCATTCTCCTCCAGCAACAGGTTTCGAAGGCTTGCAGTCTTTTCTCGTCAGCTTTTCCAATGGTTCATGTTTCTGATCCATAGACTGCTACGCTCCACACGAATGTTTTCACATACTGTTTCGGTATATATTTCCACACTGGAATATGTATAGCGTGAATATTGCCACCTAATTGAAATGCCTATCAGATGTTCTCTTAAAAACCGATTCCAGTCAGCTCAATCTTGGAAGGACAAATTAAAAGAATGGGTTACGTTGCCTGCGTTGTGCTGGCGCTTAAAATAATGCATATCCCTAGCTTATTCGTCTCTCCTTTGGCTGATGGATGCTACAATTATAAAGCGACTATGGCGCAACTTCCTGCGGGAAGACTGTGATTAAAACAAAGCGATTAGTTACTGTGCGTCCCTCTTGTGAAATGTTGACCTTGAGCCTGTGGAGGAAGTCAGAATTTCAAGCGTGTAGGATCATTCGCCGTGCATACTTGTTGGCTGAATTATAGTTTCATTCATTTCTCTTGTTTGGTGATTAGTTCATGATTCTCAAGTTGAAAGTTTAAAAATAACATCTGGAGAAAAGATTAGCACATCGCCGACGTAGAGTATCGGTCGCCTCATCCATTTCATGATCATGAGCCGAATTAGGTATTTTGTTCCAGCTAAATTTGTCAACAAGAAAATATTTCTACCCTAAAATTTTTCAAAATGCAATACTTTTATTACTTCAAATTCAACCATCAAATTTTATTTTACTACTTACATATAAATTCAAACTACATTTCGGCCCCGCTAAGTCCCAAGGACTTGTCCGCGGGTGCCATGACAACATAAGAATATGGCTAGTAAAATTTTACCAAGATTACATACCCTATTTGCATATAAGCATATGCATACTCATATTCAAATATATATACATATACACACATACTTATATGCATGCAAATACATATCTTTAGGTATATATCTTCGTTATGCATTAGTGCAGTGAATGAATAAAGAAGCCATCTAGGCGTTGCAGTTTTCCATATTATTAGTAAACTTCCCGTTGTTTGCCTCCCCTGTATTTTTGTCTTAAAATCTTGACGAGTCTGAAGGGTTTCCTATTGAGGGCGTGTACCGCATCTTGCAGGCAATCACAACGTATTTTAAAGTCCATACCTTGACGCATTTATCTAATTTTCCGAGACCCTTCCTTTGCTCGTATTTTATTTGTATTAATGATTTAAAATTATATTTGGTGTAATATTGGTGCTGAACTTATATTTGAGATTAATGGCTCGTTTATTTTCTGTTGATTCCTAGATATCCATTCTTTGTTCAATATTTTTAGATTTGAAATATGTGCTACGCTCTTTGCATTTGTCATTCACCCACATAATATTACCTTCTAAATATTTGATTTTTTTTCCCGAAAATGAAACGGGGAAATTTCCTAGTTATACTTTGTAATATTTGTGTCACCATTATTAAATAGAAATTATTTAACTTTCTAATTGCATTATCCTTTTTTGCAGGTGAGTTGAGTGTTTTGCTGATGAATGAATTTTTTCTGCATCTGTAAGTACAATTTCTTTAACAAATAAGTTGCCGTATTACATATAATTGGACGGGATAGAGAGAGAAAGAAAGTATGCAGAAATGGAAAAAATATTGCTGCTAGATCGGATTACGACTGTAGTTTTTACTCTTCTATTTAGACCTATATTAACAATTATTATAAATAAACCTGTGTAAATAATTAAGACAGATAGTAACCAAGAGAAGGAGTTTGTTCGTCGATAGAACGAAAACACCCCTCTCAAGGCCACTTTTAGGTAGTTAAATGTGTGTGAGGCCATGTATGAGAAATTTAACCGTTTTCTGTCCAGCACAAAAGAAAGGTGGAGTAATTCAACGCGACTTCCCCTCCTTCCACGGCTCATTCGAGGATGTTATCTTATTATATCGAAACCCCTCCTTCTTTTGATACTCGTAAATTCATTCTCGAACGTCCCCCCGGCGCGGCGGCTTTTCCGTGAGTACGGAATCTCCTTCTCGCTTCGAATAAATTCGTGCTTCAGTCCATACTCCCGAAAACCGTGAACTCTTTCCTGTTCCGGTGAATGGCAGTTCTCTTTGTGCTCCCGTCCGAAATTCGTCACGTAGCGCTCGCTACGCGCAGGCGCGGACATTTTTCAATTGTGTCCATTCTTTGGCTGTGGCAAGAGCGCGGGACGGTTGGCCTTTCATCCTTACTCACCCCCTCCGTTCGTCCCCTCTCCCCCACACAACCCTCCCCGATCATCCCCCGTCCGTCCTCCCCCTTCACGCCCTCTCCTTCGAGACATTTCTTCCCACCGATCTTCTTCCCGCTGCTTTTCTCCGTGACGTCGGCCCTCTTGCTCTCCTGGTTAACGATTTTTCACCGTTTTCGTTCAAACAGCGCGCGCGTCTCACCGTTCCTTTTTCCATTCTTCCCGCCCGAAACAAACACATCCGGTCGCGGACAGCCGTCGAAATTATTTGATATTCGTGTAAAAATTTGTGTGCGGTGGTTTCTGTAATTGTCCGTCTCATGGCTTGCCTAGGCTCTGTATTATCCGAGGGTACAGATCTATATGTTGCGGCCACAAGAAGTTAGTTAAGGTAGTGCAAACGATCGTAAGAATTCGGCTATCAGTCGTTCCTCAAATGATCGATGATTTTCAAAATAAATATTTACACTGACAAGTAGGTGTTTCGGATTTCCAGTCCCCTCCTGTCCGTTGTCCACTAGCTCGAACTATGCATTCCCGCTGTAGAAGATTATGATGAATAAAAACTCGAACTTCTTAATTAGAGTCGAGATATATTTTCTCTGTATTCCCGAGGTAGATAACAGACAGAACTTGGAGCGAAAATTGAGCGTTCTAGGTGAAGTAACCTTCACCGACGTCGTCGGAGTACTGGCGCCCGAGTAACACTGACGAACCCAAGAGTTCGACTTTACTGTCGAATTGGCTTGTATACACGATAGTGTCAGTCGAGTGAATATAGATGGATGCCAAATACAAAATAAAATAACTTCTTGAACACCCGCATCAGGAAATTTTCCGCTCTCATGCAGTCTTTAAAGTTCCGAATTTCTTCCAAATAACAAAGGTTTTCTTGTTCATATGTCCTCTTCCTAACCTGAAGTTATCTCGTGCTTTACTTTTGTTGACGATTGGCTTAGTCTAAAGGAATGTTGAAATATTGTCTGACTGAATAAAAAGGTTACTTATACTAGCATAGATTAGTTTAATGTTCGAACGTTTTCGTCCCTTAGGTGACATAATCAGATCATCCAATGTGACGAAACTGGTCGTAAATTAAACTAAACAGTGAGGATATTCATAGTTTATTTAATGGTCATAAGCGTTTATATATTTGAGCCAAAAATTAATTCACTTCATTGCATGGCTTATTGAAACCGTGATCGATAATGAAAAGAAAAGGTGGTGTGTACAAAGTACGATTTTTGCCATCACAAATATTGGCCGTAAAAAATGCGGTGTAATTAAACTGAAAAATGTGGTACGATTATAAGTGACAAATGCGGAAAACATTGCCAAAACAAACGGTTTGTGATAAGAGTAGGCGATATAATCCGTCGATGAAGCCTCATGTAAGACTAAACCTTTCATATATTATTAAAGTAAAATAAACGTGGTTTGTGTATTTACCATGAATTTTCACAAAGTTGAGCTGGAGAAAAGTAATGTTGTGAGATTTTTAATTCTTCTAATTTAATTTTTATTCCAATCCGAGTGATATTTCTTTCCTTTTGCCCTTTATTGAACATCATTCTCCCTCCTTTTCCGGCCTTATCCCTCTTTCTCAACCGCTAATCCTCCCAATCGTCCGCATCCCTCACTTTACCCCCTCTCTCTCTCCTTAATCCTCCCCTCATATCCCTTCCCCCGTCTACGACCCTCCCCTCTTCCTCCCCCACCTTCACCCTCTCTCTCTCTCTCCAATGCTTTGTGCTTTTTTTTAAATTTCGAGCGAGGATTCATTCATCTGTTCCATGCCACTGCCCCGCCCGACAACTCATTTCCTCCCGGGGAAGAAGAGGCACTTCGACGCTCTCCTCCCTCCGCCCCTCCCCTTTCTCCCCTTCCCCAACCCCCTCCAACCCCTTCCCTTCCCCCACCCCCTCACTCTTGTCGTGCCTACCCCTTCCCAAGAGTTCCTCCCTCCCTCTCCGCCCCGCCTCCCTTCCCCACCCTTAACCTCGACGCCCTTAACACACCCCCGCTCGACCCCTCACAAATCTAACCTTAATGTATTTTTGTGCTCTGCAGGACCATTCCGCTTTTTACAGGATTTGACGTTAAGTAGAATCCATGTCATTTTTTTTCTAAATCACGCTGCACGAGTGTCATATTCCGAACAGTTACGTCAGCAAAATAAAATATTTCAGACTTATTCTTTTCACAATCGAAATTTAATGTTTCTATTTGGGCAAAAGTGGAAATACATAATAGAAAATTAGGTCTACTATTGGATGAAGGTTTTATTTTAGTGAAAGTGTTCGTACAAGATGCCCACGTTTGCCCTGGAAATATACAGTTTCTTAAATCAAGGCGGTGCCAAAATTGTTTACTCCTATAAATTAGTTGCCTCTATTATTAAAGGACAAATGTGCCAATTGAATAGAACTTGCACTGTAGTCCCCGCTTGCAAAAGAAAATTCCATAGTAAAAATTATTTCCGCCAAAAAATCTTCATCTAAGTTTCCTAGACGTTACTTTTCTACAGCTCTGGCACGTGAGCAGAGTGATTTGCGTTTATTTTACGCTAAAAATGAAACTTGGAGATTTGAACATTTTTTTGCGTTTCATTTCAGTCGCTAAATCGCGAACGAATCCCACACCTAATTGGCAAAAGTGGAAATGCATTAAGAAAATCAGGTCTGAAATAGGATCATGGTTTCATTTATGTGAAAATATTCATATTAGATGCCCACATTTTCCCTAGAAATAAAAATTTTCCTAAATCAAATCTTTGCGGTGCCAACATTGTGTTCTCCTATAAGTTAGTCACCGCGATCATTACAAGTAAAAATACGTCAGTTGGATAGAATTTGCGCTGTATGCCCCCCCTTGCACAAGAGATAGCCATAATCAAAATTATTTTCGTTAAAAAGCCTTCATCTAAGTTTCCTAGACGCTACTTTTCTGCAGCTCTGAGCAGAGTGATTTGTGTTTATTTTACGCTGCAGATGAAACTTTTGGGCATTTGAACATTTTTTTGCGTTTTATTTCAGTCGCTCAATCGCGAACGGACCTCGCACCTCTCTTGCACCTCGTCTCACCCTCCCGACGTTTCCCCTTCCGAAGTTTCCCCTCCCTCCCTTCCCGGCCGTCGCCCCCCCCCCTTCCTGCGCCTGGACAAAGTCTGAACCTCGCCCGCCGCGCCAACGCCCCCCCCCCTCACCCCTCCCCCGCCGCCGACGTCAAGCAGACAACAATCCCCGCCTCCCCTGATTGGCTCACTCTGCTTCACGCACGTACTTGGAGCCCGCGCAAACTCCCGCGCGGAGCACACGAACTGCGCAAAGCACGCCCGCGGACACGGGAACATTGGAGAGCACTCTTTAAGAGAGCGACGACGGAGGGAGACACGAATCGCTTCCCGGAAAAAAAAGAACTCCCATCCTTCCTTTCACCCCTCTTCCACCCCCCCACCCGCCAAACAATGGCGTGAGTCATGCTTTTGGACATCAAGTTTTTTTTGTTTTGTTTCCTTAAGTTGGTGCGCCCGAACTAGAGTGAAAAGTTGGTATCAGACGAATTCAACTCCGCTGTGGGTATTTTATCTGAAAACACCTGAATTAAATCTTCGTGCATCTAATTGCTTGTATCTAACCAGCATAATTAGTTAAGGAATTTGGTCTGGATTTGTGAATCCTACTTCAGGCGAATCATTTTTTTCATAGCGAATTATGCTCGGTTTAGTTTAACTGAGAGGAACTACCTAATTGGTGTTCGCGTCACTTAATATTCAATTTTAATGCCTACGAATTGAAGCTATCCACGTATATCACAAGATTCTAAAACGAGTATTTACCGAGTCCGCAGGTATATTGTTGATCCTAATGTTAATTTAGTCTTCAAATGCCTCATTTGGTTCAAAGGCATATTCATCTCTTGATATATTTATTGAACTCTTCCTTTGTCTTAGGGTGCGCACAGCTATCCTTGCGATCTCTCAGACATTTCAAGAAGAGTACATTCTTGACAGAAAACATCCTTTCCTTAGTCTGTTTCTCTTCCAACGGACAAGACAAAAGTCTTGGCCTCTTGTCCTTGAATTTGGAGGACAAAACAATTCGTCATTGAAATTTCTCGCTTTTCATTCAGCCACAATCACCTGTCAACCTTGAGCAAGTCTGATAAAGTGTACTCATTAGCCCATATATATGAAATTCTCGTGTTCCATTAGAAGTAATCAAATAAGCGATTAGATACGAAACTACTGAATTAAACCAAACTGGAAAAAGGAAATTATCGACCAGTAAAAATGTTAACTAAGCTAACGATTCAATATTTTCAGGTCCACTACCAAATTCTATGGCTATGAAAAAGTAATATTAAACTCATGTCCGATCGTGACATCTATGAGTAGGTTGAATTAATATTTCTTTGTCCTGTAATCTAGCAGCAAGCCTTAGTTTGTACTGGAGTCTAACTTAGCAGGTTGTGGGTGTGCGGGGAAGGGGAAGAAAGAGAATAGGCTTGATAATTAGGATGATGAGAGGTAATATGTATGGAATTTTGTATGGAGACAAGGACCTTCTAGTGTTAACTATTAGTGTTGGTATTTATACCTCCGTCTGAACCTACTTGTTCCGGTCGATCACTTCTGATATAGGAAATCGAGATTGTGACATTGATCCTAATGTAATAGGTGGTGAGTTCTTGCTTTATTATGATGAGAATCAAAGTTTCAACAATTTTACTGTTAAGGAATTCCTATTAATTTGATTTTACTACGGAACCTTACGAAGAAATAAAGGCTCCTCATTTGATAGGGCTGCCTTTTGGAAAAAAAGATGTCTACTTAAGACCTAAAGTGAGTTTTTGTCGACTTATATATGACAATGATCAAGTTTTTATGGAAACTAAACACACAGAAATGGTGGTAAGAGATTGTGCATTTAAGAGATTGAGTCAACCCCCAAAGCAGAACATCGAGCAACGGCGCGACATTGTCGCAGAACGAAAATGAGAGCTGCAGAAAGATATCGTATACACTGAAAAAAAATATGGAACATTATTTACTAAGCTCAATAAAAACAAAGAATTGGTCATTACTTATTCCCCTATAAAACCTTATGATTTATTTATTACTAAAACGCCCACACTCGAAGAAAGTTTCTCGTCTTTGCATCAACCTTTGTAGAAAGATAAAATAAACATTCTGCTTTGAAAGAGTCAACTGGTCAGAATGAACGGCGACCTCTGAGTTTCCTGCACAAGAACGCACACGGCGTTCACTCTCTCTACGAAGAGTTCGCGTCGTCCTTCCCCGAAAATACGCAAGGCCGCCGCAGAAAAAAGGAAGAAGGCGACGAAAATTGAATAGCGACTGAAAGGAGAACATCCTTCGATTGAAACGGGCATTTGGTGGCTCATGTATCCATCTTCCTTCCTCCCCATGTCGACTCTAATGACATTATAACTGCCCGGGCGCAACCGTGCTACGCCGTTCGATCACTCAGTCCGCTCGTATGTTCTCCAATCCGAAAAAATACCTCGTTTTTTTATTCATCCCGCTCTCTCGACTCAGGAGCGTTTTCGACCGACTCTCTGACCAATTTGAAACAACTTTTCCGTCTCCTTTTACATGGTGCGTTCATCCGTCGTTACTTCTCCTCGTTCATCTCTTTTTCAT
This sequence comes from Ceriagrion tenellum, assembly GCA_963169105.1. Classification (NCBI taxonomy): domain Eukaryota; kingdom Metazoa; phylum Arthropoda; class Insecta; order Odonata; family Coenagrionidae; genus Ceriagrion; species Ceriagrion tenellum. The sequence continues at coordinate 63,926,212 of OY720637.1, forward strand.
TGGCGTTCGAAAGCTTGACATTCCTTTCTTCTTTCGAAGCGATGCTGCCCTTGCACCCGTCGAAAGGGCATTACGCCGAAAAAACATCCTCCCTTTGCTCGCAGGCGTTGATTCGGCGAAGGGAAATCTGACGGAAGATGCTAATTAATGCCCTTGTCAACATACATGTCATTTTTCCGTTACTTTTTTGTGTGGTATATTGGAAAGGATGAGATTTTTTTTCTGCGTAGCATTTCTATACAAGATCTCGTGACTAGAAAACTTCGGACACGACGTTGTCTCCGGTACTATCTCTCAGATTCAAACCTTTAAAAACTTCTTATATATGCTCTTTTTCAAGCCCATGAATTTATTGGCGGGTACAAAAGGCTTTCTTTTACTTTATTTACTCTTTGGACACGTTTCAGCAAATAAATCAGAGAGAATTAAACAAATATTGCCCTGAGCCCTCTATTTTACGCCATGTGGTGACGTTTGCTGTCACCCTAACCACGGACCAGTGAAATGGAAACACGTGCTTATTAACCTCGCTGAAAGTTCTTTTACCGTCTCATTAGGCACCATTTCACTCTTGCAAGCGATATTAATCGATGATAACCTAGAGAGTGACCCATTGGGCCATGCTTTTTAATATTTGTTAGGAATGGCAAGTAAAAAAAAACTTGATGAAGGGTCTATTTACACAGAACGATGAGCAGCTGTTACCTTTATCATAATAAGTGATATTGAATCGTTGTTGGGATATTCAGTAGAAAGAGTGATGATGTTTCACCTATCCGACTGATGCATCGAAGAGTTATATCTACCAGGTTTCTTAGAATCCAATGAGTGATATGATTGGCTTGTCTGTAGATATCAAAGCAACAGAGACTTAATGACACTTGAACGTCCTCCAGCAATGCTAGGTGGAGGGAGCTACAGCGCATTTCTACCAAGAAAGGCGCATGCGCAGTGCACTGAAAGGCCGGGGGTAATATGACAAGAGAGAGTGTGGGTAATTGTGCGGATTAACGTCCTCTTCGCCAAATTATCACACCGATATAATATCCATCAGACCAGATCTTCATTTTATACAGTTACCTCTATTAAATGTGCTCCTACATTATGAGAATCCCGGAAAGTTAAACAAAAAACACCATAATGTTGTGTTGCGTGCGTAGAATTTTTTGTCGCGCGGAGTGGCGTTATGATGTCAGAATGGAGGATTTGATTCCGTGAACCCGAAGTTACGTTTTGGGAATCTGTGACAGGATTGTCTGCCCCTCGCTCAGGAGTCGATTACCTTTTTGTCCGCTACGTGGTAATGTGATATGCTTTTTTTTTTCGTTCCGGTCACCTTATTAAAACGAGATTTTTAAGAAAAAGCCTTTGCCTCGGGCGGAAATACTGTGTGAGGGAAGACGCTCCGGGATAGGTTGGAATTTATGTTGTTCTCCTTTTTGCCTGAGATAATAATATAACGCATTTTAGCACCAACTCTTCCCTTTGTCTTTCTAATTTACAGCAGGCAGTTAATTATCTGACCCGCGCAAAAAAATAAATCAAAACGGTTGGTGCGTGAAAACCTTTTTTTTTTGTCTTCGCTGATTAATTTTCGCACAACGGCATAAATTAGGGATATGTTAGGGACATGAAAATGCACACCAGTTAGGGTATAAGATATCCAGCTCTTGGTCAAATTCTAAGTTTTTCTACTTTTTATGCCCCCGGCTATGCGGAGGAACAATCCAGCACTAAAATGGAGCATACATTTTTTTTAGGTAGGCAGAGGACTTCTGATTTTCCATTGTTATGAGGCCTTGAAATAAACAGTGGCCGCTGGTCATTTGAGTGGGAAGAAAGGATTTTTTTCGAATTACGCTGGGACGAAATTTCAAGCATTCACCCCTCATTTTTTCCACGCAACCGACGGATAACAATATAAATAGCTCTTTATTGTTCCTCTAGACCGGAAAGAATGGTATAAAGTTACTCATTCATCCACACAAGAGTCTAACACAGAGAGTGCATTTAAATCATACAGCTGAGTGAAAAATTTCATGTTCTTGCATTACCGATGCTTCTCGATTTAATGAATTTTGTGCGTCATTTTATTAGTGTCAGTTTTTATTCTCTGTCGAAGAAAAGATAAAATACTATAAGAAATACTCATGGAACATGGTAAATCAAAGTTGAGGTTGAATTCTGTGTCGGAATATACATTTGGAAATAATGTTCTCAATGCAAATAAATGAAAAATCCACGAAAAATGCTGCAAAATGATAGGTTAGTGATGATTACGCTTCAGAACCCATCTTGTTGGGAAGATCATTTATAGCCAGTTGTAGGAACGACACATATGTATTCCTTAGAGTTATGGGACTCATTAAGCCATGGCAACCATTCAAATAAACGTTGCAGAAACATTTGATAATTTTATTGGTTTCACAAATGGTTGCATAACTTATGGAATGGAGTTATGAGTTCCATAAGTGGCCAAGGTTGCCGCAGCGCAAAGAACCGCTTGCATTTTTAATTGCTTGATAAAATAGATGCTTTGAGAGAAGTGGCCACTTTGTTTACTCTGACTGAACAACTATTATGTGCATTAGCATTTATACATAGGACCAACCACTATAATTATATCCAGCGATGGAAGAATGGATAAACATTCGAAGCAATTAACTCTAGGTAGATTATTTATGAAACAGATAATGTGTTCCTTGAATCGAAATATTTTTATGAGGTCCATAACTTTCAGGATCTCATATAATTACCTGTCTAACTATTCAGCTAACTAGTGATTCCATAACTAAATGTTCTTGCAACCGGCCATTAATGAAGAGAAGTGTTTGAAATTTGATAATGAATAATCATACATATATAATTAAAATGGTAAAGCTGAACAGTGCGTGTAAGTTCCTTGATCGTTGGCATATTTATCGGTATAATAATAACGGGAGATCCATCTGTTGATTCAAGAACAGCGACGAAGAAGGCTAAGGGAAGCTGGTTTTGATAGAATTCAATGCCCCTGAATCGCAACAAAGGCGGACAGGCGTTCTCCGGTCAATCTCGGCTCGCGTCTTCGAGCAATTCCAGAGGCCGACGCTTGAACCTTGGGTGACTCCCTAACGAACGACGCCAACCTCCCCAACTATACCAACTCCCCCCATCGGACAAAACCGACACCTCTCTTCTCCCCTCAACCACTCGCTCCGAGCCCCTCCAAGTTTTTTATCCTCACCCACGCAATCTCATTGTTCCATTTCCTCTCCGTTTAATATCCTCTTCTCCCCCTCAACAGTCCACAAAAGTATACCCACCCGCAGCTCTTCTCCCCTTCCCTCTTCCGCTTTTAAAGTTTGACCAATCTCCCTCTGGCCTACAGGTCGCCCTAATGCCTCCCGCCCTTTATCCCCCTCGCTCCTGTCCCGTCTGGGCGGCTCGAATTAGCTTGAGGGCAACAGAACTGGCTCCCAATTTCAAGGGTTCCAGTTTAAATCTCGGTAGTTACGGAGATTTCTCTTTAGTGCTATCTCGATCCCTACATAGAGGCTACACGGTGAGCTCTATTGGTGTAATACCTAACCCGTGTGTTGCATGGGGAGTTAAACTACGAAATCCTTGGCGCCTTTCGTGAAGAGTACCTACGCTGTTTCCGACGCTGAGTTTCTCTCCACCTTTCATCCTTTCCTGTAACCATCCTTGTCCAATCAACTTGTGTTCAAATAAATGAATAGCGCATATAGCCTCCATTTTAAGTTGCCTCCCAGAAAATAACCAACCTATAAATCTTTTTGCATTGTTACATTCTTCGCCCCACCTCTTTAACGAAGTTGGAACGAGTTATCAACTATAAGAAAATTCAACAAATTTTGTCCTCTTAACATGGAAAATATGTCTTCTTTCTTACGGTATTCATTTTTCAAAATTTTTATCTTTTTTTCTATGCGATTTGTTTCGACTTTGTGCTAAAGAGATAATACTGAAAAGTGAGGAAGTTCTGACGCACAGATATCGTCAGTAATACAATTTTTTCATTTTCTCTTTGATTAAAAAAATTAATAATCACTCACAGAAGCGTTTTGGTTAAAATTACAGAGAAAACCGCCGGGCATAATATCTCATCTTGCGAGCTGAGTAAAACAATGATAAGTCAACAGTTTCGGGCGAGATGTCGTGGAACTGCATTATCAAAAATGAAAAATACTCGATATTGTACTGTCCACTTCTTTTTAAGAGGACAGTACAACATTGTGTATTTTTCTTTTTTAAAACAATGATATTTCAAGTTAAAGCGTCCAATCGGTAGCATATTTAGTTAATCATCGAGAGTTCAAACAGTATTTCAACGGAACTTAGGCGTCAATATTTAATTTCTATTCGTGCTTCATGCTTATGAGATATAATTAAGATTCAGAATAATTTCGAATCGTGCGTACATTATGATTGGGGAAAATTTTCGCTGAATCCACCTTTGGACGCAGTGTCCATCTCTTCAATCGGGCGTGTATGTCCCACGCGTCGGCGAGGTTTTCCTGAGAACGACCATTCCCATGGTCTCCGCATTGGTCTCTCCATTTATCCTCGTCGACTCCCTCCTCTCTCGCGAATGGAATGAGAGAGAAAGAGGAAGACAAAAGTGAGAGAAAGGGAAGAGCGAGTGGCCGGATGTGACGCAATCGAGCAGAGAGAATCCCGCGGCGTAGTGAAGGACGGACTCGAGCGTTTGTTTGAAGCGTCGACGGCGACCCGAATCGCCACCTTGCTGCCCCCTAGCCGACTCAGATAGCCATGCCCGACGCTCATCGCGCCTGTTCACTTGTCTCACGTCTGTTTTGTTTTTCCAACTGAGATTTTAACTCCCTTCTTCCTCCGGGGAAGTTAGCATTGGTCAGAGCAGGTGTGCGAATCAATGGAGATAGGCTTGACAGGGTCAGCGGCAGGAATTGAGAAGGTCGGGCATTGTATTGGACTGTTTCGTTGTCAGTGAGGTATTTTAAATCCCGCACAGATTCGGTTAATCTGGCTTACTACGTAGATGCAATCGGTGCAGCAAAAAAATGTACCCATGGGACTAATCATCATATATATTATTACAGAAAGTTCTTTTTCTGTCATTCCGTATATGCTCCGTTAATACTGCACCTACAGTGATAAATGAGGTATCATTTTAAATGTTGAATCACCGGCTTCTGACGAAAAATACAATCTCAGTCTCAAATTTCACTATTTACCCATTAATTTGACTTAAAAGTTTCGATTTTTCCATGTCGATTACTCGCTCGAGGTATATCGACTCCACACATCATCGGTGTATATTATTTCTCAAAGGTTTTTTTGTCGCAACGCCATAACTCTCATGATTATTCATCAAAGTTAATAATTCAAACATCGTTTTAAAGCTTATGTTCCCCGATATTGATGAAAAATAGATAAATTGTTAAAATTTAAAGTTTTTGTTAAAAAATGATACAACGCCATCTGCTGACAATATAATCAACTAATATTTTGGCAATGGTTACGTGCTTAATAGACTGTAGGAGGTGCCATCTATTAACACATCGTTTAATTAGATTGTTTACAATCTACATGCAATCAGTGTGACCGTTTACTGTTTACGTTTACGTTATATATCTCTAACACAAACATAAATAACATATAATTGTCCATGGGAAGAAACAGGTAAAATAACAGGAAGAAAGAAGGAAAAAACAGGAAGAAGCTGCATACTGTGCGAAATATTCGCTCGGGTCATCTAGTCTTACTTTACTTGAGTCGAATTCAAAATGGTTGCGATACCGTGGTAGATCGAAGTGGAGTGGACTCGGCGCGGAATTGAGGGATCTGGGTTCGATTCGCATACCAGGCGAATGATTTTTCCACTGTGAATTTTTTTTAACGAAACCATTTATTTTTAATAACCAAATTCACAAAATATGCACAAATTCAATACCTAACATACAAACGAAAACTCGTATGAAAGCAATTTGATAAAAATCATGTAAAATGCACTCTATGTAATTAACTTTACAATTTTATGGTCTTACTGGCTTTTCGTTCGTTCGTTCGTTACATTCGTGGCTTATCAGCAGGTACATTTTATAATTTTCAGTCGTGTTCAATTTATCGCTAGCGACATAATTTATGAGTAAAACAACCATTCCTTTGTTCTTCTCTTAACTTCCCTTATATAGAGTCAATGTTTTTAGATTATCAATCATATTGTAGAACAATTTCGGGACACAAACACGTAATTGCCTGCCACCCGTGTGTGAAATATCTTGTAACTTCATATTTATTTACTTTTCTAAGTTCAGCATTTTGATAGTTAACTCTTTCATTTTTGTATTTATCACTGAAATAATTTTCAGTGATTATGTATAGTGTACGGTTTCTCCCCTTTTAACCTACGTTATTTCACACAGTTACGAAATAACTTAACATAAGGGAGAAACAAGGCGAGGTGAATGGCTAATAAAAGAGGGGGATAGGTGGAGAGCAGTAGAATTTGTTTGAGGGTGCGGAGGGGGTCAAGGTAGGGAGGCGTCAAGGTGGGGGGACGGTAGGGGGTGGGGAGGCTTGGGGAAGAGGTGGGAAGTATGAGGGGGAAGAATGGCAAATGTGGGAATGTTGGTGAGATTCCTCCGTGAGAGTTTCTGAGTGACTAGGTGTACACCTACCTCACGCAGGTCTCTCCAACCCCCCATCCCCCTTCCTCTCTCCAACACCCTCCCTCCTCCTCCTCCTCCCCACCCGGAGACCACAATCCTCCCTCCCCCACACCACGCATCTTAAAAGAAAGCCACCGCCACCCCCTCCCTCCTCAACCCCCACACGCCTCCACCCTTCTCGGTCACACCCACCCCCATAACCTCCCTTTCCACTCACCGATTCGTCCTTCAAAACACAGGCCTCCTCCTCCTCTTCCTACCGCCCGCCTTCCTATCTCCCACACCCTGAATCATCTCCCACAGTACCTACACTCCACCGTCCGGGTCTCACGCACATTATTTTTATAACATACCCTCCTCCTCCCTCCCCGTCGCCACCTCCTCCTCTCCTTCCTCCGTCCATCCGTCTCCGTCTCTTCAGTTAAATCAACCTCCCCCTCCCCTACCTATCTCTCTCTGCATATCTCCCCTCTTCCCGTCTCTCTCTGTATCCCATCCCTGCACTCTCTACGTGTTTTCCTCACGCCCTTATCCGCCCTCGTCCTGGAACCATTACTTCGAGTGCCACGACGGATGGAAAGCTAAAGCAAAATAGCCAATCCAAACCCCAAAAAGTCGAGCGATAAGTAAAATTTAATCGAATGCACTTAAATTATAATTGCATGTAATTTGTGCTTACATATTGTGTTGTATGGAAACCTAAAGCAAAATGTCAACCCATCCCGCTCAAGTCGAGTGAGAAGTAAAATCAATCGAACGCACTGCAGCCAAATAAGCTTGGTTGGTGACATCCACGAATTTATATTGATAACTTAAACACAATGCAGAATAATTTCGTTGCTGGCGAATAAATAGCGTGGAAATCCTGAAGTTTGCTAATGTTTCTGTGATTAATTACACAGGCCTACAAATTTTTAGGGTTTCGAATGCTTTTCTTATGCAAAGACGCAGTTCCGTTGTAAGTTTGTTCGCCGAATCCGAATCTACTCACAATATTGCCTATCACGTCAGGATTTTGAGATATTTTAACTTTAAAGGGTCAAAATGGCAATTTTTAGGTCTTTTTGAGCTTGAATATCTCTAAAACCAAAGGTGATAGAGTAATTCTACAAACGGATTCGAAGTTTGCGTTAAAAAATACATAGGATACAACTATAAAACCTAGAAAAGCTATCGTTCCCATGACTTGCACCTTAAATTTAAAATTTATGCAATCAAAATAATAAAAACGTTTAATGTAATAAAGTTGTTGATAGTTGCTACGCTGCACTATATGCGGATACAAATTATATGCAAGGGTGCAAAATGAAGATACTCATTTTTGACATTCTCATAATTAAATTGTTTTCTTTCTATTGACATACAGATCTACACAGGCAGTATTGATCACAAACAGACTTAGACATAGAAACTTACTTTGGTTTCAGAGATATTCACGCTCAAAATGACCTATAGATTGCCATTTTGACTCTTTAAAGTTAAAATATTGAAAATTTTTGACGTGATAGGCAATTTTCGTGAGCAGATTCGGATTCAGCGCACAAAATTACAGCGGAAATGGCTCTTGGAATCTAAAAAGCATACTCTTGTTGGTCTGTGTTACAAATCATCATTCTTTTCAAGGTAAATGTATTGAAAATGTAAAAAATTATCGGGTAATATCTGCAGTAACTAGGATATGTGGACTTCCGGTGGGAGTCGAGTATTTTAATGCTCAAAAATGGAGTCAAACGCTCTTTTAATAGAAAATACCAAAAGAAAGTTAGAGAATCGCTACATTTTTACCTAAAGGTGAGTAGAGCTGTCTCCTCCACCGAGTAATCATAACTTAAACGCCGTCAACATCAGCTAAAATACGAGTTATGTGCACGCCTACTCAGACAGAGCGGTGGAAACATTCCATCGGAATAATTCCCTATGGGAATCCCTTCGGTGGAAAGCCTACTTTGCTTACGCTGTTCTGATCGCTATATCTGTCTCGTTTCTTACATCAGTGGTGATCCCACTTCCCAGGTAGCAAAATTCTTCCGCCTGCGCAAGTTTTTGCCATCCAAGTTTGACGGTGACTCTATCTTCCCTTCAAGTGTCGCGTCCATTCACCACTTTTTTGTATCGCCGTCTTGTGTCCCACATATCACAGACACACACACACATCGCTGTTACCACGCCTCCTTCCCCTCTCAAGTCGCCGCCTACCGATTCACTAACGTGTGCAAGTCTTCAAGTTGCGTCTCGGTTGGTCGAGACGACTTTTCTTCCGCGAGTTATAAACTGTTCTGGTGAGATACATGTCCGCTTTTCTCTCTCTTTTCAAAGCTAGCTCATCGTCCTCGGACTAAATGCGATGTTGCCGACACTAATTTGTCGGGGAATTATCCTTCTTTAGGGCTCATAGAACTTCTACAAACAGTATTGTTTGATATAATGCGTTTCCATTGTTAAACTTGTAATTTTTCTATGGTTTTATCACTGATTTCCGGTCAAACAACCCCTATCATAAATTATTTAATACCTGAACGTCTTTGTATTTAACGAGTTTGTCAACAAATTACCCTTCTACACCCGTGGAGGCAGAAATAATTCATTTGTCACGTCATGCTTTTCAAGGAATGACTGATTTTAAAGTTTAAAAGAGACGTGTAATGAATTAAGCTAATTATGAAGTAGGTATCTCAATTGTTCTGTTTGATACACGAATCCTGTCAGCAAGGATTTTATGCGGGCCAGTGATAGCCTTTGCCTTCAATCTATAATGTAGGAACAAAGGTTTACGGCATTTGAAATCCTTTTGCCAACGACACTCTTGCTGCGACCATGTTTAGCAATAGGATTAACGTATATTCATTATATAAGTTTGGGAAATCTTTCGATTTATAAAGTAATGTTTCACTCAAAAAAAAGTGAAATGATGATTACATGCCAACGGAAATGTCATTTATGTTACTATTGATCATTTGAAGTGAAGCACATACTTAGAAGAAAAACTGATCAATTCGTTTGAATTATTCTTTCATAACTATGATCGGCCTTAATTGTGTGCACCACGACAACTGAGGATCATTGAGCACAGAGAGCTGACGGAAGTGATGAGTCGTATCCAATAAAATGTTGTGTTCATAGACTTAACTTTGGGTGACCCATTACTCTGGTACAAGTGTACTGGCTTGAAATTTTCAGTTTTTTGGCATCGCTGAACATCTCTTCGTCTTGAAAAAAATGTTTTCCTCTCCGTTCTTCAGGAGCAAATAAATAATCAAATCCCATATGAAATAGCTACATCTTATCGAGTCAAATGACTTCTTTTAGAACTCCAAGAAATATTCTATTCGATTAGAGTTCATTTTTTCGCCTAAGTCCGTCACTGTAATGATTTTAAAGCACTCTCATCGTTCTCGTGTGCACTTTATGGCAGGGAATTATTACATACAGGTCATAAGTTATGCCATAGGGTTAATCTTGTAATTCATTATGGGCAAGTTACGTGATATCATCAATGATCACGTTCATCTACGCTTGTGTTCGCGCTAAAACTCGTGATGGCGTTTCCCTTGGGAGCAGACGACGGACGGCGCGAAGCCGAACTCCCCTCCTGGCCGTTCGAAGTAGTGTGCATTATATCCGCTAGAGGTAGATAACGTCGGCTTCCATGCTTCTGGTGGCGGAAGCGTGAACTTGAGCAGCATTCCAAGGAGTAAAGGGAGGGCGACTCGATGCTGAGAGACAGCACAGCTCTAGCGTTTACGTATCGTTTTCTACATCTTCGAGCAAGAAATAATTTCTGTAAGAATTTTAGTAAAAATTTCATGCTAAATGATCGATGCCACGGAGAGCAATGATGAAGTCATTTATTTGGACTTCAAGAATCAATTTCTAATAAGGCCTTTTTTGGCCGTAGATATTTTCATGCATGCTGTGCACAGGCTGGTTTGTATTATTTGACTATAACAACAACAACTGACAGCATTTAGCACAAATGGAAAAATAGATCCACGAATGGAGAAATAGATGCATCCCAACAAGTTTTTCAGTGTTGTAATTATTTTTCTCCCCAAAAGCATAACTACAGGAAGCGGTGAAAGTCTTATGGACTGAATTAGCCCGCGTAACTAAAGCATCTAGTTACACTGATATCACCGGCACATTTGAAAAATCATTACGTAGATTTTCTGCATCTGCTTATGATGAATATGGATCGATATCCAACGATTGGACGCCTGGTATTCGCAATCTGGCAAGTTTCGATGGATTATGAATTTCAGTTGCTCAGAATAACAGTTTATTGAAAATTGAAACAAGGGCATTTAAACAGCTGATGAACAGTGGTAATTAACTTCGTTGTGTTAAATAATTTGGTTATGATATGTTGTTGATCAATCAATGAATGCATTTCTCAAAATATCGTCCAACAGGACTTAAATCAATAATTATTATTATCTAACACATTGGTGACATAAGTTGTAATTATTTTTTCTTACAACTTATGGGTTTTCGTACTTGGAATAGTTTGCAAGTAATGTCTTGAAATGTGTTGTTTCCGGCTCTATTTTATGGAGAAAATTAATAGTCACTTACGAATGAAATTCGGGATAGACAGTGTGAATAGATGGAGGACAGTGTAGATGCGTAGATAGAGGGGCGATGGGTTGCTCAAGAATGTGACAGAGGGAAGGATGTTGAGCAAGCGGGGAAGAGGAAGAAGGAGAATAGCTTTCACGAACGGGGTGAAGAAGACTAGATCGTATGCCGAGGCGAGAAAGGAAATACTAGAGGTAGATAGAAAAACCTACCTTCACCGGTAGAATACGAAAAAAAGAAAATGAACTATGTATTCATCAGCTGATGTTTTTCTCTAAGCAACAAAACCGGTCGTACAGAAAATTAATCTGTAAAAACAAGCATTGTTATTGTATTCACTCATCGTATCTCATTTTTCTTGAAAACTTTAGGTACTCATCATGAGATTACATGTTTAATATCGCACAGTGTAAAGCTCGAGAAATTGTTGTGACGGTGGGCATGGACTAGGACAGGCGTAATAGTCCATGCATATGATGGATATGTTAAGTTAAAATCGATAATATGTCAAATATTTTATTCAAATATCATACTTAAGTTTTTTTTGGTGTGTGATGTGTAATCTCAGCAGAGCCACGATAGCGAAACCATCGTATCCTCACTTAAGTTCTTTTGATGTTGCTAAGGTGGGAGCACTTCGCGTGGCCAAATCGTTCGCTTAATATTTCACGAATCCTTCTTCCACGACGTCATTATGTCTCCCGGTCCAGCAAGTGGGTGGAGGGTTGAACTACTGAGGGGCGGGATTGTTAAAAGGGGTTGAGATTGGGACCGCGTGTCATTGTCATCCCTTTTATCACGTGCCTACGCCAAGCGCTGTCTTCTTCTTTCTCCTTTTTTTATATTCTTCTTTTTACTCCCCAACGTCATCCCATTCGCGCCGACTTATTCTCCGTAAATAATTACATCAAAGTGCTCAGGCTGCCGTGATCTTTTGCAGACCGTCGCGTTTGTATGCGTTCCGACCGCCGTTAGGAAAAAAAAAACGAAGAGCCCCATTGGTGTTCACAAATTTCTTTCCCCCCATGATCCCTTCTCTTTCCTTCATTCCCTTTTACTCACCCTATCTCTTGCCATCCTTGTGCTTCCCTCGCCTTCTTTCCTTTTTTTTCCTAGTTACTTTATACATTCGTTATAGTTTTTTCGTCGAATTTCCTGACGCCTTTCCCTTCTCCCCCCCACTCGTTCCCTATTTTATACCCTTTCTCCTTACTCCCTCTGCGCCCTATCCCGCCAACCGTTCCATTTAGCAGGGTGTTTTGGCGAAAGGGTTTGACCGAAGAGAGAGAGAGAGAGAGAGAGGTCTGGGTTAGCGTTTCGAAGTAGGGAGATGGGACTTTGGGCTAGTGAGATCGGTCTCAGGTGGGGGAGGGCGACGCGTATTCGATGCGAGACTGCATAGATATTTTCTATATCTTACTCGACAACTTGAAGTCATACATTTCCCATTCGATAATCACTGCATGACTGTCGTATCGTAGGTTTTCTGATTTACGGGGACGTTGATAATTTGTTAACAGTATTCATTTCGATGCTACTCTTATAAAATATATTGCTTGGTAATTTATACGTATACTGATTGTATACTATCTTATCTCCTATACTCGCGCTGTTTTAAGAACTATACATCAGACACTCATCGTATCTCATTTTTTTTTAACTTAAGGTACTCAGCAAGAGATGGCATGGCACTATCGACAAATATCGCACTGGGTAAAGCTGGAGAAATATTTTTGATGGTGAGCATGGACTAGAACCGTCGTATGAGTCTATACATATGATGATTATATTAGGTTAAAGACAGGTATATAGGAGTTAGGATTGCAGGTTAATACGAGAAAGGGTCCGCCAAGAAAGAAATCGTCAGGGAAACGTTTTATTGAAGACTTAAAATGAATTTTTCGTTTTTAAATCAGCTTTTTCAATACCTCCAAGCAATGGAATCGATACGTTTTCATTGGGTTGGGTGACCTGCTAATGAGGTGATTTTCTTTGTTTATCAACATTGGATACGTTGTTAGGAAATGATGATTTAAAAATAGAGTAAGTTTGGAGAGAGACTCGGCGAGCGACGTCCGACTGTAGTGTACGAAAAGCGCCAAGGGGACCACAGTTTATCATCCCATCAGACTATGTTTATCATCTATCCGACGTGTATAGTAATACGCGTGGAATAACTCTTCAAACAGCTTTCAAGTAGGGGTCAGCGTTATATTGTTTAAATCCACCGCCGGAATTCGAAACCCGGTTACTCGGGACGGGATGCCAGTACCCCAGCCACCAAACCAACCCGAACCTCTTGTCATATCGTTTCGATAATTTTTTTTGACAGTATTGTGTCATCGTATCGACAGTCTCAGGACACATTCATACAGCTATATCGATTAGTTTTGATAGCCCATCCTTAGTGCAGGAGCGGTGAATGAGAGGTGATTTTTGAGGCCGTTGAGACCTCCCTCACCCCCCATCGTGGGAGGCCTTCCGTTTCGTGTGCCTCTCCCTGCGCTTTGGGATTGAAGCTGGTGTTGTGTCTAAAAGGGAGAATGCATAACAGTGGATGGGGAGGTTGAGCACGAGGGTGGGTTAAGGGTACCCACTCTACGTGTGGGAGCTTTAGAGGCTCTAGTGGTAGGAGAGAGTACGGGTGAGGGGTTTTAATGCACGCGGACCCTGGCTCGTGTGTGTTGGTGAGGGTGTATCTTACCTCCCTCCTTCCTCCCGCACCCTTCACATCCAACCCCGCCCCTCTCCTCTCTCCCATACCCTGGTGTTATCCTCGCTCCCTGCTCCACCCCAATACCCTCTTTCCCCACGAGGGCCCCGTCTCAATTCTCTCATACACCAACCCACTCCCTTCCCCACCATCTCCCGCCCTCCCAGCCATCCTCTCTCTCTCTCTCACTGCCTTGGACCCTTTCCGCCGGTGATCATTGCCCATGACGGATCAATCCGGTGTTGCCGCTCATTCCTGGTCCTCCTCCTGCCATACTATCCACTCTCCACCCCACGTCTCCCGCTCCGCCCCTCTTCCTACCCCTCACAGCATACCCCAGCCACACATTTCCTCTCTCTCTCTCTGCCTCTTCTCTTTCTTCTCCCTTTGCCCAACTTCCATCTTACTTCCTCCTTCCTCTGCTCGTTCTCTTCTACGCTCATCTAATTCTTCATTACTTTATCACCCCCCCCCCTATTACCCCTCACAACATCCGCCACACTATTTCCCTCTCTAACCCTTCTCTTTCTTCTTCTTCCTTTGCCCATCTTCCATCTTCCTCCGCTCGTTCTCTTCAACGCTCATCTAATTCTTCACCAATTTATCACCCAGCCTGTTTTCACCCCCTTTCTATTCATTGACGTTTTTTCCTGATAGTTATTTTTCCGAGTGAGGTACTGTCTCGATTATACAACTTCCGATTTGCCGGGGCACTGTGTCGCATCAGCTAAAAATACTTATATTTTGGCTGCAACCTACCCAGTACAGTTCTTGGAAACAAATTCCGCGTAAATAATCAAGAAATTCAACCTTTTTGTTGAAAATCTGCCGATTACGTTCCATGGTTTGAGGATTCACTATGTGGAAGTTGATTTTCACAAATGAAAAAGTAACTTTGTTTTCTTCCACTGATTTATTTTCTTGGTACAACATGTTTCGAAACAACGGGGTCGAATGGTACCTGATGATGACACCGTTCTGTCAAATATGTTGTACCAAGAATAGAAGTCAGCGAAAGAAAATCAAATAATTTTTTCATTTGCGGATCTTTTTATTTATATCTTCTACAATCTCTCTTCCAACGGTTCTCCCTCCGCATACTTTTTCGTTGCCTTCCAATTCTTCCCTTTTCTTTCTCTTGATTCGTTCCATTTAATTTCCATATATTTCCTAATTTCGTGATTGTCCGTTTCTGGATAATTATACCGTTCATTTATCTGTATCTTTCCCATTCAAATTCATTCACCGCCTTCATCAGATGTTTTTTTAAATACTTATCGTAGTTGCCATCCTCATTGGTACATATCCTATAATTTAATGGCTGGATCTCCATCTGTAATGAGAGTCAAAAATCTGAAATTGTTAGTTCTCTCTCCAAAAAGGGGTTAAATTGATATACAAAAACCTTGGCCTGTTATCTCAGCTATCACCGTCCTCTTAAATCTTCGAAAAACTTCAAAAATCAGGGAATAATTTACCAAATTCCTTTACAAGCCGATTAGCCAATCTTGCTATGAATTCGGCTTATGAGGAGGAGAATTCTGAATTTATGTCCTGGATATTTGAGGATCTTAATCATGATTGATTTTTTTCTACTTTCTCTTGGTTGGTCGATACGACGAAAGCATTTGGTTCCATGGATATTGATTTTTTTATGAGGTGGGTTCTTGGATTCCGCAGTATAAGGGCTACTTGTGAAGAAGACTCCTTAATGTCAGGTTCGAAGGGAGCTATTGTTAATTTGACCCTTCTTTTAATGCGTGCCGCGGGATTTTCTCGGATTATTCAGTGCGATCTCGATCATCCTTCCGGCGTTTAATCAACCTCATCTTTTTCTACGTTTCAATATCTTCAATCAAATGATGAGCTTTTGCCTCACGAGCCGTCTGTGATGGACGCACACAGGTACTCTCCAATTATCTCCGTAAATAATAGCGCGTGTGTGAGCTCACCCTCGCTGCGGTTTCAGATTTGAGCGAACTAATTCGCCGGGTTCCCACACCGAGACCCCCGCGCTATTGATGATAACGCCCCGCGCGTCCTCCCCATCCGACTCCACCGCCTTCGTCCCATAAGAGAGCGTCACGGGATGAAGGAGGGGGAGGATCAACAAATGATACGCATTAGGGAGTCACAAGGAGGAGAGTGTGGGATGAACCGCGGGGATGCGTTAATATTATGCCCGGGCGCGGAATAAATTAACTCCTTCCAAAACCCTCCGACCCGGGGATTACGTCCGCGACGCCTCGCATTATCTCGGGAAGCGAACACACCCCCGCCCCGCACCCTCATCCCCCTACCGCCGCCTCATCCCATTTCCTTATGGCCTCTTCCCCTCCTGCCACCTTTCTCTTCCCAAACCCACATCCTCTTTCGTGTACGCCACCCAACGCGTCGACGAAATGCTCCATCTGCACCCGAATGTCACATCATCTTCCACACCCTTTGCCAATCTGTCTCCCGGCCTTCATGACTCCTTTTTAAAACCAACCAACCCAACCATACACTCTTCCCCGGATTAAATTGGTTTGGTGTCGTTTTCCTGTTGCAATGGTCATTTTGCACCACATAGTATATGTATTTTCCGCCGATGAATTACAATCCGTTACCTATTGTTCAAATTCTCAATGTCTTTCAAGAGAACTGTTTATCGTGTGCTTAAATGTGACATTTAGATTTGAGATTTTTTTCCACAGGGAATATGAGTTATTTAGGCAAAATTTGACCATTTTTGTCTCTCCCTTATGTCTGGAACTACGGAGAAAATCTCCAGAGTTCTATCGAGGTACAACATAGTTAGCAGATTCACATGCACGACGAAGACAGGGGACGTACTTCTGAAAGCCAAAGACCTGCTTCCACGGAACCTCTACGGAGGAATATATGAAGTTTTGTGCAGCTGTGGACATTCATATGTAGGCCAGACATGCAGAGCCCTAAAAATACGCCCTCATGATCATCAACGGGCAATTAAAAATAATAATTACCGCATTTCTGCAGTAGCCGAACACCATCTCGGCGGCCCCACTCATAATTTCAACTTTGAGGAGACAAGATTAATATCTAGGGAAATACGCTATTACCTAAGATTAATCAGGGAGGCTATAGAAATTGCGAAGAGATCGGAGAACGTCAACCGAGAAGACGGTTACAAGTTGAGTAGCAGTCTAAAACGAATTTTTTCAAATTTAAATTCCGACAACAACGGGAGTCCAGACTCGTACATTTAAAGACGAGCGAGACTAAGAAGTCAGTTCAGTTAACCTGATGAAGCTGGCAGGAGGACCAGCGAAATATTGTTTTCTTAAAACTTACATCGCGGAATGAATCCCGAAAAAAGGAACAGTCAACACTACATCCGCGGAAACCTACGAGCTAATGAGTTAGTATTGTTATTGGGCATTCTACCAGTTGACTGTAAGATTACTCAGGACTGTACCCACCCTAATTTTCCAATAATGGTTAATATGTTTTTCTCATGCACTTCACTCCATCGCCTTCACGTATCTCCTTAAGTTCCTTCCCTCTGCTGCGCTGGTCAAGCCGCCTTCTTTTCGCCGTGTCGTAATTCCAAATATTTTTTTCTAATTTTTGTATCCGCTTTTTCGTGGCTGTAGTCTTAACACGCAGATCAAATGCTGAGGGCAGGTACGTATATACTAGAGATAGATAGGCCCTGGAAATTGTAGAAAACCTAGGGTAGATTCTCTGACATTCAGCAAAACCTGCCTTAGCGGTAGAATAATTTAAAAACGTCCTAACACCTCGCAGCCAGAGCAGCGGCTCGCGGTGTAGAATGTAGATGTTATTCTTCCAAACCTCCAGATCTTCATTGTGACACTCGACTCCTTATACAACCCAACCGACTCTTTTCCTCCTTCTTTGCCCCGGTGGGGTAAGTCTAATCTGAACCGCAACACGCTCACAGCCTCCCTCCTCTGCTCGCACCGTTTCTCCGCGCGCAAATATCCCTTTTTGCCTCCCCACAACTCCCTCTGTCAAAAATTCGCCCCCCCCCCCCTCCCTTCCTCCCGCACACCCTTTCTCCAGTCTACAAAATTCCCCCCATACTCCACCGAATATCGTCGTGAGGTCTCAATTTTTCAGACAGGCGGGGACCGTGAAATCCGCGCCTTTCCTACCCTACCCCATTTCATTCCTCCCGCCCCCATGTTCACGCTTCACGAGATGCTAACCCCTCCAAACCTTATGTACTTCCCTCTCTTTCTCTTCTGTCTTTCCTCTCTTCCTCCCCCTTTATAAACTCTTCCGCACTTCCCGTGTCATGCACGTTCTACGTACACACACAAGCAAACAGTTCCCCTTCTACACCTCTTAGGATTGCCAACTGAAGGAGAGTTAAAATTGGAGCGAAGGCTTCTGCAGCGGCTTGAGGTACAGGGCTCCATCTTCCGGTACAGTGGCGTGCCTCCTCGTTTCAGTGATAACAGGTTCTTTTCCATTAAAGGAAGTGTGTTCAGATGTGAGTGATATTTGTTGGATTTTGGTCGTTGTATGTTATTCACTTGACTCGGTTTTAAGCTTCGATAGGTTAATAGTTGAGTATCATTGTGATTTCGGGCGATACTTCTTGGATAAAGACAAGAGTCCATGTTAACAACAAAATTTCGCGCTTTATCCTCGGTTTATTTATTTCTACAATCAATTTCTACGTTTTAATACATCTTATTTGAAAGCAACTGGTCGCAAACTATATTAAGTGTAGAGAAATACAAGGTTGTGTTACTGGGATAGATATCGTAAGGATTTTTGCCCGTAATATATTAAATTCAGAAACGTTAAAAACTAACTCGTGCAATGTGTATAACGCAATTATAAACAGATAAATTTCGCAATTTTTTTTCATTGTCATAGCTAACGATTTAAATAAACTGAGAAACATACACAAAAATGCACCGACTACACAAGTTTGAAATATTTAACTATAGCCTGCAAATTTTTTCATGATTAAAATTCATTCAAACAACGGTTTTTCACACTAAACAAAAATACGTTTGTATGCATCGTAATCATTGTGTAATTTTTTCTGAAATATTGAGTTTATTTTGAAAGTCTCCCAACAGAAAGGCATACTGTGAGAAATAAAATATACATTTGATTAAAATTGAAGGTTAACGTATCCTTTCAATAGGGAAAATATGTAAATGAACAATTTATGAGATAACTTGACAAATATTTTGTATTCTCAACACATGACAGCGGAGCAAATGTTCTAAATTTTGATAAGTGATAAAAGTGAGAGGAATATTTAATTTAAATTATTATTTTTTCTAAAACTTATGTTGTTAGATAAAGGTATGCAGCTGTACGCATTTCAGGATTTTTGACTCTCTTAAACTGAAATCCAGCAAACCTGGTAGACTTCCTAAATAATAACATTAGTTTTTATAGGAGGTGGATAACTCTGTATTCTTTGAGACTTTAAGATTCCTTGTCCAATCCTGGGAGTCTTCCGGATAGAAGATGGTAGAGTTGGCAACTCTGGTACCATTTCTTTTCCGGTCCACCCTCACTCCTTTAACCCTCTCCCGATACCAGTTCTTTCGCATCATCCGCTCTCAAATCCTCCTCTTGGGCAATTTATCCCCAAACACATCCAATCCCCAAAATTCAAGCCAATAAAAGATAAGTCCACTTCTTCCTCACCTTCCACCATTCGTGGAATCCAACACCCTCTTCACATATACGTTCTGCCTCTCCTTTCCATGGCCACGGCCCTCCAGTTGCTGTGTTTCTGTCCAGAATAAATGGCATTTAATCCATTTCTCTCCGTCTCTCCTTTTCTCCCTCCTGGATTCAAGTTTGAGTGGATGGGCGAGGTTGTTTCTCGAGCGGAAGGGCCGATATTTTTGTAACCCCTCCACATTCAGAATGAAACGGAGCGTTCAAATATGCTATGATATATCTTTTTAGTTTAGGTTACACTCTTAGGAGTATCTACGTGGGAATCTGTCATAGAATGGGAGTTTGATGGAACGGTAACAGGGCGATTCCACCTTTTCTTACTTGACTTAGATATCTTGGCAGCACCTCCGAGTGACAAAGTCTATGGCTGCTAATGCACATCGTTATAAATAGTCGTAACTTTCTATGAGTTATCATAAAAAGATATTTACTTGTAAAGAAGTTGATCTCTTGTTATTTTTTATATTTTTATAGAATGGCCTTTTTGTGTTGTATTTTTCATTTTCTTTTAGAACAGGCCGCAGTGTGTTAGTGGAATATGTTGTAGACTTATGATGGAATGTATTCAATGATAAAAGGAATATGTTTTTAATTCTGTCTTGCTAACGATAGATTCGTGTAACACATACATGCTGTGAGACTGAGTCCAGGAATTTTATTATAAGCTGTTTACTCTATCTTTTTATGGCCAAGATGCCGAATTTTTGACTCGCATTACTTCTTTAAACTCAAGTAAAGGCTCTTTTTTTCGCAACATGTTTACCAAACTGTGTTGACATACGTTGTTGCA
Source organism: Ceriagrion tenellum (assembly GCA_963169105.1). NCBI lineage: Eukaryota > Metazoa > Arthropoda > Insecta > Odonata > Coenagrionidae > Ceriagrion > Ceriagrion tenellum. Next base: position 63,946,652 of record OY720637.1, read on the forward strand.
CTCATATTTGGCTCTATAAATGCTGCCTCGTCCTCGTTACGTGAACTAATAGTAATTTCCTCTTTCCCAAGGAGAATGAAACACGCGTGAGAGGAGCATAAGTAGACTACATTTTAAGCCACATCACGGAATGTAATGGTGCTTGAACTTCTCCGACATTTCCTCAGATTCCGTCCCGTCCTTTTTGTCATCATTCTGGAACAGATGGTTTGAGGGGCCACCCACGTCTCTCCATCCTTCCCGGCATTCAGCTTTCCTCCCTCTTGGACCCTCCCAGTCACCCCATCCTCTTGAATATTACCTCCAGCTTTCGTAATACCATGGAGACGTCTTGCGGTCGGAGGATGAGCGAGGGTATCCTTAAGCAGAGGCTTCGAAGATGTGAAAGGAGCAGATTTTTATTGATTACATCGCTGTAGGTTTACGACTATAGACATAAATTGTAAAATAAGGAGCATGGGTACCCGTAAGGAGAGGATAATATGAAAATTTAATTTCCTTGAATGTTTTTGCAAAATTAGGAATACTTATGCGGTTAAGTGAAGCATTAGATAGCCCCTAAGGAAGGTCAGTTATCAACTTACCATCTGTAACCATGTAAATACTGCGATAATACCGATAGAAAAAACCTATATGAAAAATTATAATAATAACTTGAACCTTTGTGATTCCACATGTCTTTATTTGGAACGACCCGGGTTCCGACATTCAACGTCATTTCAGGTACTTCCTTCTTACAGGACCTGAAGATGACGTTGAATGTCGAAACCCGGGTAGTTCCACATAAAGATATTTGGAACCACTAAGTTAAGAGTTAATATTGTTTTATCTAATTCCACCAAGTTACGCCTGAAACTACCAACTATATAGAAAAATTATAAAGTTTCCAAAATATGCGCTGACGAAGTGGAACAAAATCAATACATAATACTC